>OZ025301.1:211640131-213064631 GCA_964019185.1 Maratus speculifer | reverse complement strand
GCTCTACTGAAACACAATATAAATTTAATAGCCTGTCCACTAAAGAAATTAAAAGAAGTAATTTGTACGAAAATCGATTCAATATCAGAAGTTGAATTAGCTGATGTGTATACCATTCCTTTTAGAACTGATTGCAATAAATTAAATAAATTAATAGAATACATCGGGAAAACTGATAGAAAATTCAAAAAAGGAATAAAAGAACATAAAACAGACATAAAATTTTGTCGCCAATCTACTACTCTCTCTCGTTTATATCTCAATCGGAATATCACAATAGATTTTGATCATACAAAAATCATATTCCCAACATCCAATTATTATTTATCCATTATCACACAGAAATCCTATGCAAAAACCATCAAGTGTGTAATGATGCAATATCGTATAATATACCGAGTTTATGATTTAACATCTTGAAAATAAATCCTGACAATTTGAGAAAATGACGTATTAAAATTTATGATACAACAATTAGATATTTCTTTTTACCGTTCACTTATTTCAAATCTTCAACTCATGCTTTTAAAAAATGAAACGTGACGAAGAAAACAGAGTGGTATAATAAAGTAAATGACTGCAATTTAATAATAACAAGGGAGAGCCCGTCGAATTTCGACGAAAGAAAATATTTAAGAAAAAACTGTTCCATTGGTTTATAATAAATATACTTAATTAGTCCCAATAAAAAATACACCTTATGTTCGTAAGTCTAACTCTTAAACAAATGATATTTAATCTAAAGTTATCAAAATACTATTATACTATAAAACTCAGTTGTAGAAATTATTAAAATTAAACTTAATCGCTATGTAAACAATAAAATATAATAAAGATCTTGTATTATTATTAAGTTATCAGTTACGGTTCTAATGCACGATATTCCAAAATGTAAAATAGCAAAATGTACTCCACTTTGACTCAATCATAGAATTTTTTGTCCTCAGGAAATGTAAATGCGACATTATTTTTACCACTTCAAAATTTACATATGCATCTCTCTTATCCGTGTTCACGTTTTAAAAAAAAAAAAATGGTACTTTAATTTGATCATTTCAAAATCATTTTAACTCAAACCTGACAGCTCAATTGCTATTAGCTATAAACAGATACTAATTTACCTATATTCTTTTAAGTGTAAATGAAAATTTCTGAAATAACCTGCATGCAATAAATACGATATACAATATTGCTGTGACGTCAGAGTGTAAAAAGAAAGTATTGTATCGAATTTAAAGAAAGTTTTTAATAAACTAAAAATCCTTTAAGTAATAAATAAAAACGAACTAAAACGAATTTTTTTTTCACTTAAAAAATGGCAACAAAAAGATACATTAATTTGCTTTTTTCGGCTTTTTTCATTTTCATTTTAATAAAAATGGAGTATGTCTGTTGCCACAATTCATAAAACGGGGTACGAAACAATTAATAACACAAAAACAAATAAAGTTACAGCTTTCAAACAAATCGCATTAAAAAATAATTTTTTTTCCTATACGATGGCATAAAAAATTTAAAATGTGCGATATTTAGAAGTTTAAAATTTTGCAAAAGAAAAAAATGCAAAACTTGAATTTCATTTAAAATTTGAAAGTGTTGCCATTCGCAAAATGACGTATGCGTCACGCACAGATACGTTTGGCCTTTATAATATAGATATACAGGGTGTTTCGCTACCAGACCGACAAACTTTGAGGGGTGATAGTAGACATAAAGACAAACATTATTAAGTAGGAAACCATGGGCCGCAAACGTGTTCAGTAGGAGCTAGGGGCCATTAAAGTTTAGGGTCCAAAAATTCAAACGCTCATAAAAATTAGAAAAAAGGGTCGAATTGTTTGCGGTTTCCTCTAAAATCATTCTTTATATCACGATTTTTAATTTTTTTAATTTTAAAGATTAGGCTCAAAAATTGTCGATAGAGGGCGCTTTAGACTTTAGAGTAACGAACAAATACTTTTTGCCGTTCTTTTGTGCATAGGGTTGAAATTATTCAAAAGTTTAGACTTTAACTTAAATTTTAAGCCCAAAATCGGAAACGTGGGGATCGGTTAACTAGTGAAAATTTAACTGTGAACCGAGGGGGAGATTTTAAACGCCCATAATAATTGGACAAACTAATCGATTTTGTTGCCACTTGCGTGTAGGTCATTCCCTTGAAAATTATTTTATTCAAAATGACGCACAGCTGTGGTGTCCTCATTTTTTTATAGAGGGCGCTTCCGACATATCTCCGATATTTCAATGGCATTACTCCTGGGTGTTTTATTACCAGACTATCATACTTCCAGGAAGTGTTAGGGATGGAAAAGCGACTCGGAATCACATAGGAATGTAACGTTGAAAATTGCTTTTTTGCATATTACGTTTAAAAAACAGCAGAGAAAAAAACAACAGAAACAAACAGAGAAACAGCAACATGTTAAAGTGACAGAACAAAGTTTATTTAAAGGTTTTACTGCAAAAAGGGTTCGAAATTACGACCAGGAAAAGTCCGGCAAGCTTGACAGCGACAGTAGATGGCGCTGTGATTTTCTTGCGGTAGATAGAGCTGAACGGTAATGCGCGTGAAAGTTTCTCTCGTTGCGCAGCTCTATGTGGTTCCAGCATGATCGTGCTCTTCCACATTTTACCAATGATGTTCACCGATACCTCAACGTAACATATGGACAACGGTGGATAGGTCGTGGTGGCCCGGTTAATTGGCCTGCCAGATCACCGGACCTATCAAGTATGAGCTTCTGCTGCTGGAGTCACATGAAAAGTTGGGTGTATGATAACCCCGTACCATCAATTAAAGACTTAGCAGCTCGTATTTCTGTAGCTTCCGGAAATCTATCAAAGATTCCAGGAATCTTTCAAAGCGTGAGGAGTTACATGACACTGTCAAGCAAGTCGAATTACTTCTGGTCGTAATTTCGAACATCTTTTCTAGTAAAACCTTAAAACAAACTGTTTTATGTCATATTAACGTGTTTCTGTTTCTCTCCTTGTTTCTGTTGTTTTTTCTCTGCTTCCTTTAACCATAACTCGCAAAAACGACATTTTCAATGTTACATTCCTATGTGATTCCGAGTCGCTTTTCCATCCCTAACACTTCCTGGAATTATGATAGTCTGGTAGTAAAACACCCAGCAGTAATGCCATTGAAATATCGGAGATATGTCGGAAGCGCCCTCTATAAAAAAATGAGGACACCACAGCTGTGCGTCATTTTGAATAAAATAATTACCAAGGGAATGACCTACACGCAAACCGCAACAAAATCGATTAGTTTGTCCAATGTTTATGAGCGTTTAAAATCTCCCCCTCGGTTCACAGTTAAATTTTCGCTAGTTAACCGATCCCCATGTTTCCGATTTTGGGCTTAAAATTTAAGTTAAAGTCTAAACTTTAGAATAATTTCAACTCCATGCACAAAAGAACAGCAAAAAGTATTTGTTTGTTACTCTAAAGTCTAAAGCGCCCTCTACCGACAATTTTCAAACTTAACCTTTAAAATTAAAAAAATAAAAAATCGTGATATAAAGAATGATTTTAGAGAAAACCGCAAACAAATCGAACCTTTTTTCTCATTTTTATCAGCGTTTGAATTTTTGGACCTTAAACCTTAATGGCCCCTAGCTCCTATAGAAGACGTTTGCGGCCCATGGTTTCCTATTTAATAATGTTTGTCTTTATGTCTACTATCACCCTTAGAAGTTTGTCGGTCTGGTAGCGAAACACCCTGTATATCTACTTCTACTTTTAACAATAATAATTATAGTCTCGTTCATTTTCAAAACAGAATCATGTATTTGTATAAATAAACAAAAATATTCTCTGAGGAAGAGCCCGATTAAAGGCTTGAAAATACTAAGATTCCTTTTTAAAAAAAATTATTAACATCTCTGTTTGATTATTTTAATCGTCTTTTAACTAAACCTGAACATTTTAACTTTGTAAAAAGCTTCCTAATTAATCCCACCCCCTTACAAAAATTTTGTACGGATGTAAATTGATGGATGGAAGAAAATGTCACGCATAAAAATGATGCATCTTACCTGAAATGATGTCTTCGATGACGAATTTGTCATCCTGGTGGCAGAAGGATAAAAAGGCGTCGAACACTTTGTCGTAATCGAGGTCCTTCTCTTTCACGAATGTGAGGCCGCGGGAATAGAGGAACACCTTAACGTGGAGCTCGTACTTCTTGTACAGAATTATTGCAGACAAACAAAGCGTTGCGAAAGCTGAAAATAAACAGGTGGACAGCAGATAAATAGTCAATTTCATAGCCAAATAATATGTAAAATAGTTAGTTAATTGTAAAGCATCATTTCAAAGACAGATTAATAGCATTGTTTTGTAAATCTGTAGAAATAATGTAATGATTATTCATTAATGATAATGTAATGATGAGGCGTTGTAGACCCCATATCCCTATAAAATTTTTAATTCTTGTATGCCTGCTTTGAATTTTCATTTTGGCTACATTATTTTGAAACACCATGAAAATAAATCTTTAGGTTATATACAGGTATTCACAAAAGAATTTGAATATTTTAAGTGTTTCACACTCTATGCTTGATTTTTTTTTATTTATTACTTACCCATCATACGTAGTATAGGGTAAGTCTTGCAATCGTTTTGAAAATCGAAAATTTTTTTTTTGACGGATTTACACGTTTTAGATAGTGGAGATTCCGAAAAGCATATTTTTAGAAAAAAAATTTTGCCGTCCGTCTGTCTGTCTGTCTGTCTGTCTGTCTGTCTGTCTGTCTGTCTGTCTGTCTGTCTGTCTGTAAACGCTCTATCTCCCGAATAAATTGAGATAGAGACTTGAAATTTTGTATGTAGTTAGTATGTAAGAATGGGACGAACCCTATTTAATATCAGCAACCTCGATTATCCGGAACTATTTTTTTCGGACTCTCGAAAAATTCGCTCTGATGAAAGGTATATAAAAATTTTCGAATTTTTTTGTTCTAAGGAATGGAAGTAAAAGGCAGTAAAATAAAACACATTTTGCATATAGAACGAAGTCGATCGGATTATTAGTTGCCGAGATATTTGTAATCCTGTTTTCAACATTCTTCGATTTTTCATAACCCTGTATTTTATTCAAATTTCAATTCAGAGGTATACTTTAATTGGAAAAGAGATGCTTAATCCGACGCAATTGATTGTTAGTTAATAGAGTTATTATTTTTGGAGTTATAAGGATGTTTCTTTTACGCAATTTGGTACTACTTGAGTAGTTTGGCGTTTTATATAATTTGTCGAAGTTGGTACATCAGCAGTTCTTTAATATAGCATTACTATGTATATTAACAATATTTAAATTTTCTTTATGAATTTCAATGCATTGTATAAATAGTTTTCATATGTTATATTTTCATATACATATCCATGATGGGTAAGTATTACGGTGGCCCCCAACGACTAGTTTTTTTTTATGAATTTTGGATTACTGATAGAAAAGAGTAAAAATTGGCGATTATCAAATTTTTATTTAACGCACTTCATAATTCTCATATTAGACTGGGGGACGGCAGCACAGACAATCACCTCATCGATTTCACGGATGAAAATCTAGGATTAGTTAAATCTCGATTCGCCTATTAAAACGCAATTGGTCTGCCAATTCCTATTTTTGTGGGAAACACCTAAAAACCCAATTTTAGGTTTACCTTATAGGTTTACCATTATGTTTTCCTGCTTCCATTCTACTATGCTTTCATATGTTTGGGGGTAGGAAAATACAATCGTAAACCTACGAGTCAACCGCTAACATCGCCTTTCCGGGTGTTTTTCAGCAAGATAGGACTTGGAAGACCGATTGCATTTTAATATACGAATCGAGTTTAAACTAATCCTGGAATTTTATCCGTGAACTCAATGAGGTAAATGTCTTAGTCCAAGAGCCGACCGCAAAAACCCTAAGTCATCGAGCACAAGAAAAATTCCTCTATTTTGTGGAAGAGTAGTAATAGGGGAATCTAACCATCCAAGTCTGCCGCAAGCGAAGTGGTGCATAAGCCAAACATGAACACCACTAGTGGTTGACTCGTAGACTTAGCATTATGTTTTCCTGCACACGATTTTCCATGTTTTCATACTTTTAACTGTGTGTCAAACACAATGTTAAACGTACGAGTCAACCACTAGTGGTATCAATTTTTGTCTATCAATGCACCACTTCGCTTCCGTCAGACATGGATGATTAGATTGCCCTATCATTACTCTTCCATAATATAAAGAATTTTTTTTTGTGCTCGATGACTTAGGGTTTCGTGTGGTCGGCTCTTGGACTATCTGTGCTACGCCTCCCGCCCTCTCTATATAAATTTCTAAAATATGTGAAGTTTTTTTAATCTATGCAATAATAAACGCTCTTGCAAAGAGAAAGAAAAAAAGTTTATGGATAGATTTGTGCTTACCTAGTACACCGATAGAGGCTATAACAGCCAATCCTATATCTTTTGGACAGAGCTCAAGCTCAGTGAGCGTCCCTATCACTTTCCCATTGAGGATGGATTTTCCCCTGTCACTCGTTCCGCAGCGAACGTTCTCGATGTCTTGGACCTATAGGAATAGAGTGGAAACAAGTTGGAGATTGAACGTGAAGCGTAGCAAATAAGGTGCTTTCGTACGATAACGAAGTTTTAAAAATATCACTCTCATAAAATTGTAAATAGTTAATTACAATTAAAATGCGCACCAAACAGTCTTCTTCCTATACCATTATGTAATGGAATATTTTTGTGTGGCCTTGTAAGTCAATAACAAATATTCTTTGCATCACAGTTTGTGCAAAATGTACATTATAATGTGCACTTTATAGATGCATATCAATTTTATTATGTTCGAATGAGTGTAACACCATTAAAATACATTTGAAACTTTTTCCCCATTGACCGTATTGTAATGGATTAGTTTTGACTGCCCCTGTAATTGATCTATGCATCCGATTTTCATAAATTTGAAATGACTCGACAAAATTATGTAATAATTACATATTTTAAATTTCAAACAATTACAATGCATTTGAATTTTTTCCCCATTGACCATAATGTAACGGAATAAATTTGATTGTCCCTGTAATTGATCTATGCATCCGATTTGCATAAAATTTGAAATGACTTGACAAAATTATGTAATAATTATATTTTTTAAATTTCAAACTATTCGGTTGGGTAGTTTTTGCGTTGTTACATGCGGACAGACGGACTGAACGACAACTATAGGTGCTACGTATTTATATAATTACGAATGCACCTAAAAAGAATCCTTAATTTCAATTATTTCCATGTCTTTTAACATCAAAAGGTATGTGCCTACCTTCTGTTCACTTTTTCTTGAAAAATGTGAATTTTATTACCAAAGACATGTGTTATTAGTTAAAACAGGGAATAAAACTGAGTTTATATAATTGTACTATTATTTTAACACAATCAAGCTGATTGGTAAATTTATCATATGAATTGAATATTTCTAACTGAGCGAAAAATTGCCCAGGACGGGAAACGAACCCAGATACTTGGCTTACAAGGCCAACGATTTACCTGTTAAGCTAACTGGGCGATAGCTGGCGAGGATGCTTCACTCAGATAACCTTATTGGTCATATCATCTGGAGTGTCATTTAGACAGCTCGGCAGAATAAACCGCAGGTAATGAAACTCCATATAACGATGGATACGTAGATATACTAGTATTTTTAAAAAATCAAACTGATTGGTAAATTTATCATACGAATTGAATATTTCCAGCTGAGCGAACTTCCTGTCCTGGGCAATTTTTCTCTCAGTTGGAAATATTCAATTCGTATTTATATAATTGCTTAATAGAATTTTAATTAACTTTTCAAATTTAGGCAATGTTTAGTCAACTTTTAATTAAGAATTGCCTGTATGTCAAACCTTCTAAAACAAAATCTCATTTTTTAAACTAGCAAACTACTTAACTTTGATGTTATGAAGCAAAATATTTACAATGCCTCTTAAATTTACTAACATATATCAATTTTTTTATAGAAACAAAATTTTGTTTTCTAAAAAAATGCTTGAAAATTTTTTAATGAAAATGCCTCTTAAATTTATATATACAAAACTTACAAGCTATATTTTGCTTCACAACATACCTAGAGATGAGCAGCATATTGTCACAAAATTTTGTTTCAATATCTTAAAAGCTTCTTAAGAAATAATGTTTCTCGTAAACGTACACAATGAAAAATGCAAATTAAGGTTTTGGTAGAGCACAAAAAAAATGTATAAAATTTACTAATTAAAATTCCACCCTATTTGTAGGTATATTTATATATTTAATTACATACGATATCTATATGTGTTTTAAAATATATTCTTTATCTTTCTATGTCTCTTTAAACGGCCACTTCAGGTTTTAATTTTGGGCTATAACTTTGCTTCTTATTATCGAGAACCAAAAGTAAAGTATTTTTGGAATCCAAAATGTTTGAACTTTAATTTAAAAAAAGAAAAAATACATCGAAAATCTTCGCAAAAACAGTGGTTTCTTATCTCGAAATCAGATCTGACACTAAAATGGCGGCTGTGGTAGGTGGATTCTTTTCAGCGTTTATATGGAATTTGAATTTGATTACAAATAGAGAATAATGAATTTGAATTCGAGTACCATTGAATTTGAATACAAATAATATTTTGAAGTTTCTTTTTGCCTTATTCTCCTGAGATGAAAGTAGTCAAAGTAAACTTTTGTAAAATATTAGTGTCTAAATTCAGGGGCTTACAAAAGTTTAAAAATATCTGCCTACGAGGGCCGTTATTTTTATGTCAGCGTATAAGGCTAGAATTCAGGAGGCGGTTGAGAGACTGTTAAAAAACAGTCTGCATTCAATCACAGTTCATTCATATAGCCATAATAATTATATAAGATATATCTGTGGCTTCTGATAATAACCAGGTAAGGCATATCTGTTGCGAAATCTTCTCCGATGAAAGTGACGTTTCTTTCTCGCCTGCGAGCGAGCAAATTTGTATGATGCAAAGTGGCAACCAATTGTGCGTTGCCTTGACGATCGCAATGTTTTGGAATGTTTTAGCTTTTTTTATTAGAGTTGTTGAATTTTATGCATGTTTGGAATGTCATATTTATTGAATAATTTGAATTACCAGATTGTCTGGTAGTGTAAGTATTTGTACAGTAATATTTCAACATTTAAAATAAACTTAATATGAAAAGGAAAACCTTTCTGATTTGGATTAATTTCACTTCATGGTGCCCAAGGACGCGATATTGTCTGCCGGAATATTGATGTTTATGAAGATGCCTTTTTACGCTTTAAGTAATGTGAATATTTTTTTCTGGAAACAATGACTGCAGATTCATTTTTTAAAGAAATTGCCTGGCGAATCCGACGGGTTTAGAAGTCGCGGCCACGACGAGATTGAGGTAGGTCACATTTGATTATTATTTTATAAATTTGCATGGAATTTGGTTTGAAAATAAATAAATAGAGTGTTTTGGTTTCGTTATGTAATTTATTGTTTTAGTTCCGAAACTGATAAATTAATTATTTTAATCTCGGATTGAAAATAGATAATTATTGAAATTTAGTTTCGTTTGAAAATATTTAATGATATTATACTAGGAAATACTTTATTATTTCGTTTTGAATATGGATCTGGAAAAAATAAAAAATAAATGTAGTTCCGTTCGGGGAAGCACCACGAAACTAATTTCGAAAATTGAATCTATTTTGAAGAATAATGATATGGAAATTTCTTTGAAAATAGAAGAAATTAAAGATTGTCAGGAACAAATAAATCAAAAATTTTCTGAACTAAAAGAGCTAGATGAAATTTTTGAGCTCACGGATGTTAATGAGGTTGAAAATGAAGTTTTGTGTTGTGAAGAATGTATTGAAAAAATTATTAAATATCGAGGTAGAATGACGCGTTTTATAAAAGAAAATGAAATTAAATCTAACGATACTGCCTCTAAGGATAACTAGCGGCTCTTTCCAAGAGTGGCGCACTACCTATCGGACTAGTCCATTTAGAAATCCCAATATCGAAGGTGGGGAAAGGTACAAGCGTCTAGAGATCACACTTTCTCAATTTGATCCCGCGGGGGATCGGCCACTGTTCATATCCTTCCCCGCATGACGTAGCGATTTTCGCGGATTTTTGCATACTGCACATATATTTCCGTGCATGACGTATATTATGACAAATATGAGTTATATATATATATATTTTTACCATTTTCTATTATTTTAATTAGGAATTAAAAATAAATTACGAAAGTATAATTAATAATAATAGAACAAAACAATTTATATCGATTTATAAAAGGAAATACAAAGTAAATAAGAAATTTATAAATAACTAAACAACAATGACCGGGTTACCATATGAAGCACAAAATCGCCACTTTGTTGCACTCTGCTGATATAACTGATATATAACTGATATTTGATGACGAAGTTTTTGCCAAATTGGCATCAGAAAAAAAATCGCGCCAATGTGGTGCGTATATGACATCTGTGTCCTGATATATATATATATATATATATATATATATACATATATTTTAAATAATGTTATGAATAATAAATTCCAATATCTTGATGTTATGTAATTTTTCTATTACAATATTATTTCACATGTTTTTTTCATTTATCTTTAAGTGAAATTTAACTATACATCTTAGACCGGGCGGCGGCGATACGAATGACTACGTCATCGAGTTACGGGATGAAATTAAGATGTAGAACAAGATTATTAGGTGTAGATTAAGGAATGACTGGTCTGCCTCGTCATTTCTTGGTACGATATGAGTAACAGCGGACGTCACTTTCACATCATCGAGTTACGGGATGAAATTGGTGCCAAATTAAAGCTGAAATAAAGTATTTTAAGAATATTTCGGTCTGCCTGCGCATATCCTGGTACAAACCCTCGGCAGACTGAAATTTATAACAAAAAATGACGTTATAATGTAAAATTCAAGATGACTACGTCATCGAGTTACCAAGATATGCGCAGGCAGACCGAAATATTCTTAAAATACTTTATTTTAGCTTTAATTTGGCACCATTTTCATCCCGTAACTCGATGATGTGAAAGTGACGCCAAAATGGGGAGTTGGCGCCCGCTGTTACTCATATCGTACCAAGAAATGACGAGGCAGACCAGTCATTCCTTAATCTACACCTAACAATCTTTTCCTACATAATGATTTCATCCCGTAACTCGATGACGTAGTCATTTGTGTCGCCGCCGCCCGCTCTATCTGCTGAAGGGTTAAGCTGCTTAAAATGTTTAGAATTAGAAATTATTACAAAACTACGATATAAGTCAGTCTATTTTAAAAACAGTCTATAGAAATGTAATAACAGCATGTAAATAAACTGTAAACCTGAAAAAGAAAGATTTTTTATAGCTTTTTTTATGAAGAAGGAATTATTATATCAAAGATATTATAAAAAAAAAAGTATTTGCCATATAGAATTATGTGAAACTTCAATTTCCATTAGCATAGTTTGGTGATGCATATGATTTTTTTTAGCACTTTCCAACAAAGTTGAAAAGTGCTTATGCATTCGGTTTGTCTGTCCGTCTGTCCGTCTGTCCGTCTGTCCGCGCTCTAACTCCCGTAAATATACTCGGATTGCTATGAAATTTTTATACATTATTGATGTTTACCCTAGCACGAACCCTATTGAAAATGAAGTATCTACCATGATTAGTTTATCTACAGGGCGAATCAAAAGTTTCCCATTACATTACGGCCTATGGGGGAAAATCGTTAATATACTCGGATTGCCAGGAAATTTTAGGACGTTATTGAGGTTTACCCTAGCACGAACCCTATTGAAAATGAAGTATCTACCATGATTAGTTTATCTACAGGGCGAATCAAAAGTTTCCCATTACATTACTGCCTATGGGGAAAAAATCGTTAATATACTCGGATTGCCATGAAATTTTAGGACGTTATTGACGTTTACCCTAGCACAAGTCCTATCGAAAATGAAGTTTCTACCATGATTAGTTTATCTACAGGGCGAATCAAAAGTTTCCCATTACATATTTTAAATATATTAAGCTTTTTCATGTATAATAAAATTGATATATGTCTCTGAAGCTTAATATAAATTATACGCTACTGTCTTGCATAATATGAAGTACATAGCATTTACAGGGCCACACAAAAGATTTCAAATAGTATATTTTTTCCGAAGTACCTTATATGTGTCCGATGATGGCTGATGGAGGGATGAAATGCATTTTAATTATGATATGCGCGTTTATATTTCGCTAAATATATGCACATTATATGGTGTGTATAAATGTTATAGTTGATATACAGGGCTACCCATAAAGAGCTCACCAACGTTACTGAATATGAGCGTAAATTATTTAAAAGTGGTTCTTAAATAAGATATGCATTTTTACGCTGAGCTTCATTCAATTTACTGAGAAATGTTTGCAGAATATAGATAAAAGGATATACAGGGCCACGCAAAGAATTCGGTACATGGACGCGTATGAATGATGATTTATGAGAATGTTGTTTTAAAAGTGTTTTAGTTTACAATAAATTTTAGCCTAATGCTGACGTGTAATAAAGGTACAATGTAAACTACAGGGCTGAGCAAAAGTATTCAAGTATGTTTCCATCTAATAGTATGAAATGCTGAAAAAGAAATTTCAAGCTACTGGGTATTTTCTTGCTAAGCTAAATTTTCCCATTATATGAACTGACATATGAAATACAGGGCTGTTCTAATGTACTGGAATACATATTTGGGTATATGTGGCTATACACTATTATTTCCCTAAATAACAAAGTTTTGTTAAAGATTTCATTAAGTGTTGGAAAGTGCTTCATAATCTATGCTTAACGCATGATTTTTCATACTTGTTTATCATTACAGAGTATAAACAATTACTGTTATAACTAATTAAGTGTTTAAATATTATTATAATTATTTTATTGCTATTAATACTGCTTTTTCTGAAATGTCAAATAATGGTGAGTAATTTGTTTGGATACCAACTTGGACATTTTTTCGCCAAGTACTGGCAAAAATGTACCACTAAACTGGAAATTCAAATTTATTGATGGAAATTCAAATTTCATTAATTTTTAACCATTGAAAAATGGTTGTTGTTTTCGGTGGAGGATTGACAAAATGATGTGGTCACTTTTGAATTTAAATTAATTTCTTTACTTTTAGAAGAGTTTTTATTTGAATTTAAATTAAATTCTTTACTTTTAGAAGAATTTTTATTTGAATAGTAAATTAAAATGGTTAAAATCATTGTAATAAAGGAGAAAACTAACAAATTAAAAATGGGTAGACGGAAATTAACAGATACGGAAAAAGCCGAAGCCAAAGAAATGAATGAACGTGAATATCGCATTCAATGACATTAAACACAATACGCGTATTTAAACAATCATAAAGTGATTTTTATTTCGACTTTTTATTAATGTTTTACTAATTTATTTGTTCTTTTGTTATTTAAAATAAAAATTTAGTCAACATGTATAAGTTGCTTATTAGTTTGGCGAGTCGTATCATTTGGCGAAATTGGTCGACGGGATAACTAAGTAGTATTTGGTTTGGCGCAAAAACGTCTTTCAATGCAGAAAACGAGTAAATCAAAAGATTATCGAGCCGCTGAAAACCAATTACGTGTTGAAAGGCGATCACGAAAAAGAACGCAATTTAATGCCGAACCGATTAATTGTAAAACATCATGTCTCGAGGGCAACCAATCCACTAGCCATGGCGTTTTACAATCGGTCGGTTCTAACCAGGAAAATTTGAGTGCCAATAGTAATTCTAACAAGCCGGAAAATGTTATAGCTATTACTCTTGATTTTCCACCACCTAAAAAGAAAACTAAAAAGCAATCGGCTTGGGAAAAACTGGAAAAAAACTTTTTTGATTCAATGTCTGATGGACCCATTCACAGATGCATGTGCTGCGATCGACTTTGGTTTAAAACCTCCATCACCAAAATTCCGCTCTGTAAAATCAAACAGTATATGCCAAAGCTGTATTTTAATAATGATTACTTTCGCACCAACAATGTTACATAGTTTGAAATGTTTCTTTCGCCGCCAACTTTTATGCTTGGCGACAATGGAGTGATGTAACTTAAACGAACCGTACCTTCGAATTGCAGCATGTATTATAAAGTCATTTATAGCAGTGGCACGGATAATACACAATAAAACAACTGGTATTTAGCTTAAAATGATAGATGAATGTTTCGAGTGAAACATTTTTCAAATGGTTGGTGTAATTTCTTAAATTACAATTTTTTTTTTTTTGTAATAGGAATTGGAAGGAAAATCTTACAATTATCTATCAAAACAATTAACAGTTTTAAATAGAAAGAGACTAAAATAAAAAAAATAAATAAATATGTATGCATTTAAAACGAAGGAGAATCGCGCCATCGATGTAGTGCTGTAGGACTCAGAGAACCCTATAACGCCCACCTATACCTGTCACCCCTGCTTAAAAAAGTGGAATCTTCCAAAGCATGCGCAGTTGTGATTTTTCATAGTGAGCCACTCTTCGAAAGAGCCGCTAGTCTAAGGATAAGCCAATGATGTATAACAATGACCTTTCACACGCGATCTTGCATAACGAAACCAGAACACTTAAATTGCCAAAATTGAATATAGTTAAGTTTTATGGGGACTGTAGTCAGTGGCTAGATTTTTGGAACTGAGGTTACCGTTCATAACAACGACTCACTGAGTAAAATCGAGAAATTCCTTTATTTAAAGACGTATTTAGGTGGATTAGCATTAAGTGCTGTTTCTAGTTTTTCGCTAACGAATGAGAATTATGATTCATCAATTCAGTTATTGAAAAGTAGATTTGGGAGATCGGATTTAATAATTAGTTCCCATATGAACAAACTTTTGCTTACGGAACCGGTAAGGAATTCTTCAAATGTAGTAGGGTTAAGGAAAATGTATGACACGATTGAAGTACAGATCTGATCACTGCAATCGCTTGATGTTGCAACTGAAACATACAGTAACTTATTATGACCGGTAATTTTACAGAAAATTCCCGAATATTTAAATTTGAGTTATAATAGGAATCGGGAAACGAGTAAATTATTTGATATTGAGAATTTAATGGAATTTTTGAGAAAGGAGGTAGAATGTCGAGAAACATCGTTATTGTTAGCTAATTCTAAGTGTGGGAATGTGAATGAATCAACATTCCGTAATAAAGAAATAAATCAAAACAGTAAAAATAAATATTATTTGAATCAGAAAAGAAATGATAACACAAGGCTTTCTTCAGCCGCTGTCTTAACGACTGCTACGAATGAAATTTGAATTTTTTGTCCTGATAATAATCACGCTAGTATGAACTGTTCTCTGACAATAAATGAAAGAAAAAATTATCTTAAAAGTAATGGTCGTGGTTTCATTTGCCTTAAACGAAAACACATCGCTAAATTTTGTTTTAAAAGGAATCAGTTATGCAAAATTTGTAAATTGCGTCACAATGAATTAATTTGCGACAAATCGCTGACCCCATTAAAAATAATTCGGATGATCAAAACTCTGACTCGACGCTAGATATTGTGACGTCATTAGCTTCCACCAGATGTTTCAAAAATAAAAGGAAAAGAAAAGAATGTTCTCCTGTTTTGTTGCAGACACTCAGTGCAAAAACAAAGGGAAACAAAAAATCTGAAATTGTTCGTGTTTCGTTGGATCGGGGATCCAATCGGACTTTTGTTGAAAAACAGATTGTGAATTCGTTAGGTTTAAAGATCATAAAAAGAGAAACATTTCGAATTCATTCCTTTGCGGATAAACAAACTAAATCAATTCAGAATTGAGATATAATGGAAATTGAATTGGAAAATAAAACAGATCCTCATAAATGCATCAAAATACAAGCCGTAGTGATTGATAAGATTACGCATGGAAAAATTGAAATTCCTTCTCAATGTTTTAAGAATCTTGAACTACGTCAAGGAATTGAATTATCTGATAATACAATTAGTAAAGATATACACATTTTGATCGGTTCAGACTATATATGGGAAGTTTTATGTGATAAAATTATTAGATTAAGTAGATGTTTAGTTGCAACAGAGAGTTTGTTCGGATTTGTAGTTCAAGGTAGGGAAGAAAATTCGGAATCTAGGGATATTTTCGTAAATCATGCGATTGTTATGAGGGAAGAGTTAAAATATGAGAGAGTTACAATTTTATGGGAATTGGAGGCAATAGGAATAAAACCAGATAAGGAAATGTCGCGATCAGATTTAGACATTATAAATAAATTTGAATAAAATACCTTATATAAAAATAACAGATATGAAACTAGGCTGTTGTGGAAGGAAAATTTTAAGGAACTTAAAAGTAATTATGAGATCAGAACGGCGTTTGATGAGTCTAAGCAATAAATTTCGTCGCGATCCTGATTTGTACATTAAGTATAAGGATATTATTGAGGAGCAGCTAAAAGAGGGTATAATTGAACAAGTTGAATGTCAATCTGAACTTGATAAAGATGAGGGATATTTTATGCCTCACTATGCAGTAGTGCGCGAATCTAAAAAAAGTACTAAAGTTAGGATTGTACACGACGCGTCTTCCAAGGATAAACATGAACAATCTCTTAACGATTGTTTAGATAGTGGTCCCAATATTAATCCAGATTTACTTAACATTATTTTAAAATTTCGCTATCATCGAATTGCTTTTTGCGCGGACATACAAGGAGCCTTTCTTGAGGTCGGTATTGTAGAGGAAAATAGGAAATTTTTACAGTTTTTATGGTTATAAGGGTGGGGCAGATCTCGATTTATATGGCCGTGATGTCAGAATTCTAAGATTCGCCAGAGCAGCCTTCGGTGTCAAATGTAGCCCATTCCTTTTGAGTGGTACCATTAGACAGCATTTGAAGAAATAGAAAATTTCGAATCCAAAGGCATATAATATTCTCAAAGAACTATATGTCGACGACCTAATTAATGGTATGGACACTGTTTCAGAAGCCATTACGGTAATTAAAGATGCCGTATCTACTTTAAAGGCAGCTAACATGAATTTAAGGCGATGGACTTCTAATTCGCCAAATTTAACTGAACAATGGAAAACAAATAAACTAAAATAACTAAATAAATAGACAACGTTAAAGAGCACAAATGTTGCAAAATAAAGGATGTTAAAAGCATACAGCCGTTTCGGGACTTCTAAAGTCCCATCATCAGTGCTATAAAAGTGTAAAAATTAAAAGAAGTCACATCGTTAATTAAAATAAAATAAACCGTGCATCAGAGCCCACCGCTAAGGTGAACTGATCACGAAACGTCGCAAAGCAACTGTAAAAAGTAAAACGGCACGCGCACCCAGAGGAGACCAATCATGTTACTTCTCGCTGGACGAGTCCAATTCAAGGAGAACAGGAGGGGGGAAGGGGGAGTGACATCACAGGAATGGAAACCAGACATCAGAAAATCTTGGTGTACTGGACATGTCATTGACCAAATTAGTAGAGTTTTTCCATATATGAAAAGCTTCCCAAAAGTCCAAATCATAAACAGATGAACAATATTGTATTATTGAGGCTTCGGAGAATCTAAAATAGGAGAATCTTCTAATAAACTAGAATGTCGTGAAGATCCTGTTGATTCTAATGTGTCATTAAAGATTTTGAGTTTAATTTGGAATAAGAATCCTGACACTCTTAAAATTGAATTGAGTTCATTATTGAAAATAACGAATACGACAGCAACAAAACGCCAGGTATTGAGCGTATGTGGTATGATATTCGACCCTATAGGTCTAATAAACCCTTTCACAATGCGAATTAAACTAATGATGCAAACGTTGTGGCAAAAGGGTATTCAATGGAACGAAAATATTTCGATAGATTTGGAATTACAATTCAAGGAATACCTACATGAAATACCGGATTTGAGGCCACTCGAAATACCTAGGACATATTTCGATGAATTATAAATAGAAAAAATCGAAATTCACATATTTTCGGACGCAAGTCCTAAGGCGTACGGTTCTGTTGTATATTTTAAATGCCATTGTCAAGGGAAAATACTGACTAGTTTTATCATTCCTAAATCTCGAATAGCACCGCTCAAGAAAATAAAGTTGCCTAGACTCGAATTATTGGGAACTTTGATTTCAGCAAGACTATCATCATAACTACGATCTACCTTTCCGACAGTACCTGAAAATAACATCTTTTTTTGGACTGATTCAGAAATATGTTTGTACTGGATCAAGGGTAAAGCCGATGATTACAAACAGTTCATATGCAACCGAATTATAGAAATTCAAGAAAAAACAAATCCCTTGAATTGGAATTTTTGTGATGGAAAGTCAAGTACAGCGGATAAACTGACGCGTGGTGTAAGTGGTTAGTCTTTAATTAGTGACGAGATTTGCTGGAGGAGCCCTTCTTGGCTTCATGAATAGTTTTGATGCCTGAACTATTCATATCATCCATTTGCTGTAGCGTCACTCCACAGCTTTTATATAATATTTCCTTTATGACCAATGAGAATGCTCCATAACACAGTAAAGTAACCGTTTTCTATAAAAGTGGTGAAGTGACGCTACAGTAAATAATTAAAAAAAACATACACCCACATCAGTCGTATTTAGAAACTATTCGTTATTTAGAAACCATTTACTGGATAAAATAAAAATCCAAATAGAAAACTAAATTAATATATTTCAATGAATTTTTCTAGAGAAAAACATAAAAAACCTATATACTGTAAAAAATTTAACTTATTTGCTACAGCGTCACTCCATCGCTTTTATAGAAAACGGTTACTTTACTGTGTTATAGAGCATTCTCATTGGTTATAAAAGAGATATTCTATAAAAGCTGTGGAGTGACGCTACAGCAAATGGGTCAAATTTTTAACAGTGTAGCATTATCGAAATAATCGGCACGGGTGATTTCCAAGAAACCACTATTCCTGCAAAAGACGAGGAATTTGACGTCAAAATTATGGCCAATCAGGCAAAATCTGGTTGGGAAAATCGAAATATGTATCGATTTAATATGCTCAATTACACCGTGATAAACGAGGATTCGAAATAAATATCAAATACAAAAGTTACGTATTTTTGTCCGTAGAATCCGAATCTGCAATAAAAGATGGGGGCTATAATTTAAGATTTCAAAGTTGGACCCCCTCTGACCCCCAGGGGGTCGGTTGCGAAGGTCAAATTTGGTATCACTGAGTAGCTTATTTAAAAATATTTAACATGTATATTTTCGTTTTTCAATCTCTTATGTATTTCTCGAGTTATTCGACCGTTTCCAGACTTTTCGGACACCCTGTATATGTCGGTCTGTCTCAAAAGTTTAGAACAACCAGAAATTGTCATTTATAAAATATCAATATTAAACTATATAATTGTGGGTACTACTCTGTTATCCCGTCGACCAATTTCGCCAAATTATACAAATCACCAAACTAATAGCCAAATTATACATATTGACATAATTTTTATTTTAAATAACGAAAAAACAAATAATTAGTAGAATATTAATAAAAATATTAATAAAAAGTCGAAATAAAAATCACTTAATGACATTTTAAACACATGAATTGCATTTAATGTCATTGAATGTGACATTCACGATCGTCCATTATTGCCATTTAATCTTATAATTTGGCGATAATTTTTTGGTCGACGGGATAACCTAGTAGTACCCAATTGGGTAATTAATTTTGTAAAATTATTTAAATAAATCATACGGAAGTGAATAATGGGTTCATTAGAATAACTTAAAAAAATTCTCAAAATCTGTAATCAATCTCTTAAAATTTTAGACGCATTAAGAGAATCCTGATAGTACTCCTTTTTATCGACTCTGAACCGATGAAAGACTGAATTAACTTTGTCCGACACGAATTGGAATTTCTAGACCTGTTGCATTGCAGACGTGCAGACATGTACGCCACCAAGCTTGTGTATGATATATACATAACCCATACAGTGTGTCTGTAAAGTCCTGATGCACTTTTGACCGGTCACAGGAAATCAGCGAAACAAGATGGAAATTTAAGATATTCACCAAATAATAGAAAAACTCTCCAAGATTCATGCCTATTCACTAGGGAACTGCAAGAAGTGTAAGTCACCGATTTTGTCGAAAGTGGTATCGTTGCAAAGATCTCATTGCGAGTAGTAAAAAATTCAATGGAACTACCCGTCGCAAATGATTTGTTTTCAAGATATCCGACAATTTATGTCACGTAACTAGTGCATAATTAATGGGGGACCACAAAAAGCTTTAGTCTCGATTTTAACGAAACTGGTACCGTTAAAAAGATATCATCATGAGGGAGAAAAAACTCAATAGAACTACCCGTCGGAAATGAGCCATTTTCGAGATATCCGATAATTTATATCACATAGAGTGCATACTGTTTTAGTGCACACTTAATAGGGGAACGCAAAAAAATGTTTTCTCAATTTTTATGAAAATGGTGTCATTGCAAAGATATTATTGTGTGAAGTGAAAAACTCAATGGAACTACCAATCTGAAATGAGCCGTTTTCAAGATATCTGACAATTTATGTCACATAATGCAGTTTCCCAGCAGTATGCATGAGCAATGTAACACAAATTGTCGGATATCTAAAACAAATCAAAACGTCTCATTTCCGACGGGTGATTCCAGTGAGTTTTTTAATCCTCACGATGATATCTTTTGAACAATACCACTTTCGTTAAAACCGAGTCTAAAATTTTTTTGCGGTCCCCTATTAAGTGTGCACTAGCTATATGACATAAATTGTCGGATATCTCGAAAACGAATCATTTGCTACGGGTAGTTCTACAGAGTTTTTTATTACTCTCGATGAGATCTTTCCAACGATACTACTTTCATCAAAATCGGTGACTTACACTTCTTGCAGTTCCCTAGTCAGTGCTGTTTGATAAAGCCTCCTATTGTTTCCCGAGAATCATCTAAACGAAATTCAAGTTCTTGCCAAAATGTCTGCTGTAGCAGAGTAAAAAAAAAAAAAAAAATGTCTGTGATTCTCTGTTTCAAATGGAGACCACATCGAATGGCACTGAATAGGTACGAAACTTTCAAAGTTTTTACTTTATTTCTTGAAGATTTCGCATTTTCATCTTGTTCCGCTGATCTCTTGTGATTGGCCAAAAGTACATCTGAATTTTACGGACACACTGTAAATGAGCTTGATGACGATCCTGGCGTAATCCTAAATATAGGAGCCGCTAAAATAAGCAAGTATCGAAAACGCTTACAATATCATGCCTCAGAGAAGTCAACCATCTCTTGAATTTCAGCGCATCACAATCACAGTTCCAGGGATTTCCAGAGAGAGTCACGTTTTTCAGTTTCGCTTGATTCTCGAGTATGGAGTCCGGTAAGCTCCTCAACTTGTTGTTAGCCAAATAAAGTTGGATGAGATCGGGAGGCAGTCGAATGTCTTCCAGAGACTCCAAACTGTTATTCTCCAAGTTCACTCCCAACACTCGGTCTTCTAAGTCGAACGATTTATATATATTCTGTTTCATCATAACGAAATGGCTGTCGGGAGTCATCGTTTCATGATCCTAAGCAAAATTTAAAAAAAAAAAAAAACTAAATTAAACAAAACTTTTGAAAAAATTCTAAAAAAGTAACAAAAACGTCAAACATAAATTTCAGATTTTCTCTTTTTCTATACAAATCATTTACAGTGATAACTCGGTTCTCGAATACTATTCGTACCTGTGTTCGAAAACCAAATGATTTTTTACTATACAATACGTCTGCAATAACAAATTGGGAAAATGCGATGAACTAGTTCCCACCTCCCAAGCTACTCATTCTATTTTCATGGCTCAACCAAAGCATACTATAATAAAATAGAATAATATATATGTATATTACGCTAACGTATGTGGAACAAAAATCACGGTTATTTGTTAACTATTTGATGGCAACATCCAAATGAAACACATCTTATGGGTTACTGTGTAAAATCCTTTGGTAAGATTTAGGCTGTGGTAAATTGGATTTATTTATGCTTTGTTCCCCCCTTCGCTGCAATAATGAAGCTTTAAAATATCATTATTTTTTTCTGCTCTTTTTATTTAAAAAAGATAAATAAAAATCATGAATTTTAAACTTTTTAGTTTCAAATTAAAGTTATCTTATTATAAATGAAAGGAGTGAAAGGATTATATTATTGTATTTTAAATAATTAATGAAATACGAAAAAATGCCACGGGTACAATATTTGGCGATTTATTATCTGCGCCGGTCTAGCATAAAAATACTGAGGTCTTGATTTATCAGCACAGATGTCATATATGCACGACATATGGAGCGTTATTTTTCTGACGCCAATTTAACGAAAACTTCGTTTTCAAATACCAGTTATATACATATTTTTTACCTAATTTCTATTAATTTAAAAAGGAAATAATAATTTAAAAAAAAAAGTTTAGTTAATAATTATAGAATAAAACAATTTATATCATTTTAAAAAAGAAAATAAAAGCAAACAAACACTTTATTAAAGAATAAATAACAATAGCCGGATTACCAATGTGAGGCACATGTAATTGAAATTTTGTTGCAATCGCACCAGTTTGGTGCGTATATGACATCTGTGTCTATTTCTATAGCAGAATCTTCTAATTTGGCAAAAAAAAAATGAGCAATTAAAATATGATGGCAAAATTCCAAATTATTTAAGCATTTGAGAAATGGATTTGTAAATTTTTAAAAAAAAGGGTACAGTAGTAGTGGAGGGTTGGGGGTTGCGTGACGTCGGGCTTCCCCTATTTCTAAGTCTTAAGTGGGCTCTGCTAATAATCCTCATATCTTGTTTCATTTTCGCGAAAGAAATCCCTCAAAGTACTCCTTGTTTTCCACCTTGCAAGTAGGTTAAAGCTGCTGTCGTTGCTAGCGAAGACTCTCGCGAGCTAATGCTTTTCCTGTAGGGAGGTTATTTTGTAATAACTCATTTGAATTTCGACATTTTTAAGTTTTTTTCTTTCTTTCTTTCTTTGGCTTTTGCATTTGATAGCTGAAGTCGCTCCTTTCATTGCTCTTTTTTTACTTTTTCGAGTTTGGTTGCAGATATTTTTTAACTTCACACTTTCAATTTCGGAGCCGGTTTCGAAAATGAAATTAACTTGATAAAAAATATCTGCAACTAAAACCGAAAAGTAAAAAAGGAGCGTTGTAGAGAGTGACGTCAGCTGTCAAATGCAGAAAAAAATATTTAAAAATGTCGAAATGCAAACGAGTTATTAGAAAGTAAACTCCCCATAGGAAAAACATTAGCTCCCAAGTGTCTTCGCTAGCAGGGACAGGAGCCTTAAGTGAGTGCTATTTATACTTACTGCCGCCACAGTGAAGCCGTTTCTCAGGAACTGGGGAAGAACAGTCAAACTCTTCGAGCTGCAATCAACAGATATGAAATGAACATTCTCATTACTGGCACATCTGCATGAGCACATGCCCGGGCAGTTTGAAGTATTGCGTAGAGATTGTTTACATATATCTATGTCGGTTTCAATGAAATCTTTCGTATTCGTTTTAATTCTACTTTTGTCACTTTTGTTTTCTTGTCGAAGTAGAAACGGTAAAAGGCGGCAGTCACATTCGAAGGTGTTACCTGTAAAAGAAGATGCAATTGTTGATAAATGGGTACTTAATTGCCAAAAAAAAAAAACTGTTTTAATTAACGATTGACTAAAACAGATTTTTAAGACAGAAACTAAATTTCGGCAATATTTCTATTTTCGACAGAAAACAAAAATTTCTAAAAAAAAAAATTCAAGTAATTAATACACACATAAATATACATAACTATTAATTAATTATACGCTTCACCAGTGGCGTAGCTAGGATGGGTGACACGTAAATGGTGTCACCCCCACCAGCATGATATCACCCCCCCCAACCCGTCATATTTTTTCAATCACATTTCTAAGTTGTTATAACAAATGACCGTATCATTCCTTTTTTAAATTTCGTCCACCTACATAAAAGGGGGGGGAGGCGATTTATTACATTTACCATAGTCCGCATAAGTCAATACGGTGACTATATATAAAAGAAAAATCTTTCTTTTAAAGTTTGCTTTTTGCTAACTCATTGGCTAGGTTGGTTTTTGCTCCCTGGTGCATATCTTATTTAGATACCCCATCTATCTTATACTATAATGCGAGCAAAAATTGAGTGTGTGTGTCTGTGTGTGTAAATTTTATCTCAAAAACGGCTCTAACGATTTTCGCAAAAATTTGGATTTTACCATTTTTGGGCACGAGAAGACCATTGGGCTAGGTCACATGTTCCAGAAAATTCGATTATTGGGTCATAATGGGTCAGGATTAAGCTATTTATATCTAGAGAACGGCTGGATTGATTTTAAGGAAATTTTGTATCCAATCGTTTTTTGGCACTAGAAAACTATTGTGCTGGGTCACATGTTCGAAAAATTTCGATTAGTGGGTCATTTTTGGGTCATTATGGGTCAAGCCATTTTTATCTAAAAAACGGTTCTAACGATTTTGATAAAATTTTATATTTTATCGTTTTGGATTACAAGAAGACCATTGGGTTAGGTAACATGTTCGAGAAAATTCGGTTAGTGCGTCATTTTTGGGGTCATTTTGGGTCATGCTATTTTTATTTAGAGATTTTCTCACGCAATTTTGACTAAAAATTGCATTCTATGGTTTTCGGGCACGAGAAAAACATTGGTCTAGGTTGCATGTTCGAGAAAAAAAATGTTAATGGGTCATATTGGGTCATTAAGGGTCTGGGTCAAGCTATTTATATTTAAAGAACGGTAGAATCAATTTCATCGAAATTTTGCCTGTAACAGTGTTTTGATACGAGAAAGCTAATGGCCTAAGTCTCAGGATTGAGAAATTTTGATTATAAGAGCCATTTTTGGGTCATGATGGGTCATAATGGGTCATGGTCAAGCTATATCTAAAGAACAGGTGGATCGATTTTAACGAAATTTTCTATTCAACATTTTTTTGGCACGAGAAAACTATTGGGCTAGGTCTCATGTTCGAGAACGTTCAGTTATTGGGTCATTTTGGGTCATAAAGGGTCTGGGTCAAGCTATTTATATTTAAAAAAACGGTAGGATCGATTTTAACGAAATTTTGTATGCATCATTTTTTTTTTTTTTTGGCAAGATAAAACAATTGGGCTGGGCCACATGTTTGAAAAATACAGATAAGTGTTTCTTTATTGGGTCATTATGGGTCAAACCAATTTGATCTAAAAAAAGGCTCTAACGATTACCACAAACTAAAATTTCCAAATTTGTATTCCACAGTTTCGGATTACAAGAACACCATTGGATTAAGTCACGTGTTAGAGAAAATTCGTTTAGTGGATCATTTTTGGGTCATTGTGGGTCACACTAATTGTACAGTGTGTCCAGCAAATAACACCCTGATTTCAAAATTAAATTTCTCAAAAGCAAAGATCAATAGAATTATGCAGTAAACGGTTCGTTTATCAGGTAAGCTGTAAAATCTTATACAAAAGTTTCGAGCGGTAAATATTTTGAAAGGATTGTGTTCTGATTGCAAAGAATGCTTTGATTTGACATTTTTCTTGCTTTAGATTGTTGCCAGATAATGTGTTTTTCGGCTTAAAGTGCCATATTTCATAGTTTTTTTAAATTAAATTTTTGAAATTTCGAAATTCTAAAACTTTACTTCGAAAAATCTTTAAAAAAATTGCACTGTAAGTTGAAAAATTATTTCTCTGCAGGCAATCTAAAACAAGAAAAATATCAAATCAAAGCATTCTATGCAATCAGAACGCAATTTTTTCAAAATATTCACTGTTTGAAATTTCTGTATAAGATTTTTACAGCTTACCTGAAGAAAAAACCGTTTACCGCATATTAATATCGATCTTTGTTTTGGAGAAATTTAATTTTGAAATCAGGGTGTTATTTGCTGGACACACTGTATCTAGAAAATGACTTTCTCGATTTTGACTAAATTCTGTATTCTATAGTTTTCGGACATAAGAAAATCATTGAGCTAGGTCACATGTTCAAGAAAATTCGATTAAGGGGACATTTTGGGTCATAATGGGTAAGGGTCGAGACTAAGAGTCAATCAAATTTTATCTAAAAAACGACTCTAACGAATTTGATTAATTTTTGTATGCTATCATTGATGAACTTTAAAAGGTATTGGGTTTGGTCGCATGTTCAAGAATATTCGATTAGTGGGTCCGTTTGAGTCACTATGGTGCGGGTTAAGTTAATTGTATCTAAAGAACGGCTAAAATAATAGTGAAAAAATTTTGATAATGACAAAGTTAAAATAATTTTATATTTTACCGGTTTCAACCTTCATAAAACTACTGGGCTGGGTCCCATGTTTGAGAAAATTATATTAGTGGGTCATTTTTAGATTCACTGCAGGTCGAGCTAATTTTATCTAAGAAATGGCTTAAATGATTTTGACTAACTTTTATATCCTACCGTTTTTTGATTACTGGAAGACCATTGAGCTAAATCACGTGTTAGAACATATTTGTTTAGTGGGCCATTTTGGGTAATAAGGGTGAGGGTCACGAGAATATGTCAACAGCCAATCAGTTGGCGATATTTGAAAAAATATTGGCGACATTCGTCCAGAAAATCGACAATTAAGATTACGAAAGCTAAAACACGTACATGGTGCCAAATGAAAGAAAACCGCCAAATTTGGCAAAAAAATATTTTCTTTCAAAACGTGAAGAAATTTCATAAGATATTCTTAATAGGAATCGAAATCCGTGGTTAAGCCAATCAGTGTCGAGTTGAAAATGTAATTTGTATTCGTGTCCTTTCGTTTCAAACTTTTAAATGTAAAATTTATGAATATGTACCTACATTATAGTTTTCTTATTGATAGCTTTTGTAAGTAATACTATTATAAATAACACTTTTTATACAGAGAAAATGATACAGTGAGAATATTATATCGAGATGAACACAAAGTTAATTTTGACCGAGCTAAGCTCGGTCTTGCCTGCTAGTATGTATAAAAGAAAGTCTGGATTTCGTATTAATCACAGCACAAAAAAATCTACCGAACGCAAAATCTTGAAAAAAGAGGTTAAAATACTTCTTATAACACCGAGTGCCGCTAAGAAGGGATTTTTGAAAATTCCACCCCTAAGGAAGTAAAAAAAAGAACGTATTTTAAAAAAAATCCTTAAAAATCGGCTTTTGTAGTTATTTTTTAACTGATAACATATATTAGTGTGTTTTTTCATGCTAAATCGAATAGTACCAAGCAAATTCTTTTAAATTCAGTAGTTCGTGAGATACTTTACATTATCATAATTTGGCGATGTCTTCGGCGCAAAAACCTGAAATTTTCAATCCTTATCTATATATATAAAAGAAAGTCGGGATTTCGTATTAATCACAGCACAAAAAAATCTACCAAAACAAAAATCTTGAAAATAGAGGTAAAAATATTTCTTATAACACCGAGTGCCGCTAAGAAGGGATTTTTGAAAATTCCACCAGTAAAGGGGGTAAAAAAAAGAACGAAATTTAAAAAAAATCCTTAAAAATCAGCTTTTGCATAGTTATTTTTCAACTGATAACATATTTTAGTGGGGTTTTTTTTTTTTTCATGCTTAATCGAATGGTACCAAGCAAATTCTTTTAAATTCAGTAGTTCGTGAGATACTTCACATTTTCCTAATTTGAAGATGTCTTTGGCGCAAAAACCTGAAATTTTCAATCCTTATCTATATAGATCAGATTTTGTAGTTCTTTTTCAACTGATACCATATTTTAGTGTTTTTTTTCATGCATAATCGAATGGTCCCAAGCAAATTCTTTTAACTCGAGTAGTCTGTGAGATACTTCACATTTTTCTAATTTGGTGATGTCTTCAGCGCAAAAAGCTGGAATTTTCAATCTATGTAGAAGAAAGTCTGGATTTCGTATTAATCATGAACAAAAAAATCTATTGAACCTATAGTTTTGAAAGAAAGTTCTATAATCAGGTTAACATGATTAGTTAAGCTGTATTTAATTATCTCACTATATATAAAACGCAAAGTGAAATTTCATTCCGGCCGCTTATAACTCAAGTTCTAATTGATAGATTTTAATGGAACTTACATTGTTTATTGGATAATTTTTCAGAAATTTTGTAACAAATGAAATATAGCATTCTATGTTGTTTAATTAAATACCTGTGAAGATTTTTTAAATCAGATGAATCCAATTACAAAAGGCTGGCTTTATTTTAAAGGTTCCGCTGAATGAATTTTTATGTGATTAAAACTGTTAAAATGTTGAGCGCTACGTCATTAATTGGTGACTAACATTGAACTTTCCGTTTAGATGACTGACTTTTCACCGATGATAGACAGTTTAAAATACATATATAAAACTAAAAATTACTGAAATATAAAAATTTCGTTAAATTCAAAGTTTTTTTAAAGCACTGACCAGTGTAGCGGGCGAAGGCTGCTAGTTTTGTATAAAATTTCATATTTTCAAAGAAAAGAAAATTAACTCTGATGCGACGTGAGCTATAAATTTTATTTTTTTCCAGAATTTTTCCCCCAAACATTATAATATTATTTGTATATATTTGCAAATAAAGATTGGGTGTCACCCCTTAGAGGGTGACACCCGGGGCGGACCGCCCCCTCCGCCCCCCGCTAGTTACGCCACTGCGTTTCACTACATATTAGCATAAACGTCCGTCCTTGGATGGTGGTTATAAATCGTGGTTTTCCATTAAACTTTAAAATAATTCATAAGGCATTCACAAACTATGTACTGTAATCGAGCTATTTTACTTTCAAATCCTAAAAAACCAATGAACTGAAGCATAGATTTCATTATACATTTAAGGGGACAGAAGACCTTTATTTGATCAAAATCGTCTATAGTAGGGAGGGGCATTATTTATCGTATTAGGATAAATAACAGTGTTACAACGCTGGAACCTAATATTGTATTAACATGTTACCGAAAAGTCCCTGTTAAATAAATAACACATGGTGTTTAATGAAAGCATCTTTCTTCACTTACTTTAATCCAGATTTCATTTTTTGTACCTCTAAAATAAAAATAATATTCATTAAAAACGCCCTCAATCGTTTATTTTGAGACGTTTACCCTGTAATGTTGAATTCAGACACTTTTCTCGAGAGATATTTTTGTGCTCTCGAAGAGGAACATTATAGAGTTCCGGGAGGTGGGAGAGAGGCATCACTTTTTCTGATCATTGAAAACCCAAAATCTCAAATCTTCCGAGGGGATATCTGATTGTTCAGCGGCGATTTTGCACCCCCCCCCCCCGGACCAGGGGCGTGCGAAGAGAAAACTGGCCCGTTACAAAGCCTTAATTTGGCACCGCCTCCCTCACCTTTTTCTTGTAAAATACCAAAAATGACGCTAGTACTATAAATTTGGCGCCCCCTAAACTTCCACGCCCGGAGCGACAGCTCCCTTCTACCCCCCCCCCCCCCTTTCACAGGGCGCTGCCCCGGAACATCCCCTGAATTCAGCACTACCGCTCATCATGACCCTATCTGCATACTTGGTTATGACCTGCTCTCTTAGGTATGTGATGCTAATTTTTTTGCAGTTCATCAATCACTATGACTACACAGTAAAAATTGAAGACCCAAATTGGGTTGAAAGATTTCTGGGTATAGTAATTTTCCTGAAATGGTACAGTAAGGATTCCAAAATGGTAGAGTATTGTTTCCAAAATAGATAATCCAAAATGGTTCAAAACAGAGCAGATCTTTATTAACATTAAATTAATCAAAATTTCTGAGGTATAATGTATATACTATCTAAGATATTTTAATTGTTTTAATGTCATTAAAAATCAGACTTATTTAAAACGATTTTGTGCTACAAACTGAACTTTCCAAATTGGAACAATGCTGTACCCAAAAATCTTTCAACACAATTTGGGTATTTTGTTTTTACAGTGTAGTAGTGAATACATGCATGAATAGTAATAACTTACACCACTAATTGAACACTTTTTCTGCTTGGTGTCTTATGATAGGTCACCATCATAACACACTTTCTCCTATTTTGATAGCACAAAATACTACTGCACAATATCTAGAACACAAAACATTTTAAATCAGGAAAATATTTGAACATTTATCAGAAAAACCTCATGCTTGAAATGTTTTCCTCGATAATCAATATATTATATTCAATATATTACAATCAATATATAAATATATTATATATAACACATAATTTAATGATTCAAAAATAACTAAATTCTGTTTAAAACATCCCAAAACATGCAAATCGATTGAAAGTCGGGAGTCGAAAATCATGAATCATTTCTCTTTAGTAAAAATATGAAGGAAAAATGTGTGCAGAAATGTATATTCAACATATCCTAAAAATTGCTTTAAATGCAATCTTATGTTGCAATTTCATTTTAATCAATAGAGTTTTATATTTTAAAAAGAAAATCCTTTTTAAATGCTGCATAACCTAGCGTATATGATTGTTAGATTTTGTTAGTATATTTACCATTACGTAAAAGAAAAAAGCAATTATTTCTACCCTTTCATCCCCCAAAATTTGAGTTCAGAGATTAATTTTATAAAAAGTACCTTTTTTCTACATATTACTAAAATGCATTTATTCATAATTCAATGCCTGAAAAATTCAGTTCTCGATTTTAGTTGGAAAATCTATTTTAAAACTAACAAAGCAATATTATGTCACATTCAAATAAAATGCTTGAATCAATGTATTTTTAATTAATTAGTTCATTTAAAACGTCTACATTAAAACTTCAGATTGATTTGAATTCAAAGCAGCAAGTGGAAGCCAACCCATGAGCGTAACCGCGGGGAGGGGGGGGGCTGGGTGCCCGGACACCCCCCCCCTCGCTTGCCCAGAGCCATTCACAATTATTTTAATAATTTGCGCCCCTCCCCTTATTAAAACACCCTTAAAAACCCTTATTAAAAATATCACACAATTATACATTCTAAGATAAAAACCTGTCTAAAACGGAATTTAAAACTGTTTGATAGGCTTCCGTTTTAGAAGGTTTTACTATATAAGATATTGTTTGTATCCAGCATGTTCAGGTTAAAAATTCTGGGCACCCACCCGTTCAAAAGGCTGGTTACGCCTATGCAACCGCAGTAGAAAATATTCCTTAATATTCGCTAATTCAATATTTGTTAGATTTTCCACCAGTTTTTCAATAAATGTAGTTTTTTTCTGATAGATTTTCTACCAGTTTTTCAATAAATGTAGTTCTTTTCTGTTAGATTTTCCATCAGTTTTTCAATAAATGTAGTTTTTTGCATTACAAAAGAACATTTTATCGTTTCGTAACGATTGTTTATTTTCAAACGTTTTGTTACAAATTATTTGACAACCTTGAAAAGTGCTGAGTAATAAACATTATCTGAGGATATTTTTGTTTCCGTTTACGACTTTTGATTTAAAGTTTCGGTTCCTGCTTTTGGAAAGGAAAAAGGAGTGGTTTTTATTAGCGGTTGTTAATGAGCAGAGAATAAATAAAAAATAATTTCGTCCCTTTTTATTAAATATCAGAAAGATTGAATTAAAGATTTGAAAATTTGATTTGTAAAAGGCTCTTCTGGGGGGGGGGTCACCCCCCAAGAATACACTTTAAATACCTACATGGCACCCCCCCCCCCCCGCTTTCGGTGACTCACCTAATTTTGCTCATTTCTTCACTTCATTGCATTCTTTAAAAGGCTATAACTTTGCTTCTATTGGAGCTACAGCGGAGAGAAAAATTCTAGCATAGCTAACTTTTCCTCCCCGTTCTTTTTGCTATTTCAATTTTCCGGTTTTTCCCTATCGAACCATTTGAGGGGGGGCAGGGGGCGCGTTTCTCATTTTTTGATGTAATATGTCTATCGAACGCTTATGCTTCATACATTACAAATCTAGCATAAAAAATTTTCTCCCGTTATTCTGGGTCACGTTATGAGCCCATAATGGATTGAAATTTAAATTTCTCAAACTTCTTCGAAGTTTTTTGCCAAATGGATAACTGAAAAAGATTATACCAATTTGATGCGTGTATGACATCTGTGCCATATAAATATTATTCATTTTTTATTGCAATTTTTATGTAAAATAATATGCATTATTTTTCATGTACAATTGCGCATTAAATGAAAATTGTAATGTAATTTTCGTAGTAGTACTTTATAATAATGAATAAAAAAACCACTTTATTTAAAAGTATTCCCTGCACAATAAAATGTTTCCTGGCGATTAAAAAAATATGTCCTGACAATTCAAGAAATACAAAAGTAATTGCCCAAGTTTTCACTTCTGTCGGAACTCCCAAAATGTCACTTTTTTCGGGGGAGGGTGAAAATTTTGCTGAAATAAGTCTTATTTTTTATTTATGTATGGGTCCATATAAAAAAGCATGAGCTAGTGAACTTTGGAACCAATATTTATACAACTCATATTAAAAATATTAAAATAATAGAGGAAAAATTATTAAAAAAATTATTTTTAATTTAATCATTTTTATACTAAGTAAATGCAATTAAATTTCTTATAAATTGAATCTGGAATGTTTAGATTAGATTTTAATATCTACAAAACATAAAATACAGTACAATATATTAGATTTACAGCTTACTGAAAGACATAAAAATAGTAGGATAAAATTTAGATAGGTTCAAAAGTATTAGAATATTTTATTTTACGCAACAATATTACCTTATTAATATGAAGTAAATGGTAGTTAATATTTTGTAGCACCCTCTTTTGCTTTCATAACAGCGTACAATCGATCTTGCATACTATAGATATCTGCTATTAAAAACTAGATGATAAAACTGAGTCTGGAAAAAATTTCATTCTCTACCATCTGTCCTATCTCATAAGTTTCAAAGTGGGCGTCCGGCCCCGGGAGGCGGTGCGGCGGTGCAGGTGCAGGTGCAAAGTGCAGCACCGCCTCCCGTGCACCTCCTCCTCAGCACCTCCTCCCAAGCACTTACTCAAATGCACCACCTCCTCCTCCTGTCATCGTCTTGTTAGATGAGGGTGTTTTTTTTAAATTTAAGCGGGAATTTCAGGGAGTTAGATTTTTTTACCCTTCTATAGTATGAGGGTGTTATTTAAATTTTGATGTGGGGACTTTAAAATTTTCAGTTTGGTATAATTTAAGAGTTTATTTTTTTGATTTTAAGCGGGAATTTTAGGGAGTTAGATTTTTTTTACCCTTCTATAGTATGAGGGTGTTATTTAAATTTTAATGCGGGGACTTTAAAATTTTCGGCGTGTTACAGTACGAGGGGTATGTTTTTAGATTTTAAGCAGAAATTTTGGGGAGTTTGATTTTTTTTTTTTTTTTTTCACCGTGTTTTAAATAAGGGGTTAAGCGGATATTTTGGGGACACAGAATATTTTTTTCTGTACTATTGCACGAGTGGTTTTTAATTTTAATGTGGCAACTTAAAAATTTTAAGTTTAGTGTCATTTAAGAGTTTATTTTTAGATTTTAAGCAGAAATTTTGGGGAGTTTGATTTTTTTTTTTTTTTCCACTGTACTCTTACATGATGAGTTAAGCGGGTATTTTGGGGACACAGAATATTTTTTTCTGTACTTTTATACGAGTGGTTTTTAATTTTAATGTGGCAACTTAAAAATTTTAAGTTTAGTGTCATTTAAGAGTTTATTTTTAGATTTTAAGTAGAAATTTTGGGGAGTTTGATTTTTTTTTTTTTTTTCACTGTGCTCTTACATGATGAGTTAAGCGGATATTTTGGAGGAAATTATTATTTTAGACTAATCATTCACGAAGGATATTTTGCGGATATAAATGTTTAATAGGGGGACTTTAACTTTTTTGCAATGAGATTGACGTGCACTCGTCGACCTAACCGTACGGAGTTTGCAATTTTCTTCGAATCATGTGTGCATATTGGCTTAGAATATCTTAGAAAGATCTGAATAACCTTAATCTCTGTCTGCCATCATAAATAACATATGCTGGTAATGAGAATTTGGGAATAACAATTTTGAATATTTATTTAATGAAGGAACTTTAAAATTATTTCGAGTGTTATTTTTAGTCAACTAGGTTATACACTTGATATTTCAGAATAGTTAAAAAATAACTTTAAAATTTGAATAAAAAAATATGTTTCAAAATGGGATTTTACGTGCTAGCATTGAATCGCACTCGTCGCCCTAACGGTTTGGAATGTGTGGTTTTCTTCGAACGTTGGTGAAATTTTAATTGAATTGATTATTATTATTATTTTGTGTGTTGTATGTATGTGTATGTATGTGTGTGTTGTATGCATGTAGGTGTGTGAATGTATGTTTGTGTGTTGTATGCATGTATGTGTGTGTGAATGTATGTTTTTGTATTGTATGCATGTGTGTGTCTATGTGTTGTATGTATGTGTATGTTGTATGTATGTGTGTGTGTGTGTGTATGTATGTATGTGTGTGTTGTATGTATGTGTGTGTGTGTGTATGTATGTATGTGTGTGTTGTATGTATGTGCATGTTGAATGTATGTGTGTGTAATTTTTTTTTTGCCGATAGGTGTGATCTTTAGCTGAAAGTGACCTAGGGTCAAAACTTTTACCCAGGAATCGCCACGGGGAGGCAGATCACATGATTCCCGTATTGCACACATTCACATACATTATTTCGAGCGATATTTTTAGTGAAACATAATATGCAATTGAATTTGTAGAATAATTAAAAAAATAACTTTAAAATTTAAATGAAAGAATGTTTCAAAATGGAATTTGACGTACTAACATTTAATCGCGCTCGTCGGTTTTTACTGTTTGGAGTCTGTCATTTTCCTTTGACCTTGGAAAACCTTGCGTCAATAAGGATATTTCAGAAAGACCCCCACTTTGTGTACTCTTTTAAAACTAATATTTGTAATGAGATGTGTTCGCGCGCGCGTCGGCATAACTGTTTAGAGTATCAACATAAAATCATCAAATTAATACAAAATATTTACTCATGTAAAGAAAAATCAAAGTACAATGATTCACCATTTGTTTGATAAATCTTAAAGCATAATATATGTGATTCAAACAACATGTTATGTAAAAAATATAAGTAAATATTATTAATTTTAAAATCATTTATATTCGAATGGGTAGTTCGATGAATTAAGAACATTAGAATTTTATGGATTAAGAAGTAACAATTGAGAAAATAATCATTTCAAAATATTTTTTTTTAAAACCAACTTTCATGCAATTCAAAAACTTTAAGTATGAAAATTGAATATTTTTTCTTAAGAGAAATATTTTATGCGAGTGAAAAAAGTGAGAGTCAGTTAATTTATGAATCATTTTAAAATATTACCTCGCAATAACTTGCTTTGAAATTATGTTCTTAAACATATTAATATTTAAAAGTTTAGTCATTTTATACATTTTATATACAAATTTTACTTACCAACATATGAATTCGCCTTCATTCCGTACTTTCTTGAAGAATAATTCTTGATAAACTCTTATCAACACAGCATGTGGTTGTGAATCACTAGCAAGTTAAGACAGGTATGATATGACTATTCGTTGGGATTTCCCCAAAGAGGTGAAGTCATTCTTATCAAATCCTATTCTGAATGAGAAATATTTCAATTGCAATTAACTTCAGATTTTCTTATTTAATAATTATTTTTTTAAATTTGACAATTTTAATTAATGTTTTAGTGAAATTACCTTTATTTATAAGATTTTTATTATTATTATTTTTTTTTAATTGCTTATACTATTTCAAACATGTACATTCTTATTTGTAAATACAAAATCATAAAAAAAACCATCTTTGAATGATTTTATTATTATTATTGCTAGACATTATATTAGAAAATCATTTAAACCTTTAGCTTTTATTATTATTATTATTATTATTTAGATATTAAGAAGTGACGAAGACCTGTTGAATTATTCTCATCTTAAAATTGATTAATATTCGAAGAAAAATTTATTCTGTTATCTTTTAATTTAGCAAACATATATTTTAATATTCATTAACACACTTCTAATTTAATGAATAATATATTTGTTTAATAATATATATGAGATTTTAATCTTTTCTTAAAAAATTGGGTTATGTTATTTCAAACACGTAGTTCTTATTCGAAAATACAAGACCATAAGAAAACATCGTTGGATGATTTTTTTTTTTTTTTAATTAGACATTGTATTGGAAAAGCATTCAAACCTTTCATTGTTATCCCATTTAGACATCAAAAAGTGACGAAGATCTGACTGCTTCGCAAAGACTTAGAACTAGTGATTTGATGAGTCATACTTTCTGTGGGTTGTTTTCAATCTTCGAATTATCTTAATTAATTACCAAACTTCTCATTTTTTAAACACCACACTAATCATTGCCCCCATTACTTAATCACGTAAATATAATTTATATAGTTTATAATTATCAGTTTTATACTAACATTTGAGACCTATACGTATGTGTTGTATTAATTCTGTTAGTTTAATTCATACAAATTTTAACTAAAGCATCCTATGCTAGTTTTCATGCATTTATTATCACATCACGTGATAGAATTTCTTGCGATGTTTTAGAAATAATAGATATTTAATTTTTTTTTTAATTAGTTAATAACATGAAAAAAATTTAATTGCTTTTTAACATGAATCTTTTAAGAAAAACATATTTTATTCTGAAACATTAAATTTAAAAAACTAATTCTTAAGAATATGACTTGATGCAATTTACTCATTTTAAACAAGTTAACTTTACTACTTGACGGAAATATATTCAAACACAAAACGATTTAACTTTCACATTTTTAAACTTATTTATATAATGTACTAACATTTATTCATAATATGCATAATTTTATTAAAATTACTGAAGAAAATAAAATTTATACTAAGTAAAAATTTAAAACCATCAATTAAATATATTAAACAACAACAACAACAAACTTATAATTAAGAGATGAATAAATATAAATATTTGAATCACACAATAATAAAAAGAAATACTTAATCATTCATAAAAATTCTTCCCTTGAACATTCGCATCTTTGTTAGTAAAAATATAACACTAAAGTTTTCAAAAAGATTATAAGCGTTTCCTAATCAACAAAGAAAATTGAGTATTAAATATCAAATAATGGACATGCACTCTTTACACTCACATCTTACAACGTACTTAGTAACCAAATTTAATGATTTTTAAGCATCTTAAATTTTTTTCAATGAAAGACTATCACAGTTGAATTTTTAGCTTTCTCTTCATAACTTTATCGAGAAATATGTAATGTATACCACATGATTTCATTAAATGAATCACAATACAATTCAAACTTCTCATTTTCAATGTTTTATATATACTAGTGTTTATCAAATAGGTGTTTATTCTGAACAACCATTACTTAGTATATTGATGAAAAGTTTGTGTTGAACGGTTTTTAACTCAAATGGTGTGAGAGAAGGATATATTAGGACAGACGTTATTAAATATAGAGTCTTTAAATACCCGTGCAAGAATTGGCATTTCAAGAAACAAAGTTGTGTCACATTTGAAAGCATTCTTTTTATTCGAAACGCACACGTGATCACGATCACATCACTGAAGACTATAGAGAAGCTGTTTATGATGTATATAATTTGAATTTTCATTAACACAATATTATAACCGAAGTTTTTCGACAGTTTGAAAAATTATGATGCACAACGTCTGCACACGTTAACACAGAATAAGATTAGCTTATGCCCTTTCAATGATAAGCGTTATTTGCAGGTAAGATGCATTAACATATCAACATTTTCTTGATAATTTTTCTTGCAGGTTTCGAAACCACAAACATCTGATCATACTTCTCATTTTTAACACGCGACACTAAGCATTGGGCCATTAAAGCCCGTAATTTAGTAACTAAAATGTAAGAAAGATCATCGAAAGTGATTACTTCACACATGCAAAAATGATTTTTATTGTGACTTATCAGTTAAAAATCACGAAGAAAAGAAAAAAAATCACATATGTTTTGGATTACTTTGAGATTTTATGAGTCACCTCATCAGTTAAATAGACATATTAACTTCTTATGAAATGTATTATATTTTAGTTTATCAGTCATAGTGTGATTACTTATTAATAATTTTAGTATCATTAAAAAAGTTTTAAAAAGTTAAATATATCAAAAATACAAGTTCGTGTTAAAGGTTTAAACAAATTGTTAAAATAATTTTACAAAACTTTACAAATTATTTAAAAATGATTCACTAATATTTAGTAATCGACAAATTTTAATAGCCATAATCATTTATATGTGATTAAAGTTTTCTGTTTTAACTGTTAAGTTATTAGATTCCCCCTTCAATTACATCTCATTGATAAGTTTTAATCAACCAACCAACCAACCAACCAACCATCCATTCAACTGTTTCCGCAAATAACTAGTATGTCAGTTAGATTTTCAGTTTTAACTGTTAAATTATTACATCCCCTCCCCTTCAATTTCATCTCATTGATAAGTTTTCAACAACCAACCACCCAACTATTTATCAACCCTAACAACCAGGTATTTGTTTGCCCTAGTAACCAAAAAGCTTTTATTGACACATGAACAAAATTTTTAAGATGCAAGACTTGTCATTTTTAATCGAAAAAACAATGACATATGTAATAATTTTTCCCCTACTTAAATGAAACCTTTGCATGTGCATGGTAAAACTTGGAAAATTCATTTAATACACAAATTTAAAGTCAACAGACAAGGTCTTCATACTTCTTTTAGTATTTTACTAACATTTTACCAAATATCTTAAGAAATCAATAAATTATTTTAATAAAAATTCTCATTTGTAAGTGACGTTACTAACCTAACTTGAAAAAATTAACTTGTCAAAGCAGGTTTTGATTATTCCAACTTAGTAATAATCATAAGTTTCATATGATAATCGACCTGTTTGGTTATTTCCCAGTATGGTTTTATAAAAAAAGTCTCACATGCAAATAACATAACTTAACTAACATGAAAAAAATAACTTGTCAAAGCAAGTTTTCAATGTTTCAGCTTAGTAATATTCATAAGTTTTATATGATATTCAACCTATTTGGTTATGTCTCAGCATATCTTTATAAAATTGATCTAAAAAACCTTTAATATCAATGTTTAAAAATATGTGAATAATTCAGTTAGTCTTTTAAAGATGATTATTTTCCCTTCTATTATTTAAAAAACATTTTTAAATAAAATTATTACTGATGCCAGTTTATCCCAGTGTTATGAAATGTGCAAGCGAAACTTTTCATTCTAATTTTCATATTTTATTATTTCAAATTATTGTTTTCAAGTTGTACTAAAATTTGGAAAAAAATATTTAATTTTCATGCATAATTAAATTGAAATACTTTAATAATAAAGACACATTTAACATTGTATACTCACCTAATCCAACACTTTCACAAATACACGTCCTTCTCACTCCAAGGTTTAGGAAGAAATGAGAGATTCAAAGTCCTTATCAGAAAATGTTATCAGATAATTTTATCTTAAGATAGGTGACGTCATAGAACATATGTCATCAACTGGTCACGTGATGTATATTCATATGACCGATGCTTTGTTAATTAATTATTCTTATTAATTAATTATTAAGTATTAAAATAATTATCAATTAATTCATTAATTAAATTAATTAATCTTATTAATTAATCTTATTAAATCTTATTAATTAATTATTAATTAATTCTTTGTTATTAGAAATAATAATTATTTTAATAAGATTAATTAATAAGATTAATTAATTTAATTAATGAATTAATTGATAATTATTTTAATACTTAATAATTAATTAATAAGAATAATTAATTAACAAAGCATCGATCATATGATATACATCACGTGACCAGTTGATGACATATGTTCTATGACGTCACCTATCTTAAGATAAAATTATCTGATAACATTTTCTGATAAGGACTTTGAATCTCTCATTTCTTCCTAAACCTTGGAGTGAGAAGGACGTGTATTTGTGAAAGTGTTGGATTAGGTGAGTATACAATGTTAAATGTGTCTTTATTATTAAAGTATTTCAATTTAATTATGCATGAAAATTAAATATTTTTTTCCAAATTTTAGTACAACTTGAAAACAATAATTTGAAATAATAAAATATGAAAATTAGAATGAAAAGTTTCGCTTGCACATTTCATAACACTGGGATAAACTGCATCAGTAATAATTTTATTTAAAAATGTTTTTTAAATAATAGAAGGGAAAATAATCATCTTTAAAAGACTAACTGAATTATTCACATATTTTTAAACATTGATATTAAAGGTTTTTTAGATAAATTTTATAAAGATATGCTGAGACATAACCAAATAGGTTGAATATCATATAAAACTTATGAATATTACTAAGCTGAAACATTGAAAACCTGCTTTGACAAGTTATTTTTTCAAGTTAGTTAAGTTATGTTATTTGCATGTGAGACTTTTTTTATAAAACCATACTGGGAAATAACCAAACAGGTTGATTATCATATGAAACTTATGATTATTACTAAGTTGGAATAATCAAAACCTGCTTTGACAAGTTAATTTTTTCAAGTTAGGTTAGTAACGTCACTTACAAATGAGAATTTTTATTAAAATAATTTGTTGATTTGTTAAGATATTTGGTAAAATGTTAGTAAAATACTAAAAGAAGTATGAAGACCTTGTCTGTTGACTTTAAATTTGTGTATTAAATGAATTTTCCAAGTTTTACCATGCACATGCAAAGGTTTCATTTAAGTAAGGAAAAATTATTACATACGTCATTGTTTTTTCGATTAAAAATGACAAGTCTTGCATCTTAAAAATTTTGTTCATGTGTCAATAAAAGCTTTTTGGTTACTAGGGCAAACAAATACCTGGTTGTTAGGGTTGATAAATAGTTGGGTGGTTGGTTGTTGAAAACTTATCAATGAGATGAAATTGAAGGGGAGGGGATGTAATAATTTAACAGTTAAAACTGAAAATCTAACTGACATACTAGTTATTTGCGGAAACAGTTGAATGGATTGTTGGTTGGTTGGTTGATTAAAACTTATCAATGAGATGTAATTGAAGGGGGAATCTAATAACTTAACAGTTAAATCAGAAAACTTTAATCACATATAAATGATTATGGCTATTAAAATTTGTTGATTACTAAATATTAGTGAATCATTTTTAAATAAGTTGTAAAGTTTTGTAAAATTATTTTAACAATTTGTTTAAACCTTTAACACGAACTTGTATTTTTGATATATTTAACTTTTTTTAAACTTTTTTAATGATACTAAGATTATTAATAAGTAATCACACTATGACTGATAAACTAAAATATAATACATTTCATAAGAAGTGAATATGTCTATTTAACTGATGAGGTGACTCATAAAATCTCAAAGTAATCCAAAACATATGTGATTTTTTTCTTTTCTTCGTGATTTTTAACTGATAAGTCACAATAAAAATTATTTTTGCATGTGTGAAGTAATCACTTTCGATGATCTTTCTTACTTTTTAGTTACTAAATTATGGGCTTTAATGGCCCAATGGTTAGTGTCGCGTGTTAAAAATGAGAAGTATGATCAGATGTTTGTGGTTTCGAAACCTGCGAGTAAAATTACCAAGAAAATGTTGTTATGTTAATACATCTTACCTGCAAATAACGCTTATCATCGAAAGAGCATAAACTAATATTATTCTGTGTTAACGTGTGCAGACGTTGTGCATCATAATTTTTCAAACTATCGAAAAACTTCGGTTATAATATTGCGTTAATGAAAATTCAAATTATATACAACATAAACAGCTTCTCTATACTCTTCAGTGATGTGATTGTGATCACGTGTGCGTTTCGAATAAAAAGAATGCTTTCAAATGTGACACAACTTTGTTTCTTGAAATGCCAATTCTTGCACGGGTATACACTTTAAAGACTCTATATTTAATAACTTCTGTCGTAATATATCCTTCTCTCACACCATTTAAGTTAAAAACCGTTCAACACAAACTTTTCATCAATATACTAAGTAAGGATTGTTCAGAATAAACACCTATTTGATAAATACTAGTATATATAAAACATTGAAAATGAGAAGTCTGAATTGTATTGTGATTCATTTAATGAAATCGTGTGGTGTACATTATATATTTCTCGATAAAGTTATGAAGAGAAAGCTTAATATTCAACTGTGATAGTCTTTCATTGAAAAAATTTTAAGAAGACATGGTTAAAAATCATTACATTTGGTTACTAATTACATTGTAAGATGTGTGTGTAAAAAGTGCATATCCATTATTTGATATTTAATAGTCAAATGTTAGTATATTATATAAACAACTTTAAAATGTGAAGTTTAAATCATTGGTAAATGAATAATTTTAACGAGATTAGTAAAGAAGGATCCAACACACAATGAAATATATCAATAAATTTGGGTACTTAAACTTGTTTTTATAACATATGAGAAGAAAAGATCATTCACAGTGATGACTCATCATGATTAAAGTTTGTAGTTATTCAAAATATTACTTAATAATAACTTGTGTTTCTTGAAAATTTTGAAAAGAATTCCTTTTTTTATTTGATATATTTATTTTAATTATGAAAATTTTAATTAAACACTAATTAATTAGAAAAAATCATTTTAAAAATGTTAATTACACATTCATTACGAAAAATATTCTATTAAGTATTCAATAACATGTGTGTTTCTTGAAAATGTTGAAAAGAATTTCTATTCTATTCTATTCTATTAATAAGATTTAAAAAAAATTATATTCAGGATTTGATTAAATTCTTAATTATGACGTATTAAATAAATTAAGTCTCTTTTTAATTGCATGTTATATTAATTATATTCGATATGAAAAAACTCTTAATTTCAGATTTGAACCTGTCATTGTTACTTATCTAGTGAGTCAACTTTTGGGAAAACCGTCAAAGATAAGAATTTCTGGTTATCATACATTTACCAAGAGGCAAGCAAAGATGCCGGTCGACGGTGGATAGCAGTTGAAATAAGCATATAACAGTCACTTTTAAGGTAAGAATATTTTTCAATGTGTCTCTCATTAATAGTTTTCATTTAATTTTTAATTAATATTAAATTAATTGCTATTTTCTAATTTCATTACAAATTGGTATTTCTCAAGTTGTTTCGAATGAACATTTTTCATTTATTATTAATTCATTAATTTATAAAGTGTTATTTTAATTACATGAGAAATTAATATTTTTCATTAAGTTTTTAATCTATATTTTAATCAACACAATGTTTAATTAATATTTTATTAATGTTAATTAATATTTTTCATTTATTGTTAATTCATATTTTTCATTTAATATTTAATACATCCATAATATTATACCCAAAAGCATAAATGTTTAAAGTTTTATAAGGATGCGTATTCCCATATTAATTTTTTTCATTAAGTTTTTAATCAATACAATGTTTAATTAATATTTTATTAATGTTAATTGATATTTTTCATTTATTGTTAATTCATATTTTTTTATTTAATATTTAATAAATACATAATATTATACACAAAAAAATATAAATGTTTAAAGTTTTATACGAATGCGTATTCCCAAATTAATATTTTTCATTAAGTTTTTAATCAATACAATGTTTAATTAATATTTTATTAATGTTAATGTCTTTCATTTATTGTTAATTCATATTTTTCATTTAATATTTAATATATACATTACATTATACACAAAACCATAAGTATTTAAAGTTTTATATGAATGCGTGTTCTGTTTTTAACTAGATTTCATTTAAAAGATCACATACTCAACCTTATGTAATCATTTTAATCAGAGGTTAGTTTTAATTTTCAAATAGTTAAATCCGAAATGAATGTATTACACTCTTTATTTTGCTAACAAAGTAAAAAAAAAATATATATATATATATATATATATTTTAGTTTTATTTAAAATAATTCGATGAGAAAAAAAAAGCCTCTAATTTGATTTAAATAATTATATCTTAAATTTTCAAAAGATATTACTCAAAAGACCTAATTTTATTTCAAGTCAAATAGTTTTAATTAGACATAGTACTCATAAAGATTAATTAAGATAACACATGAACCCCAGTTCCTATTAACTATGATTCAGAGATTCAACCCTTTTCGGAAAACGCTATCAGATAAGCAGATAAGAATGATTCATCTATGTTTACACACACATATATTGCAACGAATTTAGTATCCTCTCTTTGAGAAAATAATTATTAAACTCTTCATCGATTTGGATTTAACACTTTTTTTTATGTTAAAGTATCAAAAATATTATTTTCAATACAGTTTTAAAAATATTTAAAAGCATTTTTCACAAATTATTTTGATCTAAAGATAAAACCTTTAAATGTTAAATTGTTGATTTTAAGCATTTATTTTCTCATTGTTTGAAGTATTTTGTTCTTATTTGGCGATTTTAACCATTCATTTTCTAACTATTTGAAATATTTTGTATTAATTTGATGATATTATGTTGATACTCCAAACAGTTAGGCCGACGAGCGCGAACACATCTCATTACAAATATTAGTTTAAAAGAGTACCCAAAGTGGGGGTCTTTCTGAAATAACCTTATTGACACAAGGTTTTCAAAGGTGAAAAGGAAAAATGACAGACTCCAAACAGTAAAAACCGACGAGCGCGATTAAATGTTAGTACGTCAAATTCCATTTTGAAACATTCTTTTATTTAAATTTTAAAGTTATTTTTTTAATTATTCTAAAATTTCAACTGCATACTATGGTTCACTAAAAGTAACTCTCGAAATAATGTATGTGAATGTGTGCATTATGGGAATCATGTGATCTGCCTCCCCGTGGCGATTCCTGGGTAAAAGTTTTAGACTTTCAGCTAAAGATCACACCTTTCGGCAAAAAAAAAAAATTAACAAAATTTAATTTTAAAACATATTTTTTTCATTCATTATTCTAAATCGTTGAATCAAGATAACGTGAATGACATAAGGCAACCTTAATCACGTGGTTTGATAACACTCACGACGAAAGGGGGAAACCCAAGTGATAAGAACTTACAGGATTTTTTCCATTTCTAGTCAAGTTACTGCGAAGGAAGCAAATGTTTCAGGTAAGTATGTCTTAAGTCATTTTTCCATTTCATTTCTTAATTGAATTGTATATTTCATACCTATAATTTTTCAAAAATCAAAATTGTCCTCCTTTTTAAAGAAAAACACTTACACATTTGAAAAAATAAAAAGACCCATAAATTTACTTATATTATTCACATTGTTATGTTTAAAAATATGCACGAATTTTGAAAAAGGGGTGTCTGGTGAGGTACACTTTATTCTTTTTATTATTAAATTTCATTAATTGGAATAGAAATAGTTTTCATCAACATTTATTCAATCTCACACAAAAGAAATGCGAATACAGATTGTAATTCACCAATTAAAAATTAGTCCCCAAAAAATCACAAGATTCTTTTAAGTTTCCCAATAAAAATTATTACCGCTCAAAAGTTCTACAAATTGTTTTCGAAGTCACCTCATTAAAATGAATATTAAAAATAATTAAGTTCAAATTCCCGTTACAGACATGTGTTATTTATGATGGTTGAAGCTTATTCAGGTCTTTCTAAAGAAATCTAACAGTTATTCACACATGATTCGAGGAAAATTACAGATTCCGAACGGTTAGGTCAACGAGCACAAATAAATGTTAGTATGTAAAATCCCATTTTGAAACATATTTTTTCATTCAAATTTTAAAATTATTTTTTAACTATTCTAAAATATCAAGTGTATAACACAGTTGACTAAAAATGGTACTCGAAATAATTTTAAAGTTCCTTCATTAAATAACTATTCAAAATTGTTATTCCCAAATTCCCATTACCAGCATGTGTTATTTATGATATTGGATAGATATAAAAGTGGTGGAAGTCATTCTAAGAAATTCTAAACCAATATTCACACATGATTTGAAGAAAACTATAAACTCCGAACGGTTAGATCGACGAGCGCACGTCAATTTCATTGCAAAAAAGTTAAAGTCCCCCTATTAAACACTTATGTCCGCAAAATATCCTTCGTGAATGATTAGTCTAAAATAATAATTTCCTCCAAAATATCCGCTTAACTCATCATGCAAGAGCACAGTGGAAAAAAAAAAAAAATCAATCTCCCCAAATTCCCACTTAAAATCGAAAAAATAAACTCTTAAATGACACCAAACTGAAAATTTTTAAGTCACCACATTAAAATTAAAAACCACTCGTGCAATAGTACAGAAAAAAATATTCTGTGTCCTCAAAATACCCGCTTAACTCATCATGTAAGAGTACAGTGGAAAAAAAAAAAAAAATCAAACTCCCCAAAATTTCTGCTTAAAATCTAAAAATAAACTCTTAAATGACACTAAACTTAAAATTTTTAAGTTGCCACATTAAAATTAAAAACCACTCGTGCATTAGTACAGAAAAAAATATTCTGTGTCCCCAAAATATCCGCTTAACCCCTTATTTAAAACACGGTGAAAAAAAAAAAAAAAGTCGCTTCATTCCTTATTTTTAATTACTTTTTAATTATCTTTTTAAATGGATAACAGCAAAATTTAATCGAAAAACATACCCCACGTACTGTAACACGCCGAAAATTTTAAAGTCCCCGCATTAAAATTTAAAAAAAAATCATCATACTATAGTACGCCGAAAAAATTAAAGTCCCTGAAATTCCCGCTTAAAATTGAAAAAAAACACCCTCATCTTACAAGACGATGACAGGAGGAGGAATGAGGAGGAGGAGGAATGAGGAGGAGGTGGAATGAGGAGGAGGTGGACGCGTGAGGAGGCGGAGCTGCTCACTGCTCCTTGCTCCGGCTCCGCTGCTCCGCCTCCCGGGGCCGGACCCCCACTTTTCCTCTACTGCTGTCCTATCAGTTAATATTTGTTTTATGTTTTGCAGCAGCTCTGGTAGTGGCAGCACGTGTTGACTTGCTGTAAAAAAATTCAGTATGCATTTCATCTCAGATTTTAAAACATCAACAACGCTGATTGAGAAAACGCGGTATATGGAGGATGGGTTTTTGAAAAATTCGTTTTCCTCTGTATGTTAAAGAAAGTTTTCTTAATATGTTTTCTTGCACTTTCTAATTTTCCTGTTTTTCGTATTTCCGATAGGATTCATTATTTAATATTCAAAAATATATGTGCCGATAGATTTTTTCTTAAATGTTGTTGCCTCACTGTCCGAGATATTCTGCCCTCAAAAGTGGTAGACGGCAGGTGCTGGATTAGAAGAGAACCCAATCGCGGCCGTCAGCCTAATCATACGGAGTTTTTTGTGGTTTTCTTCGAACTTTGGATTTCCTTGCGTAAATACGGGTTGTGTTCCCTTAGAAAGACCTTCCCCACTTAGGACACCCCCCTAGGGCCCATATCCCATGTGTTGTCCGTTTGGGAGTATATTTAGCAATTGCTTATAAATTGTTTATTGCATCCTGTTACAAAAATAACAAGATGTTGGAACCTGTTACCAGCGCTACTGTGGAATGATGTAACCTGTTAACCAAAAATAACCATACTTCCCATCTATAGTCTATAGCAAAATCGTCTCAAAAAAGGTCTACTTCTGTGGTATAACAGTACCAAAACAGTTTTTTCTTATTAAAATATCATTTATGAAGGTTTTAAGAAGTAAATAATAAAGGTAAGTGTATTTATATACTTTAAATCTGTTTTTCTCAAAACTCATTTTTCAGCGTTTTTAGATTTTTGAAATGCTTCTTGCGATGTAACTTTTTATCAATAGTTATGAAATTGATAAGGTAGTATCCTGATGTTGTTTAGAAAGAAATTATGTGCGCTTTTTAAAATTCGTCCTTATTAAGATAGTCAAATTTGATTTTTTATTTATTAAAAGGCAAAATTTTGATGAAAATCGATATGAAATTTAGAAAAAAAAATCTGTAAAATATTAACTATTCAAGATATTTAAAAAATCTTACACAAATTTGCTGTTTACATAAAAATGCAAAAGCAAGAAAATATCTCAAAAATTAAAACACGAGGAACAATTTAAAATTTTGTTAAAAATTTAAATTTTTTTAATTAAAACATTTTAATAAGATAGGATTTTTTTTTTTTTTTTTTTTTTTTTTTTTTTTGAAGGTGTTCTATATGTTTTTAGTGAAATGTATATATGAACAAATTTTTATATTGCTTAATATAAAAATTTAAAAAAAATTACGTCCACCATCCCCTTAAAATTTTTAAAGTACACTTTCTTATTCAACTACGTAAAAATTAAAATTATGCGATGTTGAGAACTAATTAAGAATGAAAAAAATAAATAAAAAGAAAATGGATTAATGATTCGCGAAATCATTTTTTTTTTCAAAATAAATTAAAAGTACAAAACCTGAAATAAATAAATAAATGACTATGTTTATTACATTAATACTCGGAAAATAGAGTACTTTTACAGGGTGCGTAGTCTGGAAGCACCTTGTAAGGACCTTTTACCAGAATTTTTATAATGTAATATTTGTTTTATTTAACAAAAAAAAAGAAATCCCTTTTTCTAATGTAACAACCAGTACTTTAAAGAATTTCTGATACTAAAAGAATTAAAATCCTCTGAGTTTTTTGATGATTACCCACCCTGTTTTATACAGAATTTTGAAAAGCTTGTTATCATTGGCATCATTCATATTGCATTAATTCAACTTAAAATGAAAATCTTTATTCCGTATCATTTAAAATACAACATTCGAAATACATACATTCCATAAATTTTAATACATGCTTTTCACTTATTTCTAAAAGCATAACAATAATAATAATAATAAATACTATAGCATTTTATTTATACTTCAAAGCACTCTTTCTAAATAACGCATTTAAAAAAATAATTAATATTGAAGAAAGAAAATCTGTTATTGGCGAGATTTGCACCCGGTTAACATGAAAGTACCGAAATTAGAGGTCAATTTTCTAAGATTTTGATGTTAAATTAAAAACTATTTTCATTGGTTTAGCGACGAATGGCGTCAAAGGCTACAGGACATGCAAATACTACAGGAGTTAAAATATTCAGTGCGGGAAAATCTTTAATTTTTTGTTAATGAATTTTTAAAAATGAATGACTCACTGTTTACATTTGTAAAATTTAAAACAATATCTGAAATGTTCGTTTTTTTTTTCTATCTGTAATATGTTGTTGGTAGTATTTTTTTTTTTTTTTTTAATTTAGAACTTAAAGCATTATATAATTGTATAGTTTTGAAAATTTTAGAGAAAGTAAAAAAGAATAGATGTGATACAACGTAAATTATTTCCATCAGTCGAACAATTGCCTTATCTACATCATCTATCAATGAGGCGATCCATACAGAATTGTGAGGGATACACAGAGACTTTGATTTTATATGAATAGATACACAATTATTAATTAGATTTATGTCCCAAATTGGCTCTCTGTGCTTCTGACCGTGATTTGCCGTGGCAAAAAATACAATTCTGGATCAAGGCCCCCTTATCATAATATCAAGGCCTCGCATTCAGGAGAAAATCTATTGTTGAAATTGTCCCTATAATTGCCAACTTATTATATGACTTTGTCTCGTATGTAACGCCACCTGGTGCACACTACTGCTAATAATCCCATAGGAAATAATGGAAAACATTTCAGTTTCTAACATTAGATGGCGCTACCAACGTGAAAATCATGTAGTTCAGCGCCCCCTGTACTGCGGTCAAAGGAAACTTGGTGAATGACAAGCCTTTATATTATGATAAGTTAGCCTTGTTCTGGATCAAAGCCACCTTATCATAATATCAAGGCCTCGCATTCAGGGGAAAATCTATTGTCGAAATTGTCCCTATAATTGCCAACTTATTAATGACTTTGTCTCATAAGTAACGCCACCTGGTGCATACTACTGCTAATAATCCATGCACAAATTCATAGGAAAAAATAGAAAATATTTCAGTTTCTCACATTAGATAGCGCTACCCACCGGAAAATCATGTGGTTTCTGACCACGTGTACTGCGGTCAAAGGAAACTTCGCGGATGACAAGCCTGTTATTATGATAAGGTAGCCTTGTTCTGGATATGTTTTGGAGGGGGATTTTTTTTTAAAGACTTATAGCAGTTGAGCTGTTGTCTCGAGTAATTCAAAACTCAAGAAAAAAAAAAAAAGAAGATCGAAAATGAAGTTAAAACAATTCTGGAATTAATTACCAAAATAAAAATAAAAAATGAACTGGTGATATTAAAATAAATATTTTAATTAAATAATAGTCTTTTTCAAACTTTTATGATTTATTGTGTGACAAAAGGTATTCAGCAGTAAGTACACAAAATTTGAACGCTCTGCCTTGCATAGTTTTTGTGGACAGATAGAGGACAGGGACAATAGGGTTTCGTCAGATGAACGAAACCCTAAAAATAACCGGAGTCGAAGTCGGCTTGTTTGTTAGTGACTCCGACTCTTTTACTCAACAAGTTGGAAATTGCACGTGAAGCGTAGCAAATGAGGTGCGTTCGTACGATAACGAAGTTATAAAAATATCAATCTCATAAAACTGTAAATATTTACAATTGAAATGCGCACCAAACAATGTTCTCAATATACCATTATGCGATGGAATCCTTTTGTGTGGCCTTGTAAATCAATAACAAATATTCTTTGCACCACAGATTATGCAAAATGTATATTATAATATGTACTTTATAGATGCATACCAATTTTATTACGTTCGAATGAGTGTAACACCATTTAAATGCATTTGAAACATTTTTTCCCCATTGACCGTAATGTAACGGAATACTTTTGATTATCCCTGTAATTGAACTATGCATCCGATTTTGATAAAAATTTTAAATAACTCGACAAAATTACGTAATAATTATGTATTTAAAATTTCAAACGATTAAAATGCATTTGAAACTTTTTTCCCCATTGACCGTAATGTAACGGAATCCTTTTGATTGTCCCTGTAATTGATCTATGCATCCGATTTTCATAAAATTTCAGACAGACGGACAGACGGACGGACTGAACGACAACAATAGGTGCTACGTATTTACATAATTACGAACGCACCTAAAAATGGGCCCAACTCCGACTCCGCAGCCCTGCTTTACGACAATAACGTTCAGAAGTTGCCATTTTCTAAGTGGCACTATAAGCGAATAAATAAAAAGCAGTATTCGCGCATGCGCTTATCTAAAACAGCTTCAGTTACTCTTTATGTGTGACTTTGAGCCAACACTCTACTATGCTTATAGTTGATACTACATTAAAATTTGTAATTAAACCATACAGGGGGTTTCAAAAATAACCGGTATATTTTAAAAATCAATTAAAATTAAACGGGCATCGTTAGAAATACACCGTTTGTTGCAATACGTTTGGGACAACAGTAAATTTTCAGGCATACAACTTTCGAAATTAGTTAAAATTTTCAACAACAGATTGCGCTGCAGGCAAGTTGAAAGCTATAGTAGAAAACGCAATCTGTGAGTTTGCCATTCTGTAAAGCCTCTGTCCCTTCCCGCGAAGACACTCGCGAGCTAAAGCTATTCACTGTAAAATACTTAAACTATTTGCTGCAGCATCACTCCACCGCTTTTGTAGAAAACGGTTACTTTATTGTGTTATGGAGCATTCTCATTGATCATAAAAGACATATTCTATAAAAGCTGTGGAGTGACGCTGCAGCAAATGGGAGCGATCTTGAGAGGGACCTCAGCTATGCAATGCAAAAAAAAAAAAAAATAAAATAAAATAAAATAAATAAAAAAATGTCAACATGCGAAAGAGTTATTACAAAAATGCGTCTCCATAGGAATAGCATTAGCTCGCGAGTATCTTCGCGGACAGGGACAGAGGCTTTTACAGAATGGCAAACTCACAGATTGCGTGTTCTACTATGGCTTTCAAAATGCCTGTAGCGCCATCTGTTGTTCAAAGTTTTAACTAATTTCGAAAATTGTATACCCGAAAATTTACTGTTGTCCCAAACATATTGCAACAAACGATGTATTTCTAACGTTGCCCGTTTAATTTTTATTAGTTTTTCAAATATACCGGTCATTTTTTAAACACCCTGTACTTTTATAGATACCCTGTATAATAAGTTAAGAAATAATTAATTGAATTCGGCTGAATTAATTAATTATTGAAAAGTACTTGTTTCATTTTTAATTGCAATCAATAAAAACTCACCTGTTAAATTAATTTTTTTTAAGTTCTTATGCAGATGATCTGCCATTATTACTTTAATGTCGTTGTCGATGATATTTAGGTACATCAGGTTAGGTAAATGCTGAAACTCCCCAAGAGCCTTAATGCGGTTGTGTTGCATATACAGATCTGTGAGCTCGTTAAGGCCTGTAAATTCATCTCTTGAGAAAGACTGTTCAAAGAGACAATTACACAATTAGGTTTTTTGCAGTACACATAACGTCTGAATTAAAAAAACTATTAAAAGATTAAATAAAATAAACTAATTTTAGACGGCAGACTTGAATACAATTTTTAAAATAAATAAAATTTATATACAAAAAAATTAAAATACTAAAAAAACATATAAAAAATAGAAAAAGTAAACGTTTCGCAAAGCTACTCGCAAGACCTCTTCAGTTCAAATAAATTTTCATTGCATAACAAACATTGGAATAAATCAAGACAGTGACAGCTAGTTAGTTTTTTAGAAAAAGAAATATTCATTAGGGACAGAACGAGTATCATTTAGAGATGGCGATATTAAGCAAGTGAACCAACCTTCGAGGTGTAACCTGCAGTGATAACTGCTAACACCCGATTTCAAGATACTGATTTTCGCAAACTGCAGGGTATGCTTTGTATCAACACAGTGCTGGGCAATTTTAGAGTTTAAATTACTGATTTTTAGAGCACTGATATGTTTCTTCAGGCGAATTTCTAAAGATCTGCCTGTTTCACCAATATATACACTATCACAATCTCCACAAGGAATGACATAGACAACACCGTGTAATTTAGACTTATCGTATTGAAATTTTTGCTTATTAAAGAAAGAACTAACTTTATTAGTAGGTTTAAAAGAAACACCAACATTAAATGATCTTAAAATACCAGAAATTTTATAAGAAATACCTTTATAATAAAGGATGCAGATGAAAGAATTTTGTTCAGTACGTTGAAAAGAAGGAGGAATAAAATTCACAAAATCTATTGTTTTCTTTTTGTTTTTTTTTTGTTTGTTTGTTTTTTTTAGCAAGGCTAATAGAGTAGCTATTATTAACCAAATCATGATAAATTTTACTTTTCTCTTTTTCAAAATCATTACTGGAACAGCAATATCTAATGGCTCTGTAGGTTAAAGTCTTAATAACAACAATTTTATGGCTGAAAGGGCAAACAGAATTGAAATTACTATATTGACCACTGGATGTAGGTTTTCTGTAAACAGTAGTAGTTATAGATTGAGAATTATCAGTAGTTTGTCTACAGATTAGAATATCTAGAAATAATAGTTTTGCATTATTTTCAACTTCAATAGTAAACTTAATAGAGTTACCGATATAATTAGAAATCCTGAGAATATTATTTAAGTCAGCTTCTTTCGCTATCAAAAAAATATCGTCGACATAACATCTCCAAAAAAGAATATGCGGACCAAGATCAGAATTAATAGCATTTCAACATTCTGCATTACAAGTTCTCAACTCCTCTGCTCAACAAGCACAAAACGTTTTGACACATTTACAAATTTATTTTTTAACTTAACAATATAAAATTGAAAAAGCTTGCCTATTGAAGCGATTTAGAATCGAACTGAATTTTGACTTTTTTTATCAATAAATTAACAGTTGAGGTATAAGCTAATTCGATACATAAAAGATCTAATACATAAAAGAACTTAACAAAGTGACAACAGAAGACCAACTGGACAACATTACACTGAGACTGCAAAATGAAATCACAACTATAGCTTTCACGTGCTACAAAAAGAAAAAAACACCAGTGATCACTGCTCCACCGTGGTGGACGGACGAAATCAAAACAGCCAGGAACAAGGACTCTCAGGAGGAGGTATCAAAAGCAAACTGGCGAAAACCTAAAACTACAACAACACACAGTTTTCAAAAAAGAAAGGGCCAAACTAAAAAAACTGATAAATAAAACCAAATCAAAAACATGGAAGGATTATTGCAGTAAAACATCGGACAGATACGGAACGCACTACAAACACGCGAGCAACAAAACCACGGGACCAGTGAAACTCGTTGACATACTAAAACAAAATAGCACAACAACCATAAAACAAACATTAACACATTTCCTAGACAACCTGTACCTAACAGACAGTTCAACACCACATACTATCAAGGCAGACAAAAATCCATTGGAATACGCAAAACCACCAGTAATAACTAAAGCGGAACTCAATAGAATAATAAGAAACATCAAACAAAACAAATTGCCAGGGTACGACTACATAGACTATAACCTAATTAAAAGAATACACACAGCAGCTCCACAACTTCTACTAACTCTGTTCTACTAACACGTGTCAAAAACTAGAATACTTTCCCAAATCATTTAAGTTAGGCGTAGTCGTACTCTTCGAGAAACCAGGCAAAGACCCAACAAACCCAAAAAATTATCGACCAATCTGCTTACTACCAGCGTTAGGGAAAATGCTAGAGCGAATAATCCATGGGAGAATTAACTACCACCTATACAAAGAAAAATATTGGAGTAACAAACAATACGGGTTCAAACAGGGGACCTCAACAGAACATGCTCTAGAAAACCTATTAAAAACAGCTAAAGAAGACGGCAATAACAATTATCAAACACTCCTAATAGCCATGGACATCAAAGGGGCCTTTGACAACATAAGATGGCCAATTCTAATAAATAATTTAAAACAGTCTCCCTGCCCGGATTACTTAGTGAACTGGGTAGTGAGTTCCTCCAACAAAGATTTATTTCATTAGAAGAAAACGGTATCAAGGTAACAAGACAAACTTATGGCGGTTGCCTCCAAGGCAGTTGTCTTGGCCCGCTTCTGTGGCTATTAATCGCGTAAACAGCTCTCAAAAAACGCTGGGGGAAAAACGTAAGAATACAAGCCTTTGCAGATGATTTCATAATAATTCTCAAGGGTAGGTTAAAAGACAAACTAAAAAGACTAGCAAACAGAATATTAAAAGAATTCAACTGGATAGAGGAAAACAGCTTAACACTAAACAAAGAAAAAACTGAATTACTATACCTAAACAGGGGCCACTCTTGGAACCTTCCAACAGCAGACCCAAACAGCATAGAGGGAATAGAGTTAAATGGTCAGGAACTATATGTCAAGGAACAAATTAAATACCTAGGGATCATACTCCATAAAAACCTAAACTGGGAACCACACTGTCAAACACAAGCCGACAAGGTTAGAAACAACTTCAAAAACCTAGCATACATGACAGCTAAAGGATGGGGTCTTAAACCTAACATAATAAAAATTTAGTACAACACAGTAGTTGAGAAGACGCTAACCTACGCGGCCCCGATTTGGGGGCACAACCTTACGAAGAGGTGTAAAGAAATCCTCTCGAGCTGCCAAAGACACTTCGCACTGGCCATAGTCAGGGCCTATAGAACGGCCCCAACCTCGGCCCTATTGGTACTTGCCGGTCTAATTCCAATTCACCTTAAAGTAAACTATGAAGCGGCATACAGCACAGTCTCAAGATTAGGGAAGAATGCAACAATACACAACAAAATCATCTTTCACAGAGAATACACTCAGAAAGTAAACATATGGCAAAACCACCCGGCAGAAACAATTGAACCACGTATAGGCCACAACCCAAAAGACACATGCATTTATACAGACGGCTCAAAAGTGGAATCAGGTGCTACAGGTTCGGCTTTTATAGCTTTCAAAAATAAAAAAAAATAAAGACTTGGTCAGTGCCTCTAAGAAGTTGTAACAGCGTCTTCCAAGCCGAACTACTGGCTATACATAAAGCAGTGGAATGGGACAATTTATTGTGTGGTCCATACAGCTTTAGGTCGGACTGCCAATCAGCAATTGATTCATTAAGCAAACCATTCAACACCAGTGACACAGTCAACAAAATACACAACCTAATCAAAGATTCAAGAAACAATTTTAAAATCAGCTGGATCAAGGCGCATGTCGGCATCCAAGGAAACGAAGAGGCGATGTGTTAGCCAAACACGCAGCACTAAACCAGAACAATGAACGTGCATACTACCTGGAAAAACCTATTTCAAAACTAAAAAGAACACTAAAAGACTTAACAACTGAACAGTGGCAGTTCGAATGGGACTATGGAGACACAGGCAGGGAAACTTACCAGTACTTTCCAAAAGTAGACAAAAATAGATTAGTTAGCGACTACCTACTCTCACAACTTTACACAGCTCATGGAGCATTCCCAGAATACCTCCACAAATTCAAGAAGGCGCACACACCGGACAGTGATTGCGGTTCGGAGGGTACGCCTAAACACTACCTGCTACACTGCCCACTCAGATCACCTAGCAAACATAACAACAGAAAACGAAAAATTAGGGCATAAACAATTAGCAAAAACAAACACGTACTGAGAAAGGCAAAAATCATAATCAGGTGGCTCCAAGACAACTGCGACAACATCACGTCACTCATACATGAGGACACATAGACAAATGACCACACTTACAAAAAAACTCGCAATCCTTTACTACAGCCACTAATCCTTCATGTACCCGCGCGCATTTTTGTGTTATATATTATTATATGTTTAAAAAAAATTAAAAACTTATTAAACGGCCTAGGATTCCTATCGCCACAAAAAATTATAAAATAGTGTATTTTGTCTTATGTCCCAGCAGTGTGCGGTAGTCGTGCGATATCAGCAGTATCCAAAGCCCGAAACAGGTGCCCCGCAGGAACTTCCTGCATGTACGTCGCAAGACATCAAGGATCTGCAAGTCGCACACTATGACACAGTAAAAAACTTCACCCGCCTCCGGCACTGCTTGTCCGTCCTATATGTTATCAAAGGAAAAATGGCCTAGGTCTAAAACCCTACGGTCAACAATAAAAAATCATAAAATGTTAAAATAATGATATGTCTTATGATCACAGCAGTAAGCGGTAGTCGTGCAGTAACAGCAGTATCCACGGCCCGAAACAGGTACCCCGCAATAATACTATTGCAAACACGTCGAAAAACATCTCGGATCTGCAAGCTGCACATTATGACAAATCAAAAAACTTCGTCCGCCCCAGTCTAACTGCTTGTCCGTCCAGATCTAAACAACATAAGATATATATTACAAAAAAAAAATCAAAAGGGAATTCACGGGGAGTGCTTGGATTAAGTGAACTCTCTGGTTAATTTTAAACAATAGCAATGTTACTAACCCATTTACCTTCCAGGATTCCCTCTCCTAGGGCTTGGCTCCCGAAAATTTCAAGTTGATCTAATCGACGCAGGGACTCAATGGACCTTGTGCGGTCCGAAGTGATTCGGGAGCACCAATCAAGTCCACTGCACCAGAATCGTACAGGTTGACCTCATAGACGCAGAGACTCAAGGGACTCTGCCCAGTCCGACACCGTTCTGGAACCCCCCCCCCTAGTGGGCTAACGCCTCTCAGGCTTTCAAGTTGACCTCATTGACGCAAGGACCCACGAGACCCTGTGCGGTCAGAAGAGCAATGGGAAGCAACTTACTAGCCCACTTACCCCGAACCGCACACGTTGACCTCATGGACGCAGAGACTCAAGGGACTCTGTGCGGTACGAAACATGTTCGGGGTTTTTCTTTTTCGTTTTTTTTTTCCTTGTTTTTTTTTTTTTTTTTTTTTTTTTCTAGTGACAGTGCGCCTCTTTATTAGGTGCATTTGGATTCTGTCCGCACGAGCTACCGGACCCGCTCCAATGGGACAGCCCATGGAGCACCTTTCTTTTTTTTCTTCTTCTTCCTTGGGTACGGTAGAAAGGCGGGATCTCGTCACCGCCAGCAGCGATTCGACTGCCTTGCATTTCGGCCCAAAAATTCTCCCTTCTCTGGCACTACTTAGCATTTCGGCTTTTTTAGTTTTGGTTATTTATTTTTCTAAATCTCCCTCAAAATTGTCCCCCCTGTTGTCTGCTGAGGACATGCCACCGTTTCGGCTCAAAAAATTTTAGCTCCAGCGCCATTTCACCTGGCTCGACGAGTGGGAGTGATGTGCGGCGCCAAACTCAGTACATTCACAAAGGCAAAAAACTACTCGGTCCAACAACCGTTAGCCACAATCAGCCGACCTCGGCACTTGTCTGCGTAGATCGCCCGCACTTTGCCGGCTAAAATTCCATCATGTACGCTAATAGCGCCTGGTGCATGTAAAATCCGTCGTGGGTGCAAAGTCCTCCAAGTTACCTGTGAATTATACTTCTGGAGGTGCCTTGCCAGGTGAAGGTCTCGTCATCTGATCAAGGCTCTAAATTACGAGACCATCTTGCGAAGCCATTTGCAGTTCAAATAACAGGATGTACCATTAATTAACAGGCGAAAAAAAGTATGCTCAACGACAAGCAAGTACTGCAGAAATGATGACATGCGAAGCAAAGTTTATTGCCGCTACGTGGCAATTAGGTGGTCATCCGCCCCGATACCAGGTATCTAACCCGTTAAGCTGAGATAACTCGGCAGGTAAGGGCCTGGTCATCGGTTAGAAAGAAAGCTAATTCGGTCAAGTAACAAACTTGTTTTTTACCCCAGTTTGAGAAATTGATACTCTTCAACGCGGAAATTCGGTTCAAAACACCCCTTTGACACTATTTTACGAAAACTTTATTGTTTTTGAAAAAAAAATGGGGGAAAACGAATGTGATTAGATAATTTCTAAACAACAACACCTGCTAGTTTCATGCATTTCCGAACATAAATAAATTAAAACTTATGTCATAAAGTTGCTTTTTTTTATTTAAGAGCAGCCTTAAATGAAGGCTGTTCGTAAGTGCTCGACTGTGATGTTTTGTAATCTTTAAAGAGTTTTTTGAGTAGTTCCTAAATTCCGAATTATAAACTGGGTAGTTTTGTGTTTCAAACAAAGTTTCAAACAAAGCTCAAGAAACAGATGAACATTGTGAAATAGAAAATGTTACCTGTATTAAGTTATTTCCTAGGTGTAACTCTGTTAATTGAGAAAGATAGCTTATGCTTCCATTAAGCGATGTAATTAAGTTGAAACTCAAATCCAAAAATATCAGAGTCGTCCTGATATGTCTGAATGTATCTGCATCTATCCTTTGAATTTGGTTTTCTCGAAGCTGCAGGCACTCCGCCTTAAGAAGGAATCTGAAATCTTCGTCGGTGAGATATTGGATTTGATTTTCCGAAACATCAAGATTAAGGATTTCTTTGTATTGCAGAATTTTTGTTAAGCTTCTTAGTTTGTTTCCAGTCAAGTAGAGCGTTACCATTTGCATGACAGCCGTACCTAGAAAACAAGAATCAGACTTACTTTATGATTTGAAGTAAAATCTATTGAATAACTAGCAGAATTACCCGGCTTTGCCCGTGTTAAATAAAGGTTCATTCAAGGTAAAATAAAGTAAAAAGAAATAATATGTAATGGAACTTTGATCATTCGCATCAATAAAAGATTAAGAATATAATAAGAAAATATGACATTATGTCACAACCTTAGTAAAATCCCTCAACTTTAAACATCAGAATACGCGTTTTCTTTGGCGAGTGTAATAGAATATAATATTATTTTAAAGGCAGTACGAAAAAAGAAAATTAAGCAAGTGGCGTAGCAGTTTTGGTTACAGTTTAGTGGTGGGTCAATCCATTTCAAGTGGTCCAGGAAATATTTTTTTGATCGCTCGACCACTTTAAAAAAATCTGAGATTTTTTGTACAACAACCCTAACATGATGGAAGTTCAAAATGACCGTTATTTTAATTTTACTATTTTTTATTTGTGCATGGCGACCATCTTTGTTTCATCGTTTGCTGCGATTTTCTCAGATACTAGGATACACAAAATTGTAGATATCTCGTCTTTTATTTTTCCAATTGAAATGGGGTTTTGCAGCATTTTGTTCAAAATAAAATATGCTAAATGTATGGTGGTAGAATAATTTTGAAAAATAAATTTTTACAGGTGAAATTTTAGCACAAAATTTAAGACTTTTCCCAAAATCTATCCGTTTGCAAGAGGAAATTTTTCATGCAAGGAAAACTGTCAACCTTACACAATTTTTTCTAAAAATAGGTCAAAAGTGCGTGTACTCATACACCAAGTCCCAGATCTGGGAGTTGATTTGTCTTTGCGAAAAAAATTCCGAAATTCGTCAAAAATTTCAAAAATCGCACTTTGATATCTCTGGTGGGGCACGAGATAAAAATCTGAAATTCTGGCCTTTGATAGTATTGTACAGTCACCGCAAAAAAAATCTTGACATTTGAGATTTTAGACGTTTTGTTGAATATCTAGAAATATACATGAGGAATTATTCTGAAACTTCAGGTGTGTAAACAATATAGCACAGGTCATATATTTTCGTGAAATTTTTTTGCCGAAGTCCCATAGGGGACCGTCAAAAAATTGAAAAAGAATGAATATCTTTTGGATGACCCTGTCAAAACTAATGTAGCAAAAGCATTCCAACTGCAGATTATCATTAAGTGACTTATTGTAATTATGTGTGTTCATTTTTATGCGGATAGCATGTATACTCGTAGAGAAATTAAGGTTTTTATAAAAACAGTCCCAATTTTTTTCAAGATTTTTGCTTATTATTTGCAGAGTTCTTAATATAAAATAAAGTTTTTTCCTGAACATATGACAAACAATATTATAAATAATACCCTGCAACCAGAATTTAAAAATAATAATAATTGTATGAATAATGAACAGGTTTACTAAATAAATTTTCATTGCGCATGCGTAAAAGTTATGCAAATTTTGATTGCATATTGTGTTAGCTAAAGGTATGGAGCAACTTTTGTAAAAGTCTCAGAATCGCAGCTTAAAAATGCTGAAAATTATCGCGGATGGAATCTGATGAAAATCCGTTATTTCCAAAAAGACGCAAAAAGATAAGGGGTTGTATCCAAATATAGTAGTGCGCGCAATAGTATGTACTACATAATATTGCGCTCACTACTATATTTGGATACAACCCCTTATCTTTTTGCGTCTTTTTGGCAATAACGGATTTTCATCAGATTCCATCCGCGATAATTTTCAGCATTTTTAAGCTGCGATTCTGAGACTTTTACAAAAGTTGCTCCATACCTTTAGCTAACACAATATGCAATCAAAATTTGCATAACTTTTACGCATGCGCAATGAAAATTTATTTAGTAAACCTGTTCATTATTCATACAATTATTATTATTTTTAAATTCTGGTTGCAGGGTATTATTTATAATATTGTTTGTCATATGTTCAGGAAAAAACTTTATTTTATATTAAGAACTCTGCAAATAATAAGCAAAAATCTTGAAAAAAATTGGGACTGTTTTTATAAAAACCTTAATTTCTCTACGAGTATACATGCTATCCGCATAAAAATGAACACACATAATTACAATAAGTCACTTAATGATAATCTGCAGTTGGAATGCTTTTGCTACATTAGTTTTGACAGGGTCATCCAAAAGATATTCATTCTTTTTCAATTTTTTGACGGTCCCCTATGGGACTTCGGCAAAAAAATTTCACGAAAATATATGACCTGTGCTATATTGTTTACACACCTGAAGTTTCAGAATAATTCCTCATGTATATTTCTAGATATTCAACAAAACGTCTAAAATCTCAAATGTCAAGATTTTTTTTGCGGTGACTGTATAGTAGTGTTATGCACAAAAAATTTCAAGAAGGAGATTTGACTGCAAGCTGAGATATGACATGGACAATATGTGAAAGCAATACTGCCAAAACTATTGTGACCTACTATGTGTTTGTTCATACCTACAAAATGTTAAACTAATGGTTGATGATGCAAAGTTACAAAGATCATCTTCCAATTCTGTTTAAATCGTGATTTAAACAAATTAAGATTGTATGCTAAGCCAATGCACTATTTGTCCAGATGAACAAAACCTACTAGAAATGCTATTCGTCCATTTCAATGGCCCCGAAAATATTTTGGTTGATTGACCGTTTTTTTTTATTTTAAATCTGGAATTTTTTTGTACAACAACCTTAATATGAGGGAAGTTCAAAATGACTATTATTTTAATTTTAATATTTTTCGTTTGAGCATGGTGGCCATCTTTGTTTCATCGTGTGCAGCTATTTCTTCACATTGAAGTTTGATATCTCTTGTGTGGCACGAAATAAAAATCTGGAATTCTGGATTTTGATAATATTTTATGGTAGTGTTATGCACAAAAAATTTCAAGAAGGAGATTTGACTATAAGCTGAGATACAGTGATTAAATATGTTAAGAAATGCTATTACGAGTACATTAGGAGAAATGAAATTAGTCTCTTTTATTACAATATTTACACCGAAAATATCGTTTGTTCAAAACAGTTTAATAATAAATGTTTAATTTACAAAGATACTATATATGCCCAACAAAGAGCTTAACACTATTTACGAGAGATGTTATGAGTTCGACCAGTTACTGTTGTCAGTCCATCAGGCTAGAGGTCTGCACGGGCCCGGTCCTGGCCCGTGGCCCGTACCCGGACCGGCCCGCGGGCCGGCGGAATCGTTCCGAATTTTCTAACGGGCCGGGCCGGGCCGGGCCGGAAGATTTAGAATAGTTTTTTCAACGGGCCGGGCCGGGCCGGCAAAAAAATTGAACGGGCCAGACGGGCCGGGCCGGGCCGAAAAAAAAATTTTTCGGGCCTACCGGCCCGTTCTGAAGATTTAAGCAGAGACGATAAAATATGAGCTATTTTCAACGAAAATGGTTTTAACGAGAATAAGTATAAATGTGGCCATACTAGTTTGACAGCATCAATATAAAAATGCACAGTGTATCGGCATCGGAGAATTACATTATGTGTAACACGTTTTAATATTTTTTTAGCTGACTCATGCCGGTCCGAGATCACGCTTGCATTATTTTTCTACATATAGACTGGCCGGACCGGTACTAGACTTAATTATTGGCAGAAAACATGATTTGTAAAATTAACAGCGATAAAGAACTTATGTTAGCTTAGTCTTTGGATACATACTTCTTGATGATTTTTAAATTAATTTCTCAATAGTGCGAAAGTTTGACACATTTTCTGATTAATTTTAAATTGTAAAAGTATAAAAGTGATAAGCCTAACTATTGAAGGGATTTGGAATCGAATAGCGTTTTCATTTTTGGTAAATAAAATACTTGGATAACCTTGTTGAGATATAATAGTTTCTCAAATGATTGCAGGTTTTTCTCCCTTCCCTTGCTATTGTTTCCGAAAATTCTATTCCAAACGCTAATTATGACAGTATTTTATTTGTTTGCAGTATTCTTAAATTGCTTGTATAAAAAAAAAAGGATAACGCCATTCGATTATATAGTTTCTGAATAAAGGTATCTGCTAATCTTATGCGTTTTTCAGAAAAAAAATGAATTTAGAAATGTATCAGAAAGGAGCTTCTTTGAATTTAAGAATGAATTTGGATTTGAAATCTATAATAAAATGATATAGAAATATATTTATAAATCTTCTTTTATTAAACAGCTTCAAAATTAACGATGTTTTTAGCTTTCTTTCTTTTTTCTTTTATTCTAAGCCATATTATTTTTTTAATGAATCGTTATTCGAATGTTAAAAGCCTAAGAATCTAAGTAATCATTAACGTTGTTAATGTGTATTTGCTGTAAAATGTACTGTAAAATCATTCCATAGATATGTATGCAGTATTCTTTAGAGGAATCTTAGTTATATGATAAAAATATGAATTTTTTAGAAATCGTAAAAATTGTAACGGGCCAAAACGGGCCGGGCCTGTTTTCGCTGATTTTTGTACGGGCCGGGCCGGGCCTAAAATATAAAAATTTAAACGGGCCGGGCCGGGCCCGGGCCGAACTTTTGAGTTTTGCAACGGGCCGGGCCGGGCCGGGCCGAAATAACTTTCCTACGGGTCGGGCCGGGCCGGGCCTGGAAATTCCGGCCCGTGCAGACCTCTACATCAGGCTCTTCTTTCTCAAAATTTTTTTTGAAGCCACAAAAGTTTTATCATCTTTTGTTAACTTGAATGAAATTATCTAGGTTTAATAATTGAAACCATGTCAACTCGATCCGTTGCAACCCATTGTCTGTAATATACTTTTTTTTAAATGTGTTCCAAGTAAAATTGTTGCAATAGCATTTCTAGAATTTTTGTTCATCTGGACATATAGTGTATTGGCTTAGCATACATTCTGAATTTTTTAAATCACACACCAGCATTTGAAGATGATCTTTGTAATTAACACTTAACTTTGCATCATCAACCATTATTTTAACATTTTGTAGGTATGAACAAAATCATAGTAGGTTACAATAGTTTGGCAGTATTGTTTTCACATATTGTCCATGTCATATCTCAGCTTGCATTCAAATCTTCTTCTTGAAATTTTTTGTGCATAACACTACTATACAATACTATCAAAGACCAGAATTTCAGATTTTTATCTCGTGCCCCACCAGAGATATCAAAGCCTAAAAAGTGCGATTTTTGAAATTTTTGACGAATTTCGGAATTTTTTTCGCAAAGACAAATCAACTCCCACATCTGGGACTTGGTGTATGACTACATGGACTTTTGACCTATTTGTAGAAAAAATTGTGTAAGGTTGACAGTTTTCCTTGCATGAAAAATTTCCTCTTGCAAACGAATAGATTTTGGAGAAAACCTTAAATTTTGGGCTAAAATTTCACTTGTAAAAATTTATTTTTCAAAATTATTCTACCACCATACATTTAGCATATTTTATTTTGAACAAAATGCTGCAAAACCCCATTTCAATTGGAAAAATAAAAGACGAGATAGCTACAATTTTGTGTACGCTAGTATCTGAGAAAATCGCTGCAAACGATGAAACAAAGATGGCCGCCATGCACAAACAGAAAATAGTAAAATTAAAATAACGGTCATTTTGAACTTCCATCATGTTAGGGTTGTTGTACAAAAAATTTCAGATTTTTAAAAAATGGTCGAGTGACTAGTGCTGGACCACTTGAAATGGATTGACCCTGGTAAGTTTAGTGGAATTCCCGTAAACATGTCATCTATCCAAACTTTAAAGCAAAAACATGTCAGTTAGCAACGCTGAAATCATTCTGATCTTGACAACGGCCTAATCCATAAATTGTGTTGTTAATGGATTTTTTTTTTCTGAAAATTGCCTAATTTTCATTTTTACGTTGTCAAACAGAAAAAAAAAAGTACTCTCAAGTAAAATTTGTTTGAATTTTGTACCTCATTTTTCAGATTTTTAATGGATAGAGTGGAGTTGGAGAGTGTATTTTTTTTTTCATGAATATTTTAAAACTTGTGTACAAATGAATTACGATTTATGAACCCTTTTGGACTTAGCGAATATTACTAGCAAAAGCCATGCTTTGTTTGGATTCGCAAAGCATTATTTTATAAAACAGATATTTGAAAGTAACAATTTTTTTTTTTTTTTTTTTTTTTTTTTTTTTTTTTTTTTTTGCATCTTTATTAAACAAAAACGTTATTTTATGTTTTGGCGCATTTTAATTTTTTATTTATGATGTAAAACTGGCATAATAAGATATTTTCGAAGCAAACTTTTAAAAAATATTTTTAAATTTTCAACTAAAAGCTCTTTTAAAGATGTTTTTACAATTTCAAGTAGCCACTGGTGTTTTTTAATTGTTTGAAATATGCATGTTTCCAATCTTTGTAATCAACATCCGATAATCATTGATAGCTATTTTAGAATAATATATTTGAAGAAAGCTTGAAGAAAGTTACTTCTTCAAAATCCTATTTTCTGGAAAAAACATTTGAAATCTGCTTTCGTTGATACTATGAATTTTTAACTGTAAAACATTTTATTTTAATTTCTTCGTTTTTATACATGTTAGAGTATGAGAACTTTCCCTCCGCGTGGGAGAACCTTTTACTTTCTGCGAATGACAACTCAATTAATGGAATTACCTTTTAACGAAGCGCTCTCTCATTCTCGCAGTATGATGTTTTCACGAATAATTATTGTTGTGTTTGCGAACTTATTAAAGTCTTATTTTTCTATAAAATCCTTCTGATTAATGAGTCGATATTATTTAGCCACAATACGACCTTCGCAAAAATATTTATAAAGAGCTTGAACCAACAACTTCACGCAGATCTTTTAATTTTTCATTTATATAACAAATTTAAGAATTAATTTTATTTGTTTACAATTATTTTGTTGCCAGTTTACAAAAAAAAAAAAAAAAAAAAAAAAAAAAAAAAAAAAAAATCCATAATACTATTCTTTTAAAATGTTTAAGTGTCATCTGTGCAAACGACTTTGCGGGATAATGAAAACATGTTTTATTTAATAAATTAATCATGATTCTATCTATAATTATTTACTCCATGATTTAAACTTTTTTTTTCTGAAAATATACGCGTTTCATTTTTTATTTATTTGCTAAAATGCGTCCGTATTGGAAATGCATGTAAAATAAATTAATTAAAATAATAATTTTTTTAACGTTTTACTGTAAAAAAATTATATTCTGCAAATCTACAGATCATAATTTATTTTTGTGTTTAATTTGAAGTTAAAATATTGAATAGTTTTTTTGTAAAGCGTACGACAAATTGTAATTTGAGTGGACTAGTAGAGGATTCGCTTCGCTCATCCTAATAATGTCCATGAGTAACGCTGGCATCATATTTATAGTGGCAATGACCTCACCCATAATTTTTGCTTTTACTGAAATTTGTTTAACCTCCAAACATCATACATTCAATTTTTCCTACGTCGGATGAAAAACAAAAAATACTTTTAATGATATTTGTCTGAAAAGTGCATATGAATACGACTGCTCTTACAATATAAATAATTCAGCATTTTTTACCGTGCAATATTCTATAACTAAACCGACAAACAAAATTAAAACCCTACAAGAAAAACAAGTTGGAAATTGCACGTGAAGCGTAGCAAATGAGGTGCGTTCGTACGATAACGAAGTTTTAAAAATATTCATATCTTGATGATATAGGAGAGCATACTTCGGATACAGTATAGTAGTCGAAATCTTTGTGTTTCTGTAAATATGCAGGAAGTAATTTTTATTACACCTCAGCAACGTATATCTTATTCATAAAATGTGAAATAGTTGAATATAATTAAAACACGCCCCAAACAATGTTTCCCCGTATAACATTATGTAGTGGAATACTTTTGTGTGGCCCTGTAATTTAATAATAAAAATTCTTTGCATCACAGATTGTACAGAATGCATATTTTAGTATATACTTCATAGATTCATGCCAATTTTATTATGTTCGAATGAGTGTAACATCATTAAAATACATTTGAAACTTTTTTACCATTGACCGTAATGTAATGGAATACTTTTGATTGTCCCTGTAAATGATCTATGCATCCAACTTTCATAAAATTTCAAATGACTCGATAAAATTACGTAATAATTATATGTTTTAAATTTCAAACGATTAAAATGCATTTGAAACTTTTTCCCCATTGATCGTAATGTAACGGAATCCTTTTGATTGTCCCTGTAATTGATCTATACATCCAATTTTCATAAAATTTGAAATGATTCGACAAAATTATGTTATAATTATGTATTTTAAATTTCAAACTATTCGATTGGGTAGTTTTTGCATTGTTATGTGCGGACAGACAGACGGACGGACTGAGCGACAACAATAGGTGCTACGTATTTACATAATTACGAACGCACCTAAAAATCGAATGTTCAAAATTATCAGATTAGTAAAGGCCGCTATAAACAATAAATAAATAGAAATAAATAGAAATAAAAATAAAATAACGATTAACAGCTTTTAGATACTAAAGTACCAAAAATACTTTTTGGTTTGCTTTTTGGTCATTTTAAAATATATAAAAAATATTTAAAAAAAAAAAAACCTTTAAGGTGGTTCAGGGGTTGAAAACGTTTCAAAAAATTGATTTTTTTAATGATCTAGTTTTATTATTCAATTAATTCTGAACTCAATGCAAAAAAACCGCAAAAAAAATTGAATTTTTAACGTAGTTATAAGCATTTATGTATCAACACTTTCATAGCCACACCCATATAATTTCAAATTTAAGTCGCGTTTTCTCAAAACTTGATTTTTGACGACTAACAACAAGATTTAAAAAAAAAAAACTATTTGATAGAATGGCTGTTTTTTTTTTTTTTTTTTTTTTTTTTTTTTTTTTTTTTGCATGCATGCATGCATATAAAATTATTATCTATAGAATGAATTTTTAGATAGTTTAATATTTTGATTATTTTTAATGAAAAAAAAAGTTGTATTTTTTAGGAGTTTTTTTTATTTTCAATTTTGAGAGTTTTTTTTAATAATGTTGTTTTTGGAGTGATAGTTATATCCTTAATTCATTCTATAGAGTAAAGTTTCCGGATCATTTTAAAGCAAAAAATAGGTTTTTATATCAATTCAACGTTAAGATATCTTGGTGTTGGTGATATAACACATATTTTTTTTTTTTTTTTTTTCGAAAATTGTGTTACACAAATTTTGCTATATTTCTTATTATATTACATTGAAGAACTTCATTTTATAATTTTATAAAACTACAAACATACCTTTAAAATATCAGAAAGTTTCAATTAATTACACTGAATACTTCTGTTTTTATATGGACTTGAAGCGAGAGCCTTGTTTTCATGTTTTTCCGTATCGATCAACCCCTGAGACCCCTTAAGTATTTTAAATTAAAAGCCATTTTTTTTTCTGCGCTGTGAATGGACTGTATAAAATGGAAATTTGGCCATCTTTAACCACGAATATTCTAGGGTGAATTTCCTGATTATTTTTAAGCGGAAACTTCCATATATGTAATCTAAATCTACTAACCTGAAAATGACGTCAAATTTCAGAAATGTCTAGTCCTGGAGTCTAATCTTAATGTTTTCTTTTAAAAGAGAAAACCTAATTCTTAGAATGCTAAATTTCATTTTCTATTTAATATAAATATTAAAAAAAAGTCGCATTTAAATCACAGAATGCTTTCATTGCATTTAAGGTATTGAAACACTAACAAGGAAGGTCTCCATACTGGGCATGCTCAGAAACTTTTGAAAAAAATGTTAATTAAACTACTTATGTATGTAATAAAGGATCAGTCAAAATTAGTGGCGGAATCACAATAGAAATTATGTAAAAAAATTAAAACCTTTCGAATATTTGGCGTGAATATCACGCGATTTGGCGAGCAGTACTTTTCCTCGCCAAAAGCAAACGATTTAATGCAACTTAAAGCTGCTAGATTTTTAGAATGCGTGTAAATAATATTTAATGAATTTAAACGTAAACAATGAAAGAGTTCAATATATGTTATATACATATACAGGGTGTCCGAAAAGTCTGGAAACGGCCGAATAACTCGAGAAATACACATGAGATTGAAAAACGTAAATATACGTGTTAAATATTTTTAAATAAGCTACTCTGTGATACCAAATTTGACCTTCGAAACCGACCCCCTGGGGGTCAGAGGGGGTCCAACTTTGGAATCTTAAATTATAACCCCTATTTTTTATTGCAGATTCGGATTCTACGGACAAAAATACGTAACTTTTGTATTTGATGTTTATTTCAAATCTTCGTTTATCACGGTGTAATCGAGCATATTAAATCGATACATATTCCCGCTTTTCCAACGGGATTTTCCCTAATCGAAACTGATTGGGCAGAATTTTTGACGTCAAATTCCTCGTCTTTTGTAGGAATAGCGTTTCCTGAAAATCACCCGTAGCGATTATTTCAATAGTGCTACACTGTTAAAAATTTGACCCATTTGCTGCAGCGTCACTCCACAGCTATTATAGAATATCTCTTTTGTGACCAATGAGAATGCTCCATAACACAGTAAAGTAATCGTTTTCTATATAAAAGCGGTGGAGTGACGATGCAGAAAAAGGGTCAATTTTTTTACAGTGTACTTTACTGTGTTATGGAACATTCTTCTTCACTCTTTAAAACTTCAGAAACATTCAAATGAGGTACTACATCATTTTAGAGCTATTCCATTTCAATTCTGGCAGGCAGTATTGATATGCGTCAATTCACCATCACAGATTTTTTTCAAAAAAATACAGTACTTACAACTAAGTAAAACACAAAATTTCCCAAAAGGATTTTTACCAAAAAAATTTTTTTCTCCGTTTACAGCACTTTGAAGATTGTGATAAAATTGACAATTTTCAGAAAAACTGAAAAACGCTTCATTTTGAAATGAACACAGTACCAAACATATTCAACATATTCAGTCAATTTATTTTTTACAAATAGTTATTAAACTGAATTTTACTTTAGCACAGTTTTAAAAAATATTGTGACATTTTTACTTAATTAAAAAAAATTATTTTTTAAGTACAAAAAATATAATTATTACTGTATTCAAGATTTTTTTTTCAGAATAAAAAAAATATTTTAAAGCTAAGCATTGATGGCAATCCAAAGACCTTTAATGGGAGTTTTAGAGCAAATTTTATCTTAACCCTAAGGTGCATACAACTTTTGTAATTCAATTAATGTAAATTATGCGAAATCTTGTAAAATCGCTACTTTTGAAGTGCAATTTCTCAAAAACACCATTTTTTAAAAATCTGATAATATGCTCAATAGATACCTTATTAGTTTCTAATAAATACCTTACAAGCAAATCCTGTACTTTTGCTTAGAAAATTTTATATGATTTTTTGAAAATAACATGTTGTGTGTTTTTTTCAAAAAACCAAAAAAGTCAAGCTCTTTCTTATTTCACTGAATTAATAATATGATTTCTATTTTTTAATGAAAAGGTAATACTATGCACATAATTATGGCAGATAAATATAAGCCAATCTTCAAAAATTCCTATTCATAAAATGTAATTAATTCAAACTCCCCTTTAAAAAAAGAAAAATCTGATTTTCTTTTCATTTTCTTTCCTTTTAGTACTCAATAATTAGATTGCTATTGAATAGGTATATTTTTGCTTAGAGGAAAACATTATAAAACATTATTTTCACACTTTTATTAAAATATGTTTTGATATTCTATGATGATTATGTTTTAATATGTTCTAAGATGTACATATATCACTAAAAGTTTTCTTTAATAACTTCATTGAATTTAAAAATTTAATTTTTTTGATCCTGACTTATTACAATGTACTTTAACAGTACAGTCATATTTAAAATTTTAATAATTTTCTTAATTAAAAAAAAAATCAACATAAAGAAAGTTTTTTATTTTATTAAACTTCTTTTTAACAATTATCTTACAATGTACCATTTACTAATGCTGTATAAAAATAGAACGTTTTATTGAAGGTGTTTTTGTTCAGAATTGTTATAATAAGAGCTATCCGAGATTCTGTCTGATTTGTTGCTGAACTTTCCTCTCTGTTAAAAAATATCATTCTGCTACATCTAGACAAAAAGATTATTCAAGCTTATAGAGCTAATAAAGAGAAAGAATATGCCAATGTAAGATCTATTGCTGGTATACCATCTAAACATTATTGAGGCGATTGAAAATAATGAAGGTTATATGGGACAAACGATTAAAAAGATATTGACAAAAGTTGAAACCTCCAGCCAAATAAAAAAACAATATTCAATACATGATTTCCAAATTGATGATTTCATTGGATGCATTTATGAAAATAATTGGTGGATAGGACAAATCAATGGTATATCACGAGAACTACATGACATTAAAGTATCATTCATGTATCCCCATGATCCTGCTAAAGCATTCCAGTGGCCAGAAGAATCTGGAAAGAAAAAAGATGAATGTGCATTACCATTGGAAAATGTGCTTCTAAAAATAGAAAAACCAGTTCCAATAGGACAATCTGCACAACTTCACACTTTCGATGATAAGGAGTTGAAGTTAATTCAAGAAATTTTCAGTATCTAATTCTTCTGTAATGTACGTATCTGCATATTAATATATTATATCCAATACTACATAGCAAAATATTTAACACACTGTAGGTGAATTTGATACATCTATGAGTATGGAATGAAATGACATATGATCAATCCTAATTTTACTAATGGCTGTATTTTATACAATTTTAAACTTAAGCAGATGGTTAGCTATATTTTAACAGTAATAATTATGTACCAGGGTTGTATTTTTTAGTTTGAAATATTAATCATATTATAAATTCGGTTAAATAAGAAAGAGCTTGACTTTCTGGTTTTTTTAAAAAAAACACACAACATGTTATTTTCAAAAAATCATATAAAATTTTCTAAGCAAAAGTACAAGATTTGCTTGTAAGGTATTTATTAGAAACTAATAAGGTATCTATTGAGCATATTATCAGATTTTTAAAAAATGGTGTTTTTGAGAAATTGCACTTCAAAAGTAGCGATTTTACAAGATTTCGCATAATTTAAAATTGAATTACAAAAGTTGTATGCACCTTAGGGTTAAGATAAAATTTGCTCTAAAACTCCCATTAAAGGTCTTTGGATTGCCATCAATGCTTAGCTTTAAAATATTTTTTTTATTCTGAAAAAAAATCTTGAATACAGTAATAATTATATTTTTTGTACTTAAAAAATAATTTTTTTTTAATTAAGTAAAAATGTCACAATATTTTTTAAAACTGTGCTAAAGTAAAATTCAGTTTAATAACTATTTGTAAAAGATAAAATGACTGAATATGTTGAATATGTTTGGTACTGTGTTCATTTCAAAATGAAGCGTTTTTCAGTTTTTCTGAAAATTGTCAATTTTATCACAAACTTGAAAGTGCTGTAACCGAAGAAAAAAATTTTTTTGGTAAAAATCCTTTTGGAAAATTTTGTGTTTTACTTAGTTGTAACTACTGTATTTTTTTTTTTTTAATCTGTGATGGTGAATTGACATGCCCTGCCAGAGCTGAGATGGAACTGCTCTTTAATCATTTAGAAAATTATTTATTTTAATAAATGATTTTAAAAAAATCACTTGATTTAAATCGGTATTTAAATCGTGATTTAAATGAACTGATTAACATCGCTGACACCCTAGCTAATAATTAACAGTTGTCTCCAACGTGGAGTTCAAGAGAATATGAAATATGTTAATATCTTAATGCATACCATCAACATCATCAATCTCTAACAGATATTCAATGTATGCATCATAATCTTCTTCAATCAAATTGTAACTCAAATCCAAAACTTCTAAATTCTTAAGATGCAAAAAGTATTGAGAGTTGAAATTTCGAAGTCCACAGTGATGTAGTCCGAGTTGTTCTACTCCCTCTATCTTTCCATTGAAACTCTTATATGTGAGGTTCTTAATTGGATTTTCTGAGAGATACAAAAGTTCTACTTTAGACATATCATCAGTTAGGACAGTTTCAATGTCTGTGAGATTGTTGGAATCCAAGTAAATGTACTGAAATAAGAAAAGTAATTGAATAAATTACTAAGGGGACTATGATAAAAAGTTAATTAAATCCAACTGATTTTTTAAATCATCAGATTTTAAAATATTCACCTTTTATATAAACATTTTAATAACAATTATAATTTTTCTTAAGAAAGGTGTTATAGTAAAAATATTACATTGTACACATTAACATTGGCATGTTTCGGAACCGTCAAATAAGTTCCATAGTCATAATATAAATAAAACAAAATTTCAAAATATTTCTCGGTCAATACAAATGACACGCGACAATGAGATATAAATAACAAAAAAACATGCGCTCTATTGCAAAAAATTAAATTAAAATACAGACCATGATCTAAAACTTAACTAAAAATAAAAATTTCAAACTATTTCACGGTCAATACAAATGACACGCGACAAAGAGATATAAAAAAAAAAAAAACACCAAAAAACACGCGCTCGTGAGGGCTTGAATGGGATGAACCAAGTTGGAATTTCTTTTGATCATGGTCTATTTTTATTTTTATTTAATTTTTTACAATAGCGCGCGAGTTTTTTGGTGTTTTTTTTATATCTCTTTGTCGCGTGTCATTTGTATTAACCGTGAAATAGTTTGAAATTTTTATTTTTAGTTAAGTTTTAGATCATGGTCTGTATTTTAATTTAATTTTTTGCAATAGAGCGCATGTTTTTTTTTTGTTATTTATATCTCATTGTCGCGTGTCATTTGTATTGTCCGAGAAATATTTTGAAATTTTGTTTTATTTATATTACAGTCCTCCTCACTTAATCGGGTAACGGATAATCGAATATCCCGCTTATTCGAATAGAACTCTCCGGAACCGAATTTATCTCCATTGGATCTATGTTATTTTTCCCCGCTTAAACCGAATAAATTTCGGGAACCTCCCCGCTTATTCGAATACCATCTGGGAGACCTATGTTTGAAAACAGCCGCGAAAAACATATTTCATCTTGAATTTTTCTTCACCTTTTGTCATTTTCGGCTTATTTACACCGAAGAGAAATTATCAGTCTTCCTGCAACGATTTCGGCCGGCAGGTGTGTAAAGGACAGGTTAAATGATCTCCCCTCCTTTTTCTGCGAATGGGTGAAATAAGTTGGCCAATGTGGATTATTTTTGCGTTTTGTAAGTTTAGTCGTGTTTTTGTTAGGTAAAGGGCATTGCTATGAATTTTAAATGGAAAGCTTTAAACCTTTCTGATAGACTACAGTTTTTGAAGCGTTAAATAAAAAAACAGAAGTCCATATTGCAGTCGTATGTTTCCAATATGAAACACAATGTCCCCCCCCCCCCCCCACACACACACACACACACACAAAAAAAAAAAAAAAAAAAAAAAAAAAAAAAAAAAAAATCCAAAAGGAACAGAGATAAAATGGAAATTTGGTTCAAAAGGGGGAACATAAATCCAGTTTTCATAACATTAGTCAATATGCGCTGGAATAGGTTTAGTGAAAAAAAAAAAAAAAAAGTCGTTAATAAATGACTCTATGATTATGCAGAAAGCGTGTGCTAATGCACAAAAACGTTTTCATGTTTTTTGTGCGTAATTCCAGTAAACGCGTAAAATGTACGTAAACAAACCACTTTAAATGATGTTTTTAACCGACTTCAAAGAGGAGGTTATGATTTCGACCTGTATGTATTTGTTGTTCACGCATAACTTTTGCAAATATGAACCGATTTTCATAATTCTTTTTTTGTTTGAAAGCATATGAAGCCCATGTGGTCCCATTCGAATTTCATAAAAATCTGATAATTAGAACTTTTTTAAAAATAAAAACTTTAAATTTCAAATTCATTTTGAAGCAATCGACCAATTAGAAGTGTTCCTTTTGCATGCTTTTATGTTACACTTACATAGACACACGATCTTTTCACTGTTAAAAGTTTGAAGTTTTTGCTGCATCGTCACTCCACCGCTTTTATGGAATATCTCTATTTTGACCAATGAGAATTCACCATAGTACAATGAAGTAATCAATTTCTATAAAAGCGATGGATAGACGATTAAGTAAAAGTTTCAAATTTTTAATAGTGTTCAAAGTGCAAAATCCTAACTAGACGAGGGCCAGGATTCACATACATTTTGCGCTGTTTGCGAAATGAGATTTATTAACAAGAAAATTTATTTAAAACATTGAAAAATGTGCTAAAATTCAGGCTTCTGATTCGTTAATCTGGTTTCGCTAACAGCGCAAATTCTACCTGGATCCCGGACAAGTTCTCTTATGCAAAAAACCGGAAATATAGCATCTAGGGGATATAGTGTGGAAATCGGCTATCTCAGGGCGTATTCAGAGCAACTTACAAAAGTAACCAATGTTACCTACCGATTGTAGGGCAGTACGAAACAAATTTTGGCACCAATGAAAACTATTCTGTGGAATTGTAGCTGACATCACACTTCGCTTTGATTTTCATTTCGTACTTGTCTACAATCGGTAAGTGGTCTGTAAGTAACCATTAAGTTGTGCTGAACACGCCCTCTGTAACACTTAAAAAAAGCGCTAAAATGTTCTGTTCTTTAAATGTGCAACAATGCTAATGAAATTTAAAGATAGAAGCGATATCTGCAGAACATTTTCTAAAAATGCAAGCATTATTGTTAGTCTAGATAATGTATCACAAAAATGCCTCAGATGTCGCTGTGATCGACACTTTGGAATTCAGTAGCATCGTTGCACATTTAAAAGATACAAATTTTTAGCATTGCTTGCATTGTAAATATTTGAACCCTTTTGCTGCATCGTCACTCCATCGATTTTATAGGAAACGATTACTTTGCTCTATTATGGAGCATTCTCATTGGTCAAAACAAAGAAATTCTATAAAAGCGATGGAGTAACGATGCAGCAAAAGGGTCAAATTTTTTACAGTGTCGATAGCGGATTTTCACTCCATGTATTTCAGACTCTCTCCTTCGAACAATGAAAAGTTCTCAAAAATAAAGGCTTATGATTGGTCAATCTTGTTTTGCTTAACAACGATTAATCCTTCAGGGTCCTAACCACTGTTGCAGGGATGCTAGTTTTTTTTTTTTTTTCAAAGTACGAAATCTTAGCTGGAACAATTCTCATATCCACCAAAGTAAAAGATCCACATCGATCCAGACATGAGAATTCGATATCGAAAAGCTGAAAATCCATCTCTAAAGAGCCTTACGCGTTAAAGCAAGAGTGTCTGTGTATCAGGGTGCTTGTTATGCCGGATTCACAAAGTGATTAAAGTACATTGCTATGTGCTAGATTTACATTTGGACAAATATAAATGGCGAAAAATTTTCATAAGCTTACCATTAAAGTTAAGCTAGTTAACTTCTTTCACCCATAAAACAAACTCGTTCAGGCGACTAACGCCAAGTTCTGGAATAAAAATTCTTAAATTTTCTGTACTTTGGAAAACCGCGTTTATCAAAGAACATTCTTAACTTCAAATATTATTATTTTCATATAGACGCATGTTGAATCATGGTGTGATTTTAATAATATCTACCTTTTTAGTTTTCATGACTGAAAAGGATATTTTAATACATACGAATATTTAGAATTACTTTGCTATGCATTGAATCATAGAAGCAACTTGACGCGTTCTGATTGTGCACGCGTACTTTAAACTGTAAAAAATCTGACCCTTGTGCTGCATCGTCACTACCCCGCTTTTATATAATATCTCACTTTTAATCCTTGAGAATGCTCCATAATAGGCTGAAGTAATCGTTTTATATTAGCGGTGGAGGGACGATGCAGCAAAAGGGTCAAATTTTTAACAACACCTTGTTTAAAATATCTTGAAAAATTACCTCTGTTTTTAAAGACTATCTATTTTCTGACCAATGAAAACGCTCCATAGACGTTTTTAGATAGCTCTCATTAGTCAGAAAATAGATAGTCTTTAAAAACAAAGGTAATTTTTCACAATAATTTTAACGTATACTGATGGATTGTCAGCTTTTCAATGCCCATTTACGAAGTCTGTAGATTTCAATGTGGACCTTAAGGCAAATCTCAGTCAAAAGTCTCAGAAAAAGTCTCAGAACGATCGATTAGTCTCAGAAAAAGACCCGGATGTTAGTGTAAAGACTATGGGTGTGTTCTTTTCAACTATCTCGCTCAAATTTTAATATATTTACATGATTTTTTTTGCATAGGATAGCCGAGGATATTCTACAACCGGCATAGTTTTTACTTCTTCGATTTTGCTTATGTATGTTTTATATAATGATAGTTTCAATTTCAGAACCGTTTAAACCGATTTTGAAATTTAAAATATTTTTTTTAAAAAAATCTTAAACCAAAGTTGAAAAAGTAAAACTAGGTCAGTTGTGGAATATCCTCAGCTAGCCTATGCAGAAAAAAATCACGTACAGATTTTAAAATTTGAGCGAGATATTTGAAAAAAACGCCCCCATAGACTCCACATTATCATCCGGGTCTTTTTCTGTGCCTCGTGTGGGGCCTTAAAGTGTGCTGAATGCGATAAATTTCCGAAATGCTAAAGTTTAAATGGACAAGTTCTCGCATCCTTTAAAGCGGAAATGGACATCGATACCAATCGACATCCTTAAGTTGTTGAAAAGATGAAAATCCTTTCGTATATATTTTGCTCCGGAGGAAAAAATTATCTCTACATATCAATGCAAAATAAAGTGCATAGATATGTGTAGCAAAATTATCTTTAGATTCAGATTTGGTTACCGGATTAGACACCAGAATGATTTCAGATTTTATTCATGTAGGATTCCTCGATGTGAATATGACGACACATGGAGCACAGTATACGATTGATTGAAAAGATTCTGGGCAAAATTGAGTCATCAAGGGAGTCCTTGTGTCCGAGTGGTTAAGACACTACGCTGCTAATCTCTTGAGAGCGTAAGAGACTGTGGGTTCGAATCCCACTGGCTCCGTTGCACACACTCTTTATGTTTAGCTCCCGGTTGTACTTTTCTTGTGTCGTAATATTTCCTTGTGCTATCTTGTCCTTGTATGTCCACGAATTTGTAAAATAATATGGATTATGTATTTATGTCTCTGTAGAAATAAAGGATAATTCGGCGTACAATCGAATTCTACCAGGAAATCATCATCAAATTTTATAATAGAAAATGCCTAGCATTGCGATACATTGTTAAAAATTTAACTTTTGCTGCATCGTCAATCCATCCCTCTTATGGAATATCTCATACATACACTGTAAAAAAATTTACCCATTTGCTGCATCGTCACTCCCCCGCTTTTATAAAATATTTGTCTTTTGACCCATGAGAATGCTCCATGCTAGGCTGAAATAATCGTTTTCCATAAAAGCGGTGGAGTGCGTTTCAAATTTTTAAGAGTTTAGTTGGGACAAAAGCGTCCGTGAAAAAAGTATTTGGGCATCGAATGCTGTCACTCTCTTATAGATGCAGCCAAATACAGGTTATGATTTTCGGATTCCTCGTCGAAACATCACCGCTCATTTCCGTTGCCTTTACTCCATTTATAGGAATTAGATTGTTGTTGTCTATCTATTGAATCATAGAGCGATTTTTGTTAAAATCATTCTTTTTGCTTTTCTGATTGAAGGGGGAGTACTTTTGACTACACTAGAAAAGCATTTTACTATTCATAGATACATGTGGAATCATTTTGCTGTTTACTCATATATGGAAGCGCTTTGCCGCGCGCTTATGTGTAAAGACACTTTACTTGAGGCATTGTCACCTTTCGATAGCCACTTCCGATGTCCGTACGATTAGATGTTGACTTTAAGATTTCATGAATGCGGTAGCTTTTCGTCGTGCCAGATCTGAAGAAGTTACCACATCCAGAAAATCTAAAGATTCACAACGATACTAACCGATATTGTAAGTGTCTTTTGAAAAGTTGACAATCAAACGGTGACAAGTAAAGCGAATACATCAGAACTCAGCAAAGTGCGTTCATTAGTAATGCGTTGCAAAGAGCCATCATATGTCAGTACACATAATTATGTATTACGGTATAAATAACTAAAAAGTAGGAAATAAATTTAACTTTTTCAAAAAAATGTATAACCGACTCCAAAAAAAAAGCGCTAAAAAGAATTAAATAATTCTATAAAACTCTCTAATGACAAATCGTTATCCAATAACCACACATTGACTATCATGTACCGGTATAAAACGGTTAAATTTTATATATAGAATTTAATATCCACCAAACATAGGTTTTCCAGAGAATATTTTTTACAAGAGATTAATTTACATATTTTTGATTTAATTTTTGAATATATACATATAAAAAGTAAGGAATTACTTTTTGAAGTTGGTGCCAAACTATCTTAAGTATAGTAAGAATTGTGGATATATTATGTCTAGTACCATAAATAAAATGGGGAAATCATTATCGACTATGATTGTTTGGCACCAACTTCAAAAAGTAATTCCTTACTTTTTATATGTATATATTCAAAAATTAAATCAAAAATATGTAAATTAATCTCTTGTAAAAAATATTCTCTGGAAAACCTATGTTTGGTGGATGTTAAATTCTATATATTAAATTTAACCGTTTTATACCGGTACATGATAGTCAATGTGTGGTTATTGGAAAACGATTTGTCATTAGAGAGTTTTATAGAATTATTTAATTCTTTTTAGCGCTTTTTTTTGGAGTCGGTTATACATTTTTTTGAAAAAGTTAAATTTATTAAGCCTGTGTAAATAACTTAGCAAAGTTTTAACCAGCTTCCAATGAACTACATGAAGTATGTAAATCATACAGCTATATGTCTGATGTTAAATTATTACGTACTTATTTTATATTACTATTTGTATATATTTTACTAATTTACGTTATTATATTAACAATTTTATTGTGCTATTGATTAATTATACTGTAGATGGTTATTTTACCTTTTTATTACGCATTAAATATTACATTTCTATGTTTCCCCGTTTAATCAAATACCCCGCTTAATCGAATATTTTTTCTGGAACCGTCAATATTCGTTTAAACGGGGACGACTGTATGACTATGGAATTTATTTGACGGTTCCAAAGCATGTCAATGTATTTTATTTTTACTATAACAGCTTTCTTAAGAAAAATTAAAATTGTTATTAAAATACTAAGGGGACGTTCAAGTATTACGTAAGGAGCTGTGCAAATATAACGTTATCAACTATTTGCTAATTTTGGACACCCTCTCTTTCGATAGCATACGTTATCATCCTTCGAACCCCCCCCCCCCCCGGTAATGATATCATTATGAAAGTGTAAAAATTTTTTATTTTTAGAATTTTGTTCTTTTGTTTGAAGTAATGTACAAAACTGGTTAAATTTATTTTTCGCATACTTTATTGATTCAAACGAAGATAAGTCAATAAAATATCATTTTCTTCAAATAAAATTTTAAGAAATTGTTACTACTTAAAGGTATTACGTAACTTTTTGTTACATAATGCATTCAACAGTAATTAAGTCTTTTTAAACTTGCCCCCGGACGGAGGAAAGGTGGGAAAAAGGGACAGATAGAAATTCTTATCAACAAAACAAGTAGACAACATTCTTTCTCTTTTGCTTGTTAGTAAACACAAGCTTCATTTCAAATATACGTCACATATGGTTTCTCGAACAATGATTATTTATTTATATAAGTATACAAATGTGAAGATGAATAGGAATGTCAAACGTTGGGATATACCATATTTTGGAATAAAATAATTTTATAATAATTTAGTAATTTTAAAGATAACTTTCAATTTTCAGAAAAAATAGATAACAGTCTACAAAAAGGTAATATACTATTTTGAACAAAAGACAATGTTACAAATAAAAAGAAACAATTTTGATTGGGTTAAAAATGATATCGGTGTCAAAAAGCAAATACCTCCTTCCTTTAGAGATATCTTACTGTGGCAACCCCTTTACCACACCTTCCTCCTAAAATGCTAACGTGATATATGCACAGACCCTAAGCATATTTTTAGTATAGATTTTATACCCCTTACTCCCCCCCTTTGTACGGAAAAATAAGCACATGCTAGATCCCTCTCTCATTTGTTTATGTAAGATTTTATGACATTCTAACATCAACATTGCTTGCCATGAAAAAATTACAGTTAGCGATAAATTACATATTAGTCCAGCCAATTTATGCATAAATAAACATATAGGGTTTGTGGTATCGAAGGAAAACAAAATTGGTTTAATATATTGTTACTTATTACATTAAACAATTCATAGAATGCAAAATTCCTTCAACGAACAACAACTTCAACGATGAAAACGGTTTATTATTATGGAACTTTTCCTTTTCAAAGTGGAAAAAAAATATTCTTCAGAATGACGATGACCAAAAATGTAGCGGTGCGTATTAACATAATTATTAAACTCACATTCTTAAAAGGACTGTATATGTTTTATTTAACATACTGCGATGCGTTGCGTGTCTTTATGGCAAAACAAAAAACAACTAGAAAAGACAGACGATTTAAGTCTCTATGGTTACATATATTAGCGAACAAAGTATGATGCCAGATCCGAACATAAATTACAAATAATTCTAACAAAATTTAAATGATTATGTGTTAAAAATTTGATTATGTGTGCTGCGGAACTATCACACTGTGTTTTATTATATTTAGATTACTTTAAGAAATTCTTTATCAGGCTGGATAAGTAACCTATCGCAGTATATGCTTCTTTTTTTAATTCCTTATTTTTAGTGTGTTCAGACATCAATAACCATATGGGAACTGTAAAAAAGGATCTCACCGTTGGATGTGTATAGGAGAATATGTTCTTTACATGAAGCAGATTATTGTGATCGATCTTAAACAGGAATAGATCCTTCATTGAATCCAACAGGTTCGATGGGATGAATGTCAATAGATTGTTAGAAAGATCAAGTGCCTCGACATTCTCTGTACCCTGCAAAAATAAGTAGTGAGTAGATTTATATTATAAAAATTCTTGTACAATCAAACCTCGTTAACATAAGCACGCTTAACGTGAATTACTTTTAACATGAATTGTTTTCACAGTCCCCTATAAAAACGAATTCAAAAGCTTGATATTGATAACATGAATTACCGTTAACGTGAACAAAATTTTGATTTCCCTTGAGGTTCATGTTAACGAAATTTAATTTATAGTGATTTGATTCAGGGCCTGACCCATGCAGAAGCACCCAGGGCAGTAGCCCCGGGCCGCCCCTCCCCGCGATTTTAGGGGCCCCTCAAGGTTAGATATAATATTTTTATTAACCCTCTCACTGGCAAGCCCGTCTATAGACGTTCCCTAAGCTCCAGGTTTCACTGCAATGCAAGCAATAATTAAAATGATATAACTCAGTTGATTTAATGGATTTTTAATACATTGTGCAATGATTAACACACTCAAGGATAATATTCATATTCGTAAATAAGAATTTTCTATAATTTTGAAAGAATCATATTTTTTTAGCAATTAAAACAAAATGCTGAGAAAACAACATTACAATTTTGCCCTTTTGCAAGACTGTCAGAGGGTTTTAAAGGGGAGCCAAGTGACAAAAAATGGCCAAAAGTAGCCTTTCTCCTTTTATTTAAGTTATTCCTTTCAGATTTAAAAGAACTCTCTTCTCCTTCCCACTCTGCTTCCATGCACCATGGATCCTGAAGGCACCAGTGACATCATCAAAAAATGTAATGATTAGAATTTTATTGCAACAACTTAATAATCCATTGTTCTCAGTTTAAGCTATTTTTCAAACCATGGCAACGAGCATTAGGGGAAATTAGTGTGCCTCTATAAGTGAGAGGCTGCATACTCTCAGAGCGCATGTTGTTCTTTATGCAGGATTCGTACGCACTAGGGGATTCAGGGGGGTTTTAAGTGTTTTAGTACCAGAAATTTCGTAACGTACTGGTTGCTATATCTGAAGGTAGATTTTTTTTCATTAAATAAGCTAAATAGTACTTTACGAAATTTCTGGTAAAAGGTACTTGAAAACCCTTGAGGCGTACAAACCCTATTTTATTCAAATTGTCACATATCATGTTGATATATGCCTATTATGTTTAAAGACTTGAATTAAAAAAAAAAATGTCTGACTGACAGACAGACATTTTGTATAAACACGATTCTGGGATCTCTGACCCCTAAAACGAGTAAATCCGTCGAAACCAGAGGTCGAAAAAAATTTCTATTACAATACTTCTTTCTGTTGAAGATAAAGAAAGTATAAAATACGCGTTAATCTATCAATAGTTTAATGTGAGTTAATTTATGACTATACGTTGAGAAATCAATTTAGAATTCCTAAAAAGATAATTTAAATAATATTTCATTTATTCTTTCCTGTTATCCTGTCTTTAAAAAAGTACTGACAATTAGGGTCTCCATACGAGCATACCCCGAAAAATGTAAAAAAAACAGAATGTTCTTCTCGTGAGGATATATACGTTTATTAAAAAAAATTCGGCGGAACCTCCATTCGGTATCCTTAAAAAAATGATGAAAATTTCGTTATTTGGCAATTAATCGCTGGTTGTCTACGGAATGTAATTTCAAAAAATACTTTATGTCAAATACACTTCAAGAAAAAAAAAAGTTTCACATTGAACTTGTTTTGATAAATTTAATTAAAATAACTTTAGTTTTGTAAGTTTTAGTTTGTTTTATGTATAATTTTGTTATATCGATATTTATATGTATTTTTATTCAAATTTAATCATCAAAATTTGAGATTTCAAACGAAATTTATAATGTAAATTAATTAAATTTGTTTCAAGCTCAAAGTCCAATTAAGAACTATCGATTAGGTTTTGTTGCTATGGAAACATCTGGCTTTTATTTTTGAATACGCTTAAATGTATGAAGATAAATTTTTTCAATATGATTTTTTTTTTATCTATGAAAACATTTTTCCAGTGATTAATTAAGTAACTACTTCAACAAGTAATCATAGCAAACGCGGTAGCGTTTGGTATAATATGTTTAAGAAATAGAAAATGCGAACGTCTTTTTGAAATTTCTGGCGAACCAGTTGGCGTACGACAGTGATTTTGTTTTCAAAAGATAGAACTCGACGAGACGAATAAAATGATAGCATTCAAAAAATTATCGCAGTTGACTGTAGTTTTTTACTTAACTTTTAACGAAAAAATGAAGACGAAAAATTCAACAAGCAATAGCTAACGTTATTATGGATGGATTAACTTCGTTTTTGGTTTATTTTTATCTTCTTGATAAAACTTAGAACAGTTTTTTTTTTCATCTTTGTATGTTTGACGGTTTCTGAGAAAATCGAATTTATGTCTTAAATCTCCAGTTGAATATTGTCTTTTGCTGTTGCGATTGTAGTTTTTTTTATTCATTGCCACCAAATTTAATATAAAAATTGTCATGTATGTATCATCATTCATTCAAATTATACAAATCACGTGAAAAACATAGTTATTTGTTTTTATTGCGAAGCTTTTAGTTTCAGTTCCTTAAATAATAAAGTTGTGAACGCAGTGTTATTTTTTTTTTATTTATTTATTTATTTTTATTTTTTTCGAATCTATGGTTAATTTTTCAAGTAACATGCATTTTAAATGACCATGGGATGATTTTCTCGAGTGTCCTAACATTTTGAATTTTAGTAGTAGAAAAAAATGAAAAACAAGTACATCGGAAAAAAGTATCTAGGAAAACCAAAATTTCTCTTCAGGAACTAAATGTAAGATTTTTTAATTATGATCGTATAACTTCATATACATAAGGAAAAGATATAGAGTAAAACAAAAACTTCACATTCTGTCCATATCTTAAATAGCATTCAATTGATTTTAAATAGGGATTGATATTGATGTCAAATACGCATTAGGGTACCTAATTGGCACGAAAATTTTGTTATTTTGTCTGATATGATAACCGGGCTAATGTTTATTAGATATATATATGTATTTACCTTTATTTAATTTTGTTAAATTTTATAAATCATTTCATTCTGTAGTTATTAATTAAACTTTTCAATACTACTTGATTATCCCGTCGACCAATTTCGCCAAATTGTATAAATCAATTTATTCACCATGTAATATAAAAAGTTGAATTCAAAATCACATTATGGCATAAAAAACATGGGTAACCTATTTAATGTAAACTGAATGTAACATTTATAATCCGTTATTGGCATTTAATTTTATAATTTGGCGATAATTTTTTGGTCGAAGGGTAATCAATTATCACCGGTTATATTCATTATTGTTTTCTTTTGAAAATAATAGAAAATAGTTAATAGAGGTACTGTAGCTACCGATTTTAGTACGTGTAGCTAACAAGAGTTATAACTTTAAAACTCATCTTTAAAACCAATCTTATTTGATCGTCGACAGCGGTAATCTTTTTACCAAGACTAATTCACACTACATACTTTTTAAATAAAAATAACGATAAAATTAAATTTTTAGAACAAGCACGCAAACTTTATTAGGTCAAAAAATATTAACTGATAGAAGGTACAGTTACAGTCAAAAGATGCACAATAATACACAGTTAAATAAGTGAAATATAAAAATACAAATTATTTTACAAAAACTATTTTAAATATTAGAAATGCATTTTAAAGTAAAGAAACATTATTTTAAATTATTATGTTAGCAAAGAATTATTATAAAACATTTTAATTTGAAAAGATGAATATCATTTTAAAAGTTACTATTTGCGATGCGACACAGCTTACGATTCCAGTTATTTTTGCTGGACCAGTATCGCCTTCTGTCGGCATATAATGGCCCGACATTACTCCCCTACCAGTAACTAAGTTACGATAACAGAAATCATGGTAGAGAATAATTAATTACATTTCAAAATAATAATGGAAATAATTTAATGAAAATAATAATAATCGTATATATCCACAAAAATCTATTTCTGTTTTCAGTGAATCATTAATTTTAAACTAGTATAGAATTGTTATTAATTTAAATGCAACAACTATAAATGCAACTTTATCCACCATTGGGGGAAGAAAAAGAAAAAAAAAGTAATATTTATAAATTATATCATAAAATTGTTATTACTCAGAGTAACGTCTTGTAGTAAGTTTAAATAATCTCATATAAAAGAAAATTATCTGAAATCTATGAGATTATAAATATTAATGGTTACTAAAATTGAAGACTATTTACTCGACTTAAATACTATATGAAACCATGCTAATTTAAACATGTAATTCAATATTATAAATCATATCATGAACTAAGCAAGAATAGGAGAAATATAAAAAGTATATATAAAAGAATTTAAGAAATATTATAACACAATCATAAATTTATCAAGAATAAAAAGTGACAATCAATCTTTAAAGCGAACTGGCAAATTAACTTTTCTGCCACAACGTGTTGTTGAAGGCAATATTTGATCATCAGAAATGACTTGTGGAGTATGGGAGTGACTAGGCATGTTAGTATTCTCTGGAATTTCATCATGTGTCAACATATAGGCTGGCTTAAGCCGGTCAATTGAGATATTGACATTTTTGCCTTTTATTTTCAAAGTATAATATTTATCATATTTATGGACTACCAAAAAGGGTCCTTGGCAGGCCGGTTCTAGCGGTTTTTTTACTCGGTCTACCCTAATAAACACCTGGGAGCAAGATTTTAAATCCTTATGTACAAATATTGTTTTTTGTGTTGCCTGTTTTGTAGGCATAGGTTTTAATTGCTCCATATAATTGTGTAGCTGAGTCACAAAAGTGTCAGAATCTGTACTGACTGTTGGTTTATCAAAAAATTCACCTGGCAGTCTAATATTTGTACCATAAACCATCTGTGCTACAGAATGATTCATGTCACTTCTGATAACTGATCTTAGTCCTAAAAGCACTGTTGGTAAAATTTCAGTCCATTTCACATTGTTGTGTGCTTTAATAGCTGTTTTTAAAGTTCTGTGAAAGCGTTCAACTTTGCCCTGACACTGTGGATGGTATGGTGTTGATGTTCGAAGTTTTGCACCACAAATTTCTGCTAAGTTTTTGAGCAACTGAGACTTAAATTGTTTACCTTGATCTGTTATGATTGTTCTTGGCACACCGAATCTACAAATCCAATGTTCATAAAATGCTTTGCTCACTGTTTCAGCACTATTTTCAGGCAAAGGGACAACTTCTGTCCAACAAGAAAATCTATCGATGCAAGTTAAACAATAAATATGTCCATTAGATGGAGGCAAAGGTCCAATTAAATCAATATTCACAACATTAAATCTTTCATCAGGTTCTTGAAAAGTAGAAAATTTAGATTTGGTATGTCTATTTACCTTGGTCTTTTGACAATTAATACAGGTTTGAGCCCATTCTTTTACTTGCTTGTTGATTCCTGGCCAAGTGAACCTGGCAGCCATCTCTTTAACGGTAGATTTTATGCCTGGGTGTGACAAGCCATGGATTTGATGAAAGAGTTCTTTCCTGAATTTGAGAGGAATATATGGGCGAATCTTGTTGTGGGAGGTATCACACCATAATGTTTTTCCAGATGCCAGAGTGTAAGGTTTGAAGTCCAAAGATGTGTCACTAGAACATAATTCTTTGAATTTTGCATCAGTACTTTGCTCTTGAGCTATTTCATCATAGTCGATAACACAGACTGTTTCTATTCTGGACAAGGTGTCAGCAACCACGTTATCTTTGCCACTAATATGTTGGATGTTGGTAGAGAATTGAGAGATGTACTGGAGCTGGCGCAACTGTCTTGGAGAAGCCTTTTCATTTTTCTGTTTGAAAGCAAATATTAAAGGTTTATGATCTGTCCAAATTGTGAATTCGCGACCTTCCAAAAGGTATTTAAAATGTTTGATGGAAAGATAGATTCCCAATAACTCACGGTCATACGTACTGTACTCTTTCTGAGTTTCGTTAAGTTTTTTCGAATAGAAACCAATTGGCTTCCACATGTTGTCTTCAAATTGTTCTAAAACTGAACCAATTGCCCAATCTGAAGCATCTGTGCATAGAGATAATGGGAGTCCAGGTTTTGGAAATCACAGAAGTGCAGCATTAGCTAGATCAGCTTTGCACTTTTCAAATTGCTGGATACTTTCATCTGTCCAAGGGACTTTTCTGCGATCCTTTTTCTTTGCACCTTTTAACATCTCATGAAGCAGCGCTTGGGTTTGTGCTGCATCTTTCAGGTATCTGCGATATAAATTAATCATACCAAGAAAGGTACGTAGATCGTGCAGGGTTTCTGGCAATTTATAATCTAGGATAACTTGGACTTTAGCTGGAAGGGGTGAGGAACCTTTCTCATTAATGAGGTATCCCAAAAATTCCATTTGGTTAACTCCCATTATTGATTTTGCAACATTAATGCGCAGGCCATACTTATTTAATCTCTCAAATACTATTTTTAGGTGCTCCTTATGCTCGGCTTCTGAGCTCGAAGCAACTAGCACATCATCCAAATAGGGAAACAAAAAATCTAACCCCTGAAAAACTTGATTAATAAATCGCTGGAACGTGGCAGGAGCATTCCGGAGGCCAAAACTCATGACATTGAACTCAAACAATCCGAATGGGGTAATTATTGCAGTTTTGGGCTTGTCTTCTTCAGCTATTGGAATTTGATAATATGCTTTGATTAAATCAAGCTTAGAGAAAATAACTGTATCTTTTAATATGTTATGAAAATCTTCAATTCGGGGTATGGGGTATCTGTCTGGAATGGTTTTGTCGTTTAATCTTCTGTAATCCCCACAAGGTCTTAGGGTGCCATCTTTTTTATTAACCAAATGAAGGGGACTGGCCCATTGGGATTTTGAAGGTCGGATTATGTTATTGTCAAGCATGAATTGAAACTCCTGTTTGGCCAACGCAAGCTTTTCAGGATTTAGTTGTCGTGCCTTGGAATGCACTGGTGGACCTGTTGTTTCAATGTAATGCTTAACTTCATGTTTAACTGATTTATTTAAAATATTAGGTTTCGTAATATCAGAATATAAATTTAATAAATCACTAAATTGGGATGTACGATCAAACGTAGTTATAAAACACTCATCAGAAATTGTTGAAATTTCACTTTTTACAGACAATTGTGTGATGCCATCAATTAATTTACGTTTATGTATGTCAATAAGCAAATGAAAATGATGCAGAAAATCAGCACCAATGATTCCTTTACTCACCTTGGCTACTATGAATGGCCATTGAAATGCACGTCGTAAACCAAGATCTAGTGTCAGTGTTTTTATACCATAAGTTGGTATTTCAGTACCATTGGCAGCATATAACACATATGAGCATGGTTGTTCTGCTTTTACGTTTGCTGGAACCAAGGACACATCAGCACCACTATCGACTAAGAAGCGCACACCAGTTTTTTTGTCATGAACAAATAGTCTGTAGTTGCGGCAATCTATGTTCTTTGCAGCAGGACTTGCCGCTGACTCTACTGCTGGGAGGAGTTTTCCGCTTGTTGCCAACTACAGGGTTGTTTACATTTCTCAGGAAGACATTTTTTTCCAAATCTGAAGTGGTAATAGCAAAGCTTACCATTAGGATCATAATGCTTGCGGGATTGACTTCTATATCTGCCAGCACGGCGATGAGGAGTACGACTACGAGATCGTTGAACATGCAAACTTGCAATCTGCTGCTCCAAGCTGGAGATCTTATCCAAGAGGGCTGCATAGCTGGGAGTCTCTTTATCAACTTTGGCAAGTTCCATATTAGGGTTCAGTTCAGTGATTTTATCAGCCATTTTGGCCAATTTTTCTAAATCTTCATCACTGACAACAATTATGTTTTTCATTGAATCCAGGAGCTTTTCTAACCAGAGAGTTCTGAGCACTTTGTCTGAAACGTCCTTCGTATCGCCTAATGCTTGCATCTTACGTAAGAGTTGGCTGGGCTTCAAATCGCCTAATTCCAGTCCAGTGAGAAGTCGTTTAATGCGCAAATTTTCGCTTTCTTTAAAAGTGCTTAAAAGTCTATCTTTCGCGGCTGCATACTTATTTGGAGTGTCATTTTGAATTATGTCCCATATATTCTCCATAAACTTCGGGTCCAACTGTGCGATCAAATAATTGAACTTAGTTTCGTCGCACGTAATTCCGGCTATCTTGAATTGCGCTTCAATTGTAACAAACCACATTTCAGGTTTTTCTGTCCAAAATGGGGGAATTTTGATGCTAACTTTGCTAGCTTCTGCTGATCCGGAGTTTTGGTCGGTAAGAGGCATTTTGAATAAGTTATGTTAACGAGGGTCACCAATTGTAGCTACCGATTTTAGTACGTGTAGCTAACAAGAGTAATAACTTTAAAACTCATCTTTAAAACCAATCTTATTTGATCGTCGACAGCGGTAATCTTTTTACCAAGACTAATTCACACTACATACTTTTTAAATAAAAATAACGATAAAATTAAATTTTTAGAACAAGCACGCAAACTTTATTAGGTCAAAAAATATTAACTGATAGTAGGTACAGTTACAGTCAAAAGATGCACAATAATACACAGTTAAATAAGTGAAATATAAAAATACAAATTATTTTACAAAAACTATTTTAAATATTAGAAATGCATTTTAAAGTAAAGAAACATTATTTTAAATTATTATAAAACATTTTAATTTGAAAAGATGAATATCATTTTAAAAGTTACTATTTGCGATGCGACACAGATTCCAGTTATTTTTGCTGGACCAGTATCGCCTTCTGTCGGCATATAATGGCCCGACATTACTCCCCTAGTACTCCCGACAATACTACTTGGTTATCCCGTCGACCAAAAAACCATTGCCAAACTATAATATTATATGCCAATAATGGATGATCGTGAATGTCGCATCCAATGACATTAAATACGATGCACGTGTTTAAAACGCCATTAAAGGATTTTTATTTCGACTTTTTATTTATATTTTTTATTAAGATTCCACAAAATATTTTTTTGTGTTATTTAAAATGAAAATTATGTCTATATGTATAATTTCGCTATGAGTTTGGCAATTTGTATAGTTTGGCGAAATTAATCGACGAGATAACTATGTAGTACCTTAATATATATGTATGTAATTGAAGTTTGAAAACTAAGGTTTTGCGAAATTGGCGTCAGAAGAATATCGCACAATGCCGTGCATATAGGGCATCTGTGCCAAAAAAGCATCAAATGAAAAAACACATGGTGATGCAAAAAACTTTTGTGATTATGTGAAGTGGATGTAACATATACGATCAGCAATTATTGGCATTTAAAAGTATTTTTGCTTGAGATATTGTCGAAAAAGCATTGCAAAGATATACTTTCCCTCTCCCTTCCATTTCCAAATGTACTAAATTTAAAATTATGGAAAAAAATCCGAGTTTACTAAAAACCGTCCATTAAAATTATAGTAATTATCTTAATTTTTCTAATAGAAATTCTCAATTTTCCGTTATTAACAAACGCTATTTTGAAATCGCAAATTTAATCGGCTAAATCGCCAAGTTGCATAATGATCATCGCCACTGAATATATGAATAATGCCATATTTGCAAACTTATCAGTCAAAAAAAAGTGGAACCTTGGTTTACGGCCGCCTCTGTTTTTGACAAGTTCGGTTTATGACCAACTTCAATTTAGAGTAAAGTGAACGTATCAGAGTGCTTTGTGTCCTTCAGTACAGTCAAAAATTTAACTTATTGTTTTAATTTTAACAATGGCGGATCTAAGGGGGGGGTGATGGGGCGATCCCCCCCCCTTGAGCTCAATAAAGGATTTGTAGAACGACATTAGATACCCGTACGGAAAAGTTGTTGGTCCTAAACGCGAGTCCGGAGCGACCCGGATCGGGTCGCGCCAACTTTAATTTATTATATTGGGACTGAGTCAGGTCTTCAAACTTTCAGAACCGGGTCGGGTCTTTTTTTCTGCGGAACTGAATCGAGTCACACTGCCTTTTCCAGATCGGGTCTGGCGTAGACTTCCTTCCTACTAGAGGTATACATGAGCCAAAATTTTCAGCCCAGTCTCTGTCCGGTATAAAGGCTAAACGCTCGATCTGGGATCGACACAGCCTGTATGCTGTGGCGTTGCTAAAGGGTGGGGGGAAGGGGGGAAGTCCCCCCCGGGCTAATAAAGAATTTACAAAGAACAAAGAATATGCATCCTCACTAGAAATGACTTAGGACGAAGCTCGAGCCCGTCACGGCCTGGCACTTGTCACGCCAGTGTAAGTCCACAAGACTTGGGCTGGGTAAGGTTTCTCTCATTTTGAATCGGATCGTGCCCTGATCTTGCTTTTTTTGGAGATTCGGGTGGTCACAGGCTTCTTTTTCTTTCAGACCGAGCCTGATCCCGATTTCATGTTTCCTAGAAGTTTGCATTGGACAAAATTTCCAGGTCGTGGCTCGGCCCGGAATAAAAGCTAAATATTCGGTCCGTCTCTGATCTAGATAGTATGATAAACATTATTGGCCCAACCGAGACCCGTGCTGCTCAACGTTTGGTATGTCTCTGATCTGAATTTCTTCGAAGGATCACGTTCACGGATTAAAGAGAATTTCGTTAAAGGATCGCGGAAAAACGCAAATTTCGTCAAAGGGTCGCGATCAAAACTGGGTCAACCATTCTCGCAAGAGTAAAAACAGAATCTGTAACTGACTCAAATTCAAAATGAATGACAATCTGCCCCGATGCGCTAAGCGCAGCTAAAAAGTAAAAGTCAATCAGACCAATAGCAAAATAAAGTTGTTAACCGGACCCAGACCCGACCCAAAGCAAAAAATCAGAAATTTACTTTACCTGCAGCAAGTATTAGAAGTTAACTGAATCCAAACGCGACCCACAACAAAAAGTAAAAATTAACCCGGCCATCAGTAGCAAAAAAAGAAGCGAACCAGACATTAAATTCTGTGAAATTATCGCGGAAAAAACCCGAATTTCGTCAAAGGATCGTGAAACAAATGCTCATTTCGTCCAAAAATTGCAAAGAAGAACGAAAATTTTATCAAAAGGACTCACCCCAATCAATTCTTATCAACCCGAATCCTTCTCGCAAAAGCAAAAACCAAATTCTAAACTGCCCCAAATCAGAATTGTATGTCAAACTGCCTCAAATGCGCTAAGCACAGCTAAAAAGTAAAATCAACCCGACCAACAACAAAATGTAGTAGTACCGGACCCAAACCCGACCCAAAAGCAAAAAATCAGAAATTAACTCGAACCACAGCAAAGAGTAGAAGTCAACCGGATCCAAACACGACCCAAGTAGAAATTAACCCGACCAGGAGCAAAAAATAGAAAACAACAAGACCCAAAACCCAACCCACAGCAAAAAAGTAGACGAAACACGACCCGCATTAAAAAATGAGCTCCGATTCGCGCATGAGACTGGAGTTTCGAAATTTCTAAAATCGCCCCCCCCCCTTTGAGGACTCTCCAGATCCGCCCTTGAATTTTAATCAGTTTTGCGAAAATTGTAGCCTTTATTATGACTTCTAAGAATGAAAAAGTATTTAGTGATAGCAGTAGTAAGAAGCTTAAGCGAATTATTGATCAATTATGAAAAGAAGTAGTGACAAAACTTAAGAACGATGATAGTGTAATCAAAATAGCTAAACAATACGGTGTAGATGAACCGTCGATTACTCCGATTATAAAGAATAGTCGGATGTGGCAAACCCAAAACTATTTTCTAGCTCACGCATTTAATGCGTCAAAATTCATTATTACAGTGCCAAAATCAAATGACAATCATATGCTCACCGTGAGGATTCTAAAGACATGAAATTCCGAACGTTAGTTTTTGAATTAGGACTGTTGCGGATATCGGGAAAAATACAGCATATGAGACACTTGTTGGGAGATTTACCCAAAACACGCAATGAACAATAATATAAATCAAAGTGTGCCTAAATCTCAAGTTTGATGAAAATTTGTGCCTTAATTCCTGCGATAGATATATTGTGGTAATCGGAACAATTCAGCATAGAAGCGCCATGTGTTTGGTTATTGAAACCGAAACATAAACAAAGCCAAATCATATAAAGATTAACTGAATTTGAAGTTTGATGAAAATCAGTGCGTTAATTCTCGAGATTGAACTAGTACGAAAATAATGAAAAATGCAACACGGTTAAGCCATCTGTTGAACGATTTAAATCAAAATGTAAACAGCATCAATTTATATCAGGGATTACCTGAATATAATTTTTTTTAATCCCATGTATTAGTTCTCGAGATAGAGCGCCCAAAAAATTTATATCACATACAGAAATTCAGATACAAGAATGGATTATGATCGTGAACTGAGGTTCCACTGTATATCCTATAAAAATTTAATTACAGCTGGTGATTTCAATGTCAATTTTCAAATAATACTAAAAATAAATTTTCAGTATATTTTCATCCTTGGTTTGACGTAAATCTATTAAGGCTGTATTTCGATCTACTTTTTCCAAGGAAGATAATTTAACCAATAATTTTCCTGAAAATGTCCTAAAATATTATTCAATAATTAGAATAAGCTATTCCAGCAGATATCAGGGAGGATCATCAATCACAGATATCAATAAAAGTATTTTACTTCATTTTTTTTTTTTAATTTAAATGGGAAAATTCGTTTTTATGTGCATTGACTATAAAATCATGTTTAGCGACCTTTGGGTGCCATGATCACAAAAATTGCGCTAATGGCGGAAATATTTTATATTTATAACATCTGATTTTTAAAACAAGTAGATAAGAATGCCACGAATCCTATGCGAAAAGAATAAAAATTTCTATTCGCATTATTTTTCTACAAGATATGTATTATCTAAAATCAATTGAACCTGTCAATTTCGGTACGAACAAACTAAAATTAATTTCGTTTTTTCACGTTTTTTGTCCATTGATTAAATAGTTCAATACTGAGCGAAATAAGAAAAAGTACTGGGAATATTTAAAAGCAACTGAGATTTTCTTATATTCAATATATAATTATTAAAAAATTTAAATGACTAGTATTAAAAAATGCTCTGACGAGCACCAAAAAAGGTTAATATGTTTTAAAGTATGAAAAAGTGTTTGACAAGAGCTTCTAATTGAGAATAAGAAAGGTCAAGGGGTCCCTTCTTAACTGCAATTCACTGTCAATGCCAAATTTGAAAAAATCATATTTGCGCTTTTCCCATATAAAAGAAATCAGTGACTGTTACGTTAAAATTGTGTAGTGTAAAGGCATAATTAGAAAAGACACAGCGTGATTAAACATGAATGTAAAGCAAAATAGGGCCAAAAATCATAGTTCCCGCAGCCAGTGTTGAATTCAGACACTTTTCTCCGGGAGGGTCTTCTGTGGCTTCGGGGGGGGGGGGGGACACAATAGAGCTCTAAGGGGATTATACTTTTTTACCATTAAAAACACAAAATCTCCAATTTTATTGGGGGGGGAGCATTTGATACCTTCGGGAGGGAATGTCCCCCCGGCCCACCTTCTGCATTCAACACTGCTTGCAGCGTATCACATTCACGCAGTCCCACCATAAACTGTCGCAGTGTAAAACAGCTCAGAAAACTGATTTGTAGTGCAGTTGCAGTGCAGAGTCAAAAATGCAGCTAACATGTAAAGCACGATTGAAAGTTTACTAAAAAGTAAAGATAGAAAGTTTTACGCAAATTTCTTTTAAATGGAAAAAGCGCAAATATGATTTTTTCAAATTTGGCATTGACAATGAATTGCAGCCAAGAAGGGACCCCTTGACCTTTCTTATTCTCAATTAGAAGCTCTTGTCAAACACTTTTTCATACTTTAAAACATATTAACCTTTTTTGGTGCTCGTCTGAGCATTTTTTAATACTAGTATATATATATGTAATACAATATATGTATCTAACATATTAAAGTGTCTCTTTGTTTATGTTTAAATTCATTAAATACCATTTACACGCATTCTAAATATCCAACAGTTTTGAATTTATAATCGTTTGCTTTCAGCAAGGAAAAGGGCTGATCGCCAAATCGCGTGACTCTTTCGTCTTTTCACGCCAAATATTCGAAAATATTTATTTTTTACATACTTTCTACTGTGATTCCGCCGCTAATTATGACTGATCCTTTATTACACACATAAGTACTTTAATTAGTATTTTTTTCATAAAATTCTGAGTGTGCCCAGTATGGAGACCTTCCTTGTGAGCACAAAAAAATGCATTTTTTTAGAATCGTTCACATGCTTTTTATCTACCAAGTGTAAAAAATATTGGAGAATGAGTGCACAGACATTGTTTCAGTGTTGCCAGATTGGGGATTTTGTCCCCATTTTGGGGGATTTTAAGCCTTCAGGGGAATTTTTGGGGACAAGTAATTCTTGGGGAAATATTTGGGGACTATCAAAGTTTTTTGGGAAAATCATGGGGAATTTTTTTCATTATTTCATGTAAAGTTTACTTTTAGTCATCTGATAACACACGATCTGTCTCGAATTCGATTTTGATTTGCAAAACGAAAATGAAATTCAGAAATCAGAGACATCCGTCATTATTCTTGTGGTCATGCTCATTGTTTATAATGTTAAAGTTTACATCTATCGAAGATTTATATCTTAAAGTCATCATCATAAAGTTTACATCTATCACGACCTGCCTTGGACTGTTCCCACCTGAATTTTCATTTTGAGATCATGTGAGAAGATAGGAGCAGAGATGCTACAATCTCAGATTCTTTCAAACCTCAACTGATACGAGATGGCCTAAACCTTGAAAAAATTATAGTATACAGTTTAGTATAAGTGAAGATGAAGGCTAAAGTTAACGTAATAACTTTACCAAATTTAACATAACTTTTTTTTGTAAATGGGGAATTTTTTTAAAGAATGCTTGATTTGGGGAAATATTTTGAGTTTAAATTAGTTAAATAATTTATAGTGGAATTTTGAAAGTTGAAAATTTATTTTTTTGAGTAGAATGTTGAGGACTTTTTCGGAAAAAAGAACTGATTTGAGGATATTTTTCAGAAATTTTGGGGAAATTTATTTTTGATTATTTGGTAACATTGCATTGCTTTCAAGAACTATTAACAGATAGCAACACTAAAATTTTGCTTCTAAAGTGTATACATAGATGGAGACACTAAAAACTCCTCAGCAGTAAAAAACTATTTTAGAAGATTAAAATGATGTAAAATATTATTGAAATTTCGTCATCCATTCGTCCCACGTCATCACAGAAATTACATCATCCATTTTATATTCACCTTTTTGGAAAAAGAGCTTTACTGCGCAGTATTTTTTATGAACATGCCTAACAACAAAAGCTATGCTCTTTTTTTTTGGCTCCGTGATATCTACTCAAAACACTAACTTTTAAAGTAATATTATCTATTAGTCTAGAATATTTTTATATGTAGATATATTATTAATACTCACATAATCATCAATAATAGTTTGAAATATGTTGTGAATATAGTAATTAAAGCTAACGAGTATCAATTACAATTATTTGCATTCCATAAATGTTTTTGACTTAATTCACACATTTTTTCATCGAATAAACAAGCAATTTTTTTCTGTCATCAAGCAGCACATTTCCAGATACTATTGGATTATTATTGGTTTATATATACTACAGTAGACTCCCTGTTCCGAACAATTATGGGACCGGCCAAAAATGTTCAGATTATGAAGGTGTTCAGTATAGAGGGAGAATTAGAAACGCATTACTACTACTACTATGTATTGAATTTACAGTCAGTATAAAATATTTAGCATGTTTAGTCATACCATTGTGCAATGCCAAACTAAATTTAGTCAGTTATGTACTGTACCATCTCATTTTTTTTAATTCAATTTTTTTTACAAAACATACATTTACATTACAATATACCTCTTGAAAACGTAATCAGTATATTGCTTAAACGAATAATTTTAGTCTGTTTTTGCATCGTATGTGCTCATGCAATGTACATGTTATCTGGCTGTTTAAGAAGTAGAAAAGCTTTGAGGTGATGTTCAGACACATAGTTCAACAGGTCTTGAATGAGTCTCTTAAAATTAATGATTAGAATTAATGATTCTTAGAATCAATAATTATCTTAGAGTAGTCTCTTCTTTGCTGGAATGTAATCATCGTTCGTCTTATTTCGTAAGTCTCTTCTGGTCCTTCCTTCTCCCTCATTTTCCTCTTCCTCTTCAATAATGTGGTTCTTGAAAACCATGAGGATTTCATCGGTTTCGAAATAAGCTCCAAGTTCTGTTTCAGTATGAAGCTTTCGAAGAATTGATCCCAAGTCACTCACAGCTGTTGCTTCTTGGTCCTCTATTCTTGTTTGCCCATTCTCACATAGGAATCCGAGTTTATAGAAGCATCTTTGGATGGTGTAGGAGGTTGTTTCATTTTTATGCCGCTGCTATCCAATAGACAACATCCATGACATTGACCATCTTCTGCCGAATTTTCTGCCACCATCACCAGGGACAATATCTTCAAAAAAATGGATTTGGTAGTAAGTTTTAATGGTCGTTATCATTGTGCGCGCGGCAGCGCGCTACAATAATATGATTGAGCGATGGTGCACACGGATTTTTCAATTTTTCTTTTTGCAATAACTAACTAAATACTTATCCAATTTTGATGATTTTTTTTTTTTAAATGTTCGTCTGACCAAGAAGCACAACATAGCACAAAAATTATTTTTTTTTATGGCATACTGTAGGTGTACTGTAGAGTATTCTGAAAATCGGACAAAAATTTTGTGTCACAGCACTTTTCTCGAAAACTACTAAAGATAAATACTTAATTTTTTTTTAAACAAAAGACAAACTTTTTATCCCGAGGTAGTCATCGAGAAAACGTTATTTCGCTGGGCGGTTTTTCTGAAATTGCGTATTTTCCAAACTTGGTCATAAATAGGTATATCTAACGTTCTATTGCAGATAGAATGTTGCGGTAAAGTTTATTTTAAAGATTTTGCGATGCTAATTAATCCTGCAAAAATTCATAGCTTTACGTTAAACAGTTTTTTTACAAGATGAAATAAAAGAATAGCAGTCATCAATCTAAGGTACTTGTGATCATCGGAGAGAAAAACCAGTTACACCATTCGATTAAGCATAAAAAAAAATACAGAATGCTTTTTTTTCTCTTATTTTTAACTTAATTTTTTAACGAATTATGAATTTTTTTTAAATTTTTGACATGCTGATTTTTGTCATTTTTTAACACTAGAACGCCCGGATGGAGTCGATGTAGGATCGTCTCCAATCATGTAACTAAATTTCAATTCGAACCAGAAAAATTTTCTTGAAATAATTTAAATCTAATCCACGCAAATTTACGTTAAATAAATCAATTAAATAATTTTGAATAAAAATTCTGGTGAGAAATATTATTTTCAAACTTGAGTAGTATTTCCGGGCGTTCTAGTGTTAATGAATCATTTACTGAATAATTATGCACGGTGTCTAGCCCTGGTGGCTGTCAAATTTGATTTTTAATTTTAAATTAGGCAATTTTTTGCACCATGCCAAATTTATATTTTATCCATTTTTTTTTCATTTATTTATATTTTGTTTTTAGCACAATGGCATCAATGGCAAAAATGCCTGGCATACCTGTCAAATATTGGGGCCCTGTACTTTAACAAAGTGTATTTATTATAAGTATATACCGTATTTATTCTAATAGAATGCGCCGTCTAATAGAGCGCGTCTTCTAATAAAGTGCGCACCTTGGTGCTGATTGAAAAAATAAATATACGGAAACGATATATTAGATAAGTAGAAAACGATTACTTAAATGCATTATCGAGGATTCTCATCGATCAAAATAGAGATATTCTATCAAAGCGATGGAGTGGCGATGCAGCAAAAGTTTCAAATTTTGAACAATGTACCACTCCTGTAAACTATAGCGTCAAGGATATGCACACTGTTAAAAATCTGCTGCATTTTGCTGCAACGCACTCCCCTGCTTGTATAGAAAACGGTTGCTTGGCCGTGAAATGGCGCTTTCTCATTGGTTGGAATAGAGATATTATATACAAGTGGTGGAGGGCGTTGCAGCATAATGCAGCAGATTTTTAACAGTGCACTGTTAAAAATTTGACCCATTTGTTGCAGAGTCACTCCACAGCTTTTATAGAATGTCTCTTTATGGCCAATGAGAATGCTCCATAACACAGTAAAGCAATCGTTTCCTATAAAAGCGGTGGAGTACGTTTTAAATAAGTCCGTAATAAATACGGATTAAGAAAAAAAAGAAGCATGGTTTTTGTATCAAACTTTACTCTTGCATAAAAAAAGTTCCTTTTTTTTGGCAAAAATAATGGATATTTGAATGAAAAATCTATTCTTTGAAAGGATCTATTATTTTATTCACTTTAGTAAAAAACTGATTTTTTTTTTTTTTTTTTTTTTTTTTTTGAAAACCACCGTAGAATTTTGGTATAGAAAAACCTGTTTAAATTTTTTTTTTTAATTTGTAACACCAGAGTATTAGAGTATGTAGCATTTTTTAATTTCAATACAAATAAGATTTTGTTTTCTATATATAAAATACAAAACAAGTTGTGCAGTATCCCTATGGAATATGGAAAAATAGAAGGACTAGTGAAAAATGCTCCAAGGAGCAGTGCAAAAGCAGAATATGATTTTAATTGAGCATTAAAAAGTAATGGACAAGTGCTTCTTTTAATTACTGAGCATGAGGAAGGATAAGGGATCCCTTCTTGGCTACAACTCACTTCAATGCCAACTTTGAAAAAATCATATTTGCGCTTTTTCCGTGAAAACAAATCAGTCGCAGTTACTATAAAAATGTATAGTGTAAAGACGTAACCAGTAAAGATGCAGCTTAATTAGACATAAATGTAAAGGAAGGCGACATAATGCCAGATACCTAGTTCCTGCAGGTATCACATTCATGCACTGCCACCAAGCATACCCTAAGTGTATAATTGCACAGAAAATTGATTTGTAGTATAGTGCAGAGTGAACAGTGCAGTTAACATCAGAGATGTAGTACAGGCTATACGCCGTACACCTTCTGGACTTTTTAATAGAACACCATATACCCTCTGTTTTTCAAGAAAGCTTATAGTATACACATTCTAGAATATCCCTCTGCTTAGAGCATATATCTTATGTTATTTTTATGACTACACCCCTGGTTAACATCTAAAGCACGGTGGAAAATTCTACTAAAGAACCGCAAATTTCTTTTATATGGAAAAAGTGCAAATATGATTTTTTCAAAGTTGGCATTGAAGTGAGTTGTAGCCAAGAAGGGATCCCTTATCCTTCCTCATGCTCAGTAATTAAAAGAAGCACTTGTCCATTACTTTTTAATGCTCAATTAAAATCATATTCTGCTTTTGCACTGCTCCTTGGAGCATTTTTCACTAGTCTTACTCTTTGATTCAGTGGTTTTATTATAGAAGTACAGATTGGTAACAGGAATTTCAAGGTTATGTTGCTCAGCTGCATGTTTGTAAGTGATCTGGTATTAACAACAACAACATTTTTTTTTTCTTCATCCTTTCTTTCTCCATTATCTCGTTTATTATCTCGTACCACTATGAGAAAATTGTGAATATCATCTAGACTTTCCGATTTGGTTTATAATGTATAGGCAATGATGCAATCTTCACATTTTTTAAACGTTTTCCTATCACAAGTGATTTGAGTACAGAGCATAATAGCAAATCTTTTGTTTTGACATTTTCCTAACTATGCAATTTTTGCTTGAGTTTTGTTTGGAAGAGCTGTGAAAAACAGATCGGTTTCGTCAGCATTGAAAATGTTTGCTGTATCGAAATCCTTCGTTATGTTCTGAAGTTTTATTTTCTATTCTTCCAGTGTTGATATTTACATCTGCAGCTTCACCATTTGTTATTTTGAATTCGATATTATGTTAAATTTTGAAATGAGTCAACAATCCTTCCGATGCCTTTAATCCGGTGCCTGCAATTTTCTGTTTTTCTAAAAAAATCCGAAGTAGGAGTCCAATGACAGGATGATTCTTTGTTCTCATTTGACAAAAAATCTTTCGAACATTAATGTTTATGTTCTTGTTTCCCGTTTTCTATTCCAAAATTCTATATTTATTTGAGTTCGTTAACCCTTTTTATCTTCTGCAACAAATTTCGCTGAATTCCCATGATGCGGGAATTTCCAGAATTCAGATTCCAAACACATGTTCAGTTTACAGAGAGGTGAGTAAAAATGGGGATCGAAAGTAGCGTTCATGGAAGCGGGGTGTTCAGAATACAGAGAGTGTATATTATGTTAAGTGTATGGAGTTTCGCCGGGACCATCGAAATGCGTTCATAATACCGAGGTGTTCAGATTAGAGAGTGTTCAGGTAGAAAGAGTCCACTGTATAAGTATCTTCAATGCTGTTTTCGTACAAGATAGGACAAGTTTTTCAAACGTATCTTTAGAAACTGTTATGATATTATACATACCATAACAGGAATCCTTTTAAACTCACGACCTTCAAGTCATGAGACGGATTGCGTTTGTCTCAATGAAGGCGTTTCCTTAGAAATTAGATTGAAGAAAATAGAATATAAATATATTTTGAAAATAAATTGCGAGTTAAATAAATAATATGGCAACCAAAGATATTGCGTTAATAGAAAAAACTCAATGACCACAACTACAGTTATTGGTCATAAAAAGTTGAAAATTTATTATTAGCAGAAGATGTGTTTTTAAATCCCCCACCATAACCTTTAACTGCAGAATGAACAAAAAACAATGTAAAAGCAAAATTAATCATCAATTTATGTAATGAATATTCTTAAATAAACCATGTTCAGCATTTAACAAATGCAAAAGATAAATGGGAAGCACTAAAAGCTGTGCACTAAAGGTCTAAACTTATTCTGTTAAAAAAGTTGAATTCCCAAATATTGAATGAAGGCGGAGACATGATCTCACACGTTAACAATATGTTATCAATTAAAGATAGATTATTTGCTATTGACTAAGAGATACCCGACTCGCATATATGTACCTTACTGCTTCGCTCGCTTCCTAAATCTTTTGACATTTTTAGTTAGCGCATTAGAAGCCCGTGAAACTGATCTTACTCTAAGCTTTGTAAAGAACAAATCGATGAATGTAAACATAGGTATGAAAATAGAGATACGAATTCAAAATCGCGAGATTCAGCATATAAAGCAATGAATAAATCTGAGGATCTTGAAGCAGTTTCGAGTTCCTGCGGCTCAGCATATAAGAAATGCTAGAAATGAGATATTTTGTACTTTGAAAAAGAAAGAACCATGTAAAGGAAAAATGTTATTATTTAAAAAATAAAATACAAAATAACAATCAGAGAAATAATCTGAATAAAAATAAATTTTACAATAATTTAAACTCTCAAAAATAATTCAAGAAATTACAAATGTAATCAGAGTAACGTAAGGGATGCTTCCTACTTCTGTTTTAAAGGTAGTGCCAATACAGAGATAGGATCAAATGTTTTTTCCATTCTATCAAACTCAGAAGAAAACACTTATAATAGTCCAAGAGCCGATAGCACAAAAACGTAAGGTATCGAGCACAAGATAAAAAATCCATTATAAATGAATGAATAACAGGACAATCTAATTATGTATGTCTGCTGGAAGCGAAGTGGTGCATAAGCCAAACATTGATGCCACTAATGGTTTACTATGATGACTGATAAATTGTAAACAAAGAAGTTCATAGCAATAAATAGTCTCATTTGAGCCGATGCAGCTCAAATCAATGAGTAATGTTGAAAATTTTTGAAGAAACGAGATTTTTTAAATAAAAATAGTTTCGATCAGGCTGAAATGTCAGCAGCATTTTCGCAGAAAACAAAGTTTCGGCCGAAAACGAAAGTGAATTATCGGTCAATTACTACAAGGGTTGCAAATAAAAAGTCGGGGAAAGTTATTCTGCTCAAACATGAATCTTTCTAACGTCAAAACGGAGTCATTTTTCACAAAAACTTAGGCATTTGCAGCGCAATGAGGGGGGGGGGGGTGTCTAAATAATTGAAAAAAGAAAGACTTGTTAAAAAGATTACTGTTTTACTATCCTTTTAATGCCAGTAGAAATTCACGTTTTAATATTTATTTTATTTTATTTATTTATTTTTCATTATTATTATTATTATTATTATTATTATTATTATTATTATTATTAGTTTTTTGTACTTTAAATTTTGAAGTTGCTTTTTTTATTGGCATGTTTTAAAAAAAATTCCTGCGCGGATGTTTTGATTAATTATAAAATAAATAGTTTATCTTATGTCCTTTTTATAGTCTCCTTTTTGTAAATAAATAATAATAAAAAAAAAGTGATCAAGTCTGCAAACCACAATCATACCCGTTTTAAAATCTTTTTGTTTTAATAGTATGTTTTCTCATCGCAATTAAAAAAAATATGAATAGATTTTACATAAAATACAAATGGGAATTCGTGTGTTTCTTCAAAATTGCACATTGAGAAATGTTAGATACCTGGTACACATTACATACATATAACTTTAAACCTGATTATTAACAACACATTTATCGAAGAAAGAATTGCGATTCGTTTAAAAAATAATTAAAAAAATATAGGTGATGTTAAATTGGAACAATGTTTATTTTTAACTTTCGAAATATTTTAATTCTAAACATTATTTTTTAAGATGAAAAGTTCTTGGAAAATATATATGTTATTCTAATTTAAATAATGTGCTTTGATAATAAATTGTCAATAACCAATTATATTTAATCTTTCAATGAAATGACAAGAAAAAAATCTTTGAAATAATATTTTTGCAAGCACAATTCAAAATTAATATTATGTTGCCAAAATGAGTGCTATAACGCCAGATAGTGCAACCATGTTAGGTCACGATTAAGCCAAGCCGTCAAGCCAACGGAGTAAAAAGTCCGTATAGGCTTTTATATACTCGCAACTTCAACGTTCCCCAACTATAGTCGGCTTATCATTATGTTTGCCATGCATTCACTTCATTCCTTTACTTGTACGGTAAACACTATGCTATATCTGCGAGTAAACTACTAAAAGTATTAATTTTTGGCTTATGCACCACTTCGCTTCCGCAGACATGCATAATTAGATTCCCCTATGACTACTCTTTCTTAGAATAAAGATTATTTTTCTTTTGCTCGATACCTTAGGTTTTTGTGCTGTCGGCACTTGGACTATAAGTTCTCCAATCAAAATTTTCCTGCACACGATTTAATGCTTGCCAATAGAAACTTAATATAAATAAAGTCCTTCCGGCAGTACCGGGAGGAAGAGGTAGCTTTCATATACTTATTTATTCATTTATTTATTTTAAATTATATTCTTTATTCAAACATACGAAGCTCAAATTAGTGGAACCCGATTGTATAAGATTGAATACTAGTTTTTGTCAATACTGAATATTAATAGAAATTTTTAGAAATTAGTCACCTTTTATTCAACCAGGTTTTATTTTAAGCGATTTATAGGGTCGCCAAATTCCACGAAAACATGAAGTGTATGCTATTTTAAATCAACATGATGGGTAAAATAAAACCAATGAGTTGGTCAAAATCTTAATTCATGTACACACTCTAAAAAATAAAAGTGTAAACTAGACAAATTTACATATATATGTGTGTAAATTCCTTAAATTACACACCTGACATGAAAATTACCCACTTTTTGCAAAGTTTTACCTGTTTTTATGTGCATTTTAACTTAAGTGTGTATTTTGTTATCACTTGAAAAACATAAATAAATGTATAAATGCTGAAAAATGTCTGAATTTACACAAATTGGTACGTTTTTGTATATTACACATAATGATATACACATAGGTAAGAGTGTAAATTTCAAAAGTCACCCACTTGTCATAAAAAATAACTATTTTAATGTGTGTTTAGTTTTTGACATTAAGTTTGTAAGTTTGTTATCAGTGCATAAACTCATAAAAATGTGTAAATGTAGATTACTCCTGAAATTACACTAATTATTGTGTTGAAAAAATTGTAAATGCGTGAATTTTAAAGTAGACGTTACGAAAAGGGTAGGAGGCTTACATATTATTCAGAGCTACACTTTTTATTTTAGTAAACCCATTCCATAAATAACATGGTGTCATTGCTTTGCTGTAACAGTATTTTTAAGTAATAAATTAATATATTTATATATTTTTATAAGATACTCTGACCACCTCTCTCACTCTCCCCGTTTCAGCAGCACGTGAACATTTAAAAGAAGTTAAAAAAATTTAATCTCGACCCATGTAACAAAAGTAACAAATATTTTGTTACTGTAACGTAAAATTTTATTCATTTAATTAGTAAATTTTAATTTCGTTTTCCGAATTCCCTTTTAAAATTTGTACATCAAATATAAGAATGCTTGATTGTATAATTATAAGTTTTGATTAAATCGTAATTTCTTTCAGCCATCGCACAGACAGCTCTTTTTCACAATTTTACTTGTAATTTTCAGTAATAGTGCTAGATTTCATTCTTAAAGCGACATTTGGAAGACTTCATAACGAGACATTATAATAGAGATATAATCCCACTTTATGCTTATTCATAAAATTAAATTATATTTTTTGTACTGTTGGTATTCTTTTTTCTGCCCCCCCCCCTTAATTAAAAGGATAGTAGTTTAATCTTCAGTAAAATCTAAAAACTATTTCGAATTCATTTAATATGTAATATAAAATATACATTTGGCAAAAAAAGTATTTGTACACTTCATTTTTTATAAATTATAATGAAATTAAACAAAAGATTTAAGCAAAAATTACTCTAATACATTAATTTAATGCATTATAATATTATAGAAGCAAAAACAAAATTAAACGAATCGATTTTTTACATTATAATAAACAAATATACAAAAATATAATGCAAAAAAAGTATTTGTACACTATATTAACGTAATATAATTAATGAAAATTTAGTAAAATGATACAAATTGATATTTTGTGTGAATTCATTTAGCGTTTATGACTACTTCTAGATGATGTGACATAGATTCCACCAACTTTTTTGTAGCGGTCTGGTTAATGTTACTCCATGGCACAATAAGAGCTTCTTTAAAACTGTTTTTTACTGATACACATTTTTTTTTTTTTCGGATTTTTGCATCCAATAGCATCCAGAAATTTTCTATTGGATTCAAGTCTAGAGATTTTAGAGGAGTTACAAGTCGTCTTCGAGTATTGTAGTAACCATGTGCTGGTGATCACAGCAGTATGCTTTGGTCGTTATTCTGCAGAAAGTGAAAAGCTTCCTCTACGCATAATTTCTTAGCACGGTTTAATAAATTATGCCGCGACACATCAATGTATGTTAAACCTGTCCTTCCATTGTCAATAAATTTTAAATGTCCTGCTCCATTAGAAGCTATACACCCCAAAACCATAACATTTCCCCCATCATGCTTGATAGTTTGAATTATACGTTTTGGATCTAGCGTCACAGTTTTATTTTTACGCCAATTTTTTCGAATGCTTGGTGGTAAGAAAATTCCGAATTTTCCTTCATCAGAAAATTTACTGTTTTCCAAAAATCCAATGATTTACTTCTGTATGCAAAAGAGAATACTATGCGTTTTCGCCTATTTGTTTCGCTGATGAATGGATTTTTCCTTGAGATTCTTCCTTTTAAATCTGCATTGAGAAGAATATTTCTTATTGTTTGAGGTATTACTCTGATGCGAGAAGATGTTGCAAGGTCTCCAGCAAATTTTTGAACCTAACGCATAGGACTTTTTTAAAGCTTTTTTAACACTACTCCCTTTTTCCATCATTGTTAGTTTGCGGACAAGTCCTAGTTTTCATTGAATTTCGATGCATCTAATTTATTCATATAGTTTCTCACTATGCATCCAATAGTTGTAAATGGTAATTTAATAAATATATATAGGACAGTTGCACCATAAAATTTAATTAATAATAACACATTGCTCAGTGGTGCATAAAACAGGAATTTTAATATACATTAGTACATATTAAAATAAAATAAAACTTTCAACGTTTCGCGCCGTCTTCTGCGGGCGTCTTCAGGAAAATATGAAATGGAAGGACTACGTTTGCATCTTGTTCGAGAGATAATATTTCTACTAAATTAAAAAACTAAATGAATTAAAATTTAAAAAAATTTTGCCAATTACACGTGAATAAAAATTAAAATATTGCAAGGAAATAAAAATTTTAAGGTTTTATGATGTTATACCATTTTTTGGTATATTGTAAGATAAATTATCATTACATGGTTTATTTTCTCGTGCTATGATTTCGATGGATTCTCGTATTTTACCTTGAACTGGGTTATTGCATGGAACTATGATTTTGGCTTCCTCAAAATTAATATGGCAACCCTTGTTCGCCAAGTAGAAGCGAGCAAGGGTAGTATTCTGTTTATATTGTTCTATATCTCTGCGATGTTCTTTAATTCTAATTAAAAGTTTCCGCGTTGTCATGCCGATGTAGACTTTTTTAAGATTATTAGATAAAGTGATGGGGATTTCATAAATACCAGATTTTTGATCTATTGGAATTTTGTCGATTTTATCTGTAACGAGGTCAATGAGATATGGAGGAGGAATGGCGGCAAGTTTTATGTTATATTTTTGTGCGATCTTTTTTACTTTTTCAAATGTATAAGGGATATAATGAAATTTTCTGTAAACCATAAGTTTATTCTGTCGTTGGCCAGAGGTGGGAGGAGTATTGTACTGTTGAACTATTTTATTTACAAATTTTGCTGGAAAACCATGGTCAAAAGCTATTTTCTGTATAAAATTAATTTCTTTATTTAATGTATCATATGAACAAATCATAAAAGCTCTTTTAATAAATGACCTGAAAGCAGATATTTTGTATTCGAAAGGCATGTTGGCTGAAAATGGGATAACTGTATTTTCTTTTATTGGTTTTCTATAAACTGAAAATTTTAAACTTGAATTGCATCTATTAATTTGAACATCTAAAAATGGAAGGGTGGCGTTTTCTTCGACTTCAAGGGTGAAATTAATACTATTGCTTAATATATTGACATCTTGTAGAAAAACATATAAATCAGCCAAACTGTGGTTCCATAAGATGAAAACATCATCAACATAACGGAACCAACATTCAGGTTTTAAATTAAATGTATTAAAAATTTTTTGTTCTAGTGGTCTTAACGCGAATTCAGCAAACAAACCGGATACTGGTGACCCCATCGGCGCACCATGCAGCTGTCGGTAAATATCTATTCGCGTTTGAAATGAAATAGACGCCCTCTCGCGGACAAAGTCTGAAAAACGAAATAGAACTGATACCGTGAGCATGAAATCAGTGTTTAAAAGGCCGATAAATAAATAAACAGTTCTATAACGCGTGCAACGTTGGGTTCTTTGTATTAAAATTATCTAAAATCAAAATTTTATACACAAAGTTTAGATCTATAATATAAAAAAATACATTTGACTTACTCATGGCAAAATAGCATGACAGCAACACAATGCTTTCATGCTTCAGCTTCTCTAAAGCAATTACTAGATTTTCCAGCATCTACAAAATCTAAAATTGTCGATATTTGTAATTTATCTCCCATAATTCAATAAAAAAGATAAAAAACTGCACTTTAAATAGCTCTTTAAACTGGTTCTATGCTACAGTGCTACAGCATGGAACGTAAACAAACAAACGTAAACAAACGATTATCAGGTCTATTACAACGCCATCTTTCGGTCATTACAAACGCGAATATAATAAAGGCCAAACGTATCTGTGCGTAACGCATACGTCATGTTTTGAATGGCAACACTTTCCGATGAAATTTGGGTTTTGCAATTTTCGCTATTATAAAGTTTTAAACTTCTAGACTTTGACGTTTTCAATCTTTATACCATCGTTTAGAGAAAAAAATGCACTTTTAAATGCCGTTTGTTAGAAAACTGTATCTCAATTTGTTTTTGAGATATTAATTTTTTTGTAGTTTTTGGTTCAATTTCTCTAATGGTGGCAACATGAGTATCGCATTTATGTGAGAAAAAGAGAAAAAATAGCCAGAGAGTAAAAAAGAAAGAAAAAATAGAGATGCAGTTTAGTGGCTGGAGGTGACGCCAAAAATGTAACTCTAAAATTCGCTACATTGCATCAAACACAACGACGTGCTTTCACAAAAAAGAAAAACTTTTAGCGATGCAATTTTAATTCATAATACAATGAAATGCTATTTTATAATGCTAAAATATATTCAGATCTTTATCATTTAGAGAAAAAATGATGTTAAAAAATTCGGTCTCTGTTCCATGTGATTGTTTTGTTTGGGTCGAATGAGAGACTTATATTGGAAGAATAATGCCCATCAAACCGTTTTAATAGCATACTGCACCTCCATCTATCTCTTTTCTCCATGGAAAATAACAGATCACTGTATATTTTAGTTGTCATTTTTTCATAGCAACTGAAAAAAATAGCAATTAAAAACCTGTTATGTCAATATATCGTTGGCTATAAAACCCGGTGAATGTTGTTGGTTTTATTTCGTTTTTATCTATGAATTTAGTGACTTTTAGTTCGTTGTAAACTTACTTTACAAAAGATACATCAATTAACCTTTACAAAAATGTATTTTAAAGAATATCTGGGTGTCATATTTTCTTAGTTGTTTTTAAAAACTGAGGATGCAATTTTATTCTTTGGCGAAATCTTTGGCTAATAACTGCTATCTTGCGTCTAATACGCAGGGCCGTAGTGAACAATAGGGAGGGCCCAAGAGAATGTAAAGGGGCTCATAGTTTTTTTTTCTCTCTCTCTGACGCAGAAAGATAAATTAGTGCATATTCATATTGTAAGTACTCTGTTTCTTATTAAACTGTTAAAATAACATCATTTTATGCTTAGAAAAGTATATGATGATGAAGTTTTGAGTGTATAACTGGTGCAAAATAGCCCATCATGTTAGCTCCATATGTACAAATAGGATGAGGGAGTGTTGAAACACTTATTTTAGATACAATTTAGTAACTCTGCAAAACTGTGAAAAGGTTTCAAAACTAAATTAGATTTTTAAACAATATTTCATTTGAATTTTCGGAACAGAAATTCATTGAGTGACCTTGGAATCTTTTCCAGGGGGGGGAAGCTCAAAATATTTTAGGGGGGGGCTGAGCCGCCCATAGCGCCTCCTTCGCTACGGCCCCGCTAATACGGAAGCACCGATAATTTTTAAAGCTGTATATGATTACATAAATAATATGTTTCATATAAAATTGCTATTTGGAATTAGTTGGCAGTTTAAAAAGTCTATTACGCAGAGAAAATTTATTAGGCTTTCCAATTTTAAATTTTAAAAAAGTTTTTCACCTTTACTTTGTGACCCGGGAACCCCGGGTTCGGTGTACTAGTTCTTATTAAAAATGAAAATGTTACTGTAAACTATTAGGTTTAGGCCAGATTTAAGGGAGGTTTTGATATCTTGAGATATATTTGAATTTTTATTTATTATCAAATTAATGTATTCTATGACTTCGTGCATATTGATGGAAGGATATAATGAAACTACGTCTAAACTAGCCATAATGGTGTTTGTATTAACTGGAATGACTTTAACTTTATCAATAAAATCTCTTGTAGACAAAATTGCAAATTCTGAAACAGGAAGTATCGATTTCAAGAAGATCACGAAAGCCTTTTCTAAAAAGTATGTGGGCGCAACACAGCGGGAAACTATGTGTCTGAATGGTAAACCTGGTTTATAATCTTTCAGTCTCCCCGTCAACATCGGAGTAACACCAGTATGATTGATCTTAATAAGTGATTTCATACTATCTGGCCATTTTCCCGTGCGAACCAACTCTTCAACTTCACGGAAAATTTTCTTGTTTAAATCTTCCTTCAGAAGTTCACAATCCATATCAGCAATACACGCATTCATTTTATCAATGTAAGTTAATCTGTCCAAAACTGCTATTTTGTTTGATTTGTCTGTCTTGATAATGATAATATTAGGGTCCTTTTTTAAATTATTTAATGTCCTCAAAATTACGCTCTGTTCTTTATTCTGCTTATATGAAATTTGTCTTACTAGTCTGTACATTGCTGCCCGCTCTTCATCTCTATTACTTTCCGGGATGACTTGAATGATGTTTTCACAATCTGAAATAATACTATTACGGTTTTTATTATCAAATACAAATTTTGGTCCAAGAGAAAGAGCACTATCTTCAATACTAGAAAAGACTTTACTTGAATAATTAATATAAGGAACACGTTTAGCAGTTGAAGGAGGCGAAGAACGAAGCTTCCGGTCCATAAGTAGTTTTTTAAAAAGGACCCTAATATTATCATTATCAAGACAGACAAATCAAACAAAATAGCAGTTTTGGACAGATTAACTTACATTGATAAAATGAATGCGTGTATTGCTGATATGGATTGTGAACTTCTGAAGGAAGATTTAAAAACTACTTATGGGCCGGAAGCTTCGTTCTTCGCCTCCTTCAACTGCTAAAGTGTTCCTTTTATTAATTATTCAAGTAAAGTCTTTTCTAGTATTGAAGATAGTGCTCTTTCTCTTGGACCAAAATTTGTATTTGATAATAACAAAAACCGTAATGGTATTATTGCAGATTGTGAAAACATCATTCAAGTCATCCCGGAAAGTAATAGAGATGAAGAGCGGGCAGCAATGTACAGATTAGTAAGACAAATTTCATATAAGCAGAATAAAGAACAGAGCGTAATTTTGAGGACATTAAATAATTTAAAAAAGGACCCTAAAATTATCATTATCAAGACAGACAAATCAAACAAAATAGCAGTTTTGGACAGATTAACTTACATTGATAAAATGAATGCGTGTATTGCTGATATGGATTGTGAACTTCTGAAGGAAGATTTAAACAAGAAAATTTTCCGTAAAGTTGAAGAGTTGGTTCGCACGGGAAAATGGCCAGATAGTATGAAATCACTTATTAAGATCAATGATACTGGTGTTACTCCGATGTTGACTGGGAGACTGAAAGATCATAAACCAGGTTTACCATTGAGACACATAGTTTCCCGCTGTGTTGCACCCACATACTTTTTAGAAAAGGCTTTCGTGATCTTCTTGAAATCGATACTTCCTGTTTCAGAATTTGCAATTTTGTCTACAAGAGATTTTATTGATAAAGTTAAAGTCATTCCAGTTAATACAAACACCATTATGGCTAGTTTAGACGTAGTTTCATTATATCCTTCCATCAATATGCACGAAGTCATAGAATACATTAATTTGATAATAGATAAAAATTCAAATATATCTCAAGATATCAAAACCTCCCTTAAATCTGGCCTAAACCGAATAGTTTACAGTAACATTTTCATTTTTAATAAGAATATTTACCGACAGCTGCATTGTGCGCCGATGGGGTCACCAGTATCCGGTTTGTTTGCTGAATTCGCGTTAAGACCACTAGAACAAAAAATTTTTAATACATTTAATTTAAAACCTGAATGTTGGTTCCGTTATGTTGATGATGTTTTCATCTTATGGAACCACAGTTTGGCTGATTTATATGTTTTTCTACAAGATGTCAATAAATTAAGCAATAGTATTAATTTCACCCTTGAAGTCGAAGAAACGCCATCCTTCCATTTTTAGATGTTCAAATTAATAGATGCAATTCAAGTTTAAAATTTTCAGTTTATAGAAAACCAATAAAAGAAAATACAGTTATCCCATTTTCAGCCAACATGCCTTTCGAATACAAAATATCTGCTTTCAGGTCATTTATTAAAAGAGCTTTTATGATTTGTTCAGATGACACATTAAATAAAGAAATTGATTTTATACAGAAAATAGATTTTGACCATGGTTTTCCAGCAAAATTTATAAATAAAATAGTTCAACAGTACAATACTCCTCCCACATCTGGCCAACGACAGAATAAACTTATGGTTTACAGAAAATTTCATTATATCCCTTATATATTTGAAAAAGTAAAAAAGATCGCACAAAAATATAACATAAAACTTGTCGCCATTCCTCCTCCATATCTCATTGACCTCGTTACAGATAAAATCGACAAAATTCCAATAGATCAAAAATCTGGTATTTATGAAATCCCCATCACTTTATCTAATAATCTTAAAAAAGTCTACATCGGCATGACAACGCGGAAACTTTTAATTAGAATTAAAGAACATCGCAGAGATATAGAACAATATAAACAGAATACTGCCCTTGCTCGCTTCTACTTGGCGAACAAGGGTTGCCATATTAATTTTGAGGAAGCCAAAATCATAGTTCCATGCAATAACCCAGTTCAAGGTAAAATACGAGAATCCATCGAAATCATAGCACGAGAAAATAAACCATGTAATGATAATTTATCCTACAATATACTAAAAATATGGTATAACATCATAAAACCTTAAAATTTTTATTTCCTTGCAATATTTTAATTTTTATTCACGTGTAATTGGCAACATTTTTAGGTGCGTTCGTAATTATGTAAATACGTAGCACCTATTGTTGTCGCTCAGTCCGTCCGTCTGTCTGTCCGTCTGTCTATCTGTCCGTCCGCATATAACAACGCAAAAACTACCCAACCGAATCGTTTGAAATTTAAAATACATAATTATTACATAATTTTGTCGAGTCATTTCAAATTTTATGAAAATCGGATGGATAGATCAATTACAGGGACATTCAAAAGGATTCCGTTACATTACGGTCAATGGGGAAAAAAGTTTCAAATGCATTTTAATCGTTTGAAATTTAAAACATTTATTACATAATTTTGTCGAGTCATTTCAAATGTTATGAAAATCGGATGCATTGATCTATTTACAGGGACAATCAAAAGTATTCCGTTACATTACGGTCAATGGGGAAAAAGTTTCAAAGCATTTTAATGGTGTTACACTCATTTGAATATAATATAATCGACATGAATCTATGAAATATGTACTAAAAATACATTTTGTATAATCTGTGATGCAAAGAATATTTATTATTAAATTACAGGGCCACACAAATGTATTCCACTAAATAGTGTTATACGGGGAAACATTGTTTGGGGGTGTTTTAATTATATTAAACTACTTCACATTTTATGAATAAGATATACGTTAATGAAGTATAATAAGAATTACTCCCTGCATATTTACAGGAACACAAAGATTTCGACCACTATACTGTATCCAAAGTACGCTCTACTATATCAGCAAGATCTGAATATTTTAAAACTTCGTCATCAACGAACGCACCTCATTTGCTACGCTTTACGTGCAATTTCCAACTTGTTTAAATTTTAATTCATTTAGTTTTTTAATTTAGTAGAAATATTATCTCTCGAACAAGATGCAAACGTAATCCTTCCATTTCATATTTTCCTGAAGACGCCCGCAGAAGACGGCGCGAAACGTTGAAAGTTTTATTTTATTTTAATATGTACTAATGTATATTAAAATTCCTGTTTTATGCACCACTGAGCAATGTGTTATTATTAGGTAATTTAATAGCTTTTACAAATTCTTGTTGCAAGTTTCAATTTTTGTTATGCTCAATAATAGGATTTCATATATCTAGAGGTACCTCTCTAGTTTTAGGTTCTATTCTCAATTATACTTCAAGAGTAAATTAGATTAAATGTCAGATAAATATAATATGAAGTTAAAAATTATTAACAGCTTCTGTATAAGTGTCCTTTGAACCACAAACACTATAAAACACAGTGCATATCAGGATGGAGAAATGTACAAATACTTTTTTTGCAAGAAATTTTTAAGTCTTCCTATTAGAAAATTATTTTACATCTTTATCAAAATTTTCTGTTGTGTAATTTAAAACGCACGGTAAACAGACTGTATTAAAACTATTTTTGACAAAATATCTGTTTTTATTTAGTTAAAAAATAAACATTTTAGAGTGTACAAATACTTTTTTTGCCAACTGTAATTCACGTAATTAAGATAATTTTAAATTCGTATCCTGAGTTATTTATACATTTTGCACATCAAATATAAGTATGCTTGATTTTACCCTAAATTATTTGAGCCGTCTGGTAGCTTGTAAACTTTTATCCATTTCAAAGTTTAACTTGTAATTTTAGTTTAACTTCAGTTCGCAGTGCAATTGTATTCAGTGATGTATCGCAGTGATGGTTGTATTCAGGAACTACTTCAACCCCGAGTTAGTCGCGAATCTAGCATACAAAACTAAAATCGTAATCTTCGTTGACTTGGCTTCATCATGTTTAAGTTGAAAACTAATGGTGTGTCCAGCTGACTGCAGGCGCTCTCGTTCAATAAAATATAGTATATAATAAGTTATTCTCTTATAAAATATAAGGTATGTAATGTCATAGGTCCGTATTACCTCCAATTTTTTTTTATCTGGTTTGTTTCTATTTATGTATAAATGTATATGATACATGTTGGATTGTTTTTTACGTATAAGAATTTTTTACACTTATAATTTACTTGCCTTAAAAAATGTCAACATTACATAACTCCTGATAAATGTCTATTAAAATAACAACTGTTGTATCTAAAGTCATTTATTTCTTGAAAAATTTTCATCTTAAAAAGAATTTATGAATGTATGTTAACAGTAGCAAAATAAACATTAACATCATTTTTTTTTTGGGAGGGGGGGGGGGTGAGGTGTTAAATTTTGGTTCGGTTGTGTGAAAGATATTATAGTTTATTTATAAACTATTATACAAATGTATACCATATCTATAAATTATATATTCTGATTTATAAGTTAAACAATTCATCTGAGTTTTATTTATTTTTTGAATTTTTTTAAAATTATGAAACTTATAATGTTAACAAAGTTTATCATCGATTAAAACTATAGTGTTACTTTTGAGTTTCTACGTTACATTTCCATTTTGAGAGATTAATTTTTTTAATTTTTTATCTTAATTACATTAAATTTTCAGCTGTGTTTTAATTTGAAAATATTACATCGGAAGAACTATGTTCCACTAAAATAGTCATAGTAAAGAACACATAATTTTTTTCTTGTTAATTATAGAATTAATAAAAATACACAGAAGTAAATTGCAAAAGGGCGCAAATACGTTGATTTAAAATAACTCCAGATCAAAAATTCTGAAGAAAAGTTATATTAAAGTAATGGCTTTTTCTTCAAATATGCATTTTTCCATTCCAATTTTGCATATTATTACAGAACTTATATGACATAAAACATATGATTGTATGTATATAAAAAATTATAACAGTTGTGTCATAATAAATATTCAAAATCGAACTTATCATTCTCTCCCTCCCCCTCTACATAAATATCCGCCGCCGGGTGAGTTTTATACACTTAAGACACAAATGTAATTATCAAATAAATTCTACGAGCATTAATTTCGAAAATTTATAAGAGTCAATTGATATTTGGATAGAGACACAGTATTTCTCATTTTATTTTTTACTATAGCTGATAAATAAAAATACACATTAGTTTCATATCTAAAATTTTAATTAGAATATCTGAAATTTTCATTTATGAAGATAGGATTAATTTCATTAATGTTAAAATATAATTGTATTTTTTTTTCTTTTTTTAAGACACAAATTTCTAAATATAAATTTAATGCAAAAGATGTTACTTTAATGATTCAACAGCTTTTTTGATAGTCCTGATAACATTTTATATGGCAAATTCTTTGTAATGATGAATATTTATGAAAAGAAAACAATTCAACATGTAATATAGGTGATTTATGTATATATATAAACAAATAAGCTAAAATATTTGCAGGTAATATGTGTGTGTGTGAGTGTGTGTGTGAGATGAAGTTTACTCAAATTTTTTCTATTTTTTTAAATTATTTTAAATTTTACTTTTATAACTGTATGTAACACAGTACCTTCAATATAACTGACTTTGTATCTTGAGTCTGAAAAATAAAAAATGAAAAATTGAGTCTGAACTCTGAAAATAAAAAGTGTGGAAATTGCAAGTTTACCAACTATGATTATTCCATCTGATTAGTCTAAAATCTATCATTAATTAATTATTTATTTTTCTTTATCTTAATTTTCAATTGAATGTTCTGAATAATATATAAATGAGGGGAAAATATAAAATTAAAAAGCAAGGAAGAATATAGAAAATAAAATAGCAATTTTTATGTGTATATTTAGAGGAGAGTGGGGAGGAATGGGACACTTTTCACGAAAAATAATAAAATCAACTTTACTTGACACAAATACAAAAACTTTGATTTATAGAATACAAAATGAAACACTTTCTAATGTCCTTGAGCAATATAGAAACATAATTTGAAGAATCAATTTTATAATTAAAGAAATTGAAAATGTCACAATGTGTCCTATACTTCCCCACTAACAGAGAAGTAATATTTGTACTATGATGGTTGATGAGGAATATCAAAAACTAAGGTCTTAAATGGCTATATGCTGAATTTTAGATCCGTAGCTGCTATAGTAGCATAGTTTTAAAGGGAGGGGTAAAGTTCTAAAAACCTATTTATAGGGAGTTTTTAAGAGGAGGGGAGTGAGTGTGATAGGCTGATTTGGAGCTTATGATGCTACACTTGTGATAGTGGATAAGAAGTGTGTACATCACTATGATCCCGAGTCCAAACAACACTATTTTATCGCATCCACTATCGCAAAACTAGCCCCATAAGCTAAAAATCAGACTTTCAACTACCCCCCCCCCCCCCATTTTACTCCTCCCTACAAAACTATATGAATATTGCAGCTACGGTTCTGAAACTAAGCATAACTATATCGATATTCTTCATCAACCCGTTGCAGTACAGATATTTCATATACACTAGACACAATAGTTATTGAACCTCCATCGCATATGCGTATTTTGCATATTACACAAAGAACTGTGTAAATTACAATAACACAATAATATGTGTTTTTTGCGTAATACATATTTATCAGTGTAGTCACAGAAGATTACACAGATCAATGAGTAAGAATATAACGCAGATATATGTATATTCTTGCGCAATTTACACATTAATGTGGGTATTTCATGAGTGATCACAATAACTTTTACACACTTAGTGTTATCATCAAATTACATACTGAAATGTGTATTTTGAAATTTACACATTAGGCGTGTATTTTGGCAATTTACACACAAATTTACACATATAAACAAATCGTTTTTGTATCATCGATTTACACATTTTTGTGTGTAAATTTACACTTTTATTTTTTAGAGTGCGCATGCACACTCACATCGAAATCGATTAATATATATGAGTGCTGTCCCGGGCAAATTGATTTTTAAAGAAATGTCACCCACATTAGAAATTCAAGCTGTGATATCTCAGGCGATTTTTAAGATAAACACAAAGCAAAAATACTCCGGAATTCATTATTAAGAAAGAACCTTTAGAAAGAACCTTTTTTCAATTTCTAATTTTTTGTTTGTACATCATTATACATTTAAAAGATTTTTGACAAACTTAAATGGCCGCCATTTTGAAACAAGAAGGCAAATGAAGTTGGCCAGTGAACTCGGTTCAAGACAATATTATGTGCTATGTACACACGGTGTTATATCCAAATCAGTTTATAAATATGCGTATTATCGTGTGACAAATTTCAGTTTTTCAAAATGTCAGCCACACTGGAAATTAAAAATGCTATAACTCAGCCATTTTTCAAGATATAGATGAAACAAAAAATACTCTGGAATCTTTATATCAAAGTCAAGCACACAAAAGAATAATCTTTTACAATTTCTTACTTTTTTGCCCCTAAATTTAAAATTCAATTTTTTTTTTTTAATTAATGTTCCGCCATTTTGAAATAAGATGGCAGATGGAACTGGCCAACGAACTCGGTCTAGACATCGATATTTACTATGAACACATCAAGTTTAATCCAAATCGGTTTATAAATACGCGTGTTATCACGTGACGAAAATCAGATCATTTCAAAATGTGAGCAACACTTGAAATTAAAAATGTTATAACTCAGCCATTTTTTAAGATAGAGACGAAACAAAAAATGTTCCGGAATCTTTGTATCAAGGTTAAACGCATAAAAGAAAAATCTTTTTGAATTTCTCACTTTTTTGTACCTAATTTTTAATTTTTAATTTTTGAAAAAATTTAAAAGGCCGCCATTTTTAAGCAAGATGGCGTATGGAACTGGCTAACGAACTCGGTCCAGGTCTCATTATGTTCTATGTACACACCAAGTTACATCCAAATCGATTCGTAAATACGCGTGTTATCACGTGACAAATATCAGATCGTTTCAAAATCTCAGCCATAAGAGAAATTCAAAGTACAATAACGCAATCATTTTTTAAGATATAGACAAAAAAGTGTTCTGGAATCGTTGTTTTAAGTCCTAATACATAAAAGAAAAATATTTTTCAACTTTTAATTTTTTCGCATTTAATTTTAAATTTAAAATATTTTAAAAAATTTTAAAGGGCCGCCATTTTGAAACAAGATGGTGGATGATAATGGCCAACAAACTCGGTCGAGACATTTGTATGTACTATGTACATACCAAACTTCATTCAAATCGGTTCATAAATAGGATAGTTATAGCATGACAAAAATCAGATATATATATATATATATATATATATATATATATATATATATATATGGATATATATATATATACATATATATACATATGTCAACATTTGAACGGAGGGTGGTTTTGGGGTCTGGGAGTCCTGATCGGTGAAAATATACCAAAATTTTCCGGAAGTGCTTTTCTCCGGATGGCTGCAATAGGTAGCTTTTTACTTTTTGTAATGAAAGCTACCTAAAATTCGTTATCGATTCCGGCTGCACAAGACAAGTAGCTGCATTCGCAAAAGAAAATTTCATAAACTTTAAAACTGGAAATTTTGGTAGTATAATGATCGCTGATAGAAATAAACTAGATTCACATGATACGAGTGATAATTAAACTTCATACATTTCATCAAATTACCCTTAAAGCTGTTCTTTACTGTCCCAAATTACGGAGTAATTTATTATCCGTAAAGTAACGGAAAACGACTTCAAAACAACAAAGACTACAAACAAAACAACAAAAAATGATACCACTAGTGGTTGACTCGTAGACTCAGCATTGTGCTTGCCGTACAGTCAAAAGTATGAAAACATGGAAAATTGGGTGCAGGAAAACATAATGCTAAACCTACGAATCAACCACTAGTGGTATTAATTTTTGGCTTATGCACCACTTCGCTTCCGGCAGACATAGATCATTAGATTCCTCTATTACTACCCTTCCATAAAATAAAGGAATTTTTCTTGTGCTCGATGACTTAGGGTTTTGTGCGGTAGGCTCTGGGATTATCAGGGCTGATGACTAAAAAAAACAACCTGGTCATTTAAATATATAATTTTTAAAACTATTTTTATTTGTATGCTTGTTTTTTTATATACTTGTCTTATAAAGTGAATATTTACCTCAAAAACATCTGGGTCTACAAACCGAATAGAATTACTGGAGAAGTTTAATCTTATTACCCAAGTCAAGTTTTGTAGACTTTTTCCTTCCAGAGTGATTAGGGGACTTGAATGAATACCTATTACCTCTATGGTATCCTTTACCATACTAAAGTCAGGAATAACCTAAAAAGAAAGTTAATATTTAGTAAATCAGGAATTGTTTATGTACTCCGTGAAAGTGCGAAATAAATTAAGGAGATTGGTTTTCTCAAATTTGATCAAAAAACCGGATTTTTATACACTTTACGGCCAAGGTGACCGGCCAGTTGCGATTTTAGACGTTTTGTTAAATACACACGATTTAACGAATTCATCGGGACCGTAAAGTTTATTCGTTAAATGGGGTTATTCGTAATATCGAGGTCAAAATCGAAAAATAAATCTATCTGCATTTTCCTATTGGGAAAGCTCTAATGAGCTACTACACAAAAATATCATAATTAAAAAATTTTCACGTTTTAATCAGCAGTTAAAAATACACCGAACAATTCGCACTAATTAATTTTAAATTTCAAAGACCTGTGTTAGTGATGGGCGATTTCGATTTTTAAAATCGATTTAATCGATACTACGGCCAACTCGATTTAATCGATACTTTAAAATTTTTAATCGATTTCTCTGAAGGTAATATAATTTTCATTTTCCTTCAAAAGTCGAAGATAAAATAGACGGATGTGCCAATTCGAAAATTTCAGTGTATTAGTTTCTAAGAAACCTCAGAACCCCCCCCCCCCCTGCAAAATAGCGTTTTTTGTTGAGTGATGTACACCAAAAATTGATCAGGATCAATTTTTATTAAGTACCAGCTGAATCTGAATTTTGATGAAAATCCATGAAAGCGCGAGATACAGCTATTGCGAAATCATAAAAAATGCAGCATATCAGCGCCACCTGTTGGGCAATTTACACCAAGAACTAAATAACACTAATCTGTGTCAGAGATTTACTGAATCTGAATTTTGATGAAAATTCGTTCTTGAGATAGCGCTATTGCGTTAATCATGAATAATGCAGTACAGCAGCGCCTTCTCTTAAACGATTTCCACCAAAATGTAATTAGCATAAAATAATATCAAGGGCTAATTGAATCTAAATTTTTATGAAAGTCCGTGCATTAGTTCTTGAGATAAAGCTAAAATGGAAACAGGGGCGTGCGAAAAGAGAACTGCGCCCGGTTCAAAGTTCCAATTTAGCCCCCCCCCCCTATTAAATTTTTCTTGTGATAGGCTAGAAGTGATGTTAGTAGTAAAAATTTGGCGCCCCCTAAATTTCCGTGCTCGGAACGACCGCTTCCTTCCCCCCCCCCTTTCATATGGCGCTGAGTGGAAATTGTGAAAAATTCAGCATAGCACCGCCATCTGAGAAGCTATACACATCAAAATGCAAAAAACATCAATTCATGTCAAGGACTAACTGGATCTAAAATGTGATGAAAATCCGTTCATTCGTTATTCAGATATAGCTGTTGCGCAAATCGCAAAAAATGCAGCATAGCAGCGCCACCTGTTAGGCTATATGCACCAAAAATTAATTAGATTCAGTTTATATCAAAGTCAAACTAAATCTAAAGTTTTGTGGAATTCCGTGCATTTGTTCTTGAGATAGAACGGTCAGAAATTTTTGTCGTATACAGACTCACAGAGTGACAGACACACCCACAGACAAATATTTCGTAATAAAAAAGAATATTGCCCAGTTAAACTGATGGCATTGAGCTCACAGGCTACGCATACTAATTGTACATTACAGCCTTGTATTTTCGTTAATTCCGTTCGAAAAAAAAATTAAGAAGGGGAAACAGCTCTCCCCTTTCTCCTTTTTTATACTTAATCATTGAACCTCCTAAACTATCAAGTACATGCTTTATCGTATTAAAAAACCTATATCCAAAATTCAGAGCAAATCGGATATTTCTTAATAAAAACTCATTTAGCATTTATGTAATTTAAGAGGAGTTAGTCTCCTCTTTTATACTTAACCATTAAACTTCCAAAACTATTCAGAGATTTGAACGAAATCTGACAATTCTGATTGAAAAATCCATTTATACAAGTTAAGGGGAGGGGCATTAGAACCCCCGTTCCCCCTGTTTATACTTATTCAATGAACACCTAATAACAGCCACGGACTCGCCTCATCAGAATGATCCTATATCTAAATTTTGAACGAAACTGTTAATTCTGCATGAAAATCCCGTTTATATCAATTAAGGGGCGGGGCATGAGCCCCCCGTTCCCCCTGTTTATACTTATTCTATGAACACCTAATAACAGCTACGGTATCGCCTCATCAGAATGATCCTATATCTAAATTTTGAACGAAAACTGTTAATTCTGCATGAAAATCCCGTTTATATCAATTAAGGGGAGGCGCATGAGCCCCCCGTTTCCCCTGTTTATACTTATTCAATGAACACCTAATAACAGTCACTGAATCGCCTCACCAGAATGATCGTATATCTAAATTTTGAACGAAAACTGTTAATTCTGCATGAAAATCCCGTTTATATCAATTAAAGGGGGGGGCATGAGCCCCCCTTTCCGTTTGTTTATACTTATTCAATGAACACCTAATGACAGTCACGGAATCGCCTGATCAGAATGATCCTATATCTAAATTTTTAACGAAAACTGTTAATTCTGCATGAAAATCCCGTTTATATCAATTAAGGGGGGGGGATGAGCCCCCCGTTCCCCCTGTTTATACTTATTCAATGAACACCTAATGACAGTACCGGAATCGCCTCATCAGAATGATCCTATATCTAAATTTTGAACGAAAACTGTTAATTCTGCATGAAAATCCCGTTTATATAAATTAAGGGGAGGGGCATGAGCCCCCCGTTCCCCCTGTTTATACTTATTCAATGAACACCTAATAACAGTCACGGAATCGCCTCATCAGAATGATCCTATATCTAAATTTTGAACGAAAACTGTTAATTCTGCATGAAAATCCCGTTTATATCAATTAAGAAGGGGGGGCATGAGCCCCCCGTTCCCCCTGTTTATACTTATTTAATGAACACCTTATGACAGTCCCGGAATCGCCTCATCAGAATGATCCTATATCTAAATTTTGAACGAAAACTGTTAATTCTGCATGAAAATCCCGTTTATATAAATTAAGGGGAGGGGCATGAGCCCCCCGTTCCCCCTGTTTATACTTATTCAATGAACACCTAATAACAGTCACGGAATCGCCTCATCAGAATGATCCTATATCTAAATTTTGAACGAAAACTGTTAATTCTGGGTGAAAATCTCGTTTATATCAATTAAGGGGAGGGGCATGAGCCCGCCGTTCCCCCTCTTATACATATCGAATGAACTCCAAAAACTAATCAGGGAAGCGCCTTATCAGGATATACCTACATACAAAATTTCAAGTGGATCCGATGTTTTTATCATGAGTTATCGCGTTACGCACGAACGAACGTACGAACGTACATACAGAACGGACGGGCACATAAGCTCTCAGGCTATGATAGCCTGTGAGCTAAAAACCATGAAATCGTGTTAAAGACCTTCTAAAATATATAAATCCATCAAAAGCGGAAAGTCAAAATTTTTCACGAATCTAATACTCTCTTCTTGTAAAGTTACAAAAGAAAGTAAAAATGTAAAATCGATTCTGCCCGTAAGATTTATCTTTAGATTCGATTTCGATCTTTAGATTCGATGTCGATCTTTAGATTCGATGTCGATCTTTAGATTCGATTTCGATCTTTAGATTCGATGTCGATCTTAGATTCGATGTCGATCTTTAGATTCGATGTCGATCTTTAGATTCGATTTCGATCTTTAGATTCGATTTCGATTTTTTTTTCTTTTTTTCTAGGCTAAATTAGTGTTGAATGCAGGTATTTTTCTGCGACTCCGGAAGAAGGCATCATGTTTTACAGCTCTGTAAGAGAGGGGGAATCGCAATTTATGCATTAAAAAGCATAAAATCTCATAACTTCTGGGGGGGGGGTAATCCCCTGCGGGCCACCTCATTAATTCGACACTAGGTTAAATCGTTATATTTTTGTTTAGAAGTCCAGTTATTTGAAGTACAGTAAAACCTCCATAACGGACACTCCCGAATAGCGGACACCTCTGTTTAACGGACAGTTTTCCGATCCCCACTCCCAAAGCCTAAATTTTTGTATCTTAAACCTCTGAATAACGGACATTCCGAATAGCGGACACTATTTTCGGCGATAAAGAATGAAAAATATTTTTTTAACGAGGGAAAAAAAAAGTAAAAATGCTTCTAAATTTATCAGGGCAATGTGTCACAAATGTTGTGATCACAAATAAATGTAGATCGGGGTCTAGGGAAAATCACTCCTCAACGTTCAGTGTTGGATTCAGGGGAATGCCCGGGTGGGATATTTTCCAGAGCATTGAAATGTCCCCCCGGAAGGTTTAGAGATTTTGTGCTTTTAATGTTCAAAAAGTGCAAACCCTCTTTCCCGCCCGAAACTCTATAATGTCTAGTAATGTCACACTGTAAAATAAATTACATGTAATCGCAAGCAAAAGAAAACTTTTGCAACAGATTTTTTTCATAAGAATGTAATAAACAGTGGATGAAGGTGTGCACAATTTTATTTCAGTTTCATTTTTATATTGTTAAAAAAAAAATTCTAATTTTTGATTAATCATATAATAGAAGTTATAGGACGTATAAAAGTCAATTCATGACACATTAAACATTTCTTAGTGATTTTTGTATCTTTGTGTTTTTCCCAATAGCGGACAATTTCTGCGTTCCTGAAGTGTCCGTTATTTAGAGGTTTTACTGTATTAGTTTATTATGTTTCATTTTTCACGCTCGTCTCTTCTAATCCCCCCTTCCACATGAGTTTTAACTTACAGGGCGGTTCGAAATATGCATACAATTTAAAAAATGTCCAATTCTTGGTCTATTTTATTTTAGATCCACATTTTAAATCCTTGACAAAAGATAAATAAAGGGTCGCCCTTCCGCCCGTTTGGGGTTTATCTGCGCCCCGCCGGAAGGCATATTTTTTTGTTTCTTCAAAAGAAACAAAAAAAATTTTGAGGGGGGGGGGGCTTGCACCCTCCCCCAATATACACCTTAAAATTTCGCTCATTTAATTTTCTACCATTTTTAACTTAAAAGTTTAAGCTACATGGCACCCCCAGAGCTGTGGACCCTCCCCCCCCCTGTCGATCACTCACCTAATTTTGCTTATTTCTTCACTTCATTTCAATCTTTAAAAGACTATAACTTTGCTTCTATAGGAGTTACAGTGATGAGAAAAATTCTAGTATAGCTAACTATTTCTCGCCGTTTTTTTTTGCTTTTCCAGTTTCCCGGTTTTCCCTATAGGACCTTTTTTGTGGGGGGGGCAGAGGGGGGTTTTCTTCATACAATATACCTATTGAAAGCTTATGCTTCATACATTACAAATCAGCAAAAGAAATTTTCTCCCATCATTTCAGGTCACGTTACGGACCCATAATGTGTTAAAATTTTAATTTTTCAAACTTCTTCAAAAAAATAAATAAATAAATAAATAAAAAAATGATACATATTAGCGAAACTGGGGTTCGAACCCGCAATCGTTTGATTGCACACGTAATCCCTAAGCTTATTGGCCACCGAGTACTCAGCAGCGCTATTATTTCTTTAGATTGTCATCTTTAAATTCATAAAATCTTTTGAATGGAATGTCCGATTTGAATAATTCAAAAAGTAATCTACAGATATTGTAACAGGCATTAATACAAAATGATTTATTTGGATAAGGATTAAGGTATCGATAGTATGGTCTAATTTTGGTTGATGTATTTATCGCGTTTTAAAATGTAAGAAAGTAGTTATAGTGAGTTAACTACAATAGCTAAACATATGGTATCGCGCGGTTTTTTTTTTTTTTTTTTTTTTAATAGACATTAATATGTTCTTTAATATTATAGAACCTTTTTTTATTCATTTAAAAGTATTTCCTGGCGATTCAAAATTATATATCATAACGATTCAAAAATACGCACGTAATTGTTCAAGGTTTCACTTCTATCGGCACTCTCAGAGTGCCACTATTTTTATTTATTTTTTGTTTTCATGTTCGTCCGCCCTACCCCCCCACCCCCCTTCCTCACCAATCTTAACTTACAGGTTCGTTCAAATTATGACTGCGATTTTTAAAAAGTCTAATCCTCGTTCTATTTTGTTATAAATCCGTATTTTGAAACCTCAACCAAAGATACATTTGGGCCGGGGTCGCCCTTCTGTCCGTTTGGGATTCACCTTGCCCCCCTGGGTGGGGGGCATATTTTTTGTTTCTTCCACACCATCTCATGTAACATATCGTTATAAAGCTTTTATCTCCTCGTTTTTTTCTGTTACAACCTCTCTCTCCACCTAGTTACATGCTCTTGGCACTTTTTATAGTTTCAATGAGTGCATGTTCCCCGCAGGCCACCCCATGAATTCAACACTAAGTTAAACACTATATTTTTGTTTAGAAGCTCAGTTATTTTGGGTATTAGTTAATTATGCTTTTTTTTTTCAAGTTCGTCCGTTCTAATCCCCTCCCCCTTCCTCGCCAATCTTTACTGAATGGGCCGTTCAAAGTATGCATGCAATTTTTAAAATGTCCAATTTTCGTTCTATTTTATTATAAATCCCCATTTTGAAACTTCGACAAAAGATACATTTGGGCTATGGTCGCCTTTCCGTCAAGAGTGGGGGTTACCTGCCCCCTTGAGAATGGGGCATATTTTATGTTCTTCCAAACTATCTCGTGTAACATTTGGTTGGCATTAGAAAAAAAAAAGTTTTTTTTTGTCTATACTCCTTGTTCCCCATCCTAGTTACACGCTCTTGGCACTCTTTATACTCGGTTTAATGCCAAGTTACTCAGTGTTGTTATTAGTTGAGTTATGTCTCTCAAATTTGTCAAAGTTTTTGTGTAAGTGAAAACCATAAGTGACAATCATTTTAAAATTTAAAATTCTTAATATCCGACTCTAAAATCTGCAATAGCTTAATTTTATGCCTCCCTAAATGGGGATGGAGGGCGGGAGGCGGTAATCACGGTCCTGCTGATTGTCTAAGTTTTGGAATTAGTAATTTGAATCTTCTCTGTGTGAACCTAAATATCGAAATATCGATTCTAGTATCGATTCTAGAACTGAGAAATCGATTCTTACTATGATCGATGTTGTTTTATACGATATCGATTTTAATCGATTCTCAAAATTTCTAGAATCGCCCATCACTAACCTGTGTCATAGATGTTTGAGAATTTCTAAGATTCCATACTGAAATGAAGAAAATGTATGAGAAAAAGTAATACTTTTAATAGGAATTTCATAGTTGATTTCTGCATCAGAATCGCTATTCATTGGTTCCGACATATTAACTACTTGATTAATTTCAGTTATAGTACAAGAGCCGACCGCAAAAACCCTAAGTCATCGAGCACAAGAAAAATCCCTTTATTTTATGGTAGAGTAGTAATAGGGCAATCTAATGACCCATGTCTGCCGAAAGAGAAGTGGTGCATAAGCCAAAAATTGATACCACTAGTGGTTCACTCGTACGTTTAACATTGTGTTTGCCGTAAATTAAAAGTATGAAAACATGGTAAATCGGGGGCAGGAAAACATACTGCTAATCCTACTAGTCAACCACTAGTGCACTGTAAAAAAAAAAAAAAGGTCGATCTACTAAAAAAACTTTAGTGATCTTTGTAATTACTAAAAAATTTTTAGTAATCTTAGTTGGTTACTAGAAAATCTGTAAGAATTACTAGAAAAAAGTTAGCAACGAATAGAGTTAATAGTTTTATATTTTTAATAGCTCTTACTAAAACTAAGTTGGTGTGGCCTTGATAGCATAGTGGTTATAGTAACGGACTCCAGGATAAAAGGTCCCGGGTTCGAAACTTGCCACCGCCAAATACACCCCGAATGTCTGTAGTGTCTCGTTAATAAAGGGATTATGAAAATCCTCTCGGAGCAATTAAGAATGTTTAGTGCTGCCATCTATTGCGGTTTTGCCGAAAATCTTCCGCTTCAGAAGTCTGGATGCAGCTCGAAAGAAGCTCCTCCGCTTCGGTTGCACGTAATGGTTATTAAAAGTAATTTTGGAGCTATTACTAAAATTTGCTTTGTGGCTCATACTAAAAATTTTTAAGTTAGTTATACAAAAAATTCTTTTGTTCAATTTACAAAAGAAATGCTTTTTTCACTTGCAAAAAAAAGTTTGCAATGGTTACTAAAAAATTCTGTGGAATACAAATTTACTAAGAAATTTTTAGTAACCTCTTGAATTTTTTTTTACAGTGTGGTATTCATTTTTGGCTTATGCACCACTTCGCTTCCGGCAAACATGGATCATTAGATTGCCCTATTACTACTCTTCCATAAAATAAAGGGGTTTTTCTTGTGCTCGATGACTTGGGGTTTTGTGCGGTCGGCTCTTAGACTTTTACACAGGTAGACTGTCCTTTATCACATGTGTCACAATTGTTAAAGTCTATCTGGGGAACGATGTCTTTCCATCTAATTTCTTTCACTGTAAAACATTTGAGTAACGTTACACCATAAAATGGGTGTCAACTTTGCTGCCTCCAATTTTATGGAGTAACCTTCCTTCCTCCAATTTTAAGGAGTATTTTAACCGATGTAATCGGTGTAACGTTGTAATGTTACACCAGTAATATATGTTTACATTACACCATTATATAGGTGGGAAAAAAATCACTCCATAAAATTGGAGGCAGCAAACCTGCCACCCATTTTATGGTGTAACGTTACACAAATGTTTTACAGTGCTTGAAGGGACGATATCTTCATCCTTTTCATCACTTTCTACTTGTGTGGCTGGAAATCCCGCTTTTTTAAAGCATTTTTCAATCATAATTTTAGAAACTTGGTCCCAAGATTCTCTCACAAAATATAGAGCACACAAAAGAATAACTTTGTAATCTTACCACGGCATTTTCGCCAAACGATGCTGTAATTTTCATCATAAGCAGCTTTCTGTAATTAACTTTCCAATATATTTTTTTTTACTCAAAATCACAAAAAAAAAAAAAAAAAAAAAAAAAAAAAAAAATTCTTGTCTGTTGAAAAATTTGTTAATTTGGGTTTTAATATTCGTTAAATAGGGAGTTTTGCTTTCATTTTAATCGGGGGAAAAGGAAAAATCGTCAAATCACGAAATTCATTAAATAGGGATTCGTTAAATCGGGGTCCGACTGTATCAATACATGATGAATTATTCTGAAACTCCAAGTACAGTAGACTCCGCTAGTTCGAATCCCGTTAATCCAAATCTCCGAATAATTCGAATCGATTTTTTTTTTTTTTTTTTTTTTCAAATTTGGGAAGCGAATTGCTAATTTAGATAACATTGACTTGTTTCATCGTCGTATTCTGAATTTAAAAAAAAAAAAAAAAAAAAAAAAAAAATCTGAAATCTTTTCGGAAGAATACCTTAAGATTTCTTATTTAAACTCTTTTATGTTATCTCTCAAAGAAACAGTAATGTATCACTAAAATTGGCAATTCCAATTTTCCCAATTTTCTATTTAAACCATTTAGAAATGTCATTAAAAAATCACTGCACAATAATTTTTTACTTAGAGCATTGCAAGAAAGCACTGTAAAATAGTCCATATAAGACCCATTGTCTGATAAGGATCGGTTTCCGATCTTTGCCAGCCAATAAGTCTGTTTCCTTGTTATTGTGAAAAAACGCTTTTACAATATCACTTGCAGTAAATTATTTATATCTATAAAGATGCAGCATTGAATTCAGGCACTTTTCAATTTAACGTAAGATGATTTTCTATAAGTATGTTTTATTTTATTTCCCCTATTACTAATTCTCCGGATAATCCGGATTTTCAATCATCCGGATTGAGTTTGGTTCCAATTAATCCGAATTATCGGAGTTTTACTCTATGTAAACGGAATAGTACAGGTCATATATTTCCGCGAAGATTTTTTTCCTCGAAATCCCTCAGGGGAACGTCAACAAACTGAAAAAAAAAGCGAAGACCAGCGTTCAAATTGCAGATTACAATTAAGTAGCTAATTGTAATAAACTATGTTCATTTTTATGAGAATAGCATGTATACACGTAGAGAAATTAAATTTTTTATAAAAACAGTCCCAAATTTTGTCAAGTTTTTGCATGTAATTGCGAAGTTCTTCATATAAAAAAAATGTTCTTCTCAGAAAATATGAAAAAACAATTGTACATAATACCTTGAAATCAGAATTAAAAAACAATAAAAATTGCATGAAAAAGGAACAGGTTTATTAAATAATGATTCACTGCGCATGCGCGAACGCAATCAAAATATGATTTGCATCATGAGTTAGCTAAATGTACAGAACGACTTTTGTGGAAGTCTCAAAAAAAAGTTTGGAAATTCTGAAAATTATCGTCCAAACAAAAATTCTCAAAATTCATTTTCCCAAAATGAAGCAAAATGATGAGAAGCAGTATCCAAATGTACAGTAGTATGTGCAATACAGTAGTATGTGCAATATTGTGTATGCTAATTAATGTACACTAGCAGGGGAGACCGAGCTTAGCTCGGTCAAAATTAACTTTGCATTCAACTCGATATAGTTTTTTCACTGTATCATTATCTCTGTATTATTACTGTAAAACATGTTTATAATAGTATTATTTAGAAAAACAATCAATAAGAAAACTATGTTTTTATGCGCATATTTATAAATTTTATTTTATTTTAAATTTTACAACGAAAGGACATCGATCTAAATCACTTTTTTAGCTCGACTCTGATTGGTTTAACCATGAATCTCGAATCCTCTTAAGAATGTATAAAAAAATTCTTTACATTCTGAAAGACAATATTTTTTGCTAGATATAGCCAAATTTGGAGACATTCTTTCATTTGGCTCCAAATACGTGTTTTGGTTTTCGTAATTTTTATAGTCGATTTTTTGGCCATATGTCGCCAATATTTTGTCAAATATCACCAAGTTATTGGCTTTTGCCATATTCTCGTGACCCTGACCCGTATTACCCGAAATGAGCCACTAATCAAATTTGATCAAGCATGTGACATAGCTCAATCGTCTTCAGGTAATCAAAAACAGTAGAATATAAAATTGAATCAAAATCGTCTAAGCCATTTTTTAGGTAAAATTAGCTTGGCAGCATTCAGCAATGAAGTGAAATGACCCACTAATATAATTCTGTTTAACATGCGACTCAGCCCAATAATCTTCTCGTGACAAAAAACGTTTTGTTTCAAAATTTAGGTAAAATTGATTGAGTCGTTGTTATATGTAATTAGAATGACCCTAGCTTATTAAGACCCAAAATGACCCACTAATAGAATTTTCGCGAGCATGTGTCCAAGCCAAATGGTTTTCTCTTGCTCAAAAACGATATAATACAAAGTATAGTGAAAATGGTGAGTACCATTTTCTATATAAATTTAGCATGACCCATCATGACCAACAAATGACCTTTATAATCAAAATCTCTCGAACGCGTGGCCTAGCTCTTTAGTTTTAGCATGCCGAAAAACATTATATACAAAATTTAGATAAAATCGATTGAGCCGTTTTTTAGATATAGTTAGTTTGACCCTGACCCCTTATAATCCAAAATGATCCATTGATCGAATTTTCTCAAAAGTCTGTCCTAACCCAATGATTTTCTTGTGATAAAATACAAAATTTAATCAAAATTGCGCGAAACGTTGTCTAGATAAAATTAGAATGACCCAAAAGTGGCCCACTAATCGAAATTTCTCGAACATGTGACCTACCCCAATGATTTTCTCATTCCAAAAATACGTTGTATACAAAATTTCGTTAAAATCGACCCACCCATTCTTTAGATATAGCTTGACCTTGACCCATTAAGACCCACAAATGACCCTTATAATCGAAAGCTCTCGAATATGTGACTTAGTCCATTAGTTTTCTCGTTTCTAAAAATTGTTACATACAGAATTTCGTTAAAATTGATCCTGCCGTTCTTTAATTATATATAGCTTGACCCGGACCCTTTATGATCCAAAATGACCCATTAATAGAAATTTTTCGAACATGTAACCTAGTCCAATGATTTTATCGTGCCAAAAAATGTTGCACACAAAATTTCATTAAAATCGATCCACCTGTTCTTTAGATATAGTTTGACCATGACCCATTATGACCCATCATGACCCATAAATGACCCTCATAGGCAAAATCTCTCAAACATGTGATTTAGCCCATTAGTTTTCTCATGTCAAAAAACTGTCACACACAAAATTTCGTTATAATCCATCACGCCGTTCTTTAAATATAAATAGCTTGACCCAGACTCTTAATGACCCAAAATGACCCATTAATCGAAATTTTTCGAACATGTAACCTAGTCCAATGATTTTATCATGACAAAAAAATGTTGCATACAAAATTTCGTTAAAATCGATCCACCTGTTCTTTAGATATAGGTTGACCATGACCCATTATGACCCATCATGACCTACAAATGACCCTCATAGTCGAAATCTCTCAAACATGTGATTTAGCCCATTAGTTTTCTCATGTCAAAAAACTGTTACATACAAAATTTCGTTATAATCCATCACGCCGTTCTTTAAATATAAATAGCTTGACCCAGACTCTTAATGACCCAATATGACCCATTGAAATTTTTTCTCGAACACGTAACCTTGCCCAATGTTTTTCTTGTGCCCGAAAACCATAGAATGCAATTTTTAGTCAAAATTGCGTGAGAAAACCGCTAGATAAAAATAGCATGACCCACAAAAATGACCCACTTACCGAATTTTCTCGAACATGTTACCTAACCCAATGGTCTTCTTGTAATCCAAAACGATACAATATAAAATTTGGTCAAAATCGTTAGAGCCGTTTTTTAGATAAAAATGGCTTGACCCATAATGACTCAAAATTGACCCACTAATCGAAATTTTTCGAACACGTGACCCAGCCCAATAGTTTTCTCGTGCCAAAAAACGATTGGATGCAAAATTTCCTTAAAATAGATCCAGCCGTTCTCTAGATATAAATAGCTTGATCCTGACCCATTATGACCCAAAATGACCCAATAATCGAATTTTCTCGAACATGTGACCTAGCCCAATGGTCTTCTTGTGCCCGAAAAGGGTAAAATCTAAATTTTTGCGAAAATCGTTAGAGCCGTTTTTGAGATAAAATTTACCCACACACACACACACACACACACACACAATTTTTGCTCGCATTATAGTATAAGATATAATTAATGTACACTAATTAATGTACATATGGATGTAGCCCCTCATCTTTTTGCTTCATTTTGGGAATAACAGATTTTGAGCTTATTCTATCGACGATAAATTTCAGAATTTTTAAGCTATGTTATTTGAGACTTTCATAAATGTTGTTCTATATATTTATCTAATACATTACGCAAATTATATTTTGATTGCATTCTGGTATGCGCAGGGAAACATTATTTAGTAAACCTGGTCATTTTTCATACAATTTTTTATTATTTTTTAATTCTCATTACAGGGTAATATGTACAATATTGTTGTTCACACCTTCTGAAAAGAACTTTTTTATTTATATTAAGAAGTCTGCAAATTATAAGCAAAAAAACTTGGCAAAATTTGGGATTGTTTTTAAAAAGTCTTGATTTCTCTATGAGTGTACATGATATCCTCATAAAAATGAATACAATTTATTACAATAAGCCATTTAATGATAATCTGCAGTTTGAACACTTTTTCTACATTAGTTTTGATAGTTTTATTCAAAAGATATTCGTTCTTTTTCAATTTGTTGATGGTCTCCTATGTTCGGAAAAAAAAATCTTCACTGAAATGTATGACCTGTTACTTTGTTTAAATATCTGGAGTTTTCGCCGTATAATTCCTCGTTTACTTTTCTAGATGTTTAACAAAACATCTAAAATCGCAAGTGACCGGTCACCTTTGGCCATATAGTGTACATCAGAAAATGTAAACTACAAAATATCATGAAGTAATTAAAATAAATTACCTTAATGCTACTTTGGGCCACAAAAAGTTCATTTAGTTCTACCATACCTTCAAAAACATTTTGATCCACAGTTACATCAGGATCATCCAAAACGAGACATTGAATGGTAAATCCGGACAGTGCTCTTGCAGGCAAGTATTTAGTATCATTAAAGATTAATAAATGAATTTCATATTCACTATGGACTAGGTCCGATTCGGTAATCGTTCCGTTTTCATCCATGTAGACGACATCCGCCACTCTCTGAAGATAACAAGATCTTGGCAAAGATTCAAAGTATTGTTTAGAGAAAAGGTTAGATGCATCTACAACTTTTATTGTTCCATTTTCTCGTGTCATACCAAGTAAAATGTCGGATCCATCTTTCACTGTAGCTTCATTTTCTTGCGAAATGCCAGCCAAAATGTAAGATCCAGTCGCTAGTTCCATAATTCCATCTTCCTGTGCAATATCAGATATTATGTTAGAAGCATCTATACCTTCCGCGGTACCAGTTTCATGTACAGTATCCGGGTTTATGTTAAATGCTGGTATAATGGTATTATATGGTACATCAAGTATTATGGAATTATTATCTAAAGATTTTGTAGTTCCATTTTCTTTTAAATTGCTAGGCAAACTGTTAGATGTATTTAGTAGTTCCACAGTTCTATTTTCTTGTGCAATATCAGGCAATATGTTAGATGCATCTATATGTTCCGCAGTTCCATTTTCTTCTGCAGTATCAGATAATATATTAGGTTCATATGCTTGATCCACAGTATTATTTTCTTGTGCAATATCTGGTATTATATTATATTCAGGTATTATGGTATCATATAGTATATCAGGCATTATGGTATTATTATCTAAAGGTTTTGTGGCTTCATTTTCTTGAGAAATGCCAGGCAAAATATTAGATGTATATAATCGTTCCGCAGTTCCATTTTCTTGGCAATATCAGATATTACGTTAGATGCATTTATTAGTTCCACGGTTCTATTTTCTTGTGCAATATCAGGCAATATGTTAGATGCATATATATGTTCCGCAGTTGCATTTTCTTGTGCAGTATCAGATAATATGTTAGGTTCATATGCTTGATCCACAATATCATTTTCTTGTGCAATATCTGGTATTATATTATTATATTCAGGTATTATGGTATTATATAGTATATCAGGTATTATGGTATTATTATCTAAACGTTTTGTGGCTCCATTTTCTTGAGAAATGCCAGGCAAAATATTAGATGTATATAATCGTTCCGCAGTTCCATTTTCTTGCGCAATATCAGATATTACGTTAGATGCATTTATTTGTTCCACAGTTTCATTTTCTTTTGCAATATCAGGTAATATGTTAGATGCAGGTATTATGATATTATATGGTACATCAAATATTATGATATTACTATCTAAGGATTTTGTAGTTCCATTTTCCTGAAAAATGCCGCCGGTCAAAATGTTAGATGTATTTACTTGTTCTGCTGTTCCATTTTCTTGTGCAATATCAGGCAGTATGTTAGATGCATCTATATGTTCCGCAGTTTCATTTTCTTCTGCGATATCAAACAATATGTTAACTTCATCTGCTTGATCCACAGTTTCATTTTCTTGTGCAATGTCCGGTATTATATTAGATTCAGGTGTTATGGAATTACCTAAAGGTTTTGTAGTTCCATTTTCTTGAGAAATTCCAGACAAAATGTTCAATGCATTTACTAGCTTCGCAGTTTCATTTAGTTGTGCGATATCAGGCAGTATGTTAGGTTCATTTGCTTGTTTCGCATTTCCATTTTCTTGTGTTATATCAGGTGTTATGTTAGATACATGTATTATGGTATTATTTGACATATCAGGTATTATGGTATTACTATCTAAAGGTTTTGTAGTTCCATTTTCTTGAGAAATTCCAAGCAAAATGTTCAATGCACTTACTCGTTCCGCAGTTTCATTTATTTGTGCAGTATCAGGTGGTGTGTCAGGTTCATTTGCTTGTTCCGCAGTTCCATTTTCTTGTGCGATATCAGGTGTTATGTTAGATACAGGTATTATGATTTTATATGGTATATTAGGTATTATGGTATTATATGGCATATCAGATATTATGGTATTACTATCTAAAGGTTTTGTAGTTCCATTTTCTTGAGAAATTCCAGGCAAAATGTTCAATGCATTTACTCGTTCCGCAGTTTCATTTACTTGTGCATTATCAGGCAATATGTTAGGTTCATTTGCTTCTTCTTCGGTTCCATTTTCTAGTGCGATATCAGATATTATGTTAGATACAGGTATTGTGGCATTATATGGTATATCAGGTATTATTGCATTATTATCTAAAGGTTCTGTCGATCCATTTTCTTCAGAAATAACAGGTAAAATGTCAGGTTCATCAACTGTTTCTGTCTTTTCATTTTTCTGTACAATATCAGACAAAATTTTAGATTCGAGTGCTGTTTCTGTATTTTTATTTTCTTGTGCATTACTTGGCAAATTGATACATGCAACTACTGCATCATTATCGAATTGAATAATTATATGAAATATTAAGTATACTTGGAAATAACATTGCAACATTTTTCGTGTTTTTCAGAAAAAAAAATTGCTTTTTGATTTTGGTGGAAGGTGACGTTTTAACAAATGTTTGCAAATTTAAATTTCCTCTAGTATTTATCGAAAGATTTGTTAAAATTTTTCATATAAAAAGTTTTAAAATTTTTTGTAGCATATTTATAAAAATTTTATTTTATTTTTTCCTTTTTAGTAACAGAATTTAACGCGTTTCAAGCGCAATATTGAACTTTCCTTTTATTTGTGCTGCAGCATTTTTCTTGCAATTTTTTTTTCATTTAATTCACAAATAATTTTATAAAAGTATTCTAACTAAGCCACCCACTTAAATGCAACTTTAGGTTCAATTATTTCACTTATAACATTCCGTTCATAAAAACTTTAGATGACTTTCATATTTTATGTACATCAAATAAAATTATTTCTTCACAGTTCCGTATATTTAATAATTTCACAAATCGTGTAACTCTCTTTCTATCAAAAGGAATACATTGGTCCCAACAGAAAAAGCAGAAATTGTTCAAATACAGTATTTATCAGACAATATCGAATACAAATTGATGAATTTAAATTAAAATATTTTTTGTGATTTTTGTAAGCATGTTTTTCTTTATCTTGGTATCAAAGGATTAATTGCATAAAAAGAACATTTATCCAAAAGTATGATTACAGAAAAAACTCGTGTAAATACAGACAGTAACAGGTGGTTTTACATTGTCTCTTAATATAAATTTTCTTTCAGTTTTCAATTATGGCATTCATCTAAATTTTGCAAAAAATATGCTTTATGCACAATATTCAACTTAGTGCAACTAAATTCTTATGCACGACATAATTTCATTTAAAAAATTTTATTTGTTTTTATATAAATGAATTAATACTATGTTTCTTTTGTAAACGTTGTGCTCTAAATGTTTGTTTGCAAACAGTTTCGCGGAACAATATTAAAAAACAGACTTTTTTCCTTGCACAAGATTTTTTTTTTTTAAATAAGATAAAAATAAATATATAATAAATATAATAAATAAATAGATAAAAATAAATTCTGATCACTGGCTGAAAACTTCTTTATAATTATCTTTCTCATATGCAGTGATAAAAACTTATTTTCATTTTATTTCTGCACATTATTTTCAATCACATATAAAGCTGTAATCTTTTTTTATATTTAAAAATTCTAGCTCAGTAAAAACAATATAGCAAAATTTCTGCTATCCTTTATTTGTTAACGTTTCCTTTTATTTTAAGAATAGTATGCATTTTTATTTTTACGGTATCATAGGTTTATTCCTAAAAAATCCATTTTTTCATGCACCCAAAATAACATACAAAAAAGAGCTGCATAGAAAAGATTCCTAAAACACGCTTATAAATTAAGTACTTCTTTTTTTAGACTTTTTGTTTCTCAGACAAAAATAAATTCTGCTCACTAGCTGAGAGTTTTCTTTCTAATTCTCTTTTACTTATGCATGGATAAAAACTTATTTTCATTTCATTTCTACACAATATTTACAATTACATATAACACTCTAATCTTCTTTTATATCTAAAAATTCCAGTTCAGTAAAAGGAGTATTGCTTCTACTTTTAATTTATTATCGTTCCATTTTATTTTAAGAACGGCTATTTTTAATATACGTATATTTTTTATATCATAAGCTCAATTCTAAAAATCAACTTTTTCAATACATAGAGAAAAAACGTAAAAAAGCTATCTAAAATATGCTTATAAATTAAGTATTTTTTTTTTCAACTTTTACACAATGACGGCTTCTGTAAATTAGACTTTCTTCTGGCTTTGTATACTGTAATATCACTGACCCAAAGAATTACTTTCAATTATCGCATTGCATGAAATAAGGAAAATTTATATTACCTTTCCTTTTCTCTAAATAATATTCGCCAATATTCTTTTTTAAACAACTACAGAAAATGTATTTTTCTCAACAAATCAGAATTGAAAATAGATTGATATCACTGATTAAACGTTAAAATGTTGTGTTGAATTTTTGTTATCTTGCTAACACAAAAAATCGTTAGATGATATATTGATCTGTTTAAGATTTTAATTTCTAGATATCGCTTAGATTCTCTTTCTGTATGTATCGATACATATATTAAGACAATAACAGATTAATTTCGTTTATCTTAAATCCGTTGATTAACGGGCGAAATGGTATTTGTATTTTTAATACAGTTTCACCTTTTTGACTTTCGCGGTAGCTTTAACTAAAATGGAAACTTCGGTTCACGTAATTTATGATCTAAGATTTTTTTTTTTTTTTTAAATGAGTAAGATTCGGAAATTCTAGTAAAAAGATAATAAAAAGAATATTGCCCAGTTGAACTGATGGCATTGAGCTCTCAGGCTACGCATACTAATTGTACTTACAGCTTTATATCTTCAAGAATTAAATCCGTTCGAAAACAAATTTAAGGAGGTGAAACAGCTCCCCACTTTCCTCTTTTTATACTTAATCATTGAAACCCCTAAACTAATCAGGGACAGGCTTTATCATATAAAAATTCTATATCCAAAATTTTGAGCAAATCGGAAAATTCTTAATAAAAACCCATTTATATAATTTAAGAGGAGTTATCCCCCTCTTTTATATTTAACCATTAAACTTCCTAAACTATTCAGAGACTTGAACGAAATCTGATAATTCTACATGAAAAACCCATTTATATAAATTAAGGGGAGTAACAATAGAACCCCCGTTCCCCCTGTTTATATTTATCCAATGAACACCAATATCAACAAAGGAGGAGCCTCATCAGAATGATCCTATATCTAAATTTTGAACGAAAACTGATAATTCTGCATTAAAAAATCATTTATATAAATTAAGGGGAGGGGCATGAGCCCCCCGTTCCCCCTCTTATACATATATCGAATGAACTCCAAAAACTAATCAGGGAAGCGCCTTATCAGGATATACCTATATACAAAATTTCAAGTGGATCGGATATTTTTAACATGAGTTATCGCGTTACGTACGTACGCACGAACGAACGTACATGGGTGATTCTCAAAATAGTGGACAATTTATATCTTTCGGCATACAAAAAAAATTGAGAGGTTTTCTGTCATGTTTTTATATTTAGATATGTTTGTCTTAATATTATTCATTATTTGCACTCAAGAATTACTCACTTTTTAGTTAAAAACACCTTAAAATAACAGAATAAATGTTCAAAATGTCTTTGCATGGATGTCCACAGCAGCTGTGCCTTGTATATACTAGCTTTTTCAAGAGTTAATATCATGTTTGTAAAATAAAACAAATGTTATTCTTTCTTTAAATAAATCAAGGAAAAGATTTATCCAATAAATTTCTTTTTAAAAATAAAATTATAGTATATAAAAAAAGAATTAAAGTTTGTCCTCCATATTCTATTTTCAAAACAAGGTCATACTATAACAGCTGATTATTAATCAAAATTTCATTTTAACATGACAATAGTTTGAAAATATAAAGTTTCTCCGTGGCAAGAAGTAGCCATTTTATCCCAGTCTGAAAATAGAAGCACGTATTGTATTTTAAGAATAGAAGTTGAATATTAGGGGCGTACATCAATTGTATGTCATTAGAATGGATAATAATTTTCATGTTTATTTTATAATTAAAATTTTTATTTTACTTATTTGCATAGGACTTTTGTGTTTTAAAAAGCCCCAGAAAGGACTATTGCATTGTGATTATATTATAGCTCATAATCTTATTTAAATTAAAATTTGTCATTAGCATGGACAAATATCAGTGTCATTAGCATGGTTTTTCTGTCCATGCTAAAGACTCCTATGTGCATAAATGTAACCATTGCTTATATTGTATCTTTTATAAAGTTTAATTTTGCATATAAATTTAGGTATTACATTTATTATCCCTAAAATATGCATTAAATCTGTCAGAAAATCACTGAGACAGCTTCTTAGATTGTTAGTGTCAGAATGTTGCTCATGTAAACAAAGTTTGCTCTTTAGTAATGTTTTTATTCTCCTTATATGTATAAGAAAAAAATATTTAAACAGGAAGAAAATAAAAATTTCTTAATATATTTATTCCATGCAATTTGTTTTGTCATTAGCATGGCTCAAAAAATACTAATTATTTTTTTAAAGTTAATTTTTAAATATTTAGCTCTGCTGACTACATGTAAAGTATACCTAATACTATATTAACAACACCTATTTTTTTTCAGAAATTTTGCTAACAGTAATTTTTTTAAGATTTCACTTTTGAAATTGTCCCCTATTTTGAGAATCACCCACATACATACAGAATGGGCGGGCACATAAGCTCTCAGGCTATGATAGTCTGTGAGATAAAAAAAAGAGAGGGGTGTTATTTTACTCCGCTTGTTTTTTAAACAAATGTACACATACACTCTTTTTAGAAGAATTCGTTTTATCTAGATAATTTGTCTTTAATAAACGCTGTATTAGATAACCAGTTACAAGTTTTTTCGCACTTTTTTCAGCAATGATTAAAATTGTTGGGAAAAAAAAAATGTCAGTCTTGATTTTGTTTTAAAATAATTAACTATTAAATAAAAGAGAATTAACCTTCAGATCATTAAAACTCAAATTTGATGGATATGAATTTTCAAATAAACATTACCTAATTAGGCTTTTTTTTCTCAATTAGAAATCGCCTGGTTCATTAAAATTACTGTTTATAAAATATTATTGTTTTATAGAATACTAGCAGGCTAAGCCCGCTGCGCTGGTCTATTTTTCAAAACAAAACATGAATCAAACAAAATATTGAATATGATTGTGTTTTTTAAACAACTTCACCTCGAATGCTCTTTCACATTTCTGAAAATCATACAAAACGCCATTGTATTTAACGATAGAAAATCAACGATTATAAATGCACCAAAAATGCATTAAAAGTTAGCAAACAGCTGTTTCGAATCTACTGTCGAGATTCTTTATCAGTGCAAAACTCAGCGAGCTAGAAAAAACAAAACTGAGCCAAAAATAAAAACAACAACAATGGAATCAATGCCCGTTGACGCCAAACTATATTAAAATAATAATAAAATATTATGTTGTTGTATCAGCTTATGCATTCGATAAAATTCGGGCTTTTAAGAAAAAGTATTTCAGTTGACCATTTATTGTAGAGTTTGATAGATAAATAAGGCAATTATGAAAAGAGCAATTTAAATATTGTCTATTCACCATACTTCTAAAATAGCAAGCATTATGATCGCAGGGATTGACCATTGAATTTAAACAATTTTCGAGTGATTCATTTTCATTTGATAGCTTTTGAACTCTAAACCTCTCAATTTGAGAATATGGATATCTGTGGAAACCTTAATACATCCTCTATCAATATTATATTATATTTCGCAACGTACATCTGCTCTTGACAAATCTATTACAGTGTTCCGTTTTTAGAACGCAGCAGAATAAATAAAGTTAAATAAAGTTTTCCTTAGAAAAATAAGGTAAATGTTTTTTGAGTGTGTAAAATTCATTTTTTGATACAGATGTCATATACGCATCACGTTGGCGTGATTGAAACAAAATGAACATTTTATGCCTCTTATGGTAATCCAACTTTGTTTTTAATTTATTAATGAACTATTTATTTACTTTCATTTGCATTTTAAAATGATACAAAATGTTATGCTCTATACATAGAAAAGTAAAATAGAAAATAGAAATGTAGCTATCATTTGAAAACGAAGTTTCCGTTAAAGTGGCGCCAGAAATGAATCACCCCAACGTGGTGCATATATGAGATTTGTGCCTCTTTCTTACAACATGGGCGTGTGCATTTGCACCTAAATTTAGTTATTTAGCTCTATTTTTTTTATATTAACTGGAGTTTGTACAATGTACGGTATTACTTGATTATTCTGTCGAGAAAAAAAATCAATAGCAGATTATAGGAATAAATGTCAATAATCGATGATCGTAAGTATGATAGCAATTGATATTACACGTGATACACGTATTTTTTTGCGTCATAAATGCTTTTTAATTCGACTTTAAATTTGTATTTTTTATTTATGTTTATTGTTCTTTCGTTATTTAAAATGAATATATGTAAATTTGAATAGTTTGACGAAATTGGCCGACGTGTTAATCAAGTAGCACTCAATTTACATTTGAAAATATCATGTTTCACAAAAAACTCCGGCACAAACCCGGATTTGCAAGATTTCCTTCCAATACCAATGCGGCAAAATCCTCGTTTTAGAATAGCGAAGAAATGTGCATTTTTACAAATTATTTTCGTTATTTTAAAACGAAAATATTAATAAATAAAAAAGTTATATAGCACAAAACAATTTATAGAATTTCTGAAAAAGAAATTGAAACTAAATAAACAATTTATTAATACAGAAACAACTATTGCTGGATTACCATATCAGGCAAAATAACACCGTTTTGGCGATAGTCAGATACCTCAATGTGTATATAATATCTGTGCCAAACATGTTTAGAAAAAACAATAATCGTTATTTATACAGCATGTTTAAATACTGTAGTATAGTGAAAAAAAATGTATACATGACATATACGCACCACATTGGCGAGTTTTTTTTTTTTTTTTTCTCTCTCTCTCTCTTCTTAAGCCGATTCGGAGAAAATTTTGTTTTCAAATACCAGTTACATGTATAGTTTACAATTATTTTCTGTTATTTTAAATAGAAAATAACAATAAATTTTAAAAAGTGTTGAGAATGTAATCGCACATTAACTGTATTATATAACCTTATTGTAAATTATGCTATTGTAAGTGGCAACAGTATTATGATTGTTAGTTTGATTTTCTGGAAGTTTCTTTTCGTTGTTATTCTATGTTATGTTACCGTTTGTGTGTTCTATTAGTCTAAGATCCGGCTGCAGAATCAGTGTACCCATCGAGTGTTTGCTGAAAACCAAATTTTTACACATATTTATGATTAGGAGAATTTATATCTACCAGGTTGCCTATCAAAATGTGGCCGCTAGTATTTTTAATTAAATTATTAATAATTCATAATCCGTAAGAAATTTCACTGACTTGTTTTTTCAATAAAATGTCGTCTACTTTACGGCAACATCTATAAAGACTCTGAAAAATCATGGTTGCCTTTGCGCACCTGGCCGCACCTCTTCGCAGCCAGGTATACAAAGGTATGATTTTGTTACATTTATACACCCACAACGTACATTCATAATTTATATATCAAATTAAAGCTAATTTTTTTCTGTTTATTATTATATACGGTTGCCTAATTAAATCTGGCCGCAAATGAGGGTTGCCGGCTGTTAAATATAGTAAATAAAAGCGGTGGAGTGACGCTGCAGAATCGTTTGTTTCATACACTGTTAAAAATCTGCTGCATTTTGTTGCAACGCACTCCATCGCTTGTATATAATATCTCAATTCCAACTAATGAGAAAGCTCCATTTCACGGCCAAGTAATCGTTTTCTATACAAGCAAGGGTGTGCGTTGCAACAAAATGCAGCAGATTTTTAACAGTGTATTTTTCAATTTGGAACAATTTTAATCAATTTAAATTGTGTTTTAATCGATTAAATATATTAGTTTCATTTTGTTATAAGTACATATAAACGTATATGACAAAATTACACTTAAAGTAAATTAATTTAAATAAGTTTAGTTTAAGTAATTTTAGTTTTGCATTTTTACTTTACTTTAAGTGTAATTTTGTCATATACGTTTATATGTACTTATAACAAAATGAAAGTAATATATTTAATCGATTAAAACACAATTTAAATTGATTAAAATTGTTCCAAATTGAAAAATACACTGTTAAAAATCTGCTGCATTTTGTTGCAACGCACACCCTTGCTTGTATAGAAAACGGTTACTTGGTCGTGAAATGGAGCTTTCTTATTGGTTGGAATTGAGATATTATATACAAGCGATGGAGTGCGTTGCAACAAAATGCAGCAGATTTTTAACAGTGTATGAAACAAACGATTCTGCAGCGTCACTCCACCGCTTTTATTTACTATATTTAACAGCCGGACACCCTCATTTGCGGCCAGATTTAATTAGGCAACCGTATATAATAATAAACAGAAAAAAATTAGCTTTAATTTGATATATAAATTATGAATGTACGTTGTGGGTGTATAAATGTAACAAAATCATACCTGTGTATACCTGGCTGCGAAGAGGTGCGGCCAGGTGCGCAAAGGCAACCATGATTTTTCAGAGTCTTTATAGATGTTGCCGTAAAGTAGACGACATTTTATTGAAAAAACAAGTCAGTGAAATTTCTTACGGATTATGAATTATTAATAATTTAATTAAAAATACTAGCGGCCACATTTTGATAGGCAACCTGGTAGATATAAATTCTCCTAATCATAAATATGTGTAAAAATTTGGTTTTCAGCAAACACTCGATGGGTACACTGATTCTGCAGCCGGATCTCGTACTATATGTGTAGTCTTTAGAAATAAAGGCTTGTGATGTTATTCATCGGACTCTGATTAATTATCATATCTTTACAGCAGAGCGTGGTTGAGATATTTTAAATATAGAACACACGATAACTTAGTTGCTCACGGTAGTTAATATTTATTACTGTTTTGAAATTTGTGAGCATGGCGGCAATTGAAGCCGGGATTAAATATGGAGTTGAGCCTTTCAACGGAAAGAATTTTTCTTTGTGGCGTAGACGTGTTGAAGCTATATTTGAAGCAAAAGGATTGCAGATATATTTAGAAAAGGAAGCAGATTATACAAAACCAGAAGATGTATTGAAGTCAAAGAAAGCATACGCTTTTCTACTTACCTTATTAGATGATGCTGTTCTAGTTTCTATGGGTAGCGAGGTAACTGCGCATCAGATTTGGAAGAAATTAAAATTAACTTATGCGAAAACTAGTGCAGTTAATCGAATTCTCGCACGAAAAAGGCTTGCTACTATGAAAAAACGACGAGATTGTTCCATGCAACAACATATTGATGAACTGATGGGTGTCGTGAACGATTTGCGACTAGCCGAAGTTGAAATTAAAGATATGGATGTCGTCGTATACCTGTTAATGTCTCTTCCCCCTGAATTTGATGTCATTAAAGCTGCCCTTGAAAATCAACCAAATGAGAATTTAAGTTTGGAATTTGTTACTCAGAGACTTATAAACGCAGAAGCTCTAATGCAAGATAAGAATAGTCTTAATCGAGATACTCCAGGTAAGAATGTTTCTGTTACTTATGATAATACTGTTTTTAAGGCGTCTAAATGTGATATTATTTGCCACCAATGTAAACGTAAAGGTCATTATTCCAAGGATTGTAAGAACAAAGTTGTTTGTTATCAATGTGGACGTAGTGGACATGTTAAAAGAAACTGTAGGGCTAAACAGAAAGCTCATTCAAAGACCGAATCAGCTGCTGTTACTTTTGCTGCCGGTAAACTTGGAGGAAATAATTTTCTGTTAGATTCTGGAGCTACGTCACATATGTGTAGTAAACGAGAGTGGTTCAATGATTTAAAGCCTTTTTCTGGAACGGTGGCATGTGCATCTAAAAATGATAAATTAATTATAACTGGTATAGGGACTATTTCTGGTTCATTGAATGGAAGAGAAATTATTCTGAAAGATGTTTTATTAGTCCCAAATCTGAATGGAGAATTAATATCTGTCAAAAATGTTCAACTTGCTGGCTATAGTGTTACTTTTAAAAACAACGAAGTTATTGTTAGAAAAGGTCAAGATTGTTTTGTAATTGCTAAATTAAATGATAAAGGACAGTATGTTAGTGAATTTTTGCCTATTAAAGCTGTAGCACTTTCTGTCAATGAAGATGCAGGTTTATGGCATCGTCGGTTAGGACATTCGTCAAATAAAGTTCTTCGGGAAATGGGTTTCCCAATAACTGAAGACTTTTGTGAGGAGTGCGTTGCAGCTAACAATCAAATGAGCCCATAGGCAAAGGTCCCAGAGAACAAGAAGTTACACCAATGAGGAAGATTCATACAGATATCTGTGGTCCTATAAATCCCCTGACTATTACAGGAGAAAAATACTTTGTGACATTAATAGATGATTGCTCTCGATTTTGTGAAGTGCATCTATTGAAAAACAAGAGTGATATAGTAGAGATCTTAGACTTTTTCTTTAAACAAAATCCTGGAATACGCAAAGTTAGATGCGATAATGCTAAAGAATACGTTTCTGGTGAACTTGTACGTTGCTGTAGAAAAGCTGGTATTCTGTTAGATCCAGCACCACTTTATACCCCTTCTTTGAACGGAATTGCCGAAAGAGCAAATAGGTATTTACTGGAGAAAGCCCGTGCTCTAATATATGATGCCAAACTTCCCAAAACCTTTTGGGGTTATGCTGTTCAAACAGCTGCCTATTTAAAGAATCGGATACCTTGCCAGAGTATACAGAACTGTATTCCATTTGAATTGAAATATGGAAAATTACCTGATCTTGATGTCATCAAAGTTTTTGGATGCGATGCTTACATGAGGATTCCCGATAGTCAGAGAAAGAAATTTGATCCAAAATCTAAAAGAATGATTTTTGTTGGATACTCCAGTATGGGTTATCGTCTTTTTGATCCAACTACCAATCGTGTTGTAATTTCTCGTAATGTGAAATTTAATGAAGAAAAGAAAGTGTACATTAGAGATACAGTTTGGAGTGAAACTAATATAGATGAAGATGATGATGAGAAAGATGAGTCTGAAGTTCATGAAATTAATACCCCAACAGGAACAGAAGCAGAAAATGTAAGACCAAAGAGAAATATAAAATTACCTGCTAAACTGGATGATTACTATGTTTATGAAGCCTTTACAGCAAGCTTAAGTTCAGTCTCTTATGAAGATTTAGAAAAATTGACTGCCGAAGAGCAAAAATCTTGGAAGAAGGCAATGGATGATGAAATCGACTCGATGAAGAAAAATAAACTTTGGGAAATGGTAGACTTGCCAGAAAATGAAAAGGCAATATCCTGCAAGTGGATATTAAGAAAAAAAAGAGATGGTACTTATAAAGCACGACTAGTGGCTAGAGGTTTTCTTCAAAGAGAAGGTATTGACTATAATGAAACCTATGCACCTGTCATAAATATGCCATCACTTCGATTAGTACTTGCTGTTATTGTTCAGAAAGAGTTGAAAATTTTTGCATTAGATGTGAAAACTGCTTTTTTAAATGGCGAATTGGAAGAAACTATTTTTATGGAACAACCAATAGGATATAACGATAATAGTGGTAAAGTTTGTAAACTTCTTAAAAGTTTATATGGGCTAAAACAAGCTCCTAGACAATGGTTTCGAAGATTTAGCGAGTTTCTGTTTCAACTTAATTTTCATCAACTTGGTAATGAAAATTGTATTTTTCGCAGACATACTAACAATAGGGAAATAATATTGGTGTTATATGTTGATGATCTACTAATTGCAGGCAATGATCAATCAGAAGTAAATATTGTAATTAATCTTCTAAGAAATCAATTTGAAATGTCCAAAGCAAGGCTAACTTATCATAATATAAAGGCTTGTCATTCACCAAGTTTCCTTTGACCGCAGTACAGGGGGCGCTGAACTACATGATTTTCACGTTGGTAGCGCCATCTAATGTTAGAAACTGAAATGTTTTCCATTATTTCCTATGGGATTATTAGCAGTAGTATGCACCAGGTGGCGTTACATACGAGACAAAGTCATATAATAAGTTGGCAATTATAGGGACAATTTCAACAATAGATTTTCTCCTGAATGCGAGGCCTTGATATTATGATAAGGGGGCCTTGGTCCAAAGCAGAAGTTGCTACTGAATTTCTTGGAATATGCTTAGATTATTTACCTGATCGTCTTTGTTTAAGTCAAGAAGCATATGTGAAAAGACTTCTAGAAAAGTTCAGAATGTCTGACTGCAAACCCTGTGATACACCACTTGCTCCAAAATCAACATCATCAGATTTTGATAAAGGCGAGAAATTTCAAGGTCCTTATCGTGAACTAGTTGGAGCTTTGCTATATTTATCAATGACAACTCGTCCTGACATATTATATTCTGTGAACTGCTTGAGTCAACTACAAGAACATCCAACTGTTACTGCATGGACTGGCCTAAAAAGAATACTGCGTTATTTGAAGGGAACTGCAGAATTTAAACTCGTGTTTCAAAAATCTAATAATGATGATCCTATTATTTCTTGTTTCGTAGATGCAGATTGGGGATCTGATACAAGAGATAGAAAATCTGTTTCAGGAAATATAATTATGCTCAATAACTGTCCTATAGCTTGGAGTGTCAAGAAGCAAACTTCTATCGCATTATCATCAACTGAAGCAGAGATTTTGGCCTTGGCAAAAGTATTACAAGATCTGATTCCATTGCATGATGTAACTAAAGAAATTTTGAAGTGTACAAAGGTAAATATAAATATTTTTGAGGATAATCAGTCAGTTATTAAAGCAGTTCTTAACGAAAATAATTGTGGTAGGCTAAAGCATTTAGACATCAAGTTAAAGTATATTCGAGAAATTTTGAATTTGTATAATATCCATCTTGAATACATATCTAGTGAAAACCAGTTGGCTGATATTTTTACCAAAAGTTTGCCAAAGCCTAAACTATGTAACTTGAGGCATAGATGTTGCATTATGTGCGATTAAGGGGAGGTGTTAAGAATGTAATCGCACATTAACTGTATTATATAACCTTATTGTAAATTATGCTATTGTAAGTGGCAACAGTATTATGGTTGTTAGTTTGATTTTCCGGAAGTTTCTAGTTTATTCCATGCTATGTTACCGTTATGTGTGTTCTATGTGTAGTTTTTAGAAATAAAGGCTTGTGATGTTTTTCATCGGACTCTGATTAATTATCATATCTTTACAGAAATAAAGTTTTCAAAACCTTTTCTGGTATGTTATTTCCACTGAGCGATTTCATTTTAAGCAGTAGTTGGCTTGGCTTCATATCACCCAATGAAATTCCCGTAAGCAATTTCTTTAGTGATTTTTCCTCACTCTCTTTAAATGTATTTAAAAATCTTTCTTTAGCGGCGGTATATTTATCATCCCGATTACTTTGGATAATATCCCATATATGTTCAATGTATTTAGGGTCTAACTGAGCCACTAAATGAATGAATTTTGTTTCTTCATTTATAATATTTACAAGTGAAAACTGAGCATCAATGTGGAAAAACCATATTTCAGGATTATCTTCCCAGAATGAAGGAAATTTGACGCTTACCTTGTTTGCTTCAGGAACCTTGTTTGTTTCAAGAATCGAATTTGTAGACGTTTTCGTTGATTCTTGAGTCATTTTTTAATGCGTTAATGTCCAAAGCAGGGTCACCAGATTTTGTAAGAGATCCCGGTATTGCGCTTATTTCTATTTACGCGTATCAAACAATTAATTGATTAAAATCATTATATTTTACTTAATATTAAACAAACTAATTAAAATAATTTTACTATATTAAATTACTTGTAAAATAATATTAAATAGAATGCCTTCAGCATATCAATAACAAACAACATATTTATTCTTTTAATAACAACCATATCGTCTGCCTTTTTGTTGCCAACAAATGAACGGAATTTTTACAAATTCATGGAGGCTACAAAGCTAAGTTTAATAATCATACCTTTAAATCATCTTTTTTATTATATTTGTCTGTTTATAACTTATTTTAGTGTAACAGAATTACAATGTAATATTTAAAAACAGATAATTTAATTACAGAAACAAAAAGATATTCGCCAAAAAAAAATCGACATATCTAGAATGTTTAATGAACAAACTCGTCTCGAGATAGTACAAACTTTTCCATTTTCGAAATGGACTCGCTCTTTTCGCCCATGCGCATTTCTGATCAGGTCTCTATGAAACGTGGTTCATCAGTACAGCCCTAAATGTTCATTTGTTGTACAACAGTTCCAGAGTTATCAAGATTCCATCATATCCTCCCGATTCAAACCCAATTGAAAATGTGTGGCATGAACAGGAGAAAATAACAAGAAAATGTGATATTTCTTCGAAAGAACATCTTAAATCAGCATTAACAGAGGAATGTAACAGAATTGAACATTTTTATAGAAAACAAAAGAAAAAAAAACTAGTTGCATAACATGCCAAAACCTATTAAAAGTGTAACACATTAAAACAATTTACTAGGACTTCACTCAGAGGGATTAGTCTGAGCGATATTGCTGAGAATACACATTTAATAACTTGCGATAAGTAAAGAATATGAGATGTTACCTTTAATTGGCCCTTCATTGTGATAAAATATGATGAAAATAAGCATATTGAATCATAGAATTACAAAATTTTATATATAAAGTTGCATATACTATTTTTATAAAAGAGAAAGCGAACCATGCATGGATATAAAATTGGAAATATGCAAAATGTTAAAAAGTAATACAGAAAACAAAACACCAAATTTTCCTATATTGGGAATATAACTCTTTGAAATGATGTCATGAGCACAAAAAGAAGCTCTGCACCGATTTGAGAAGCTATAAATAACATAAAATATTATGTTTCAAGAGAATGGAATGTATTTTATATGGTGTGAGATCTGTCCGAATAGTTTATAATGTTGAATATCTGTTTTCTACGGATGCAATGAGGTTGTCGATAATAGTTAAGGAATCCTTTTTTAAGAATTTGTCCTAAACGAGCATCTACATCTCATAAGTTACTGTGATGTCAAAGTTATAGTTTCTAACCCCAACAGTATCCTAGGAATTGCAATATTCTCAATAAATTGGGTTTAAAACTTTTTCTAGAAAAAAAAAAATGTTTAATTTGTGAAATTAAATTGTCGAATGTTTTAGAAATCGTTCATAACGAGAATATTATATCTTAAAAGTTGCCACCAAAAAAAGAAAAAAAAAAAGATTTTAAATTTTTAGTCATATCAACATCAAAGAACTCTCAATTTTAGAACTTTTTTTGCTCGTGCATTGATGGTGGTTATTGTTCCTACGCAAAATATAGTATATTTTGCAGCAAAGATGGTTACCAACATTTCTTGCCCACATTATTTTTTAAATCGGCTAGGTTCTTCTAATGATAACGAAAAACACACAAACGTTATTGCTTTGTAGCATAGAAATACAGAATCAAAAGCTATTTATTTCCTATTAAATACACATACATTATCTAATTAGTGCTAGCAGATGCATTTTTAAATATACATAGATCAATATAATGCTTCATTTTTCTTTTCTTAGTATTTCTTAGTATTCATTTTTTATTTATTTGTATTATTCAGCAAAAAACTCACTTTCTTAAGCCCAAATTACGTCAAACTTTTTATAAAAGTGCCAAAGTCCATATAACAGCGAAGTATTGTGAAGAGTATTAAATACAAGGTAGTAAGACACTTAGCCAAGTACAGGTAATAAATCGTACAATATTGTTCTTTTCGCCCTCTCTCGAAATGTATTTTTTCTGTACATTTAAAAAATACGATTTTGAGTCATCTTATTTAAAATTGAAATAAATAAATAAAAGGAAGCAATAATAGCTTAAGTCAAAACATTTTATTTCAGCATCAAGGAATTGTATCGTAGTTACACATGTGGAAAAAAGCTGCTTTTGGCCAAAAAACATAGTCTTCACTAAATTTGAATCCGATTAAAAAAAGTACCGTGATTAACTAAAATGTTATAGGCAGAGCTGCCAAGTCTCCGGCATTTTGGATACCGGTATTTTAATACAGAAAATGTTTTATTAAAGTGAAACATTCTGCAGATTTAAAAAATAACTTTTCCTATAAGAAAATTCTGCTGTGTAATAAGCGGGGGCTTGGCATCTCTGTATAGGAATATTTCGTAATCTACTTTTTAACCTTAAAAAAAGCAACGACCATTTTCGGGGACAAAAAGTATTACTAATTGTTCCATTTTGCATACAAGGTACCGATTGTAATATTGATACATCTATGGTGATAAATTTCCAATAATTTTTCAAATCCCATTTATTTCATTAAAAATATAAATCTTTTATTCATTTAGTTTAAAGTAAATGATTTTTAACTAATTTCATAATACTTTTGAAATATCACTTTTCATTGGCCATTTTTTTAAGCATTTAGAAAATGGTTGTTGTTTTCAGTCAAATATAGACTTTGGTCTGTCCGCATTTTATTTTATTATTATTATTATTTATAAATGGTGGAGAAATATTAATACTTAATCCATAGCGTACATAATATATGACACTGTTATTACATAAGTCACCTTTTTATCATCATAAAAATTATGTTTTTACTGATTTTTATTAACTCAATAGGAAAAATTTTGTGCTTTGAGCAATAGATGTCCGTATTTCATTTATTTATTTATTTTAACAAAATTCTTTGTATTTAGAAGAATTTTTATTTAAATAGGAAATCCAAATGTCGCTGTTAATAAAGTAGAAAGTTACAAAACGAGTAGACGCATACTATCAAATATGGAAAAACGACGAATCCAAAAAAGACGTCGTATAAAATATCATCTTTTAAAGCAAAAAACCGAGGTCTGACTATCGAGCATACTGATTACGAAATGTGCATTTCATAAAAAAAAAATACTGCAAATATTGATTTTTTTTCTTTTGTGCAGTTTTGGCTTCGAAAGGTGCGCTATGTTGCAAAAAAGATATAAGTGGCTATGAAAACATAATTAGTAAACGTTCATGCTCAGTTTTACAAATAAATATGGCACATATATGCCCTATATACACCGAGGTACCTAACTGGTGCCAAAATGGCAATCGGTTGCCTAACATGGTTATCATATAAATGTTATAATAAATTGTTTGTTCAAAAAATATTATCATTTATTGATTGTTATTTCTTTTTTTTAATAACAGAAAATGTTTCGTTTATTCCTTTTTTTTTTCATTTTGAAATAAATAAATACCGTGTTATTATAGCATGCTATGTGTATCTGGTAATCAAAACGATGTTTTTGCCTAATTGGCATAAAAATCCTCGCCAAACCCAGTGCTTATATCTCTAGTATATTATCTCAAGTATTTTATTTATGTATACTATAATTGTTTTTACATACCACTTACTTCTTCTTAAATAGGTAAGTGGCTCCTTTATGCAGTATAAATTGTATAAATCTTTAAAAAATAACCCCCCTTGCCCCTTTTTGGATCGAAGTAAAAAAAAAAAATCAATGTCTAGTTTCAGTATTGCTCCCAGATATACTGCTTGACCAGGTTCTAAAGACCTGTCTTGGCATACAGCCAAAATAATGGACCTTTCCGAAGGTAGGGAAGTATTAAGGGGAGAGCGAAGTTTCTTTCTATTCCCCACAAAAGCAATACTAAGGGAAACTCCCTTTTCATTGCTCTCAGTCCCATTATCAAGAATAGACTCGTCCTACTCAGACCTGTTACTCACGTGACCGGTCTTTAATGCTTGGCTCAGCAGTACATACATATTCCAAATTTCAAAGTTGTATGCCAACAGGAAATGGATGAAAAATGGGAAAAGATGTCACATATGCACCAGGGTACATAATTGGCGTCAAAATAGCATTATTTTACCTGAGATGGTAACCCGGCTTTATTTATTTATTATTTGTTTATTTCCTCATAAAATGTTTATTTACTTTCATTTCCTTTTTTAATTATATAAAATATTTGTTTTTATAGTTATTAATTATTATTATTATTATTTTATTTATTGTAAGTTCTTTTTGAAAATAGAAAATAATTTAAAAATGTGTATGTAAGCGTTATTTGAAAAGGGAGTTTTCGCCAAATGGGCTTTGAAAAAAATTGCGCCAAATATGATGCGTTTGTGGCATCCGTGCCGAAAAATTAGTGACCAGAATTGACTTCCACGCACAAACAAAATATAAGTTAAAAGAAAACATGCAATAAAAATAAATATAAAACGGAAAATGATGTCATAAAAGAAACTTTTTATTTAAAAACGTAATTGTTTCTAATTTTCAACGCGAAATATATAAAGTATTCTTTCAGCGATCAAAAAATGCTATTAAGAGATTATAACAAAATCTCAAAGTCAAAGTTTTTATGGCATTTTTTTAATTCGCGTTTGTAATGACCGAAAGATGGCGTTGTAATAGACCTGATAATCGTTTGTTTACGTTTGTTTGTTTACGTTCCATGCTGTAGCACTGTAGCATAGAACCAGTTTAAAGAGCTATTTAAAGTGCAGTTTTTTATCTTTTTTATTTAATTATGGGAGATAAATTACAAATATCGACAATTTTAGAATTTGTAGATGCTGGAAAATCTAGTAATTGCTTTAGAGAAGCTGAAGCATGAAAGCATTGTGTTGCTATCATGCTATTTTGCCATGAGTAAGTCAAATGTATTTTTTTATATTATAGATCTAAACTTTGTGTATAAAATTTTGATTTTAGATAATTTTAATGCAAAGAACCCAACGTTGCACGCGTTATAGAACTGTTTATTTATTTATCGGCCTTTTAAACACTGATTTCATGCTCACGATATAAGTTCTATTTCGTTTCAGACTTTGTCCGCGAGAGGGCGTCTATTTCATTTCAAACGCGAATATAAAAAAATAAAAGTTTTATTTTCCTGCATGATTAAATTTTAAAATGTTTTATTGCATTCAATATTTCTGAGTGCGTAAATGATTACTATTTACTCCATGTACTGATTCGGTTATCTACGAAAATATCCAGCTGGTGAAAATCACGCACACAAAATTTCTGTGACGTATGCAAATAAATTGTGCTTTTTTATCAGTTGTTTTATTATAACTTTTAAACTATTTGGAACTAATTTTTCGTATGTAGTGCATTCACCAGATTACCTTCATAGGTACCTATTGGTACAAACATAATCAAAATCCGACAAGTACTTTTTGAGATTTGCTTGACGAAAGAATTTTTTTGAATTTTAATATCGTTACGTATCTCTGAGTATAAAGACTTCGCTTCGCTCAGCCAACAAAAATACAAGTCGGTGAGCGTAGCGAGTAGGGAGGCGGAACCTCCCTATAGTTTAAAACAAATGTAACTGTCTTGTGTGTCACTCCCCCCTTTGTCCCCTCGGGGGGGGGACACATTTTTAATTTCTTTACAACACCAGTCGTGTGACACATCATTTGAAATGTCTGCAAATGCTTATTCATATTATGGATGTCTTGTGTGTCACACCCCAGGGGGGGCACATTTTTAATTTCTTTACAACACCAGTCGTGTGACACATCATTTGAAAGATCTGTAACTGCTTATTCATTTTATGGATGTCTTGTGTGTAACCCCCCCTCTGCCCCCCCAGGGGGAGCACATTTTTAATTTCTTTACAACACCAGTCGTGTGACACATCATTCGAAAGATCTGCAACTGCTTATTCATATTATGGATGTCTTGTGTGTCACTCCCCCTCTGACCCCCAGAGGGGGCACATTTTTAATTTCTTTACAACACCAGTCGTGTGACACATCATTTGAAAGGTCTGCAACTGCTTATTCATATTATGGATGTCTTGTATCTCTCCCCCAGGGGGCGCACATTTTTAGTTTCTTTACAACACCAGTCATGTGACACATCATTCGAAATGTCTGCAACTTCTTATTCATATTATGGATGTCTTGTATGTCACTCCCCCTCTGACCCCCAAGGGGCTACATTTTTAATTTCTTTACAACACCAGTCGTGTGACACATTATTTGAAAGATCTGCGACTGCTTATTCTTATTATGGATGTCTTGTGTGTCACCCCCCCCACTCTGCCCCCAAGGGGGGAGCACATTTTAATTTCTTTACAACACCAGTCGTGTGACACATCATTTGAAAGATCTGCAACTGCTTGTTCATATTATGGATGTCTTGTGTGTCACCCCCTACTCCCCCCAGGGGGAAGCACAATTTTAATTTTTTTACAACACCAGTCTTGTGACACATCATTTGAGAGGTCTGCATTTGCTTATTCATATTATGGATGTCTTGTATGTCAGCCCCCCTCTGACCCCCAGGGGGGGCACATTTTTAATTTCTTTACAACACCAGTCGTGTGACACATTATTTGAAAGATTTGCAACTGCTTATTCATATTATGGATGTATTGTGTGTCACCCCCCCACTCTGCCCCCAGGGGCCGGTACATTTTTATTTTCTTTACAACACCAGTTGTGTGACACATCATTTGAAAGTTCTGCAACTGCTTATTCATATTATGGATGTCTTGTATGTCACTCCCCCTCTGACCCCCAGGGGGCTACATTTTTAATTTCTTTACAACACCAGTCGTGTGACACATTATTTGAAAGATCTGCGACTGCTTATTCTTATTATGGATGTCTTGTGTGTCACCCCCTACTCCCCCCCCAGGGGGAAGCACAATTTTAATTTTTTTACAACACCAGTCTTGTGACACATCATTTGAGAGGTCTGCATTTGCTTATTCATATTATGGATGTCTTGTATGTCACCCCCCCTCTGACCCCCAGGGGGGGCACATTTTTAATTTCTTTACAACACCAGTCGTGTGACACATTATTTGAAAGATTTGCAACTGCTTATTCATATTATGGATGTATTGTGTGTCACTCCCCATTTGACCCCCAGGGGGAGCACATTTTTAATTTCTTTACAACACCAGTCATGTGACGCATCATTTGAAAGGTCTGCGACTGCTTATTCTTATTATGGATGTCTTGTGTGTCACCCCCCACTCCCCCCAGGGGGAAGCACAATTTGATTTTTTTACAACACCAGTCGTGTGACACATCATTTAAGAGGTCTGCATTTGCTTATTCATATTATGGATGTCTTGTGTGTCACCCCCCCACTCTGCCCCCAGGGGCCGGTACATTTTTATTTTCTTTACAACACCAGTTGTGTGACACATCATTTGAAAGTTCTGCAACTGCTTATTCATATTATGGATGTCTTGTATGTCACTCCCCCTCTGACCCCCAGGGGGCTACATTTTTAATTTCTTTACAACACCAGTCGTGTGACACATTATTTGAAAGATCTGCGACTGCTTATTCTTATTATGGATGTCTTGTGTGTCACCCCCTACTCCCCCCCCAGGGGGAAGCACAATATTAATTTTTTTACAACACCAGTCTTGTGACACATCATTTGAGAGGTCTGCATTTGCTTATTCATATTATGGATGTCTTGTGTGTCACTCCCCATCTGACCTCCAGGGGGAGAACATTTTTAATTTCTTTACAACACCAGTCATGTGACGCATCATTTGAAAGGTCTGCGACTGCTTATTCTTATTATGGATGTCTTGTGTGTCAACCCCCCACTCCCCCAGGGGGGAAGCACAATTTTAATTTCTTTACAACTGTGGTGTTGAAAAAAGTTCGTTGGGTGTGCGTTGTGTCATTAATAAAGTTCGTTAGCGTGATCGATAGTGGAACTTTAATTTAATGTAAGAAAATAAAATAAACTGGAATAATCTTACTTGAAAATACGATGACTGTGGAAATGAAGACAGAAGACCATGTACAAAGAAGATACAAACTTGTTGAAGAGAATAACATCTTCTTTATTTTATTCTTTTGTTAGGATGACAACATAGAAATTTACTTTGGTCACCAGAACCTTTGAAGACCATGTATTATAAGAATGTTGCATGAATTCATCAAACTGTAATATCACATTCATGGAAAGGCAGCAAGGCATAATTAATTTAGAATGAACACGGGAAAAACTTGTAAAGATTCCATATCCGGCGGAATTATAATATGAATTCTTCTTGCGATTCGGCGTTCGCACACGGCGCGCGGCCGGCAAAGCCAGCGGGCTAACGTTTCAATTTACATCCCCTTACGATATCATCAAACTTAATTCTGATTTAAAAATTAACCGCGTTTACTATTTAAATGCATTCTACGGGGAATCCAAAAGTAAAAAGAAACAAAGTTTAAATTGATTAGAGAATTAATATTTCGTCATTATCTTAAAGAGCAAATTGAAAAACAGGCATTTGAAAAGAATTATTTAATTCGTTCTACGCGCTTAGCAGAACGCCCTTACGTGACGAAGTCGGCGCAATATGGGTGTGGTGAAGGAGTGTCAGCGCCCACAGTGACGTCATCATAATGCATCGCGGCGCAGATGCGAGAGGACAAGTAGCGCGCGATCGTAAACTAAAAAAACAGAATTAAATTTAAGGAAAACTCGCTGCTTAAATGAAGAAAAGAATAAAAAAAGATACGATAAACAAAACACTGTGAGATTCATCTCACATTACCCCCAAAGACCGAACAAAATTTTGTAAGACCAGGGATGTAAAAGGTGAAACGAAGAAGACCTTTTACAGAAAATGGGATGACAAAATTTTGAAATGCCAGCCTGAAAAAAAAATCTATTAAAAGCCAATTTAAACGATTTTCATAGTTAAGATCAATGTCGAAGTGCTGCTAAAAAGGAAGGACCGGTGACCAAAAGTGAGAGAGAGAAAGAATATACATTGCATAGAGTACATTCATAGGTCAAAAAGTATACAATATATTAAGTATACAGTAAAATGCCAAAAATATAGTAATGGCAAAATTTTCATGTGATCTCAAAAAATTATCATATTTGACAAATAATAAATGTTAACGCATTTTAAGTTAACAGACAAAAGTGAGATCATTGACTAGTCATAATTTAAATATTTATGGTACCAAATAACAGAATTAAACTTCTGAAAAGATTGCAAATACAGGAGCAACAAAAAGTCAAAAAAATCTTGTGGGTTTGACTTTTGCCTAGGACTTTAAAAATTTATATATGATATAAAATAGAGTATTTTCTATAACTCTAATATTAAATTCAACTGGCCTTATATCAATTTAAATTTCATAAAAATAATGACATCATTTGTGTACACATTAAAATTTCACTCAATTAAAATAAACAACCAAATACATGTGAGACAAATTGAGCAATTGAGTCGTGCACTACTCAACCACGCAAAACATCCCACAGCAAAAAGTCGTCACTTCAAAAGATGTGTCATGACAAAAGGGTTAAAACATATTAATAGTCATACTTATTTATTAGGCCTATACACTTATTTCTTAAATTATAAACTTTACATATACCATGGTTTTCTTTCAAAATGCAGGAATGGTGATCACCAAAAAAATAAACTACTTTCATATACATAAAAGTAACAATTTGACACAATCGAGAAATATATATTTATGTTTAATTACCATACCATGTACCAGGAATCACTTAAAAATGTTTTGTAGAATCATTATGGGAAAAAAATAAGAAGAATTGTATAATATACAATTAAATCTATTGAAATTCAATAACAAGCTTACAATTATGTTACTAGTCTCCACCCAATCACTAGAAATCATTAACAATGCTGTAAGCAAAAAAAATTATACACATGTAAACACAAAGTTCACAACTATTTCAATGATTACCCCATAAACCATCAACATATCTGTGAACACAAATAGATACACATAAATATATACACATATAAATAACATATTATATATTTTTCAAATATTTTTTTTAAAATTCTGATCACATAATGCAAAAGTTTTTTTTGGCTGTATAAACTGATAGATGCACACAGTTTCATGTGACTTTCATCTCCTAAGGCTCCTGAGGCTGTACGCAGAAACACAGTTACCATCCAAAGCAATTATGGACAAGAATATATTAAAAAAATAAGTATACTGTTCGGTAATATGATTTGGAATGGTACACTGGTATGACTAAACATTGTAGACATACAGAATCAGAACTGTCAGGCTGCTGTTAAAGAAAGAGATACAAAAATGAACTTTGAACAGATGATTATTTATAATCATAAGATATTATCATTTTCTTTCTCTCTACATGATAACAGCATTAAATGGAAGTATGGAACACATTTAAAAAATATAGATATGTATACACATACATTTTTAAGTCATAATCAGGTTGTTTAAGTCATGAAACACTTTATTAATTCACTAGAGGAGTTAAAAATATGTATAAATGCGCTGGTAAAAAGTTCATCTAGAGTTGTGCTTTCTTTTGCATACTATTTGTATACATAATATGCTCTTAAAAAATCATATCTAATTTTCATATATTTTAAAAACAAAAATAATCCAATAGCTAAATAATTCTTTTAGCCACAAAAAATCATCCAAAATTTTGAATTCAATAAGATTAATCGTACACTTATGGATCAAAATTTATAAAGTTGCAAAAGTAAAGCAACATAAATCAAAAGTATCTTCTCAATATACTCTAACTGCCTAGGAAAACAATAACTTAAAATTACAAAACTAAGCTGCAATAAGAAAGCAACTAAAGTTGAAAATATTTTATCTGGTATATTCAGACAACCTAGGACTTAAATTTCATTAATACTAGTAACTCTTTGTAATGTCATAATCGAGTAAAACGTTTAAAATTACCAAACAAGTGTACCATAAAAATATTCAGCTTCAATCTTGCATAATTTAACAAAGTAAAGTTAAAATTTCTATATTTGTAATAAAAGTTAAAACAAAAGTTACTTTTAAATTAATTTTAAAGAATTGTCAAAAATTAAAATTAAATAACTGTCAAAATCAGAAAAATATTGTAGAATAAACAGAATTAGCCTTGACATAACATGATATCCAGGAATCCTGCAAACATATTAATATAAAAACATAAAATACAGATGAATACAATCTCTTTAAGAGATTTCTGTGATCCCTGTAGAAGAAAATTAACTAAATTATGAACAAAGGTAGAAACGAAAAAAAAAAAAAAAAAAAAAAATAGTATATTGTACAGATGTAAAGCAGATCTTGTTATAAACAACAAACGGTTGTAAAAGAATAGTACTGGCTGAATTAGTCAGATAGTTTATAAAAAAATAGTTAGCAGAAGTATTTTCACCAAACTGAACATATTTATCATAACTAAGGAGCATTAAAACACACCGAAGAAGAATGTGGTACACATTGCAGGCACTAATGTTTACTTAGCAAAAACACTGAAGACATTTCACTAAAACATACCACACACCATGAAGAGTTGAAGACGAAATCTGGCGAAATTCACTGTCAGTGAATTGAAATACTTGAAATAAAAAAATGCGCTGGTAAACATATTCACTACAGATTTCTGCTTCTTGTTTTGTATACATGATGAAAAGAGAAAAAAATATTTTCTTCCTTAAAAATATATCTTGATATAATCAATTTTAAAAAATAATTTCTTGCATAAAGTTAAAAAAATGAGGCATATCACAGATTAAATTTTAAATACTTTGGGCTTGAAATAATATGAAAAACACTATACCTGAAAATAAATAATATGATCTTGAGTAATTGTGGATTCCTGCAACAAATTCCAATCATGTTCTTCAGCAAAAATTTTGCACTGTGAGATTGAATTACTACACAAGCAAAAAAATTGACTCAAAATTCATAAAAATAAAATAATGTTGCCTTCATTGCCTCTTAGAAAGCAACATGAGAATCAAGAATGACGATGATGTGGAATGCCATGCATGTTGACTAATTTGTGAAAATACAGAAAAAAATATTGAAGCTATGAATTATAGAAAATGTTGAAGTTGTCTACAACACCACCAGTTGAATTACAACCAAATAGGAACATTTCTTAAATTTCAGGAATGTCTTCAAAGTAATTATGTATGATGAACTACTAATACACAATCATTTGAAATTGATCAAATTTTGTCCATACATTATTGCTGAAAACAAGCTTGAGTTACGTATACTTTTCATGAATGGTGCTTATAGAAAATAATTTCTTCATTAATAAAATATCTTCACAATTAATAAAAAAAAATTTTGCAGAAATTTGAGAGAGAAAAAAAATTTGAGGCATATTCAACTTTGTAGAAATTGGGTTACATAAAGAAAAGGCACTATATCAGTAACTGGCACACAAAAAAAAATTTTTAGCACTAGATATTGAGCAAAATCTTCTTGATCTTTTGCATTTTCTCTACTACAGAACAGTAAAGTTCCATAAATCTTCACAATCAGTCATTCAGCAAAAGCTATTGATTATAAACAAAAATAATAATAATAATCTTGCTTCACAAACCAACTTCGAGAAATACAGGAGAAGCTCAGCAATATATGGATAATTTACTGCATCATTACTAAAACTTCTTCATCAGACATCAAAGTGGAAAAATGAGCACAAATCTTTAAATTAAATTGTTTAAACAGGAACAAAAGAATTTTAATTGGTATGTATGAAAATAATTTTAGCACTTTCTTCACAACACCTGTATACCATTAAAGAGGCTCGAAAAATGGATTAAACTACATACTTGAGGACCACTTCATCAGGTAAACAAATGAATGAAAAGAAGTAAGTTTTCTTAATTGACATCTTTAAATGAGATATGCAGAGTAAAAATTCTTTAGTAATTAGGATGAAACATTGAATTTAAGTTTATTCCTTATTTCTTCTTAAAGTAAAAAAATAAACACAACTTGATATGGTAGAAGGACAGAAGTCTTCAAAGAAAATTATGTAGGATATAGCAACTACGAATATTTATGAAGAATCTCAGCCTCTTTGCATATCAAATGCATAAGAAAAATTTTTAGAAGAAATAATATATAAACAATATTTATCGCAGATTTCAAGGGGGAAAAAAAATTCATCTTTATATGTGAGTGCCATAATTAGACTTTAAAACCCAATATATAACTAAAAATATAACCTCTTATTAAATAGATATGTTCTTAAAAGTATGAAATTATTTTTTTTAGAACTTCAAAACTTCATTACTTTCTAAATATAGTACTGCAATCTGAATAATAAATTTCTTGATTTTTTTTTTTTTTTTAATATTTGGCATTTGGAAACAGCAAGATGAAAAAAGAAAAGAAAAAATTCTGTGAAGTCTTTAGAATCATAAGTACATCGATCTTTTGTAGATAGAACAACAAAAAAATTATTTCACTTGACTACCAGAATATAAAACCTCTTGAAATTTTATATTAAAAATAATAATTTGTAAAGCACTTGTAATTTACTTTTGTTTAATTATTAATATTGGCATTTCTCATCTCTTTTAATACTTTCAAAATTCCATCAAGAGGATTCAGTCAGGAACGCTTCTGAGATTTCAAAGAACGGAAAAAAAATATTGAATTTACTGCAATTTTTTATTTCTATTTTTATGCATAGTAAAGCAATAACTTAAGAGTTCTTTAGTGTCATCGGCACCAAATGTGCCGTTGAAAAGAGTTCGTTGGGTGTGCGTTGTGTCATTAATAAAGTTCGTTAGCGTGATCGATAGTGGAACTTTAATTTAATGTAAGAAAATAAAATAAACTGGAATAATCTTACTTGAAAATACGATGACTGTGGAAATGAAGACAGAAGACCATGTACAAAGAAGATACAAACTTGTTGAAGAGAATAACATCTTCTTTATTTTATTCTTTTGTTAGGATGACAACATAGAAATTTACTTTGGTCACCAGAACCTTTGAAGACCATGTATTATAAGAATGTTGCATGAATTCATCAAACTGTAATATCACATTCATGGAAAGGCAGCAAGGCATAATTAATTTAGAATGAACACGGGAAAAACTTGTAAAGATTCCATATCCGGCGGAATTATAATATGAATTCTTCTTGCGATTCGGCGTTCGCACACGGCGCGCGGCCGGCAAAGCCAGCGGGCTAACGTTTCAATTTACATTCCCTTACGATATCATCAAACTTAATTCTGATTTAAAAATTAACCGCGTTTACTATTTAAATGCATTCTACGGGGAATCCAAAAGTAAAAAGAAACAAAGTTTAAATTGATTAGAGAATTAATATTTCGTCATTATCTTAAAGAGCAAATTGAAAAACAGGCATTTGAAAAGAATTATTTAATTCGTTCTACGCGCTTAGCAGAACGCCCTTACGTGACGAAGTCGGCGCAATATGGGTGTGGTGAAGGAGTGTCAGCGCCCACAGTGACGTCATCATAATGCATCGCGGCGCAGATGCGAGAGGACAAGTAGCGCGCGATCGTAAACTAAAAAAACAGAATTAAATTTAAGGAAAACTCGCTGCTTAAATGAAGAAAAGAATAAAAAAAGATACGATAAACTAAACACTGTGAGATTCATCTCACAACAACATCAGTCGTGTGACACATCATTTGAAAGATTTGCAACTGCTTATTCATATTATGGATGCCTTGTGTGTTACCCCCCACTCTGCCCCCAGGGGCCGGTACATTTTTATTTTCTTTACAACACCAGTTGTGTGACACATCATTTGAAAGGTCTGCAACTGCTTATTCATACCATGGGGTATTGGCGAGCGCAGCAAGCAGGGGTAGCCTACAACTTGGAATCGCGAAGCGATCACGTGGGTGTTTGGCGAGCGTAGAGAGCAGGGGGGCAGAGCCCCCCAGTTTTTTGAAAAAAAATTGTTGCATTTTTTTTTATACGATATGCAGGTTTTATTTTAGAAAAAATAAAGTTTCTATGAAAAAATATTAGTAGATCCTTTAATATTTAGTCAGGGCATGAAATTTCAGCTTAAAAGGTACTCGCCAGACTAAAATTTTTACTCGCCACTGTTTTACATTCATTCAGACATCAACGTCAGTCCCCACACTTAAGCAGAAAATGAAATATTTATGACAAATTTAATTTAAATTGACGATTACTGGAAGAAGCTGTCTGTTAAATCCGGAATATTTTACATTTATGAAAAATATGGGATATTTTTCAAATATTAACAGATGTAGAAATAAAAACTTTCCATTGACAGAAAAAAAATTGCTGAAATTGATAAAACGAAACATATTTACTGCAAAAAGAGAAAAATAACATTAACTCAAAATAAGTTTGCCATAAAGTTTCAGTGGTTACAGAAATGCATACCAGTGATAAGTTCTTTACGCGATTTTTTTTCCTTTTCTATTAAGAGTGCAAGGCTATCCGAGCCGTAAGTAAAGTATTCTGGCGCTATCCGTGGTCGCCTGCCGGCGACAGCGCTGTCGCGCAAGAAACTAGGTCTGTTTGGGTCGCAGGTAGGGGTCGTCGACGAAAATTGGTCGCTCACCGCGACGGTGATCTTATGCACTTCAGGCAGGGACGTAGCTTTAGGGGGGGAGGGGGGAGCCTCCAGTCCCAATATGTTCAGGTAGTAGGGCGCGAAAGAAGGTTTAAGGGCGCTGCTAGGCGCCCGGAAAAAAAGGCTTTGTTAGTAGTAATAAGTAATTATAAAATAACTTAATTTGAAATGTAAAATTACAAAATAAATTACTATTCATTTACAAAACATGAAAAAGGCACTTTATTTTAGACTTGTTACTACCTCTATTCCCCCACTAATATCCCGAAGAAAATTTATGCATCCAAAATAAAAAATTTCAAAAAGAGGCTTGTAATGAATTCTAGGATAAATGTACAGTTATTTCCTTCTTATAGTAGTTGTTGGTCACCCTTAGACAGTAGCGTAGCTATGTTTTTTGGCGCCCGGGGCCAGCAAGAAATTTTGCGCCCCCACTCCAATATAGATATACTAGCAGCCTTCGCCCGCTACGCTGGTCAGTTTTTTTAAAGAAACTTTGAATCAAACGAAATTTTTATATCATAGTAATTTTTAGTTTTATATCGTATTTTAGACTGTCTGTCTTCGGTGAAAAGTCAGTCATCTAAACGGAAAGTTCAGTGTTAGTCACCAATGAATGACGTAGCGCTCAACATGTTAACAATTTTAATCACATAAAAATTCATTCAGCGGAACCTTTATATTAAAGCCAACCTTTTGTAATTGTGTTCATCTGATTTAAAACATCTCCATAAGTATTCAATTAAACAACGTAGAATGCTATATTTCACTTGTTACAAAATTTCTTAAAAATTATCCAACTAACAATGTAAGTTCCATTAAAATCTATCTAGTAGAACTTAAGTTATAAGCGTCCGGAGTGTAATTTCACTTTGCGTGTTATATATAATGAGATAATTAAATGTAGCTTACATAATCACGTTAACTGATTATAGAACTCACTTTCAAAATTTTAGGTTCAATAGATTTTTTTGTACGATAATTAATACGAAATCCAGACTTTCTTTTATATATATAGGTTGAAAATTACAGCTTTTTTGCGCCGAAGACATCGCCAAATCAAAAAAATATATGGTATCTCACAAACTACTGAACTTAAAAGAATTTGCTTAATATCATTCGATGCAGCATGAAAAAATACACTAAAATATGGTATCAGTTAAAAAATAACTACAAAATCTGATCTATATACATAAGGATTGAAAATTTCAGGTTTTTGCGCCGAAGTCATCGTCAATTAGGAAAATGTGAAGTAGCTCACGAACTACTGGATTTAAAAGAATTTACTTAGTAACATTTGATTCAGCATGAGAAAATACACTAAAATATGTTATCAGATGAAAAATAACTTCAAAAGCCCATTTTTAAGGAATTTTTTAAAAGTTCGTTCTTTTTTTTTACCCCCCTTAGGGGTGGAATTTTCTAAAATTCCTTCTTAGAGGCACTCGATGTTATTAGAAGTATTTTTACCCTAATTTTCAAGATTTTTGGTTCGGTAGATTTTTTTTGTGCTGTGATTAATACGAAATCCAAACTTTCTTTTATATATATAGATTATTTATTTAAATTAAGATCCGCCTCTGGTGACCAATTTGGTCTCCCTTAAATTTATGCTAAGCTTTGAAATATTTTACTTTTATTCATAATTTTATTTACTTGTGTAGTTTTACTAAATCTGCAGATTATTATTATAGAAATGAACAAATCTATGCGATCAAGGCAACATTTAGGGGAATATTCTGTTAATATTTTGTTCTGGTTGGCGCGATTAGCGAAGAAATCTCAAAATAGCGCCGAAAAACCATTTTTCATTTGTTAATTTAATGAAAAAAAGTGTTTTGAAAAAGATATTAAACGAATCCCTGTGTGCGATTGCCAATCACACTTACCCACTTTTTTTTTTCTTTTTCTTTTTTTTTTCTTTTTTTTCTTTTTTTTTTTTTTTTTTTTATACTACTTTGCTATCCCGTCAACCAATTTCGCCAAATTATACAAATCGCCAAACTAATAGCCCAATTATACATATTGACGTAATTTTTATTTTAAATAACGAAAAAAACAAATAATTAGTAGAATATTAAGAAAAATCTCTATATATAAAAGAAAGTCTGGATTTCGTATTAATCACAGCACAAAAAAATCTACCGAACCAAAAATCTTGAAAATTGGGGTAAAAATACATCTAATAGCATCGAGTGCCGCTAAGAAGGGATTTTAGAAAATTCCACTTCTAAGGGGGGTAAAAAAAGGAACGAACTTTTAAAAAATTCCTTAAAAATCGGCTTTAATACTTATTTTTCAACTGATAACATATTTTAGTGTATTTTTTTATGCTGAATCGAATGGTACTAAACAATTTCTTTTAAATCCAGTAGTTCGTGATATACTTCACACTTTCCTAATTTGGCGATGCCTTCGGCGAAAAAACCTGAATTTTTCAAACCTTATCTATATATATAAAAGAAAGTCTGGATTTCGTATTAATCACAGCACAAAAAAATCTACCGAACCAAAAATCTTGAAAATTGGGGTAAAAATACACCTAATAGCATCGAGTGCCGCTAAGAAGGGATTTTAGAAAATTCCACTTCTAAGGGGGGTAAAAAAAGGAACGAACTTTTAAAAAATTCCTTAAAAATCGGCTTTAATACTTATTTTTCAACTGATAACATATTTAAGTGTATTTTTTTATGCTGAATCGAATGGTACTAAACAATTTCTTTTAAATCCAGTAGTTCGTGAGATACTTTACATTCTTATAAATTGACTATGTCTTTAGATGACTGATTCTTCACCGATTATAGACAGTCTAAAATATGACATAAAACTGAAAATTAATATGATTTAAAAATTTCGTTTGATTCAAAGTTTCTTTAGAAAAACTGACCAGTGCAGAGGGCGAAGGCTGCTAGTATTAATAAAAAGTCGAAATAAAAACCATTTAATGACATTTTAAAAACATGAATCGTATTTAATGTCATTGAATGCGACATTCACGATCATCCATTATTAGCATTTAATCTGATAGTTTGGGGATAATTTTTTGGTCGACGGGATAACCTATTAATACCGATATTTCCTATTCTAGTACCTTTTTTATTAGAATGAATGATAAATTAATTGCAAATATTTTTTCATGACAATGATTTTTCCTTCACATTCAAAATATTTCTTTTTTAGTGATGGTAAAATAACTGCAGATGAAAAAGATATAATAGTAAGGCTAAAACTCAGATTTAATGACTGCTTGGCATATGACTTGGCGGAGGCTCAATAAGTACGCTAATTCCAGATAGAGTGTAAACAAACAATTGGTACCATTTGATTATTCCGTCGATCAATTTCGCCAAATTATACAAATGGATATAATTTTTATTTTAAATAGCCAAAGAATTAATAAATTACTAAAATATTAATAGAAATAGAGATAAAACATTGGATTAAAATTAGTTGACGACGTAACAATTATGCAAAACATATTTAATGTCAAAAGTATGTGATATTTACGATCATCCATTATTGACATATAAACTTATACTTTGGCGACAATTTTTTGGTCGATGGGAGATCAATATTGCCAAATAATGTAAACAATTTATATAAACAATAATATTGCCAATAATATTTAGGTGCAGATGTCATTTACGGATAACGTTGGCACGATTACAACAAAATTGCGATTTTATGCCTCACGTGGTAATCCAATAATAGTCGTTTATTTATCCGTAAACTATTTCATTATTTTTCTTTTCTATTTTAAAATTATGCAAATTGTTTACTAAGACTTAATTTATTTATTATTACTATTTCAGATTACATTTTCTTGGCAACGGGAAAGAAAAGTGGTTATTTTTTATCGGAAAAATTTTAATTGATTCTGTATGAAAAATAATGAAATTTTGAATTATTAAGAAAAATATTTGAATAAATCAATTAAAAATTAGCCTATGTTCACCGGAAATAGTGTAGCTTTCCAACGGTGAAAGAATTTTTCAAATCCGTCAAGTAGTTTCGGAGCCTATTCAATTCAAACAAACAAACAATCAAATCTTTCCTCTTTATAATATTAGTATAGATTACTACCTAAATTACATTTTCAGAAATTATCATCCGAAGACAACCTTGTATCCAGTTCTTTGCGGGACCCTGTTTATCATTTTATATATATACTACAAACATTTCTTAGTTTACTAAATGCAGTTCAAAATAAAAATGCATATTTTATTTAAAAACCACCTTTAAGTAAATTACGCTCATATTCAGTAACCTTTCCGAGATCTTTTGTGTAACCCTGTATATCTAAATTTAACTATTTATACTTTTACCATTTATACTCTCCATTTAATATGCATACATTTAGCGAAACTTAAAAGCACATATCATAATTCAAAATGCATTTCATCCATGCAACAGTCATCATCCATGATAAACAGTACTTCGGATATAATATATAATATTTGAAATCTTTTGTGTGTCCCTGTAAATGCTATGCACTTCGTATTATGCATGAAATAACTCACATTAAGCAACACCTCAGCAACGTATATCAATTTGATTATACATGAAATCGTTTACCATAATTAAAATGTGTCGGAAACTGTTCCTCCCTTTATTCTTATGCAATGGAATTCTTCTGTGTAACCCTGTAATGAATAATAAATATCCTTTTCACTACATACTTTACAAAATTTAGTGCACTTTGTAAATGCATATAAATTTGAATATGTTTCACAGGGTGTAACATCGTTAAATTTAATTAAAACGATTTTCCCCATAATGCCGTAATGTAAGGAAATTTTTTGACAATCGCTGTAAATAAACTAATCATGGTAGAAACTTTATTTTCAATAGTATTGGTATTCGTGCTAGGTAAACGTTAAGAACGTCCAAAAATTTTATGGAAATCGGAGTATATTTACGAAAGTTAGAAAGCGACCAGACAGACAGACAAACCGAAAGCATAATAACTTTTCAACTTTATTCGAAAGTGTTAAAAAATCGAGCCAAAAATATATTAATCAGTGATTTTATTTTCCACCTTTTCCCCACAAAAAATTTCTTCCATTGATAATTATGAGTTTTAAATAAAAATATTCATTTGTATGTAACTTATAACTTATTAATTAGTATAAGTAAAAAATATTTCTGATTCATTTTAAATATGACGTCATTATTTATCTCGCTCCATTAGCTACTGATATTCATACCCCTTGTATTTAAACGACTGCTATAAAGTACCTGTTTTATTTCAACTATGACGTCACATTTTCATGAGTGAACCATTTTATTAAAAATATAATTCTTTTTCATTCTTTTTACTTTTAATTTATGTCATCATATTTTACACAAAAATTCCCATTAACTAAACAAATATCCTTGTTAAATGTATTATAAAAAATACACCTTTTATTTTTATTTCAAACATGACGTCATATTTATTTTCTTTTAAATTATTTTATTATAGTTTTTCGCGTGGAAGTTTTCTATTAAAAATTCATTGCCGCTGAAAAATTATTATTCCAATTTTTTATTTTCTTGGCAACAGGAAAGGAAAATGGTTAAATGTTATCTGAAAAATGCCTATTGATTTTGTATGAAAAATAATTAAATTTTTAATTATTAAGGAAAATATTTGAATAAAATAAATAAAAATTACCCTATTATTTAATCCGGACTTCTAACTTTACTTCTGCAAAATTTCAAAGCAATCGGTTCAGTAGTTACGGCGTGAAAGCGGAACAAACAAACAAACAAACAAACAAACAAACAAACTCACTTTCCGATTTATAATATTAGTAAGGATAACAATTTCTCTCAATTTGGCGCCCCTATCCCTCGGCGCCCGGGGCGGACGCCCCCCTTGCCCCTCCCCCCCTTAGCTACGCCACTGCCCTTAGAAATAGATAGAAAGGGAAAAGAAGTGTGGAAACGACTGTAGTGCGTTTGAATGGTTCTATAATATGTTTTAGTAGTAGGGCGCCACAAAAGGTTTAGAGGTGCAGTCAGGCACCTAAAAAAGAGGGTTTCAAAAAGGGCGCCATGGAAGTTTTAAAGGCGCCGTTAGGCACCTAAAATTTTTATTATTAATATGGCATTCTTAGATTATTTTTTACACACACATACACACAAAAAAAGGAAAAAGAAAAAATAATGAAATAGCAGTAACATGATTTGGAATTAATATTATTGTAAATTTATAAGAAAATAAATTATGGTTTCAAAAAAATATAGGCAATCCATTACATTTGAGACATTTTAAGATTACTACTAGGCGCTATCTCCAGTGTGAAAACAAGAACACATTCCGGAAATGGACATTGTTCGATCACTACATGTAATGTGATTTTTCGGAGAAAAGCTCTCCCCTTATTCCAATTTAAGGTTGGTGGTTCTCGACAGGGTCATCTGACCTTAATTATTTTAACTCCCCTCTTATGTGCTTCCTTGTGTGAGGTTAGACAATTTCCGGGCGTCACCTACATACATCTTTGTTGTCCAGTGTCTAGAGTTGTCAGATTGTACTGAAGCTAATAACGCGACTTTTCAAAACTAGCGATTTTTTTCGTTCAATTTTTAAAATAAAAATAAAAAGCTGTCTTTCGTAGTCGTCCAGAGAGAAGAAATTCAGTCATGAATGATGATTGAAATAAAACGTAAAAATAAAAAACCAGGAGCAAAAGAGAAAAAGAAGTTATGAAGCGGAGAAATGACGCAAATTTATGAAAAAGTGGATGAAAAACGATGATGCAGTCGAAGGTAAAAAATGTACATATATTTTCCTTTAATTAAGCATGTTTTTAAAGTACAATGTTTATTTTTCTGACGCAAGTGTGAGTTCATTTATTATCAATCATTGCTATTATTATAGAGAAAAAATCGAATAGCATTCTCAGTTTTCCGGTAAATTTAAGTTTTAATGATTTTTATTATTTATTTCCTAAACAGATAGCTAGTTTTTGATTAATGGTGATTTCTGAAACTTTTACATTATTAATAATCGACCTAGTTTTAACCCAGGATTGGGCAGGAATGAAGCTTTCCCCCGAATATGTTTAAGAGTGTACTCGAAAACATACTTTTCTACCTTCAACACCTCGAAATTTTCTGATAGAATTTCAGACTCATTCTTAAAAATAGAAACATAAAACTTGCTGGAGTGATTTTTGAAGAGATGTACAAGGTGCCGTATGATCTTATTTTTCGCTCCATTTATTAGAATTTGATTGATAAACAATCATTGCTTCAGCATGGTTCTTATTTTCGTCTCCAGGTCTTCCGCTTCGGAAAATTCGGTTCACAACGCTCACTTTGACAGCATTTTTCACACTATTTTCTGCCTTTATCAAAATATCGAGATTTACGGCACCTTGTATAGTTTCTGAATAACAGAATGTGTCAGTCTGATGAATTTGAGAGCAAAAATGAATTCAAAATTAAATGCGAAAATAAGCAGTTTGGATCGGAATACACCATTACTTACAAATGTTTTTCGAAAAAGCAATCGAACATAGTAAGATGCAATCGAATAGAACCCAACAAATATTCAGTTTTACATGATTTTTTTTAATTATTATTATTTAGGTTTTTGGTATCCACCTATTGCATTTTCAAAGATTTTATTTTATAAAACACTGTATTTAAAATTGTAACATTGTATTTAAAAATGCATTGTTTATGATCAAGTGGTATTGATTTCATTCTTGCAAGGGTTACTGATTATGTGGTAAAAAAAAAAAATGTTTTTCAAAAACATTTTCAACTGAGCAATATTTTTTTGGCTCTATTTTTGTTTTATAATATGATTCCTAAATATAATTTTGTTATGTTTTATCAATTGTACATATACATTTCAAGTTATTGTCACTCTTCTGATGGGTCTTTTTTCTGCCTTGCGGTGGACATTACAGCTTAAGAGTATATTTCGATTAAAACTGCTTATTTTCCGATTTATTTTTTAATTCATTTTTACTGTCAAATACACCAAACTTTCAAAATCTCTTATTTGGGAAGTACACAAGGCGCCGTGATTGCCGATTCTTTGATAAATGTAGAAAATATTAAAAAAAGCAATCGAAAACGGCATTTCGAACCGATTTTTCCGAAGCGGGAGATCTGGGAACGAAAAAAAGGGTCATACTGATAAGGTTTGTTTATAACTCAAATTCTAATGAATTGAGTGTAAAAAGACATTACACGGCACCTCATACGTCTCTCCAAGAATCCCCTCAGCAAGTTTCATGTTTCTACGTTTAAAAATGTGTCTGAAATTGTATCGGAAAATCTCCGTACTTTCCACTTTCGCCGAATCCATCGATCACTGTCATCCGTATCTATCAATTAAGTATTTCCGCTAGAAAAAGAGGTAAATCGTTTTCTACTTACTTTAAGATTAAAAAAATACTAAGCCGGCCATTTTGTTTCTCTTTAAAACAAACATAACTACTCCAAATTCAACACCAAACTAGAAATCCATTAGTGAATGTCTTCAAGGAGTCATATTACTCAGTAAGTGTGAGGTGTCAACAAAACGCTAATCTGTTTCTTTCGCGTGAATCTTCGCGTTTCCCTTTTTTCCCAGTTAAAAAGATTTATTAAGAATGTTTTTGTTTAACTATTTACATGACGAATAAAAAAAGCAAAAATTGGTTTTATTATTGTTTTTTAAATAAAATATTTTTCAGATTTTTTTTTAACTATTTATATACAGATTTATGAATACATATAATAAAATTTTCTAATATCTTTGACGGACTGCTTATTTATTTATTTTAGTAAAAGCATATAACGAATCAAAAAAAAGAAGAAAGTGTTTTAATTATTGCCCTTGAAAACTAAATACAGTTCAGATTTTTAAATATTTTTTTACAATGTATATACATATTTATCACATATATACATCTTGTGAATACTTGTCCAATACGTCCTTTAATACTGAATTATGGATGCCGATTTCAAAAAGTAAAGCTCAACATTATAAAATTTTCTAATATCGTTGACAGACTGTCTATTATTTATTTAGTAAAAGCATAAAATCTGCAGCCATAATTATACAAATCATTTGGAATCAAACGGCATCTTTCAGTTATTGATAAATTTATTACACATTGAGTTACAATTGATTGAAAATCAACTTTGAGACTATTTTATGAAAGGTAATTTGTCTTTTTAGACAAAAGAAAAAAAAATGCATTGGACTTATTGATATGCGAATAAAAATTTTGCACAAATTTCATAAATTTACAAATAAGCATAAATTTTTTCATTGTATTAGAAAGCAGCAACTATGTATTTGTGAGCAGCTTTATAATTAAATTTAAGAGGGTTTTTTTTAGTGACTTACTTCACCTTGGATCTTAATTTAAGGCATTTTACAAATAATCTATTATTTTCAAAGAATTGGAAACGGCGAAAAAAAAAAGAAAGAAAGAATTTTTTTCTAAATAAACGATTAAGGGTGTATTTCGATTCAAACTAATCATATTTTCCGATTTATTTTTAAATTCATTTTTGCGCTCATATGCATCGAATTGGCAAATTGTCTTATTTAGAAAATACATAAGGTGCCGTGATTGTCGATTCTTTGATGTATGCAAAACATATTTCAAAAAAAGCAATCAAAAACGGCATTTTGAACTGATTTTTCCGAAGCGGGAGATCTGTGAACGAAAAAGGGATCATACTGAGAAGATAATTGTTTTTAAATCAAATTCTAATAAATGGAGCTAAAAAGGAAATCACACGGCACCTCATACATGTCTTCAAAAATCCCTTTTGAAAAGTTTCATGTTTCTACTTTTAAAAATGTGTCTGAAATTGTATCAGAAAATTTCGAGCTCTTGAAGGTGGAAAAGCGTTTTTTCGAATACACCCTTAAGAGCGAGTATTACTCGCGCTCAGAGTGTTTCGTACAATAAATATACGTATTATTATTTAAAAAAATAGTTCCTGAAAGAATAATAAGTGAAATAAAATTAATATTGCCCAGTTAAACTGATGGCATTGAGCTCACAGGCTACGCATACTAATAGTATATTTAAGCCTTATATTCTCAAGAGTTAATTCCGTTCGAAAAACAAATTAAGGGGGGGGGGTGGCAGCTCCCTCCATTTCCCCGTTTTATACTTAATCATTGAACCCCTTAAACTATTGAGGGATATGATTTATCATATAAAAATTTTGAACAAAAACTGATAATGCTGCATGAAAAACCCATTTATATCAATTAAGGGGAGGGGCATGAGCTCCCCGTTCCCCCTCTTTATACTTATCCAATAAAAACCTAATACTAATCACGAAAGTGCCTCATCAGAATGATTCTACATCTAAATTTTGAATGAAAACTGATAATTCTGCATGAAAAACCCATTTATATAAATTTAGGGGAGGGGTATTAGCCCCCGTTCCCCGTTATACATTTCGAATGAACTCCAAAAACTAATAAGGGAAGCGCCTTATCAGAATATACATATATCCAAAATTTTAAGTGAATCGGATATTTTTATCACGAGTTATCGCGTTACGCACATACAACCGACGGGCACATAAGCTCCCAGACTTTGATAGCCTGTGAGTTAAAAAACTATAAAATGTAGGATGTGGTATAGCTGTATATACACTATATGTCCAATGATGATCGGTCAGTTGGGATTTTAAACGTTTTGTTAAATATTTAAGGAAATGCTTGAGGAGTTATCCTGAAACTTCACGTTTGCAAACAGAATAGTATAGGTTCTATATTTTAGCGGTCAACAAATTGGAATATATATATATACACTATATTGCCATTGATTATTGGACACTTGCGATTTTAGACATTTTGTTAAATATCTAGAAAAATACATGAGGAATCATCTCGAAACTCTTAGTGTATAAATATAATAGTATGAGTCATACATCTCCGTGAAGATTTTTTCCCGAAACTCCATAGGGGACCGTCAACAAATTAAAAGAGAATGAATATCTTTTGAATAACCCTGTCAAAACTAATGTAGCAAAAGCGCTCAAACTCTAGATTATGATTGAATGCATTATTGTAATACACTGTGTTTATTTTTATGCAAATAGCATGCATACTCGCAGAGTAATTAAGGTTTTTAAAAAAATGGTCCCAATTTTTTCCAAGTTTTTCCCTTATAATTTTCAGAGTTTTTAATATAAAATAATATTTTTTTCAGAAAATATGACAAACAACATTGCACACAATACCATGTTATCAGAATTAAAAAATAATAAAAATTGTAGGAAAAATAAGTAGGTTTACTAAATAATTTTTCACTGCGCATGCGTCAAAGATATCAAAATTTCATTTGCATATTATGTTAGCTAAATGTATAGAGCAACTTTTGCAAAAGTCATAAAATCATAGCTTGAAAATTCTGAAAGTAATCGTCTATAGAAAAAGGACAAAATCCGTTGTTTCCAAAATGAAACAAAAAAATGAGGGATTTTATCCAAATGTAGTAGTACATCCCGTATTGTGTATTCTATATATTGACACTAATCAATGAATATATGGATACAACCCCTCTTGTTTTTGCTTCATTTTGAGAATAACGGATTTTCAACTTATTCAATTGACGATTATTTTCAGAATTTTCAAGTTATGATTTTGTGACTTTCACAAAAGTTGTTCTATGCATTTAGCTAACATAATATGCAAATAGAATTTTGATATCGTTGACGCATGCGCAGTAAAAAAATATTTAGTAAACCAACTCATTTTGTATACAATTTTCATTATTTTTTAATTCCGATTACAGAGTACTGTGTGCAATGTTGTTTGTCATATTTTCTGAAAAAAATATTATTTTATATTAAGAACTCTGAAAATTATAAGGAAAAAACTTGGAAAAATTTGGGACCATTTTTATAAAAACCTTCATTACTCTGCGAGTATGCATGCTATTTGCATAAAAATAAAAACAGTGTATTAAAATAATGCATTCAATCATAATCTAGAGTTTGAGCGCTTTTGCTACATTAGTTTTGACAGGGTTATTCAAAAGATATTCATTCTTTTTTAATTTGTTGACGGTCCCCTATGGAGTTTCGGGAAAAAATCTTGACGGAGATGTATGACTCATACTATTATATTTATACACTAAGAGTTTCGAGATGATTCTTCATATATTTTTCTAGATATTTAACAAAATGTCTAAAATCGCAAGTGTCCAATAATCAATGGCAATATAGTGTATATATATATATATATATATATATATATACACGCACACACACACACATATATCTTTTGGATAACCTTGTAAAAACTAATGTAGAAAAAGCATTCAAACTGTAGAGCATGATTACAAGGTTTATTGGAAGTAAACTCTTTTCATTTTTGTGAGGATAGCATTATGTACACTTGTAGAGAAATTAAGGTTTTTTATAAAACCAGTACCAAATTTCAGGGCATTATGTTCAATAATGCTTTTTCATAATTTCTAAAAAGAACACATTTTTATAATAAAAACTCTGCAAATTATAAGCAAAAAGCTTGGCAAAATTTGAGACTGTTTCTATAAAAAAACATTTCTTTTTTAATATAATGCTATCCTCACAAAAATGAACACATCATGTTTTTGCAGTTTGAAAGCTTTTGCTACGTTAGTTTCTGCAGTGTTATCTTAAAGGTATTCGTTCTTTTTCTGTTGTTGACGGTCCCTTATATGAGAGTTATTAAAAAAAAATATCTTCGTGGAAATATATGACCTTTACTTGTCTGTTTACATACCTGGATTTTCAGACTAATTCCTTAAGTATTTTTTTCCATTAACAAAACGTCTAAAATCGCAAGTGACCGATCACCATTGGTCATGTAGTGTACTGGAAAAGTATGAATATGTATAACATAAATGAATACAAGTTCAACAAAATTTCTGTCGTGGTGGCCTATAGGCACAAGTGGATTTCGAAGTTAAGTTGTCATTTCCCCAACAAAAAGTAAAATATGATTAGAGATAAACTCATTCAACAACTTTATTTGGCCGCTTTTGAAGAGTTTTTAACTACATTTATCTGTAAGAACTGGTTTTATTACAATCCACTTAAGGGAAATTCGGTTCAAAATGCACATTTTTACAGCATTTTTTGAAGTATATCCTGATATTACGAAAAAAATTGACCATAACGGAACATTATACAGCTCCTAAGTAATAGAAAGTACCAATTTAGAAAGTTTGAGAGCAAAACTAATTTAAAAATGAGTTAGAAAATAAGAAGTTTGTTATGAATATATCCTCAATACTTCAATCACGATCGCTTTGGGAAATTCTTTTCACAATGCCCACATTGAAAGCATATATATTTTTTAATATATTCTGTCTTTATGAAAAAATTAAACAAAACAGCTTCTATATAGCTCCTAAATAAGAGAAACTGTCAATTGCATATTAATTTGCGAGCTAAAATGAATTCAAAATAAGTAAGAAGATTCAGAATTTGTTATTTTTATATATTCCCAATTCTTCTATCTCGATCGCTTCGAGAAGTTCTGTTCAAAAGGCCAACTTTGACAGCACTTTTAAAAGTATATTCTGCCATTATCAAAAAACTGACCAATACGGCGCATTATATAGTTCCTAAGTAAGAGAACCTGCCAGATGGATGCGTTTAACGGCAAAAATGATTTTATAAATGAGTCAGAATATAAGCAATTTGGAAGTGAGTACTCTCTTGATACGATTTTCTCTTCAACTTCTACTTATATTTCATTTGTTTGTGCTATAAGAATTGATCCTATCAAAAACTTGTCAATATAAAAGTTGTAGATATTATTAAGAAGATGTACAATAAATTTAATCGGATTTGATATCATAAGAATTGACAAATTTATGGATTTTTTTCTTCTTCTTTCCCCCCCTTTTTTGCGACAAGAGTTGCTCTTATCAAAAGCTCTTCAGTACAAAAGTTTCAGATAATATTAAGTAAAATAAATTTAATTGGACTTGATACCATAATAACTGACGAAGTTATGAATTTTTTTCTCCTAATAATCCTATTTTTTTCGCCCTTTGAGCCTATTTTTAATTTTATCAAAAATTTGTCAAGCATAAATTTTTGATCAATTTTTTTAGAAGTAATACAAACTTCAAACTGATTCGATATCTATTTTAAATAAGATGTTATGGGGATTTTTCGGTTTTCATACCCCCCCCCCCCTATTTCGACCCCTTGGTCCGATTTTGCCTGTTAATAAACTTAACCGAGATTTTATGTTTCTTGATTTTATGTATCAGTTTGGAAGAGATAATAAGCAGAATTGTAGAAGTTATCGTATCTATAAAAAATTGATATAGATATATTAAGTTTTTTACTGATGGTAGTTTTGGTGTCTAAGGCTCATAATCAGTGTAGATCTGCAGAAATTTTTAAGAAATTCCAGCATAGTTTAGACCGCAATAGATAGTATTCTGTTGCGGTCCATACGAATCCATACGAAATCTACCTAAAAATACATGAAGGCTAAATAATACAAAATATTGCTATTCTGTGAAACTATTTTTATGGTTTCTTTCATCTGACGAAATCTAATTTGTCTCAGTCCAGTGTCTGTCTGTCCGTCAGAGTCCGCACACAAAAACTGCGTGAGTCAGAGACTTCAAATTTTGTGCATTTACAGCTGAATATCTCGTGTCACTCGACAAATAATAAGATTTCGAAAACATCTATTATTTTAATTAAATTAAATTTTTCAATGCCATAAATTTATTTTTGCGATTTTGATTTAAAAAAATATATATATTAATTTCAACGTTTTGCATGCAGACATTATACCTTGGTAATAAAGCATCTTGCTAATAAACAGAAGATTCCTAGTTCGAGCCCTGGTACTAGAAGTTGAAGTAGTTTCATATTATGATGGATTTAATTAAATGAAATTTCGTACTTTTTGCAAGTTTAAGGATTTGTACTATTAGGGTTTCATGCATCTAACATTCATAATATCTTTTGGAATTCAATTTTCTTTCTGTTTTAAAAAACTGTTGATTCATTGATGATTCAGAGTTTTAAATTTCGCTTAAATATTTTTTTCGTTTTTAGAAATTTAAAATTTTATTTTTATTTCCGCTAATTTTTTTTCAAATTTTTAAAAAAATTGGAATTTTGGAATTTTATTTGAACAAATTTTATTTGATTAAAATAAATAACTTCCTTTTATAAATGTTTTATAATTAAATTTACTTATGCTACCATATTTGTGATAATTTAATAATTGTGAGTCAAAAGTTTGTATTTATTAAATAAAAAATAAGTTTTTTTTTTTTTTTTGAAAGAAATATTAAACGAAACCCTCTGTACGATCTGCGATCACACTTACCTACTTTTTTTAATTTTATCATCATCTTTTTTTTTTCTCTTTAAGAATTTAATTCGATATTGACAATAAAAGTACTGCATATTTAAATTTCATTTGACATTTCATAAAACTAAATTCAGCGTAATGATAAGCGTTCCTACTACAATGTAACAAAAACAAAACTATTGTTCAAAGTTTAAAATTGGCATTGTGCTAAGCGCGCTTCGAAAGGAGGTCATTAATTTATTAATGAGTTACGAAAGCTTTCACACTATACCCCATACGATATACAAAGAATTTTTTTTTTTCAAGTAACTTATTATCCTCTCTATATTTTTCCTAAATATACTTGTGAATGTTTAATAATGTGTAAATATACGAGTCAATAGCCTTTATTACTTTCTCCAATTGGAGCTTTTTACATTCCATAGCTTACAAGTAAAATGGCTGTAACAGACACAGGAGTAATCTGATAATAGTTCCGTTTTACTTTTTAAATGCGAGACCCTAAAAAGCACTGAAAAATCGGCATCGATGGGTTTGTTTTTCTCTCGATTGCAAAGTAATAATAAATCAAATGCAGCAATTTGAATTAGAATCATGAATTAGGACTGTTTACTAACTGTTTCTTAACTGCGACCGACCCATTCCCGTGAGTTCGGATCGGGTTGACCTTTTTTTCTGTTGTGGATCGGTTTGACCTTTTTTTCTGTTGTGGATCGGGTTGACTGATTTCTTTTTGCTGTAGATCGGGTTGACTTTTATTGGGTCAAATCTAATTCGGTCAAACTGATCTAATTCGAATCAAATCTGATTCGGCTTCGGATTTTGAATCTTGCAGGTCGACTTCGGTTTGATGTGATTTTGATTTTTTAGAATGATATTCGACAATTTTTCCGATTAAAATTTATATTACAATAAAACCTCCAAAGAAATTCTCGGAAAGCGGACTGCTATGTTTACAATTACTTTTTTCAATTACTAACGAATGTTCCTAAACTTACGCACATTTGAATGGCACTTCACAATGCACACTCATGTAATATTGATACGTGTGCATAAATAGCACGAGACATGTATTTTTGTTAGTATCAAAGCCGAAATTTTAATTATCTATGATCACATTTCTTTTAAATACATTTTTGTTTCCCATGCAGTACATTGAATATATACTTATTCATATTTAAATAGGCATTTATTTTCATCTGAAGCATAGTTCTGCTGAAACACTTTTTTGTGGAAATTCTAGCAACCTGACTCGTTCATGGCACCAGTACTGAAGGAAAATAAAATACGTCTTATTTAATTAGAGCATTTTTGATACTGTGTACTTGAAGAAATATTCTTTTAAAAAGGTTGTGTCAAATTTTTGTAATGAACGTCAGATTTATTTCCGTTGAAAAAAGTATTTTAATTATTACTACTCAATATGTAAACATTTGTTTCAACTGTAATACTGATAGCGTAACTAAAATCGCATTTACACCTATCACCATTCATAAACGGCAGTATACCCACTTTTTTTTTTAGAGAAGACTTCAATATGAATTTATTATGTTCTACAAAAATTCCTTAGAATATCCTTATATATATTATAAATGTGAAAGTGTGTCCGAAAATTGGAATGAACTTGGCTTCAAAACGGATGGATTAATGTCTTTGAATCTTTGCATATAGATAAGTTGAAGCCCGGAAATGAACATAGGCTAATTTTTAATTGATATATTCAAATATTTTTCTTAATATTCTAAAATTTCATTATTTTTCATACAGAAAAAATTATTTTTCCCTATAAAAAAATGACCATTTTTCTTTCTCGTTGCCAAGACAATCAAAATTTGGAATAATTTCTCCTCGGCAATTAATTTTCAGTTGAACAGTTTCCACGTGAAAAATTAAAATAAAAAAATTCAAAGGAAAATAAATATGACGCCATAGTTGAATAAAAGAAGTATCCTTATATCATTTTTAGAAAGTAAGAAAAGCTCAACTAATCAAAAAAAATATTTTTGTGTGTCAATTCTGAAAATTGTTCAATTCTGAAAATATAAATAAATATCACTTTAAAAATGCACTTTCGGGCTTAAAATCTAAAGATTTAATGTAATTGTGAGACAATACATTCCCTCAGTCAATATCTCAATTTGGCGTAATGTGCTCAAAGTGTACTCGAAACAGGTTTGTAAATGGATATTAATTGCACATTTTTTTTAGCTCTTAAAAAGTAAAAATATGTTGTGACTTTTAAGAATGTTTTTTATAATAAATTTCTATAAATTTTTATGGTATATGCAGAGCATATATGTACAAATTATACAAAAATGCCACTTAAAACACAGTTTTGTAGTATACTTTTCCTAACACTGTTTTTTTTTTTTTCGTTTTACGGAAACTACCCGCTTTTTGACACTTTCTAACATGGTCTAAAAGTGTTTACGACTTCAACCTGTCTATATACCGGATGCCGAGTGCCTGGGGTCTGCCGTCTGTCTGTCCGTTTTTCAACTTGGGTAAATATAGTGGAATTCATACGAAAATAACATACGTTATTGAGATTTACCATAGCATATGCGGCATTGAAAATGGACCAGGTAGCAATTATAGCTGAATCACAGGAGCACTCAAAAGGAAACTTTACATTATGGTCTAAGGCGAAAAAATCATTTGTGGTGTATTTTGATAATGTTACATAATTTTAAATGTAATGAAATTTACATGCATTTTTAAGGTTCAGAAGAACATGGTTACTATAGAATATGTTAAATGTAGTACTTATAGTGTGCGTACAGGGAGCTCAAAAGTATTTCAATATATTATGGTCTGTGAAGAAAAACCATTTGCAACGTATTTTAATAATGTTATTTTATTAAGGTTATTTTAATAATATTGAAATTGATATCAGGTTATGAAGTGCACTAAAATAGGATTTCTGTAGAAAATGGGGTGAAAAGATTTAACATCCACTTATAAGATTACAGAAAAATGTTTGGTAATATAATAGTCTACGGTGAAAAAAATATTCCCAGCGTATTTTAATTGCGTTGCGCTATTTCAAACATGATGAAATTAATATACTGAGATAATCAATACAATGATAAAGACTGAAATTTACTACAAGAAGCTTGCAGTTAAGTATCATTTGCATCACATTTGTTGTTCATTTACAGAGACGCATAAAAGATTTTGGACCTGTGTCCAGATCTTTGATATTGTATCCAAAGTATGGTATATTAGAAAAGATTGCTGAAGAGCTTTTTCAATTATCGTATGTATTTGGAAAACTAATGCATCCTGAAGTTCAGCTACATTTGATATAATAAGAGATGTTTGTAGAATTTAAATAAATCATGTATCGGACTATACAATAAACTGGATTGGTCACCAGTGCAATAGCGATTCCCGGAAATATGAATCGGGTTTTTTGCTTGAATAATTTAAGCTAAATATGCGATCGTATACAAATTTGCACGTAATATACAGGACTGTAAAAAAGAATTCCAGTAAGTTTCTGTCTATAATTAGAAATTGCTAACGGTGAATTTTAATATTCGTTATACTTTTTCTCACTAAGCAAAATTTTAACATTGTATTTAGAATATTTACAAACACATAGATCATATACACAGCTGCAGAAAAGAATGTCCCGGTGAAGTTATGCATTATGGAAAAGTTGGATATTTTTTTTATTACCTAGGTTTAACACATGATTTTTATTTCTTTGATATGGAATTCTGAAATGCACTACAACATGATTTCTGTATAATTGGGGTGCGTTACAGTTGTTCTACAGTATAAGTGGTTACAATTTCATTTTTGCGATTGTTCATATTATCTAACACATTTTCCTTTTATTTGACTGAGTTCTTTAAGTCCCCTATAAAAAAACTACTGCTTAGCCTTCTATAAGATAAATGTTATATATTTTTTAAATTATTGTTAATGAACCGTTTTGTTTAATTAAAGCGTTTATCTTTTTTTTTTAATGCTACGTGAACGACGTCACGGGTAACAGCTAGTATATTATAAATGTGAAAGTGTGTCCGAAAAATTGGAATGAACTTGGCTTCAAAACGGATGGATTAATGTCTTTGAATCTTTGCATATGTATAGATTATAGGAGTGGAATGAACATAGGCTAATTTTTATTTATTTTATTTAAATATTTTCCCTAGAAATTCAAAATTTAATTATTTTTCATACAAAATCACTAGGCATTTTCAGATAAAATTTAACCATTTTTCTTTCCTGTTGCGAAGAAAATAAAAAATTGGAATAATAATTTTTCAGCGGCAATGAATGTTTAATAAAAAAATTCCACGCAAAAAACTATAATAAAATAATTTAAAAGAAAATAAATATGACGTTATGTTTGAAATAAAAATAAAAGGTGTATTTTTTATAATATATTTAACAAGGATATTTGTTTAGTTAGTGGGAATTTTTGTGTAAAATATGGCGACATAAATTAAAAGTAAAAAGAATGAAAAAGAATTATATTTTTAATAAAATGGTTCACTTATGAAAATGTGACGTCATAGTTGAAATAAAACAGGTACTTTATAGCAGTCGTTAAAAATACAAGGGCTATGAATATCAGTAGCTAATGGAGCGAGATAAATAATGACGTCATATTTAAAATGAATCAGAAATATTTTTTATTTATATTAATTAATAAGTTATAAGTTACATACAAATGAATATTTTTATTCAAAACTCATAATTATCAATGGAAGGAATTTTTTGTGGGGAAAAGGCGGAAAATAAAACTACTGATTAATATATTTTTGGCTCGATTTTTTAACGCTTTCGAACAAAGTTGAAAAGTTATTATGCTTTCGGTTTGTCTGTCTGTCTGGTCGCTTTCTAACTTTCGTAAATATACTCCGATTGCCATGAAATTTTTGGACGTTCTTAACGTTTACCTAGCACGAATACCTATTGAAAATAAAGTTTCTACCATGATTAGTTTATTTACAGGGATTGTCAAAAAATTTCCTTACATTACGGCATTATGGGGAAAATCATTTTAATTAAATTTAACGATGTTACACCCTGTGAAACATATTCACATTTATATGCATTTACAAAGTGCACTAAAATATGCATTTTGTAAGGTATGTAGTGAAAAGGACACTTATTATTCATTTACAGGGTTACACAGAAGAATTCCATTGCATAAGAATAAAGGGAGGAACAGTTTCCGACATACTTTAATCATGGTAAACGATTTCATGTATAATTAAATTGATATACGTTGCTGAGGCTTAACGTGAGTTATTTCATGCATAATACGAAGTGCATAGCACTTACAGGGACACACAAAAGATTTCAAATATTATATATTCTATTCGAAGTCTGTATATGATGGATGATGACTGTTGCATGGATGAAATGCATTTTGAATTATGATATGTGCTTTTAAGTTTCGCTAAATGTATGCATATTAAATGGAGAGTATAAATGGTAGTAGTATAAATAGTTAAATTTAGATATACAGGGTTACACAAAAGATCTCGGAAAGGTTACTGAATATTAGCGTAATTTACTTAAAGGTGGTTTTAAAATAAAATATGCATTTTTATTTTAAACTGCATTTAGTAAACTAAGAAATGTTTGTAGTATATATATAAAATGATATACAGGGTCCCGCAAAGAACTGGATACAAGGTTGTCTTCGGATGATAATTTCTGAAAATGTAATTTAGGTAGTAATAAGAAATATTTTTGTTTGAACTAAATTTTAGAAAGATACTTTCGTGTATTAAAGGAACTTGGAAAACTACAGGGCTGAACAAAAGAATTCAAGAAAGTTTTTATCTATTAGTATTAATCACTGACAGGAAAATTTTAACCAGCAAACAAATTAGCAAATAGGGATTATCGGAAGTTTTTTACCATAAATTCGCGATAAAAAGTTAATTACACAGGTTTTTCATCATCGAACTTTTTTGCTTGATTGATCAATTATTTCTTCTTTAAATGTTATGTGAACGAAGTCACGGGTAACTGCTAGTAATCTAATATATTTCAGTAAGGAAAATAAATAACACACTTTGAAATGTATTTTTAAGCCCTTCACATCCATAGATAGCTATTTAAACTACGTAATATAATAAAATTTTGTTAAGCTTCAAAGGGTCATCTTCGAAAATCGAAAATAAATTTTTCTTAATGTTTTATGGTAGAAAATTCATTTCAGTAAGAATATTTTTATTATTATTATTTTCATTAGAAATAAAAATTCTAAATTAAAATTTCGAACTTTGATTTAGTGCTGTTTAAACAATATTTTAAAGTCCTCCCCCCCCCCCCCTTATTGCGCACATTGTTTTAAAAATTTGATATCTCAGAATTATCGATCGACTTCAAGCTACTCGAAGAGTAATTGAACAGTATTTAAATTTCTTAATTTTGAGTAAAAAATGACTCTGCTATTATAAAAAAAGTAGTAAATTTGAAAACACGACTAAAAGGGTTTAAAAATGGAATGGAATATTTAATTTTTCCATAAATGTGTTACACCTTAAATTATAAATGATTGCTTAATTTATAAGTGATCATGTACACTCACCTCTCTTGGTCAGTAATGTGCAAAAATTTGTTTCAAATCGCGAAATTTCGCAGATATTATGATATTTCCTTTATTTTATTATTATTTATTTTTTTTTTTTTTATCAAAGATTGGAAACCATTATTCGATTTCACTATTTATGAATGTCAATACCTGAAGATATCTTCAGTTTAAGATTGCAAATCAATTGACCAATGGCCCAGATGGTAGACATTTTAGTGTGTGCGTATGAGGGGGGAGGGTTGCTGTAGATAGATAACTTTATCAACATTTCACTAATTTTGAACTCCCCCCCCCCTTCCCTCCTCTTCATATCATACGTTAGCATTCGTCGAACACTGCTCCACCCCAACCACCTGATGAAACAGTTAACATTAAAATGTTATTTTTATCTTCTTTCTTTTTTTTTTTTCCTATGTTTGCAATAATATACAGATATCGCAATTCAGATATGAATTCAGTCCTTTACGGTTTCAATTCATATGAAGAGATGGAGTAAATTAAATAGCAATATTACAAATGAAATAAATTTATTTCAAATAACATACAAATCAATTGAGCAATGTTGCCAGAAAGTAGCCTCTTTGGTGGGTGGGTAATGCTGTAGATACATAACTTTATCAACATTTTACTAATTTTGATTTTCCCCTCCCCCTCCTTTTCATATCATACGTCAGTGCCCGACCCCAACCTCTTGATGAAATAGTTGACAGTGTTAAAATATTAGTTTTGTTTTCTCTCTTACTTTTTTTTCTGTGTTTGCAATAATAGATAGATATGGAAATTCAAAAATTAGTTGCTTCCTATGCACATTTAATTCAGATGGAGAGATGGAGTCAATTAAATATTAATATCATAAATTAAATAAAATTATTTTAATAAAATTAAAAAAAATATATAGTTAACTATTTGAAAGTATTAAATTATAGCTTATTGTTACATAATTTATTCAACACTATTGTTATCTTCTTGCACTTGTTTCCTGCCTGGGAATAGTAAGAGCTGAACGTTTTATCGATAAAACAGTGGACAACATTCTTTCACTTTCTTTACTGGTAAACGAAAGTATCAATTCAAACTTTAATGTATGTTTCAATAAATCTTAATTCAAAAAGGCAACATTTTGACATAAGTTTTAATTTATTTTAATCCGGAAATATATTATAGATCAAAATTGCTTATAACTTGATAGGAATTATCATAAAATGAAAAACTGAGGTCGATTCCAAATCTCTTCCATAGACAGTTCTTCCAATTTTATATCTTTCCATTAAAAATTTAATTTCTAAACGTGTCAAAACATTTAGCACTTGTTGAGCAGAGCAGTTAAGAACAGCCTAAAATTATCATTTCAAAAATCTACGCTCGCCAACCTGCGTTTAGATTATGCACTCCATAATGTGTCTTGTTTTTAAAATATTGTCTGGTTATGCAAGATTGAATGATATATATCGCGAACGGGGATTACTTTCTGTAATCATCATGCTTTTCTGCTTGAATGGAGCATTTTTGTTACCATAGCCTCATCCAGCTGTCGTGATAGATCATGGCTGTTTTTGAGATTGAGAAGTAAAATAACTTATAAATTACACATTTGAAAATCAACTTGAATAAAATGGCTAGGTAAAAAATGTCGGTGCCTCTCACACTTTCTTAACGACACATGTGGATAACATTCTTCCTTTGGGTTCGAAGTCTAAAAACTCCCGTCTGCTTAGGAATAACATTCCGAATCATGGTATTGAAAAGCACAGTGTTTTCAAATTTTACTCTTATATTTCATCTTTTGATAAAATTTTAAGTATTTTCGGAATCAAGCATAGCTTATGCATGAATTCTTTTCTTTATTTCATTTACCATCATGCATATTTCCATGTTATAATTAAATTGCAAATTGTTTATTTTAATTAATAACTATATGCCATTCTCTAACTGCATTTATCGAATAGTAATTTGTATTTTAAAAAAAAATCAAAAATATTTTGCGCTTGCATTTACTTCTATTTTTCGTTACATCAAGTGATAAAATCGCTAAACAGATTTGCTTGCTGCACTATGAAAATCTAAAAGTATGATGTAATTTTCACCATTAAAAACATTTTAAGTACTAAAATTTAATTACAGTTTTTATTTACCCTACACCCCACACTCTTAATATTCATGTGTAAATATATTATTCAAGTTAAATGTGTTTAGGAATATCAGTATTTGAAAAATTTAAATACTTATGACCTAATTTTAACCATTAACATTTTTAATGTATGATAATTTAATCACTTTAGGCATTCTTAATGTAACGGAATTTAATATTTCAGAATTTTACCTATGATGTAATTGTTCCCGCTAAATGCGTTTCGTGCTCAACAATTTAATAATTTTAACATTAACTTGCTTTTTTAATATTCATATGTAAATACAATTTATAAACAAAACTTCCCATATTTTCAGCTATATTTAACGATTGATCATTTTATTTTTTTAAGTTTTAATTCTGTTTTTATCAGTCATGTGTAAATATATTTTTGAGAGAAAGAGAGAAGAAATATAATTAATACTTTGCACTGTTTTAAAAATTCGCATCAATGTAAAAAATTACCTTTATTAAAAAAGAAAAAAAAACTTGTCTTGAAATAATGAAAATTATAATAAAAAATTGAAACAAAAACCTTCAAAAACCAATAAAAAAAGAGAGAAAAAAAGTTGCTTGCACCCCACTTGCCTGAAAAGTATACCCCAAGGAAAAATTCTTAAATTCGCATTAAAATAGTTTTATACTTTTTTTTTTTTTTTTTTTTTTTTTTTTTTTTACTGAACGCCCTTGGCTTACGTTATGATTAAGAATCACATTAAACAATTCTCCGATTTAAAAGTTGTCTACTTAGCGTAAAAATTTGTCTATAGCACTACCAATGTAGAATTTTTTTCAATATTTACTTAATTTGTAGACAATTCTACTACTACTAATAATAATAATAACAATAGCAATAACGTAAATAATAATACTAATACCAAATACATTACTTTTATTATATCATTGCAAATAGAAAAGAAATCCACATGTTTAAAAGACAGAAATTGACTGAATTTATAAAAAAATAAGAAAAATAATTACAATAATTAATCAATTTTATATTGGCTAACCTTAAATCTTAAAACAAATATTATTTTTAACTCAAGTTTTTTAAATTTCTCCAATTATTGAGAAATTAAACTTTATTAAATACATAATCAGTAATATGGAATTAAGATAATGAAATCAATGAAGTTATTAATTATTAATATAGTTATTATTATTGTTATTATCATTCACGTGTTAAATATGCGTGATAAAGACATTTCTTAATTATTTAAGCAAAAATTGTTATAAATTCCTTTTAAATTGTCACAAAACTATACAAATTTCTAACTTGTATTTCAGACAAAGCATATAAAATACAAGCATTAACATTTAAATATAATATATGTAGTACATAAAGAAAATGATCATATTTGAAATGCAAACGAAACACTTTCTTTCTTGCTGAAAAAATAAAATGTTATGGAATTTTCCAGGAACTGTTAAGAAAGAGAGTCTTTCAGAAGTGTCATTTTGAGATAAATGGTTACCGGGAACATCTGTGACTGTGTTGGTAATTATCGGCCACCTGAGGGGTGAAACTTTTACTGAAAAAGAATCATAATGTCGGATTTCTCAAGCTCAGTATTTGCGTTGAATTTGTATCTACTTTTTTTACGATCATACCTATCATAGCTATTCGTTCGTAATAGCTGTCAACGAACAGCAGGAGATTTAAATGATCGTTCGGCGAAAAAAGCATGAATCGAAAATCTCGAGCTGTTGAAGGTGGAAAAGCGTTTTTTCGAATACGCCTTTAAATTTGATTTATCTGAAAAATAACAGATTCAATTAACTCTATAAACATCACGATGTACCGACGTGCAAAGTGAGCTCTTCTATCTGAGATTCCAAAATATACACTATATTGCCATTGATTATGGGACACTTGCGATTTTAGACATTTTACTAAATATCTAGAAAAATACATGAGGAATCATCTCGAAACTCTTAGTGTATAAATATAATAGTAAACGTCATACATCTCCGTGACGATTTTTTACCGAAACGCCATAGGGGACCGTCAACAAATTAAAAAAGAATGAATATCTTTTGAATAACCCTGTCAAAACTAATGTAGCAAAAGCACTCAAACTCTAGATTATGATTGAATGCCTTATTGTAATACACTGTGTTCATTTTTATGCAAATAGCATGCATACTCGCAGAGTAATTAAGGTTTTTATAAAAATGGTCCCAATTTTTTCCAAGTTTTTCCATTATAATTTTCAGAGTTCTTAATATAAAATAATATTTTTTTCAGAAAATATGACAAACAACATTGCACACAGTACCCTGTAATCAGAATTAAAAAATAGTAAAAATTGTATGAAAAATGAGTAGGTATACTATATAATTTTTTACTGCGCATGCGTCAAAGATATCAAAATTTCATTTGCATATTATGTTAGCTAAATGTATAGAGCAACTTTTGTAAAAGTCTCAAAATCATAGCTTGAAAATTCTGAAAGTAATCATCTATAGAAAAAGGACAAAATCCGTTGTTTCCAAAATGAAGCAAAAAAATGAGGGATTTTATCCAAATGCAGTAGTACATCCCATATTGTGTATTCTATATTGACACTAATCAATGAATATATGGATACAACCCCTCTTGTTTTTGCTTCATTTTGAGAATAACGGATTTTCGACTTATTCAATTGACGATTATTGTCAGAATTTTTAAGTTATGATTTTGTGACTTTCACAAAAGTTGCTCTATACATTTAGCTAACATAATATGCAAATGAAATTTTGATATCGTTGACGCATGCGCAGTAAAAAATTATTTAGTAAAACAACTCATTTTTTATACAATTTTCATTATTTTTTAATTCTGATTACAGGGTACTGTGTGCAATGTTGTTTGTCATATTTTCTGAAAAAAAATAATACTTTATATTAAGAACTCTGAAAATTATAAGGAAAAAAACTTGGAAAAATTTGGGATCATTTTTATAAAAACCTTAATTACTCTGCGAGTATGCATGCTATTTGCATAAAAATGAACAACGTTTATTACAATAAGGCATTCAATCACAATGTAGAGTTTGAGCGCTTTTGCTACAATAGTTTTGACAGGGTTATTCAAAAGATATTCATTCTTTTTTAATTTGTTGACGGTCCCCTTTGGAGTTTCGGGAAAAAATCTTCACGGAGATGTATGACTTATACTATTATATTTATACACTAAGAGTTTCGAGATGATTCCTCATGTATTTTTCTAGATATTTAGTAAAATGTCTAAAATCGCAAGTGTCCCATAATCAATGGCAATATAGTGTATGTGTATATGTCTTTATTTTAAATCGAGATTGAAATGTTCTATGCATCTGAGTTTTTTGCGTCGCTAATTGCTATTGTGATAAATTACTTTTGTCGAAATTTAATGATATCCGGTATTCAGCATACTATTGCTAAATTGAACATGTTGCTTAAGGGGTTAAATAAGTTTTTGTTCAAGTGATTGGATAAAGGGATTTGGAAATAATTGATTTTTGCTTTTAAAGTAGCCATTGTCAAAAGAAAGAATAAAATTTATTTTGAACGACTGTCTTTTAATGTTAAAAAGTGACAGGAAAAAAAAAGTATTCGTTAATGTGCTGCATAATTAAACCATTCGTGCCCACCACCTTTTGCGCAAATTTTATTCGGTTGGCACCACTATTTTTAAAAGAATTAAGTTTAGTTCAATAATTACGAAAATGTTTCAATTAAATAAAATAAAGTTTGCTGTTCTTTTTTTACCGGTGTCAAAAACAGTGCTACATGCACCTTTTGAAGCGTCCCTTAAAAGGGACGCTAGGCACTAATGGGTTAATAGAATAATCGTGCAACCGATTTAAAAAAGGCACATTAAAAAAAATAACTACGTTAAAGTTTTGTGTTACAATTGCAGTACAATATAGGTTATTTTTTACTTATCTGTATTTACTGGGTAACTAAGATTAAAAAAGGGAAAACATGTTATTTCATTTTACAGAAACTGGAATATTCAGCATATTTGGTATATAGACCACCGTTACTTCCTTGAAAAAGGATCGACTGTTCATCCAGAGATTTAACATTCCTTTTTTACTACTATCACTAATATCACTCCCACCACATTGGTGGGAGTGATAGTAGTGGGCCCGATCTCGGAGGCTGTCACCAGAAAAAATTGAAGGCTAAATTCAATTATATTGACCAGTAAGTTTCGGGTGGAAGCTGCGGCTTTGAAACCACTATAATTCTATTGTAATTAACTTTGTGTTCTGTATTTTTATTTTTCTTCCAAATACAATTGTTCTTATCATGTAAGGAAAATGAATTTAAGGATTTAGGATTCGGATTCTCTTCAAACATTCTACATTGCCTTTTTAGACCTTGAAAAAACAAGAGCTGGGAGAGATATTTTATCAGCACATGTGCATGCACGCTGGAAATGGAAGTTTAATCAAGGCTGCATCACTTATATCACCTAGATGCCATTGCCATGAATAATTAACTAAACATAAAAAGTAGCATAACTACCCCCCCCCCTCCCCTAAAAAATTGGCAAATAATTCAAGGGCGCCAAAAGATTAAAAGGCGCCAAATTTTGGTTCTCCCCCCCCCCCAATAAAAATTTCACGCTACGCCCCTGACTTCAGGTTTTCGTAGCGCTGTCATTTTGCACTGAAATACCACTTATCAATTGCAGCTGTAAGGTCAAACTCTGTCAGGGTGACCATTAACGTAAATTCTTAGCAAATCATTCATTGTTTCGGTCTTCAGTATTCCTGTATGCTGTCTTGAGTCTGTTGTGACTACTGAACCCTTTCTCACATAAAGCTGTGCTTTTTGGTAAAATAGCACAAAATGTTAGGATCTGGAACAAATTGGGGAATCTTGCTGAACTTTTTTCAGTGTAAACTTTCTCCAGCATCTTTTTCAGTGTCAGTGATGGGAACATATATTTAAATTCTGCCCTCTCTGCCAATACAATATCTAATTTTTCATTAAAGAGATTTGGGTTCAAATACACAAAGAGCTTCTTTATTTCTTCTATGCCAAATTCAAAAATTATTTTTTTGGGAGGCCAACCCACAGTGTCAAAAATATGCAGACATGCTAACATATCTGATGACATAAGTCGCAGTTTTTCTGTAATGTATATTTTTGTGTGCTTTATTAATGCAGTGGCGCAGCGAGGGGGGGGGGGGGTTAGCCCCCCCCCCCTCCAGAGCCATGACAAAAATACAGAAATTTCCATTTTTATGAACTGAATCATAAAAAACAAAACTAAAGTTAGAATTTTATTTGTTTTGTTCCCGAAATCTGCCGCTTTATTGAATCAAATTTTATTTAAAAATTTGACTCGTTTAAGCGGCAGTAATGTATTTTCTTTTGAAAAACATGGTAAAAGTACAAGGTAATGGTGTCAGTATCGAAAAGTGGTCACTCATTTCGGAAAAGGCCGGCATTCATTTATACTATTGGAAATCAGCCAAAGTCTAAAAGGAATGGTCATTTCCTGTCACTGCCAATGCCGTCTCGGGTTTTTCATTACTGCACCATTGGGGGGGGGGGTCTTAATTGGCTACATCTGTTTCTTACTCTTTTTTTTGGAAACGGGACAGAACACTCCAATTCCAGGGAAAACACAAAAACGCATGCTTTGAAGGATAGGCTTAATTTCACAAACATTCTGTTGTTAGTTGCTGTAATGCTAAGGTTTCCTTTATTGTGCGTTTCGCTATGGATATTAAATCCTATTCAGAGAAAAATTTTTGAAAAAGATGAATATAAGAGATCATTTTTTAAAATATTTCGAATTCCTTCAAGCATTCTTAAAATCCAGGTATGTTTGGAAAGTATATAATTCGTTTATATTTATGTCTCTGGAAAGATATTAACAGCGCCGTGCGAAAGGAGGGGGGGGGGGGTAGAGGGCGGTCGCAGGGATTTAGGGGGTGCCAAATTTCTAACTACTTTCTACTTTCTACTATTTTAAAGGGACTGCTTTCAGACAATTTTTTTAATTAATATTAATTCATATTTAAAAAACGCCCGAAATAGGCAAGTAGGTAAACGGGAAAAAAGTTACCGGAAAAAAAAGGGACAAGGAATTGATTTTGGGAATTCATTATTGATTTTGAGGATTCATTGGTTAAGTATTTAGGGGGTATCAGGGGGAGGTTCTTAATTTAAGTAAATGGGTTTTTCGTGCTGAATTAACTGTTTTGGTTCAGTTTTTGGGCATATGATAACCCCCCCCCCCCATCCATAACTTCTCAAATTAAATTAATAGTTTTTTACGCAGATTTATCCAATTCGGTTGGAATTTCGGACATAAGATCATTATGATAAGACGTATCTCTGATTAGTTATAGAGTTCTTTTGCTTATTATAAAGGGAGGATGGTCAAATACGTCCCCCCACATACACACACACAAATTAGATAGATCGGTTTTTAAGATCGGATCAAAATTATCCTATGTATTTCAAATTTAAGATATAGATTCTTTCTGATAAGGTGAATCCCTGGATAATTTTAAGAGTTTAATGACTAAATATAAAGGGGAGGGGGATGGGGGATAATCCCTCTTAAATTAAATAAAATGGCTTTTTACGCAGAATTATCCGATTTGCTTCGAATTTTGGACATAGGTTCATTATGATAAAACGTATCTCTGATTGGTTACGGGGTTCTTTTCCTTATTATAAAGGGGGGGCAAGCAATTATTTCCCTTCAAATTAGATAAATCGGTTTTTATGTAGAATTATCTGATGTATTTCAAATTTTAAATATAGGTTCTATCTGAAAAGGTGAATCCCTGAATAGTTTTAAGGGTTTAATGACTAAGTATAAAGGCAAAAACAGAGGATAACCCTCCCCCCCCCCTTTAAATTAAATAAATAGCTTTTTATGCAGAATTATCCGATTTAAAAAATTACTATTCAAATTTTGGATGTAGGTTCTTTATGATAAGGTGTATCCCTGATTAGTTATGAGGTTCTTCTGCTAAGTATAAATAGGGAAACGGACGATTATCCCCCCCTTAAATTAGATAAATTGTTTATGCATAATTATCCGATGTATTTCAAATTTTTTATATAGGTTTTTTCTCATAAAGTGGATTTCTAAATAATTTTTAGGGCTTAATGGCTAAGTATAGAGGGGGGAACTGGGGATAATCTCACTTAAATTACATAAATGGCTTTTTACGCAGAATTATCCGATTTGCTTCAAATTTTAGATGTAGTTTCATTATGGTAAGGCGTATAAACTAATGAATGTAGTTAAAATAGGGAGGGATGCAGCAGTCCATTCAGGAAACCTTTTCGGGGAAAGAAGCTTGCTTTCCCCATTCAATGGAGGGGGATGTCCGGTAGATATCGCGGGCGGCTAGTTTCTTAGGAAATTTGTCGATCAGGGGATTTCCCGGTAAAGGTTTGCCGCAAAAATACTCAAGTGACATAAAAAAACGAGTTGAATGCAACTGAACGCAGATAACAAATAAAAACAATTTTTCTTTATTTTTTAATTTAATGATTGAAAACTATTATGTCAGAAAACATTATAACACATTTTACCTTATTTCTGATAATGATTAATTTCCATTCGTTTTGCATTTAAAACTGGTTTAATTTTTTTTTTAATTTGTGAAAAAAGTAATATACTAAATTATTTGTTGTAATTGTCATTTTATTTACGCCAAATATTTATCATTTACTGGATTTTTACTAAATGTCCCATATTACACAGCACAAAATATAATATAAAACATTTTAAAAATATATGTTAGAAAATTTTAATGTACAAACTATGTTGTATGTCACGAACGAATGAACTTGTGAATTCATTAATTTGTAGTAATAAAAATAGTTTTTTATTACTAGCTTATGTTAGTAATTAGAAAGTTAATTGTTTAAAAACCTGTAGTTCTTGATAGATCTTCAGATAGATCTTGGAACGCTTAAAAAAATAAACGTATTTAAATTAAAAAAAACGATTTTAAGAAAAACAGGATTTTTTTTTCTTTGTTACGATGTTTATAGAATACTGAAAAATGCTACGCAGAAACATAACTCACAGTTTTCAATTCAAACAGCTATTGAGGATATTATAAACAAATCCTTAAAACTATTCAGGGATTCACTTTACGAGAAAGAAACTATAGCCAAAATTTGAAATACATAAAATAATTGTGCATAAAAAACAATTCATCTAATTTAAGGGGGGGAATAATCGCGGCCCCCTTTTTATTAGCAAAAGAACCCCATAACTAATCAGGGATACCCCTTTTCTTAATGAGCCTGCATTCAAAATTTGAAGCAAATCGGATAATTCTACGTAAAAAGCCATTTATTTAATTTAAGAGAAGTTATCCCCCATGCACACTCTATACTTAACCATTAAACTCCCAAAATTCTTCAAGCATTATATACTCTAACGACTAACTTGACAACATTAATCGTGGCAAAAGATAGATAGCGAAGTCTTATTGTGAAAAGGGATGCAGGGGTGAAAATATCTTCATTCAAAAGCTGAGAAGAATAGGTGCTATTAACCAAAGAAAATACCTCTAGAAAATAATTGCACTGGTCTAGTGGCAATGAGCTGAGGGGAACACTGGGATTATTGAGCACCGAGAGGGAAGGAAGGTAGTTGGAAGAAAGACATGTGCTGGTAATGTACAAGAAAATACATTGATGTAAGATGGCTTAGACATGCTAAGCGAAATGTAATATTTGAGTGTGGCTCCTATGTAGTTGTATGTCGTTTTATTTATTTTTTTAATAATTGATCTATGGTTCTAATAAAGAACTTGAGGAATTAAAAATGTGTTATTGATGAACTTACCAAATAAACCAACTTAGTAAAGAGAAACTAAGGGCGCGACACCACAATACTATATATAAGCCTTATCAGAAAGAACCTATATCCAAAATTTGACACACGTTGGATAATTCTGCGTATAAAACCATTCATCTTATTTAGGGTGGAGGGGGGGGGAGGTAATCGTCGTTCCCAAAACTAATCAGGCAAGCGTCTTTTCAGTATGAACGTATATCCAAAAATTGAACCAAAACAGTTTATTCAGCATGAAAAAATCATTCATTTAAATTAAGAGCCGACCACCGACCCCCCCCCCCCACTTCATGCTTTGCCAATAAATCTCCAAAATCAAAAATAAATCCCTAAAATCAATTCTTTGTCACTTTTTCCCCAGTAACATGTTTATCTTGTCCCTTTTTTCCGGTAACTTTTTTCCGTGTCATTTTTTTCCGCTTTTGTAGTTTGTCACTTTTTTTCCGATAACACTTTTTCCTAGATTCAGGCAAGTAGATATCATGATTAAAAAGCTATTGAGCCCATGTAACTGAGAAATGTTCTTCATTCTTTGATAAGATCTTTCAGAAGACGATTCTCACAGTGGATGATTTGAAACGAATTTACGACGTAGTAGCAACAAAAAGGAGAAAAAATGGTTGCCATGCGATCAAAATCGCTTATAACTCGTTAACTAATATACTTATTATAAAAAAGAAAAAAAACGGCGTATTTGTTTCGTCAATGTTTTTGTCAACGAGCTTTGTCAAAAGATCGCCGAAAAACGCGAATTTCCTGTGCTGATCGCGGAGAAAACGGCAATTTCACCAAATATCGCAGATAAAACGCTGATTTCGTCTGAAGACCGCGGGAAAACGTCGATTTCGTCTAAAGATTTCTGATATAAACCGATTTCGTTAAAAAATCGGGAAAAAACACCGTTTTCGATAAAAGATTGCTTAAAAATATTTTGTCAAAAGATCATTGAAAGAAAAGGTCGCTTTCATCAAAAGATCACGGAAAAAACGCCGATTTCGTCGAAAAACCGCAAGGATAAAACGAGGTTTTCAAGAAAAAATCGCGTAAAATTGCAAAATTTGTCTAAAGATCGTCGAAAAAACGCCGATTTCATAAAAAAAAACACCGATTTCGTCAAAAGATCGCGGAAAAACCGCCGTTTTCAACAAAAGATCGCAATAAATCACCGATTTTGCTAAAATATCGCAGATAAATTGATATCGCTGATTTCGTATAGAGGTCGCGGAAAATGCCGTTTTCTTCAAAAGATCGCGGAAAAACGCCGATTTCGTCAAAAGATCGCGGAAAAACCGCCGATTTTGCTAAAATATCGCAAATAAATCGATGATTTTGTCTGAAGGTCGCAAAAAAACGCCCATTTAGTCAGAAAATCGCGGATAAACCCCCCTCGCGGGGGGGGGGGAACTCGCTGCCCCCCCCCGCCAATTTCCGAAAAAAAAATTTCAACCAGAATCATCCCTGAAGCAACTCTACCCCCCCCCCCCCCCCAGAGCCGAATTCTGACTGCGCCACTGTTAATGTCCCTCTTAAAGTTTAAAACTCTTCTTCCCTATTTTCTATATTTGTCAGCTGCACATCCTTGATTATCTCTGAAATGGATAGTTGGTCTAAAAATTCCTGTTCATTTGGTCCAACACTGGATTCGAGATCTGTCAGAACTGAGATACAAACTTCAATTTTTATTTTCAAAAATGAAATGAGAAATTCCTTGTTTTGTAATGCCACACTTAAAGGGTTCACTTTCCAGTAGAAATCCAAGAGGAAGTACAGAACTTTAAGAAATTTTTAATTTCATTCCTCAGTAGGAACGACGAAGAAATAGGCGAAGCGAAGGAGCATTTCTACTTCTTTTGGAAAATAAATACCATCGCTACATTTTGAAAAACTTCCGTGTATCGTTGTGCATAGTTTGATTTGAAGCACAACATTTTAAAAGACGAAACTTACTCGTCAACCTTAAATATTTACTAGCCAATGGCGAGCTGGCGAGTGGAAATTTCGCGCCCTGATTTAGATAATGTTTTTTATAAGTAAAATGGCGCTGTAATGCTGCATTTTTTTTTTTCGATTTTCGTAATAACTTTATTTCTCGAAATATTGTACGGATTTTCATAAAATTTCAATTTCAGTTATTCCTAAATATGATTTGGTGTTGTTTATACTTTCGTGTAAATCGCCCAGTAGGACGACTGCTATGTTGCATTTTTCACGATTTCTTCTAAAATCCAACCTCAAAAACGAATGCATGGATTTTAATCAAATTTTAGATTGAGCTAGATATGGACTTAAGTTGTTGCAAATCATGTTCCATGTAAAGCATCCAACAAGTAGCGCTGCTATGCTGCATTTTGTATGATTTACGTTATTTTAGCGATAATCATATCTCAAGAACTAATGCACGGAATTTCATATCATTAGAATTCCCATGATGTGCATAGATTGCCATTTAGTTTTGGTACGGCACTGTAATACCGAATTTAGAAACATTAACATGTATGATAGAGAAGAGAGCTTTGGTATTGACACATAGATATTGAAAAGACAAGGCATCAAATATAATAAAGCTGTCATTGCAACTATTTGTGTATTATGAAACTTACTGATTGCATAAAAATATTTACAATAAGAAACGTAAACAAAACCAGTAGAGTTTAAGTGAAAACTAAATAGATTAAAATATTAATAAGTTAGAAAGGGAAATGACAGATTTATTTATAAATGTAAACATCACCCTTGTTCTCAGATTTAACGTAAACAGAAAAATTAAAGAATATACGTTGGATATGCCAGGTAACAGAAAGTAAACAATTTTAATTTTTGAGAGAATAATTGAAATCTTCATTAATTCAGTCACCATTGTTGTAAAGCTGATGAATTTTAGGAATTTAAAATGTTGCAAAGTGTTAAAATAATAAGTCTTGTTAATTAATAAAAAATCCATTTAAATTTCTCAGAACAATGAGCAATGATGTTTTAAAATGAAAATTTCAAGTTGAAACATGACTGGTTTTGTTTACTTTCAAAACTTCTTCAAAATTTCCAATATTCCCCAAAATTCTCGGGTTTATTCCCGTCTCCCTCAAAAACTGTGGGTTTTTTGCAACTCTACTTCTGTACAGGGAAATTGTCCCTTTAATTAATGCTAAAGTGCCATTAATGCAATGAACCAATAAACCGGGTTTTTTGGAAAGGAAATTTTGAAAAATTTCCGGGAGTTTTGCTCAGGGCCGTAGCTAAGGGGGCGCTAAGGACGGCTCACACCCCCTAAAATATTTTGAGCCCCTCCTCCTGGAAAAGATTCCAAGGTCACTAAATTAATTTTTGTTCCGAAAATCCAAATGAAATTCTGTTCAAAAATCTAATTTTATTTCGAGACCCTTTCTCAGTTTTGCAGAGTTACTAAATTGTATCTAAAATAAGTGTTTCAACACTCTCTCATCCTATTGGTACGTATGAAGCTAACATGATGTTTAATTTTTCACTAGTTATAGACTCAAAATTTTCATCACCATGTACTTTTCTTAGCATAAAATGAAGTTATTACAACAGTTTAATGAGAAACATAGTATCTACAATGTGAATATGCACTAATTTATCTTTCTGTGTCAGAGAGAGAGAAAAAAAAAAAAAAATTATGAGCCCCCTCCACATTTTCTTGAGCCCCCCCCCCCCTCCCTGTATTCTCTTGAGCCCTCCCTATTGTTCACTTCTAGCTACGGCCCTGGTTTTGCTACCATCTAGTACACTATCCTAAAGCGAGAAATCACATCTTTTCTTTCCCAGATGGCGTATTCGAGCACTTGAAAGTATTTTTCGCCCGTAGGCTCTGACCAATCAGATTTAAATACAGTTTCGGCTGGATTTCGGCACGGTGATTTTCGATTCGAACGCAGCAAAGAAAAATTTCGATATATATTTCATAATCGATTTTTTTTTAATTCGATTTTTGTCCGGTCCTGAAAAAACAAGTGACTTCATGCAAAGATCTTAGAGAGGGAAAGTACCAGTCTATTTCTTTGCTTCATGTTCACGTTCACGTGGGAGTACGAACAGTATATATTGTATTGCTGTGTATTATATGTTTTTTTTTTCAGTTTGATTAACTCAAAATTATGGACAATTCATTAGATGAAATAACTCTGCGGCAGAAAAATGCTGAATATTTATTTAAAATTGGAAATTTACTTTCCAGTATATGTCCACCCGCATCTAGATTTTATATGTAAGTTATAGCTTATTTTTAATGCATTATTATATTATCTATGTTGTATTAATTATATTTTTGTATAGTAAGTATGATTATGTAGGTATGATAAATGTAAGTTAAGTTTCTGAGTCAGTTTCTTATACAATTTTTTTTAAGGCAGGCACATAACTTTGAAAAATTATTCCAGTGCTCTAACACACCAGTATGGTGTAAAAAAAAAAAAAAAAATCATGATTTTAAAAATAATAATTAAAAAAAATCCTTTTTAAAAAATTTAAATCGGATTTTTTATATTTTTTCCCAGCTTTAAAATAGTGAATAGATATTAAGAGTTTTATGTTTCCAGAACAAAACCTCTTATTACTATCATAATCTAGGTTTTTATTCTTTAATTAATAAAATTTAATTGTTAATTAATAATTACAAAATTCATAAAATTTTCAAATTAGTAGTTTCATTAGTTAGCAGAATACAATAAAATTATATTCATAAATATTTGGTGTTAATTATGTAAGACAATAAAATAATATATTTACATTTATCAAAATTATCAATAACTACATTTAATATTAAATTGTTAACACAACTTAAAATTAGTAATTATTTAACAAATAATCTTTAATTATGCATGTAATGTAATACACATTTTTATGCTTTCAGGGATTCTGCAGACACGCTATAGCACATAAACTACGCAAAAAAGTGGAGCTTCCGCGGAACGCGTAACTTTCGTCAAAAATCGCAAAAAAGGCAAATTTCGTTTTAAAAAATCACGAAATAATGAATAACCTCCGACAAATTCCGTTAAAAAATTCACGAAAAAATGGCTAATTTCGTTACAAAATCTAAAAAAAAGGGCAGATTTCTTCAAAAAAAAAAAAACATTTCGTCCAAAAGTAGTGATAAAACGGCAAATTTTGTCAAAAGTTTCGCGTAAAATAGCAATTTTCATCAAAAAATCATGATAAAAGGGTAACTTTTGACAAAAGATCGCAAAAAACTGGCACAGTTCATCAAAAAATCACAAAAAAACGAATAATTTCCGGCAAATTTCGTGAAAAGATTCGCGAAAAAAATGGCTAATTTTGTTACAAAATCCCTAAAAAAGCAGATATCCTCAAAAAAAGAATTATTTCGTCCAAAAATTCGGAAAAATTTGTCAAAAGAGTGGCGAAAAATGACAGTTTTCATCAAAACAATCATCATAAAAGATAAAACCGACACATTTTTGCAAAAAATAATGAAAAAACGGCAAATTTCATAAAAAAATCGCATTAAAACACAATTTTCTTTCGTCAAAGGGTCCATGAAAAAAAAAAGTTAATGCCAGTATAGAATTTTTCTGTTCCAAAAACTTTCTTGCTTCCAAATTATTACTATTATTATTTTTTGCTATTCCAAAAACAGATTTTCCTGCTTCACAATCTGTTTTTGATTGATCCAAATCTTTTTGAGTGAATGTAATTTCTGAAAACACTCATTCATTAAAGAAAAAGTACCCCTTTACTGAAAAGTATTCTTTTTTACGAAAAATTTATTTTTCAAAAAATTAGTTTTGTCCCTTTTTAAAAGAAATGCAAACAATAGTGATACTTGTTATCTTCTACACTCAAATAAGCATTATTTTATAATTTAATTTGTATCTTGTACATTTATTTTTTTAAAAGTAAAGAAAATTTCTCTTAATAGTTTTAAAAAATAATAATATTGACTTTAATTATTTATACTTTATTATTAAAACAATAATTGCTTTTAATTTTTCTTTTGCAAATGAAGAAGTTCAATTTTAGCATCTAAAAATATGACTTATAATTAGTGGGGACCCGCTTTTGTAAAAAAGGGACCCAGAATTTTAGAAGTCCTGGGTCCCCGAGACCCAGGATTTTTCAAGTCCAGTGACATCACTGGCTTTAATTACTAAAGTGATGATTTATAATTTAGTAATCATTTTAAAAAGAAAAAAGGCATGATGTTAGCTCAAAAAAGGCCCTATTTCTAAGAAAATATATTAGTAACTGTATTTAGTAACAATAAAGGGAAAAAATATACCATTTTTTACTATGATAACTAAAACATCGTTAATTAAAAAATTCTTAGGAATTACAAATTGATACATATATATATGTATTTTCCTTTTTTTTTTTTTTCCCAAAAAGTAAAGTTTTATCATTTTTGTAAGGTCTTGAACACGTGCAAGGCCATAACTAGAAGTGAATAATATATGGGGGAGGGCTCATTTTCTCTCTCTCTCTCTCTCTCTCTCCCACTGACATAGAAAGACAAATTGTTGCATGTTTCCATTGTAGGTACTACATCTTTTATTAAATTGTTGTAATTAGGGTTGTACCAAATAGTGATTTTGGCCGAATATTCGGCCAACAGGTGAATCAAATACCGAATATTCGGCAAGCTGAATAGTAATTTTTAGGCCAAATACCGAATACTTGGCGAGTCTAATAGTAACTATTCTGCCGAATACTGAATATTCGGCTTTCGAATCGCTTATAAAAAAAATTTAGACTTTTTTATATTTCAAAGTTAAAAGGTATTAAAATATTACTTTTTTAAATAATTTTACAAAATATTTAATAAAAGAAACTTACATTTTGATAGTTTTTTTTATAAAAACATTTAGTATTGAAAAAAATCTACCTTGAGTTATTTAAGAAGCTCAATTATGAGACTTTTTTAATTAATAAAATTTTAAATTTCATGGTTTCTTCTTTGAATTAAAACAAACATTTTAAAAGCAAAGAGAAATAATTAAAAAAAAAGGGGGTTGAGGAAAAACTTTACAGTCTTTTAATTGTTCTTTTTCAATAACTCAAGGCAGATTTTTTTCAGCATAAAGTACAAATACTTTCAACTTAATTTTGAATATAAGGAATATCTAGCTGAAAGTTTTTTTCTTATGAATGATGGCCTGGCCAGTGATAGAAATTGGGAGATAAAAGGCAGGCGTCAAATGACGACTGCTGCAAATGTATATAATTTAAGAATAATTCTGACTAAAATATCTATATTTTTTTTTTAATTCGTATACAATTTTCTGAAACATTACAACAGAGAAATCCACTCCCAGTAATGTTTTTTTTTTTTTTCCATGCCCTTTTTACAAAATTTGTGTTTTTTGCTATCTTTCGGCATAACTTGCCCTTTTTTTTTTTTTTTGCGATCTTTTGAAAAAAATTTGCCAATTTTTTGCAATCTTTTGACAAAATTCGCAGGGGTGTTTTGCAATTTTTTGATAAATTTTTCCGGTTTTTTCACGTTTTTTTTTTTTTTTTTTTTTTTTTTTTTATGAAACTTGCCGTGTTTTTTCGATTTTTTGCCATGTTATTTCACAATCTGTTGACGAAATTGGCTGTGTTTGTTTGCAATTTTTTGGCAATAGTACTTGCCTTTTTTTTTTTTTTTTTTTTGCGATCTTTTGATGAAATTTGCTGTTTTTTCGCTCTCTTTTGGAGAAACTTGCCGGTTTATTCACAATTTTTTTTATGAAACTTGCCGTTTTTTTTTTTTTTTTTTTTCTTTGTTTACTTTTTGGCAAGCTCTGCCATGGTTTTTCGCGATCTGTTGACGAAATTGACCGGGTTTTTTCGCAATCTTATAGCGAAGTTTGTGTTTTTTCACGATTTGTTGATGAAATTTACCATTTTTTTGCGATTTTCTGTTGAAATTCGGATTTTTTTCCATGATCCCTTAATTGCCAATTTTTCTTAGAACGATTGACTAAATTGATTTTTTTCTCAAAATTTGCAATATATTTTATGTCAGAATTTTTGGATTTATGACCGATTTTTTGTAATTTTCTGGAATGATTACCTTAATTTATTAGAAAATTCAGACCATAATTTTCTTGTTCAAGTACTTATTTTTATTTAAAACTATAGAAATTAATTTCTAAGATTTTAATAATTGAAGCAACTGTAAAATTAGTGTAAAGTTTTTCTAATTATTGCAATATTTAGAAAGTTTAGTACATTTGAATCAAAGGTGTATTCTGAAAAAAAAAAAAAAAAATCTGAAATTCACAGATTTTTTGAAAGGTTACATCAGAAGGGGGAGTGCTGGGAATAGTCCCCTTCCTCGTTAATTGTTTTTTTTTTTTTTTTTTTTTCTTTTCACAATTCTTTGGAAAAAATTGCAGTTTTTTTTTTATTATTTGTGATTCCTTGAAAAAAAAAATTTTTTTTTTCATGAACCTTTGATGGGATTAAAGGATTTTATCCCAATCTATGACAAGATTCTCATTTTTTCTGTAATTCTTTAAAAAAAATTCGCAGGTTTTTTAAGATTGTGACGAAATTAAGATTTGTTTTTAAAATCCTTTGTAGAATTTTTTTTTTTTTTTTTTTTTTTTGCGATATTATGACTAAGTTTGCACTTTTCCAGGGACTTTTTAAAAAATTAGAAAACGGAATTCACATTTTTCCAGTGATTCTTTGACAAAATTTGTGGTTTTTTTTTTTTTTTTTTCCCAGCTATATAAAAAAAATGCTTGCTTTTTTGCTATTTTTTGAAAAAAAAATTGCTTTTTTTTTTTTGTCAAAATCAGCGATTTTTTTTTTTTTTTTTTTTTTTTTTTTTTTAATGCAACTGACAAAATTGATTTTTCCGCAACTATTTGTCGAAATTCGCGTTTTTTTTTTTTTTTTTTTTTTTTTTTTTTTTTCTGAATTTTTACACTAGACCCCGCTTTTTTTTTTATATTCAAAACTGAATGTCTAATAAATATATTTTTAAAAAGCTAGGTGTCAGATTTGACGACCGAGAATAATTTTGTAGTCGTAAAATTCAATTCTTTAGTTGCATTTGATGACTAAGGACTGCTAATTTCTAATACTGATGATGGCATTTTCCATCCTTGCCATCATATCATACTTTACAGAAATCAAAGCATTCGAGTTGAAAATATTGTTAATGCAACCAACGAAAACACAAGTTTGACCTAGAGTGTGATGAAATTCAATGTATTTATGACTCAACAAGTTGATATGATCCTATGCTTACTACATGAACAAAAATTGCCTTATTAGCTATTACTATTCTCAGAAGTTTTTCTTTCTTGTTTAAGGACTTTTATTTGGAAAAAGCAAGAAACAGATTATTTATTAAACAAAATTTAGGAACTTGCATTTGCACATCATTTATTCCAAAGAAGAATCTTAATAAATCACCATTTTAATCCATCTCATGGTTAATTTTCTTAAGTTACACTTTACAAAAAAAACAAATAAATAATGTAAAAACATTCTATTTTATTTAAATGTGATTTTCTTTCTAATTATTTTAAATAAATTTATAAATTGACAGTTAAAAGTGGAAATTGGGAAAAGTTTTTAAAAATCTTTTAAAAAGTTTTTATTAAGTATTGGATTTGGCCGAATACTTTGATATTCGGCCTAACCGAATATTTGGTAAGATTGCCGGATAGATACTGAATATTCGGTGCATCCCTAGTTGCAATAACTTGGTTTTATGTCAAGAAAAGAATATGATGATGAAAAGTTCAAGTGTATAACTAGTACAATATTAAACATCATGCTAGCTTTGTGTGTGCAAATAGGATGAGTGAGTGTTAAAACACTCATTTCATTTACAATTTAGTATTTCTGCAAAACTGTGAAAGAGCCTTAAAACTAAATTAGATTTCTGAATAGAAATTTATTAGGATTTTTGGAACATAAATTCATTTAATGACCTTGGAATCATTTTCATGGGAGGCTCAAAGTATTTTAGAAGTTGAGCCCCCCTCTCTCCTCTCCAGCACCCCCTTAGCTACTGGATACATGTATTGATTTAAAAAAAAAAGGGGGGGGGGTATTAAAAAGTTTAACCTCTTTTTATTTTAAAGCAAAAGTGCATTTTGTCAATTTTAAAAGGGTCTTTAAAAAATAGACTAGACAAAACAATTAATTATAGAGTTAATAAAAACTGCAAGTAAGTAATTTCATGAGTTATTAGCACAAATAACAAAGCTAACAAATATTATTGACTACTCATTTTGCTTTGTACTAAGAAAATTTAATGTTAATTGCCTAAATCTTAACTTACAAGATGTATGTATATGCTAACCAAGATCTCTTGCTGTGCTGAACATTTTTATACCAATTAGGTTTTTTCTCTTATACATTCTTTTATAACAGCTATTGAGTAGGTGTTATTCTTCCATTTATCTTTACAGACATGCTACTTTTCCGCGGAAACGCGGAATTCCGCTTTTTCGGCGACGGATTTTATTATCCCTGGGATCAATGCAAATATGCATTAAAATTTGTTGACATTTATATGTAGGGGGGGAGGGGGGTAACGATGAAATACAATGAAAACGCGATTCAAACGGCGCTAAATTAAGAAAATTTCTTCAAAGGATTGCAGAAACAACGCAAATTTCTCCAAAGGATTTTTAAAAAAAAACTATAAAATCATCAAATAATCGCGGATAAAATACTATTTTCTTCAGAAGATCGCGAGAAAAAACGATTTTTGTTAAATGATCACGAACAAGACGCGATTTTCGTCAAAAAAGTGCTGGGAAAACACGATTTTTGTGAACAGGTTGCGGAAAAATACTCTAATTTTGTCAAATAATCGTATTTTATCGAAAGATCGCGGAAAATGCTCCAGTTTTGTAGAAAGATCGCAGAAAATACGCAAATTTTGATGAAAGAGCGAGGAAAATACGGAAATTTTAACGAAAGATCGCTGAAAATACACATATGTTGACAAAAGATTGCAGAAAACATAAAAATTTTTACGAAAGATCGCGGAAAATACGCATATGTTGACGAAAAATCGCGGGAAATACGCATATGTTGACGAAAAATCACGGAAAATGTGCAAATTTTGATGTAAAATCGCAGAAAATACACAAATTTTGACGAAAGTTGGAGGAAAATGCAAAAATTATAACGAAAGATCGCAGAAAATATGTATATGTTGACAAAAGATCGCAGAAAACACAGATTTTGACGAAAGATCACGAAAAATACGCAAATTTTGACGAAAGATCACGGAAAATACGCAAATTTTGAAGAAAGATCGCAGAAAGTACGCAAATTTTGACGAAAAATCTCGGAAAATACGTACATTTTGACAAAAGATCACGCAAATTTTGACGAAAAATCGCAGAAAATACGCACATTTTGACGAAAAAGCGCGAATTTCGCTAAAGGATTTTGGAGAAATGCAAACCTCATTAAAAAGGCTGTGGGAGAAAAAGTGCAGTTTTCGTCAATTGGTTGCAAAAAACGCTAATTTCGTTAAAAAATTGCAGAAAAACGCAGATTTTGCCAAAAGTCTGTGAGGCCGTGAAAGTTCAGCTTTTTTCTTGCTGAGCCTGTAGCATGTCTGTCTTCAGTTCCAATATTTGTAATAAATTTATTATTGCAAAAGTAGAATGGGAAAATAGGATTCTGGTTGTTTGCTCTCTTTCTTTGTAAAAAATTTTTGTACTTGCTATGCTTATTTTATATAAAAGAATTAGAGCTGAGTACTCGGCCAATACTGAGTAGTTGTAAGAATTTCATTTTTTAAGCATATGAATTTATAATTGATCTGTATTCTGTAAAAAGTTATTCGAAGATTGATGTATAATATACATAGTAATTCATAAAACTATTTACTCTGTATTTAATATGTCTGCAAAATATAGAAATAGTTAAGAATAAAAACCCTCATAAAATTTCACATTTATACAAATAAAAATACTTTTTTGATATATAGGAAAACAGAAAAGACTATTATTTTGGACAAAGAAACTGAAAATGCAATAAATGCAATAAAGAATTAATAATTAAATTTATTATATTTCAAATTATGGTGCAAAAATACCAAACGTCATCAGTAGACAGGGCATTTCTTTTACTATTATGAATTTGGCCGGCCTCTGAAAATATACATTCGGAATAAACAGTTATTAAAGGTGTACATAAGAATTTTTTGCAAGGTTGCACATAATCGGAAAGTTTTTTTTTTTTTTTTCCCTCCACCATGCAAATGGAATGTCAGTTTTACATAAGTCTTCTGTTAAGAAAGCCTGTATCTCTTTTTGTACCAATTCTTCATGCAGAGATTTTTAACTAGTACTAATGCCACAGTCTTTTTGTTCATTCGCAATTTCCTCAAGACATTGCCAGAAAATAGATGAACTTTTTGCTAGCATTTTCTCTTTTAAGTTCTAGTTCTAGATCATCTACATTCATCAATTTTAGAGCTTACTTTTTAAGGCATTCTTAATTCACACATTTATAATTTTCATTGAAAAAGGTTAGTTTTTTATTGAGATATTTAAAAAATAATAAATTTAAAGTATCATAATTTAATATGTACACATGAAAAATGAAAAAAAAACTACAAAGCCAATATTTTTTTTAATCAAAAGAAAATAAAGTACAGACAGTTACAAAATAAATATGAAATGTTTTGCATTATTCAATGAATTGTTACAGTAACCAATAAACATTTTTATTTTTGATAGACTTCAATGGTCAAAATAAATTGGAGGGTTAAAGAATGTTTAATTTTATATTAGTTAATGACTGTAGTTGTCATGTATCAATTCTCCTCTTTTATTAGTTTTGAACTGTCAAAAATTGTCTTTAAAATGTGCCCAAATAAATTTCAATTTTAATGAGTTAATTTATTTATACTATACAGGTATATTTATATATATGTACACCTAAGCTCACATTATGCAAAAATCAGTGTTTTATTTTCTTTTCCGAGTACTCAGCTACTCGGCCAAAGTACTATTTGGTACACCACTAAAAAGAATGAATAATTTGATTACTTAAAGGAAATTATGACATCACAAATTATATTAATTAAAATAGAATGTTTGAATTTAATGCTTTTTATGCCTTTACAAACTTACTGTACTTAGTGTTTTAAAATTCTCAAGAATTAAGTTGAGATAGTTTTTGATTTTTTTTAAAATTTATTTATTTTGTATTTTGTTTTACTTTTTATTTTATTTTTTTTATTTATTTATTTTTTAATTTATTTATTCATAAGGCCTGTATTTCTGTAGGTAATACCTGTTGAAAAATTCCAAATTAATCTAGATTATAATACTTTAATGCCATTTTAAATATTTGTAAAAAAAATTCTTTTTTTAATCAATGATTTTTTTAAAAATCAGCTGATTTAAATCCCAATTTAATTGCAGATTTAAATCTATTGATTAAAATTGCTGACACACTGTATACTAGTATTAATTATTTTGATTGGTTCAAAATTTTATTTTTATTTAATTTTCTTTTACTGTTCCCTTTCTTGTAGGTCAAATCTTGAAAATAGAATGCTTGAATTTCCAGAATGTAAGTAATATTACATTTTGTATGTATTTTTTTTCTGTGCCAGTTTAACTGTCTTTTTATGTTTGTCTTACTATATGTTTGCATAAATTCTTTTATATATTTTAAATCAATGCACAAAGTAGCAAAAAGTTCTAGATGAGAAATGGATATTGCAAATTTTCTTTTCTTTTTTGCAGATTATTTTTCTAATAACACATACAAAATGTAACACATTTTAAAACTGCATAATTATATAAAAGCAAAAAGCTTGAAACTACAGTCGCGTCTCTATATAAAGAAATCCACCATTCCAGTAAAAAATTCCGTTATATAGAGAAATTCGATGTATAGAGAATGATGTTAAAAATCGTATTTGATGTGTGAAATTTGAAATGTTTAAAAGTAAATATTAACCTAACATTTTATTTCATAATTATTTAAGCTGTTTCAAAAAAGAGAACAGACATTTATTTGAAAGCTCAATGAAAATCAAATAAGGAAGACTTGCATTAATTTCAGACAATAAAATCTGTAAATTTTTTGTTGTTTTGATTTTAAAGTTGTTACGCTCTCAAAAAAAAAAAAAAAAAAAAAAAAAAAAAAAAAATTTTAGCGGAATAAAACATTGTAGTTAACATTTCACTCCTTTTGAAGACCTCTCTTATGTGCCTCTCATTGATTCCTCACTTACATGTGTATCAATCCAATTGACACTGTTTTGAGAAGGATGTGGAAAGGTGTGTAAGAGGTGGGATGAATTCGTTGGATTTAAAGAACAAGGAGAGAAATAATACAAAAATGCAGCAATAACGATAAATAAAAAATAAGTGATGGAAAATTGATTCCATATGATTTCGAAGCTTTTTAAAACTGAATATATTAAGTTCAATTTATGAAAAAATTCGTTATATGGAGATAGATATTTCGCTATATAGAGACTGTTTTTAATGTAATCATGCGAAAAGGTGACCGTTCCTACTAAAAATTCGTTATATAGAGAAATTCGATGTATGGAGTTTTGTTATAGAGAGACTCGGCTGTATTTTGAAACCTATTCACATCAATTGAATGATACTTAAAAAGAAAAAATTCTTCTAAAAATCTATTCAAGCCTTTTTTTTTTTCTTTTTTTTTTTTTCCAAGATAAACAGCTTTTTAAGCTGTTAAAATCAGTGTTGATTTCAGACATTTTTCTCTGAGGGGGGGGGGGGGCATTATAGAGTTCCAGGGGGAAATTTTCAATTTTTCACCATTAAAAACACAAAATTTCCTGGAGGGGCCATCCCTGTCCCGGGCCACATTCTGAATTCAACACTGGTTAAAATGTAGTATTTCTTTGTATTTCAAGACTTTTAGAAGGAATATCTAGAAGCATTCTGAATTCAACATTTTTGAAAAAGGGGATTAAAATGTTGAAATAAATGCAACTGTATTAAAGGGAATTCTATCGCATGAGAAAATGGATGCAAGAAACAATTTCAGGAACATTATTGTTGAACTTGTTTTGTCAATCACAGGGAAATGACCGCTGTTTACTTTTATCTGTCTTTCTCCTATTACTTAAGACTCGCCAATTATCTGTCCTCTTTTTTTTTTTTTTTTTTTTTTTTTTTTTTTTTTTTTTAACTAAGTATTGTATAAATCGACCCCCCTCCCCCATTTTCAACTCCAAAATTTTGTCTAAAATTCTTTGATTTATACACAAATATGCCAGAAAGAGGATAACCTGGATAAGAAATCAGACAAAAGTTTTTGACATCCTTGAAAGAATCAAACAGCTAAAATGGAAATGAGCTGGGCACATTGCAAGAAAACAAGACAATAGATAGAGCACAAATATGCTACAGTGGTATCCCAGAGATGTAAAACAACCAAGAAGACAACCACAGGTAAGATGGAATGATGAAATTAGAAAAGTGGCTGGTGTAAATTGGATGAGGCTGGACAGAAAACATTGGAAAATACTGGGGGAGACCTACATCCAGCAGTGGATCGAAAACGGTTGATGATGATGATGATAATGAAATATGTTATATGAGTTATTCTATACATAAATATCATTGTTTAGAGTGTCATTATTTTGCAAATTATTAATCAAACATTAAAGTGTATCAAACCTTTTATTTGCACTCTGTATATCAGTGGTAATATAAATCTTTGATGAATATAAAATTATAATTCTTTCTTATCCTTTCAGTGTTGAAAAACAAACGTAAGCATACGAATTGTTGTTATTGTGGAACAATCTTCACTTCCAACAACTCTAAAATACAGACAAAACCACATAAAAAGTTGAATTGCCACATTAAAAAACTTCGAAAAACAGAAAAAAATGAGCCTTGGAAGTTAAACTGTCGGCAGAAGAAAAAGTTGAAAAGATTTTACAATTCAGCTACTAAAATAGTATGTAAAATTTGTTTTCACATTTAATTATCATATATACTAAACTATAATTCACTATATTGCTTTATACTGTACATTTATATGTGTATATATTAAACAATACATTACATTTACTTTAAATTTTTTTTTCTAAAAACTTTTTTTTAAGTGATTTTTAAAATATGTTTACTAAGTTAAGCAATAATAGTTAAGCAGAGTGCATCAAAAATGTGCCTTGATTATTTGGTTTCCAGTAATGCACCTTTTGTTTTCCTGGCATTCACATACAGTGAAGTTTCCATCTAAAGAAGTGCCCCACTGGTAGCTGAGAGATTCTGCTCTTAAAATTGGTAGACAGCAGGTACTGGGTTCGTACCCAATCATGGCCATTAGCCTAATTGTTTGGAGTTTTTCATGGTTTTCTATGAACTTTGGTACAGTATACTCTTTAAAATCTGCACATTTACATTATACTGTACAGATATAAACAATGAAATTTTCAGTTCAGATGTAAGTACAAAATTCCAGAATTTTAGTTGTATATCATTGTATATGTATTTCAGTATGTTATTCTTGGTAATATGAATTTGTAGTTTTTCATGAAGGAAGCAAAAGTTTGTGATGAAAATCAAGATATTACTGATATCACTTGTAATCACAATCTTTTTACAAAATATATTTATATATATCAATCAAAGCTTTTTTGGTTATTTAAACTGACTAAATCTGAAATAAAAATTCTTTTTTTTTAATATATAATTTTCATATGAATTAATAGGTTACCTTTATCAGGAAAGTTTTTCATTGAATAATTCAAGAAAAATGTATCTCATTGTTATTATGCATATAATTATATGCATAATTATTATGCATTTAATTATAAGTTATTGCTTACTTTTAATAATTTAATTTTAATAATTTAATTAAAAAAATTTTTTTTATCTTTATAGTTTGACTTTATTTAGCTTTTTTAATATGTTACTATACTGCAAGTATTCATTAAAATTTTGGTTGCATTGTAACATTTATATGACAGTTTAAAAAATATAAATAAAGCAATGACCAAAAATCCATGCAACCTATGGTCTCACGCTTTGCAGATTTGAGGGAGTCTACTGTATTATAGGCTTAGATGCAGTATCTTCCCGCGAGGTGCCATTTTGTTTCCCTGTTACTTCTCATACATTAATATTTTACCTAAAACTATAAAATGCAACTGAAATGGTTATTTAATGATTGAAATCATACATTTCAGAAAATGATGTGAAATTAAATAAGACAATTTACTTTGGAAATTCAAAGATTGAAAGATCAAGTTTTTAATAATAAAAATAGTTTGATTTACTTATTCATTTATTATCTAAAACATTCAAGTAAAGTGAAAATAAATTTTTTAGTATGCATAAGATAAGTCTTAAAAATATTTATTTTAAGTTTCCTCAAAAAAATAATAGCAAAATAATGATAGTAATAGCAATTTGTGAGAAATAATAGGGAAACAAAATGGCGGCTTACGGGAAGATACTGCATCTGTTCCGTATTATAATTTATTTACCAATTGAATACTTGTGTTAAAAATTAAACTAATATAGCATTAATCTTTCTTTGCTATCCTGATGCATAAATAAAATGTCTGAATAAAATAGTTTTAAATTACTGTTATTATTTTCATCATTTTAATTTCTGATCGTGTCAATATTTTATGTATTTGAAGGTTTACACATGTCTGACATGTAAAAAGACAACTTCTTTTGCTGGTTCGAAGGCGAATAGTTCTTCTTTATGTACCAAAGTTTCTACTACAAGCACACCTATTCCAAAACTAAAATTGAATAAAAGTGATGTGAATGCAGGCTTATTTATTCCATTACCCACTGTTACTAGTGGGAGTGAAAAGTGAGTAAATTTAATTTATTTTATGAGTGAAACCCCCATAAAAATTCAATGAAAAAAAATGTTTAAAAAAGCTGTTATATTGAATTTATTAAAAAAAAAAAAAAAAAAAAAAAAAAAAAAAAAAACTTCAAAATCAATCTTATTCATTGACTAGCCTAACTTTTAAAAAATATATAACAAAATATGTTTTAACTTCAACTTTTCAAATTATTGAAAAATTAAACTTTATAAGTAACATGTATACTTTATTATCAGAAACATGTAATCAAGATAAGTAATTATTAAGACTTTTGATTTTTGGTATTAAGTTATGAAAAGTTAGTAAAAATAGTAACACTTTGAGGCATTCTTTTTTTTTTTTTTTTTTTTTTTTTTTTTTTCTTTAACAAAATCTAAACATAACATTATTTACGCCCTCTTAATTTCTATGCATACTTTACTTTAAATATTTTTAGCTCACAGGCTATCATAGCCTGAGAGATCATCTACCTGCCCGTTCTGTATTCTGTTCTACATTCGTCTGTGCGTAACGCGATAACTCATGTTAAAAATATCCGATCCACTTGAAATTTTGTGTATAGGTATATCCTGATAAGGCGCTTCCCTGATTAGTTTTTGGAGTTCATTCATTCGATATGTATAAGAGGGGGGACAGGGCTCATGCCCCTCCCCTTAATTGATATAAATTGGTTTTTCATGCAAAATTGTCAGTTTTCATTTAAAAATTTAGAAATAGGATAATTTTGAGGAGGCGCCTCCATGATTGGTGTTAGGTGTTCATTGGATAAGTATAAACAGGGGGAATGGGAGGTTTTAACCCCTCTCCCCTTAATTTATATAAATGGGTTTTTCATGCAGAATTATTAAATTTTGTTCAAATCTCAGAATAGTTTTGAAGTTTAATGATTAAGTATAAAAGAGGTGATAACTCCGCTTAAATTATATAAATGGCTTTTTATTAAGAATTTTCCAATTTGTTCTGAATTTTAGATATAAATTTTTTATATGATGTCCCTGATTAGTTTAGGGGGTTCAATGATTCAGTACAAAAAGTGAAAAGGGAAGACCGTTTCCCCTCCTTAATTTTTTTTTTTTTTTTTTTTTTTTTTTTTGAAAATATAAGGCTGTAATGCACAATAAGTATGAATAGCCTGTGAGCTCAATGCCATCAGTTTAACTGGGCAATATCCTTTTTATTATTATTTTTTTTTTTTTTCATATGATATTGTTATATAGTTTGCATACATTTTATTTTATTATTATTCAGTATTTAAAAGTATTTTAACATGCAATAGAATAAACATATTTCTAAATTTGATGGCACGCTTGGCAACTACAATTTTGCATGTGGACATTCCCACTCTTGACTTGAGTTTTTAATACCTAATCTCTCAACCTTTGGCTTTTAATGCATTTATAGTAAAACTTTTAATTTATCAAAAAATACTCGTTTCCTTTTTACTGTGATGTCATTTTTATTAACTAAAGAATTTAACCTTTGACTGAGATTAGTTTCTCAAACTCAATATCAGCAAAATGAAAAAAATAAATAAAATGTATGCCTGTGTGTGTTTTTAAAAAATCATTTTCTTTCACATAAAAAAATAAAATATTTTTAATTGTAATGAGAAAATGTATCGGTAAAGATATAGTAATTCCTATTATTTCTCTTTTGAATTACCCTAAAATCCGCACATAATTTACAGATGTAAACAATGAAACTTTAACTTCTGATTTTGGGACCAAATTTGACTTTTTTATTTTAATAATAAATGCTATGTATATTTTGATCTGTAATTTTTGTTAATATTACTGAATTCATACTTTTTCGCAAAGAAAAAATAAATTTATATCTGAAAATAGTGAAGATATGGCTGATATCACTGGTAATCACAATCTTTTTACCAAATAATTTATGTATTAATCAAGCTTTTTTTGTTTTTAAGTCTGGATAAATCTAAAATAAAAGCTCTGTTATTTTATGATTTTGATGTGAATTAATAGTGTACCTTTATGAGGCAAGTTCCATTGGATAATCAAGGAAAAATGCATTTCATCTTTATAATGAATATTTAATTATACATTTAGTATTTACTTGACCTTTGCTTATAAAATTTTAATCATTTTAAAAACTATCTAAGTGTTTATTATTTTAGTTTATTACTTTACTTCATTTAATATTTTACTATATTCTAAATATTCATTATAATTTTGATTGCATTATTAATTGCATTCAAATTACTGCTTTAAAAAAATAAAGTAATAACCAGAAATCCATAAAATTCTAAAATATACATAACCTCAGGTCCCAAGCTGTGTGAATTTGAGGTAGTCTACTTTGCTACCATTGTGGAAAAACTTATAAAATTAAAACTTAAGGATGGGAATATTAAAGAAGAAGCTGGTGCAAGTACATCTATAACTGATCAATTTATATTTAAAAAAATAATTAGAGACATTGGTTCAATAGAAGAAAAAAAAAAAAAAAAAAAAAAAAAAAAAAAAAAAAAAATCCCTGTGGGCTCGGCCTACGGATGGATGTAGATTTCAAAGTTAGGAACAAATTTCACCAATAAAAACTAAATCAAGGTTAGAAATAAACACAGTTTCATCACTAAGAATGAGCTCTAGGGACCTAAACATTTTGTGAAAATTATAATATACACGCATACACACACGGAATAGATTTAAAAATGGTGAAAACAAAATCAGACAACTTTAAAATGTTAAAATATGCCAATATTTTTATTGTCTAATTTTTATCATGTTTCATTACGTTTTCACAAACTCACATGACATTATATATTCACTTGCTTTTCATCCATTATATCAGGGCTCGAAAATTCAAAAAATGTCTAGGTTCCGAGCTGGGAACCTACATGAAAAGTATAGGTTCCCAGATGAAAAACGTAGATTCCCAATAAAATTTATGTGCAAGTATTTGGACAAAATTTGCCCTTTTTTTTTTTTTTTTTTTTTTTGTGATATTTTTACAAAACCTGCCGTTTTTCAAAAAAAATTTTTAACAACTTTTGCCGTTTTTCACTTTTTTTTTTTTTTTTTTTTTTTTTTTTACAAAACTTGCCATTTTTTCACAATTTTTTAATGAAATTTGCATTGCTTCCTGCAATCTTTTGACAAAATTCAGGGGTTTTTTTTCGTAGATCTTTTGTTGAACTCTTTATTTTCTTGATATTTTTTGACAAAATTTGCTGTTTTTTAAATTTTTTGACGAAATTACGCATTTTATGGACTGCTCAAGAGCTATATTTTTGCTTAATTTATGAGATATAACGCATGCATGGCGTCGCTGGCGACCAAGATGTTTTTCAGGTTCCCAGCCAAGCCAGGAACCTGAGTGAAAAAATATAAATTTCCAGAAATGATTTCTGGGATCCCGGGAATGCTATTTTTCGAGACCTGATTATATTTTCAATATGATATGTTACATATGAAAATATAATTTAAAAAAAAATCATCTAGCTGTTTATTTGATTTTCCATTTTTCATATAGAAATCTTGCTGTAGAAAAGTTATGACATAATATTCAATTTTTTTTTTTTTTTTTTTCATTTTTTCAAATCTTGCAGTAGTAAAGTAATTGTTGTAAGAATTTTGTCTTTTCTTTTTCTTTTTTTTTTTTTTTCAATTGTTGGCAACTGCTATTACGAAAAATGTTTATTTTTTTCCTGTCATTGTTGTGTAAAGCCTGGTTTTGTCAGAGTCATGTTAAGGCTGTATTCAAATTTTTGAACCCTCCCCATTTCCACCCCATTTGGGCCAATTTTACTCATTTGCAATCCACGGAGAGATATTAACCATCTCAATGTATTTGGCGAGTTTGGAGACGATTTGTACATAATTACAATTTTTATTGTACGGAAAAAATTTTGTACATAAATACATATATATGTGACGATTTAAAAGTTAGGAGCCAGAGACATCAACGCCGGGTTTCCCATTCACCACAGAGAAGTCGTGGCCACCGAGGAAAATAAATAAATAGATGTAGAGAATCCAAATAATTACTCATAGGCTGCTGTAAGTTCATTTATTTAATCCGTAATCATGAGAAAGGGAAAAGCTCCTTTTGCAAACATTCCATCATTATTTCAGCGAGCCGTACTCATCGAAGAAGAAAAAACCCAAAAATCCTCCTTCTCAACTCGAGGCTTCCACCTTTTAAACTAAAAAGAAAATTCCAGAACATTCTGTAACCTCAAACCATCATTCTTTTACGTAAACAGAATTCTTGTCCAGCTACGAGACTATTTTCCACAGACGATAAATTTATTTTAAAAAAATATTATTTAACCAATTTATAATCGACTCAGAATTCTTAGGCAGACGATTTTTATAAATGATTAATTTTAAGAGAAAAAGAAAAGAAATGAATTTATTAATATGCACACTATCAAAGGTTGACGGCAGAAAAATAAATAAATAGATAAAATAAAATAATGATATTTTTTGAAAGGTATGGTTTTGGAATAAATTTAATAAGACTTTCTTAAAAAGGGTTGATAAAACATAGAAAAATGAATTTTATTTGGAATATTAAGAAATAAAAATTTAATTAAGAATATTTTTAATTTAGAGCCATTTTAAGTTTACGCATACTGGAATAATGTTTTTTAAGGCAAATTAAGAATTTATAAAGTCTCCATAAAGATTAACAGATTAGATCTAGAAACAAGATTTTAATTTAATAAGTTGAAGTAAGTACGGAATATTATTATAAGAAAATTAAGATAGTATAAAGGTTAGTTTTGACAAAAAATTTTTAAATTTGTAATATATATATATATATATATATATATATATATATATATATATATATATATATATATATAAACTTTTTAGATGGGAATGATTTTGGGTTCCTGGTGTCTTATAATGAAAAGTTATGATGAAATTTTTCAAAAATCATACCATGGTAACGACTGCAATATGTAGTATTTCTTACGAAAAATACCCAAAATCAGGGCAGATGACTTTTAAAAAAACCAGCTTTGTATTTTAATTATCTTATACTGTAATATGAACAAAACTATATGTATGTGTGTGTAAATTTTATCTTAAAAACGGCTGTCATGATTTCGACAAAATTTTGTATTCTCCCATTTTTGGACATAAAAATCCATTGCACTTGGTCATATGCTCGAGAAAATTTGAATAGTTGATCTTAAAGGGTCAGGGTCAAGCTATTTATATCTAAAAAACGGCTGGATCGATTTTAAGGAAATTTTGTATCTAACCATATTTAGGCACAAGAAAACAATTGAGCTAGGTCACATGTTCGAGAAATTTCGATTAGTGGGTCATTGTGGGTCAAACCAATTTTATTCAAAAAGAAGGTTCTAACAATTTTGACCAAATTTTGTATTCTACCACTTTGGATTACAAGAAGACCATTGGTTTAAGTCGTATGTTAGAGAAAATTTGATTAGTGGATCTCATCAATTTTATCTAAAAAATAGTTGGCACAATTTTGACTAAATTTTGTATTATGTTATTTTAAGACATGAGAAAATCATTAGGTTAGGTCACATGTATGAAAAAATTCGATTAATTGGTCATAATAGGTCAGGGTCAAACTATTTATATCTAAAGAGCCGAGTGGATTGATTTTAACAAAATTTTGTATCCAACTACATTTTGGCTTGAGAAAAAATTATTGGACTAGATCACATATTCGAGAAATTTCAATTAATGAGTCAAACCAATTTTATCTAAAAAATGGCTGTAATGATTTTGACCAAATTTTGCATTCTATCGATATGGATTACAAGAAGACTATTCAGCTAAGTCACATGTTAGAGAAAATTCGATTAGTGGGTCATTGCAGGTCACACTAATTTTATCTAGAAAATAACTTGCACGATTTTGACTAAGTTTTGTATTCTATTAGTTTTCAGGCGCAAGAAAATCATTGGACTTGTTCACATGTTTCAGAAAATTTGATTAGTGTGTCATTTTTTGTCATAATGGGTCAGGGTCAAGCTAGATGATATGTTCGAGAAATTTCGATTAATGAATCATTTTGGAATCACTGCGGGTCGAACATATTTTGTCTAAAAGATGGCTCTAATGATTTTGACTAAATTTTGTATTTTTTTCATTTTCAGACTCGAGAAGACTAGCGGGCTAAGTTTCATGTTCAAGAACATTTGATTAATGCATCATTTTGGATCACAATCAGTTCAAATCAAATTAAATGTTTCTGAAAATGTCTCAAATAATTTTGACAAAATTTTGTATTGTGCTGTTACAAGGCATGAGAAGATATCATTGGACTAGGTTACATGTTCGAGGAATTTTGATTAGTGGGTCACCATATGTCCGAATCAAGCTAATTGTATTTAAAAAATGGTTCAAATGAAATTGAGAAAATTTTATGTTATACTGTTTTCGGGCACAAGAAGATCACTTTGCTAGATCATATTAAGTTATTTTATTTTTATTATTGTTATTCTATGTTCTTTTTTAAGATTTTGTTCATCTGACGAAATCCTATTTGTCTCTGTCTGCTGTCTATCACAGAGTCCGTGCGCAAAAACTATATAAGTCAGAATGTTCAAATTTTGTTTACTTATAGCTGAATACCTCTCATCACACAATAAATCATAAAATTTTGAAAAAGACTATTATTTTAATTAAAATATTTTTTTTTTCTTCTAATTGTTGCACACAAGTTTAAATAGATATAACAATTATTTCTTTTTTATACTTTCAAAAGAAATGGAGTACTTCTGTTGCCACAATTACAAAATTGGTATTAAAAACTACAAAAAAAAATCTCAAAAATAAATCGAGATACAGCTTATAAACACATTGCATTTAAAAGTAAATTTTTTTTTCCTATATGATGGTGTAAAAATTGAAAATGTACGACATTTATAAGTTTAAAAATTTGCAATAGCATAAATTTAAAAATTTAAATTTCATTTCTTTTAATTGTTGCATGCAAGTTTAAATAAAATTATGTATGTAACATGAATTAATGGATTAAATAAATCACGTGAAAAACATTTTTTTTTATGTTTTGACATCCAAAGTGAAGCATTTTTTTATTTATTAAATTCTTATTCATTTAACCTCCTCAGTCCTGATGTCGCCTGGAGGCGACACTAAAAAACACCCTTTAAATGAATTTAAAATGCTTCTAAAAGTGTTAAATTTACATCTAGACTTTTTTTAATAAATGTGTGCATGTTATAAGCATCAATATATAGATTAATGCATTTTGGAGATGTTTTATAATAATTTTAAACTGGTTTTTGTAGTGCTATGTAAAATTTGTCTCTGGACTGAGGAGGTTAGATCACTAGCCGCCTCTGGTGACCGGTTCGGTCTCCCTTAAATTTATGCTAAGCTTTGTAACATTTTACTTTTATGCATAATTTTATTTACTTGCGTACCTTTACTAAATCTGTAGATACTGACAGAGAAATCAACAAATCTAGGCAATCAAAGCAGCATTTAGGAAAAGAATTCAGTATTCTCTTCTGGTTGGCGCGATTGGTGAATAAATCCGAAATGCGGTGCCGAAAAACCACTTTTCGTTTGTTAATTTAATGATAAAATGTTTTGAAGGAGATATTAAACGAAACCCTCTGCGCGATCTGCAATCGCACTTACCCACTTTTTTTTTTTTTTTTTTTTTTTTTTTTTTTTTTTTTTTTTTTTTGACGAGGTTTTTTTGTGATAAATGTTTTGATATGGTTGTTGCAGTTTTCAGCAAAGGTTGCAACTTTTTAACTCGCCATTTAACATTTTTAATTTTTCACACGATAAATTAAAATAATTCTTTTCATTGTGGCTTATGGTATTATTTATTCTTATTCCTTTTTTTTTTTCTTTTTTTTTCTTTTTTTTTTTTAAATAAGTAAATGTTGTGAATTTTAAATGTTTGTTTTAAATTAAAGTTGTGTATTTTAAATAAAATGAATAAATGAAAGTATTATATTTGGTACTACTTAATTATCCCTTCAACTAAAAAACTATCATCAAACTTTAAGATTAAATGCAGATAATAGATGATCATAAATGTTGCATTCACTTGACATTAAACATGCTACAGGTGTTTGTTATGCCAAAAAGTAACTTTTAATTTAACTTTTTATTATTATTTTTTTTTTTTTTTCATGTTTTACTTATTTATTTATTTTATTTATTTATTTATTTATTTATTTTTTTTTTTTTTTTTTTTTTTTTTTTTTTTTTTTGAAGAATGAAGAAACCAAAGGAAAAATTCTCACAGGATTCATCCTGTGAGAAGTGATAGATTATTTACCGGATCCAAAATTAAATTACAGGAAATACTTTTTAATACATCTGATGTTAAATGAAAAATCTACTATATTTTAAGAAATACAGATGACAGCAAATATTATTAAATGATTACAATTGTTGTTCAACTTTCATTTAGATAATATTTCTTATTTCTTATTATTATTAAATAAATTTAAAAAAACTAAATTGATTAAAAAAATGTTGCTATAGTACATGGTAGCAAAACAAGCATCTTAGTTCTATAAATGTAATATAGGATCGACAAATTTTCAAAGTGTGAAATTTTCATTGCATTAATCAAGAAGCATGTGCTATCGTCCCATGAGCAAAAGCTAGCTTTTTTTTCTTCTTTTAGAGCTGTACATCCGTATAAAAGTTTGTCACTTTTTTTTGGTAATTTTGGACACCCTCCCCTCTTACGATATTATGTACTATCATTCCTCGAGCACCCTCTCCCTCAGTAATGGTATCTTCAATAATGTGCAAAATTCCTTTGATTTTTTGGATTTTTTTTCTTTTGTTTGGAGTGATGGTTACATTTATTTTTCGCATAATTTATTGATTTAGATGTAGAAAAATCTATAAAATGTCACTTTATATATGAAATAACTTTATATCAAACAACACTTAAAAGAAATAGTTACTATTTAAAAGTGTTTTAAAATAGCTTTAAAACTTTTTGTTACATACCTGCAACAGTAATAATGTCTTTTTAGAACTGTTCTCGGACAAGGCGGGGCAGACATAACAAAACAGACGGACAAGTTTTTCTTTTATTTACTAAACACAAATATCGTTTAAAACATAACATCGTGTACAGTTTGTCGAACAGCAAATCAATATATACATACACATATGACAGCATAATAGTAATGCTAAACGTTGGGGTATTCCATGTTTTGCAGTTATATAAATTTATAATCATTTAATTATTTTAATAACATTGCATTTGCAAAAAAATAGATAACAGTTTTAAAAAAGATAAAATTCTATTTTGATGTGAAGACCAAGTTACAAATAAAACTAGTTGGATGTGCCAATCCCAAAACTTTCTTCTATCTCATACGTACATTATAATATTTTAAAAAAATAGTTACTTATTTTAATGCTTTAATAATTTTAATTCAATACCATGCCAACCTTGATTTTCATCATAAATTTCTGCTTCAATCAATTAATCGTAGTAAAAACAAATTTACGTCTCTGCATGAGCCAATGGACAATAAAATTATAGGCAGAATTTTTTTTTTTTTTTTTTTTTTTTTTCAAATTCAGGGAGGACCTACCTGCCTTACCAAAAAATAATCATATACAAAAAATTTAGTTCAGTTCTAGAACTAACTTCATACACTTTTATGTGGTGCAACATTGAAAATGACATAAAATTCGCTATTGTAGCGCCCCCTTCTGGCAGATTTTTTTCAGATTCAGTGTGATCCAACTAGCCATAGCTATACACTTACACAAAAAATTTCATTCAATTCGATGCATAACTTCATGTACTTTTGGTCGGTATAATATTGAAAATGGCACAAGAATCGCGATTGCAGTGCTTTCTTCTGTTGGATTTTTTTTTCAAATTCAGGGAGGACCAACTAGCCATAGTCATACACTTACACAAAAAATTTGGTTAAATTCGATGCATAACTTCATATACTTTTGGTCAGTACAATATTGAAAATGGCACAAAAATCGCGATTGCAGCGCCCCCTTCCGATGGAATATTTCAAAACTGAAGGAGGACCTGCTTGTCACAGCCAAAAAAATTCACAAAAAATTTGGTTCAATTCTATGCATAACTTTATACACTTTTTGATGGTAGAATGGCGACAGACACATGGACAGACAGACATTTTGTAAAGACATGTTTTTTTTAATCTCTGACCCCTAAAACGTGTAAATCCGTCAAAAACCGAAAATAAAAATTCAATTACAATACTTTCTTCTATTGTAGACAGAAGAAAGTTAAAAGAATTCTTTTTTCTTATTGGATCAAAAATGATAACGATATCAAAAGACAAACCAAAACCTGTTAACCCTGTTTCTGTTGTTCTGTTCTGTTAGCCGTGCTTCTGTGCTAGATTAAAGCGCATTTTAATCTAGCGAAAAATGTTTCACATTTTTAATTATTTTTCATTTTTAAAATGCATTTAAAAATTTAATAAATATAATTGTTATTAATGTAGTGTAAAGTTCAAACATACAATACTAAAAAATAAAAATAAATTTCTTTCCATGGTATTTACGAAAAAAAAAAAAAGTTCAAAAATTATATATTGACCATTTTGAAAAATGAAATATTTCCAAATTTGTCGCCATGTTTAAATAGCCTTTTAATATTTTACTAGATTATATTAACTTAGCTGCCACTCAAAATTTGGCAAAAAAAAAACTATAATAATAATCTATATATATAGGGTTGGCACAGTTTAAACCAAATGGTTTTTTTCTCAAAAAAAACCAATTGGTTTTTTTAGAAGAAATCTAATGACATTTTCTTTTTTTTCTTTATACTTTACATATTTCAAATTATTGGACATAAATAATTTCTACTTTTAACACTTTATTTCAGTAATAAGTATTATATATAGTGGGTTTAGGTCTTTTTTTATGCATAGGATTACGCCAATTGGTTTTTTCTTTTAAAAGAGCAATTCTTTTTTAGAAGAAATCTAATGACATTTTCTTGTTTCTTTATAATTTACGAGTTTCAGATTATTAGATATAAATAATTTCAGTTGTTTTTTAGGAGAAATCTAATGGCATTTTCTTTCTTTATAATTGACGGGTTTTAGATTATTGGATATAAATAATTTCTACTTTTAACACTTTATTTCAGCAATTTCAGCAATAAGCATTAGACATATTGGGTTTACGTCATTTTTTATGCATAGGATTAAAATCAGTACACATTGGTGAACATATCTATTGCGCTAAAAAAAACTTCAAACATGTGAATTGATCAAAGATAAAATAGATTCAATATTTAGTATAAAATATTTAATTTTTTTTTAATAATGCAGATTATTTAATGCAATTAATAATGTAACACAATGATCTTTTAAGATTTTGCACAAGCTGTAAAAGAAATTTTTCTTTTGGGAGATTATCTTGATGAATTAAAAGAAAGACTGGTTGCTAGTCTATAGCATTTTTATAATAATTTTTTCCCCTTTGCTATCTGCTGAATTTAACGATTAAAATGTTAACTTCAAATTGTCACTCAGAAAGAAAAAATCCTAAGAAGTATTTGTAATTTATTATTTGAATAATTTTGGAAAAGAATATTTATCAAACTATATCCAAAGGTTTATTATTAGTAATCAAAAGATTGTTTATAAAAATTTACAGGGCTTCAATGGTTCACTGTGTAGAACAGTTAAAACTTTCAACATAAGACTGTTTGCTAAAACTGTTTAAATTGAAAAATGATTTTTTTTTTTTCAATTTTCAGCATAAATTCACTATAATTATTAAATTTAAATTATTTTAAATGAAGTTACACTGCTTATAAACCAATAATGTCTGTTTTTATCAGTAAATATGCATGTATATCTAATAAGAAAGGATGTTTTAAAAAACCTGGTTTAAACCAAAAAACCCGGGTTTTTTTTGGGGGGGGGGGGTCGAAAAAACCTGTTTTTTTTCCAACCCTGTATATATATATATTACGCTGTCGTATGAGACACAAAAATCATGATTATTCGTTAATTGCTCAATGGCAACATCCAAATTAAACGCATCTTATTGGTTACTGTGCAAAAGTCCTTTGTTAAGACTTAGGCTGTGGTAAATTGGATTTGTATATGTTTTGTTCCTTCGTTGAAATTATGGAGCTTCAAAATATCATTATCTTTATTTTTTCTGTTCTTTTTTACTTAAAAAAATAAATAAAAGTCATGAATTTTAAAGTTTTCAGTTTCAAATTAAAGTTATATATTATAAATGAAATGAGTGAAATTATTATATTATATTGTAAATAGTTAATGAAATACGAAAAAATGCCACTGGTACAATATTTGTCGATTTATTATCTGCGCCAGGCTAGCATAAAAATATTGAGCTCTTGATTTATCAGCACAGATGTCATATATGCAGCACATTGGTGCGTTATTTTTCTGACGCCAATTTGATGAAAATTTCGTTTTAAAATACCAGCTACATACATATTTCTAACTAATTTCTATTATTTTAAAAAGGAAATAATAATAATAAATAAATAAAGTTTAGATAATAATCCTCTATATAATAAAAGCCTAAGTCATGTGACTGTCAACACTTCTGGGCTTACCCACTTCACTCTTTATGTCAGGGTGCGTAGCGGTGCTTACAAGGTACTTATTTTGAAAGCAAATTTGTCAGGTCCTTACAAGGTGCTTCTTTTTTTCCCAGAGTGCTTATTTTTTTCCTCTTTCTCCCTTGAAATGCCTATTTTTGAATGAACTGCTTGTTTTAATTTTCGCGATCCTGACCTGAAACTATTTCGATAAAAGCTAAACAACTACAACTTTTCCTTATCTAGAACGGCCGATGATGCGTCGTTCGTACCCCAGAAATGTTCCTATTGTCCACTTTTAATCCTCCCTCATCTTTCAGCCTTTGATTCTCGGAACTCTGAACGTAAATTCTCCGTCTTTTGTGACTCTCGTGTGCACGTGTGATTATTCATTATTGCCATTTGAGTTTTTTATTATACCAAAGTAAGTTGAATATATCGTCGAACGATCGATCAAAATAAGTTGTGAATATCGTGAAACAATAAAGAAAATATCTCTATCAAATGACAGGGCGCGCGAAAAGAAAACTGCGCGCGGGACAAATTGTAAATTTGACGATCCCTCTACCCAACTTTTTCTTGTAATAGACGAAAAATGACATTGGTAGTATAAATTTGATACCCCCTAAATTTCCATACCCAGGGCGACTCCCCCCCCCCCCTTTTCGCACAGTGCTGTCCAAAGATCATGAAAATGCTCAAATTTTTATAAAGAATCGCGAAGAAACCTAAAAATATCATAGAAAAATTTGAAAAAATTCGTTGAAAAACCAAAAACATTCATCAAAAGATTATGAAAAAAAAGCAAATTATGTCATAAGAATGCGATCAAATCACACACAAATTTTACCGAAAAATCTCGGAATAAAACCACAAATTTCCTCAGAAAATGGCGATGAAACCGCAAATTTCGATTAAAAAAACAGCAATAAAACCCCAAATTTCATCAATAAACTGCGATAAAACCACAAATTTCACCAGAAAACCAAAAAAACTGCTGAAATTTCGCCGAATATTCGCGGAAAAATTGAAAAATTCCGTCTCAAATTTTTATTAAAGAACGCGAAAAAATACAAATTTCGACGAAGAAATTTGCATTGCTAAAAAACACTAAGTTTGTTAAAAAAAATTGCAATAAAATTACAATTTTCGTGAAAATATCGCGATAAAACTTATTTTTGACGAATACTCACGAAAAAACCGCACATTTTGTTAAAAGATCGCGATAAAATCACAAATTTCGCAAAAAGATCTCGAATAACTACAAATTAGTCGAAAAAACCCAAAAGATCGCGAAAATACAGAAATTTCTACAAAAAATCACGATAAAACCGCAAAAGATTGCGAAAACCAAAAATTTTCTGCCAAAAAAAAAAAAAAAAAAAAAAGTCAAAATATTGCCAAAGATCAAATTTCTTCGAAGGATTTTTAAAAAGATTTAAATTTCATGAACCCCAGAAAAGAAGAAGAAAAAAAAACCCCTGAAAATTATCAAACTCGAAATATATTAATGTCAAAGGTCATATTCACTCAAAAACAAAATTTGAAACAAACAATTTTGGAACAGAAAAAACAGCTTTAGAAAAAGCAAGAAATTAAGAAGAAAAGCCGCAATAAATTAATTTTTAAAGCAGCAAAAACAGTTTTTGTACAGAAAGTTCCACTCCAGCAGACTTTTTTTTTTTCGCAATCTTTTGATAAAATTTGCGGCTTTTTCGCGATCTTTTCAAGAAATCTCGTTTTATCGCGATCTTTTGAGGAAATCTGGTTTTTTCGCGATCTTTTCACAAAATTTGCCGTTTTTGCGGGTCTATTTGACGAAATTGATTGTTTTTACGCGATTTTTTTTTTTTTTTTTTTTTTTTTTTTTTATTAAAGTTGCCGTTTTTTCGTGATCGTTTCAAAAAATCTGACGTTTTTTCGCGCTTAAATGACAAAAATGATTATTTTTTCGCGAATTTTTTGTGAAATTTTCTATTTTTCCTTCTAGAAATTTGTCGTTTCTTCGGGCTTATGTGACGAAATATGTCGTTTTTTCGCGCTTATATAACAAAATTGATCGTTTTTTGCGATTTTTTGACGAAACTGATCTTTTTTTCGCGATTTTTTGATGAAATTGATTCTTTTTTCGCGATTTTTTGACAAAATTGATAGTTTTTTCGCGTTTTTTGACAAAATTTGCCTTTTTTAAAACGAATTTGCGTTTTTACTCCTGGATTCTAGAAGGAAATTTGTTCTCTGCACGATTCCTTAAAGAAATTCATGTTTTTTTCTTTTAATTTTTGACAAAATTCGTGATATTTTTTAATGTTTGAATTTTTTACTAAGTGTAACGATATCATAAAACCGAAAGGATCGATCGAAAAACTCGGAAATCCAGGGTACACCAGGAACACAAACAATCACCCCTGTAATGTGATATGTACATAAATGGGTGCTTCCAAGGGTGATTCTCGTCCGAAATTTCCGAAAATTTAAGGCATCCTCTTCCGAAAATTTGAACCTGGATTATCAGTTCCGCATAGTTGACAACTTGTACGGTTTTGCGCGCGGAAAAAACAATTGCGTAGAAATGCAAATTTCGTGATAGGATCGCCGAAATAGCATACATTTCGTCAATATTTTGTGGAAAAACGACGATTTCGTCAATGTTTTTGTAAACGAATTTTGTCAAAAGATCGATGAAAAACGCGAATTTCCAGTGCGGATCGCGGAAAAAACTGCAATTTCACCAAATATCGCAGATAAAACGCTGATTTCTTCTGAAGACGGCGGGAAAACGCCGATTTCGTCTAAAGATTGCGGATATAACGCCGATTTCGTTAAAAGATCGCGGCAAAAAACGCCGTTTTCGATAAAAGATCGCTTAAAAATATTATGTCAAAAGCATATTTGAAAAAATACGCCGATTTCATCAAAAGATAACGGAAAAAACGCCGATTTCGTCAAAAGATCGCGTGTATAAACTCCGTTTTCGAAAAAAAATCGCGTAAAGAAGCAAATTTTGTCTAAAGATCGTCGAAAAACGCCGATTTCACTTAAAAAAACATGGAAAAACGCCGATTTCTTCAAAAGATCGTGGAAAAAACGCCGATTTGGGCAAAAGATCGCAATAAATTGCCGATTTTGTCCGAAGATCGTCGGAGGGGGTGGGGACTCACGACACCCCCCCCCCCCCATCCCCCACCAATTTCCGAAATTGCAATGTGATTTTCCAAATTTTTTTTTTTTATCCAGAGTCGTCCCTGGGTGCTTCTTTTTCTCTAAAAGTGTGCTTACAGGTGCTTATTTTTTAAACTAAAATGTTGCTACTCACCCTGTATGTGCTAAGCAGCCAATTTCATGTCAGCCAGCGCAGGTGATAAGTCACCAATCTATATTATCCCAGGTCTCCCCATTTCACATTTTTATATGCATGATTGCCGTTTTGGTGCTTTTATGCTAGCCGAGTGCAGGTTTTCCAAATTTTATGCCATATGCCAGTTTCATTTGAAACATAAAACTATAACTTATTTCATTTTAAATACATAACTTTTATTTACACTGCTCAAAACAATTAAAGGATATTTGAAGTTTTATATAAAATAAAGATATAAACAAAATTTTTTTTGCCGAAAATAGAAGAGAATCACAAATGCAAATTTTTCTGGTTTTCAAACTGTGGAGTATGCAAATTATGAGTTCGATGTCAAAAACGTCGCTTCAGCGGCAGTGAATTAAATTTGACTTTCAACTGGATAAAAGCGAATGAAGACAAGGATGATCGGCATTCAGCGATTGCTTTGTTTCGATAAGTACGATGTCTCAGCGAAGTCATTTGACAGATTCAGAAGCTTGGAGAATTGTTGGTAAGTTAGAAGGGGGCCAAACTCAAGCCGAAGTAGCACAAGCCATTGGAGTTTCACAAAGTGTCATTTCCAGGATCTGGAACCGTTCTTTGGAGAGTGGATGTGCAAGCCGAAAACCAGGGCAAGGTCGTAGACGGGCAACAACGCCCAATGAAGATCGGTATTTAGCATTAACAGCTCGGAGACACCGAAACATGAACGCTACTCTTCTCCAGCAACACCTTCGCTCGGCTACAGGCACCACGATTTCAACTCGGACTGTCCGAAACCGGCTCCATGCTGTAGGTCTGTATGCTCGCCGACCGATGGTATGTGTTAGATTAACATCAAGGCATCCTCGCGACCGCAGGGAGTGGGCAACCGAGCATGTCAACTGGAGGAGAAATGAATGGAGCAATATTCTGTTTTCTGACGAGTCTCGTTTTTCTATGCATCTGGATAATAGGCGTATTTTCATCTGGAGGGACCGTGGCAGTAGGAATAATCCTGCGTTCGTGCACGAAAGTATCAGTTTTGGCGGTGGAGGAGTGTTGGTGTATGGTGGCATCTGTCAGCCATACTCATTCCCTTAACACTTCATAAACTTATATGCATATTGTAATAGAGTAATATAGCATGACTTACTGGTTTTATTTTATTCCAATCTTTGTTTCCTCTTATTTGCCGGGTTTTTTTTTTTTCTGATACCTTTATTTTGTTTTTCATCAAAGTTCCAGTCACATTCAGTTACTTATTTGTTTACTTTCGATTCGAACATCCACGTGTGCGTTCATGGTCGTTTTCCCTCTCTGTCTGATCACGATTTGCAATCATTACAAATCGCAACTTGCGAGTAGTCGTATCTCCTTTTCGCAAGACAGGATCGCCTTCATTCAACTCCGTTGGACGCAAAGGGGCGTTTCACTCTTCAGATCCTTAGCGGTTGTATTTAAAGAGCTGGTGTTTGTTTTGACGGCAGTGGTTTGAAGATGTTTAATCTGGAAGACGTCGCACTTTGTTTTAGTTATGAAAGACAATTTTATTTTAAGTAATGAGTCTTGCTAGTTGATGGTGGAAATGTTTTTCTTAGTTTTTTATTTTGATGGTTCATCGTGATAACATGGAACTTTTATCTTCTGAAATTTGTGACTGTGTTCATTTCTTCATCATTTGAATTAGGAGGTCGGCCTTTTCCCAGTAATGTCACTGTGAGTAGTTTTTCTTTTGCTACCTGTACTGGCCATTATTTACTCTGTTACGTCTTGCCATTAATTAATTAAATGTATTATTGTGTTAACGTATGACTTTAATTTTGAAGGTAATATAATTTATGGAATTATGGTTTTTTGGTTGATTTCACCAGTATAATTTATTATTGTTTAATCATTTGTACATATACATATATTTTTATTTTAAATGTTTTCATTTTTCTCAAATAAACATTACACTTGTTTAAACTAATTAAATGTTTCGTTACTGACTTTTAAATATGACACTACCACATATTGCCAACATTTATTTCAGGGTCACCAAACTTTCACCTCTGTGTTAATTTCAGATCATTTTAGAACGGTTCTGGCTACAGAACCGATCAGCATCCCCATTGACGGGCGCACTGACCTCTACATCATTCGAGATGGAGCTCTGACTGGTCACCGATATAGGGATGAGATCCTCAGACCTATTGTAGTCCCTTACGCTGCAGCAATCGGAGATAACTTCATTTTAATGGACGATAACTGCTGGCCACATCGTGCAAACCTGGTGGAAGATTTCCTTTTCGAGGAAGGAATCGTTCGAATGGAATGGCCAGCGTGTTCTCCAGATATGAATCCAATCGAGCACGTTTGGAACGCTCTAGGAAGACGAGTTTCTGGCCTCCAACAACCCCCACAAACTCTCCAAGAACTGGAAAGAGCTCTTCTGGAAGAGTGGGGCAGAATACCCCAACTCGTCATTAATAGCCTCATTGAGGCCATGCCTCAAAGGTGTTCAACGTTGCTGGCCGCCCGTGGAAACCATACCCCCTACTGAAAATGATTTTTTCTTTTTTTCGCATATGCACAAATTGTGCTTTTTTCCTTTTGTACACAAATGCGCAATAAAATGCATTTTTTTCTGCCAAACATGTGTAATTTATTCTCATATAACCTACTATGTCTGTCGACCATGTATCAATCAGCTAAAAAATTTTCCAGATACAAAATCCACCTAAAACTGCAATATCCTTTAATTGTTTTGAGCAGTGTATAACACAGATTAAAAAATATGTATATCAGATTCATTCATCTCATTTAAAATACAATACTAAATGTATTTATCCAGTATAAGTAGTTGGCAAAAGTGAGTGCTTGGCGAGAAAAGAAATTTGACAAAATCTTTTCTCGCAACCTTTTTATTTTTTCATATGCACAATCACATACATAAATAATTAATAGTATTAAAAATAACCTAAACCAAAATAATTTATTGCAACATAAAAGCATTGTTTCTAATTTACACTTTTAAAAAAGTATGTATATTTTGGGATAACACCCACTGAATTTAAATTGATATTCTTAGTTTAATATCGCATTCCTAAAAAATAAATAAGCCATAAAAGATTCATTCAATCCCGAACGGAAATAAAAAATAATCACGGAGGTTCGTAAAGCAAGTTTTTCAACAATAAATGGACAATATTCTTATGACATCATTGGAGATAATGTGATAGTTTTGTCATGTCTTAAGACTATATACTAGGTAAAATTGCGGCGTTGTTTGCAGTTTGAATTCACGTTTCTTTATTGTCATATTTATGAACTCAGAAACAAAATTAATGAAAAAAAAGCATGCTTTTTCATTATTAAATTGTGAAATAATGAATTATGAAATGCTACCGTGATTGCAAACAGTTCTTAATTTCTCTGGTTGGAATCTTCCAATTTGGATAATGATTGAAGAAGTAAATTAAATTAAGAGTAAAAATAACATGATGGAATGCATAGAATACTTTTAATGGAGACCAATCTGGTCGCCATAGGCAGCTAGTAATAGAATAAATCAATTTGTATCATTTTAAAAAAGAAAATAAAAGTAAACAAGCAGTTTATTAATAAATAAATAACAATAGCCGGGTTACCATGCGAGGCGCATATAATTGCTATTTTGTTGCAGTTGCGCCAGCGTGGTGCGCATATGATATCTGTATCTATTTTTCAGGACAGAATCTTCTAATTTGACAAAAAAATTGAGCAATTAAAATAAATTATGTATAAAAGCAATACGATTTAATGCTTAATATACATTTAAGGGAGACTGAACTGGTCGCTAAGAACGGTTAGTAAAAAAAGAAAAGGAAAAATCTCTTTTTACCAAATTTAAATGTATTTGCTTCAAAAATATAAATGAAGCTTCTATTTTTAATGAGGTTTCAATAAGTCTTATCTCTACAAAATATTTACTGAAAAAAATTGTATTAGTATGTTTAACGTAAAATAGTACACATAAAGATTTACTTTACTGGGAACATAATCATCAGCTCAAGTTTAAAAATTCTTTAATTTGACCACTGAAAGTTTAATTTGATCCTGAAAGTTTAATTTGACAAAATTGAGTACCCGATCCAAGCAAAATTTTTATGAAGGTAGCAATACAATTTTTATAAAAATGTCAATTTTTTAACCATTTTCGAACAATTAAAATCCTTTTAAAAAACTAATATATATATGATTTCATCTTTTACTCTTTTTTTCTGTAATTTATCTTGAGCAGAAAATTTTGACCTGTTTAATCTTAGGTTTTCGATGATTAAAGAGAAATTTATATATTAAAAAATAGTAAAGTAAAAAAAAGGAGGGGGGTATAAAATTTGCATGTATGGTATGCATATTTATGCAATAATGATAGTAATAATAATAACTGTATTTTTCAAAGTAAACGCTCATAGTAAATAGAACCAGTACTAGATATGAACACGGAGACTCTGTTTTAGTGCCCATTTTCCCATAACGGATTTTTAAAACAAGATTTAAATTGCAATGATTTTAATTTCCAAAATCGATCCAGGCAAAATTTGCTGTCTTTGTAAGGCCTTCATACAAATCCACTTAATAAAACAAGTTCCTTCTCAAAGTACGTAAAACTGGTACTTTCACAAAATTGTGTTCCATGAAAACATACTAATCATTAATTATTCTAATGTTGTTAGATTTAAAAATTTGTAATTTGAAAAGCAAACAAATTCCTCAGAACGAAAAAAAAAAAAAATAGAAGAACAATTTAAAGAAGTTATTATTAAAAAAAATGCTTGTTTCGAATTAATATAAATAGATTTCATATCGTTACAAAGTGTTACTTTTTACAAACATAAAATAAATCCCCCCCAAAATATAATAAATTTCTCAAAAATACTTATTTTTCTCAAAATGCTTCCCTTCCCCCCCAAAACCTGCATCGATTCTTCACTACGTTATCACAACAAAAGCTCGTGAATCTTGGAAAGAAAATAAAAAATCAGCGTTAAAAGCCACTCTCATCTGAACAAGATCTAATAAGCAGAAGCCACCAGGCGCAAGTAGCTGGCCAACGGCTTGGGGGAAATGCGTGGCTTCGACGTGAGTCTTTGCGTATGTTTGAACGCAATGGTTCCGCGTCGCTTGTCTGACAAGAAGAGTAGATAGTAATGCTCTCAATAGAGGGTGTCGTTTTGTCTATTTTTGGAAATCGTCCGTCTGACATTACCCTAAGTGTAACTAATTTTGTATTCTATATGGTGTGCAGGGGTGGAGAATTTTTCAAAAGTTTTACCAGCTAAGGATTTATTTCACCAGCCTGCAAGATGCAACACATACACGCAGTTGAAAATAGCAGACATGCTACTTTTTCGCGGAATTCCGCTTTTTCGGCGACGAATTTTATTATCTCTGGGATCAATGCAAATATGCATTCAAATTTGATGTCATTTATATGTAGGGGGGGGGGGGTAACGATGAAATAATACAACAAAAACGCGAGTCAAACGGCACTAAATTAAGAAAATTTCTTCAAGGGATTGCGGAAAAAACGCAAATTTCTCCAAAGGATCGAAAAAAACAATCGCGGAAAACATACTATTTTCTTCAGAGGATCGCGAGAAAAAACAAGATTTTTGTTAAATGATCATGAACAAGACGCAATTTTCGTCAAAATATTGCTGGGAAAACACGCCTTTTGTGTACAGGTTGCTTAAAAATACTGTAATTTTGTCAAATAATCGTATTTTATCCAAAGATCGCGAAAAATGCTCCAATTTTGTAGAAAAATCGCAGAAAATACTCAAATTTTGTCGAAAAATTGTGGAAAATATGGAAATTAACGAAAGATCGCAGAAAATACACACATGTCGACAAAAGGTCGCGGAAAACACACAAATTTTGACGAAATATCACGAAAAATACGTAAATGTTGACGAAAGATCGCAGAAAATATGCAATTTTTGACGAAAGATCGTGGAAAATAAGCAAATTTTGACGAAAGATCGCAGAAAATACGCATTTTTTGACGAAAGATCACGGAAAATACGCATATGTTGACGAAAGATCGCGGAAAATATGCAAATTTTGACGAAAGATTGCAGAAAATACGCAAATTTTGACGAAAAAGTGCGAATTTCGCAAAAGGATTTTGGAGAAATGCAAATTTCATTAAAAAGGCTGTGGGAGAAAAAGTGCAATTTTCGTCAATTGGTCGCGGGAAAATGCTAATTTCGTTAAAAAAAATTGCAGAAAAACGCAGATTTTGCCAAAAGTCTGTGAGGCCGTGAAAGTTCAGCTTTTTTCTTGCTGAGCATCTAGCATGTCTGAAATAGTTATGACAAAATCACATGTGATTACAGACTAAATCGACTACGAATACAACTACAATGCATTTTGGTAATTCTTTTTTCTATAATATTAAGAAATATATACAATGGAGATAAGCTTAATATTAGATAGAACTTAGTACTATTTGCACTGTAATAATTTACAAAGTTAAAATATCTAGATTAAAAAAATGTCTGATAATGTCTCTATTGCCTACAGTTTTTCAAAAACTAAAAATCCACTCGCCACTGGTGAGCAAAATTATGTATTTCTCCACCCCTGATAGTGTGTATAAATTCTATAGGTCATATACAGAACAACACAAAAAAAATTTGTATAAATTGCTGTGTATGAGCATTAATTTCTTGAATTAAACTGCTTTTGCCAACTGAATATTTGATATATTAATAGATTTTGTAGAATATGAATTCGTGTACAGGGCTACAGAAAAAAAAATATGCTGCATTGCAGTCTATGTATGGTTATTTCTGAAAGTACATTTTTAATTGTTATATATTTTCTAAATTGTTTATTTAATACTCCTATCAACTTTGAAGTTTAATAATCTATGGTTATAAATCAAGGTTGAGAAAAAACCTGGTTTATTTTTGATTTAAACAGTTTTTTTTTTTTTAAACATCTTTTTTTATGATATACCGTAAAATAGGGTGAATCGGAACACTTTTCAACTTCGTTAAAAAAAGCAACAGTTGATTTTTTTATTTTTCTACTAGAAACTTTGGTCTTGTTCTGTTCTTTATTTTTTAAGCAAAAACGAAACATTTTTACTGTTTATATATGTATTATTTACTTTTTTAACCTCTTCAGTCCCTGAGTACCCAAATGGGTACATCAGTTTTGTCCCATTTTATTAATGATACTCAAAAATAAATGAAATTTCGATATAAGAATAATATGTTTCGAATTCTAAGATTCGAGCTAATGAAAATAAAACAAAAATCTCGCTCTGGAGTCAAACGAGAGAAGAAATAATTCAGTAATAATTAAAAATACTGTAATAATCGCCAGTAGCGAAGAGGTTAATGGTGTTCCGATTCACCCTGCAGATAGGGGTGAATCGGAACAAATGTTATAATCTCTATTTATTCTGATTCAAACTTTAATAAAGCTAATAAAAATGGGTAATAATGATAAGGGAGGAATAGGAACACGTAGTTACTGTGAAACCAAGCTTTTATCTCATATACAAGTAAAGATATGTCTTTTTTGAAAATTAAAAAACAACTTTGAAATTAAGAAAAATTTAAATATATTTTAAGAAATTATATTCGAATTGCAGAAGTAGAATTTAATACAAATTCAGATCTGTTCTGTTTTAGTCTTTACTAGAAGTCATTGGGTAAGTGAATCTATTGAGTAGCCCCAATCGCTGCATGTATTAATATGATCTACTAATACGCCCTCATCCCCAGCCCTTAGTACTGTTTGCATCCCTCTCTTTTTTAATTGTTTTTTCATTTTGAGATGTTTGTGTAATTTTGAGGATGTCAGAGAATAATTCTGTGCAGTTTTTCTAACAAATTTGGTATTTTTGAATTATTTTATTGTGTGTTCCATGTCTGTTGGATTAGGTGTTGACTTTTTTGTTTAACCAAGTAATTTCTGGGCACCTTTAAACTCTTCAAGTAATTAGAACAAACAAAATATTGTTACAATACCTATTCTTACATATGTTTTCATATATTACATGAAACTATTACTGCGTAGAAAAATTAACCATGGGAGAAAACGTGTTCTGATTCACCCCGTAAATCTTAAACCTCTGATTTTACAAGCCATTTTTTATTTTTTCATTATGTAGTTTAGAAATAATTAGAATTTAATGCAGCTTATCATTTACAGGTCTATCATTAATTAAAAATCCCCCCACTTAGGTTTAGAATACGAAAAATACTGAAGTTACATACAAAGTTTTGAAGGCATTGAAAAAATGAGGTTTTTAAGGATCCTCTTGAAATTTTTTTATATACCCCAGAAGTTATGCAAACATGTCAAAACTGAATTACCCAACTTTTAATGTTATTACCTTCTTATAAAAAAAATTGGCAACTAAAAATATCAGCAAATATATTTATAATAAATTTATTTGTATGACCGAGAAGTTTCGTTCCTATTCACCCCATTTTATGGTATACATGTATATTTATTGATAAAAATAGATACTGTTGCATTCTAAGTAGTGTAACTTCGTTTAAAATAATTTAAATTAAATAGTTTCAGGGAATTTATGTAGAAAATTGAAAAAAAAAAAAAAAATATTTTAATTTAAACAGTATTAGCAAACAGTCTTAAGTTCAAACATTGACTACTCTACACCGTGAAACATTGTTATTCTGAAAATCTTTATAAACAATCTTTTGATTGCTAATAATAAACATTTGGATGTAGTTTGATATAAATATATTATACTTTTCCCACAGTTATACAAATAAATTTCAAATACTTCTTAGGATTTTATTTTTTGAGTGACAATTTGAAGTCAACATTTTTGGTCATTAGATTCAACAGATAACATGAAATAAAAAGAATAAGATTGTTATTATTAAAATTCTATAACTAGCACCCAATCTTTGAATAATCTCTTATTCAACTTCATATTTTAATTCTTAAAAATAATTTTCCCAATCAAGAAAAAAAAAATTTACAGCTAAAGCAAAATCTTAAAGATCATCGTGTTATGTTATTAATTGTAATCTGTACATCTGAATGTTTAAAAAAATATTTTTTACACTAAATGTTAGACAATTTTAATCTATTTTATCTATGATCAGTTCACATGTTTGAAGCTTTTTCTTTAGAGCTTATATTTTCACCAATGCATACTTATTTTAATCCTTTACATAAAAAAAATACCTAAACCCACTATATCTAATGCTTATTGCTGAAATAAAGTGTTAAAAGCAGAAATTATTTCTATCCAATATCTATTCAGAAAAAAAAGAGAAAATTTCTTTAGATTTTCTTCTAAAAAACCATTTTTTTTTTTTTTTTTTTTTTTTTTTTTTTGAGAAAAAAAACCAGTTGGTTTAAACCGTGCCAACCCTGTTATAAATGTTTTTTCTTGTTATATACTAATCTATCTCATATATGCTATACTTCTTTCATTTCAGAAGTAATCCTGATATATCAGAAACATCCACTGATAGCAGCACTAACATATTGAAAAATTCTGTTTCTTCATCTGATTCGTTAAGTATCAAAGAAAGTGTGAACTATTCAACAAAGCTTGAATCATCTCTTTCTGGTATTAAGGTTTCACCAGAATTGAATTCTAAAAAGCAAGCATCAGTTAAAAGAAAAAAGACACTACTAGCACAAATCCTGGATCAGGAACAAAAGAAAAAAAAGAAAACAACCTTGTCTTCATTTCTTGTATCATTATAATTATTTATAACTTTATTATGGAAAGAATTTATGTGCACATGTGTATATTTTTATGTTTGAATAAATTTATGAATAAATTTTTTATGTATTCTGATATTCACGAATGATTAACATAGACACAAAAAGGCTGAAACAGTTGTTAATGATTTCAAAAATTAGTAAATTTTGTTTTGAATATTTTTTTTTTCTTCCTAATACATTTTTAATATTTTCCAACAATGTGTAAAAGTGTTAATGCATTTGGTTTGTCTTTCCATTCTCCAACTCCTATAAATATATTCTGATTTTCATGCAATTGGTAAACCTTATTTAGGGTCTCCTAGACATAGTTGGTATTGTATATGAAGTATGTGGGATTAATAGTTCATTTACAGGGGCACCCAAAAGAATTTCATTACATTATGGTCTATGGGGAAAAAATCATTTGCAGAGTATTTTAATGACAAATGTATTGCAAATGTATTGAAACTGATATAAAACACTGAATTTCACTTCAATTATGTTAGAACAGCACATTCTATCATTTTTAATCTATTTCGGTGCACACAAAAATCTGTTACTAAGTTGTCTTTGAGTAATAATTACTGTAAATGCACTTTAAATTTAACTGTTTTAAAATGTGTTCATAATTATATAAATACGTTGTACAGTCATGTGATCCATCTGTCTGCCTGCACATAACAGCACAAAAACTACCCAACAAAATTGTATTAAATTTTAAATATATGTTTGTTGCAGAATTTTGTTGTGTAATTTCAAATTTTAATAAAACAATGTATAATTCAAATACAGAAACAGTCAAAAGTACTCTGTTACATTAGGGCCTGTGAGATAAAATATTTTCATGTACTTTATAATCATGTTACATCTGTTAAAACATAATGAAATGGATATGAATTTAAGAAGTTATACATTTTAAAGATTAAATGTGAAGTTACACATCAAGTGGTAGATGGGGAAACTACAGAAATATAACCTGTTTTTCACTTTATAGATAATCTATTAATTATACATCTATGAAACAACTGTACTAGTTCATTCATCATGTATGTCGAAAGTAGATCACAATTTCTTTTGTATGAATGGCAATAAAATAGTCATCTGTGGCAGCCTTGTAATCGGAATTAAAATGTTAATCTCAATCATAATATTTAATAAAATAAATATTTTTCATTATTCTGTTGATATTTGAGAATCACTGGGTTAGCTAGATACAAATTGCTCATTAAAGCATGAATGGCCAATGTACAATAGAGGTGTTGTGCAAATATAACATTATCATTTTAGGGAGGAGGGGGGGATTTATGTTTTGACGTTGATATCACTTTTGATTCAATCAAAATTTTATTTTTAGCATGTTTTTTGGTTCAAAATAGTATGTTACCATTTTTTAGTCTTATCTATTTTTATAAAAATACAAAGTTTTTAAGAAAATTACTAAATTATAAAATATTGAATACCCCAAAATTTGACATTTCTTTTTTTTTTTTTTTCATATGTGTTTATACAATCATGGTTCTAGAATTTATGTGGGAAGTATATTTGAAAAGAAGCTTGTGTTTACAAGTAAACAAAAGACAAAAAATGTCGTCCGCTTGTTTTGTTGATAAGAGTTTCTATCTTTTCACTCCCCTCCTTCATGTGAGGCAAATGCAACAAGACATTATTACTGTTGAATACATTACGTAACAAAAAAAATTATAAAACATTTTATAATTTTTTTGTTATTATAAAATATTTTTAAATAATTTCTTTTAAGTGTTGCATAATATAAAGTAGGGCTGCACCGAGTAGCACTTTGGCCGAGTACCGACACCGAGTACTCGGCTATTTACTACTCGGCCGAGTACCGAGTTACCAAGGCTGAGTAGTCATGTATAAGAAAGAATTATCAATGCACATGAAGTGAGCTTTAAGAGTAACATGTCTGTGTAAATATAATAAACATACTTCTTTAACAAATAATCATATATTTTATAATTAACTTTTAAATAATTTCTAATTAACTAATTTGAAATGTAATTATACATCCTTTAAAGAAAAATTTTAAAATTTCAAACAGTTTAAAACAGTAGCATTATTTTTTTTAAAAAAAATAGAAAATAAAAGTGATACATAAAAATTAAATTCAACCAATGCAAATTAACTGATTCTTTAATTTACAAATTCATTTTGATACTGGAAATCTGTATCAAGAATGATTATTGGTTGCTGTAATTTTGAATAATTCAAAAAACTGATATTAAAAGTAATGCTGTAAGCTTGCATTATTCACAATATGCAACTTACAATAAAATCAGGCTTATTGCCTAACAGGCTATTTTAGACATGTTAGCTAGAAACATTGTAGGAGGATTTTGACCATTCCATATAGTTGCATGCTCAAATTTTGAAAAGGTTCAGTTTCCTTGCCTGGATCCAAAAAGATTAATTATTAGAGTAATTAACTGTAATAAACCATAAGATGGAGCTCAAAATATAATATATTGAAAATGAATTAAAATAGCTTTTTTGCCTTTATGCTGCTGAAAGTAAGATAAATTTAATCACAGTTTAGTAGTAATTACTGTGAAGTGTAATGAAATTGTTATTTTCATTCAGAGTAATCATAACATTGACGAGCTCAAATGAATAGATTCCCATTATAGGAGTTAAACTACCAATTAAAACATTCCTACATTATTTGGGGAAAAAAAGTTTCGGTCATTTTAATTGTGGACTAATGAAAGGCGGATTAAAAGTGAACTGGAGGGAAGAATTTGCATTTGTGTCTTTTTTTAACTTTTCCATATTTTATAGACATTTTTATGTATTAAATAAAATATTTTTTGAATAATTGCAAATAATATACATTTATATTCAAATAACTTTTACAGACCAGTTATAATTTTTTTTGTCTTCAATAATATCATAAATAAATCAAAAATATTTAATTTAAAGCACCAAAATATTTTATTTCTTCTTGCAAATTAGTTTCAGTAGCCATAGCATACCATCATCAGTGCAAAATATGATAATGATGGTATGCTATGGCGACCAAAACTAGTTTGCAAGAAGAAATTAACTATTTTAGTGCTTTAAACTTTAATTTATTCATTTCTAATGTATTGTGCCAAATAATTTCTCATTGTAATAATATTAAATGCTTAGAAATTAAATCCTTACAACTACAAGTGATATTTTATTGACTTATTTTCATTTGAACCAATGAAATATTCAAAAAATAAATGCAACTAGTTTTATACATCGCTCCAAACAAAAGAAATAAATTCCAAAAATTAAAACAAAATTTAGACAATGATAACCATGTTAAGCATGTTTTTTTCTTTTTGATCCCTGACTCCTAAAACACATAAATCTGTCAAATTATTTAGATTATAATACTCTCTTTAGAAAGTAGAAAATGAAAATTAACAAATTTAGTGATTAAAAATGCCACTGTAGAATAGAATGCCTTTATGAAAGTAGCAACATATACATGAAATTTCATTCCCTCAGATGATTTTGGACAAGAGAATGCTAAGCATAATTTAACCTTTCACTGCATTGTGTGTCACATATCTAAAACTGTTATAATTCTCATTGTGCACCATGAATTGGGCTAATATGATTATTGTAACTGATCAAGAACAGTCCAAAAAATGTAATAACATTTATTTTGTCCATGTCAGATAGCTGCACTTGAAAAAAAAAAAAAAATCTTGAATAAGCTTAATTAAGGCAAAATTTACTTTTGTTATTTTTACTAAATATTTAAAAACATTAATATAAAGAAAGTTTCACGGTGTTAAGCAGATAAAATTAATTTATTTAAGCCTGTTTAGTTACAGAATTTAGCAATACAATATTTAAAAACCCTAATTGTGTATATAGGGTACACATCATGAAACAAAAAATTTTAATCATTTGTTTTTTAGCACTTTCCAACAAAGTTGAAAAGTGCTTATGCATTCAGTTTGTCTGGCCGGATGTCCGCACTCTAACTCCCGTAAATATACTCGGATTGCTATGAAATTTTTATACGTTATTGAGGTTTACCCTAGCACGAACCCTATTGAAAATGAAGTATCTACCATGATAAGTTTATCTATAGAGAGAATCAAAAGTTTCCCATTACATTACGGCCTATGGGGAAAAATCGTTAATATACTCGGATTGCCATGAAATTTTAGGACGTTACTGACGTTTACCCTAGCACAAGTCCTACTGAAAATGAAGTTTCTACCATGATTAGTTTATCTACAGGGCGAACCAAAAGTTTCCCATTACATTACGGCCTACAGGGAAAAATTGTTAATATACTCGGATTGCCATGAAATTTTAGGACATTATTGACGTTTACCCTAGCACAAGTCCTATCGAAAATGAAGTTTCTACCATGATTAGTTTATCTACAGGGCGAATCAAAAGTTTCACATTACATTACGGACTATGGGGAAAAATCGTTTCAAAGGAATTTTAAAGATGTTAGACCCTGTCAAACATATTAAAATATGCATTCTATAAAATATAAGGTGAAAATGTAGCTATTATTCATTTACAGGGCCACACAAAAGAATTCCATTAGATAATAGTAAAAGGGAGAATTGTGTGTGACATATTTTAAATGTATTAAGCTTTTTCATGTATAATAAAATTGATATATGTCACTGAAGCTTAATATAAATTACACGCTACTGTCTTGCATAGTAAGTGCACAGCATTTACAGGGCCATACAAAAGATTTCAAATAGTATATTCTTTCCGAAGTACCGTATATATGTCCGATGATGGCTGATGAAGGTATGAAATGCATTTAATTATGATATTTGCGTTTATATTTCGCTAAATATATGCACATTATATGATGTGTATAAATGTTATAGTTGATATACAGGGCTACCCAAAAGAGCTCACCAACGTTACTGAATATGAGCGTAAATTATTTAAAGGTGGTTCTTAAATAAGCCATGCATTTTTACGCTGAGCTGCATTCAATTTACTGAGAAATGTTTGCAGAATATAGATAAAGGGAAACAGGGTAACTGATAAAGGGAAACTGATACAGGGCCATGCAAAGAATTCGGTACATGGACGCCTATGAATGATGATTTATGAGAATGTGATTTCAGTTGTTTTAAAAGTGTTTTAGTTTATAATAAATTTTAGTCTAATGCTGACGTGTAATAAAGGTACAATGTAAACTACAGGGCTGAACAAAAGTATTCAAGTATGTTTCTATCTAATAGTATGAATTGCTGAAAAAGAAATTTCAAGCTATTGGGTATTTTCTTGCTAAGCTAAATTTTTCCATTACATGAACTGACATATGAAATACAGGGCTGTTCTAATGTACTGGAATACATATTTGGGTATATTTGGCTATACACTATTATTTTCCTAAATAACAATGTTTTGTTAAGGATTTCATTAAGTGTTGGAAAGTGCTTCATAATCTATGCTTAACGCATGATTTTTCTTACTTGTTTTATTATTATAATTAATTTTTCAATTAATTATCAGCTGTGAAATTATGCTTAAAATTGTTGAATATCCAATAAGTGATTATCACATTGATAGCTATGCATAGAACCAACAGAGTGAAAAATGTCAGAGCCAGGGATCAAACCTGGAATAGTGCTCCAAGTGCTCTACCATTAAGCTATTAGGACGATTCCCAGATTGGCATTTTTCACTCACATTTGTTAGTAATGCTGTAACTGCAGCACAAGATGAAACATCTTTATAAGAACACAAACCTGTGGTATAACATGAGACACAAACCAGCATTGTGAATACATATTTAATTATAGTTAATTTTTCAAATAACTATTAGCATTAAAATTATGCTTGAAATTATTAAATATTTAATAAGTGATTATCACATTGCTAGCTATGTGTAGAAGCAACAGATTAAAAAAAAAATTAAGTCGGGAATCTATCTTAGAACCCTTGAAATAGCATTCCAAGTGCACTACCCATTAAACTATGGGGATGATTCCCAGATTGGCATTTCTTACTCACATTTGTTCATAAGACTGCAACTGCAGCACAAGATGAAAACATCTTCATGAGCATATAAACCTGTGATAAATTGGGCTGGATTTCTCATGAAAGTTACCACTAAATAACCATTCCCTAATCCTGAAATAATAAAATTGCCAAAAAATGCAAAGAGAACAATGCATAAAATCAATTATTTCTTGAAACCAAGTTTCACTTGTGTTCAATAACTTTTGAGGAGGTTTTGTTTGTGTTAGCTTGGCGCTCCCTGACATAAATAATCCTTCCTTGGAAAATATTTAATATAATGTGTGTAATATTCAGATTAAAAAAAAAAAGTAATAATAATAATTTGTAATTTTAATTTTGAAAAAAAAAGTTATTATTCTAGAAGTTTTTAGAAATATGTGGTTGGCAAATATACAAAGATATTTTATGATTTGATATTTTGGATGCACGTACATCCAAATCCGTCTGCCGATGTCAAGTGTATTCATGCACGGCAAGTGGTCCACGTTTTTGACAGACGATATTGCTTTCTTTTTTTATAAAAAAATTTTGTTAACAAGAAATTATACAACTTAAATACATTGTCAAATAATTAAATAAAATAGAAAAAAAAAAGGTGAACGACCAAAATGAGATAACTACAATATAGTTAGAGTGCAAATGAACTCTTTTGTTGAGCGCCGTTAAAATGAGTGAGAACGCCAGCTGATAAAAGAGGAAGCCGACGGCTCGGACAGAGAGAACAGGGATGGATGAGAGGCACGAAGTGACAAGAAAAGGTCAGCAAAACGCCGATTGTAGAGGCTCGTGATACCACATAGTGGCGAGAAAGATTCCAATAGTATGGGAGTGACAAAGCGTCGGAAGGAAAGCGAGTGAATCGCTTTCACGGAGGACCTCGCTACCATTGAGTTTGAAGAAAGGTTTCGTGCTGAGAAAAATCCAAGGACAATAGAGCACATGAGTCTTCCAGATTGGAGTTGACGTAACATGGACTGACAAGGAAGGTCTAAATACTGGGCATACTCAGATTTTTTTGAAAAAAAATACTGATTAAACTACTCATGTATGTAATAAAGGATCAATGAAAATTAACGGCGGAATTTCAGTAGAAAACATGTAAAAAAATAAAATACTTCCAAATATTTGGCATGAAAAGATGAAAGTGTCACTCGATTTGGCCCAAGCAGCACTTTTCCCTGCCAAAAGCAAAAGATTTTAATGCAACTGAAAACTTTTGAATTTTTAGCATTTGTAAACAATGAGAGAGTTTAATATATTATATACATATATTATTTGTTGCTGTAGTTATTTAATTTACCCCTGGGAAAAATATTTTCATACACAAAAAATTCTTATTCAGTAAAAGTATTTTCATACATTTAAACATATTCAGAAATAAAAGCCAGATGTTTCCATAGCCACAAAATTGAATCGACAATGATCAACTTGACTTTGAGCTTGAGACAATTTTAATTAATTTGAATTTAATTTTAAATCTCAAATTTTAATGGTTGAATTTGAATATAAATACATATAAATATCAATATAATGAAATTATACTTAAACTAAAACTGACAAAACCAAAGATATTTAATTTATCTAAACACGTTGAACAGGAAACTTTTTTCCTTTAAAATGCATTTGACATTAAGAAAGAAAAAAACATTTTTTTAAATTGCTTTTCATCGCCAACCGATGATAAATCGCCAAATAATGAAATTTTCATTTTTTTACTGACAGGGTACGGAGATTCCGCCGAAATTATTTTTATGAATGTATATATCCTAATGAGAACATTCTACATTTTTTCAGATTTTTCGGAGTATGCTCGTATGGAGACCTTTCTTGCGAGACATTTTATGATTGATATGTATTAATTCATTAAGGTATCATTGTTATATTTATTTGCCTGGGGCATTTACAAATTATGTCAAAATTTTGGGCTCTAAACTTAATATCACTTTGTATTCTTATTTATCACATAATATAATGTTAAATTAAATAAAATTGAAGTTAAATTACTATTTTTGTCATTAATATTTCCTCTCACAGCAGCATATATATATTTCTTCTCCCCTTTTTGATTTTAGGTCTATCGTGAATGAAACTTCTTTATAAGTTCGGTAGAATGCAACATATTCTACCGCGTGTTAGTGTCTGCCCATCTTACCTGGGTGCGACACAACATCAAGATCATGCAATTTTTTTTTTTTATTAATTCATATTGTTTGGTGATAGTTTTCTTTTATCCAAAATGGATGACACAATAATGAAGTATCCTTTTATCTAATAATAAAAATAAATTATGTTACAAAAACTTTCGTTTCTTGATATTAGGTATAACAAGGTACGCCAATAAATACTCTTTGCAGAATATGGGTTGAAAACTCCTAAATTGTAATAGAATGGATAAGTTCTTTCATAAATCATTGCATCGTCTCAAATTCTGCCCATGTTATTAAAAAAAAAAAAAAAAAAAAAAAAAAAAAAAGAATACTTATCCCGTAACCTGCCAACCACTTTCCATAAAAAAAAAGAACCTACTGCCAAACTATAAAATTTAACACACCAAAAATGCATAATTATAACATTACATAGCTGCCAACTTTTAGCTAATCTTCTGTAATACATTGATTAATTTGACCCAGGTTAATCTCACTTTTAACCAGAAAATTTACTTCATGAGATTCTATTTATTTAATTTCAGGTTCTTACGTGGAACATATTTAATTTCATTTCTTTGAAAAAATCCTGGTACGAAATTCTTTAAACCAGGGTCAAATTAATGCACGTATTACGGAAAATTAATGTCAGGTTGGCACCTCTGACATTACATTCACTTGAAGTGAGATGCATTTTTACACACAGTGTTTCCAAATCCACTGTCCCCAAAAAAAGAGAGAATAAAACTAGGACACTGGCTTCTAAATTGAGACAAGAAAAATACAGTAAATGCAATGAAAATTGTATGCATATATAGTAAAAAATATGTTTCTTACATAAGAAATATTATACAAATATACCCCTTAAGACATAAACCTATCTAAAATGGAATATTTCTCCTGTAATTTGAAATGTATAGAGTGCTTCATTGAGCTAAAAAACACAATATAATCTTATACATCAAAATGTGTAAAAGCAGAATCGTTAGGGACCGAAATTTTTTTCATTTTGGATTTGTTTCAGATTCAGTAATTATAACTGTATGATACTGATTATGTAGTGACTAAGAATTTTTACTATTTCCGGTAGGATATCATTTTCACAAGTTTTGTAATTCAAAATGCAAGTTTTACATAAAAAAAAAAAAAAAAAAAATAGCTAAGAACTAAAAAACTATTAAATTTTAGCAGATAGATTTGTATTCTATTCTTTTCCGTGGAATCGTAAAAATGTTCCTTTATAGACAGGTTTTGTTTTGAAAGGTTTTACTGTATTAAGATGATGATCATCAAAAGAATTTATGCTTCATGAGATATCAGGATATTTGCTTCCATGCAAGAGTTCCATGGGACAATCTTGGAGCATCTGAAAATGGAGACACGTAGCAACACTTGTTGCATGTGTTATCTCATCAAGTGATATTTTTTATTCAATATTTATCTATATTTTAAAATGATTTATTAGTAACTATTAATTAGAATAATAATTATAACCTTAAATGATGACTTTGTGATATTAACAGAGAAAAAGCATTGAAAAAATGTTTAGATTCTATTATAGACCAGTTTCAATTAAACACTCATCAGCTGAGAAGGATAATTAAGAAAACACTAATGTAATTAATAAATATCCATTTTTTTCTGTTTTCAATAATATATCATAAATTTTATTGTTAAAATATTGATAGTTAAAATTTTAGTAAATATAGCCTTTCCCCCCCCCCCCTCAAATAGCAACATTTTTTGATTTCTTTATTGATTGTTACTTTTTTTATTATTATTATTATGAAAGGTAGTTTATAGGATAATGGAGAAGGGGGGGGGGGGGGCTTCAACTATTTTTAACTCCAAAATTGTGTTAAGTAATTTTCTGTTTCAATATATTAATAAATAGTTTAGAATTTTATTTGGCTTGTTAACATGATAAATAAATAGAACTTTTAGAATTAGCAACACCTTCTATTTTAACAAAAAGCACACATTTTTGTTTCTAAGACCTTGTCTCCATGTCTCCACCAAGAATTTTTTATTCTTTTATGTTGTAACACACATATATGTATATATATAACACCATTAATAGTAAACAATATTAACCATTTGAAATTAACCATTGAATTTAATAACTTACATCATATATATATATATATATATGTGTATGTATATATATTGATATTTCCATAACTTAAGTATAGATTAATCATTATTTATTATTTGAATAAATAAAAAATCGCTTTTTTTTTTTTTTTTTTTTTTTTTTTTTTTTTTTTTAAGACAGGAATAGGTAGAAAAAATGCAGTGAAACTCGATTAAGATATACCCATTTAATATATGATCCTGCTTAAGATATGAATTATCTGCAGTCTTTTGAAAAGGAAACCTATGTAAAATGACTCAAATAAGATATGATAAGATATGAAATATCTGTATTTTCCTGATTCATATCTTAAACTGGTTTCACTGTATTAGTATTTTTGTTTTTATTCAAAGAGATTTTTTTTTTTTATTGGAAAAAAAAACAGAGGCTGTATATTTTATTAAATAATATTTTTTATTGAATGTATGAAAATATGAATATGCTTTACACAATATACATAAAATTAAATACATGATAACAATAGTTGTGAATAACAATATTGCAATGTCTTGTTGTCTCCAAGAATATTTCTTGGAACAGTTCATAAATTCTCATTGTCCTATAAACAATAATCCTAAGTTTATGAATAAAATTAATACTTAAAGAGTATCACATAGAGATGATTATACTTTAAAGTTTGCTCTTCATGCATTCTGTTTTCTTGTTGATCGTGAAACCACCTTCAAATGCAGCCTGGAGAACTTCATCAATATGCTCACACAGGTGGAAATTCATGTCATTCTGTGAATTAAAAAATATATTAAAAATCATTTTTATGTAATAGGACACCACTTTGATTATAAAAAAAAGGACATTTTTGAAAAATTCTTTGCCATAAAGAGCTATAAGCTGACCACTTCATTTTTAGATAGCTTTTATTAAAAATAAACTATCTATTACAGCCATCCGGAGGAAAACACTTCTGGAAAATTTTGATATTTTCACAGATCACCCCCCCCCCCTCCTCCCCCTTCGACCCCAAAACCACCATTTGTTTAAATATTGACTTATATATATCTGATTTATCTCATGTGATAACTCTCATATTTATTAACCAATTTGGATGAGATTAATTGTATACATAATATATGCCAATGTCTCGACCAAGTTCATTGACCAACTTCATCTGCTATCTTGTTTCAAAGTGGCGACCATTTGAAATTTTTAAGAATTTTAAAAAGTTGTGCAGATAAATTAAAAACATAAAAATATATATTTTTTAAGAGTTTGACCTTAATACAAGGATTCTGAAGCATATTATGTTATGCCTTTATCTTAAAAAATGGCTGAGATACAGCAGTTTGAATTTCTAAGGTGGCTGACATTTTGAAGTAATCTTATTTTTGTCATGGTGTCACTCTTGTAGTTCTAAGCTGATTTGGATGAGATTTATTATATATATATAGTATATACCAATGTCTTGAAAGAATTCATTGGCCAGCTACTTCTGCTATCTTGTTTCAAAATGGCAGCCATTTGCATTGTGCATTGACGTGCAATGCTTAAATATTAATGCTATCCATTAGCTTCAAATTCTTACCTAGCTTGATGAAACTTGGCAAAATATCACCAAATTTGGTGACTAAAAAAAGTAACCAGAAATGTTTGATAACAACTTGTTAACAACTATTAATTTGACGCAATTCTCATTCAAATTCAGTATTACAAATATTGTCTTATCAGGCTCATCACATTTTAACTTTTTAAAATTTGAGTAAAACTTGCAAAATTTTAAAACCAACAAATATGAAAGCTACCTCTTCTTTCTAGCACTGGCGGAAAGGACTTTTCAAATGCAAAATGACTATTTTTATTCAAAGTTTTTATGTACATAACACTGCATAAAATTTATATTTTTTTAAAGATCAATAACAAAAAAAGAATACATTTTGAAAAAATTACAGTTAAATATGCATATATTCTGAGAAGCTTCAGTTGAATTTAGTCTGACAGGCCAATATTTCATTCCATAAGAACAAGCACAAGAGATTTGTTCGTGGGCGATACAAATACTGAAATATGAAGGTGATCGTTTGTAAAGCACTTTTTCCAGTAATGAATTTTGCAGTATTGTCTGATCAAGAACAGAAAAAAAAAAAAATGAGAAAATTACACTTAAATATGCATACTTCTGAAATAGCTTCAGTTGAATCAGGGTCGTAGCTAGAAGTGAGCTATAGGAGGGGGGATCATTTTTTTTCTCCTTCTCTCTGACACAGAAGTATAAATTAGTGCATATTCACATTTTAAGTACTATGCTTCTTATTAAACTGTTGCAATAACTTCCTTTAATACAAAGAAAAGTATACGATGATCAAAATTTCGATTGTATAACTGGTTGCAAAATTAAACATCATGTTAGCTTCATATGTGCAAATAGGATGAGCATGTGTTGAAACACTTATTTTAGTTACAATTTAGGAATTCTGCAAAACTGTAAAAGAGTCTTAAAACTAAATTAGATTTTTGAAAAGAATTCCATTTGGAATTTCAGAACAGAAATTCTTTTAGTGACCTTGGAATCATTTCCCGAACTGAAGGGGGGGGGGGGCTCAAAATACTTTAGGGGGGCTGAGCCCCCCTTAGTTTTGGTCCTGAGTTGAATTTAGTTCGACAGCCCAATATCTCATTCCATTAAAGTAAAACGTAATAGATTTGTTCATTGTGGGCAATGAAAATATTAAACTATGAAGGTAATCATTCGCAAAGCATTTTTTCGAGTGATGAATTCTGCAGTACTGTCTGGTGTCAGAAAAACAATGTGCCTATAAGCCAGTCAAAGTTTAGCATAATTATGTTAGGAGAAGTGCTTGAATTATGAATTTTCTTCATGATCTTTTATGGATGAAGCTAAATGTGAACATGCTAATAAATCAAATTTCAAAATGAATTTTCATTTAATTTGGTACCTATATGTAATCTGCACTCTGAAGACAGATTAGAGAAAATTATTATTAATCGATAATTATATTTCTCATTGTCAATGGCCAATTACATTCAAAACAGTAATTTAATATACATTTTTTAAAGATATAAAATCAAATTAATGGCTTTTAGCTAAGCTATTTACAATGTTAGTTTTATTTTTGTCTGTATATTATATCCCTACTGGACTGAATATGAGATATATATTCTAATTACATACCATATCTAAATTATACTATATAATGTAGTTATATATAAATGCTTTGACAATGGCTTTTAATATTTCTACTACATAATATTAACTATACAGTTACAATATATATATTTAAAAAAAAATACTATAATTTGTATTACACATGCCATTGTTTGTTTGGTGAATTTACCTGTTCTTTACAAACGAAAAAAGTGCTTTACAAACGATCACCTTCATATTTCAGTATTTGTATCGCCCATGAACAAATCTCTTGTGTTTGCTCTTATGGAATGAAATATTGGGCTGTCAGACAAAATTCACCAAATTCAGCATAAATGCTGAAATTAATGACAAATGCAATTATGAAAACTCTGTACTTGTTTTGCCAGTACCATCTTTTATATTTTGTACCTGTAAATTGAAAACCATTCTTTGATGTTAAATGTTTTCATTTATATTATTATTATCTATACTAATAAAACCCGTGCGCCTCTGTCTGCTTGAAGCCGATTACAGTTTGCAATGCGGGCGAGTTGGAAGTCGCGAGAGGTGTCTTTCGATTGGAAAAATTCCGGGGAAGTCATTTCGGGCATTTTCGAGACCGTGGGACCAAAATTAAAAAAAAGTTATGGATTAAAAACCCCTTGGGAATCAGAACGGAAAATATCTCAATTCCCAAACGGTGCTCCGAAGCAGAACACTGCGCCACCTTGCGGTGAAGAACCTGAACTTTTCCCCTTTGGCTAAAAGAAGAAACAGCCGAAAACCGCTTTTTCTACCGGCGCTAATTGCGTTTTTTTTGCCCATTTTTTCTAGGGATGGGACGAATAGTGATTTGGCCGAATACCGAATATTCGGCCAAATTTTAGGCCGAATACTAACTTTTTTTCCCAATAAAGAAAAAAATTTTTGATTATATAAATTTAAAAAAATAGGCATTCATTAATAATTATTACTCTTAAATGTGCTTTTAAATGTATTTTGAAATTTGAAACACTTATTTTAACACAAAAAAATTATAAAACTGCATTATATTCTTTTATCTTAATGTACATCAAATTGATTTTCAGTAAGTCAGGATGATAAAATATTTCTATTAAAATATGAACAATGTATTTCACTTTTACTATCAAATGATACTTTTATCTTTTCTTGCATCCAAAATTAATAATATTCTTAATCTCTCTCTCTCAGAATTCACAAAGAAATATTTTCTGAAGTAACCTTTAATGAAATAAATTTGATCATTAAGAGTTTGTGTCCCTAATAATAAGCAAATTCGTAAGAATGAGACTGTTTGGAAATCAGTTGTCAATCTTTAAATTACAAATTATGTTAAAGCAAAAGGTTATGTTTAAAGTAGAATGCATATGTTAACAAAATCTTTGACATTTGAATTGGTGCATACAATATTCCACTTATTCAACAAGCATTAAAAGGATAAACAGAAATTGATAACAACATGAATGAAGGAAGATGTAAATTAAAAATATATACATAATAATGTTACATATTTAAGCCAGTAATTATGCAAATAATTATTTAAAAGTTAAAACTATAGAGTAAAAAAATTATTTTGTTCAGCATTTAGAATTTGTGTTTAAACATTTATAAAACCATCTTCATAAAGCAAGTTGTGTCATCTAATGTGTATCTAGTTTGACACCAGTTCTGTTTTCAGATGTATCGTTGTATTTGGAATAGTAATATTTGATACTTAATTTTGAAAATAAATCTTCGTTAATACACCTAGTGAATGAATTTTTTCATTTCTCACTTCATAGAAAATAAAGTATGAATTTCATAAGAGCCTTTTTTACATGTGCATGGAATTTGCAGACATTAATAAATATTTCGAGTGTTTTAAAATAAGGTAGTGTTTCTTTTTTTTTCGATAAGTGTTTTTCATCTTGAATTGTAACATATCATTCTCTAATGAAAACATTTCCTGTACAATTAAATCTTCAACTTGGGCAGCATTATCTAAAATATCACCAACCTTTATAGGAAATACAGAAAGGCTGTATATTTTTTAGTATCTGAATAACTATGTTTTGCAAGTAAAAATGAGAATGACTTCATAAATGAAGTAACCAATTTGGATTAGAGGGGAAAAAAATGCAAGAAATGAAATTCTTCAAATCCTAAATTTATTTGTCAAGATATCTTTCACTATTCGGCGAGATTTCAGCAATATTCGGCGAGATATCTCTAAATATTCGGCTATAGGTATTCGGCCGAAGTATTCGGTCAACAAGCCTTCAATATTCGGCCAACCGAATATTCGGCAAAAGGGCCGAATAGGCCGAATACCGAATAGTGGCCGAATATTCGTCCTATCCCTAGTTTTTTCTTAAACCATCATGCAGACAGTTTTTAAAGTAGAAAAAAACTGATTACATATTCAGAATCTGCGTAAAAATCTGCTTCTGATGAACTAAAAAATACGAAAAAATGTCTTATGGGCGCGTAGTGCCCACCGTGCAAAACCAAATATTTTTAACGGGACTATTGGCGCGAAGCGACCATAGCTCCGATCCGCAATCTTTTTTTTTTTTCAAGTGCACGTGGCCCACAGTGAGAAATCACATATTTTTAACGGGACCATGGCTCTTTAATTTACTTTTTTTTGTGCTTGAGGATTCGAACACCAAGACTTGCTTATTAAATGAAATTTTTTGCTTATTAAATGAAATTTTTTGCTTATTATATAGTGCTTAATACCGAGGTTCGTTTGGAAAAAGTGGCCCAGCTAGCAGGCGTAGCTCGCTAGTTTTACTATATTCTCTTTAACATTTTAAATGAAATTAGTGAAAGGTATGTATTTAAAATATATCTATATGAAATAGATAAAAAGAATATATTTTTATTCTTTAAAAGACAAAGTAGTACTTCTATTCATAAAATGCTGAAATGATTGTATGACATCAGAATTTACAAATTTATATGGAAATATGTAAAAGCTTTTCTTTGTATACTTGTTATAAAGAAAATTTTAATTCTAAAATTTTGGTGTCAATGGAACATTTAAAGATCAAAATTAAGTGATCCAAATATGAACCATTACCTTTAGGAGTTAAATGAAATGAGTGAAAGGTTTATTTTTTATTCTGAAATACATTAAATCGGCAGGTGTTAGGATATAAAAAACTATTTAATCAAAAGACTTTTTCCATTTTTTTTTAAGACAAAAGATCTTTCAGAAATAACTGTCAAAGTTAGCATTTTGAACTGAATTTTTAATGCAACACTACAAGAATAGAGAAAAACTGGCTGTCATGTAACCACAATGCTTATAATTCGATAAATAATTTATTTATCATAAAATGAAAACTCATTTCAATTCCAAATCACTAAATAATCAAGGCTTGTGAATTTTATGACTTTACATTTAAAAACGCGTCAGAAACTTTCGTATTGTTGAATAGGGCAATTGAGAACTGTCTTAATCCATATCTGCTAAAAAGTTAAAATGGGTCTTTAAACATTTAACCTTTTCCGGCACACTGTGCCCAGTCTGGGATACCTAATTTTAATTCCAAACTTGCAAACGACACCAATAATATTTTAGTAAAATTTTGCTTTTACAATAAAAGCTTAAATTAGGGATTTCAAAATATCTAAAAAATTCGTTTGTGAATTCCGGTGTCAGTCAATAATTTCTCATTTTATTTGACAGATTTTGGCCATGTCGGAAAGTGTTAAGCAGCATGTGAGTAATACAATTATTCTAAAATACCTAATGTATTAAAGTGGTTAAACTTACATTTCTGAGCAATAACATTTTATATTGATTGATTAAGCTAAAAGTCAAGGTAATAAAAAAAAAATTGAAAATCTCTCACCAAAACAGATTGGGGAACATCAACTAGGTCCTTCTCATTGCGACTAGGTAAGATGCAACTACGCATGCCAGCTCTGTGGGCTGCAAGTACTTTTTCTTTAATCCCACCAACCTGAAAAAAAAATAAGTAACTTTTTTTTTCAAACCGTTACACTTATTTTTTAATTCAAATTTAAAATACTGAGTCAATTGCTACAAAACAATGCATTTTTCTGCTACTTCAAATTTTTATGTTTTAATGTAAGAAAGATTTTGCAGGCTTTGGGAATGATTCAAATGTAGGTCCTGTATTGGAGTACTAATAATAAATTTATTTAATAATTATTCTATAAAAGTTTAATACACATTTATTTTCATTTATAAAACAGAGAAAATCATTTGCATCTATTGCCATATACCCATATTTAGATACTAAGATATTTTAGTAAGATAGTTTATAGTTTGGCAGACTATGGATTACATTGCTCCTCTTTTATATCATACTATATATGCAGTATTAGTTTTACATTACAGTGTGTCCCACAGAAATAAAACCACTCTGATTTTGTATCATAATTGGACACAAAACAAATCTGTGAGAATGAAACAAGTATAATATGAAAGTCTGTACAGAAATACATATTTACAAGGAGTAACTAACTCCCTGCCCCTCTTGGTTAGGAAAAAAATAATGTATAAAAAAAGAGGGGAAAAAAAGAGGAATGTCCTGCCAAAATTAAGTCATTATTGTTAATAGCCAATATATCTGCCATGCTTATATATGACTTGAAATATATGATGTGGTGTATCTTTTACCAATCTTTGGAAAACAGTTGTATCAGTATTTTCCCAGGACTCAATTATGGCGGCCTTCAGTTATGCCAAAGACTTGAACTGACATTTAAAACTCAACTGACGATACCTCTGCACATTTTGGGGAGGATTTTGTACAGGTGCAGACTCCCAAAATTTATAGGGAGCTAGTGGCTCCTAAAGCCAGATATTCCAATCACCACCAGAGTTTAATTCCTAAGAAAAATTAAGATTCAATGCAAAACAGCAGAGAAACAACATGAATTTTGTCATAAGATCGCAGAAAAAAAGCTAATTTTATCAAAGGATTGCAAAAAACGCTGTGACTTTTGTCAAAGAATCACAGAATAAACATGATTTTAGGCTAGAGGATTGCTAAAAAAACATGCAATTTTCTTCAGTGGATTGCTAAAAAGCGATTTTTGTCACCTGATCACAAGAAAAATGCAAAATTCACTAATGGATGACGACTTAGATGCTAAAAATTAGTCACCACATATCGATTGGCACCATGAACCTGCACCTATACGATTGAGATGAAGATATAAGGCATGCTATCCCATGACATGTCCCCAATTATTTAAAAAACATTCATAGGAGGATTTTGCAAAGGTTATGGGGGTGTTTTCCTGCAGGAAAATCCAACTTAAGCCACCAATTCTCTCTGCAATTGGCTATAAATGAGTTTCTAGCAAGTCTTGGTAATCAATAGCTTATTTGTGGTCTGGGGGAAGAGCCAGGTTAAGTTTATCACATAGCCAAAGCTTTCCACCAACACTATTAATAAACCTCCACCAAGCTGTCAAAGCCACGAGTTGTTTTTTGAAGAAAATTTCCCCTCTTTTCCACATATCATGTCAACAGAAAGCAAAACTGTCTGAGCCATTCAAAATAATTTTTTTCTCATCCGAGAATATCAAGATGCTGAGTCCCTCCAGGTTTGATATTTGGTCCCATCGACTCGATTCTGCTTGTAGATAGCTTTCAACATGGGCTGGTAAGTGGAAATTTATTAATGGTGTTTGGAGGCTTTGATAATGGTGATAAACTTAAACTGGCTTTTCTCTCAGAAGGTATGTAGGCTACTGATTACCGATAAAGCCTAAAAATCCATTTACTGCCATTTGCAAATAGAATTGGTGGACAAGTTGGATTTTACAGCAGAACAAGGCCCCCATAATCTTTGTAAAACTCTTTTAGGAATGATTTTTGGCTAATTGGGTGCATGTCATACTGCCTGTCCTGTACCCTCATTTCAACCTTCAAGAAAATGTGCCAGGTATCCTCATTAGACCTGTATATGCCAATGGCAGACAGTTTAACTCTGCGGCAGAATTGAAGGGCATCATCATTGAAGTTTGGGATAATACTGATGGCATGGTCTTCCAGAGATTGGTAAATTATATAGCATATCATATATAAATATGACAGATATACTGGCTATTAACAGTAGTGGTTTTATTTCGAAAGGACACCAGTGATACAAATTGGGATATAAAAGACAGGTGTCAAATGACGACTACTGTAAAAATCTTAGGCATCAAATTAAGATTTTCAGTTGCAGTTTCTAAAATTCATATTAATAATACTGTAATACAATATATAATTTAGGAATAATTCTAACTAAAAAAAAATTGAAATTTGCATAGAATTTTCTGAAAGGTTACGACAGAGACGAGAGTAATGTTTTTTCTCAGTAATGTTTTTTTTTTTTTTTTGTGCCCCTTTACCAAAATGTTCTTTTTTTTTGCTATCTTTTGACGAAACTTGCCATTTTTTTCAATCTTTTGATAAGCTTTACATGTTTTTTCACGATCTGTTGACGAAATTTGCTGGTTTTTTTCACGATCTTTTGGCGATACTTGCCAATTTTTTCATGATCTTTTGAAGAAACTTGCCTTTTTTTGCAATATTTTGAAGAAACTGGTGGTTTGTTCACAATTTTTTGACGAAACTTGCCATTTTTTGGCGATATTTTGATGAAACTGCAAGTTTATTTGTGATTTTTTGACGAAACTTGGCATTTTTTGCAATTTTTTGACATGACTTGTCGTTTTTTTTGCAATTGTTTGATCAAAACTTGTTAGTTTTTTCGATCTTTTGACAACCTTTGCCATGTTTTTTCGTGATCTGTTTACGAAATTAGCTGTTTTTTTTTTTTTCACGATTTGCTGACGAAATTTACCGTTTTTCCGAGATTTTTTTTTTTTTTTTTTTGCGATCTTTTGTTGAAATTCAGATTTTTTCCACGATCCCTTGAAAAAAGTGGCAATTTTTTTTAGAACGAATGTCTAAATTGATTTTTTTGGCGACCAGTTCTCAAAATTTGCGATACATTTTATGTCCGAATTTTCGGATTTATGATCTATTTTTGTAGTTTTCTGAAATTATTACCTTAATTTATCAGAAAATTCGAAGCATAATCTAATTTACACTACTTTTTAGAAAAGCACAAATACTTATTTTTATTTAAAGTTATAGAAATTAATTTGTAAGATTAATTGAAGCAACTGTAAAACTGGTATAAAGTTTTTCTAATTATTGCTACATTTAAAAGTGATAGAAAAATGCACTTAATCTGTAAAAAAAAAAAAAAAAAAAAAAAAAAAAAAAAAAAAAACTTGGCAATTTTTTTAGTATCAATCAAAGAGTGATTCTGAATAAAAAACATTCTGAAATACACAGATTTTTTTTAAAGGTTACAGCAGAAGAGGAAAGGCTGGAAATAGCCTCCTACCTCGTTCATTATGAGATTTTTTTTTTTCGCAATCCTTTTGCGAAAATTGCAGGGTTTTTGTTTTGTGATTCCTTGAAGAAATTTGCATTTTTTCGTAAATTTTTGACTGAATTAACAGATTTTATCACGATCCTATGACAAGATTATCATTTTTTCTGTAATTCTTTGACAAAATCTGCATTTTTTTAAAAGATTCTGTGATGAAATACAGATTTGTTTTTGCGATCCTTTGTCGATTTTTTTTTGTTTTTTTTTGCAATACTATGATGATATTAGTGTTTTTCCAGGGTTTTTTGACGAAATTAGAGTATCTTTTTACGATTCTTTAACGGAATTCGCGTATTTCTAGCAATTCTTTGATGAAATTTGCATTTCTGTTCGCAATCCTTTGTAGAAATTTGCGTTTTTTTCCCCTTATATAAAAAAAAATTCCTTTTTTGGTATTTTCGCGATCCTCTGCCGCAGTCAGCGATTTTTTATGCGAACAGTTGATGAAATTGATTTTTTTGCTCCTATTTGCCGAAATTCGTAATTTTTTTTAGTTTCAAATTTTCACACTAGGCCTCCTTTTTTCAATTTTCAAAACTGAATGCCTAATAAAAAAATTTTTAAAAAGCTAGGTGTCAAATTTGACGACCGAGAATAATTTTGTAGTTGTCAAATTCAATTCTTTAGTTGCATTTGACGACTAACGACCACTAATTTCTAACACTGAAGGACACTTTTCTTTCCCTCTTTTTTTTATGCATTCATTTTTCCCCCTGTTCAGGTGAGGCAGGGAGTGAGTTACTCATTGTAAATATGTATTTGTATATAAACTTTTTTATTATATTTGTTTCATTCTCATTGGTTTGTATCTTGTCCAATTACAGAACAAAATCACAGTGGCTTTATTTCAATTGGACAGACTGTATATTCAAATTTCGTGTAATATCTTACACACTTAATATATTTGTAGAATATGATCAGCTATGTTTAATTGTATAATAATACAATACTATACACATAACAGCTCTTTCGGATAATGTCATCTAATGAAAACAGGTAGAATTAATTAAAGAGCATGAAAAAGACTTAAATTAAATAAAGACAGAATAACAACAGTTCAGTTAAACAATAAATCCTTAATACAAATAAACTTTGATAATGTCAAAAAACTAGCTAATCACAACCTAAATTGCAGATTGATGCATGAAGCTATTGAGATTATTTCGATGATTTGCAATGACATGTTGCATGTTTCAATTGATTGGAGATAGCACAGGTTTTTGAATTTAGGGAAAAAACTAGGAAAAACTTAAATGAGAGATGATAAAGACTGTCATCAATAAACTGAAGATACCCTAGAAAGAAAGTGGTGAAATTTTTTTTAAAAAGACTTCTATGAACATTGGTTCTTTTTAATGATATCTATATGATTTTTATAAAGAAAAATGTTTTTGTATCTGAAAATAGGTATATACTAAGAAAAACTAGGTAGAACTTCATTATACACCAAACAAATAAGTATGAAAACTAATTTCAGTCAAATAGGAATAACAGTTTAACTTAAGAATGTGCTTTTTTTTTCTACTTTTGCATACAATCAAGAGGCAATAAAAGTTATATACTACAGAGTATTGGAATTCCATTGATTATTAACATAACAATTGTAGAATGTTTAAACTTAGCATTGTGGCAAAAATATTTATGAATGGTTAATAATCTAAAAATATATGGGTCAATATCCTTCATAATTGTGCCAAGTTTGAACTTTCTACATTCCACACTTTTAAAAAAAATGGCCAAGACAGACACACAAGTGATCTTATAATAGTTGTGTTTTTACTTTTTAAGTACATAACCCTAAAAATATATTAAAATAAAGTAAAACTATAATTTTTGAAAAATTATACCGGTAAGACAAGTCCTCGCAGAGTAATTTCTCCTGTCATAGCAACATCTGATTTAACAATTCTTCCAGTGAACAGAGACACCAACACAGTAACAATGGTGACTCCAGCAGAGGGTCCATCTTTACCCACAGCTCCCGCTGGAAAATGGATGTGAATGTCCGTGCCTTCCATTAAATCAGCACCATGAGGAACTTTAATTCCATACTGAAAAACATTGAAAAAATTAGTATCCTTTAAAATGTATTTCATATGCATAACATCTATTTTGAAAACTTTACTATTTCTCCAATATCCACCATTAAATATGTGCATAACTAAATGTGGATACAAATATATATAAAGGATGTTGAGGATATAAATATATGCATTTTTCTGTATATAGACCAGTAAAATTAGATTTTAAAAAGTTTAAAGTGGAAAATTCTGGTGTAATTATTTTAATGTCTTACATTATGTTTTCAGGCATGCTGAACATGAATATGAATTTGTCCAACAAATTTTTTTTTGGCAACTATAAAAAATCATGAAGAAAAACCACTAAAAATCAAACTTTTTTGGCTCTTTAGGTTATAACTTGCAAAGTACTATTTTTTTGCAAAATGTAATTTTATATTAAAATATGGAGGAGAAAATTACCTATAATTTATGTTCTTATTTTTTTCTTTTCTTTTCATGACATATAGCTTCAGTAGTAGTGTTGAAAAATTGGCAAAAATCAATAATTTTCAAAATTGCGAAAAGATGTTCTTTTCACCTTTTTTGTTCCTAATACTAAAAGTAAGCATTTCCTTGTAAACATTTGCTAACCTACCCACTTATTATTATGTTATACAATCAAGAGACAAAACATTAAGACCACCCCCACATTTTGCAATGAACTCACCTGGATGATGTGGAAGGCATATAATCTGGTGGGAGTGGTATTTAAATGCTGCTAGAGAGTCTCAGGAATAATTTTTTTCACTTATGTCTGCTTGTGAGAGTAAAGGCTGCTGATCTAATCTACTTTGATAGAAGATGGAATTCAGTCACCAGACAACTCAGAACAACTAACTTTGAAAGTGCACATCTCATGGGTTGTTCATTAAATTTTTCATCTGTATTTGAACATAAGATTATATTTTGTGCAAGAAGCTTACTTTGCAAGTTAGCCAAAAATGAAAATAATCTGCAATTTTTGTTTTTTCTTTTCATGATTTTTCATATTTGTTGAGAAAAATTTTGTTGGGCAACTTCAAATTCGTGTTCAGAACCCCAAAAAACAAAGTAAAACACTAAAAACAATTATACAAGAATTTTCCACTTTGAACATTAATTTGACTGGACTAATATTATTAAATAAATAGAAAAATATTAAATCACTTAAAAAAGACATGACCCAATTAATAAAAGCACCATTATTAATTATAGTTTTGAAAGCAAAATATTTATTCCAGAAAAATTATTATTTATTCTTCAGGGGGTAATGGCTGTTTGCCAATCTAAAGAAGCTGCTGTATGATACATTTTTGGCTTCTTTTAAACAAATAAAATTGGCAGATGTTCTTACTCAGAAACTATATAATCAAGTAGAATTTTCCATTTTTTATTAAAGGCAAAAAAACCTTAATTTGAGAAATAAGCAACTGTTATAAAATATCCTGTTTGATTCAACATAATTTTTAATTGTACTATACCTCATGAATATGAGATCTCACGAGATTTAATGCCAACTGTGCTGACTCTTTCATAACTTTGCCTAATTGTCCAGTCAAAATAAGCTGTCCGTCCCCATCTATTTTGGTGGCTTCTACATACATTATTTCACCTCCAGCAGTAGTCCATGCTAAGCCAACAGCAACTCCAGGTTGTCCTAATCGACCCGTTATTTGGCTGTCATAGATAGGAGTCTAAAAAGAAAATAAATTTTTTTATTTAGAAGAAAAAAACAGAAAACATTCAAAAATGAAGATAATGTACAAATGTTTTTAAAAATGGTAAGTAATAGCCGAAAAAGAAAAACAAAAAAGTGAAAAATATACAAACACATTGTTATTTACTAATAAATATTTAAAAAATACAAGTTGAAACCCGTTGAATTTGATGAAAGAAAATGTTTTTAAAAAATGATTCACTGAATTTAGATATAAAAAATAACAGAAATAATTACAAAGCAATAAAATATTTCTAAATTTGATGTAGAGTTTGCCAGTTACAATTTTGCATGCAAACATTCATACTCTTTACTTGAAGTTCTAATTTCCGAGTGCCAGTGAAATCCAGAAATTTGCTTTTAGAAGGGCTTGCAGTAAAATATTTAGTTTTATCAAGGAAAATACTCATTTCATTTTCACTGTTGAATCATATTCACCCACTGATGCCTTCTGAGATGAACACTTCAGTCTTAATGTCATAGGAATAAATAAAAAAATAATCAGCAAAATGTAAAAGTGTTATGAATAAAAATGTGTTATGGGTTATTTTATATAGTGATGAAATTTTCTATTCAAAAGTTTTTAAAAAGTTAATTTTAATTGTAATAAGAAAATGCCATCCATAATGATATCATAATTTCTCCTCTAATGTTTCCCTTCTCATTTTAACAATCAACTAACCGATAGCGACCAATGTGAAGAAATTACATAAAAGACTTTTAAAATTAAAAATAAAAATGAGATTATTTTAATAATTAGAGAGTGCTGGCACATTTAAAAATAAAATATACTTTCATTAAAAAAAATATCAAAAATCAATTCAATAGAAAAGTCAGGCTAGATGACTAAGAAAACATTTTCATTTGTCTTTTAAAATATAATTTAATTATATGGAAATTACATCATTTTCAGGAACATTTTTATTTGAGCATATGAAGGATCTTTGAATAAATAGCAGAAGTTCAGTCTATTTAGATCCAGGGATAAATGTCAGTGAATATGTCATCATCTCTGATGCATGTATAATGACATATATTCATGAAGCAAATTAATCTGTTTTCTAAATGACGTCATTTTCCTCATTGGATAAATTTTGCTTTAGCTATTACTTTTTACTATAGATTATTTTCTGTTATTTTATTTACATAGATTAGATAATATTATTTCTCAATAAATATTTTATTCTTCTGAGATTAATACATATATACACGCAATCATTTTATTATGGTTAAATTTCGTGAAAACTATTAAATTTTTTTCTTTTAAATATGATGATGTATAAAATCATGCTTCCGATTAGTAAAATGTAATAAAGCAAAATAAATTTATATTATAGAGAGAAAAGCTAAATTTGATTGCCACTATTTTGAAGAAATATCATAAAAAGCTTTTAAAATTAAAAATAAAAATGGAAATAAAATAAAAAATAGCAAGTAGGGGCACATCTACAAATGAACAGTTTTCATTTAAACAAATAACTATCGAAATCAGTCCAGTACAAAGCTCAGAAATGATGACTAAAAAAATAGCCTGATCTTTAAAATATAAAGATAGATATTTCATATTTTAAAATATGTTGTTCTATTCTTAAAAAACTAATATCAAAACAAACAACTGGAACAAGAAAAAGGAATATTTTTACACTTACACCCAAAATATCAATGACTGCATCCTTATCCAAGACAAAAGGAAGCTCAGGAGGTAAAACAATTGGACTCAAAACTAGGTTCTCAAAGGTGCCTTTGCTTTTACCTTCACTTTCCACAATGGCACTGTCTTTGGGAACTATGGAACGTTGTTTCTCCACCACTTTGACAGCAACTGCCCTGCAGATAGCTCCTATTTTTCTTTCAAGACCACGAACACCAGCTTCTCGGGTGTACTTCAAAACTGGAAGATTGAAAATGATATGAGAAATTATAACACCCAGTACTAATAGACTTCTTTTAGTTTCTAAAAAAGGCATAAATAAACTATAAAAACAGTTAAAAGATTTTAATAAACTATTTATATGTTTTGGCTTCACCAAAGCCATTATTGTAACAAATAAGAATATTCTATAGCTGCATAATCTATGATGTACACATTTGAAATGCCATCATGAAATTTTTCCATATACTTTTTCAGATTAAGCACATTTTATTTCACTTCAAAACTGGAAAATTGAAAATGATATACAGTAGACTCCCTCAAATCCGCAAAGCTTGGGAAAAGAGGTTGTGCAGATTTTAGAATTTTGCGGATTTCTGGTCATTGATTTGTTTACATTTTTGAAACATTAATTTGATTGGTAGTTAAGCATTGTAATCAATGCATATAATAAATTGAAACATTAAAATAATTAAGTAAAATAATTAAATAAATAAATAGTTAAAAAAGCAAGTTATTATTACAAAAAAATTTAAGTAAAATAAAATTTTAGAAAAATATTAAAATAAAGTAAATAATTAAGATTCAATACTAAATATAAATATAAATACTAAATTACTAAATATAAATATCAATACTAAATATAATATAAAATAAATAATACTAAATAAAAATATAAATAATACTAAATATAAATATTGATTTTTTTACTAAATATAAAAAAATCAATCTTATTTATAAAGAAAATATTTGCCTTTGTTAATAAACAAAAAAAAAGCTTGATTAATTAAAAATTATTCATTTTATACAGCAAAAATTATCCTACACCTCAAATTATAAACACAAATAGTTATTGAATGATATATTATGCTAAAACTACGATACGATAGTGATTATTTTGATTAAATATCGATCATCATAATCAGTAAACCAGATGTAGATCTCAAATTCGTTTCGTAACTAGCAGGGATACTAAAATAGTTATAGAACTATTAAAATAATAATTTTATTTAACAAAAGGCAAAAATTATCCTGCCATGCGAATTGCAAACATTACCGAACAACCATTTAAAGTTATATTATGCTGCAACTATGATACGATAACGATTAATTTGATTAAATATCGATCATTGTGCGTCCAAGAAATGTATTAACACTGCAGAATTCAAATTGAAAGACATTAAAAAAAGGAAGAAGTTGAAAAGGATTTTAAAAAATATATATATTTAAAGAGTTATTTGTATTACGTTAGCCGTTTACATTTGAAACGGATTTCTGGCGTTCGCGGATTTTAGAGATGCGGATTTAAGGGAGTCTACTATATAACAAATTAAAATATCCAATAGTAATAGACTTCTTTTAATTGCTAAAAAAAGGTGTAAAATAAATGTTATATAAAAACATTTAAAAAGCTTTAATTAATGAAAAAAAGGTTTTAGTAAACTGTTTACATGTTTGGCTTCACCAAAGCCATTATTGAAATAAATAGCAATATTCTAAAAGTTGCATAATCTATGATGTAACATTAGAAATGCCATCATGGAATTTTTCATGTACTCTTAGATTAAGCACATTTTATTTCACTTCAAATCTGGAAAATTGAAAATAACATGAGAAATTATAACATCCAATAATAATAGACTTCTTTTAATTGCTAAAAAAATATTTAAAAAAAACTATAAAAGCAATTAAAACAGATGTGAATAGATGATAATAACAGATGATAATGTGAACAGAATTACTAAAGCCTTTTGGCTTTAGTAATCTGTTCATCTTTGGCCATATAGTGTATGTGCTTCTTAACAGTTCTTTTCAGATTTTTTTTAATAACTGAACCAAGGGAAACAAACCCAAAAGTTTTTCAAGAAACACAGCACAAAAAACCCATAAGCAATGAAAAAAAATATTGATATAACAGATTCTAACTTACTGATTGCTCTTATAGCTTCATCAGTAATTTGGAGCATATCAGGTGTTAGACCATTCTCTAAAAGCTGCTTGGGAACTAAGTGATTGCGAGCTATGTGCTCTTTTTCCTCATGTGTGTAGCCTGGAACATTTATAATCTATAATAGAAAAAAAAAATTGCAATAACCAGAACTTGCTTCTAAAATTCAGCAACAATTCAAACAATATCAGTATTTAAAAAACAAACTTTATCTAAACAAAATGAATAGTATTTCAGCATAAATAAATTATTATTTAGATGTTTTGGGGGGTATATTTCAGAGGTCGTAAGTCTGAGTCACTTTATTTTATTTTATTTTTTTTATTTATTTGTTTATTTATTTATTTTTTTTTTTTTCTGGCAGACTTAATGAGGTTTTATTATTTCTAGTCAGTACCACAGCAAATCCATTTGGTGTGTGGTGTGAAAAAACTTGTTGCATACTATTAGTACATCAAAAATAATGATGATAGAATGAAGTCTGCCTTCCCGCTTCTACCCTAATCTGTGACGCTATGTCTGAGAACACTACTTGCAACACCCTTGTTGCAGCTCCATTTCTAGGCTATGGCCAATTAAAGTTTTTTCTTTTTAATACTTTTCAACAAAGTTGAAAAGTGTTATGCATTCAGTTTGTATATCTACACTCTAACTCAAATAAATATACTCAGATTTTAATAAAATTCACAAACCATATTTAGGGTCACCTAGGCATGTTTGGTGTTTATACAATGGTATGTATACAAATGGTATTGTAAGCAAAGTATATGGGATTAATTGTTCTTTTAAAGGGGGCACTCAAAAGAATTTCATTACATTATGGCATATAGGAAAAAAAAATTTGAGTATTTTAATGACATTTTGGTATTGCAAATGTATTGGAACTAATATAAATCACTGAATATTTCACCACAAGATGATTATGATAAAATAGGACATTCATAGCATTTGTCATTTATTTACAGGGACACACAAAAGAAATTGATTACAATACTGTCTTTGTGTAATAATTGCTTGAAGTGCATTTTCAGTTTTGACATGCGCTTTCAACTTTTTTTTTCCCATGTTACTCATTGTATATAAGTTCTATACCTCATATATGAAGGCTGCACAAAAGAATTCATGTGCTATTCCCCTTATTAACAAAAACAGTTTAAGCAGAATTTTCAACTGTCTTATGTATTTCCTAATTGACCAGAATTTTTGCATTAATAAGTTAATAGGTACAAATCTATATGTGCATATCCTATACAGGGCCGCTCGAAGAATAAGGATAATTTTTCGATTGCAATGGGAACAGCTGAAATTGGGTTTTTCAGTGTGTTATACATTTCCATATGGTTGAATTAGACATTATATTTACACCTAATAAGCAGTACAATTTTTTTACATTATTCTGAATGTGATGGAAAGTGTTTCATAAATCATGCTTAGAGCATTTTTTTTTTTTTTTTTTTTTTTTTTTTTTTTTATAATAGTAATATTGCATGTTTGTTTTATGAAATCTTTAAAAATTTATTGACTGAATAAATTACAGTAAAATAAAAACTATAAGCTGATTCAGTTTAAAGATATTTGAAACACTGCGAATAGGTACATATACAAGCAAAAGCCATTTGTATATTTTTAAGATGATTTTAACTGATATTTGAATAAATATTACATTGTACAGTTGAACAACAATATTTCTACAGCATATTCTCATTTTATTATATGTAAAAGTATTTATTTTATGACATGTTACTTTCTTTTCTATATGACAATAGCTATTTATTTCATTTATGGCAATGCATATATTTTGACATTTGCACAATCATAAAATTCATCCGTTAACGTTTTTTCGATCATCCAACAATTTCAATTTTCTAGCATAACCTACCCAGCAAGCACATAACTTCCGGCATACGATCGGACCGGAGCCGGCAATGTCGGTTAAGTGTCGGTAGCAGATTGGCAGCTAAAATTTAAGAAACTGCTATTTTGACAGCCGGTTACGATAATCGGTCCACACTTGGTTATATATCGGCAAGCGACTTATACCGGCAAGTGACACAGGACCGATATCCGAGTTCTGATAGTGGACCGATCAGATTTGCCAACATCAGTCCGAATTCAGAATATTTAGTCTTAACCGATTTTTTTTCTTTTTCTGAATTTTATTCGAGTTTGAATTTTGGATAAGAAATGTATATTTCACGTATTTCATTAAAAATTCTGTCAGTGAGAAACAGAAAATATGTCAAAAATGACCTATATTTATTTATTTAAAAATATTGTTTTTGAATTAAATTTTAAAATGACTTACAATTATTTTAATCGCAAAATAATTTTTAAATTCACTCCTTTAAATTGTTAATCACTATTAGGAACTTAATCATAGAAAAACAGAAAAATACTTTGAATTTTTCAAAATTCAAAGTATTTTTATATGTAGTATCAAAATATTTTTATTTGTAATTATATTTTTTTAATTGAATTTATTTTATATTTATCTATTCATTTTAAAAGCAATAACTCACTTTCTTATTTTATTTAAAAAAAATAATTACTAAAAAGTGCTTAACATTATTTTTCAATGTAAAACATATAAAAGAAATCTACCCATTTTTTTTACATAAAAAATTAGATTTTTTTCCCCAAAATATTATCTCACAAACGAAAAAAAAATAATAATAATATTTCTATTTTATTTTAAGATTTAAAAATTATTATTGCAACAATAATTCGGAATTAATATTGCTAAAAAAAATATTCTGCATTAAATTATGAAATCACTTAACGTGTATTCTCATTCTAATTAAAAGTGATTAATTACCAACTTATTTTTTTATTAAATTAGTTATTTTATGTTACAAATATATATTTCCTAATTTTTATTTTACTTTATTATTTACTTTATTATTACATTTAATTACTTTATAATTCCCAAAAAGGAAATTGCATCAGATAAACCTCTAAAATTCATTTATTATATCCAGTACTTAAGCATTTTTAAATTTATAAAAAGGAATATGAAATATCTCCTATTTAAAATAAATGTGTATAAAAAAATAATATATATATATAATATATGTTACTTTTATTTTATTTTTTACTTAATAAATATTCATTATCAACTAAATAACATTGGAACATAGGTTTAAAACATAAATACTACTTTGAATCATCAAATGGCATAACATAATTTTTTATTCTATTTAAAAGCTAATTACCAATTTATTATTATTTAAAATAAGATTTTTCTAAGTTAAAAATATACACTTTAGAAATTAACGCAAAGCATGTAATTATGTTATAGTTTCTAATAAAAATTTTTATTTATTTAACAATACTTCTGAACAAAAAGTATTATTTTTAATTTTTTAAATATACTATTTAATGATTCTAAAATCTTTAAGAAAAGCAATTTGTTTGCTTTAATTATTTGCTAATTCATTAATTTAAATATTAAATTGATTTTTAAAATCAGGCGCATAAGACAATTACAAGTAAATGATTACAAAAAATAAAATAAAAACACTTTAATATTACAATTTTCCAATCTGTCATTTACGTCAACAACACTTGCCATTCACGTAGCACTTACTGAAAAACCACACCCTTATTACCACACATAATCCTCCCCTAACCAGCTCTGACTTGTCTAGTGGTTAAAGCGTTCACCTTCTGAGCTAGGGGTTGCGCGATCAAATCCCTCCTGTTCCCGCTGAAGTATGCCCATTGGCTCTCAAGATACTTGCTAGAGTGTTTAACAGATGGCGCCACCAGAGTTTTTTTTATTTGCTTGTGCCGGGCTTCAGCCGGTATTCGTGTGGTTAGCTATCGGCATAGTTTTTTGCCGATACAGGACCGGCTGCGTGCCTCATGGATCGGGCGGCGTATCAAAAAAGATACGGAACCGATAGCAGCAACTGGCATCGGTCCGATACCGATGGCAGTGGCAAGCGGCTATCGTCCGATTGCTTACCGATAGCTATGTGTTTGCTGGGTAGTTTTGTGTATCAGGCAGTCAAATGTCTACTGTATTACCCCACTTCCCTCCCACATCTCTACAGCTGAAGCTTATTAATTTAAAATTTTTATCATTTTTTTTTTCCTCATAGACCATTTAGTGATAATTCAGTAAACTCTATAAATTGAAAGAAGCCCAGTAAAAAATACTCAGTCACAAAAAATTTTTGTTGCTGTATAGTGGCGAATCTTGTCTTTATATTTAAGAGAAAACTTTTTACGCAAAAATACTGCTGATTAATGTTAACTATATGGGAATTTCATTTATTTATTTTAATATCTCATTTGCATTTTAATATTTTCAAATAACTTTTTTGCAGTGGATAGTTAAAGCAGTCGTTAAAGCAGTCATAAAAGTGGAAAAATTAGAAAAAAGGTGGAAAACTATTTCCATCTATACAGTGATGCAAAACTCTTATAATTTAAGTGATATTTTAGCAGCTACTTATATAATACAGTTAAATGTAACTACACAAAGACACTTTGAACAACTTCATTTACAAAAATTTCAGATGCTTACGTGATATAAGTTCACCTTTCATTTTATGTTTCTTTTGCACATCAATTCAAGAACAAACTCCAAGGAATTGAGTTCAAGAAATGTCCGACTGCTAAATTTTCCAAGCACACACAACTCCTCCCCCCCCCCTTCTATTACCCTTTTAAAATTTTCCCTGCATTTTTGTATCAATCCAAGGGAATGTCCAAAATTGCTTCAAAAAAAGATGTAATTCCTTCTTTAGAAGTAACTCTTTCATGCCTACTAAAGTGAATATCTACAGAGGCTGTTTTTTTACTTTATTTTCTTTGTTTGCAGTTTTAATGAGGATATTTCCACTCTCAAAATCAATTCTGAAAATGAGAGCATCCTAACTTTAAAGAAAAAAAAAAAAAAACCTGGTTTTTGTGGGAGCTGACCTCAGCTATCCACTGCAAAAATTTTTAAAAATATTTACAACATTTTTCTCCTGTGAGAGCAAGCAAGCGTTTTTGCATGTAAGTGAAATAGCTCCTTAAGATAAATTTGAAACTGAGCAATAATGGAAGTCTTAATGTTTATGAATGAAAAGGTATTCATACTTGCTGACTTTAGGTGTAAACTGAAACTAACACTTTAGATGTAAAATGTACACTTTTTGAAAATGTTTTACACTTTTACTACACTTAGGATACTTATTTCTAGACTTTCATGCAAAGTTTTTTGAATTTTTATTTTTCTTCTCTTAAATTATGAATTACTTTCTAGTTGCTTTTAATAACTAAGTGGTTAGTGGATATAATATATTTAATATTGCTAAAGGATGGGTGAATTGCTAAATTCAACCAAAAGAAAGCTTTAATTTTTATTGTATGTAAAAAGAAGTTGTATTTGGAATAATTTTTTCCAGACTTTCAAAAGCAGTTATCAAGTAAAAAATCTGTCTTTAAAATCAGTCTCTTAATCAGTCTAACTTTTTTTCACCAAATTACCTTTGTAATAGTTATCAATGTATTATTTAATATTTAAAAAAAAAAAAAAAAAAAAAAAAAAAAAAACCTTTTTATGTTATGTTACATTTTACCATTTTCAAAAGTTGGCAAGTATGGGAATTTATTTGAAGTCATTTTTATTTGACGACACTTACACTTAATAACATCACAATCTCAACAGAACAAAGTTAAAGAAATAATGTAATTTAAAACTAAAAGATTAATTTAAATTTCATTTCATTGTAGCCCAGATTTTTGCTATTGATTGCCAGTGTGCTAAATTGCAAGAAAATGGTTCATTTGTCAAAGAAAGAAACAAATTACCGAATTACAAGAAATGAAAAAAAAAATTCTTATGTAAACAAAGGCAATACTCTTATTCACATTAATGAACAATTGATACTGTCTATCATGTTCAATCATATATTACAATATATTCAATCATATAACATCATAAAATGTCCGATTTTCAGAAGTATACCCTACTTAAACAGGAAATTGTCTTCTTATAATTATGATTACATGCAATCAAATATATTACATTTCAATTAATACATATACATGGTGTCAAAATGAATAATTTTTAAAAAATCAGATTAATAATTTAAAAATCAAAACTGTCTTTTATGCTTTCACTAGTAAAATTCTGAGAGGAAGGAGGGAGTTCCATTACTGGAGTAATGGAGTACTTACTTCCATTCTATCTAATAATGCAGGAGTAATCGTTGTCACAGTATTAGCAGTAGCAATGAAAAGAACTTGAGATAAATCAAAAGGAACATTAAGATAGCTTACTTAATCAAGGAAAAATAAAACAAAAATACTTTGTTGAACTAATGCCATAAGGTTTCATGGTACAGAATCTCTGACATTATGGATCTTTTAAAAAATATGCCATTGTAATAAACAAATAACAATATTATATATTTACATATATATGATATAGATTTAATTACTCTGACCAATCAACATTCTTTGTGTAAATATGAGTTGGATAATTTTTCCTTAAATTTATAAACAATTAATCCAAAACTATATTTGAAATATTTATTAACTTATAAATAAACTAAAATTACTAAAGTATTGTATTGTCCTCAAAAACATATCTGTTGCAATGAAACTCACTTAAAGTACACCTGCTTAATATATGATCTGCTAAAGATATAAATGATCAGCAGTCCCTTGAAAAATAAACATGTGTAAAATTACCCGGGTAAGATACAATTCTGCTTAAGATACGAAATTTGCTCTGTCCCTTGATTTGTATCTTAAATGAGTTTCACTTCACATAATTTTATGAATCTATCAAAAATGAGTGAAAAATGATAAAGAGATTTTATCTTTACATACAGAAACCAAGCTAAACAAAAAAAGCATAATCAATCAATGAAGTTGAAGTTTCAGATATACTAACAAGCAGTGCATATTTCAGATATGCTACCCAGCTGCATACACAATTGGAAAGTGTTTATGAATTTGATTTTTCTGGTCATTTGTCTGGACATTCATATACCTAACCAGCTGTATGCACAATTCAACTATGTTGGAAAATCTTTATGAATTCAGTTTGTCTGGCTACCTGCCTGCCTGTGCTCTAACTTGGATAAATGTACCCAAATTGTCATGTAATTAACATATATTAATTGAGGTTTATTATGGCATATTCAGTATTGAAAATGAAGTGTGTAGAACTTATAGTTTATTTACAAGGGCACTCAAAAAAAGTTACTACATTATGGCCAATCGAAAAAAATAATTTGCAGTATATAGTAATGATGTTACAATATTTCAAATATAGTGAAATTGATTCACAAAGGTCCACTAACCTGCTTACAGAATAGGGTGTTTCATAGCATTTATCGTTCATTTACAAGGGTGCAGAAAAAATATGATTACAGTACTATATTTTGAACTATAATTGTAGGATGATCTCTTATTAATTTTGGTATTTGTTTTCACCTATCACTCAATATGCATAAATTTTATACATCACATACAAAACCTGCACAAAATTAAAAGATTTAAAATATCTTTCTTATATTTTTAAATAACGAAAAGGAAAACAAAAATAAGTGCAAAGAATAGTTGACTGAATCATTTATATTTCTATCACCTCTTCCTAAAAAAATTTTATAAATTCAATGATTCTTCCAATAGTCTCATTTATTTTATTTATTTATTTATTTTTAACGGGTTGTCAGCAAGAAATCAAGATATATGTACATATTTATAAAAATTAAAAAGAAAGAATTACATAATTTTTAAGTAAAAGGATACTGATCGACAAAGTTACAGTTTTGTTCAGGATCTAAAACCTCCAGCATTGCAGCAGCAGGATCTCCATGGATACCAGTACTCTGAAAGAGAAAAATAAATAGATGTTTTAACATAACAATGACATTTTAACAATAGCTTGTATAGAAAAAGGAAAATAGTCCAATAACAGTTCTATGATAACTAATATCATTAATGTTATACATCAAATACAATGTTATTTAGTACCATCAATGCTATGCAAATTTAACAATAATTCTATAATAGTGAATAAAGCAAATAGATAAATAACCTATTATTTCACAAAAATCAAATTGAGATAAGTTCTTGAAAAGAAACATAATTAAACAGCTTCCTATTAAATGTATATAAATTGAAAAAGAAAGAAAGAAAGAAATGCTGGCTGATTAGCTGATATTATTTACAAACCAGAGTGCCTAAGATTAAAAAATGTTCAAGTTTTTTTTTACCATGAAGATAATTTTTTTTTGACAAAATTAGATGTCACTATTTGAAATTTTCAAATTTTGTCTACATAACTAGAATTTTAAGACCTTGATTACTGTTCTTTACTTCAATTGTGATTTTAACACGATGACTGAGAGCATGGCTGAAAACACCATAGTAATTCTGTTCCAGTTTTGGGAAAAGAGTAAAATGCAGGGTACAGATTATTGATAGCTGCCCACTTTTGATCAGGAGACTACGTTTCCAGATCATGTGCACTTAGATAATCATTCCAGCATTCGAAATCCCTGGTGGTCTGCTAGCCCGAAACCACTAAAAATCCAATTGGATTAACAATTTGAAAGATTTACTGGTCCACAGAACCAGTAACTTTTTTCTGATCTCCGACAGGTAAATGTAAATTTTAATAGCCCTGAGAAAACTGCAACCAAACACAAATAAGACAATTTTATTTTATCCAAAAAAATAATAATTGCATTAAACTTTACAGTTAGTTCAAATAAATAATCAAAAACAAATTATTTAATTAATAATTTTATATTTTTGTTTTTGTACTTTTGTTTAACTTTTAGCAAATTTTAATTTTACATTTTATCATGCTGAAAATTTTAAATAACTGAAAAATTTAGTTAACATTCAGGGTGGGGGGAAGGCAAATCACTCAAGTGTTAAAGAGATTTATAATAGAGTTTTATGCAGTGGACCAATGATGATACCTATTGCCCAGTAAATTCTCATGTTTACTGGTCCTTGTGACCAGTGACTTTTTTAAATCAACTCAAACACTGCATTCACTCAGAATAGCATCATGTAGACAGCTACAATCTACTCTTGGGAGGCTGTGTTGCCAAATCTTTTAGTGAATGAAAACATGTGGCTGCTCTGGTAGCACATGAACGAACAGGATACAGATAGTACCAGACCAAAATTTATGCTTTCATACCCTACTTTGTAGTCCTGACATCTGAAGAGGTACTCTGCTCAGGTTACTCATGATGCAAAAGATTAATTTTTATATTTTTTTTATGTATAACAATATTTGTCCTTTTTTATTGCTATGGTGTGTATCCACTGACTTGAAAATATAGATGGCCTGTTCATAGTGCATCCTTAATTTGACTGCAGATAAAGCAAGATTGTAATGAGGCGTTATTTTCACTAGTTTCTTAAAGTGGTTGTCTCCTGTTATATTCTGCATAGGCCTTAGGGAGTCAATGATCTGATAGTCTTGCTACATGATTGAACCAGTTCTTGCCCTCTCTAGGTATTGAGTTAAGTGTTCAGACTTCAATATGAACCAGTGTGGTCTCTAGCTTTGGAAAAGAACATGTATTCAAAATGTTAATTCCTTTTTGATCCCATATTTTTAAATGGCATCTTTTTTCCAACACAGTTGTTTGGGACTCATTTGTGAGAAAAGCTTTTTGTATGACCATCTTGTGTGTAGGTGGTCCTATGTATAGTAAATTTAAATAAAAAGGTATACAATTAAAATATTTCAATAAAGATTAGTTTTTCTTTAAATAATGATAATAATAAGCTCTTTTTTTATTACAATTTTTTTTTCTCTAGCAGTTATGAATGAAACAAGAGTTACAGAAAGTTTACTGGACAGCATTTGACCATCCTTCTGATAGTCTTTGTTTGTACCCCCTCAGCACCCTTCATTTGATAAAAAATTATGAAAATACCAAATTTCTTAATTTTTTACTTAAATTATATTTTATTATCCCTAGTATATTCTAATGAAATTTCATAAAGATTTGAATATTATAAATACAGTTTAAAGCGATCTTATTGCATTGCTATCCTTTTAAATGCCGCAATCCACTTCCCTTAAAAGTGATTTTTCTGTTTGTGTTTTTTTGACAAATAGGCAAGTCCAAAGTGATAAAACTAATTTTTATGTATACTTTTCAATTGAACGAATTTTTTTTGGGTGTTGTTCCTTAGGGTTTATTTGATAAAATTAAGTTTTAAATTTACAATAATATATACTGGGTGATTCAAAATAACATGGACAAATTGATATGACAAATCAAGCATACAACAAGGATTAAAAAATCGCATAGGAATATAGGGCCGCAAACCACTTAATGAGTCACAAATACAGGGTGTTTCATCCTAACTCAGTTTGGGTTGACGGTAATAAATTTCAGAAAACTGAAGTACATTATAATAAAATATTTAACAGACATTCTCACCTTTGTTTTAAGTGTGATGACACCAAACAAAAGTGGTAGAAATTTGCATTATGGGCACCAGCAATATGCACTTGACATCTCACATTTTGGACTGCCATAATCAGTTTATGCGGTATCATCGACTGCTTGAGCAATACGTTTTTCAAAATCTTTTCGTAATGTTATCACATTTCACACAAAATAAGGTACATATCGTTGCATTTTCATTACAATATTTTTATTTTCCTCGAAATTATTACTTTCAAACTGGGTGTAGTTGGAATGAAACACCCTGTATTTGTGACTCAATAAGTAGTTTGTGACCCTATGTTCCTATGTGATTTTTGATCCTTGCTGTATGCTTGATTTGTCATATCATTTTGTCCACATTATTTTGAATCAACCTGTATATATATATATATATATATATATATGTTGTGGCCAAAACCCGAAATTAGCCAATTCTAGAACTGGCTGGCCAATTCCCGAATTGGCCTGCAACATTAAAAAATAACTGGCTAATTCTAGAATTGGCCGGCCAATTCGCAAACTGGCCAAATGCAATTGGCCAATTTGCGAACTGGCCAGATGCGATTAGCCAATTCGCGAAATAAATATAGGCACTCGGCTTAATCCTTTCTAACATAGCTGAAAGCGTCTATGAATTCAAATAGTCTAGCCGTCAGCCTGTCCGTGCTCTAATTCGAGTAAAGGTTCCGGTTAACTTGCAATTGTCATCTTATTTGATTTATCAATTAATTTCGATATTGAAAGGGAATTGTGTACTATTTTTGGTTAATTTAGTTTGGTACACAAAAATATTTCGTTTCAATATAATCAATGGAAATCTTTTTTACTGTGCATTTTAATGTTACATTATCTTAATTACAAAAAAAATGGTACGTATGCATCATAGTTCGGGTGTTGGCCAAGGCTTCCCGGCCAGTTCGCATATTGGCCGGCCAAAACCCAAAATATGCTGTTCATTTTGTGTATTTCGAGTTTTGGCCAGGAAGCTTGGCCAGTTCAAGAATTGGCCAGGGTCCAGGTATTGACCGCAACACATATATATACTATTTATTTATTTATTTATTTATTATACATAAAAATGTAAAAAAAAAAAAAAAAAAAAAATTACTATAATTTTACACATTTTTGTACATTTTACTTATTTTTTCTTAAGCTAATTAACTTAAGATAAATCTGAAACTTAAAAATATATAGAACACTTTTACAAATAATTTTATAAATAAATTAGCTCAAAATGTTAAAAATAGTAACAGAAGATATATTTTAAAATTTACTTACATTTTTTAAAGTTTACCAGGGAAATTGAACAATTTCTTGGCAGAACCATTTTCCTTTATTGAGTTTTTTATTATTAAGCAAAAAATACACATTAAAATGCTTAATTTTTTAAAAAAGTTCAAAGGCTACAGAATTCCATTAAGTTAGAAGAAGAAAGATTTTCATCATTAGAAGCAAAAAAATGCAGTTGTGCATTCGGCTTTATACAAGTATCAATTCCTTTTATTATACAATAATAAAAACACTCTCAATGTCTTGAAAAAAATACAGATAATTGAAGGAGAAAAAAAGAAAGAAAGAAAAAGAAAACACGGATAAAAAATTTTGATAAATATTTCAAAAATAATTTATTAAAAAAAGTCTTGTTTATGTTTGATTCACCTTTACATATGTGTAGTAATTATATGAAAATATTTACAATAATAAAATATTTACAGTAGAATAATAATTGCACAAAATATATAGCAATGTATAAAATGTAAATAACACAAGATGTCTTTTCAGTTAAACCGAAAAAGTAAATCCATCTAGAAAATGTGAGAAAGATAACAAATAAGAATTAAGAAATTTTTCAAATACAAAATATTAATTACATATTAATTTTTAAAAAATTATTAGATGAGGAAGGTATATCCACATACCATTTTATCAATTTCATCTAAAAGGAACACAGGATTTTTCACGCCAACAGTTCTTAGCCCTTGAATTATTCTACCTGGCATGGAACCTATGTATGTCCTCCTATGACCTCTGATATCAGACTGATCACACACTCCTCCTAGTGATATTCTGTTTTTTAAAAAATCATAAATATAATAGACAATTAAAAATAAGCAAAATAAAAATTAAGCAGCTAAATATTAATTTACAGTATGTATGTATATACTAAGATCTTTTGCTCTGCTTAACATTTTTTTTTTTTTTTTTTTTTTTTTTTTCTTATACATTATTTTACAACAGCTGTTGATTAGATATTTTTCTTCCATTCTTCTTTAGCTCCAATATTTGGTATAAATTTATTATCACAAAAATGGAAGGAGAAAATAAGATTCTGATTATTTGCTCTCTTCCTTTGCAGAAATTTACTATACTTGCCATAAAGAATGAATAATTTCATTACTTAAAGGAAATTATGACATCACAAATTACACTAAATTTAAATCAAATGTTTAAATGAAATGCTTTTTTATGCTTTAACTATGGATGCACCGAATAGTGATTATGGCCGAATACCGAACGCCGAATATTCGGCTGACAGCTGAACCGAATACCGAATATTCGGCAAGCCGAATAGTAATTGTTGGGCCAAATACTGAATATTCGGCTTTCCAAATATTTTTTATATTTCAAAGTTTAAAGTTATTAAAATGTTACTTTTTAAAACAATTTTACATAATGTTTAATAAAATAAACTTACATTTTGATAAACAAGAGCTTTTTATAAGAACATTTAGTATTTAAAAAAATTCTGCTTTTATTTAAGAAGCACAATTATGAGACTTTTTTAATTAATAAAACTTTAAATTTCAAGATTTCTTCTACGAATTGAAATAAACATTTTAAAATCAAAGAAGAATAATGAAAAAATGTTTGAAGAAAAACTGTACAGTCTCATAATTATTCTTTTTAAATAACTAAAGGCAGATTTTTTTCAATATAAAATATGTATATTTTCAACCAGTATTCTCGCTGGCATTTGACCAACGTTAGTAATTTGGCTAATTAAAAATAAAAAACATTCGCCAAATGAAAAAGTATTAGCCAGACAGATTCGCCAAGTAGCACTAAAAAAATTATCTTTAATCCTTTAATGTACCCCCCTTTTTTTCAATATTTTCTAAAATAGGCTTAGTTTTTGTAACTGCGACAATGATTGTTATTAGTCTAAATTCACTATTCGCTACAAATATGTTAAATATATATATATATTAAAAATATGCATAAATACATGTATATGAAAAACGAAAAGTAAAAGAAAAGAAAAAGAAAGAAAAAACAAAAATTGAGCACTCTCAATTTGGAGAATCTAATCACTTGTTTATTCGCCAAATGAAGAATTTAGTCACAATTTGGCGAAATGGCAAGCAACAGCGAGAACACTGCTTTCAACTTAATTATGAATAAAGAAATGTCTAGCTCATAGTTCTTTTCTTATGAATGGTGGCATTTTCAATCCTTCCCATCATATCATATTTTACAGGATTCAAAGCATGTGAGTTAAAAATATAGTTATGATATCTTATTTATTGTTAATGCAAGAAACAAAAACACAAGTTTGACCTAGAGTGAGATAAAATACAATGTACTTATGACTTAATAAGTTGATTATGATTATGGTTTCATGAACAAAAATTGTCTCTCCTGATAGCTATTAGTAATCTCAAAAGTTTTTCTTTCTTGTTTAAGCATTTTTATTTGGAAAAAGCATAAAACAGATTATTTACTAAATAAAATTTAGGAACTTGCATCTGCATTTATTCATAAGTAGAATCCTAATAAATCACCATTTTAAGCCATGGTCAATTTTCTTAAGTTATACTTTACAAAGAGCAAATAAATAATGTAAAAACATTCTATTTTATTTAAATATGATTTTCTTTCTAATTATATTAAATGTATTTATAAATTGACAATTAAAAGTAGAAATTGTGAAAAGTTTTTAAAAATGCGCTTTAAAAGGCTATATTAAATATTGGATTCGGCCGAATACTTTGGTATTTGGCCAGGCCGAATAGTTTGATGTTCAGCCAAGCCAAATATTCGGCTCAACCGAATAGTTTGATATTCAGTCTAACTGAATATTCGGTAACATGGCCGAATACTGAATAGATACCAAATATTCGGTACATCCCTAGCTTTAACAAACTCACTGTACTTAATGTTTAAATCTAACAAAAAATCTTCAGGAATTAAATTTAGAAACAATCCTTTAAAACTTTTTATTATTATTATCTATTCATAAGGCAAAATACTTGTAGAAAAATTCCGAATTAATTTTAGATTTTGATACTTTTATGTCATTTTAAACATTTATAAATATTTTTGATTTAAATCAATGATTTTTTTAAAAATCAGTTGATTAGGATCATGATTTAATTGCTGACTTAAATCAACATTTTAAAATTCTGGAGCCCCTAATGAAAACACATTTCCAACTGTTATTGTTCATCACAGTCAGAACTGTGGCAAAGTCCTTTGAACAATAATAATAAAAAATTTCTTGGCTTTTTTTTTCTTCTCTGCTGGAAGATTTGCAGAATATTTTGATTGCACAGAAAAAAAAATACTTTTTTTAAATAAAATTTCATTTTGGATTTGCTTTATCTTGGCTAATTATCAAAAAATGAAAAAATCTGATCTTCAAATGCATCAGGACCAGCCTTGGACTATCCTCATCCAAATTTTCAGTCTTTTATATGTTAGATTTCACTAACCATCTCCGACAGACAGACAGACAGACACACACACACAAACATCTTTTTTTTTTTTTTAAGCTATTGCATAGCTTTTATCACGGGCTTTGAGCGCGGCGACCGAATCCAAAAATTCCGTAACGCGAAAAATCCTAACACATCGGTAACGAAAAAACCTAACACTCGGCTAAGGTCGTTTCTGCTCGGCAGACTTCGGCATGGTATCCTTCGGTAGACTTCGGTAGACATTGACGCGGTATTTTTCAGATATTTAGAGGATATGAAATCTCAAACTTATTTTTCTTATTTCAGTTACCATAAATCTATAGTTTCAATGATAAAAATTCCTGATAGAATATGTATAGAAAAAAATCGTCTTAAGATAAAATAAGGTAGGATAATGTAGCTTTTGGTGATTGGAGACCCGCCCAACGGTGAGGATCGAAAAATTTAAAATGCTTATAACTCGCAATCTAATTTTCGTAGCGCGGCCAAATTTTGTTTGGTAATTTATTATGAGACAGTGTTAATTTTTGTTGACAAGAGACCCCCCCCCCCCCCCCACGGTGAGGGTCGAAAAAATTAAATGCTTAAAACTCGCGATTTAATTTTCGTAGCGCTGCCATATTTTGTTTGGTAATTTATTATGAGACAGTTTTAATTTTTGGTGACAGGAGACTCCCCCCCCCCCGCTGAGGGTCGAAAATTTTTAAATGCTTATAACTCGCAATCTAATTTTCGTATCGCGGCCAAATTTTGTTTGGTAATTTATTATAAGAGAGTGTTAATTTTTGGTGACAGGAGACCTCCCACGGTGAGGGTCGAAAAATTTAAAATGCTTATAACTCGCGATCAATCTTCGTAGCGCGGCCAAATTTTGTTTGGTAATTTATTAAGAGACACTGTTACTTTTGGTGACAGGTGACCTCCCATCTTGGGGGTCGAAAAATTTAAAATGCTTATAACACGCGATCTAATTTTCGTAGGGCGGCCAAATTTTGTTTGGTAATTTATTATTAGACGGTGTTACTTTTGGTGACAGGAGAACCCCCCCCCCATGGTGAGGGTCGAAAAATTTAAAATGCTTATAACTCGCAATCTAATTTTCGTATCGCGGCCAAATTTTGTTCGGTAATTTATTATGCGAGATTGTTAATTTTTGGTGACAGGAGACCCGCCACGGTGAGGATCGAAAAATTTAAAATGCTTATAACTCGCGATCAATTTTTGTAGAGTGGCAAAATTTTGTTTGGTAATTTATTATGAGACAATGTTACTGTTGGTGACAGGACACCCACCACGGTGAGGGTCGAAAAATTTAAAATGCTTATAACTCGCGATCTAATTTTCGAATCGCGGCCAAATTTTGTTTAGTAATTTATTACTAGAGAGTGTTAATTTTTCGTGACAGGAGACCCCCTACGGTGAGGGTCGAAAAATTTAAAATGCTTATAACTCGCGATCAATTTTCGTAGCGCGTCCAAATTTTGTTTAATGATATTTTATGCAACAGTGTTAAATTTTGGTGACAGGAGACTCCCCACGGTGAGGGTCGAAAAAGTTAAAATGTTATAACTCGTGATCTAATTTTCGTAGCGCAGCCAAATTTTGTTTGGTAATTTATTATGAGACAGTGTTACTTTTGGTGACAGGAGACCCCCCCCCCCCCCCACGGTGAGGGTCGAAAAATTTAAAATGCTTATAACTCGCGATCAATTTTCGCAGCGCGGCCAAATTTTGTTAATGATTTATTATGAAACAGTGTTAAATTTTGGTGACAGGAGACCCTCCACGGTGAGGGTCGAAAAAGATAAAATGCTTATAACTCGTGATCTAATTTTCGTAGCGCGGCCAAATTTTGTTTGGTAATTTATTATGAGACCGTGTTACTTTTGGTTACAGGAGACCCCCCACGGTGAAGGTCTAAAAATTTAAAATGCTTATAACTCGCGATCTAATTTTCGTATCGCTGCCAAATTTTGTTTCGTAATTTTTTATGCGATAGTGTTAATTTTTGGTGACAGGAGACCCCCCCACGGTGAGGGTCGGAAAATTTAAAATGCTTATAACTCGCGATCAATTTTCGTAGCGCGGCCAAATTTTGTTCAATGATTTATTATGAAACAGTGTTAATTTTGGTAACAGGAGAACCCCCACGGTGAGGGTCGAAAAAGTTAAAATGCTTATAACTCGTGATCTAACTTTCGTAGCGCGGCCATATTTTGTTCGGTAGTTTATTATGAGAGAGTGTTAATTTTTGGTGACAGGAGACCCCCACGGTGAGGGTCGAAAAATTTAAAATGTTTATAACTCGCGATCAATTTTCGTAGCACTGCCAAATTTTGTTTGGTAATTTATTATGGACAGTGTTAATTTTTGGTGACAGGAGACCCCCCATGTAGAGGGTTGAAAATTTTAAAATGCTTATAATTCGCGGTCTAATTTTCATAGTGCGGCCAAACTTTGTTTGGTAATTTATTATGAGACAGTGTTACTTTGTGTGACAGGAGACCCCCCCCCCCCCCACGGTGAGGGTCGAAAAATTTAAAATGCTTATAACACGCGATCTAATTTTCGTAGGGCGGCCAAATTTTGTTTGGTAATTTATTATTAGACTGTGTTACTTTTGGTGACAGGAGAACCCCCCCCCCCCCCCACGGTGAGGGTCGAAAAATTTAAAATGCTTATAACTCGCGATCTAATTTTCGTATCGCGGCCAAATTTTGTTTGGTAATTTATAATGAGACAATGTTAATTTTAGTGACAGGAGATCCCCCATGGTGAGAGTCGAAAAATTTAAAATGCTTATAACTCGCGATCTAATTTTCGTAGTGCGGCCAAATTTTGTTTGGTAATTTATTAAGGTATTGCATATCTTTTATCGCGGGCTTTGAGAGCGGCGAAAGAATCTAGAAATTCTGTAACGAGAAAATACCTAACACTCCGGCTATCGTCGCTTGAGTTTGGCAGACTTCGGCACGGTATTCTTCGGTAGACTTCGGCAGACATTAAAGCGGTATATTTCAGATATTTTGAGAATATCAAGTCTCAAACTTATGTTTTTTATTTCAGATACCATAAATTTATAGTTTCAATGATAAAAATTCCTGATTAACCTACATGTATTGTAAGATAATTAAAATATTTTAAACGATATTAATTTCCCATTTATTCAATAAAAGAAAAAAAAATGTTATCGGTCATCACGCTCAAAAAGTATAACTTGAATTAATATCAAAGACAAAAAAACTGCATAAATAAAAAGTAAATAAATAATTATGATTGCATAAGTTGATAAAAAATGCTATGCAATAGCTTTACCGCGGCAGTCCCCGAGTGCCACACGTCTTTTTTTTTTTTTTTTTTTTTTTTTTTGTTAGTAATGTTAGAGACTTCGAGAAATTAATCGGAAATGCACATACATACATACTTTAGTCAACTTTAATTATAGTATGGAACCATTTATCCAGAAACCAGTTAACCGGAAAACCAGTTATCTGGAATATTTCTAATAGACTAATGTTAGAATTTTTGCAGAAAAAAGTGTCATAAACTGCCAGTTTGATAATAGCATCTAGTATTTGAAATAAAAGCATGTATAGCTATAATATAGATGTTTTCATTTTTATGCAGAGAAAACAAAAGAATTCTTGTTCCCAAGGAATTCCCACAAATTACTTTCTTTTAAACTCTAACATTTGGTCTTATTTGCATCTAATTCTTAGTTCATGTAATCTAATAATTAATTTAAAATTAGAAGTAATACCACAACCACATATATTCCATAAAATTTATCAAATGGATGCTGCTTTGATGCCCAATCAGTTAACCGGAAAAACCAGTTATCCGAAATATATCTGACTCCCAACCATTCCAGATAAATGGTTCTGTATTGTATATACAAAATAGGTAAATACCTGTGAAATTCTCTTCCTAAAGATTTTGCTATAGATCTTCCAACACTGGTTTTTCCTACACCTGGAGGTCCAACAAAGCACAAAATTGGGCCCTTTAAAGAATTTTTCAGTTGTCTCACAGCTAAATACTCTAACACTCGTTTCTTTAATTTCTCCATTCCATAATGATCGGCATCTAAATCTACCCTGAAAGATTTAAAACAATGAGCATTTTTAAAAATATATGAAACATTAAATGCTGAAACAAAATTAAGGATACTATTCAAGATACACATGTGTTATGTATACTTTTTTGTTTTTGCAAACTAATTCCAACTTTGCATGGTTTTTTAACGAAAATCTTTCCAAAAGCCCCCTGCCTTTGGCTGCATGTATCTTGAATCTGCATGCTTCTATATTTCTAAACGAAAATCTATTCAAATAAAAAAAATATTTTCAACCAGTGCCGGGAGAAAAGTAGCTTTCCTATTTCTTCAATTTAAAATTTTTCAAGTATTGATTGAAGTTAATTTTACTCAAATTTTAAGAAGTTAAAATGCAACAAACATGGCAAAGGAATATTCATTAATGCTGAATTTGAATTGCACCAAATTGATAAGCTATAGCCAAGTTGGCATCATTTATGGTTACTTATTTTTGGTCGCCAAATTTGGCAATATTTCGCCAGGTGTCCTCAAGCTTAGTGAGAATGTGAAGCTAATGGAAATTAATAATATTTAAACATTGGGTGGCAATGAAGTTGCAAATGGCTGCCATTTTGCACCTTTGGATGAAGCTGACCAATGAACTTGGTCAAGACATTGATATGTACTATGCAAACAATTAATCTCACCCAAATCAATTTATAAATATGAGAGTTAGAGCATGACAAAAATCAGATTGTTTCCAAATGTCAGCCACTCAAGTGATTCAAACTGCTATATCTCTTATAAATCAACATTTGAACAGAGGTTGGTTTTGGATCTTATGACCATAACTGGTGAAAATATATCCAGAGCTGCCAACTTCTACGCCTATTTAAATATTATAAACATGTTTGGAACCACAAAAATGTTTTAGTAAAATGTATAGCAAATATATTCAATGTTATGCATTACAATAGATAATCTTAATTATTTAGTAAAATTTCTGTTTCTAATATGTTTATTTGACTGTAAATAGGCGTAGTAGTTGGCAGCCATGTATATCAAAATTTTCTGGGAGTACTTTCTTCTCTTCTGGATGGCTGCAATAGGTAGTTTTTTACTTTTTGTAATGAAAGTTACCTAATAAAATTGAGAAACTACTGCCTTCAGCAATAGCCAAGTATTACATGCAAGCCTTCCTTTTTTTTTTTTTTTTTTTTTTTTTGGGGGGGCAAACAAACATTATATTTGTATTGTTTTTATATTTATAAAAAATAAATTTTCCAATTGAATTAAGAGAACTTACAGTGATTGTCAATATAATTTTTGCATTTAAAAAAATTTACACTTTTAAATGCATATATACACTTTTGACAAACATTTCTCGAATAATAACTAAATAATAATAAATGTAACTTATCTCATTCACTTTCTTTCTTTAAATTAAAAAAGTGGTACAAAAAAAAAAAAAAAAAATCATTGAAATTGGCTAATTAGATGTAGAATTATTAAATCATAGAATTTTTGACACATGATAGAATAATAAATGTTCAATATGCATCTTTCTTTATTCAAACAATACAAAAACATTATTATTTTGATGTTAAAATGAATAAAGCATTCTGGTAAAAGAATTTTCTGAAAGCCAGAAACTAGATCTTCGAAGACATTGAGGAAAAAATAACAACATTTTCCATAATCACAATAAATGACTTTTAGAAACCTTTCTTTTAAATAGTAGCTATTAATAACTTTCTTTTTACCAAAGACACTGCAAATAAGTAGAGATTTTGTCATTGCTGTATTTCTTTCAAGAAACAGGAATGGAATCTTAAAACTGCAAGAAAAAACAGAAAAGATGAAAACAAATGTGAGATTCATTTATAAATGCAGAAAAGCCATGGATTCAAATCTCTCTATTATTAACTGACCTGCCAATCAGAAACATGCTTCCACCAGTAAAAATGATGTGTTCCCCAAAACATTAAGAATATTTTTTTGCTGTTATTCTTACTAAGTACAATACAATCAAAGCTTTTTGATATGAACATGCTTAGTACAAATTACTTTTAGCACAAACCGTTTCCGATTACCCCATCCAATTTTAGGTAATTTATGTAAATTCAGATAACACAATCTATTTTCAGTGTTGCTACTCATGTGGGAGAATGAAATTCCTTGACTTTTTCAGGTGTATTTCAAGAAAATTCTAGTCTAGCAGTGTAGGGCGTAGTGGACTTGCAGAAGTTTAAAAAATGTTATATTACTCAAAAAAAGACTAAAATTTTTTCAATACAGTTGCTAATAATCTTGGAGCTAAAGCTCTTTATCCTTATTCCCCTCCCAAATCAATAACAATCTTGCTTTGAGGTTTACAACTGGAATTGCTCTCTTTAATAATTTATGATTGCAAACTTTCAAATAAAGTTTCCTACAAATTGCACCAACTTCCTACAAAATATTTGTGCACTAAATTCACAAACATTCATTTTGTTAACTATATCCCAAAATCATTGTCTAGCTAAAATTTATTTTCTATTGAAAATAAGTCAAAAGGGAAGGGGAAACAGAGTGAGGAGATGGAGGCTTGTGATAATTATTTATTGTTACATGAAAATAACTGCTGGAAAAAGTTTTAAAATCTGTAATAATGAGTATTAAAAACATAAAATGTGAAGGATAAAAGAAAATATTTGAAAAAAAAAAGGGTACATGATTTTTTTTCTATTTTTAAATATGTACAGTCAAAGATCTATAATCTGCACACCCATAATCCACTGTTTTCTCATTCTTTTTAAATTTTTTGAAAAAAATCGTTTTGGGATCACTAATTTGTAAATTTTTTAACTATTTATTTCATTGTTTACATTCGTAAAATAATGTGAATTATAGAAAACAGTGGATTATGGGTGTGCGGATTATAGATCTTTGACTGTAGTTTGCCAAATCATGAAAGATACTCACTTCTGGCGCCACAACGATCAAACTCTCTTAGAGATCACAATAAAACTTTAACGAATTCCCTGACTTTTCCAGGTTTTAGGAAAAAATACTGAAATTGTCTGACTTTTCCCTGATTATTTGGCTAATTTCCCAATTCTCTGATAGCAACCGTGTACTTTTAACACAAATAATAATAAAAAAAAAATTTCCCTTCAGTGTCTGCATTAATAAGATTTGATTATATGTAACATTATTTAATTGCTTCGAAGTTCAGAAATATTTATAATCATTCAATAAGTTAACTATTCTAAAAAGCATTGAATATGTATCATTTTATTATTCTTTAAAAAAAATCATGATTTTTACAAACCCTAGGGCACAAAAACCACTAATAAATACAAATTATCAATAAAAAATACAGCTAACAAGAAATGTTTTTTATTAATAAATTAACACTGATTTGAAGATTTTAAAACAATGAATAAAACAAAACAGATTATTATCAACAGTACTTACCTAGATTTATTAATATCTATTACTTCCGGTGTCTGTTTAAACCAAGGCAACTCAGTCATGAGTTCAACATAATTCCTGCAATTTTATTAAAGACATGTCATATTATTATAAAAGTAAATCATAATCAGTAAAAATTAAATTAATTTATTGATTTTGTAACTTTTTCAATAAAAACTGAATAACCAGTTTTATAACCTCTTCAGACTTGATGTACACAAATGTGGACTCCATTTCCTTTCCTCATAAATACTTAACTGTTAGATTTTTTTACATTTTGACTCACCATATAGTTCAGTGCATAAGCCGAGTATAAGAGTATGAAAAATTGTGCAAAATAGAAAACCCGTACATAAGTTGATATTAAAAAAAGATGATGGAAAATTCAGTGACCAAAAACTAACAAACATTAAACAGAAAAAAAAAAATGCGCTCTCCAAAATTTTTTCTTTTTCCCTCCTGATTCAGCAAGCTGCCAAATCTGTTTTAATTAGGTTCCACTGGAAATTTATCAGGTTGAGTCTAAAGTTTTGACCCTTTTTTTATTTTAATGTTGACAACAAATATTTACAAAAATACAAAACATTAGTGAGGATAGTAATCACCATTAAGTTCGACAATCTTCTGCCAACGTTTTGGCAGTTTTTCAATGCCTTCCTTGAAAAACTCTGGGCTACGTGAGTCAAGAAAGAGGTCAACCTCTTTTTTGATCTCTTCTGAAGAATTGAAAATTTCACTACTAAGGTGCAGTTGCAGATGCGAAAACAGATAGTAGTCGGAAGGTGCCATGTCCGGACTATATGGAGGATGTGGCATTAAGTCCCATTGCAGCTTGTATAAGTTCCAATTCATCCACGCACTGATGTGTGGCCTGGCATTATCCTTGTGAAACATAACCACCTTGCGTCGGAACTCCTTACTTCGCTTTTCCCTAATTGCTGCTTCCACTTTATGCAGCATGCTGCTGTACGACTCACTGTCGATGGTCTGGCCACTTTTTAAGTACTCCTTGTAGATAATACCGCAATTATCCCAGAAAACACAGAGGAGGATTTTTTTATAGGTCAATGTGCGCCTGGTTACGGTCCTGACCGGTACACCTGGTTCAGACCATCCTCCTTTTTGACTGGTGTTGTCGTAATAAACCCATTTTTCATCACACGTCAATCCGGTTCAAAAAATCACCCTTTCAGTGATATTCGAGCAAGTTTACACAGGTCTGTTTTTGTTTTTCTTTGTCATTTTGTGTCAGATCATGCGGCACCCATCGATTGAATTTGTATGTCAAACCAATGTTTTTTAATGCTCGAATTATGGTTGTTTGAGAAACATTGAAGTGAGATGCAAGTTCCCGTGATGTAGCATTTTGATCTTCATCGATGGATTTCTGCAATTCGGTCTCATCAATCACAGTAGGTCGACCAGCACGTGATTCATCTTCAATGTCGAAATTCTTAATCTTAAAATTTTGATACCATCGTTTGACTGTACTAAGTGATACAATATCCTCACCTAAACGTGCACACATGTTACGGTGACATTCTGTCACTCCGGTGTTGCTACAGAACTCGTAGTAGATGATGGTTCAAAGCTGGATACGCGATAGTTCCATTTTCGAGGCTTCATGGAGGCTACAGATGATAATTTTTCAAAACAATAAATACACAGTGTTGTAGCACACGTCTTCTTCTTTCGAAACCAGAAAACCGTATGCAAAAATGTCACTTAACTTGCGAATGCCAGCTGTTTTAGTAGCACTATTCTGCGAAAGGGTCAAAACTTTAGACTCAAGGTAATATATAAATAAAGCCATTTAAAGACAAGCTCTGCTCGAAATGGACTGAATGTATGTCATCTGCAGATATAGTATGACAAATTACATTAATTTTTAAAAAATTGACATCATCACTATTTCTAAACGGGTGAAAGAATCTTGATAAATTATCATAAGGAATGGTCATCTGATATTTCAAAAACTGTTGCATCAGTAATAAATTTTATGGAATTGAAGATTATGCAATTTTTGAAGATAATGATGGTGATGATGATGAATTGGTCATTGGCGATATTCATCCTGATGTACCAATGAAAAAAAGTGATTTTTAGAAGTTGCTTAAAAATTCTGATAATGACTTATGGTAAAATATGATTGGTGATATTATTATTATTAAAGAATGGGATATTAAAGTATATATATATTTTTAAATAAACTGCAAGTATTTTAGTATTTTGTATGTTTTTCATATTTACCATCTCCATTATTTTAGAATATCAATTTTGGATTTTTTCATAAACTTGTGTATACTGTATAAACCAACCTTCCGTTTTGGAGTCAAAAAATTGCCCAAAAATTCTTGGTTGATACACGGAATATATGCAGTTTATTTCTTCTTAATTTTCCTTCTATCTCTTTTTTTTTTTTTTTCCTTAGTTTTGAAACAAAACTAATGAATGCAATACAGATATCTCATAAAATAAATGTTATTTCCACCTGACTTTGCTAAATGCCATAAAAACAATACAGCCAATTGTTATTTAACCTAAACTCAAACTCATTACCAAAAAAAGAAAGAGGATTTGTAGACTTGTTTAAAGATTTGAAATTTGCTATATCATAAATTTAGGTAATTGATAATAAACAGATATTTTAAGGTGATTTACAAGTTCAAATCCCCATTTGCAAACCTAAATTACCAGCTGTCTAAAATATCAATAAAGGCTTAATTTAATCTGTCATCTAAGGTGTCATTTAATTTGTGCAAAAGCAATGTGTATTTGTGGGATAATAGTTTAATTTCAGGTTTCAAGAGGTTAGGGATGGTTAATAGATGGCATGACATAATTCTTTGACATTTCAAACTCATTTTTCACAAAAATGTGGGACAATTTACTTTGGTTCTCAATGCCCCAAATACAGTTGTATACAAATATATTTAAAAATATGTTTGATTACACCTAGATAGCCTCTTATGGTGAAGCTATGTGACTTAAATACTAAAATGGTGGCATTTTTAACAGTGTCAAGCAATCAGAAGTACCTACCTAGTAACTGCATGATCAGGCATATGAGGAGGCATCTTTTTTAGTCTCTGAAAAGGGAAAAAAAATATTTTATTTTTTATTTATTTATTTATTTTGTTATCATTATCAAAATAACTAATTGAAATGTTTTGGTAAATCAGCTGCATTTTTAATACTTAAAACAAACAGCAAAATAATACTGTTTGACAGTTTGCAAAAAAATGCATGTGCCTGTAGATGCTAAGTGTGTGCTTTAAATTTTGTCATAAATAATTAAAAAAAATAATTTCAATGAATTCTAATTCATCTTAGAAAGAAGTCATGTAAGTCATACTTTTGTTTTACTATTTAACAACATCTGATAACATGTTTATCTTTTCTACAGAGGTGCATCTATGCAAAATTTTGAAGCAAGTTCTAAACAAGAAGCTATTATTTTTTAACAGGTATATAAGTATGTTGACGTTTCCTCAACAATCACTGAAAGATTTAATAATAAACTTTTCTGCTACAATTCTAGTAAATCAGAGAAAATTTGAGCCCATAAATAGTTACTGTATCATGCAGTATAGTTTTCTAAAGAGGAGACAAAAATTTTAACATAAAAGGGCCCAATCAGTAGTTGATCAAATAAATTCGGTGATATGGGGTTTTTATTCTATTGACTTCTTTTTAAATTTTTGAAGTAAACTAACATGATTGCTACAACCCTTAATGAATGTCCTATAATGGATATAACAGGAAATGCACTGATATTAAATAGTAATAAAATTATAAATAGTTTTTTAATTGCCATTTTCTTAGTGGTTGATCAAGTGAAAAAAAAGTTCATCAAAAATCTAAAAATCAATCTTTAAAATATCATCCTTGGTCTGTCATTAACAATTATTCTTTTAAAAATATATTAATTGAAATAAGCAAGATGGAAGTGGATTATTTTCACTCACTGTAAATGTCACAAACTCACCAAAAACTAAATGTTTAAACTTTTTAATAAAAAAAATCATAAAAGGGCTCCTCCTGCAGCAGTCAGCTGACAATGAAGTAACAAAAGGTGCACTAGCATTCAAACAAAAATATTATGTCTCTACCACACATAAAACTCATTTCCATTCAAAATGGTGCAATATTTCAAACATTTAATCAATTACTGGTGGGGTCACCCTACAATTATTTACTGAGAGTCAAAAGTAACAAATACTATTTTAAAAAAATCTTCATTTAAACTTGGGACTAAATACAGATTTTAGCCATTTTAGCCCACATGAATGCTGTGGGATTAGAATGCTTTAAAAATTAAAACATAGTTGATGTAAGGCCAATAAAATTTGATTTATCAAAAGGATTTTGTACAAAAAATTTGTGAGAGGTTAACCAACCAAATATTTTTGGGTATTTTTTACTCATATAATGGAATTTATATAAATGAGCATCGTCAAATTCTAGAATGTGTACCCCACAATTAGCACAAAAATTTCCAGTCTTACATATTTCAACACTTTATTATTTAAAAATATACTCTAATGGCAACATGTACATCTAAGAAAACTGAATTGAATGTGAAGAACAATAAAGGATTATCATGGAAATATACTCTGCTGTTTCAAACAATTCTTGCTAATCTGCTGTGTCAAACTGCTCTTGCTAAAACACACCAAGTGGCATATAGGAGAAATAGATCTTATGTTACCTCTTCTTGTTATTATAATAATTTTAAGTTATTAAAAAGAATAAATTGTAATTTTTTGAATTATTAGATGGAAGAAAAATTTAGTTAATTTGAAAATTTAAGAAGGAGAAGTGCCCTGTCTTGTTCTGCCCTTGCTGCCTGCTATGCACCAAATGGAAGAAGAGGGAAAAGACATGGATAAAACACACACAAAAAAAAAACATTGAAACAAAAACATAAATAATGCTAAAAAGTAAGTTTAGCAAACAAATTCTTAAACAGTATTGAAGAACAAATGTACAATATTGTAACATAGTTATCCCAACTCCCTCTCCCCCCCCCCCCTAAAAAAAGAGTATCAATAAACGCTCATGTACCATAGATAAAGTATTTTCTGTACAATTCTGAAAAGCATTTGCATTCTATAGACGTGTATGTCTGTGTATCATTACTAATATTGTGATATAATTGCCAAACCACCAGTGGGAATTCACTGCACAGAGACAACAATGCACAATTTTGGTTTCATTTGTCTATTCGTTTTGCAATAATTATCACAAAAGTATTTGATTAGCTTGTAATTAAATAGGTATATTTGTGAGGTACCTGGATTCAGCTGTATATTTTTTGGTTAAATTTGGTTCATTCATTCAAAAAATATAGAACTTTTTTTTCATGCCATTATGCTTTCTATGGAAATTCAGATGATTTTCATACTTTCCATTTATTAAAAAGAAAATGACGCATTTAGGTTGGTGCATGGTGGTTGTTTTCAAGATGCAAATGCTCTCTAAAAATGATTCTGAAAATATTCAAAATTTAAAATGAAAAATGAAGTGATGAGAAAACTCTTTCTAAATTACAATTAATTTAGAATTTTAGATTTTCTCTTTAATTCAAGTCTCATGTTTGTCTCATGCAGTAAAAGAATAAAATTTACTCAAAATGTGGCTTAATTAGTAACTTTTTTAACATATCCATAGCATAATATTTTCTGCTAAGGAAAATAGGCACACAAATATCATTTACAATATTTCAACAACCATACATGTAAAAATATGGGTTTTACTAATGTTAACATAAGTTAAAATATTGCATAAAAAATATTTCACTTACTAAAACTTAGTCACTGATAAATAAATAAATTACAAAAGAAATTTACCTGAATTTCCCTTAATGAAATTTTTTTTGCGTGTTCAGGCATTTCAGTCTCCCTATAATTTTTTGAAAAAAGCTTTTATTTTTATACACAAGTAACAAATTAAATGCAAAAAATAAAACAATTAAATTTAGTAATTATTCATCTATTATAAATAGATACTTTTATTTTAAAAATTTTGGTCTGAAATGTGAAGGAATGCATGAAAGATTTTCAAAAATATAAAACAACATATGCTCTATACACACATAAAACAAAAACTTAATAATTAATGTACAGTAAAACCTGCAAAAAGATAAATAATACACTTTGTATAAATCAGGATTCAGGAACAAACAGGCTCTACTGTCAAAGTTTATATTGTCTTTCATATTTTATTAATGCAAACTATATAACTTTTTTATTTTTCAAGTCAAATAGACATACAGTCGAGTCTCTCTATAAAGAAACTCCATACATCTAATTTCTTTATATAACGAATTTTTAGTAGGAACAGTCCCCTTTTTGCATGATTACATTAAAAATGATCTTTATATAGTGAAATATCTATCTCCATACAACGAATTTTTTCATAAATTGGTCTTAATTTATTCAGTTTTAAAAAGCTTTGAAATCAATTTTCCATCACTTATTTTTGATTTATCGTCAGTGCTGAGTTTTTTTAACTTCTCTCCTTGTTCTTTAAATCCAACGAATTCATCCCACCTGCCACACACCTTTCCACATCCTTCTCAAAACAGTGTCAATTGGATTGATACACATGTAAGAGCAGGATCAATGAGCCGCACATAAGATAGGCCTTCAAATGGAGGGAAATGTTAACTACAATTTTTCATTCCTTGCTAAAATTTGAACTTTTTATTTTATTTTATTTTATTTTATTTATTTTTATTTATTTTTATTTATTTTTATTTTTTTGAGAGCGCAACAACTTTAAAATCAAAACAACAAAAAATTACAAATTTCTTCGTCTGAAATTAATGCAAGTTTTCCTTATTTGATTTTCATTAAGCTTTCAAATAAATGTCTGTTCTCTTTTTTGAAACAGCTTAAATAAATAAGAAACAAAATGTTAGGTTAATATTTACTTTTAAACATTTCAAATTCTTAATTCAAAAGATAAAAAATAATATTTGTTCAAATTTTACACATTAAATACGATTTTTAACATCATTCTCTATACATCGAATTTCTCTATATAACGAATTTTTTACTGGAATGGTGGATTTCGTTATATAGAGACTCGACTGTATTTTAAAAAGGAATATGACTTTATAAATGAAATTAAGAGCTTTACAGAAACAAGATACATTTTATAAAATAACTTTATCATCATTCAATATACATTTATTTCACCCCCCCCCCCCCAAAAAAAAAAAAAAAAAAGCTATGAAATTTCTATTCATTGAAAACTTTCATAAAGATTTTTTTTTTTTTTTTGGAGAAAGGGGGGTAGGGTTACAACACAAACTAAAGTGTTTTCTGCACAAGTGTTGAATACTAATTGTTCACTCCTGCACACATATAGATAAAAAATATAAACTTTTTTGAGATCACATGAAAATTTTGCCATTACTGTATTTTTGGCATTTTATTGTATACTTAATATACTGTATACTTTTTGATCTATGAATGTACTCTATGCAATGTATATTCTTTCTCTCTCTTACCTTTGGTCACCAGTCCTTCTATTCCTCCTTTTTTTGCAGCACTTCAGCTTTGAAAATCATTTATATTAGCCTTTATTGATTTTTTTTTTATGTTGGCATTTCAAAATTTTGTCATCCCATTTTCTTTAAAAGGTCTTCTTCGTTTCAATTTTTACATCCCTGGTCTTACAAAATTTTGCTCGGTCTTTGGGGGTGATGTGAGATTGAATCTCACAGTGTATAGTTAACTGTATCCTTTTTATTCCTTTCTTCATTTAAGCAGCGAAATTTCCTTAAATATAATTCTGTATTTTTAGTTTTGTGATCGCATGCTTCGAATTTAGCGCGTTTGCATTCCTTCAGAGCGTCACTTGTCCATTCGCACCTGTGCCACGATGTATTATAATGACATCACGGTAGGTTTTGACCTCCTTCGCTACGTAGTCACACTCATGTTGCGCCGATTTTGTCACGTGAAGGCGTTCCTCTGAGCGCATGAAACGAATTAAGAATAATCCTTTTAAAATGACTTTTTTGATTTGCTTTTTAAGATAATGACGAAATATTAATTCTCTAATCAATTTAAACTTTGCTTCTTTTTACTTTTGACTCCCCATAGAATGCATTTAAATACAAAACTCTGTTAATTTTTAGAGGAGAATTGAGTTTGATGTGCCACAAAAACATGTAGTGTTTCTAAGTGTATTTCACCCGGTTCGCCGGCGCGCATTTCAAAATCCGGTAATCTTGTACTGGGGAATGTCATCATATTCGTTAATTTAAAAATACTTATTGCCGTGCTGCCTTTCCATGAATGGAATATTATAGTTAGATGGATTCTTGCAAGGTTTTAATCATACATTAACTTGGTAAAGGTTCTGGTGACCAAAGTAAACTTCCTGACAAAAGAATAAAATAAAGAAGTGGATGTTCTCTTCAATAAGTTTATCTTCTTTTTACACAGCCTTCTGTCTTCATTTTCAGTCATCGTATTTCAAGTAAGACCATTTCAGTTTTAATTTTATTAACCTACATTATGTTAATTTTATCACTACGATCATGGTTAACAAACTTAATTAACGGCTCAACACATTTAACGAACTTTTTAACGGCACAGCTTAACAGGTAAAGCATTGGCCTTGTAAGCCAAGTATCTGGGTTCGATTCCCAGCCTGGACAATTTTTCGCTCTGTTGGAAATATTTAATTCGCATGATTACTTTACCAATCAGTTAGATTGTGTTGAAAATAACAGAAATATACTTGCTAAATTTTGTACAGCACTGCATATGATTGACAGAAATTAAACGCAAAAGTAATATGCAAAAAATTAATTTCATTTAAAAATTCATATCATAATACCATATTGTTTATAGAAACAGTGTTTGTTTGTGTTTGAAAATGTTAAGAAGAATGTTTGTTTATATGAGAATATTATGTAAACATTGTACCTCACTTTCTTTTCAAGAGCAGCTATCTCATCTACTTTCTCTAGATCTTCAAAGAGTTTCCCTCTGGGGAAGGGAATTTTCGTGATGTCTAGAGGACCAACTTTGTCTTGCTTGGCTTTCTGCAGAAGCTGGAGACCCTAAAATTAAATTTAGAGGGTGAAATTTTCATAAAAGGCAGCTTTGTAAAGCTGCAATAAAAATCCTTTCTGCAAAGGTTTTCATCTTGAATTTTAAAAATGTAAGTATTTGGAAAAGAAAATTTTTGACAACAGCTTATTATTATGTAACAAGTGCAATAAGCTATAAGAAAATAATAGGTGTTTCCCAAATAAAAATCTCTAAATTAGTTATCTCAGTAAAGTTAGGATATAATAATCAATTGCAAGCAGAAAATAAGGTAAGAAAAAATACCTCAATTTGGCGAACTAAAAGAGGAAGGGTCTTTTTAAATCTTTCTGCTAAATCCACAGCATCTAGAATCTGCAATCTTTCAGAATGAGAGGCTCTAACAATGGCAGCACAAACATCTGGAAGACTTTCAGTTGGTAAAGAGTTAAGTAACCGCTGCAAGAATATAAAATATAAACATTAAAAAAATTAGTTTCGTAAGTTTTATGACTTTTCACACATTCAGTAATGTAAAGTAATTATACATATACTATTTTAACTAATGACAAAAAGAATAATAAAAACCACATTCCAAAGAAAAATGTTAATTAGCTTAGTAAGGTACAGAAAAATAATGCAATATTAATAATGTGTAAACACTTGCTTAGTAAGAAATAAACTTTACATAGTTTGAATTTCATTGTTTCTAATATTCAAAAACATTAAGTTGATGTTAGTATAAATATGCTGCATGAGCCGATTCTAGACTGACAACATCAGTACAGAAATATATCTGAGATCAGCATTGGCAGTTCCATCATATCTGAAGCAAGGCATTGCAATAAATTCAGACCAAACCAGAATCAGACTTGCATTTCTTTTTGCATATTAGACCTTCATGGCAGGCTGTAACTCATACTATTCTGCATTCTATGGTTTGTGAACAGTAATCTATATGTTGAATTTTCCCATAAATATGTATACAGTTGTCTAGAAGAAAAAAAACTTAATTCAAAGACTCCAAAGAAAAACAATCTCACGATTTGCAGTGCATGCTATATATTGCCATGGCAGCAAGAACCTGATTTGAAGTTCATCCAGTTAAAGATTTGCGTATAAATTAGATATTTTTTCGATATTTACATATAAATTAGAGATTTATTTAAAAGAAGGGGCTTGCTAGCTCAAAAATAAAGACTTTTTCCAAAGTGGAAAATTAAAACTAAAAAAGCCTTAGATAAATTACATTCAGAAAGGTAGTAGATGACCCCTCCCACTAACACCCCTGATGAAGCATTCTTCAGTTTTGCTGATTTCAGTGTTTAATTACTATTGTTTAATTATTTGAAGTAATTTGGAAAAAAAAAATATTCAAAATCAGTAGAAAAGAAAAGAAAATTAAGTGAACTTTAAATTCCAGGAAGGAGCAATAGTCTTTCTTCCAGAATCATGACAATAAAAGGCTAATATGAAAAAAAATAAGAGACCTATGTACTTTTATGTTAGCCTAGCACCAGTAATATGTCAAATTTCAACAATTGTTTTTCAATCTTGTCAACTTTTATCTTTTCTCTCACTAATAACACACATTGCAATGACAGATATTCTATTAAAAAAAAAAAAGAATAAATTGAAATATTTTGATAAAAATTAAGATTAGTAATAAAAAGTTCGATAATTTCTAATATCTTTAAAAACTTAGCTAAAAATAGCTAAAAAAATAATCATGATAAAACAAGTAAACATAAACAACAAAACTTCGCATAATTGTGTCTATTAATGATTAAGCTTAGTCAATAACAGAAATGTTTAAATAGGAGATAACAAACTAGAAACATTTTATTTATAATGAAAGCAATATATCTAATTTTATATGCACAAAAATAGAATCTTATGCTATTTAAGATACTAAAATCTTTTTACAGGATCGCTCGTTATTTTTCCCCCACATGAATTTAACGAAGTATGATTCCAAGTGACAAATTTCTGTACTACGATGTTTCTTGTTATGCCATTTTGAAATACAATTTAAGAAATTCAATAAGATGATTCAAACCATGTCCCTTGCTGAATGCACTTTTTACTGTAACAAGTATGAAAATTACATCTGCAAAGCTCCCAAATGAACATCAGTATTTTCTTCGAAATATTTTCATTTTATATTTGTCTTCCAAATCGCACAGAAATCGCTTTCAGAGGTTAATTTTAGCACAAATGCTGTAGAATCCTACTATGAAATTTTCTATTAAAAAATATTGGTGTTCGGTTCACGGGCCATTTGGGAGCCCTGTATCTCCAATGAATGCTAACACTAAAATACAATTTCATTTTCTGTCATATGCAATACATTTCTTGGCAAAATATTCTTTTCTTGAAAAAAAAGTATGGTTTGTTCTTTCAATGATGTTCAAAGTGAATGATAGAAACGGATTGCAATTTAAAAAATGCCACATGTGGTGAATGACTGCAATTCATTGGTGTTGATTGAAACAAGATTTGGTGAATTATCACTAGTGTCTGGCAAATGTAAAAGTACAAATAGATTTTATGTAAGAAAATCAAATATGAATAGCTTAATAAATACCTTTAATCTCACAACAGCTGGCACTGACAAATCCAACATATCAATAAGTTTTGTAGCTTGTTCTCTGAATTGCTCCATAAGGTCAGACAATTCTGTGTTGGTTTCCTCAGCCTCTAAATAAATAAACGTATGAAATATTTTAAAATTTAAATAAGAATTCTGCAGTAAATACATACATAATCAAACAAAGTATGTATTCTGCTTTAAAAAATAATAAAAGAGAAAAAAATAACTTTTAGAAATAGTAAAAAAAAACACTTTTTGATTATTTGTTCAATTCGGAGTTAATGCTTTTAACTCAAAAGAACAGTTTGCCTGACAAGTGAAATGCCAAGACTTAATCAAAACTGCCTTGAAAATTATTTAGTTTTTTAATTGCTTTAAAGTTAATAAATAAGATTCTCTGAATCAGATTTTGAATATGCTATGTTTGTAGTTCATAAAGATTATCACTAATCATTTTAAGAGCATTACAACTGAGTTAAATAGGTGCAAACTTTTATAACTCAGTACAATTTTAATACTGCATACTAAGCAAGGAAGCATAACTGTAATTATTATAATGATTTATATAATGTACAAGAGCCACTTAACACAGCTGCTATTCTCAAATCATTTCTTACATTCTGCATCATTTTATCAACTTGCATGCAAGAGTCTTATAATCTAAATCTCTTTATGGTGGTACATCTCTTAACACAAATTACAACTAGCATTAGAATATAATACCCTTCCCCTCATAGTTCAATTGAACTACAGACAATCTTGCTTTGTGACTTCTTCGAACTGGAGCACTTTTCTTTGTATCCATCATTATTTTTAGTCAAAGTGTCCTTCACAGATTTATTTGTTGTATTGTCATTTTTATTACTCACCACTGTACCTGTTACAATATCAGGGATGTGCGAAGAGAAAACTGCACCCGGGGCAAAGTCTCAATTTAACACCCTCCCCACCCAAACTTTTCCTTGTGACAGGCTAAAAATGACGTTTGTAGTATAAATTTGGCACCACCTAAACTTCTGCACCCGGGCAATCGCCCCCTGTTTCGCACGGCACTGCACAATACTGTGCAAAAGCTGAGATTGGTTTGGTTCTATAGAATTCTCATTATATTTTCACAGGGTTCATACAGAGTTGGGGAGAAAAAATCCAAGGAGTCCAAAAAATTTTAAGGACTTGCCACTTTTGTTGTTATTTATGTTGCATGCACTTGCACAGCCCCGATTCCGCAGAGATTCCGCGAGTTCCCCCCCCCCCTTCACGAGAGAGAGAGAGGGGTGGTATCCACAATCTTCAGACAAAATCGGTGCTTTCCTGTGATCTTCAGATGAAATCAGCGATTTATCTGCGATATTTTAACAAAATCGGCAATTTATTGCGATCTTTAGTCAAAATCGGCAGTTTTTCTGCAATCTTTTGACGAAATCGGCATTTTTCCATGTTATTTTTATGAAATCGATGATTTTTAGACATAAATTGCATTTTTACACGATCTTTTCTCGAAAACGGCATTTTATCCCTGCGATCTTTTGATGAATTCGGCATTTTTCCCGTGATCTTTTGATGGGCGTTTTTTTTTTTTTTTTAATGATCTTTTGACAAAATATTTGTAAGCGATCTTTTATCAAAAACGGCATTTTTTCTATCGATCTTTTAACGAAATCGCCGTTATATCTGCAATCTTTAGACAAAATCGCCGTTTTCCCACGGTTTTCGCAGAAGAAATTAGCGTTTTATCTGCGATATTTCGTGAAATTGCCATTTTAACCGCGATCCGCACAGGAAATTCGCGTTTTTCAGCGATTTTTTGACAAAGTTCATTGACAAAAACATTGACAAAATGTGTGCTTTTTCAGCGATCCTTTCACGAAATTTGCATTTCTCTGGGATTGTTTTTCCCGCCCACAAAACCGTACAAATTGGCAACTATGCAGAACTGATAACCCAATTTCAAATTTTCAGAAGAGGATGCCTTAAATTTTCGGACGAGAATCATCCTTGAATCCACCGTTATCAGCAAAATTGAGGATGATGAATAATATTATGAAGAAGAAATCAAAGCATCAAAGAAGAAATCTAGCTGTGAAGGAATTAAACAGTGCAATCACTTTTTTAAAATTAGAAGCTTAGAGGTGTGTCTGGATTATTCTTTTCACATTTCTTTCCCTTATGGCCGTAAAAAGTAAATAAGTTTGGTGGCTATTAGTACAATCCCAACTAATCACTGCTGTGCTTCTGATGAATGACGTGTATAAAGGATTTACCATGCATTTTACAATCGCAATTATTATTTTTTTTTTTTTCGGGAGCAATATTGCTCGCGTGCAAAACCACAATACAATTTAAGGAGTTTCTACAGAATATTTTGTTTATCTAAGTAGTTCTAAGTACTACTTGGGAACGTTTTCATTTCTAAGTAGTTTCTAAGGAGTCCAAGGAGTCTGTATGAACTCTGTTTTCATTAATCCCCAAAAAAAAATTTTGGTTAACTCTTTCATACCTATCGTAATCACTGTTATTTTTAACTTTGTCTGACATTAGTTTATCACTTTGGCCCATCTTTTCAACTTTATCTAATATTTCATAACTTACTTCTCTTTTACATCTCAACTAATAACGTGACGTTTAGACATCATTCCACCACATCTACTTACTAAAACCCATTTATTCTCCAATAATTTTATAATTTTTCCTTGCATGATTTGATGCATCATTAAACTTTTTATTGTTGTATTTGTAAACAATTGTAACCATAAAGAACATTATGTGATGGATAACCTGCTATGTCCTAATAGAAAAAAAGCCTTAAAAATTTAACTTATTAGTTTATAATTAAGATCTAAAAGTATTTAAAATGTTGTATTGTCAGCTGAAATATACTACCTGTACAGATTTTTTTTTTTTTTTTTTTATTCTAGCCTGTCAAAAAGCGAGTAAAAAACTAATTTAAAAATTCTTTCTTTCTATACAAAAATCAACTTGAGTTAAATAAAGAAGCACAAAAATTACCAGTCTCTTCGCCAGGCAACCTATCTAACTGCCTGACACTTGCGACTAAATAAGGAGATTTTTCCACAATTCTTTCTAACTTGAATCTGCACAAACCAGTTACTAACAATGTATATGCAGGCCTCGGCCAATTAGTTCCTGTAACTTGAATCACAATTCCAGCTGTTCCCACAGAATGAAGAACATTGCCATCGTCCTAAAAAAAAATAATATAATTTTATAGCATACTTTTAAATAATATACCAGAACTATGCTGTTTGATCAGATATCTCACTTTGTGTTTATAAAATTCAAAACCTAATGCAAAGTTATTTGATTTAAAACAGCTTTTTTTTAACATTTATATTTACAGGCTAAATAAGAATCAAATTCATGCTTTATGTTATAAGAAAAGTCATAATAATGTTAAATAAGCCTTTTATAAACTTAAAATATTGTTATTATATGAAAGTAGTAAATGCAGCTGTATTAAAAATATTATCTACTCATAGTACCTTTCCAAAAATACTGATTAAATGCTCTCTTTTTTTTAAAATAATCACTTCATTTTTGCAGGTTCAATGCTTAAGCTATAGTTAAATCTATTTAACATAAAAGTATTTAACATGATAATATTTTCAACAGAGCATTATTTCCTCTGCAGCAGATTACACACAATTCACGAGTTTGTTTTATGTTTAGCTACTTACACCTGCAAATTACTGTATCCCACATTTGGAGATTGATACATTTGTCAAATAATATAGTCAATACTTTGACTAACTATAACATAAAAAATATTTCAAATGCTTGTCTAACAATGAATTATAGAATTCCAATATCATCTTTCTTCTATTACTGAAAATATGAAAATAGGCATGACTATTACCTTTTCTCTTCTTTTTCTAGAACTGATTGCTTACTGAAATTGAAAATATAAGAAATATTATTGTATCTTATTCAAGGGTCTGTACAGGAATTATATGTCCTGTTTGTAAAATTTTGTTATTGAAAAATCTAATTACACGAATTTGAATTTATCATTATATATAGAGTCTTTTTTATATTTTTAACAAGATCGTTTATTTGTTTAAAATAGAAGAGGGGCCTATGACCTATGAAACAGGTATTTTGGCAACTCCAGCTGTTTGACAGATTAAATTTTGTTTTAAAATGATTAATTTGTAAAAGTTTGGCAACAAAAAAGTTTAGGGAAAGGTCTATTTTTAAGAATTTATTTTTAAGACCTATTTTTAAAACAGAACACTTCAACAATTGTGAAGGACTCTGTTTTAAGATGAAAATTTATTTGAAGGCTTCTGTCTGAATATAAAATTGTGAAGGTCCTTTAAAGGACCCAAATTTTTCCTAAAAAGATTTATATTAATGCTAAGATAAGCAGTCATTTCTACTATTAACCCTGTAATGCATCAATTTTTTGTCCATTCCAACATAAATTCTTCCTTTAACTAACTGTTGCTGGGAATCCAAAATTGCAAGAGAATTGGCACCCCTTCGTCTGTTGGAGTAGATACCTCCTAAAGGTAGTTACATTCTGTAAGGATTGAAATTTATTTTCTTCAGCTGTAAACAGGGTTTTAGTAAAGTACACCTCGGCTGAGTGCTAGATAAAACTGACAATTGATATTTTTAGCCTTTCAGTTACGTGATTATTTTTCAATTTGGTAACTCTTTTATCCATTATTAGATTAGTATAGTATAGTGTGAATCAAAAGTTGAAACAATAATGCTATTTACTATTACAAGGCTTAGTTACAAAAAAGCTTTTGGATACATAAGAATAATGGCTGGCAGAAAAAAATATCCAATGTGGCTTTATTTTACAGAAAAAAATACCATTTTTGGAAAAGGTGCAACAGCAACATACAAATAGTGTAGTAATAAAATGATGGGAATTGTGATAAGAATGTAAAACATAAAGCAGTTTATATGATATAGGTGAAATCTGGGAAGTTTGATTAGTAGCCAGTGGACCCAGTTTCATTAGTGGCCACTTTTTAAATACAGATCAAAATGATTTTTTTCTTTCTTTATTTAGTGGCTAGTGAGTAACAAAGTTACAAATATTTGATTAAAAATAAAACTGGCATTCCACTGAATGAAAAAATATGAATTAGTAATTAATACTGCAGATAAAATTATAAGTGATAAACTATATATAAATATGTATTAATGCATTGTAAAAAACAAACAAGGAAATCTTATTTTTAAATTCTAAATATTTTAAATTTAAAAATAATTTCACATCTTTTTTAGATATATTATTTTTACTTAAAACTTAGTAGAATCTAATATCATTGAGATTGGCAAGAGGTAATTATTAAATTTGGCAAGTGTGCAGACAAATATAAATAAACTTTGTTTGGGATGAGATTTCAAAACTTCGGATGTCATATTAAGGCAATCAAAGAGTGCCAATGTGTTGGTGAGGTGGAGGAAGTCTGCTTGGTGGTAGTAAAGTCAGATGCTGAATTTGCAGTACTACTCGCATAGTGGCAAGTGATAATTTTGTCCTATATTTTTAAAGTATTGGCTATAATTAGGGATGCAACGGATATTGATTTTGCCGGATATCGGATATCGGATATCCGATATCCGATTTGCCTGCCGGATATCCGGTACTAAATATGTTTTTAGTTATGGTGAATGCTCGTTTATTTCTTTATACAATGCCATCTCATATAATAAATTGCAAACATGTTTCACACACCATTACAACATTTTAAACATATTGCAATATATTTTACAGAAACTATATATCTTTGACTATCATGGCTTGAAATTCAGGTTTTCCCAGGAGGAGAGAGTTTCCCTTCTACTGAAATAAATTAAATCAACAACTCAAGATAATTATCCAAAATGTTTATTTTAATTAAAACAAAGGAAAATAATCAAACCTTATATATATTATATCATTTTTCAATTTTCACTCAATGTTATGGGCAATTCATAACTGAGTTGCTAAATGAATTTTTCAATTCATGTTTATTCGATTTTGTGTGGCTTAGAATCTTTTATAGGTTACACTTTTGACAAACAGAACAGAGCAACTTTTCTAACACATTAAATTATCGAAAATACTTGGTTATGCTTTTTTCATCTTATTATTTTTTCTTAATTCTTTTTCTTAATTTTCTTAATCTGATTGGCATTCATTTTTAATTTACTTTCAAGAATAATGCATGTAGGTGATTGTATTGTCAATATCCTTCGGTGATTGTATATCACTTAATGGAATTATCGTCAATACTGTAATGTGTAATCCCTGACATTTTAGCTAATTGAATTATGTTCTACTATTTATTAGAATTTAAACCCTTATGAAATTTTAAAAAGGACATAGTCAATAGGTTTCTTCTATTACATAAGAAATGGATTATTTAAAAAACTCATGTCTTAATTTCTGTGAACTATGCACATCAAGTATTTATTGTTTCTAAATGTGTTTCCTTAAAGTTCATCTTTTTTTTTTTTTTAATCATTTGTTAAACGGCTGTTGTTTTCGGTTGAGAATGAGCCTTGTGATGTCTGCATTTTATTTTGTTTATGATTCGTCCAGGAATATTAACGTTTAATCCATGATATACATAATATATGACTTATTATATAAATCATGTTTTGAACATCATAAAAATGTTTTTACTGATTTTCAATAACTCAATGGGAAACATTTAAACATCTTGCTTTGGGCAATGGATGTCCACATTTTATTTATTTATTTTACGAAATTCTTTAAATTTAAAAGAATTTTTATTTGAATAGGAAATCAAAATGTCAATGTTAATAAATAAGAGAGTAGAAAAGTTACAAAATGGGAAGGTGCAAATTATCAGATATGGAAAAAAATGAATCCGAACAGAAACGTTGTATGAAAGATCGTCTTTTAAATAAAAAAAGGAGGTATGATTATTGAGCCCATTGATGACAAAATGTGCGATGACTTTGAAAAATGAAAAAATCTAATGTTGATCCACTGATTGTAAACAAAAAATGTTTATTTATTTTTTTATTTTTTTCAAATGTGCAACACAGGATTTAATCTCATTTTGTTCAGAGCTAATTCCAGACTCATGTGATAGAGCTCAGACTCTAGTGACCATTACTGCCCTATTAGTTATTTCTTGTTTTGGCACAGAAAAAAAATTCGCAAAATATATAAATCTGTCATAGAAAAAATGTAACTGATTTTGTCCATCATGGCAAAAATAAATTTTCAAAAATTGTCGACCTGCCTGAAAAAATTTGAACTTTGAGAGAACTTGGGTAGTGGGAAAATATATCGAAATTCGTCAATCAATTACAATAAAATATCGTAAAATTTGTTAAGCTGTTACAAGGAAATATCATGAAATTCGTCTGCCAATAACAAAGGACAAAACACAAATTTTTCAGCTGGACACAGGAAAATAATTGTTAATTTCATCAGAATGTCACAAAAACAAAAAGGGAAATTTGCCAATCAGTCGCAGAATAAAATAGCTAAATTTGTCAATTAGTTGAGAGAAATAAATTATGAATTTTGCCTGTTGGTCTCCAGAAAGAAAAAGTTGTAAAATTTTGTAAGACCAGCAAACGGGAAATTTTGTGAGAAAAATTACAAAACATTTCAGTCAAACGCAGAAAAACAATCATGAATTTTATATAATTGTCGTAAGAGCAAACTGTGAGATCTGTCAATCGATAGAGGTTCACAAAGAAAAAATTTTCAAAAAGGGATTTTTTTGGGAAACAGGAATGACACAAGATTCTTTAGTGCATGAATCCTGCCATCCCGTCCCGAAATTCAAACCCTGTATGTGTATAATAATAATATTGAATAAAAAATGCAATTCTAATATTTAAATACTCTGCTTATTTGTCATTGAACCGCTGAAAATTGCTTATAATATGTACAATGAAATGGCTGATAATTTTTAGAACAAATTTTACATGTTTATTAATATGTCTATAATTGTAAAGAATTTTCACAAAGAAATACATAGCATCCTTTTATAATGTAAACATAAAAGTCTTACTAATATACCAATGGTTGAAGAGTTATATCCAAATACAGGTTTAATTGATGATTTTTTTTTCATGTTTTAATTATTCAAAAATGTCTTACCTTAAGCTATATTTAATTTTATTTTAAGGTAAATCACTTTGAAATTTATGAAAAGAAAAAATTACTTTTAATTTTAAATATTTATAATGAAGTCACAAAAATAACTAGTTGGATGCATCAATCCTAAGACTCTCTTCTATTTCATAGATCTCAATTTTCAAAAAATATTTACAAATATTAATACTACATCAATATTGTTAGTTCAATATCATACCAACTTTGATTTTCATCTAGAATTTTTGCTGCAGTCAATTAGATTAAGAATGAGTTAATCTCGATCGTGTTATTTATTAAAATTAATATTTTTTTGTTATTCCGCTATACATCAGCTGTTTGCGAATAGCCAGTTTTAGCAAGATGCAAAATTCCCATTGCTGCATGAACTGCCAATTCAAAAACATTCGAAAAAAAAAATTAAGGGAGGAAATATCTCCCCCCCCATTTCCCCTTTTTATACTTAATCATTGAATCCCCTAAACTAACCAAGGATATGCTTTATCACATAAAAAAACCTATATCCAAAATTCATAGCAAATTGAATAATTCTTCATAAAAACCCATTTATATAATTTAAGAAGAGTTATCCCCGTTCTTTATACTTAAACATTAAACTTCAAAACTACTCAGATTCGCCTTATCAAAAAGAATGTACATCCAAAATTTAAAGCAAATAGGATATTTCTGCATAAAAACTTATTTATCAAATTTAAGGGGGTTTGAGGTAATCTCCGGTATCCCTTTTATGCTTAACAAAAGGACCCCACAGCTAATTAGGGAAGCATCTTATCGCTATAAACCTGTATCCAAATATTAAAACAAATTGGTTAATTCTGCAAGAAAAATCATTTACCTAAATTAAGAGGGGTAGTCCCACCGATCCCCCATTTATACTTATCCAATGAACTCTCAAAACAAATCAGGGAAGTGCCTTATCCAAATGAACCTATATCCAAATTTTGAAGCAAATCGGTAAATTTTATGTGAAAAACCCATTAAACTAAATTCAAGATGGGGGAGTTACCTCCCATCCCCCCCCCTCTTAGACTTATCCAATGAACTCGCAAAACTAATCATGGAGGTGTCCTCATCAGAATGATCCTATGTCTAAAACTTCAGCCAAAAACATGTACAAAATGTTTGGTTCATTCTATGTATAACTTCATACAATTTTTGATGATATGATGGTGACACTGGCACAGATAGGTTTTGAATAAACATGTTTTTAGGGATATTGGATCCCTAAAACATATAAATTTGTCGAAAAAAAATTATTACATTACTTTCTACTATCAAGGATAGAAGAAAGTAAAAAATGTTTGTTTGGTTGTTTAACTTATAAACCAATTAACCCATTATTTAAACTAAGCGAAAGAAAGAAAATTAATAAAATCATAGCTTATTAAACAATTTCAAATTTTATAAAGACTAAAGACAGAAACCAATATTTAGAAATGCATAAATAATGCATGTAAGGTAGCAAAAAGCCATTTAGAATCTACTATCATTCGCTCCTGTAATCTATATATATAAAAGAAAGTCTGGATTTCGTATTAATCACAGAACAAAAAAAATCTACCGAACCAAAAATCTTGAAAATTGGGATAAAAATACTTCCCATAATACTGAGTGCCACTAAGAAGAGATTTTTAAAAATCCCACCCCTAAGGGGGGATGAAAAAAAGAATGAGTTAAAAAAAATTCCTTAAAAATCGGCTTTAGCAGTTATTTTTCAATTGATAACATATTTTAGTGTATTTTTTCATGCTGAATCGAATGGTACCAAGCAAAATCTTTTAAATCCAGTAGTTCGTGAGATACTTCACATTTTTCTAATTTGGTGATGTCTTCGGCGCAAAAACCTGACATTTTCAATCCTTATCTATATATATAAAAGAAAGTCTGGATTTCGTATTATTCACAGCACAAAAAAATCTGCCGAACCAAAAATCTTGAAAATTGGGATAAAAACACTTCTCATAATACTGAGTGCCGCTAAAAAGAAATTTTCGAGAATTCCACCCCCAAGGGAGGTGAAAAAAAGAACGAATTTAAAAAAAAATCCTTAAAAATCGGCTTTTGTAGTTATATTTCAACTGATAACATATTTTAGTGTATTTTTTTATGCTGAATCGAATGGTACCAAGCAAAATCTTTTAAATCCAGTAGTTCGTGAAATACTTTGCATTTTCCTAATTTGGCGATGCCTTCTGCGCAAAAACTTGAAATTTTCAATCTATCTATATAAAAGGAAGTCTGAATTTTGTATTAATCATTGTACAAAAAAATCTGTTGTACCTACAATTTTGAAAGAGAGTTCTATAATCAGGTTAACATGATTATGAAAGATATATTTAATTATATCAATATATATAAAACGCAGGGATCATTCTAGAAATTAAAAAGGGCAGGGCGCATATTACAGTAAAAGGGCAATTTTGTCAAAAAGGGCACATTATTTCATAAAAAGGGCATATTTACAATAAATGCATTTTGTATTGGAAAACCCATTAATATTACTTTTATATCATCTTTAAAATAGAATGCTTTCAACTCATTAGTAATATACTTAGAAAATCTATACATTTTACAATAATTAATAAATGAATTTTGATGAAATTCCGTGCTTGAGATATAGCTATCATAGAAATCTGGGAAAATGCTTCATAGTGGCGCCATCTGTTCGCCAATTTACACCAAAACTTAATCGATAGCTATTTATCTAATGCTCTAACAGAACATGAAATTTGATGAAATTCTGTGCATTTTTTCTGGAGATATGGCTATCGCGGATTTCGGAAAAAATGCGTCATAGTGGCGCCCTCTGTTCGGCAATTTACACCAAAACTTAATCAGTCTCTATTTACTTGAAGCTCTAACAGAATATGAAGTTTGATGAAATTCTATGCATTAGTTCTGGAGATATAACTATCGCGGACATCGGAAAAAATGCGGCATGGTGGCGCCATCTGTTCGGCAATTTACACCAAAACTTAATCTGAGTTTTTTTATTTCAAGGCTTAACATAATTTTAAGTTTAATGAAATGCCATGCATTAGTTCTTGAGACATAACTATCGGAGATATTGCGGAATAGCAGCGCCACTTGTTCAGCGATTTACAACAAAACGTAATTGGCATCTATGCATGTCAAGGTTTAGCAGAATATGAAGTTTGATGAAATTCCGATATTATCAATAAATTATCAATCAATTATAAATTCCGTTCTTGAGGTACGATTATCGCGGAAATCGGGAAAAATGCGGCACAATAGCGCCATCTGTTCGGCAATGTACACCAAAACTTAATCAGGCTCTGTTTATTTCAAGGTCTAACATAGTATTAAGATAGATGAAATTCCATGCGTTAGTTCTTGAGATATAGCTAAAGGAGATAATGCGCCATAGCAGCGCTACCTGTTCGGCGATTTACACCAAAACATAATCGGCATTTATCTATGTTAAGGTTTAGCAGAATATGAAGTTTGATGAAATTCCGTATATTAGTTCTGGAGGTACGGTTATCGCGGAAATCGAGGGAAATGCGGCTTAGTAGCGCTACCTGTTGAGCGATTTACACCAAAAAATAATCAACATCAATGTATATCAAAGTATAACTAAATCTGAAGTTTTATTGAATTCCATATATCAATTCAAGAAAATGTGTCACAGACAGATATTTTCTAAAAATACTCAAATATTTTCCAAGAAAAACATATTCTAAACATATACATCCATCGAAAACTAAAATTCGAATTTTTTCACGAATTTAATACTTTCTTCTAAAAATAATAGAAACTTAAACGAAGAAAAGGGAGGAATATGACGTTTGCTCTCTTCATTAAGGAGTCATTTTATCCCAATATTTCTCTTGAAAAATAATTATGAGACTGATATGGCCTGATAAATTCAGACCCGCACTGTATCTGCAAAAAATGGATAAATGTCGACCAATGCCCAGCCCTAATCAAATAATAAATCGACCGGCGGGTTGTATCGTGACCTTCGACAATATCGGCCCGAAGACTGGGGTCAAATAAACTGCCTACGTCACTGCAGAGGGATCTATTGTATTTCTGTATTGGGGATCTCTTTTCTCCCTCGCTACCCCAGTTACAGCGGGCAGGCACGGGCAGTAGTTATTTCGCCTTCGCCTCTAGCCTGGCGTTATCGCACATGGATGACCACGTGCATTCATTGCGATATTAAGTCTTTTTTTTATAAATTAAAACATTATCAAGAGTGAAAAAATGCCACCTCCTTATGTTGTTACTGGATACAAGTCTAATTATAAGAATGGACCAAAACACAAGGCCTATTTTTTCCCTTCTGATGAGGATAAGTATCAAAGATAGATTCAAGCAATTCACCGAAAAAATTCTAAGCCAACAAAGTATAGTAAGGTAAAAAAATGTATTGTTATTTTGTTCAAAATTTCATATATATTCAATTTTTCATTCATTCGTTTTTATCCCGTGATCGCATTAAAAATTAATTATAAAAAGCGTTTTGTTTTAGTATACTAAATAACTTTATTATAATATCCATATTTGCTCAGAACATGTAAAGTTTGAAAAATAATGTATACGTGTATTTGCATGTAATCATGTTTTATGGTTATAGAATTATTCTCAGATAATGTAGTATATTTAATATATATCTAAAATCCATCTATGTGCAGAAAATGCAAATTACTAAAAAGTATATATATTTCAATTAGAAGTTCATTAATAATTAAGATTGCTTTAAATATTATCAATATCTAAGTCAGATTATTTTATACATTATTAATTACAAAATAAACTATTTATACATTTATCAAAATATTATGTAGTTTTAATTTGTTCATTTTTGTTTAAATAATTAATTACAAAATAAATATAAATACTTTTAAAGAAACAATCCTTATATAAAAAAAAATTATTTTAGCATTATAAATAACATTTTATAAAATCCATCTATACGCTGAAAATGCAAAGCATTAGAAATAATCTATCTATTTAAATATTCATAGTATATGTATATGTGTGTGTGATTTATATTATGCTATAACATATTTTGTAAATATTCAAGTATAAATAGCTAAATACAACTATTTTAATTATTATTTCTTATCGTTTCAAGTAATATAACTTAAATGAATCTACATTTAAAGAATACTTTATTATTATTATTTAAATTATTTTGCTTTAATATGGCAAACAATCTTTGATATCATCCATGTTTACAAAAAATATACAAATAATATATATAGAGAGAGTATATGAATTAAATTTTATGATAGTATATTATAATTCATAATTATTTTGCAATGTATATTGTTGCATGTTGTTGATAGTATATTGTTGCATATATTATTTTTCGAAATTTACACATTCTATGCAAATAAGGATTTTATAATCAAGCTATTTGTTATGTTAAAATAAAACACTTTTTATATTTGATTTTTAATGAGACCATGGGATAAAAATGAATTAAGGAAAAATTTAACATACATAAAACTTAACAATATATTTTCTTACTTTACAATACTTTGTAAGTTTATAATCCTTTCGGTGAATTGCACGAATCTATCTTTGGTACTTATCCTCATCAGAAGGAAAAAATGTTGTACACTGTGACAGATAGTTTTTACAAAAAATTAAAAAATCTAGTTATAAAAAAAAAAAAAAAAAAAAAAAAAAAAAAAAAAATCATATTTTAAAGGAGATTATTTTCATAATTAATATAAAGTATTATTTTAATATAATGATATCCATTTAGAAGTAACAGCTTTTAACTGCAAAACAAATTATTGTATTTATTTTATTTAAATAATTACATCACTTTTTTTTCATATTAAACTGGTTATTTATTTTTCTTTCTTTCTCTGTTTCCCCCTAAGAAAATATGTATAAATAAACAAATGAAGTACTTTAAATATTGGTGAAAAGTAAAAAATGATATTCTTTTTTCAATAATTTGATGCAAAACTGCACTAAAAATTCAAAATAACAAAAATTTCGGATTTTTTTTTTTTTTTTTTTCGCTTTTGATAGATGAACTTTGTATTTATATTTTATTAGTATAAGATATTTTACTAAAAAGAGAAAATATACATTTTATATTAGAAAAATTTAAATGCAAAATAAATTATTTAAAATATTTTTCATTAAAAAATGAAAAAAATAAAATCAGAATTTTTATTTATTTTACTTCAATAATATTTTGTTGTTTAATTTTTTGTATTAAAAAAAGTATTTTTTATTAAAAAAATGTACATGAAAAAAATCTGAAATGGCCCTAATGGCCTAATGGAGATCTCTGTACTGTGACGTCAGAAACCAGTCTTTCGGCCGGTATTGTCGAAGGTCACGGGTATTGTCGAAGGTCACGGTTGTATGGGCAGCGTCGTGCGAAAAGAAAGCTGCGTCCGGGGCAAAGTTTCAATTTGGCGTCCCCCACTTCTTTTTGTGACAAGTGTCACAAAATTGAAAAGTGTGGAAACACAAATTCTATTGAATACACATAATGCATTTATCTTACAACTTTAAAATGCTTAATTTTAACAACAAAACAATATAAGATAAAATTTTCTAGCAAAGGGTATCTAGAAAACAGATGCGAAATAAATGCATCTACTACAGTATAACATCCAGCGCCGTGCAAAATGGGGGGGGGCGGACGCCACGGGCGCTGAAATTTAGAGGGCGCCAAATTTATATTACCAACGTCATTTTTAACCTGTCACAAGAAAAAGTTGGGGGAAGGGTGCGTCAAATTATAATTTTGCCCCGGGCGCAATTTTCTCTTCGCAAGCCCCTGGTAACAGCTTGTGTGTGTGTAATTCCTTATGAATGAGAATATGCAATTATGAGAATGTATGTTTTTGTCACACAAAAAAAAAAAAAAAAAAAACTCCGCAATATGTACATTTCCCCCCCTTTTTTGCAAGAAAAGAAGAAACAAATTCAGGTTGGTAGAATAAATTTGACGTCCCCCACATTCCGCGCCCGGGGCGACCTGGCCCTGCGTACGGGCCCGAATTTGGTCTGACAAAATTAGGATCAATTTTCAAATGGATCATGCCGGCAGAGTTGGAATAATATTTTTAACGGGCGGATTGCCCCACAAATAAGATTTGTAAGCCGGCAGACGAAAAAATTATTTGGGCTGGGCGGTCCGATTTAAAAATTTAAATTAAACGGAGGATAAAATATGAACTATTTTAAATGGATTTGACGTTCGCGAGAATAAGCACAAATTTCTGTACAAGCTAATGCTAGTTTGAAAACATCATTATAAAAACAAAAATATAAGATGTCTAACGTAGAGATCGGACGGCACATCGTGTCTGATCTCGCGTTTAATTTATTCAACAGACACGGGCCGGGCCGGAATCAGGCTGTCAGTTATTCACACGATAGTGTAGCTGGTCAACATATTTTGTAAAAATAATAATTGCATTAATAAATATTTGTCAACGGAATATTATTTGAGGGGAAAATGCCATTCGATTTTCGTAGTTTCCAAATGAGAACACGTGATAAATTTTGCATTTCCGAACAAAATTTAATTCAGAAGTACGCCAAAAAAGTAACTCTTTTGCTCTTTTCCTTTTTCCTTTATTGCATTGCTCTTTTCCTTTTTCCTTTATTGCAAACTACTTATTTTTATTTATGAATTTGTATCTGAATGTTGAAAAATTCTGAGTTTAATTAATCATTAAAGATATTAAATTGTGTTTAAGAAAAAACGGGTTTTACTATAGAAATTGAGTTGGACCTGAAAGAACCTATTTACTTGACTTTGCAGGAGACAAGTCAGGCTTGTTCTCATTGATTTTGTCCGAGCTGGCTGGGCCCATGGCGGGGCGGTACAGGCCAATGTAACTTTCGTTGCCGCATGTTATGCATAGTCATTTAAGGGCAAGGTCGAATTGAAAACTGAGATAAATTTAACTTTTTCAAAAAAATGTATAACCGACTCCAAAGAAAGCGCTAAAAAGAATTAAATAATTCTATAAAATTCTCTAATGACAAATCGTTATCTAATAACCACACATTGACTGTCATGTACCGGTATAAAACGGTTAAATTTAATATATAAAATTTAATATCCACCAAACATAGATTTTCCAGAGAATATTTTTTACAAGAGATTAATTTACATATTTTTGATTTAATTTTTGAATATATACATATAAAAAGTAAGGAATTACTTTTTGAAGTTGGTGCCAAACAATCATAATCGATAATGATTTCCCGATTTTATTTATGGTATATATCCACAATTCTTACTATATTTAAGATAGTTTGGCACCAACTTCAAAAAGTAATTCCTTACTTTTTATATGTATATATTCAAAAATTAAATCAAAAATATGTAAATTAATCTCTTGTAAAAAATATTCTCTGGAAAATCTATGTTTGGTGGATATTAAATTTTATATATTAAATTTAACCGTTTTATACCGGTACATGACAGTCAATGTGTGGTTATTAGATAACGATTTGTCATTAGAGAATTTTATAGAATTATTTAATTCTTTTTAGCGCTTTCTTTGGAGTCGGTTATACATTTTTTTGAAAAAGTTAAATTTATTTCCTACTTTTTAGTTATTTATACCGTAATACATAATTATGTGTACTGACATATGATTGCTCTTTGCAACGCTGTTACTGTTTGATTGTCAACTTTTCAAAAGACACTTACAATATCGGTTAGTATCGTTGTGAATCTTTAGGTTTTCTGGATGTGGTAACTTCTTCAGATCTGGCACGACGAAAAGCTACCGCATTCATGAAATCTTAAAGTCAACATCTAATCGTACGGACATAGGAAGTGGTTATCGAAAGGTGACAATGCCTCAAGTAAAGTGTCCTTAGGCCAGCCACACACTAGTGAAACATTGAACGAAAAAACGTGCGACATGCGACAATTTCATCCTGATAACAAAGAAAAAACCGGTTTGGCTGCGTCATGTTGCACGATTTTTGCCACATGTCTTTGTAGTGTGTGGCGGGGCTTATACATAAGCGCGCGGCAAAGCGCTTCCATATATGAGTAAACAGCAAAATGATTCCATGTATCAATGAATAGTAAAACGCTTTTCTAGTATAGTCAAAAGTACTCCCCCTTCAGTCAGAAAAAGCAAAAGGAAAGATTTTAACAAAAATCGCTCTATGATTCAATAGATAAACAACAACAATCTAATTCCTATAAATGCAGTAAAGGAATCGGAAATGAGCGGTGATGATTCGACGAGGAATCCGAAAATCATAACCTGTACTTGGCTGCATCTATAACAGAGTGACAGCATCCGACAGCAATACTTTTTTCACGGACGCTTTTGTCCCAATTGAATGTTAAAAATTTGAAACTCACACCACCGCTTTTATGGAAAACGATTATTTCAGCCTATCATGGAGCATTCTCATGGGTCAAAAGACAAATATTTTATAAAAGCGGAGGAGTGACGATGCAGCAAAAGGGTAAAATTTTTTACAGTGTATGTATGAGATATTCCATAAAAGGGACGGAGTGACATGCAGCAAAAGTTAAATTTTTAACAATGTACCGCAATGCTAGGTATTTTCTATTATAAATTTGATGATGATTTCCTGGTAGAATTCGATTGTACGCCGAATGATCCTTTATTTCTACGCAGACATAAATACATAATCCATATTATTTTATAAATAAATTCGTGGACATACAAGGACAAGATTGCACAAGGAAATATTACGACACAAGAAAAGTACAACCGGGAGCTACACATAAAGAGTCCGTGCAACGGAGCCAGTGGGATTCGAACCCACAATCTCCTACGCTCTCAAGGGACTAGCAGCGTGGTGTCTTAACCACTCGGCTACAAGGACCCCCTTGATGACTCATTTTTGTCCAGAATCTTTTCAATCAGTCGTATACACTGTAAAAAAAAATCTGTAGTACTACTAGAAAATCTCTAGGCAACTGGGATTCCATAAACTTTTCTAGTAACCAATACAGTTCCTTCTTAAGTAACACTACTGCATTAAACTTAGTAAACAGCACACAGACTTCCTTAGTGAACATACTAAGAAATCATTAGTAGACATTACAGGTGCTTTTTTGGTTGGAATACTAAGAAATGATAAGTAGCATTACAGATACTTCTCTTGTACCTTCACTAAGAAATGGTTAGTAGTATTACAGATATTTCTCTTTTATCTTCACTAAAAAATTCTTAGTAGCCATTACAGGTCCTTTTTAAGGATGTTTACCAATAAATGGTTAGTAGTTTTACAAATACTTCGCTTGTATCGTTACTAAGATATTCTTAGTAGCCATTACAGGTATGGTTAGCAATACTACTAACCATTTCTAAGTGAAAGTACAAGAGAAGTGTTTGTAACACTACTCTTGATTTTTTAGTATGTTTACTAAGGAAGTCTGTGTGCTGTTTACTAAGTTTAATGCAGTAGTGTTATTTAAGAAGGAACTGTATTGGTTACTAGAAAAGTTTATGGAATCCCAGTTGCCTAGAGATTTTCTAGTAGTACTACAGATGTTTATTCAGAAATGGTTTGTACAATTACAGATATTTCTTTCGTATCTTAACTAAGAAATTGTTAGCAGCCGTTACAGGTCATTTTTAGCATGTTTATTAAGAAACTTTTAATAGAATTACAAAAACTTTTATATATTTTATTATTTTATTTTCATATTAGAGCATTTATAAGAAAACATCTGTAACACTTCTAAGAAGCTGTAGTAATGTTACAGCTACTTTTCTCATGATTTGCACAATAATTTTAAACAGGTAAGCTAATACCAGTTAGGAAAATTCGAAAGAATAAGAAATATCTAATAAATATTAAGCAAGCCAAATACTCTGCAATAATTTTCTGTATGCCTTTCATATTTTATGCTACAAAATTTTATAAATAATATCAACTTTTTTTTTTTTTTTTTTTTTACATAAAATATAGATCACCCTTTAATATAACTTCCATTTGAGTTTCTGTTAAATTTTCAATATAGATCTATATCTGTAATAAATGCATTTGTATTTAGTATACAAATATTTTAATAATTAAACTAAATTAGACTTGTAAAATAAAATATTAAGAAATATTTCGCTTACTATATTCCATATTCTTTTTAACTGTTTTTAATTATTTATAATAATTGTTTTATTGGTTGTTTATCTACAAATGTTTGCAACAAATATATATTTTACAAATAATTTCCTTTGATTTAAATATGTACCTTCTTTTATTATCTTTTAATTTAGATCCAGAAAATAAAATACCTTTTTACTAAACAATACTTGTATATTTAGTAATTTCTTTAAAAATGGATTTTTGCACAGAAATAGACATAAAAGCATTAATGTAGAGAAAAGTTCTACCCCCCCCCCCCCCCACACACACACCACATTTCATTAAAAACAGCATTCTTTTATAACATGTAGACTTGAAATATCATTTTCCTTTTTTTTGGACTCTTAAGTAAAGTTCACAATTTTTGTCCAAAATTTCAATTCTAAGAAATCACTAATACATATATACAGTCGAACCTCGTTAAGATGAACCTCAGGGAAAATCAAAATTTTGTTCTTATCAACAGTAATTCATGTTATCAGTATCAAATCTTTATAATTGCCTTTATAGGGGACTGTGAAAACAATTCATGTTAAAAGTAATTCACATTAAGCGTGTTCATACTAATAAGGTTTGACTGTACTTAGAAATCAGCTTCAAATAAAAATTTTACTTAGTGCAAAATTACTTAAGCTCTTTGAAATTTATGCAATAAAGTATCTTTTTTGCAAATTAAAAACATAATACTATATGTCAAAGCATGTCTGTGAATAAAGCTGACACATATAGACAGAGGTAACAATTCATTTCTCTCTCAAATTTAATAATTTCTAATCATAAAGCAAACAATGGAGTAAGTTATTTGAAGACTTTATTTCAAATTACTGATTTTTCAAGATTTTAAAAATAATTTTCTAGTACAATTCTTTTTTTAAAAAACCAGTCTTTATCATATGCGCTAAACTAACTCATTTGCATTTTTCTACACGGATAAAAGAATTTCAGGTGTCAAGATTGTTATACTTCATATAAAAATTCTTAAAATGTTGTGGATTAGAGAAAAACTTTTGCAACTAATTCTGAAACAGAATATTAATGTTTTAGACATTTTTTAAATAAAATTTACTAAGTTCTTAAACCCAGTATATGTATTTCATAGTAGCATTTTCTTTGTACCTCTAAGATTCAATAATAATTTAATATGCTAAACATTTTGAAAATAACTACGTTTGGCAGCAGGTGCATTTTGTCTACAAAAATATAATTATTTTTAAACAGAGGTGAGAGAAAAAAAAAAAAAAAACTTGTCAATGGCAGTCCATTATTACCTGAAATAAAAGGTCACATACACAATAAAAAAAAACACACACAATTCAGTTGACTTGCGGCATACCGCTTCATTTATTGAACATACAAATTATGTTTATTAAAAGATATATATGATTAATATTCAATAACAATACTTTTTACATATAAAGATTTCTTCAGACAGTGTTGGGATGCTGCTGAACACTGCCTGCTCTTTGGTGAAAGAAAGTAGTCACTTTATTAGTGTATTTAATGCATCAAAATTATAGGCAGGATCTGCAATCTTGATATACTTTCTATGAAGATAATCCAAGTCAGTTAAATGGGAATTGCTCCAAACATCCAATTAATCTTTCCACCTGTTTTGATAATGAAAGGAAGAAACTTTTAAGATATAAAATTGATATTTGTGCAAGCATAAAATAATTCAGCATTCATACTCATTTTCCAAGAAAAAATCCCCTGATGTATTTTACGGGACGATCAATTTTCCCATATCAACAATTAACATTTTGATATTACATATGATAATAAAGCATGCAAACAATAAGAATTGCCTCCAATATTCCAGAATAGACTAATTTTGGTAGGCTTCCCCAGGTTTGGGAATTTTTTTGTAGTACCCCTGATTTTTACAACCTAAAATTCATCCCCTGATTTTCCCAGGAATCCCATATTTTCTTGATGAGTACGAACCCTGTACTGTAATTTCACTAAAATATGAAAATGGGATATTTTAAAAAGATATATTTGATATATCTTTTTAAAATATATATATTTTAAAAAGAAAGAAAGAAAAGGAACAATACCACCTAGCGTTATTTCTGATTCCACTGTTCAAGCATAAATTTCAAGTTTTATGAGCTGTAATGAGCTCGAGAATGAAAATTTCTGGTATAACCAGAAATAATTTCAGAGAAGATGGGGGGGAGGGTAGATTCAGGTATGAAAATTTATTATTATCACAAAGCAACAAATAGAATTTAATTTTCAGACTTGTAACTGCATGTTTTTTATGATTCAACTAGAGATTTCTATTGTAGGTTGGCAAAAAATCATTCTTTTTTTTTCAAAAAAATGAAAAAAAATTGCTTTTTTTAGTTTAAAGTTTATTTTAAAATTCATTTCCCATTGCATACAATGCAAATCTGTTGATAAAATAAACATTTTTGGATATTATATAAAAGTAATGTAACATTTTAAAATACTAATCATTTCTAATTTAAACATTAGTGATAACAGTTCAGTAGATATATGTTCAAAGCATAATCTGCTCTACACAATACAACATTGATACTTTGAAAATCTTATGAAGAATCTTTTGATTAATAATATAATACATATTTGATACAAATCAATGAATATATTATTCTGGGGTTATTTTTAATATACAAAAACTTCTGATTATTTTGTTTTCTCTGTGATAATTTCAAATGTCAAATCAACATATTTTTACCATTTAGATTAAATAAGAAACAGAAAACATTGATTTGTATTAATGAAATAGTGCAATACATTATTGAAATACTATTAACACTCAATTTTTGCAAGTTGTGTTATTCAACTTCATATCTTAAATTACTCTTTTAAATTCTTTAAGGATAATCTCCCCTTAAACCAGAAAATTTTACAATAAAGATTATACAGCAGACTCTCTCAAATGCACAAATACCTGAAATCCGCACATCACAGATGTAAACAATGAAACTTTCAATTTAGATGTTATGAGAAAATTTCAGAATTTTTTAGTTTTATATCATTCTGAATGTATTTTAATATATAATTCTAAATATTATCAATATGATGAAACTAATTTTTCAAGAAGGAAGTATAAATTTAATTTTGAAAAAAAAAAAAGAAAAAAAAAGATATTGTTGATATTATTGATAAATATATTTGGTAAAAAGATTATAATTGTGTATTAATTTAGCTTTAATTATTAAGGCTGGCTAAAACTTAAATATTCATTTCCTTACTTAGTGAATTTGATGAGATTTAATAGTGTATTTTTAACAGTAAAATGACTGCAGACAAAATGTGATTTTGTTTAGAGGATAACAGACATTAAATTTTAGTCAGCAGATTAAAAAAAAAAAGAAAGAAGATAAAAGTGGGGGTTTTCGTCAGAGAATTTCAGAAAAAATACAATATTCGCCAAATGATGGCAACTTAAGCCGTGGAAAATTAGTCAACAAGTCAAAAAATTTAGTCGCAAAGAGGCAACTGGCAACCATGAATCTGCACCTAAACTTGTCAACCAATTCTAGAAAAAAAAAAATCTATTGATGGTGCGAAAAATTTATGAATTACAAGTATTATTTTGCAGTAAAAAACTAAAGTTGTTCGAAAGGCATTTGCGAGAGTAGCAAATGCTAAAGTTTTTTGGAAAATTACAAATTTTTTTGTATAGGGGGATGGAGGGGGGGGGGGGGGGGACTTTTGCTTGACATTTTTTTATGCAAGAATTTTAAAATTTTGGATGCAAATCCTGCATGGAAATTAAAGCCCTGTTACATATCAATGTTTTTTCTTCTAAATGGAAAAAATTAGTTTGTGTTTCTGATAGTTTCACATATTTCTAGAAAATTAAGTTATGATTATTTGTTTTGATAACTGTCATTGGGAGAATTAAGACCTTTCTTTGGTATGAACGGTGACAAACTTTTACTAGTGTACTAATATTAAAAAATATATTACCCATGTAATTTAAAGTTCACATTTTTAAAAACGCACCCAGGTTTTTTTTTTTTTTTGATTTGGCAAAATCATAACCCTAATTTCGGCCTAGTATACAGTCAAAATCTGGTCAAGTATCAAGCAATCAACAAACTGGCAGAGTATACAGAGTATCCAAATACATACAAAATACCCTCTTACAGTTCTATTTTTAACTAGTACATTTTAAAAAGAAAATACACACAAAATTTATTCAAAACAAAAGACAAAGTTACCCTATTCACATGGTGAAACTGAAAAATTCTATAATATGCAGTGTTCTCGCTGTCGCTCGCCAATGCGCCAAATTGCGACTAAATTCTTCATTTGGCGAGTAAACAAGCGATTAAATTCGCCAAATTGCTAATGCTCAATTTTCACGTTTTCTTTTTTGTTTTTCATACATATGCATATATATTTAATATATACATATTTTTTATATTTGTAGCGTATAGTTGAAATTAGATTAATAACAATCGTTGTCACAGTTATGAAATTTGGCTTATTTTAGAAAATATTGAAAAAAAAATACATTAAAGGATTAAAGTTTTTTTTTTTTTTTGGCTACACGGCGAATATATTTTGCTAATGTTGGCGAATGTTTGGCGAATGTTTTTTATTTTTAATTAGCCAAATTACTAACGTTGGTCAAATGTCAGCGAGAACACTGATAATATGTATTAATAATGAAACAAATTTTTCTAGCTATATACCTAAAAATACTCCTTATATTATATACCTTAATATTAAAATCAGTTAGAAATAAACTAGAAAATTTTACAATAAAGATTATACAGCAGACTCTCTCAAATGCACCAAATACCTGAAATCCGCACATCACAGATGTAAACAATGAAACTTTCAATTTAAGAGAAGAAATAGTTTGGAAGAAAATTTTGCAAAAAGTAAAATTATTTTGAGTGTAAAAATAATTCCTTGTTTATTTATTTATTTATTTTATCTTGGTAACAAATATATATTTTTTAAATTACTTTCACTTTCAAAACCTGGTTTCGAAAGTGCCTTTATCTGCAGCCAAAATTGAAAAAATAAAAAAGGATCGATGTAGATATGCTCCTCAACTATCCAATAACACAAAAACAACAACAAAGAAAAAAATCTAAATGCAAACCAGACATACATAAAATAACTTAAAAGCAGCTATTTATAAAATGTTTGGTGGCGTTATATTTTGGTATGCAATTATTCATAAAAATCATTTACTTAGTATAGGGGTGCACAACTTTTTTAAGAGAAGGGCCAATTATAAATATGTGTGTGTAGTCGAGGGCCATATCAATAACATGGAGAAAATTCAATTTCGAAGGTGATCTGTGGCCTATAATTGGATAAAAAATATGTTTTCAGAAGGAAGTGGGGGAGATGCCCCTTTAAGTTTGCTTAGCCAATGAAAATATCCAATTCAGTTCATAAGGATAGATCAGCAGTTTTTACGTTTGTATATATATCAGATATAGCAAGGATTATTCTTAAGATGTAATAGTATTCCTTGACTTTATTCAAGAGAGTAAATTTTGTTTTATTAAAAGTGCTAAAAGAGAAAGTGGCTGGTGCCGAAAAAAAAATGTACACTTTATGAACAAAGGAGAGGGAAAGAGGCCGATCAATAAGATTTTTCCGTGCTTCTTCACTGCAAATCAAGATTTTTCAACGCCCAGTCAACAAAATATGCAGCTTTTCATGCCTGATCAACCAAATTTGGGCTTTTTACGAAAGTAATCGACAAAATTCGCAATTTTTACAAAACTGATCGAGAAAATTCAATCTTTCTGTGCCTGATCAAAAAAATTTGCAATCCTTACAAAACTGATCGAGAAAATTCGCGATTTTTACGTAACCGATCGGCAAAATTCACAAATTTTATAATGCCAATCGACAAAATTCGCGATTTTTACAAAACTGATTGACGAAACTCATGATTTTTACAAAGCCGATCGACAAAATTTACGAAGGCGATCAACAAAATTTACGATTTTTGCAAAATTGAATGGCGAAATTCACCATTTTTCTTCACATGATCGATGAAATTTACGATTTTTCTGCGGCTGTTCGACGAAATTATCGATATTAAGGAAGCCGATCGACGAAATTTGTGATTTTTAAGAAGCCGATTGACTACAATTCATATTTTTACAAAGTCGATCGAGAAAATTCAGAATGTTTCCGCACAGGATCAACAAAATTTATAATTTTTTCATGCGTAATCAACCAAAATCAACAAAATTAGCAATTTTTATTTAGTGGATTGATGAAATTCGCAATTTTTTCTCACATGATCAATAAAATTAGCTATTTTTCTTCACATGATCGATAAAATTCGAGATTTTTCCACGGATGACTGCCGAAATTATTCATGTTGGGGAAAGCGATAGACGAAATTCGCGATTTTTACGAAGCTGATGGACGAAATTCACGATTTTTACGAAACCGATAAACAAAATTTGCTATCTTTACAAAGCTGATCGGCAAAATTTGTGATTTTTCTTTAAATGATCGACAAAGTTTTACCAATCTGAGCGAGAAAACCCACAAATTTTTGGCACCTGATCAGTAAATTAGTAACTTTTACGAAGTTGGTCAATAAATTCAAGAATTTTCAAGTCTGTTTGAAAAAATTGATCGACAAAATTCATGATTTTTATGAAGCCGATCGATGAAATTCTTGATTTTTCTTTGCATGATCAACAAAATTTGCGATTTTTATGAAGCTGATCAAGAAAATTAATGATCTTTCCATGGTTAATCAGATTAAAATTCGCAAATTTTACACAACCGATCGAAGAAATTCACAATTTTTACAAAGCTGATCGGTGAAATTTGCATTTTTCCATGCATGATTAATAAAATTCATGATTCTTTCGTGCCATATCGACTAAAATTACAATTTTTCCACCATTAATTGACCAAATACTCATTTTATCACAGCCAATCAATGAAATTCACGATTTTTAAGTAACTAACGCAACCTTCATTTTTTTACAAGGCAGGATGAAATTCGCGATTTTTTCTGTGCATCATCGCGAAATTTGCAATTTTTCCATACCTGATTAATGAATTTTGCGATTTTTCCAAGCCACTGCGACAAAATTCGTTATTTTTGTGCACCTGATCAATGAAGTTCACGATTTTTCCTCTACCGATCTATGAAATTTGCTATTCTTAAGTAACTGACGAAATTTTACTTTTTTCCTATTTTTTTTTTTTTTTTTTGCGACTTAAGCACAAAAATTGTAATTTTTTCCAGTAGTAAATTATCGAAGTTAGCGGGCCACACAAACTTTGACAATAAGTTTTGTTTCCTCAAATTCCTTGCATTTTCTATTTGTAGTGATCTGTTTTCATAACTTTTGAGTTCCACTCTTAGAAATATGAAATTACAAAATGTAAAAATTAAATATGGTTTGTTACTCAAGGATGTCATAGGAGATTTCAGATAAAAAGAGAAATTTTATGTTTGATTAAACTTTTTTAAAAATATTTTCCTGGTTTCAGTGAGTAAAAATCTAACAGTCAATAAATCTTATGCTATTTTTTAGTTGCAGACCTGAATAAGCGAAACTAAAACTTAGTTTTGTTTTCATTCAGATTATAAAACTAAATCAAAACTTTTTTGGAGTTAATAATGGAAGGTTATACCAAAACCAAACATATTTCTTAAAGTAGGGGTGCACAACTTTTTCAAGAGACGAGCCACTTGCAAATATATCTGGGTCATCGAGGGCCACAGCAATAACACGGAGATATTTCGATGAGGTTATCTGTGGCCTATATAATCTAATAAATATGGTTTCAGAGGAGAGTGGGGAAGTTATTCCGTTAAGTTCATTAACCCAACCAAAAAATCCGATTCAATCTGTAAGGCTATATCAGCAGTTTTTATATTTGTATATATAACAGATACAGTAAGAATTATTTTCTAGATGTAATGATATTCCTCGGTTTTATTCAGGAGAGTAAATTTTGTTTTATTAAAATTGCTAAAAAAAACATAAGTGGTTAGTGCCGAAAAAAATGTGAACTTTATCAATGAAGGAAAAGGAAGCAGCTGATCAACAAGATTCGTCTATGCCTGATCAATAAAGTTCCGATTTTTCTGCACCTGATCAACGAAATTTGCAATATTTCGACGCTTGATCGACCAAATTTGCACTTTTTACGAAATCGATCAATATAGTTCATAACTTTTACGAAACTCATTGACAATATTGACGAATTTTACAAAGCCGATCGATGAAAATCACGATTTTTACAAACCTGATCGATGAAATTGTTTGCAAATTTTCCTCACATGCTCGATAAAATTTGCAATTTTCTCGCTCTTTATCGACGTAATTTGAGATTTTTTTTTCTTGCCTGATCAACAAAATTCACGATTTTTACAAAGTCAATCGATGAAATAAACGAAGTTTAGAAATCTGATTGAGAAAATTCATGATTTATAATTGCATGATCGACGAAATTCGTGATTTTTTCAAGCTTGATCGACAGAATTGACGATTTTCTGAGTCTGATCGAAAAAATTCGCGATTTTTCTGACTCTGATGGACGAAACTCGCGATTTTTCCAACATTGATGGATGTAATTCACCATTTTCTGAATCCGATCGAAAAAATTTGTGATTTTTACGTAGCTAATTGAGAAAAATCATGATTTTTATGAAAAATATCGAGAAAATTTATGATTTTTCCGCCCCCGATCAACAAAATTTGCGATATTTACGAAGCCGATCGCCAAAATCTGCAATTTTTCTATAACTGATCGACGAAATTCGTGATTCTTCCTCGCAAGACCGATAAAATTTGCGTTCCTCCAGGACCAGATTGATGAAATGCATGATTTTTCTGTACCTTATCAACAAAATTCGCTATTTTTACGAGACTTATTGACTAAATTTATGATTAATATAAATTCGATTGACAAAATTCGAGAATTTTACGAAAGTCATCGATGAAATTCTCGGTTTCTACGAAGTCGATTGGAGAAATTCGCGATTTTATTTGAGCCTGATTGACAAAATTCTTGATATTCCTCTGTCTGACCAATGAAATTTGCAATTTTTTGTGACCCCGTTGACTAAAAATCGTGATTTTTCCGTGTCCGATCGTCGACATTTGCGTTTTTTCGGCTGTAATTGACGAAATAAGTATTTTTCCGGTCCCAAACAACTAAATTCGAAACCTTGAACTAATTTTGACGAATTTTGCCGTTTTTTACGCAAAAAGATGGAAGTCATGAATTTTTTCTCTTGATAAATCAAAACTCACGATTGTTTCGCAGCCGATGTAGAAATTTTTAATTTTTCTTTACATCATCGCAAAATTCGTATTTTTTCCATGCCTTATCAAGTAAATTTGCAATGTTTTCGTCCCCGATCGAGAAAATTCATGATTTTTTTTTCGAGCCGGTTCAACGAAATTCGCGTATTTCTCACGCGATAATCCGAGAAAAGAAAACATGAGATTTTTCCGCAGCCGATAAATTTAATGCAGATTAATACCTATGCTGACGATTTTTTCTTACTCGATCAATGGAATGCGCAACTTTTCGCGTCCGACCCGCGATCAGGAAAATTTGTGATTTTTCAGTGCCTGATCGACAAAACTTGCGATTTTTTTCGTGCCCGACGACGAAATATGTTATTTTTTCCGAGCCTTATGGACAAAATCAGCAATTTTTCCGAGCCTCACCAAAGAAATTCGCTATTTTTCTGCAATTGAACAATGAAATTTGTGATTTTTCCGTGCTCAATCAACGAAACTTGAGATTCTTAAGTGACTGACGAAATTTTATATTTTACTGCGGCAATTTAACAAAATTTAGGATTTTTTTCTGCGACCTATGCACAAAAATTGCAATTTTTTTCCAGTTGTAAATTGACGAAGTTCGCGGGCCACACGTTAACCCATCGAGGGCCAATTTTGGCCCGCGGGCCACAGGTTGTGCATCCCTATCTTAAAGGATATAAAATTGTAAATGTACAATGTTGTAAAAATATACATTTTTTAAAACAATTGAGGACTTTAATACTGATATTCATATTAATGACAAAACTGCAATGATTTGTTTCTTTGAATTAGTATCATTTACTTAAAAACAATACTTATATAATGGGATGTATAATTCATTTGATTCCAAGCTGCAGAGATATTGGCAAAATTAGATCAATTGATAATTAAACATGTAACTGAAAAATCATTTCAAAAGAGGCATGATATAACAAACAATACAATTAAATAAAGCCTGAATATTATTCTGAAAGTTCGAGAATAGGAGGATAAAAACAAAAAAACAACTTTTAAAAGTAGGCTTTGCTTCTTTATTTTTTTTGTTATATAGTCATATAAAGTGGAAATCAGGGTTGGCACGGTTTAAATCAATTGGTTTTAACCATGGTTTAAACCAGGGATTAAACCAATTGGTTTTTTTAGGAGAAATCTAATTACATTTTCTTTTTTTTTCTTTATAATTTACGTGTTTCAGATTATTGGCATAAATAATTTTTACTTTTAAAACTTTATTTCAGTAATACGTATTATTTATAGTGGGTTTAGGTTTTTTTTATGCATAGGATTAAACCAATTTGTTTTTTCTATAAAAAAAGCAATTCGTTTTTTAGAAGAAATCTAATGACATTTTCTTTTTTTCTTTATAATTTACGAGTTTTAGATTATTAGATATAAATAATTTCTACTTTTAACACTTTGTTTCAGCAATAAGCATTAGATATATTGGGTATACGTCATTTTTTTATGCATAGGATTCAAACCAGTACACATTGGTGAACATATCTATTGCTCTAAAAAAACTTCAAACATGTGAATTGATCAAAGATAAAATAATTTAATTTTTTTAATAATGCAGAATATTTAATGCAATTAATAATGTAACACAATGATCAGATTTTGCACAAGCTGTAAAAGAAATTTTTGTTTTGGGAGATTATCTTGAAGAATTAAAAACAAAGACTGGTTGCTAGTTATAGCATTTAAAAACCTTTTTTCCCCTCTGCTATCTGCTGAATCTAACAACTAAAAACGTCAACTTCAAATTGTCACTCAGAAAGAAAAAATCCTAAGTAGTATTTCTAATTTATTATTTGAATAATTGTGGAAAAGAATATTTATCAAACTACATCCAAGGCAGGGATTAAATTAGGGCAAATGTTTATTATTAGTAATCAAAAGATTGTTTATAAAGATTTACAGAGCATCAATGGTTCACTGTGTAGAACAGTTAAAACTTTCAACATAAAACTGTTTGCGAAAACTTTAAATTGAAAAATGAATTTTTTCAATTTTCAGCACAAATTTACTATAATTATTAAATTTAAATTATTTTAAATGAAATTACACTGCTTATAAACCAATAACGTCTGTTTTTATTAGTAAATATGCATGTATATGTCATAAGAAAGGATGTTTTAAAAAAACCCGGTTTAAACCAAAAAAAACCTGGTTTAAACAAAAAAAAAACGGTTTTTTTCCAACCCTGGTGGAAATTTTTTTTTTTTTAATACAAATAAATGAAAAAAAATGTTTATTATTTAATTTTACCTAAGAAAGTATAATTTATTTGGAAGAAACTATGAAAAATCAGTTTTTCCAACTTTTCTGTTTTTTTCCGCCACTTCAATTTTTCTGGAAAATTTAAATCTCTAGGCGATGTTAAAAAAATCGCCAAAATAAAGTGTCTTGGCTGTTCTAGGAATATGCTTTACTTTTTTTGTAAAATTAATAAAACAATTTACTCACCCGAATAAAGTAAAGGAATATTATTACATCTTGAAAATAATCCTTGCTATATCTGTTACATACAAACGTAAAAACTGTTGATATATCCTTACTAACTGAATTGGATATTTTGAATGGATAAGTAAACTTTAATGGATAACCTCCCCTTTCCCTCTGGAACCATAATTTTTATCAGATTATAGTCCACAGATCACCTGCTTGAAATCAAATTCTCTTCGTGTTATTGATGTGGCCCTGCTTTTGAAAAGGTTGTGCATCCCTACTATTGGAAAGACATTGGCAAAAAATCAATTGAAAACATGTAAAAAAATCAGTAAACACTTACCTGGTTGAAACTATAAACACAGAAGTAGGGTCACCCGGGGTAATTGTTGGTCACAGTATCTTTCAACATTTTAAAATGTCCTAAACAAAATAAATTAAAAAAAAAAAAAAAAATCAGATACTCTAAACTTCTTTGGAATTTATCATTTAATTGTACAATGGCACATTTTTGAAAAAAAATTTATAACATTTTATTTTTTTTCTAAATGATATAGCATAAATTACAATTTTTATCTATAGAACACAAGAAAAAATTGTAAATTTCATCAATTTGCTGCGAAAAAAAATCATGAATTTTATGAACAGAATGCAGAAAAACAGCCGATTTTGTCGATGAGGATTGGAAATCTTGTTGAATGAATACAAAAAAATCACAATTCTTTCTAAATCGACACAAAAAATAAAATTTTGTCAATGAGGTGCAGACGAGTCCTAAATTTTATTGATTTAGCACAGAAAAATCTTGAATTTTGTTGATCAGGCATGGAAAAAAGCTTTCACTAATCAGCTGTGGGAAAAATCAAATTTTGGTGATTGAGTATGAAAAAAAAAAAAAAATATGTTAAAAATGAGCAATAAAATTGCAAATTTTGTTTATCAGCTGTAGAAAATCTTGAGTTTGATTAGCCGTAAAAAAAATTGCACATTTTATCGATTTACTAAACAAATTTTAAAGCAAACTGAATTTGTCAACCAGTTAAAAATTGCAAATTTCCTCAATCGTGTGCTAAAAATTTGTTAATTTACTTAATTAGGAAGGGAGAAATCTCAAATTTTGTTGATCGACTGCAGAAAATCACATGCTTCGTCTATTTATTGCAATTTTTTTAATTTGCTGCAGGAAGGACTACAAGTTTCTACAGAGTCAGTTAAGAATCATGAATTTCAAGAATCTGGCACAAGTTAAATTACAAATTTCGTGAAATTTAGGGATGGGACGAATATTCGGCCTAAAATTTGGCCGAATATTCGGTATTCGGCCAAATCACTATTCGTCCCATCCCTAGTGAAATTCAGTAGTTAAAAAAAGGTAAAAATTTTATTAATCTAATTAGGTTAATTTAATTAGGTAAAAATTTTATTAATCAGTTCAACCAAAAAACTCAAATTTTGCTTACCAGACACAAAAAATAAAAAATTCATCGATTGAATATGGAAAAAACATGAATTGTCGATCCTGTCCTGAAAATTACAAATTTTGTCAGTCAGGATTGAAAAAAATTGTGAATTTCATTGGTTTGACTAAAATAAATCAAATTTTATTAATCAGATTCGAAAGAAAAAACTACTTTTGTAGATAAGGCTTGAAAAAAAATCACTTTTTGTTGATTAGGTTAAACAAAATCACTACTGTTGTTGATCAGGCTAAAAAAAAAAAATCACTAATTTTTTCTATCAGGCTAAAAAAATATCACGAATTTCGACAATCTGGTGCACAAAAATCTCATCTTCTTGATAGTAGCAGAACAACTGACTTTCGTCAATCAGACGCAGACATATCTCAAATTTCATTTATTGCCTTCACTGCCATTCATAAGTTTTTTTTTTTTTTTTTTTTCCCCCAGCACAAGCCATTTCGGAGGAGCAAAATCTTTTGCATCAGCCTGCACTCTGCAGCAAATTAAAATTTATCTGCGACCTAATAGTGCTAGACTAAGATTTCTATCAAAAGAAATAAGAGCAAAATAAGCATTTATAAAGAAAATAAAAAAAGATTCAACAAATACCATAAACCTAAAGACAAAGTAAATTTCTGGTTTTTTAAGCCCAGAATTTCTTTTGATGTTGGTGGATTAATCTGCAGTGCTAATATTGTTTCTAATATTGGGGTTACTTCCATGCCTGTGTTTTTTTAGCACTTTTAATACAACAAAACTTACTCCCCCGATTAAAAAAAGGAATATTATCACTCCTTCAAAATAATCTTTATTATATCTGTGCTATGTATACAATGCAATAAACATGGACAGCAATAATAACCCATGTTTAAGCCGTTAGATTCAAACAAAAACTTAGCTAACAATATTGCGTTATTCATGCATTCAAAATGTAAACAAACAAACAGATTCTGGAGAATAAAAATACAAAACATGCACAGACAAATTCAAAAGTCAAATTTTGAGTCTAATTTACATTATTAATATTTTTAATGACTTTTAAAAAATATAAAAGGCGATAATTGTTAACTATCAGGAGTGATTTACAAATGGCTGCAAACACAACATAGTTCGCAATATATTTGTTAACGTTTTGATAAATCATGTTATTTATTTACAATTTTAATAACGGTTACTTCCTTAAAATATCATTCATGATTCACAATTATCTGTAAATAATATGACTGATTCTCAATAAAAGATTCAAAATATCAAATTCTAATACAAATTTTATACATTTTTTGGAACAGATGTAGTATTTACCCGGAATCCGTCATTTTGTTTCTTTGTTGATCACTTGTGACCACTTTATACTTATTTTTGAACAATTCAGAAATTAAATGTAAACAACAGCAAATTTTTAAACTGAAAATCAGCACTCCAAACATTTGTAAAAAAAGAAAAAAAATAGCGGAAGGCAGAGAAGGAATTTATAATTAGCAAATGGTAAATACATAAATTTTAAAGCAGTTAAATAAGCCAAATATTCATTTTTAAATATACATATACATTCCGAAATTACAGTAAAAAATGTTTCAGAGTTTATATATTAAAAAAAAATTAAGAAGAACAAAAATAAATGAATAAATAGAAATACAGAAATTTAAAATCGGCAAAAGAATCAAAATGGCCGATCGCGGGCGAATACTAATTAAAACTCTCATAATACTTTATTTGTTATTTATCCTAAATAATAAAATGTATATAAGCAATTTAATACTACTAAAAATGTCTCAAATTATGTCATAAAATGAATTTATGCCAGTTGTTGCAAGTTTCTGCCGGTTAAAACTGGTTATAACTACTTTCTGCCGGCAAAACCCCTCAAATTTTATCGATCAGCTTTGAAAAAGAATCACCAATTTTGTAGAAGATTTTAGCAAGGATAGTACTTTCATCTATGACAACATTACAATAGTTTGAAAAGTTGCAAACTGTAGTTAAGTAGTAAAAAGTTTTTGGCAAATCTATAGTTAACAATTTTGGAAGATAACTTGAAAATTCATTCACCAGTGGCAAGTAAAATTATGTATTTCCCCACTCCTGATTATCATTCCTTCAAAATAGCTTTTGTTATACCTTTGTTATATGTACAAGTATAAATTGATAATGTATCCTTACCAACTGAATTTGATATATCGACAGCAATATGCTAACAAAATTGCATTATTCACGCATTCAAAATGTAAACAAACAAACTGCGGAGAATAGAAAACATGCACAGACAAATAAATAAATCAAAAGTCAAACTTTAAGTCTAATTTACATCATAAATAGTTTTAATGACATAAAATTATAAAGCATAGCTTACCTTAAAAACAATGTGATAGATCACAGGCGAATGATTGGCGATAATGGCGGCTAGCGTTGAGGTTGACTCTCGGCTCACGGCGTTGACTCTCTCGCTAGATTTTTTTTTGAACAAAGTACATCTGACTTGTGCGCTCGGCATGAAGCCTGCTTGTAAGTCAGCGTTTCAGGAAATGAGTTACAAATGTAAGTAATATTACTAGAGTAAATGTAGTTACGTTACTAGAGTATTATTAGTAGCGAATTTCAAAGCGGATAATTACTAAAGATTCTTTAGTAATTCTAATAATGTTTGTAATGATACTAAGAATATTCTAGTAAAATCCCACATTTTTTTTTACAGTGTACTGTGCTCCATGTGTCGTCATATTCACATCGAGGAATTCTACATGAACAAAAACTGAAATCATTCTGGTGTCTAATCCGGTAACCAAATCTGAATCTAAAGATAATTTTGTTACGCGTATCTATGCACTTTATTTTGCATTGATATGTAGAGATAATTTTGTTTCGCGTATCTATGCACTTTATTTTGCATTGATATGTAGAGATAATTTTTTCCTCCGGAGCGAAATACATATATACTAAAGGATTTCCATCTTTTCAACAACTTAAGGATATCGATTGGAATCAATGTCTATTTCCGCTTTAGTGGATGCGAGAACTTGTCCATTTAAGCTTTAAAATTTCGGAAATTTATCGCATTCAGCAAACTTTTAGGTCCCACACTAGGCACAGAAAAAGACCCGAATGATAATGTGAAGTCTATGGGGTCGTTCTTTTCAAATATCTCGCTCAAATTTTAAAATTTTTACGTGATTTTTTTTGCATAGGATAGCTGAGGATATTCCACAACCGACCTAGTTTTTATTTTTTCAATTTTGGTTTCAGATTTTTTTTTTTAAATATTTTAAATTTCAAAACCGGTTTAAACGGTTCTGAAATTGAAACTATCATTATATAAAACATACATAAGCAAAATCGAAGAAGTAAAAACTAGGCCGGTTGTAGAATATCCTCGGCTATCCTATGCAAAACTAGTTGGATGCGTCAATCCCAAAACTTTCTTCTATCTCATAAGTACATTTTAATATAAAAAAAAGCGTGCTGACCCCAAAGTTACCCACTATCGAATTTCCTCGAACATTTGACCTAGCCTAATGAGATTCTGGTATCCGAAAAGCCTAAAACGCAAACTTTAATTAATATTCTGAGAAAAAGAGCTTAATAGTGCCTCATGTTGGGTAATTTATACTAAAACCAAATAAGCATCTATTTATGTCAAGATCTAACAGAATCTGAAATTTGATGGAATTTCGTCCATTAGTTCTTGAGATATAGTTATAACAAAAAATTTGCAAAACGTTGCACAGCAACACCATATCTTGAGCAATTTATGCCAAAACGTAAAAAAAGCGTCTAATTATGTTATGGTGTAAAAGAATCTCAAGTTTGATGAAATTCTGTGCATTAGTTCTTGAGATATAGCTAGTTAAAAAAAACCGTGTAAAATATAGCACAGCAGCACCATCAGTTGAAGTATTTATAACAAAACTTAGTCATCGTGTAATTATGTTATATGTCATTTTGTAACAAAATCTGAAGTTTGATGAAATTCTGTGCGTTGGTTGTTAAGATATAGCTATCGGAAAAATCGTGCAAAATGCAGTATAGCTGCACTACCTGTGCCAAGGTTAATACCAAAATGTAATCAGCGTCTAATTATATTATATATTCTAGTGCAACATAATCTAAAATTTGATGAAGTTCTCTGCATTAGCTCTTGAGATATAGCTATCGTAAAAATCGTGCAAAATGTAGCATAGCAGCGCCACCTATAGGGCAATTAACACCAAAACCTTATCAGCGGCTATGTATCTCAAGCTATCGCAGAATCTGAAGTTTGGTGACATTCTGTGCATTAGTTCTTGAGATATAGCTATCAGGAAAATCATGAAAAAGTGGCATAGCAGCGCCACCTGCTGGCCAATTTACACCAAAACTCAATAAGAGTCTATGTATATCAAAGGGTCACAGAATCTGAAGTTTCGTGAAATTATGTGCATTAGTTCTTGAGATATAGCAATCTTGAAAATCATAAAAAACGTAGTATAGCAGCGCCACCTGCGGGCCAATTTTCACCAAAAACCAATAGGCACTAATTCATATCAAGGTCTAACTGAATATAAAATTTTATTAAATTTCGAGCATTAGTTCTTGAGATAGAGCGCCCACAAATTTTTTGTCACATACAGACTGACAGACGGACAGACTCACAGACAGACATTTTCTAAAAATAGTCAAAACGTGTTCAAGACCTTCTAAAACGTATAAATCCGTCGAAAACCGGAAGTCGAAAATTTTCATGAATCCAATACTTTCTTCTTGTAAAGATAGAAGAAAGTAAAAAATCATGTAAATATATTAAAATTTGAGCGAGATATTTGAAAAGAACACACCCATAGTCTTTACACTAACATCCGGGTCTTTTTCTGAGACTAGTGTAGTGCCTTAAGGTCCACATTGAAATCTACAGACTTCGTAAATGGACATTGAAAAGCTGACAATCCATCAGTATACGTTATTGTGAAAAATTACCTTTGTTTTTAAAGCTATCTATTTTCTGACTAATGAGAGCGATCTAAAAACGTCTATGGAGCGTTTTCATTGGTCAGAAAATAGTCTTTAAAAACAGAGGAAATTTTTCAAGATATTTTAAACAGGGTACATTGATAAAAATTTGACCCTTTTGCTGCATCGTCCCTCCACCGCTAATATAGAAAACGATTACTTCAGCCTATTATGGAGCATTCTCATGGATCAAAAGTGAGATATTCTATAAAAGCGGGGTATTGACAATGCGGCAAAAGGGTCAGATTTTTTACAGTTTAACACTAGAACGCCCGGAAATTCTACTCAAGTTTGAAAATAATATTTCTCACCAGAATTTTTATTCAAAATTATTTAATTGATTTATTTAACGTAAATTTGCGTGGATTAGATTTAAATTATTTCAAGAAAATTTTTCTGGTTCGAATTGAAATTTAGTTACATGATTGGAGTCGAATCGACTCCATCCGGGCGTTCTAGTGTTAAAGTACGCTTACACAATCAGAGCGCGTTAAGTTGCTTCTACAGTGCGCGAAAAAATTATAAGGACACGCGAAAAATCGCCAAATCTAGAAGCCTTGTTATCAGAATCGTATGCAAATTTTTGCAGCAAAAATAGATGTAAAACTAAAATATTTCATGCGTAAAGTAATTAAAATTTTCCATTTTAAATCTTTTAAAATTTAAATTTTGATTTTTGAACTAAAATGAAAACGGAAAAAAGTATAAGGACATTGCTTTTTCTCCAGTAATTATTTAAAAATTTGCATATTTGAAAGCAACAAATGACATTTCCGAGTTAAAAGATTCCTTTGCGAAAAAAATTTCCTACTCGGCGACTTTCAGTGTAAATTTGTAACGATGCCCAAAGGAACTCAACTTTCTGACTCTGAAAAAGGAAAAATTGTTGCTTTTCGAGAATGTGGATTAAGTGGATGGGAAATTTCAAAAAGAATCAAGAGATCTAAAACGGTAGTTTATAATTTTCTAAAAAATCCTGGGATGTATGGTATGAAAAAGCGAACTGGGAGACCCGACATTCTCTCTCGTCGACAAAAAAGAATGATTGTAAGAAGAGCTTGCGAGAAAAAAGAAACCGCAAATGAAGTTAGACAATATTTGAGTTTACCATGCTCAACGAGGACTGTTCAAAATGTTTTGAGTAAACATCCTCAAGTTTCTAATGGGAAATTAGTGTCACGTCCCCCTCTTACAAATCATCATAAGAAAAGAAGAGTTGACTTTGCCAAAAAATACATTTCTCTTGGTCAAAAGTGGGCTGATGTAGTTTTTTCGGACGAAAAAAAGTTCAATCTTGATGGACCTGATGGTTTTCGTTATTTTTGGTATGATTTGCGAAAGACCAAGGAAGTGTTTTCCAGGCGTCAATTTGGTGGTGGCTCAGTTATGGTATGGGGCGGTTTTGCGGCAAATGGAACCACTCCAATTGTATTTATCAATCATAAAATGAATTCGGACAGGTATGTTGATATGTTAGGAGAAAATTTGTTACCTGAAGCGCCACTAATTACTTCAGGGGACTATATTTTTCAGCAAGATAATGCTTCGATACACGTTTCTAAGAGCACAAAACTTTGGTTTGAAGCTAATTCTGTAAAGTTACTTGATTGGCCGGCGAGAAGTCCCGATCTTAATCCAATCGAAAACTTATGGGGACTTCTAGCCCGAGAAGTTTATAAAAATGGCACACAGTATCAATGTAAACAAGATCTTGTCGTCGCTATCAAAGACGCTTGGGAAAAAATATCTGTGGACATTTTAAAAGATCTGTCAGGATCTCTGACCTCTCGGCTTATTCAAGTGATTGAAAAAAAAGGTAATTTTCTTGATTATTGAAATATTTTCAAAGTATTTTGGAACATGTCCTTATAATTTTTTCCGTATTTCCTTTAATGTTAAATTTTGTAAAATCAGTATTTTGAAGCTGTATTATGTTTTTTATCGGGTATAAATGTTATCACAAAATTATGTAGCAGAAGTAAGATGTATAAAAATTTCATTTAGGTGAAATGAAAATAAAGCATATTTTCATGCAATTAAATGTTGTCCTTATACTTTTTTCGCGCACTGTATGATTCAATGCATAACAAAGTAATTCTAAATGTTCGTATGTATTAAAATACCCTTTTCAGTCATAAAAACTAAAAAGGAAGATATTATCAAAATCACACTATGATTTATCATGCGTCTATATGAATGTAGCAATATTTGAAGATAAGACTGGTCTTTGATAAACGCGATTTTCCAAATTACAGAAAATTTAAGAATTTTTATTCCAGAACTTGGCGGTAGTAGCCTGAATGAGTTTCTTTTATGGGTAAAAGAAGTTGACTAGCTTAACTTTAGTGGTAAGCTTGTCAAAAATTTTCTTCATTTATATTTGTACAAATGTAAATCTAGCACATAGCAATGTAGTTTAATCACTTTGTGAATCCGGCATAACAAGCACCCTGATACACAGACACTCTTGCTTTAACGTGTAAGGCTCTTTAGAGATGATTTTCAGCTTTTCGATATAGAATTCTCATGTCTGGATCGATGTGGATCTTTCAATTTGGTGGATACGAGAATTGTTCCAGCTAAGATTTCGTATTTTGGAAAAAAACTAGCATCTCTACAACAGTGGTTAGGATCCAGAAGGATTATTTGCGGTTAAGCAAAACAAGATTGACCAATCATAAGCCTTCATTTTTGAGAACTTTTCATTGTTCGAAGGAGAGAGTCTGGAATACATGAAGTGAAAATCTGCTATCGACACTGTAAAAAATTTGACCCTTTTGCTGCATCGTTACTCCATCGCCTTTGTAGAATTTCTTTGTTTTGACCAATAAGAATGCTCCATAATAGAGCGAAGTAATCGTTTCCTATAAAAGCGATGGAGTGACGATGCAGCAAAAGGGTTCAATTTTTTACAATGCAAGCAGTGCTAAAAATTTGTATCCTTTAAATGTGCAACGATGCTACTGAATTCCAAACTGTCGATCACAGCGACATCTGCGGCATTTTCGTGATACATTATCTAGACTAGCAATAATTCTTGCATTTTTAGAAAATGTCCTGCAGATGTCGTTTCTATCTTTAAATTTCATTAGCATTGTTGCACATTTAAAGAATAGAACATTTTAGCACTTTTTTTTAAGTGTTACAGAAGGCGTGTTCAGCACAACTTACCGGTTACTTACCGACCACTTACCGATTGCAGACAAGTACGAAATGAAAATCAAAGCGAAGTGTGACGTCAGCTACAATTCAACAGAATAGTTTTCATTGATGCCACAATTTTCTTTCGTACTGCCCTACAATCGGTCGGTAACATTGGTTACTTTTGTAAGTTGCTCTGAACACGCCCTGAGATAGCCGATTTCCATACTATATCCCCTAGATGCTATATTTACGGTTTCTTGCATAAGAGAACTTGTCCGGAATCCAGGTAGAATTTGCACTGTTAGCGAAACCAGATTAACGAATAAGAAGCCTGAATTTTAGCAAATTTTTCAATGTTTTAAATAAATTTTCTTGTTAATAAATCTCGTTTCGCAAACAGCGCAAAATTTATGTGAATCCTGGCCCTCGTCCAGTTAGGATTTTGCACTTTGAACACTGTTAAAAATTTGAAACTTTTACTTTATCGTCAATCCATCGCTTTTATAGAAAATGATTACTTCATTGTATTATGGTGAATTCTCATTGGTCAAAATAGAGATATTCCATAAAAGCGGTGGAGTGACGATGCAGCAAAAACTTCAAACTTTTAACAGTGAAAAGATCGTGTGTCTATGTAATAGTGCTCGCGATAGGATACGTATAGCAGGTATACGATTAAACGATATACGTATATCCGTATAATACGTTTTTCTGCTATACGGATACTTTCGAATATACGTTTAAACGTATCCGGGTACGTATAAGGCGTATCAACTAAACGTATATTTAAGAATACGTATATTTAATGTATACGTATATTCGCCGTATCGTATCTAATTTAAATAGCGGACTTCACCAGTCTTATGTCGCTGAATGGAGAATAATTTGGAAATCGGTAGCGTTACGACAGAAATCCGCATAGTATGCAGGCCCGTAGCTAAGGGGGCGCTATGGGCGGCTCAGCCCCCCCCTCCCTAGAATATTTTGAGCCCCCCCCCCTGGAAAAGATTCCAAGGTCACTCAATTAATTTCTGTTCCAAAAATTCAAATGAAATTCTGCTCAAAAATCTTATTTAGTTTTCAAACCCTTTCACAGTTTTGCAGAGTTATTAAATTGTATCTAAAATAAGTGTTTCAATACTCCCTCATCTTATATGTACATATGAAGTTAATATGATGTTTCATTTTGCACCAGTTATACAATCAAAATTTTCATCATCCTATGCTTTTCTTAGTATAAAATGAAGTTAGTACAACAGTTTAATTAGAAACATAATACCTACAATGTGAATAGTTATTAATTTATCTTTCTGCGTCAGAAAGAGAAAAAAAAATTATGAGCCCCCCCCCCCCCTACATTCTCTCGAGCCCCCCCCCCCCCCCTATGGTTCACTTCTAGCTACGGCCCTGTTAGTATGTCTTATACATACGAGATCAAGCAATGAAAAGCGTATATTTTTTAAAACAGTTTGCAAAAAGTTCACAAAAGATCAGACTCCTGATTGGCTAATCTCGCTTCACTAACAGTAAAATATCTACTATCTGGATTCCAACCAAGATCTTGGTATTTCCCTTTATAAATATTTTAATCAACGTACATGTTCAGTGCAATTTACCGAAGTGACCCATGTTACCTATCGATTGTAGGGCAGTACGAAACCGAAATGTGGCACCAATGAAAACTATCCTGTTGAACTGTAGCTGACGTCACAATTCGCCTTGATTTTCATTTCATACTACCCTACAATCGGTTGGTAACATTGGTCACTTCGGTAAGTGACCGGTAAGTTACTCTAAACACACTCAATGTTTAATTATGTTTCTTCTAATTTTCATTAAATAAGTCATAAAATATTCTGGGAGGACAAAATAATTAAATTATTTAAAAAAGAAACTAATAAAAATTACCAAATATGTAAATTATTTTAAAATTCCTCCGCGGTAAGACAATTTACATATGGTGAAAAATAAAACCATTGTGTCACGTGACGCAGACACTTACAAGGGCACCGCCAAACATGGTGCTCACAGATTTTGATGATTTCAAAGTATGTTGTAGGGGTCACACCACTAATTCAGCTGAAAGGGTTTTTTCAAATGGGCCTTAGTTTTTGAGAAATTGGGGGTCAAAGTTTAGCGCTCATTTCAAATAGCCATTCGTATTACAAACAGATTGTGGCTGGGTGGCGCTGCAGTAACGTTCGAGACTCCAGACCCGGAGTTGGCGGGTTCAACCCCAAGTTAGAGCTTTTTTTTTTTTTTTTTTTTTTTTTTTCCTTTCTTTATATACTTTTTTACACATTGCATATTTAAAGCAGAATTGGGAATTCTACAAGCTTTGAACTTATAACTATTTTCTTATGGGGATAGTTTATTTTTTCAATTTTTACTGTTCGATTTTTTCGGAATGAAATATAACGTATAAATACATCTATATATATTGCTAAGTAAAAAAAAAATCAATACCTTTGTAAATTCATTTAATTCATATTCTTCATTCAATATCAGTTCATCTGCTTCAATAATTTGTCGATCATCTAATATTTTTAATATTGAATTATGAAATTCTTCAGCCATAGTAATAGAAGCACAGGAAATATCATGCGGTAGAGAATTTGTAAGCAGATTAACATTTTGTAACAACGTCTCGCAATATTTTAATGCATTCGTAATTTCGCCTTCATACCAATATTGCAAATCTTTTATTTGTCTGCAAAAGAAGGTAAATGACATTAGTAAAAAGAATTTCTATTTTTGCGTGATTTACCGAGCTAATAAAAGCAGACGAATAAAATAAACACATATGTATTTTTTTTTTTTTTATGTATCGTAAATTTTATCTTATTGAAATCATTAGCAGACGATTTTTCCGATCTAGTTTACTTTTTTTATGAATAGTGTTTTAGTTTGTTAAAATAAAAATGTATTCGCGTTTGAAATGAAATAGACGCCCTCTCGCGGACAAAGTCTGAAACGAAATAGAACTGATACCGTGAGCATCTTTCGCTGAAATCAGTGTTTAAAAGGCCGATAAATAAATAAACAGTTCTATAATAAATAAATAAACAGTTCTATAACGCATGCAACGTTGGGTTCTTTGTAATAAAATTATCTAAAATCAAAATTTTATACACAAAGTTTAGATCTATAATATAAAAAAGTACATTTGACTTACTCATGGCAAAATAACATGACAGCAACACAATGCTTGCATGATTCGCTTGCTCCAGCTTTGCAAGAGCAAGAAAAATTTTTTATTTTAAAATTTTTGTTTTCCTTTGTCCAAACCTGAAATAATATGGGGATTTCCTTTTGTTTGGCTTGTTTGTAAACACGAGCCTACAATCTCTATTTCTTCTTCTTTGCATTCTAAAGTAAACAAACGATTATCAGGTCTATACAACGCCATCTTTCGGTCATTACAAACGCGAATATATAATTTTTTAATGTAATCTGTCATTTCTTATTTGTGCAAACGATAAATAATGTTTAGGTTGAACATTAGAGATGAATGTATTTAAAGATCAGTAAAAATTTGGATAATATTTTAGCTCTGCTGCATTAATATTTTATTACACTTTCGAAGATATGCATTATTTGAATTAACTAATCCTATAAGTGTTTGAGAAATTGCACCTGAAAATTATTTTATATAATTTATACAAAAAAGGATAAATTTTCATTTAAAAAATTCCACAAAAAAAAAAAAAAAAAAAGGCGATAGAAAAAAGAAAAATTATTATTTCAGAATTGTGCTTCATAAAAAAAGAAATTACATAATAAATAATAAAAAGGAGTTCTAGGCATAAATTAGTTTTGCAGTTTTGTCAATAAAAATATTAGTTTAAAAATTGCACAAAAAATACATTTTTATGAAATAAATTCGAAAATATAAATTTAAATTATTAAGAAAATATTAAAAAGTTCAAAGCTTGTAGAATTCCCAATTCTGCTTTAAATATGCAACGTGTAAAAAAGTATATAAAGAAAGGAAAAAAAAAAAAAAAAGCTCTAACTTAGGGTTGAACCCGCCAACTCCGGGTCTGGAGTCTCGAACGTTACCGCAGCGCCACCCAGCCACAATCTGCTTGGAATACGAACGGCTGTTTGAAATGAGCGCTAAACTTTGACCCCGAATTTCTCAAAAACTAAGGCCCATTTGAAAAAACCCTTTCAGCTGAATAATTAGTGGTGTGACCCCTACAACCAGGGACGTAGCTTTAGGGGGGGGAGGGGGGGGAGCCTCCCCTCCCAATATGTTCATGTAGTAGGGCGCCAACGAAGGTTTAAGGGCGCCGTTAGGCGCCCGAAAAAAAGGCTTTGTTAGTAATAACAAGTAATTATAAAATAACTTAATTTTAAATGTAAAATTACAAAGTAAGTTATTATTCACTTACAAAACCTGAAAAAGGCACTTAATTTTAGACTTTTTACTACCTCTATTCCCCCACTCCTATCCCGAAAAAAATTTATGCATCCGAAATAAAAAATTTCGAAAACAGACTTGTAATGAATTCCAGGATAGATGTACAATTATTTCCTTCTTATAGAGTTGTTGATCACCCTTAAAAATAGATAGAAAGGGGGAAAAAGTGTGTAAACGACTGTAGTGCGTTTGAATGGTTCTATAATATGTTTTAATAGTAGGGAGCCACAGAACGTTTGGAGGCGCAGTTAGGCACCTAAAAAAGAGGGTTTCAAAAAGGGTACCATGGAAGGTTTAAAGGCACCGTTAGGCACCTAAAATTTTTATTATTAAGGGTGTATTCGAAAAAACGCTTTTTCATCTTCAACAGCTCGAAATTTTCTGATATAATTTCATACACATTTTTCAAAGTAGAATCATGAAACCTGCTGAGGGGATTCTTGAAGAGGCGTATAAGGTGCCGTGTGATGTCTTTTTACGCTCAATTCATTAGAATTTGATTTATAAACATTTATCTTCTCAGCATGACCCTTTTTTTCGTTCACAGATCTCCCGCTTCTGAAAAATCTATTCAAAATGCCGTTTTTGATCGCTTTTTTTGCAATATTTTTTACATTAACGAAGAATTGAAAATCACGGCACCTTGTGAACTTTCTAGATAAGAGAATCTGCTAGTTTAATGCGTTTGAGAGCAAAAGTGAATTTAAAAATAAATCGGAAAATAATTAGTTTGAATCGAAATATACCCTTAATGTGGCACTTTTAGATTATTTTTTACACACACACACAAAAAAAGAAGAAATAATTAAATAACAGTAACGTGATTTGGAATTAATATTATTGTAAATTTATAAGAAAATAAATTATGGTTTCAAAAAAAATATAGGAGATCCGTTACATTTGAGACATTTCAAGATTACTACCAGGCGATATCCCCAGTGCGAAAACAAGAACACATTCCGGAAATGGGCATTGTTCGATCACTACATGCAATTTGATCTTTCGGAGAAAAGCTCTTCCATCCAATCCAAGTTTGGTGGTCCTCAACTAGGTCATCTGACCTTAACTATTTTAACTCCCCAGTCCCCATTTATGTCCTTCCTTGTGTTAGGTTAGATAACTTCCGGGCGTCACCTACATACATCTTGGTTGTCCAGTATTTAGTGTTGTCAGATTGTACTGAAGCTAATAACGCAAATTTTCAAAACTAGCGATTTTTTTCGTTCAATTTTTAAAATAAAAATTAACCCTTTCCGGCGCGGAGTAAGTTTAATTAAAATAATTATCTGCCACCAGAATTTATAAACGAATTTATTAGAGAATACGAACTTGCTTATTTTCAGGCATTTTATCAAAGGAAAATTTTAATTAAATATTCTTGGTGCCAGTAAAATTAAAATTAGGTGTCCTTTTTAAGGGACACCGCGCCGGAAAGGGTTAAAAGCTGTCTTTCGTAATCGTCCAGAGAGAAGAAATTCAGTCATGAGTGATGGCCGAAATAAAACATAAAAACAAAAAATCAGTATCTTACTACGGAGAACAAAACAGAAAAAGAAGTTATGAAGCGGAGAAATGATGCAAATTTATGAAAAAGTGATTGAAAACGATGATGCAGTCGAAGGTAAAAAATGTACATATTTTCCTTTATTTAAGCATAGTCTTAAAGTATAATGTTTATATTTCTCACGCAATTGTGAGTTCATTTATTATCATTGCTATTATTAGCGAAAAAAAATCGAATAGCATTCTCAATTTTCGGGTAAATTTAAGTTTTAATGATTTTTATTATTTATTTCCTAAACAGATAGCTATCTTTTGATTAATGGTGATTTCTGAAACTTTTACATTATTAATAATCGACCTAGTTTTAACCCAGGACTGGGCCGGAATGAAACTTTCCCCAAAATTAAAAATATATATATATGAATAAGGGTGTACTCGAAAACATGCTTTTCCACCTTCAACACCTCTAAATTTTCTGACAGAATTTCAGACTCATTTTTAAAAATAGAAACATGAAACTTGCTGGAGTGATTTTCGAAGAGATGTACAGGGTGCTGTATGATCTTATTTTTCGCTTCATTTATTAGAATTTGATTGATAAACAATCATTCCTTCAACATGGTCCTTTTTTTTTCGTCTCCAGCTCTTCCGCTTCGGAAAATTCGGTTCACAACGCCCACTTTGACAGCATTTTTCACACTACTTTCTGCCTTTATCAAAATATCGAGCTTTACGGCACCTTGTATAGTTTCTGATTAAGAGAATCTGTCAGTCTGATACATTTGAGAGCAAAAATGAATTCAAAATTAAATGCGAAAATAAGCAGTTTGGATCGGAATACATCCTTACTTATAAATGTTTTTCGAAAAAGCAATCAAACATAGTAAGATGCAATCGAATGAAACCAAAAAAATATTCAGTTTTACATGTTTTTTTTTTTTTTTTTAATTAAGGTTTTTGGTATCCACATAATGCATTTTCACTGATTTTATTGTGTAAAACACTGCATTTAAAATTGTAACATTATAATTAAAAATGCATTGTTACTGATCAAGTGGCACTGATTTCATTCTTTCAAGGATTACTGATCAAGTAGTAAAAAAAAAATATTTTTCAGAAATGTTTTCAACTGAGCAATGGATTTTTTTTTACTCTATTTTTTTTTTTTTTTTTTATAATATAATTTCAAAATATAATTTTGTTATGTTTTATCAATTGTACATATACATTTCAAGTTATTGTCACTCTTCTGATGGGTCTTTTTCCAGCCTTGCGGTGGATATTACCGCTTAAATTTGATTTATCTGAAAAATAACAGTTTTCAATTAACTCTATTATAAACATCACGATGTACCGACGTGCAAAGTGATTAAATAAGTCTTCTACCTGGAATTCCAAAATATATGTGTATGTTTTCATTTTAAATCGAGATTAAAATGTTATGCATCTGAGTTTTTTACGTCGCTAATTACTATTGTGATAAATTACTTTTGACGAAATTTAATGATATCCGGTATTAAGCATACTATTGCTAAATTGAACATGTTGCTTAAAGGGTTAAATAAGTTTTTTATTCTTGTGATTGGATAAAGGGATTTGGAAATAATTGATTTTTGCTTTTAAAGTATAGCCATTGTCAAAACAGAAAATTAAATTTACATTGAACGACTGTCTTTTAATGCTAAAAAGTGACAGGACAAAAAAGTATTCGTTAATGTACTGTATAATTAATAAAATAACCGATTTAAAAGATGCACATTAGAAAAAAATAACTACTTTAACGTTTTGTGTTATAATTGCAGTACGATACAGATTATTTTTTACTTATAATGTATTTACTGGGGAACTAAGGTATTAAAAGGGAAAATATGTTATTCCATTTTACAGAAACTGGAATTTTCTGTATATTTGGTATATAGACCACCAGTGTTCTCGCTGTCGCTCGCCATTGCGCCAAATTGCGACTAAATTTTTCATTTGGCGAGTAAACAAACGATTAGATTCGCCAAATTGCTAGTATTCAATTTTTTCTTTTTATCTCTTTTCTTTTTCATACATATGCGTATATACATATTTTTAATACATTTGTAGCGGATAGTTAGAATTAGATTAACAATCGTTGTCACAGTTATAAAAACTTTGGTTATTTTAGAACATATTGAAAAAAAAATATCCCCTTTAAAATATTTAAGATAATTTTTTTTTGTGTGTGTGTGCGTTTCGTGATGAATCTGTTTTGCTACTACTTTTTTCATTTGGCGAATGTTTTTTATTTTTAATTAGCCAAACTACTAACGTTGGTCAAATGTCAGCGAGAACACTGTAGACCACCGTTACTTCCTTGAAAAGGGGTCGAATGTTCATCGAGAGCTTTAACATTCCTTTTTTACGTTAGTGGGAGTGATAGTAATGGGCGCGATCTCTGAGGATCTCACAAGAAAAAATTGAAGGCTAAATTCAATTATATTGACCAGCAAGTTTCGGGCGGGAGCTGCGGCTTTGAAACCACCATAACTCTATTGTAATTAACTTTGCGTTCTGTATTTTTATTTTTCTTCCAAATACAATTGTTCTTATCATGTCAGAAAAATGAATTTAAGGATCCAGGTTTCGGATTCTCTTCAAACATTCTACATTGCCTTTTTAGACCTTGAAAAGAAAGAGAGCTGGGAGAGATATTTTATCAGCACATGTGCATGTACGCTTAAAATGGAAATGTAACCATGGCTGCATCACTTATATCACCTAAATAGATGCCATTGCCATGAATGAATAACATAAAAAGTAGCATAACTAACCCCCCCCCCCTCTCCTAAAAAATGTGGAAATAATTCAAGGGCGCCAAATTTTGGTCCTCCCCCCCCAATAAAAATTTCAAGCTACGCCCCTGCCTACAACATACTTTGAAATCATCAAAATCTGTGAGCACCATGTTTGGTGATGCCCTTGTTAGTATAAGTATCTCGTAGTGTAGAAGAACGAGCATTTATAGACGCAGTTCTGCTTAGATTACAATTAGAAATGAATAAAAAAAGCTGGGTGTGGCGGTACGCTGAGAAAAAGAATGACAGAGCCTACTGCCTGCTATGTGATGATGATATTGCTGAAAACTCATTCTGTGCAACTGGTGGAACAAAATTCATGCCACATATAGACAAAGTCACAGACAGATATTTTGTAAAAACATATTTTTCGGACTATCTTACCCTTAAAGAGTGTAAACCAGTCGAAAGATTTCTCGAATCCATTACTTTCTTCTTGTTAAGATACAAGAAAATATAAAAAAACTAAGTACTGAGCCACAGCTCTTCCAAAGATTAGTTTGATTCTATCCACAACTAATGTAAGACAATTTATAATAAATAACTTAGTTTTTTGGGAAAGAAACCAAAATTTAAACTGAGAAACGTATTCAGATTTTTTAGGTACCTGCATAACAAGTAGTAGTTAAGTAAACGCATCGTAGTTTTTTAAACAGAGAATCGTGATGGGGATACTCTACCGGATATTTCTCAATGTCTGTAATCCGCAGAAAAGCATTGAAACATCAAATTTCATATCTTGAATGAAAAACGTTTAAACGTTTATACGTTTAACCGCTTGGATAAGATCCGTATATACGATGTACCGTATATGTTGTTTTGCGCAATACGTATAACCGCCGATGCCGTATTATACGTATAGTTGATCCGTATTTCGTATAATACGTATTATACGTATACGCGTATAAACGTATAATCGAGAGCACTACTATGTAAGTGTAACATAAAAGCATGCAAAATGAACACTTCTAATTGGTCGATTGCTTCAAAATGAATTTGAAATTTAAAGTTTTTATTTTTTAAAAAGTTCTAATTATCAGATTTTTATGAAATTTGAATAGGACCACATGGGCCTCATACGCTTTCAAACAAAAAAAGAATTATCAAAATCGGTTCATATTTGCAAAAGTTATGCGTGAACAACAAATACATACAGGTCGAAATCATAACCTCCTCTTTGAAGTCGGTTAAAAATATAAGTGGGTCGGGCTGATCAGAAGTTTTTTCTTTTACATAGTGTCGAACCTACAAGAATTTGGTCCGTGCAGATATCTTACTTCCAAAGATTAGTTAACTTTGTTTTCTTTCCACACATTCTGTTTGTAAATTGCGAGTCAAACTATATTTTTCTTGCTCTGCAGATTCTTTTTATGTGAGATGCGCTACGTTGAAGAGAAGTGTTTGTTTATTGATGCGTAATATGAGTAATCATTGAATACTTGAGAATGAGAATGCAGTTTACGTATTATTTTATTCTGGGATGATTTAATTTAAAAGCACTTAAAAGGAGTTTAACATTTGAGTTGCGTTATACTTTCGGAGGATTTTTGTTATTGTTTACTCAGCTCTGCATATAATCGCTGTATTTATAACATAATGTTTTAAATAATCTATATAATATGTAAGTCATTAGAACGATAGGGTGGTAAAAATTGAAATAAATCAATGCAAGGTGAAAATACTTGTATTATCTAAAAACTAGCATACGCAGCCCGCTTCGCCGGGCTTAATTTGAAAGTTTATTTAATAATTTATGTGTATGGTACGCTTCTCTCTCAGCTGGCGACGGATCCCCCGGTGACTCTACGCTTCTCTCTCAGCTGGCGACGGATCCCCCGGTGACTCTCCCCGGACCATCGGCACTCCACGTGCGTCGGGTGAGCGTCAGAACAAACTTTCAGCATATACATATGGGTGGTTGTACTTGAATGCACAGACCTGCGCGTTTTTTTCTATCTTGCTTTTATACCTCTGGACCGAGTTGGCGCATTGCCAAGATTTGCTTCCTCTGGACCGAGTTGGCGCATTGCCAAGATTTGCTTCCTCTGGACCGAGTTGGCGCATTGCCAAGATTTGCTTTCCCCTGTGCCTCAATTAATTAATTAATTATCCTCAGAATTCCTTTTATTTATAGAGATTTTTAATCTCGTACTTTAATAAATATACAGAAGATCGATTTTAAGTAAATTGTTTTTGCTTTCGTGTACTAACGCGCAATTACTAAAATTAAGCTTACGGATATGTGTATTCTTAAAATTAAATATTTAGTTTACATTTCAATAGATTTTATTTTGCATATTTTTCTATTTTTTGCGGAGGGGGGGGGCGAGGGGAGGAAGGCGCATTAAATAGCTAAGGTTGATCTCTACAAACGCCGCTTTTTATTTCTTCGATTCTGTTTGGATATTTATACATATATTAAATCTCTTTTATCGGATCAACGTTATATTAGCGAGCGGTTGTTTCCGCGTAGGTGCAGTAGCCAAGGATATACAAAACTTCAAAATAAATACATAAAAATAAAAAAGTAATAAACTTTTGCTTGTTTTTACATATTTTCTAAAATAATGAAATGGATTTAAAACTTAAGAGGGAAGGAAGAATTCCCTTGCTCTCCTTCATAAGAAATAATAGATGGAAAGAGGAAGAAAACAGGTAGTGAACAAGCAGCGCCGTCCGAAAGGAGGGGGGGGGGTGATAGGGGCGGTCGCCACGGGCTCGGAAGTTTAGGGGGCGCCAATTTATACTACCAACGTCACTTTTGGCTTCCCACAAGAAAATGTAAGAGGAGGGGCCGTCAAAATGAAACTTTGCCCCGGGTGCAGTTTTCTCTTTGCACGCCCCTGTGAACACGCATTTGCCGAACATTCGGCATTGCGTTGTCTTGTACTTGTCTCGATGTATTCTCGGGCGGGGTGGGAGAGCTAAAAATTAAGGAAAGGAAAACATAAAATTTTAATCAAAATATAAATTTCTTTAGACTATATTAATCATAAAATTGTAGGGCTCTGAAAAAAAATGTAGTTACTAAATCCGAGTAATGTTTGTATCAATATAGTAACATTTATAATTTAATAAACTTTACTATGTGAAAAGTATTAAAACTTATGATATGAAATTTACATTATCGATTTTTCCCATAATAAATTCTGTTATTTTAGCACATTTCTTTCCTTATTTAATATATATTCACGTTCATTTTCTTTTTCCCGCGATCTACAGAATAAAACTACAAATGACGTTTCTCGTTTTTTTAAAGACTTGGTGTAAAAGGTATCACTGAGTCAAGTGTCAGACCAAATGGTCATAATACTATTTCACAAGAGTAGGTGAAAAGTAAACAGGTGAAATGTTCAAGAGAACAAAGAGAGTGGGAGAAAGAGGGGAGTATTACTTCCGACGTAGCGTACTAGCGTTCAAAAAAGGAAAGATAGATAAGAATTTTTTGAATTGCATTACAAACAAGGCAGGGCTGAATCCCAAAATAAAAAGGGCGGACTTCTTCCATAAAAAAGGGCAAGGAGGGCGACATTTTATCTGAAAGGGGCACAAGGGCGGGCCGCCCTTCCGAACCTCTCTAGAGTGATCCCTGTAAAACGCAAAGTGAAACTTCATTCCGGCCGCTTATAACTTAAGTTCTACTAGATAGATTTTAATGGAACTTACATTGTTACTTGGATAATTTTTCTGAAATTTTGTAGCAAATGAAATATAGCATTCTACGTTGCTTAATTGAATACTTATGGAGAGATGTTTTAAATCAGATGAACCCAATTACAAAAGGTTGGCTTTATTTTAAAGGCTCTGCTGAATGAATTTTTATGTGATTAAAACTGTTAACATGTTGAGCGCTACGTCATTCATTGGTGACTAACATTGAACTTTCTGTTTAGATGATGGACTTTTCACCGATGACAGACAGTCTAATGTATTATATAAAACTAAAAATTACTATGATATAAAAATTTTGTTTGATTCAAAGTTTCTTTAAAAAACACTGACCAGCGTAGCGGGTGAAGGTTGCTAGATGGTATATAAGCCTGCGCTTCTCTGTCGCTTTGCTCAGCTTAGCTTTTTCTACATGCTGAGTCTTGTACTGATGAAGAATCTCGACAATAGATTCGAAACAGCTGTTTGCAACCTTTTCTTTCATTATTTGAGCATTTCTAAATGTTGGTTTTCTATCTTTATACACTTTTACAAAAAGGCTTTATTTGCTATTTTGACTTCAAATTTTGTTTTACAATCCGAAAGTAAAGATACAATTTTCTAAAAGATATAAATGTAAAATCTTGAATTTATTACAGAATTTTAATATAAATAGTAAGGAAAGCTGGAAATTTTTAAAGCTTTTGAGAATTATCTTTTACTCATATTGATAGGGAACTTATAATTTCATCTTTTGCATAATAAACAAAAGTTTTTCAGTATTATTTGGGATCAAAGGATTACTGTTATTCATCTATATTTGCTTTGCTACATTCTCCGGATATCCGATCGGATATCCGACAGAGAAGTCGGATATCCGGTGATTGTGATCCGGATATCCGACGATATTTCGGATATTGAAAAATCAGCCGGATATGCCGGATATCGGATATTGGCCGGATATCCGTTGCATCCCTAGCTATAATGTTTCAATCTTTCTTGACACCTACATAAACTTTAATCATAAATATTAAAAAATCTAGTTAACTATTACTGGTACAATTAGTGAGCATATGGCAAGAGTGAAAGATATAAAATACAACAATGTCCTTAAAATCTCCTTGCATCCCGAGGTAAAAATGGTATAATTTATTTGAAACGCATGTGGAATTAAAATTGCTGACTTTATTTTGTAGAAAAAAACTATTCCTTGAAAATATAATCCAAATAAAGAGTTCATGATAAAACGCCAAAAGATAGAAAATACAACAAAGTTGCTAAATCTGCTTGCATCCAATAGAAAGAAAGAATTAACCAATTGACTAATTAGATGTAAACACGGTACAGATGCATATATCCATGAAAAAAGCTGTATTTCACCACAGCAAATTAATAAGATTTTTTAATCGCCGAGTGGCGATTAGGGTCGCGATCAATGGCCGATTTTTAATCACCACTTTTGCAACTTTAATCGCCATGTGGCGAGTGGCAACCGTTAATTTACACATATATTATATGATAAAGATAACATTGATGAATCTGAATAAGTTAGACTACACATATACATTTAGCATTCTTTGCTGCCTTTATTCGGTGTTTATATGTTATATATATTAGTAGAGTAATACATTAATGAAGAATTAATAACTAAAAATTTATTCAGAGAAAATAACATTGATAAATGTATAACAATTTAAATTTAACAGAAGTATGATAACATTTTAGTTTTAAATGAATCTTTTAAATATGCTTGCAACAATTTTTAATTTTTATTTAATCTATCTTGAATTCATATACGAGAAATGTAATAAAATTAACAAAAATATGTAAATTTATACACAAAAAAATACATGCCTATATGAAATAGAACATGTTGAATCTCAATGAAAAAAAATGTTTAAGAGGGATTTGCTTCATTAATTTATAATAAATAAATAAAAAAAAATGATTAATGCACTGTTTGGTGTCAGATTGTTTCAGTAAGATTGACTTTTTTGCATTTAGGGTCAAAGTAAAAAAGTGCAATATGAAAATGAGCTGTCTCATCAATTGCACTCAAAAGATTAACAACAAAGTTGCCTACTAAGCTTTAAAAACTTCAAAGACTTAAAAAATATATGTTACCTCATCAGATGAATGCAATTCTCGAGGCACAACACCAATGATAGCGCTACTTAGAGTGCTTCGACTCAACAAATGGTTTCTAACCATGTTCATGCTGAAAAACAAATCAGTTTTATTACAAGTATTATTGAAATACACATAAATGCAATCATTTAAAAATAGATTTCAAACACATTACTTTAAAATGATAGTATAGTAGAATCTTTATTACATATGATGATGTGAGTTTCTAAACTTGTCTTACCTAAAATTTTAAAAACTAAGCTCACTATCAATCTATTCTTTTGGGTAAACCTGTATTGAAAAAATGCTACAACTTGCAAAAAACTATTTGGTGCTTTACTGTTAGATTAATGCCAGTGTTATATACATATACACATACATATATATATGCACCATGAAGATAGAAATATTAGAAGGAGAACAAAGACGGTGCTTCCACTTTTACCCCTAAAGTCTTTCCGAGTCTGGCTGGCCTTTCCGGCAGTTTGGGAGAAGATTAAATACGGCGCCTCCTACGTCCCGCTAGAAGATTAGTTGAGAGACTACCGTATTTTCCGGGAATAACGCCGCACCGAGTATAACGCCGCACTTGGTTAAAAATAAAAAAACTAGTTTAACGCCTCACCGGGTATAAGGCCGCACCGGATGTAACGCCGCACCGGGTATAACGCCGCGCCGGGTATATTCCCACATTCATTATTAGAGCAATGAAATAAAATTATTAACTGATATAAAGTAAAACATTTTGATCTTAAATAAATAACTTATCTTTTTTTGTTGTACAGTTATTTCAATGAAACCGGAACCTCATCCATTCGCTGCGCCACGATTCCCGTTAATTTTTGCTAAATTGTTAATATTCAGCTTAAATTTTGCAGGGTAACTGCGGCGCTTACAACTCACATCTGAAGTAATATTTAAGATAAAACTTACCGTAAAATACCGTTAATCCGCCCCCCTCCCCAAACGTGACGAAAAATCGTAAAATAATTAGAGGGGGGCGCTTACACGGGATTTTTCCGCGATCGTTTCACAAAATTTGCAGGGATGATTTATGATAAATTGAATGAATCGTGAATCTTCGGATGAATCATAAATTTTGATACATAAAGCAATACTTGAAAAAATTTGCGTTTTTTTTTTTAAACATAATTCTGTCGAAAAAACGCAGAAAAAAGAAGAAATTTGTCAAAAAAAACCCAAAAAAGCATGAAATCAATTAAAAAATCTCTAAAAAACGCACATTTCTAAAGATTCATGATTTATTCATTTCTTAATGATTCATTCCTTTCTCAACCGTTCTTTTGACATAATTTGTACTTTTTTAGAGATTTTTTGACGTAATTAGCGTTTTTACTGCAATCTTCCGTCGAAATGTGGGTTTTTTGGCGATATTTCGGTGAAATTCATAATTTTTTCGCGATCTTTTAAAGAAATTTGCAGTTATTTTTCATGATTGTTTGACGAAATTGGCGTTTTTTCACCGATTTTTTTGGAAGGGAGGCGCTTTCTCGAGATTTTTTGGAAATTTCAAATTTTTAATAAAGTGGCGAAGGGGCGGATTAACGAGATTTTACGGTATATCAGTAAATTAAAATCAATTTTAAGCATCAGACTCTTTAACCTTAAAAATATAATTCCACGTGCATGTGTATAATTACGGCGAAAGCAACGAAAGTTTAGATTTGCCGATCTGTTTTCAAAAGTTTTAAATTAATCAGTCCTATTTACAAGCCGCACCTAGTTATTGGCCGCACTTTTGTTTACAAAACAAAAAAATCTAGTTTAACGCCGCGGCGTTATTCCCGGAAAATACGGTAGTCAAACAGGGAAACAGGTCATGTGATCAAAAGTCAGTCCATCATCACTAGCGTCAAGCCATGCACCGGCAATACTTTGGGGCTAAGTTCTGTTGGGAAAAGCCTATTTTCTCTGTTCTCCTTCTACTATTCTATCTCCATGATATGCACGCATATCCCTAATATATACATACATATGTATATATTAGGGATGCACCAAATATTAAGTATCTATTCATATATGTAAGGAGGTTTTGTATGTTGATGTAGCTTGTATGTAGATAAAATTTTGGCTCAGGAACCTACATCTTATATCTACAGAAAAATGATTAAAATATCAATTTTAGTAACACACAAACTAACATAAATATCTATTTACAAAAATCTAGAACTTAAATGTGCTTATCTGCATTTATAAAGAAGACTTGATGGAATAAGGCACTAAAATTTTGCAAATATACAATTGTACAGGTATTATTTGACAGTTTTTATTTTAAAAGCATGTAATCAGTTCACCCAATTTATTCACAATATGAAAAACATTTGGATCAGAGAAGTAGCTTGTTCATAGGGGATCCCTAATTTTGGCTAGCGGGTAATGCAATTCTGCAATGAGGCATACATCGCTAATCTTCATGTAGTGATTCTCTCCTGAGATGTTCCACGGAAGGAATCTACAATAACAGTCCTTGCTAAAGAACTGGATTTGTTCCAGCCCTTCTCCAATTATTGAGTAGGGTTAAAACAGTGCTGTAGTCATAAAAATATCAGAAGGTATATGACACTCAGGGAACACAGGAGTAGAGACTGAATCCCATTATTCTTTCATTCAGAGTTTGAATCCAACATGTTTTTACTCTTCATCAACAAAAAATGTCATTTTTGGTGGTGAACCCCCTTTATTGGCAAGTTTCAGATTCCATTTTCAGTCAACTCAATATCCAGAGAGAGATTCCAAAGAGGTTTTTGCTGGGAGAAAAATCAGTTTGGCACACATCATGTGACAGAAGCAGGGATGTATGCTTCACGAACAAGGTCACCAAATTGGGGCTTATTTGTAAGAGAAATCTATGGTTAAGATATTGGCAGAGGGCCTATAATATAATCACATAAATAATATAATCACATAAACTATAAGTTATGTTATAGCCTACAGTCATGGATATGGTATACACCAGTGCTTTATTTGAGAAACAGAGTATAGCTGGAGTTTCTCAAAAAAATCCAGTGGGTAAACAGCATATATCTTCATACACTTTCCAATATACCTCTGGGTTTGAGTTAGAGATCTGCATCAGCCATACCTCGGTCCAAAGCTTGAGCCTGGCCCGCAGGTCAATTTCAATTAACGACATTTGGGCTGGGGTCGGGCCTTACTTTTCTGGAGTATCGGGCCAGGCCAAACTTATTTTTTTTCCGTAAGAAGCCGAGACTGATTTCATTCTTCCTAGTCTTCACAGACCAAAATAATCAATACCGGTTGAATCATCCCATATGAAAATACTTTCTTCGACATGGCCAAGTCTATTCAAAAATCAGTCAAATTTGGAATATGGACTAATAATACTATGATAACTGAAACATCTACGTACAACAAAGAAAGATTCATTAAAAACATAAATATTGTACCCTACGGCATTTCTGCATAAATGGTGACTATAAACATTAAAAAAGGAAAGACTAAGTTTTTTTGGTTAGAACTCTTCCATAAGAGTAAAGACCACTGCTCTGTAGAAATTCACCCGGGCTGGGCCGGGTTCGGGCCGCTAAATTTTCTCTACAGACCGGGCCAAAATTTTAATTTTAATAACGGGCCAGGCCACGCTAATATATATTTTTTTTGGGGGGGGGGCAGGCCAGGCCAAATTTTTTTTTAAATGGATTGGGCCAGGCTCAAGCCTGGAAATTTTGGCCGGTGCAGACTAGAGATCTGCACAGACCGCATTCGGGCCGGGCTGGGCTCGGGCCTTGCTTCAGAAGACTCGGGCCAGGCCGGATAGGGCTAGTCACTAATCTTTTCTTTCCGGGCTAGGCTCGGGCCTTAATTTTTTTCCTGAAGTATCGAGGCAGGCCAGGCCGAGCCTAACTTATTTTTTTCGTAGGAAGTCGAGACTGATTTCGTTCTTCCTAGTCTTCATAGACCAAAATAATCAGTACCGGTTGAATCATCCCATATGAAAATACTTTCTTCGACATGGCCAAGTCTATTCAAAAATCAGTCAAATTTGGAATATGGAATAATACTAATGATAACTGAAACATCTACATACAACAAAGAAAGATTCATTAAAAACATAGATATTGTACCCTACGGCATTTCTGCATAAATGGTGACTATAAACATTAAAAAAGGAAAAACTAAGTTTTTTTGGTTAGAACTCTTCCATAAGAATAAAAACCACTGCTCTGTAGAAATTCACCCGGGCTGGGCCGGGTTCGGGCTGCTAATTTTTCTCTACAGGCCGGGCCAAAATTTTAATTTTAATAACGGGCCAGGCCACGCTAATATATATATATTTTTTTTTTGGAGGGGGGGGGGGGGGGCAGGCCAGGCCAAATTTTTTTTTTTAATGGATCAGGCCAGGCTCGAGCCTGGAAATTTTGGCCGGTGCAGACTAGAGATCTGCACAGGCCGGGCTGGGCTCGGGCCTTGCTTCAGAAGACTTGGACCAGGCTGGATAGGGCTAGTCACTAATCTTTTCTTTCCGGGCTGGGCTCGGGCCTTAATTTTTTTCCTGAAGTATCAAGGCAGGCCGGGCCGAGCCTAACTTATTTTTTTCGTAGGAAGTCGAGACTGATTTTGTTCTTCCTAGTCTTCTCGGACCAAAATAATCAGTTCCAGTTGAATCTTCCCCTATGAAAATCCTTTTCTCGATGTGGAAAAGTCTGTTCATAAATCAGTTAAGTTTGGCTTGGTCCAATAATTTTTGCAAAATAAGCATATACTTTTAAGTCGTCATTATTCTACAATTAAACATTAGAATTTATTCTTTTTGAAGAATCGTAGATAACTTGGTGTCTTAAAATAGAATTAAACACATTTAAAAAAAAGCATGATTATGACAGAATTTTTGTTTAAACTGAAAACTGCAAATTTCTTTTAAACTGTTCATTCATGCAAAATGAATACAACAATACGCGAGAAAAAATATATATATGAGGACCCCAGAAGCCAAGGGGTACAAGTGACAAAATTTGGATTTGGAGTAGATTGAGTTTAAAGATAATTGATGTTAAATTGGAACATCAATAACAATTGAGTGGATTGAAATAGGAAATTTCTGCTTGTTGCATTCTGGTCTTTGAACTCTTATTTCAATAACTGTTAAAAAATAAAGTAAAATTTTCATTAAATGTATAATTAATCAATATTGTTTGTTTTTCGAAAAAAGTAGTTTGCCTCTATAACTCAGCAAATAATAAGAAAATCACTTATATTTCTTTACCTGAAATGAAAAAAGCATATCTTTAGGTCGTCTGTGTATTTAGTTTATTTTTTTCAATTTTGTCACTTATACCCCTTGGCTTCTGGGGTCCTCATATATGAAACATTTACATCTGTTAAGAAGGAAACTTCTTTCCAATGTCTTAGAAGCTTTTACTTTTACCATATACCCTTTTTTAGAAATTTTTTAATGTATTAATAATACTAATAATAACTGAAACATTTACATACAACAAACAAAGGTTCATTAAAAGCTTAAATATCGCAGCCTATGGCACTTTTGCATAAGTAGAGATTATAAACATGAAAGAAAAAAAAATGACTAAAAAAGTTTTTTTGGTCTGAACTCTCCCGTTAGAGTAAAGATCAATGTTTTGTAGAAATTCACCCGAGCCGGGCCGGATTCGGACCAAATTTTTAACTTTTTTTCGGGCAGGGCCGAAATTTTAATTTTCGGGCCAGGCCAATATGTTTTTCGTTCAGGCCCGGCTGGGCTCGGGCCGAACCAGTCCAATATTTCTTTCATTCAGGCTGGGCTCGGGCCAAAATTTTAACTTTCGGGCCAGGCTCGGGCCTAGAAATTTCAGCCATGCAGACCTCTAGTTTGAATCACAGAGTATAGATCTATTTGAATTAATTTTGGACAAGAACACAAAGTTTTTCTCACTCACAAATACAATTTTATAATCTTAATCTCTGTTCTTAAACATTTCACATTGCTCATTCACAAACACTATGTTATGTATATCTTTATCCCTGTATGTACAAGATTACTCGAATATCTACCTCAGCCTTAACATAAATTTCATTCCGTTCAAGGTTTCTATGTATTTTAAGACTGTTCTTAAAAATTCCATTTATTCAGTCAAAAATGCAATTTTTTTAAATACATTTATATAATTTTCATTCCCTCATACACAAAATTTCAGAATACTCTTAATCTGTTCCAGAAAACGAAATATATCTTCAAATAAATGATATTTTCACTTCAATTGAATTATAACTCATGCTTATAATTCAAGTATATTTTACTTTTGTAGATAAACATATAAAAAAGTCTGATTCTATGAAACCTGAATGCAAGGCTGAAACTAAAGGGGGAAGACGGAACATGGCCCCAGCTGTCAGAATGAAGATTTTGTTTGTCAATTTTTCTCACGTATATTTTGCAGGGTTGGCTTTTTACCGGTAAAAACTGGTTTTTACCAGGACATGATAAAAACTAGGTTTTTACCAGTAAAAACCTAACAACGTACTATAAACACTTAGTCCTTAAATTATATATATAACACAAAAATATAAATAAACAATTAGTCAGTTCTCTAAAGCTGACGATATACTTTAATCATAGATTTTTTAGATTTTCTATAATTTTCCAAATCTATATTAGGGTTCATACTCAGGGGAATATGGGATTCCTGGGAAAATCAGGGGGATGAATTTTAAGTTGTAAAAATCAGGGGAATCTCATGGGATAATAGGGAAAACAGGCCAAAATGAGTCTATTCTGGGAAATTGGGGACAATTGTTACTGTTCACGCACTTTATTATCATATGTAAAATCAAAATGTTGTTAATTGTTGATGTGGAAAAATTGTACATCCCAGAAAATATATCAGTGGATTTTTTCTCAGAAAATGAGTATGAACCCTGTATATATAACTTTACAGATGTTTACTGTTTCACAAAGCAAGTTTACATTTCAATTGTACTCTTTTCCACTTATACTCGTTTTCAAAGATTTTCTTTAAACTAAAAGATGTAAAAGGCAAAATTTGGTGAAAAGTAATAATAAAGAAATAAATCCCAAATTCCTAGTTTAATGGTAAGTCTTCACTCTTTGCAGTTTTTCAACCATAGAACAATTTTTTTTTTTTTTTTTTCAAACTTTTCATATATGCATAGTAAATTAAGAAACAGACTTGGTGTACAGAAAACTTGTATTTTGTTATAGAATGCCAATAGGCTCCAAGAACATAGATTGGTAAAATATACTAATATTTGCACAGACTACATTACAGGACAGCTAAATTTTGTAAGCATTTTGTTTTTATCAAAATGATGAGGATTTTTAAGAGTAGAAAATGTGTTTTTTAATTTCTTGTTTTAATTCAGTTTAATTAAAAATTAGTAAACTAATCACCCTTAAGATAAATGTAATAAATATTGTAATGTGCATTCTTATAACAGTTATGTTAATTTTTAGACTCAGTAATGATAAATGCACAATACAGTACAGAACCATTTATCCGGAATGGTTGGGGTCAGATGTATTCTGGATAACTGGTTTTTCCAGTTAACTGGTTGGGATTAAAGCAGCATCCATTTGATAAGTTTTATGGAATATATGTGGTTGTAGCATTATATATCTGACTTTAAATTATTAGATTACTTGAACTAAGAATCAGATGCAATTAAGATTAAATATTAGAGTTTGAATGTAGGTAATTTATGGGAATTTCTTGGGAGCAAAAATTCTTCTGCTTTCTTTGCATAAAAATGAAAACATCCATAATATAACCATATATGCTTCCATGTCAAAACCTAGATGCTGCTATCAAAGTATACAATTGTTTCAAGAAGGTATATGTCAAACTGGCAGTGTATGACACTTTTTTCTACAAAGATTCTAACACCAGTTTATTAGAAATGTCATTCCGGATAACTGGTTTTCCGGTTAACTGGTTTCCGAATAAATGGTTTTATACTGTAATATCTAAAATTTTGAGTTCTTGTAGGAGGAAAACACAAATGAAATTTTCTGGGCTTTTTATGTTCATTAAAAATCACTATTTTCATACAGTATTCTTTTACTCACTCAGAATATATAGAATCAAAAATTTATACCTAATTAGGTATAAATTTTTGATTTTTGAAACTAAATTAATGAATATTGTTATATAGAATTATATTGTATATTTAATACCCAGAAAAGTTTTACCCCTGAGAAAATGAAATCTTGCAAGATAAGTTTTCATAAAAATGACAAAAACAGTCAAACTAATAAGTTTTTTTTCATAGGTGGTAAAAACATGTTTTTCTAAAGACAGTAAAAACCATGGTAAATACCAGGAAAAACAATTGGACGGTAAATACCGTCCAACCCTGATATTTTGACATGATATTGTTAAATTCATTCTGCCAGAGGCATGCCAAAACAAAAGTATCGAAAAATTTAAGGATGACATGGAAAAAAAGTGAAATTGCTACTCTAAGGATCTTGTATAAAGTGGAGTATTTATTTTTCAATTCCATTTGCAAGATTTTAATGAATCAATATTTGACAAAGCAGATTATGTAGTTCAGTACTGCATGTAACTCACCCACAAGAAAAATGACACATCTCGACAATAATAAGTTTTACAAAAGAGGCAACAGAAAATTAGCATGATTTTACAAAAAGATGAAATTGCAACATTTAGGACTACTATAGTCAGGAATAAAAACATACATAAAAGCATAAAACTCTTGAAACTGAAGCCATATTAGGAGGTTTGGATCATTGGATAAACATCCCCATGCAATCCATTTTTTTCTGTGGTCACAAATTGACAAATAACATAATAAAATTATTTTCCATCTAACTACATTTATGAAATTTTTTGTATGGCAAGGATTAGCTATGACAAACCTATTAATGAAATAAAAAACAAAACAAATTTTTTGAGATGTGTCACTTTCCTAGCGGGTGAGCTTTATTATGAGTTCACATTTTAAGTTTTAAAATAAGTAGTCGAGAGAAATCTTACATCCTGTGTTGCAGAATTTTGCACACTTTTTAGGAGATAATTCTTCAGATCTGGTTCATGTTTAATCATCAAATTTTAATCGGCTTTAGGATTTTTATTTTCAAAAATCACAATTCAATCAAGCTTTGAAGACAAAGTTCTTAAATCTTATTGATTCGTTAAAATCATGTGAACCGTTAGTCAGCTAAATTTTAAATTCTGTTGGATAATTTTCCCTACACAGTCGGATTTGTTACTCATTGGTGCATAATGACTTTTCATTGTAAGGTAAGTCTTGCTCTCACTGTCATTTATATCTTTTGGATTTTTTAAAATTCACTTTTTTTTTTTTTTTAGAATTTGCATTAGCTGTTTAAAATGCAACTTTTGTTGGCCAATATTTTGATTTATTTAGGGTTTACTATTTTAGAGACAAAAGATTCAAGTGCCATTTTTGACGCAGGTAGTTACAAATCATAGTAAAGGTCAGTGGCGCAGCCAGAATTTGGTTCAAGGGGAGGTTTTGAGTTTCTGATAAAGGTATTTGTCAGTTATTTGAATCGCCAGACAATAGAATCAGCATTAATTAGAATATTCGCTGTATAATACTTAAACTCAAAGAGCATCTGTGTGACAGGAAATCATCATTTCTTCGTCTCAGAAACATGATTTAGTTCAAATCTTTATTGCTTAACTAACTTTATTAATTCATGGAATGTTTAACTAATCCATATAATATGCACTTTCATGGTTTTCAATAGAATTTTTGACATTTAATTGAATCGCATAATTAAATGAAATCTGATTCAATAAAGCGGCGGATTCCCAAATACGCCAAAACGTTTGGTTTTGATTGTGGCCAATACTAAGTTTGGTTTTGTTTCACATAAGCGACAATTATAGCGATCTTTCTGAGCTCTGGGAGGGGTTTTAACCCCAAAACCAGTCCTTTGGCTGCGCCACTGGTAAAGGTGAATCCTTGCCAAAAATCGATAAAGCGAACACCATTATTGATCTAGAAAATGAAAATCGTTGGTTTAAAAAATCTCTTTATCTTGAAAAAAATGAAAATCATCGGTTTAAAAAATCTCTAAAATGTAACAAGAGTGATAGAATTTTGAGCTATTAAAATATTAGCAGAATTCTCTTACTAAATCTATGGTTACCTCGGGTGCAAAAAGACTAGTTTCGGTCCTACCTGAATGAAATTATCTAAAAAGTGTATGCATATAGGAATGAAATTTTCACAATTGTGTCATAAGATAGCGAACTTAGGTCATAAGGAGAAGTTTTAAAATGACTATTAAAAGATACGAAAAATTAACAAACATTAGTGAATACAAAACAGAGTGTCATTGTCAGTAAATATAAAATAGATGACAATTAACAGGTGGCTATTTTCATCATAGCAGTTATATTAATCAGTTTTATCGCATTTCCTTGAAAAAATTCATAAATAAGAATCAACGAAGAAAATAAATTTTATCTTATAACAAGATGCCATGATTACTTTTGTTTTTTGTGCAAAAAATCAAATACAATCATGGGAAACAACAATTATCTGAATGTAAACAAACAGATGAATGGTCTACTCGTGTTTGTACAACTCTATTTTGGCGCAAAAATAATTGATATTAGATATGTGTAACTGTTTTATGTGGTAGTCTTACTTTTTTTCGGATGACACAGGTATCCTAATTGATGCTCCAGGAAATAAAACTCCATCAATTAATAATAAAGGCAATCGCCGTGGAAGTTTAATATTGGAAGTCGCCATCATTGAAGCTAGCACAACGCCCTCTATCGACGTAAGGAGATCAATCATTGGCGGACCGCAGATCGCCCGACACGGCTCCCAGCCTGAATGCCAGAAACCGAAAGGAAAGGAAAGCAAAAACTCGTATTGTCAGTTTAAAGGGCTTCAAAGATAATGATCGCTGTTTCAAAACACCTGATTTCCGACGAAAAGCAGATTGCGTCACGCACCAATAGAAATCGCGGTCTGAAATCACGTTGCTACGTAAAATGTTTGTTTACTTCATTTTTTTTTTTTTTTTTTTTGCAAGCGTAATAAAATCAGCTGTTTAAAACGAGCAGCTTGATATTGTTAATATGTAAGATAGCAACGCACAGGGAAAAGTCATGACCCACCGTGGATTTAATTAATGAAATTTTCATTATTTTTTATGCTTTAAAAAAAATCCAATTTTTGATTCAAAATAATTAGAGAAAATTTTTGATAGAGAGACTTTGTTTATTAAAGCATCAACTCAGGGCCGTAGCTAGAAGTGAACAATATGGTGAAGGGGAGGGCTCATATTTTTAGTCCCTCATTCTCTCTCTCTCTCACGCAGAAAGATAAATTAGTGCATATTCACATTGTAGGTAGTATGTGTTCTTATTAAAATGTATGTCTTTATGCAAAGAAAAGAATATGAAAATGAAAAGTTTGAGTGTATAACTACTGCAAAATGAAACATCAGGTTAGCTTCATATGTGCAAATAGGATGAGCGAATGTGGACTAATCTAGTGGACAGAGCCTGGGCCTTACGACACCTTGGGCCCCACGCGAAGATCTTGAAGCTGAAACCTCCATAAAACATGGAATCGTAAATTCTGCCTCTTTTTTGAAATCTGTCCGTTTTGGATTTACAGTATAACCTTGATTATTCGGACTAATTGGGACCGCTAGTTAGAGGTCTGGCTCGAGGCTCGTACCCGGCCGGGCCGGTGGATTGGCTCCAAATTTTCTAATGGGCCGGAACGGCAAAAAAAAAAAAATTATACGGTCCTGGGTGATAAAAAAAATTTAGCGGGCCTACTGGCCTGTTATAAAGATTTAAACAGAAACGATAAAATATGAACTATTTTCAATGAATATGGCTTTAACGAGAATAAGTATAAATGTGCGTCACGAGCCTATACTAGTTTGACAACATCAATACAGAAATGTTACTTGTACAGTGTAGAGATCGGCATCGGACAGTTACTTTGTATCTAATCCGAGCTTAATATATTTTTAGCAGACTCGTGCCAGGCCGAGATCAGGCTTGCATTGTTTTTCTACATATGTTCGAGCGGGACCAGAACTAGATTTAATTGTTCTCAAGCTGTGTATTGCAGGCAACGTGATTTGTAAAATTATATTAATAGCAATAAAAACTTGTGTTAACGTAATCTTTGGAAATATACTTCTTTGTAGTTCCTAAATTAATTTACTTCTCAACAACGCGAAAGTTTGACACATTTTCTGGCTAATTTTTAACTGAAAAGGGTTTAAAATTGACAAGCCTGACTATTGAAGGTATATGGAATCGAATAGCGTTTTCCATTTTTGGTAAATAAGATAATTGTATATGCTTGTTGAGATATAAGAGATTCTTGTCACGTGGTTGCATATTTTTCTCCTTTCCCATGCTGAAAACTCTAACTTTGACAGTATTTCCTTAAATTGTTTGTATCAAATAATAGATAACGCCATTCTATTACATAGTTTCTGAATAAAAAATCTGTTAATCTTCTGCATTTCCAAAAAGAAATGAATTCAAAAATGTATCAGAAAGTACCTCTTTTGGATTTGGGACAATCTTTAATAAAATGATTTTGAAATATTTTCCTAAATCTACTTTTTATTATACAGCTTCAAAAATTATGATGTTTTTAACTTTCTTTTTTTCTTTTTTTTCTTTTTTTTTTCCTTTTTTTTCTTTTTTTTTCTTTTATTCTAAACCGCATTAATTTTTTTAATGAATCTTCAAATGTCTTCAAATGTCTAAGAACCCATGTAATCATTAATGTTGCCATGGGCGTAAACTGGCGGGGGCGAGGGGGGGCACTTGCCCCCCTAGTTTTTCAAGAGCAGGGGCAAGACTTACCTTTTGCCCCTCCAGTTTTTTGCATTATTATGTGGTTAAGAGCCAATTTCATGTTTTCTTCTTTAGTGAATAGATATTCTCTTTTTTTTTATTTAACCAAATATGTGATGCTATATATTGAGTGCAAATTAGAATAAATGCTAGCTAATTCCAAATAATGCAGCAGTAACATCTTTACGTTCATATCAATCATTTCCGACTTGTATCTTAGAAATCTTTTTGATGGCGCATTCTATATTCAATGAAAAATATTTTGTTTCTGCTCTTTTTTCCACTCCAGAAATGCTGCAGCTATGAGCCCTTTTTCGTTTTAGAGTTGTTTATATGAAGTGGATCTCTCGAGGCTGTCATTATTGTCAATTTCTAACCTCATGATTATATGAATACATCTGGCTATATAGTCCTGTATTTCAAGGTATTAGTCACACACTAGTAATACACAGTGACCATAGAACTACACTGAGCGTCACTGGTGATAGTCATTAGAAACAGAAACATAAAGAACACGTTCTGTTTATAAATTGAATCTCATTTAATAATTGTTTATGTGTTGAGCGGAAAATTAGAATTAAGTAGCCATATAGTTACTTTAAAAGGAAATAGAAAAATCTGCTATCATATTCAGTTTTTTAATGTTCGTTTCAATTTGTGTCATTTTAAAAATCATATATATATCTAACTAATAAAATAAATTTACGCTATGTGTGCGCCGGGATGGCTAGAAAAATTTATTGCATGTACAAATCTGAAAATTTAAATGAGGATAGTACAAGGCTTTTCCTAATGTACCTGAGATTCAGAATTTTATATTTCTGATAAGTAGTTGAGCAGTTATTAATTAAAAATCAGAAAAAACTCTTATCTTTTTCCTTCCCAGCACTTGCGAATGCATAAAAACCGATTTCATTGATCGTACGCGCTGAAAAAAAAAAGATTGAGTGCTAGAATAAAAAGTATTCATTTTCAAGAACAATAAAAATCTAAAGTTCTTCAAATTTTTTAAAAATATAATAGTCCTTTAAATTTAAAATAGCTAGCTTTATCTATCGGATACAAATACAAAAACAAATCTCAAATTTCCATGTGATTTGTTCCGAATTTTTCGAAAACTTAAAGCACTCATTGGAGAAAATTAAAAAAAAAAAAAAAAAAATTGGTCATCAGATCGAAAATTCAGACATAAAAATGCTTCATAGTAAAATATCGCGAATTTTGACAAATGGTCACCAAAAAAAATATCAATTTTGTTAATCGTCGCATTAAAAAATCGATAATTTCGGCAAAGTACAACTAAAAAAACGCGATTTTCACCAAAAAATAGAAAAACAACGAAAATTTCTTCAAAGGATCCGGGAAAAAAAAAAAAAAAAAAAAAAAAAAAAAAAAAAAACGCGATTTTCATCAAAGAATCGTAAAAAACGAGAAATTTGTCAAGGAATCGTGAAAAAGAAAAAAACGTGATTTTTTTCATAGGACTGTGATAAAAAGAAGAAATTCGTGACATCATTGCGGAAGGAAAGACGAATTTCATTAAAGAATCGCAGAAATAGTGCAAATTTCGTCAAAGCATTGCATAAAAAGCGCAGATTTTTGTCAAAGGATCGTTGCAAAAATATGAATTTACCCAAGAAAAGTGGAAAAAACTCTAATTACCTCAAAGGATTAAGAAAACAAAAACGAATTTCGTCAAAGGGTTTCCAAAAAAAGTAAAGGCAGAATTCATAAAAAAATTTCAAAAAAGTGAATTTTGTTAAAAAAAAAAAAAAAAAAAAAAATTCAACAGAAATGCGCAAATATTGTCAAAAAGGATCTTGAAAAAAAAAAAAAATTGTTGAATATCGCAAAACAATTAGAATTTTGTCAAACTATAAATAAACGCGAATTTTGATAAAGGATCGTGGGAAAATGTGAATTTCATCAAAGAATTGTACAATAACGGAAATTTGGTTGAATACTGTAAAAAAATGCGAAATCTTTTTTTGTCAAAGAATCATGAAAAAAAACGCAAATTTTGTCAAAAAAAAAAAAAATAAATAAATAAATAAAAAAAAATAAAAACGCAAATTTTGTCAAAGGATCTCTGAAAAACATGAATTTTATCAAAGAACTGCAAAAAAAAACGCAAACTTTGTCAAAGAATCACAAAAATTGCAAATTGTGTTAAAGAATCGCTAAAAAACGCATATTTCATCACAGGATCGCGAAAAAAAATGCAAATTTTCTTTAATATCGCGAAACAGCGCGAATTTTGTCAAAGGATCGTGGTAAAAACGCAAATTTTGTCTAAGGACCGCGGAAAAATACACATTTTGTGAAAAAAGATCGCAGAAAAAAATGCAAATTTCTGATAAAAGATCACAGAAAAATACTAACTTCATCAAAGAATCGCGGAAAAAAAGTACGAATCTTGTCAAAGTACTGCGGAAAAATACTAATTTTGCCGATGGTAGTGAAAAAAAGACCAATTTCGTCAAAAAGTCGCGGTAAAAAAGCACAATTAGCATCGGGAAACGAATTTTAGCCCTATCCTCTCTGCTGTAACCTTTCAGAAAATTTGTTTTGAATTTCAGAATCTTTTTTCATACTGAAAATCATGCTTTCGAATTTCGGCGATTATACACTGAAAAAATTGCGATTTTTTTTAAATTTATCACAGGAAGATAATACTTTCCAGACTTCTATGAATCAGGGAAATTTGGAGGATTAGGCGAAAAATCAGAGAAAAGTCAAGAAATTTTTGATGGACTACTTTCCATCAGTATATCCATTATCATAGTAAATGAGAAAGTCCAGTTCCAGCCCGGTTCGACTATGTAGAAAAAATGCAAGGCTGATCTCAGTCCCACACGAATCTGCTGAAAAAACTAAGCCTGGGGCTGAAACACCAATGTAACTGTCCGAAGTCAACTCTACACTGGACAATGGACAGTTACATTTTTGTTTTGATGTTGTCAAATTAGCATCGGTTCGTGACTCACATTTATATTTACTCGCAGAAAAGTGATATTCATTGAAAAAGGCTCATATTTTATCATCTTCATTTAAAATTTTATATTGGGCCAATAAATCCGCTCAATATTTTCCTGCCGGACTGGCCCGTTTAAACTATTGTCCTGATTCTGCAGGGACAGGACCGAACAGTAACTAAAAAGCGTGTGGTCTCTTTCAAAGTTCATTCACAAAAACAGATTGTTATTGGCTCGGTTAACAGAAACCTCGATTAATTAATGTGCTGCAATAATCGTTATTGTTACTATTGTGTACTGTCTGTCCAGCGCATAGTAATTTTTAAAACATACGGTCGATTTCTCCAATAATAATGTGTGCAGTACTCTTTAAAAGAATTTTTATTGTATATTAATTAAATTCAATTTTTGTTTTTTTTTTGGGGGGGGGGTAGAAGTTGAATTGGGCCAGATCAGGCCGGACCTGGTCCGTTTTCACTTATTTCTGTAAGGGGCGAACTTTTAATTTGTACATCGGATCGGCCTAAAATAACTTTCGCTCGCACCGTCCTGGATCCAGAATTTCCAGCCCGTGGGGACATCTACAAGGCTTTAAAATTTTTTCGCTTGAACTTTTTACCGGTTGAACAGTGCATCAAACATAAGAATTATGCATTCAATATTTTAAAATCTCTTAAACATAAAATGAGTAATTTCGGATTTTTCTTCATTTTTTCGTATATGTTCGGAATTTTTTTTTTTTCAATTATTAAAATTTTTAAACATTTAACTGTATGCGTGGGCGCGCGATGACTGGAAAGGGGGAGGGTATAGTTTTCTAGAAAAATACTTCTTGACTTTTGCCCCCCTAGTCTTAAAGGCCAAGTTACGCCTATGAATGTTGCTATTGTGTATTTTCTGTGAAATACAGTGGAGTCTCTCTATAACGAAACTCCATACATCGAACTTCTCTATATAACGAATTTTTAATAGGAACGGTCCCCTTTTCGCATGATACATTAAAAACAGTCTCTATATAGCGAAATATCTATCTCCATATAACGAATTTTTTCATAAATTGATCTTAATTTATTCAATTTTAAAAAGCTTCAAAATCATATGGAATCAATTTTCCATCACTTATTTTTCATTTATCGTCAGTTCTGAGTTTTTTTATATTACTTCTCCCCTTGTTTTTTAAATTCAATGAATTCATCCCACCTCCCACACGCCTTTCCACATCCTTCTCAAAACAGAGTCAGTTGGATTGATACGCATGTACGAGCTGAATCAATGAGAGGCACATAAGAAAGACCTTCAAATGGAGGAAAATGTTTACTACAATTTTTCATTCCTTGCTAAAATTTGAGCTTTTTATTGAGAGCGTAACAATTTTAAAATCAAAACAACAAAAATTTACAGGTTTCTTCGTCTAAAATTAATGCAAGTTTTCCTTATTTGATTTTCATTAAGCTTTCAAATAAATGTCTGTTCTCTCTTTTTTTTTTTTTTTTTTTTTTGTTATATAGTTGTTATTATTATATATAGCTTCGTTATACAGAGACTCGAAACAGCTTAAATAATAAAGAAATAAAATGTTAGGTTAATATTTACTTTTAAACATTTCAAATTCTAAATTCAAAAGATCAAAAATAATATTTGTTCAAATTTTACACATTAAGTACGATTTTTAACATCATTCTCTATACATCGAATTTCTCTATATAACGAATTTTTTACTGGAACGGTGGATTTCGTTATATAGAGACTCGACTGTATATTATAAAATCATCCCATGTATGCAATATTCTTTAAAGGACACTTAATTATATGATAATAATCTGATTTTTTTTAAATAGTAGAAATTGTGTCAGGCCAGATCGGGCCGGGCCTGTTTTCACTGATTTCTGTACGGGGCGGACCTAGAAATGTAAAAAATATAAACAGGCCGGGCTCGAGCCGAACTTGGGCCTGGAAATTCCAGCCCGTGCAGACCTCTATCACAAGTACCTCGGATATCGGAAATCTCAGTTCATAGAAATTGTGCATGAAAACTTATCGTGTTCGCAAATTTAGTATCTCTTAGAATAACAAACAATAGAATGGCTTTTTTTTTTTAATGATAAAAGTAAATATAATAGTTATATTTAATACCCCAGCAAAGTAAAAAATTATATCAACAACTAATAGTAAATTTTAAAAAGCAAATTAAAAGTTTTTTAACTAAACTAAGTTCAATATTGAAAGATGCATTTTCAGAAATAAAACAAATGTCTAAAAAAAATATGGCAATATAATTGTTTGATATTTTTTACTTGACCTGTATAAGAAAATATAATTTGAAATTATTCTTAAAGAACTATAGTAATAAAGTAAACATAATTTACTATTACAACTTACAAGCAGTGAAGTTACCATTTTATAGAAGCCCCGATTTTTTGTCAGTGGCTTACCGCTCACACCAACTTTCGAGCAACAGAAAATTTATTGGAGTAACATCGCTTTCTTTTTCTCCAAATATTTTAGGGACATGGATAGTGAACTAAAAAGTGCAGTTTTTTAAGGTTCATTCACAAAAAAGGAAAAAGGAATCAGACTTTATTATGGGCTCGATTAATCGAGGTTCTACTGTAATTGCCTCGTAAATCTTCAAAGCTTGAGCTAGCAATAGAGCTTTATAACTACCTCTTCAGCCCATGAGAAAATATATAATGCTATTTGTAAACAATAAATAGTACCGGCCCGTACAGAAATTAGTGAAAACAGGCTCGGCCCGTTATGGTCCGACACAATTTTTACTAGTTCTAAAAAATCAGATTTTTATTTTATAATTAAGATTCCTTTAAAGAATACTGCATACATATCTATGGGATGATTTTACATTACATTTTACAGGAAATACACATTAGCAGCATTAATGATTACTTAGATTTTTAGACTTTCAACATTCAAATAAGGATTCACTAAAAAATTAATATGGTTTAGAATAAAAGAAAAAAAAAAAGAAAGTTAAAAACATCATAATTCTTGAAACTGTGTAATGAAAGTAGTGGAAAAACACCAATAACACATGAGATAATTAATAACCAGAATAATACACTTTGTAAAAATCACCATTAAACGAAATAACAAAGCAGGGTGCTTTTCGTGCTATTCTGTACCCTTAAGGGTGTTCTTAAATCAAAAAGGGCGACTTTGTGACACATGCTTTAATTTTTTTTATTTTTTTTTTGGGGGGGGGGGGGAAATGCGTGAAAATAGCAGGTGTTATTATTCAGAAACTGTCTAATTACACTCAATTTTCTGTTTTTTTTAAACACTATAGATTTTTCATAACAAGTCTTCAAAGTTGACACTTTTGAGCACATTTCCCGTCAAAAGCAAAAAAACCGGTCGAAACGCAGGAGAAAAACGGGTGATCACGTAATCGAAATAGCTTAGAACTGGATAGGTAATTTAATTATCATAAAATGGAAAAATAAGTTCGATTCGAAATCGCTTCCATAGTCAGGCATTCCAATTTTATATATTTCTAATACAAAATGAATTTGTAAATGTGTCAAAACGTTTTACGCCTGTTGAGCGGAGCAGTTACGAACACCCTTAAGGACTCGTGTTGGTTCAACTGACGAAGAGCTGTTATTGTTGTGGCTCGAAACGCGTCCTGCTTTATTTTATTTTATTTTATTTATTTATTTTTTTATTTTATTTATTTATTTATTTATTTTGTTAAATGGTTATAAAAGTAGATTTATGAAAATATTTCGCTATCATTTTATTAAAGATTCAAATCCAAATTCATTTTCATATTCAAAAGAGATACTTTCTGAAACATTTTTGAATTCATTATTTTTTTTTTTTTTTTTTTTTTTTTTTGTGGGGGGGGGGGGAATGCATAAGATTAGCAAGTATTTCTATTCTGAAACTATGTACTCGAATGGCGTTATCCATTTTACAAGCAATTTAAGAATATACTGTCAAAGTCAGAAATTTAAATAGAATTTCCGGAAGCTGCAGGATGGAAAAGGAGAAAAATCTGCAACCATTTGACAAGAATTTTTTAGATCTCAACAAGATTATGCAAGTATCTTATTTACGAAAAATGAAAGCGGCTATTCGATTCCAAATCCCTTCAATAGTCAGGCTTGTCAATTTTATACTTTTACAGTTAAAGATTAATTAGAAGATGTGTCAAGTGAATTTAAGAAACACCCAGGAGTATATATCCAAAGATTACGTTAACATAGTTATTTTAGCGCTATTAATAATTTTACAAATCATGTTAGCCCTACACATCATGAGAGCAATTAAGTCTAATTCCGGCTCAGCTTCTCTATATATAGAAAAAGAATGCAAGCCTGATCTCGGTCCAGCACGAGTCTGCTAAAATAATATTAAGCCCAAGTTATACACAATGTAACTGTCCGATTCCGATCTCTACACTATACAAGTTAAGTTACACTTCTGTATTGATATTGTCAAACTAGTGTCATCAACTAGTTGTCAAATTAGTATATTTATATTAATTCTCGTTAAAGACATATCCATTAAAAATAACTCAGATTGTATCGTTTCTGCCGAAATGTTTATAACGGGCATTATATAGTATATATATAGTATAGAGGGCATTATATAGTATATATAATGCCCTAATTATATAATAGGCCCTGCCCGCAATTTTTTTTTATCGGCTGGGCCTGGCCTGTTCAATTTTTTTCCCGGCCTGTTTATTTTGTTTGTCGGCCCGGCCCATTGAAAAAATCATTCTAATTCTGCCGGCCGGTTAGTAAATTTGGAAGCATTCCGAAGGCCAGGCCCAGGCCCGCGCAAACCTCTAGTTCACGTTACGAAGGGTGCTGGGATCATCGACTCGACTTGGAATAACATCTTATCTCATTTCGGAGGCTATGTATGGGATAGGATAAAGTAGGCGCCCACCCTGGGACAGAACCATAGCTAGAAGTGAATAATAGGGAGGGGGGCTCAAGAAAATTTAAGGGGGAACTCATATTTTCTCTCTCTCTCGCTCTGACGCAGAAAGATAAAAACAATTATCAGGCAACTAAGAGAGTTCATGCAGTTTTGTGAGCAATTATTTTTGTCGCGTAACTGTGATCAAATGTCAACTAAACTGTCATGACATCATATTTATATATTCACTTGAAGTCTTATTCAGTGAAGAGGAGTTGTTTAGTGCATCACACATTTCTCTACCAGGGAGGGGCAGAGGCTCATATTTTCTCTCTCTCTGATGCAAAAAGATAAATTAGTGCCTATTCACATTGTAGGTACTATGTTTCTTATTAAACTGTCGTAACAAATTCATTTTATGCTAAGAAAAGAATAGGATGATGAAAAATTGAAAGTGTATAGCTAGTGCAATATTAAATATCATGTTAGCTTCCTATGTGCAAATAGGATGAGCGAATATTGAAATACTTATTTTAGTTACAATTTAGTATTTCTGCAAAGCTATGAAAAGGCCTCAAATTTAAATTAGATTTTTTGAACAGAATTTCATTTGGATCTTGGGAACAGAAACTCATTTAGTGACCTTGGAATCTTCTCCAGAGGACGAGGAGGCTCAAAATGTTTTAATGGGGGGAGGGGGAAGGGTCTGAGCCGCCCTTAGCACCCCCTTAGCTACGGCCCTACCTTGGAGACCAGCTTTAGATTTATGGCCAGGACAAACCCCTATGCCCGGCGAGGGATTATTCTAACATCCAGCAGAGCCCCATGATACGACAGACTAAGAAGAAAAGATCCACTATAGCCCCCTAGCAGATACATAAATAATTTGACAGATAGAAGAACTCCCTAGAAGATATATAAATAATTAAATAATTAGATCTATGGCAAAGGTGTTTTGTTTTATTTTGAGATATATCTAATCCCTCCCACCGCTCCTTCCCTCCCATCCCATCCCATCTCATCCTTACAAGAAGAATAAAGTGAAAATTGAATTGGACTCTTAAATTTTCAAAAATCCGGTCAATAAGTAGAAAAAAATTTCCGCAAATTCTTTCCTTTTCCTTTGTTTCGGGGTCAAAATAAACAAGAAATAATCGGTTCGATTGCAAATTATTTAATGGTCACGTGACACGGTCCTGGCCTTGTTTCTCCCTTCGCCTTCACCAAAGGCGAATAGCGAGTGACCTCGACCGTCTTAAGCCTGTTCAATTCTTCCTTCTGGAACATACTGTCACTAACTCATAAATAAAATACTATTACGATGGGCTGAAAACGCCATTTTTTTGTTCATACTGGAAATAACTAAAAACAGGTCTTACGAGCATATAATTGAAAGAGTGGCCCAGGGGAGCACTCCCTCCCCCCGAATAAAACCCCCCAGGAAGATTTGAGATTTTGTGTTTTCAGTGGTTAAAAAATGCTATTACCCCCCCTCTCCCTAAAACCATAGAAATCCCTGAAAAACGTCTGAATTCAGTACTGGGCCTAGTGCAATGTGGAATTCAGACACTTTTCTCTTGTAGCTCCGGAGGGGAGGAGGATTATAATGTTTCGGGGGGAAATTGTACTTTTTGACCATTGAAAACGAAAAATCTCAAATTTTCAGGCGGGAGAGTGTTCCCCGGGTTACCCTTCAATTCAATACTGGTCTGGCGAAGCAAGAAAGGGAGAGCGTGCCTGGTATGGATATGGAACCCCGATGCCGGGAAGACCTGCCCGAGAGGAGAGATGGGTCAGTGATTTAAAACGCTGAAAAGAATGAAGTCCTCAAAAATGAGCAAGTCGATGTACTCATATCGAATTGAGCATGTTTCGATCAAAAATGAACACATTGCTTTCTCAATTTTGAAACATCATGTGTTAAGTGTTATCAAGTCCAAACAAACGATAATTTTGTACTCTGCATTGGTGATTTATTTCATCTATGGCAGCATAAAAGATGCTTATTAATGTAAATATTAAATTATGTATAGTATTTTAAAATAATTTAAAAGTGTTTGCAAATAATGCTCATGCTCTTGCAATACAAATATTCGATTTGAGTATTTTGCTATTTTTCTTATTAAATAATAAATTAAACGCTTATTGCTAATAATTTTGAGAAAGAAATAAGTACCAGATTTTTTTTTCACATTAATTTGTAAGTTCAGAGGGCAGGTCGTAGCGCTTTATATTTGAACAGAAACATGGAATCAAAAATGAGTACATGTGTTTCTCAGTTTTAAGTACTTTTGGTTGGTTGGTTGGTTGATTGGAACTTTATGGCGCAAGGTTCCTTTAGGGACATGCTGCGCCAAGAATAAGGTGAGGTTGAGTACCTTTGGATTGGAGCTATTTTCAATATATGAAGTATTTAAAATTGAATAGTTATTACTCAATTTTTTGAGAACCCATTTTTTTAGTAAACAAGAAAGAAAAACAATAGTTTTTTTTCTAACAAAGTTGAAATTATTTCAAACATACTGAAAATTATGATGTAACTGGAGTGAACTACACGGCGCTTACTGAAGAATAGGATGTGCATAGAATACATCATTCATTTATAAGGACACACAAAAGTATTTGGCTATAGGAACTATTGAAGCCTATAAACAATAATTGCGGGAAGTGCATTTTCAGCGGGGTACGCGCTTTCAAATTGAACTACTGATAAATTCTATGAATCCCATACGGGGCTGCACAAAATTTCTCAAGTAAATTTCCGTTTATTCACGGAATGGCTGGGAGAATGAAGAAATGAAGGGAAATTTTCAACTGTGTTTTTCGTTTCAAAGAAATAACTTTTAGCATAATGTGAGAAAATGAAAATAATTTGACAAATTACAACAACCATTTGAAAAAGGATTTTTCAAAGACTAAAATTTAAGACTTTATTTAAAAGACTATATTTAAAGACTATATTTAAAAAAATGGTCTTTTACAATTAATCGGTTCAATATTAGATTGTTTCCTTTTTCGTGATCGTGGCACATTTCGTAGTCGGTGGGCTCGATAGTCAGACTTTGTTTTTTTTTTTTGTTTTTTTTTCTTTTTTTTGCTTTGCTTTAAAAGAGGATCTTTCATATGTCATCTTACTTTGAATTCGGTTTTTTCCATATCTTATAATTTGCATTTACCCATCTTGTATCTTTTTTTCCTTTCTTCTTTAATAACAACAACATCTCGATCTCCTGTTCAAATAAAAAAAAATTCTAAATGTAAAAAAAATCACAAAAAGAAAAAAAAAAAATGCGCACATTTATTGCCCAAAGCAAAATGTTTGAATGTTTCTCGAATTAATAAAACTCAGTATAAACATTAGTTTTATGTTGATAAAAATATGGCTTACATAATAACAGAGTCATATATTACTTACGTCATGGATTAAACGTTAATATTTCTGGACCAATCATTAAAAAAAAAAATGCGGACATCAAAAGGCCCATTCTCGACCAAAAACAACAACCATTTCTACACATAATTAATATATATATATATATATTTGTTTTTACAACTTTTAATAGCAGAAATTGGGTTTCCAATGCATTATGGTTTTTCAAATTGTCTTTTACGTATCATATTTTACATTAATTAATGTAAAATTTTGTTGTTATTCTAAATGTGTTGAAAAGTGTTACGTAATCTATGCTGCATGCATGATTTTTCATTCTTGCTGCTTGTCGTAGTTTGTAACGTTGTTTCAATGCAGGTTTCCCAATAAAAAAGATTGATAGAATTTTTTTTTTTTTTTTTTTTTTTTTTTTTGGATAAGACAAGTTTTGAAAATCAATCATCCTATTTTCTTTCGTCTTATTTAAAAGTGAATTTTCCTTATAGGTTTCTAGAAGTGTTAGAAAGTGTTTCATAATCTATACTTGATGCAGGAATTTTTGTTTTTATTTACTAATTAACAAAAACTCTCATTAAGAATATCTCGTCTTCTTCTCGCTCGATTTTTAACCTTCGATAAGAAGATCAATGATCTCTCGTAAACGTCAAAGTTTACCAAGTCCGTTTGTTTTCAAGGAAAAAAATTCGGAATCTCCCGCTTTCGAACCTATTTTCAAAAGAGCATTTTCTCTCGTTCGTTAATTAAATAGAAAGATGGAGAATGTTTACAGTATTATGTTTGTTTTCAAGACCGTTCACCTCGACATATAGTTGACCTTGTGTTACAAAATCGGCCAAGGTGGACAATTTTGCCGCATCATTCTTACCTATAATCTATGTATTATTCATGATCGATCCTGTGTATACGCGCACACACAAATTTAAAAAAATAATAATAAATAAATAAAAAATGCGTGAAATAATGATTATATAAAGAAGTGATGCTGTAATTCAGAAGGACGATTTCAAATACTAAAGCAAAGCCTTTTTGTGTTTATGAATCAAAGGCGGATCCAACCAGGGCCGTAACTAGAAGGGATGCTGCGGGGAGGGGGGGGGGGGAACTCAGCCTTTCCTAAAACATTTTAAGCCTCCCCTAGAAAAGATTCCAAAGTCACTACATGAATGTCTGTTCCGAAAATCCCAATGAAATTCTGTTCAGAAACCTAAGTTAGTTTTGAGGTTCTTTCACAGTTTTGCAGAAATACTAATTTGCAATTAAAATAACAGTTTCAACAATCACACATCCTATTTCTAAATAAGAAGCTAATATGCTGTTTAATTTTGCACTAGTTATACGCTCAAATTTTCCATCATCTTATTCTTTTTGTAGCAGAAAATGAAGTTAATACATCAGTTTAATGAGAAACATTGTACCTACAATGTGAATATGTACCAGTTTATCTTTCTGCGTCAGACAGAGAGAGGAAATATGAGCCCCCCCCCCCTTCATTTTCTTGAGCCTCTCCCTCCTATTATTCACTTCTATCTTCTTCTATCTTCTTAACTTCTATCGGTCACTTCTAGCTACGGGCCTGGATCCAGGTCCCGACGCCCAGCGCGGGTCAAACGAACAATAGAACTCTCCCCTACTTTAAATGCCTCTTAAACTGCAGGGGCTCTGATGGTGAGAAAGATATTATCTTTTTTGAAATGTTGCATTAGCCCGTTATTGATGATACGGGAATCCATTTTGAGGCCCAGTGGACGCATGACTATAGAGTGAATCGATTACGTACGCAGGACAGAGGAAAGCAATAAATTTGAATGGCATAATCATTTCCTTGTACGTTCTTAAAATGCAGTTACATTTTTCTTTTTTAATTTTAAGCTTTCGTGAATGTTTCCAATAATATCAATATATAATATCAATGATCTTAATCCCCAATTAGCGATTTTTAAATTTAAGAACTTTTTATGACATTTAAAAATACGATTATTAAGTTTTTAAAACTATCATTGTTTTTCAGTTATGCATAAATATTTTTCAACGCCAAAATGAATTTCAATTCCCATCAGCAGTATATGTTTTCTATTCAAAATAAAAGTTACGTTCCTTATGAATGAATATATTTTTTTATTTTTTAGGGGTGGGGCATTTTGTAAAATTTTTAATGTCATCTTATGCACCTCTCCCCCACACAGAGTTTAAAACCATAAATTTATTCTTTTATTTTATTTTTTTATTAATTTTTATTATTTATTTTTTTAATTAATTAATTTATTTATTTTTGCCCATTGGTTTCTTTGTGAATGACAATAAGTATCCGCGTAGAATTTCCCTTACCATAAATTAACACATTTAAAATCTTTTTTCTTTTTTCTCTCAATAGTTAAGTTGTAGCAAAAATAAATAAATTGCTCTTCTCCTAAATAACAAAATAAATTAATAAATAAAATATTTAAAAAAATTTAATTTTTATGTGTCCCAAAATTTTTAGTTTATTATACTGTGTTTGATATTTTTTAGAATTTTTGTGATGTTAATTTTCTCCCATCCCCACACCTAGCAAATAGAGATTAATTATTAGCGAGGAGTATTAATACAAAAACTCTTAAAAAAAAAAAAAAAAAAAAAAAAAAAAAACTTTTGTAATCTTTATTCCTGAAAAAAAAATCCTCTTATTTAACTTTAATTTTTAGACCTTTGTTTAAAATAAGGTATGTAAATCTGCTAAAATATGCTATCAGTTTTCCTTTATAATTGTGTAAAATTTAAATGACAAAATTATTTTCTTTATAAAAGATACTCTGTATTAATAATGTATACATTATTATTATTATTATTATTATTATTATTATTATTATAGCTACAATAATTGTTACTATTATTTTGCAAAATTAGACAAAAGTATTAATCACTTTACCAGAGTGAATATTCTTAATAAATATTTGTGTATTACTGGGTTAACGAGTAACGATTAATCATTGTGAAATGTTAATTTAAAATGTTTTATTGCTTTAAAAATTATATAATAATAGACCAGGAGGCGGCAGCACAGATAATTACCTCATCGAGTTGACAGATGAAAATCCCGGATTAGTTAAATCTCGATTGGCATATTAAAACGCAATGGGTCTGCAAATCATATCTTGGTAGTAACTACCAAAAATCCGATTTTAGTGGTTGACGCGTAGGTTTATCACTGTGCTTTCCTGCACCCAAAAGTATAAAAACATAGAGGATTGGAAGCAAGAAAACATAATGGTAAATCTATGAGTCAAACACTATAATCGAGTTTATTGAAAACTGATAATCGAACATTAAAAGCTGATCATGATCATCGATCATTTTTGTTTATATGTATATGGTTGCGGAGAAATCAGAATGGTATTGTAGTGAAAAGCTGTAACTGTCCATTAAAAATTTTATTCTTAATTATTTTACAAGATTAAGGGGACACAAACTATGACCTGTTTAAGGATGTTGTATTGTTTAACTTCATCAAAACTCGCTTATGAAATGATTCTTATCAAAAGTTTAAAAATATGTTTATCTAAAATATACGTTTTATAAACGGTTAATCTTATGCACCTTTTCTTTCCATTTTCCTATATCATTAAATTCATAGCTTTTAAAAAGTTTTTTTTCTTTTTTTTTAAATCAACTATTCTAGGAAAAGTAACAGAAAAAACAAAAACGTAAAAAAGTAAGAGGGAAAAAAGGTGACGGAAAAAATGCGACAAGGAAAAAAATGCGACAAGGAATTGATAAATATTGAACTTTTCTATAAATAAGTAATAAAAACTAAAATCATAAATTCTAAATTATATCATTCTCGTAAGCCAGCAATTCCCAACCAGGGGTACGCGTACCCTTGGGGATACGTTGCGAGTCGTCTGGGGGTACATGACAATAATGTCTTAAATAAGAAATGGCTTAAATCACAGAAATGTTAGAAATTATAATGTAATCTATATATATATTGATAGATAATACAGTGCTCAGCAAAAGTTTAGACAATGATCGATTACGCTTCTATTTTCAGAAGTATTACCGAATGTTTGTAATTCCTCTATCATATATCACTTGTGACTTATCCTTTATTCACACACAATAAATTTTGAATTTTACCTTTTACATAAAATATAATGACCAAAAAAATAAAATTAACATTGTGGCAAAAGTATAGACAATATGTGTATTTACAGAAAAATAACTACAAATTAAAATCGAGTTGCACCCGCATTGTTTGCAGTTAGTGCAAGAATGTGACTTTTCATCGAAAAAACTAGATGCTTGGGGGTCTATTTCGTACCAAACATGTTCAACAGCAGCTCGAACCTCATTAAAAGGAAATTATAGCAAAAATTTTCATAAGCATTACGACATATGATGTTAAAAAAGTTTTCGATTGAGTCCGGATTAGAACTACACGCCGGCCAGTCGAGATCAATAGTATTTTCAGAGTTAAAAGCACACACTAGTCACGCGGTAAAAGCCGAACGCTAAAGTAAAGTCTATGGGAGCGTTCTTTTCAAATATCTCGCTCAAATTTTAATATTTTGACATGATTTTTTGCATAGGATAGCTGAGGACGATCTACAACCGGCCTAGTTTTTACTTTTTCGATTTTGCTTATATATTTTTTATAGTATGATTGTTTCGATTTCAGAATCGGTTTTGAAATTTAAAATAATTTTTAAGAAAAAATATGAAACCAAAATTGAAAAAGTAAAAACTAGGCCGGTTGTGGATGGTCCTGAGCTAGCCTATGCAAAAAAAATCATGTAAAAATATTAAAATTTGAGCGAGATATTTGAAAAGAACGCTCCCATAGACTTTACATTATCATCCGGGTCTTTTTGAGTACTTTTTCTGTGACTATTGTGGGGCCTTAAAGGAAGTTCTTTTGTATGCAACTTGAATAGATGCTAAAATCCATACTTTAGATCAGCGAAAGTTCCCCAAATGACTAAAAATTAATGTCCAACATATATACGTAGTCTTGTGTTGCTTGGCATCCAATAAATAACTCCACAGATACACGAACAATAAAGCTAAGTGAAGACCAAATTATTTAAAAGTCACCTTCTTTTTGTCGACTAAATAAAGTCCCAGGATCTTTACCTTAAGTCATTCCAATAGTATGCCTACTTGTTTGGACCATTCAAATTCTATTTTTTTTCGTTACTGAATATCATAGCGCACCATTTGGGTCCATATGACGTATGTTTGCAAGTTATTTGAATTCTCGCCAATTTATAGCGATATTTTAAAGCTGATTGTTTTATCATTTTCATGTAAATTGATTTACCTGTTTCTTTAATTCTTATATACGAATCATTTCCGTCGACACAGAAAGTTCTGACTTACGTTTAATGTGATTAGCAATCATTACTTGTGTAAATATCAGTTTCTGGATCCTTTTGTCATCTCATTTTCTCGTCACACAAGATCTTCCAGGTTATGTTTTGTTTTGAAGAAGTCATGCTTAGACTATACTTCATAGACAGACCACTTTGGACGATTCAATGCTACTGAAATTTCCGCAACAACCTTCCCTTTCCATTTCAGCTTTCCTACTTCAATTATCTCATCTAATTGAATAACTTTAGCTTGCGGCATCTTCACTAACTGAGCACTGTATGATTGAGAAAAGATAATCACTAATGAAAAAAAAAATAGATTATTGTTATTATTTATTATAATTTGTTTATTATTATTATATAGTATTATATATTTTTAATTTGTTAAATGAATGATTTTATTATATTAATACATTAATAATTACCTTAGATATATATGAATGATATATAATATATGAATATATCATATAAATATAAATATATAATATAAAATATTACAAAATATTAATGCATAATTTTATAATAATAATAACATAATAGTAACAATAATAAATTATTTTACATAGTTAGAATTATAAATATTATTAAAGTATAAATTAAAAAAAAATAATAATATAAATATAATTATATCGCTTCATGCAATATAATACATAACATATGTTATGTATATATATATATATATATATATATATATATATATATATATATATGTGGGATTAAAGAATAAAGTATTCAGCAATAAAATATAATAAACTCAATGATTTAATGAACGTGATATCCAAAATGAGACTCGTGTGATGATGCGTGGAAAGAACGAGGTGTTCTATAGATTTCAGCGATGGCGAGTTGGATGGATGTTTAATCCAAAGCTCAGAGAAGCTTATTTATACTGAATATTATTCAGTTCTACTGTTATTTTTGAATGCTACGTATATATTTTATGTCTATTAAACCTTTTTTATCTTATCAAGAATATTAGTTTTTCTTAAATCGTAAGTTAATCATTTAATATCCCACAAGTTTTGGGGGTTCGTTGCCGGGATTTGAATGATTTCGCTGATTTATATTTGAATTTGAATTTCACGATGAAAGCTATTTTGTACTAAGAAGATCTAAGTCTAAGAAGAATGTTTTGTTTTTAAACTAAAACGTATTATAAAAAAAAAAGGAACTGTTTGTTATATGTGTAATGATTAGAAATTATCCGTAATCAAGCCTGCAAGATAGTGCACTATATTGTTTTGTTGAAGTGTAAACAAAAATTATAATGTCTGTTCTGAATAAAGCTAGAAAGGCGGACTTGTTAACATTGTGTGATGATCTAGGTATAGTTGTGCCTCAGAGTCCAAGAATCATTGATTTGATAAAGTTGGTGACGGAATCGAAGGATTATGAAGAAAATTTTGTAAAAGTTCGACTTGAAGTCATTGCCGCGGAGAGAATAGAAAAAGAAAGACTAGAAGCAGAAAAAGAAGAAAGAAGAGTAGAAGCAGAAAAAGAAGAAAAAAGACTAGAAGCAGAAAAAGAAGAAAGACGGTTACGGTTAGAGGAAAAGAAGATGGAGATGGAGTACGAATTACGAAAAATTGAACTTCAAGGAAATATGACAAATACAAGTGACGGTTCGGCTGTAACTGGTTCAGGTAAGCAACAAGATTTGTCTAAATTAATGTCACACTTTGATGGGAAGGGTGATATTAGTATCTATTTAGCTCTATTCGAGAGACAGATTTCTAGGATGAATATAACAAAAGAGAATTGGGTCATGCACTTATTAAGTTTAATGCCGCTAGAAATTGCTAATGTTATAACTAGAGAACCAGAAACATTAACAAATAACTACGATTATGTAAAAAACTTGCTGCTCAAAAGATTCAAATTGACGCCAGAAGAGTTTAGGCAAAAATTAATGTCGCATAAGAAAGAAAACTCAGCCACTTGGCGCGATCTAGCATTTGAGTTAAGGAATTATTTAGAAGAATGGATTACCGGTCTTGATGTATCCAATTTTGAAGATTTAAAAGAATTAATATTAGTAGATCAAATCAAGAGAAGGTTACCGATAGAAATGAAAGAACATTTTATCGATGATCTTCCCAAAATTAAAAATGTTGATGTATTAGTTTGTAAACTAGATGATTATGAAACAGCAAGGCGTAATGTTAAAACCATGAATAGACACTCACACCACTTTGAAGATAGGAAGTCAAAAATGCGCGAAAATAACAATTCAAAACCGTGGTTACCATCTCAACGTTATGATACTTTAAGAAAACAACAATTTGCAGATAATACAGCTAATAGAAATGAATCTTCTAATTTAAATGAAAGAAACAGGGCACAAATTAGATGTTTTAAATGTAACCGTCTTGGCCACGTAATATCGCAGTGTAATAATGGGAATAATAAACAAATAAAAAATGACAGCAAAAATCGGAGCCAAAACCCGCGATTATCCAACCACAAAAAGATGAATTCCGCAATAATCAAGCAAACCAATAGCGCCAAACCAGATTACATGAAAAATATTGATATTAACAGTGAAAAGACACAGATCTTCTTCGACACTGGAAGTGATATCAGTTTGATGAGTTACGAATATTATACGAAAATAGGCTCGCCAAGATTATTTTCAAATAATATCTCTTTGTCCGGCATAAATAAAATAGTTGTTTATCCAAAAGGATACTTCCCATATGAATTTAATATTGATGGTTTTCTAATCAGAACAAATTTGTACGTGCTAGAATCTCTTGAATATGATATGTTATTGGGATATGATGTGATTAGCAAATTAAATTTGGCGATAGACGAGAGCGGAATTAGGATCGTTGGCAAACGCAACAACATTCAAGTAGGTTACACTGAAACTCAGAAGAACTCTGATATAAAATTGATCATGTTGCCAGAAATAGTAATGAAATGAAAACGTCTACGTTAGATAATTCACGTGATGAAAATGTTATACTTGCAAATGATAATAATGCAGGAGGTAATTGATTCATTTCGCGAGAGTCATAGAAGAAAATGAAATTGATTTGAATCACGTGAGAAATTTGAAAATTAGAAAAGAAATAAATGAGAAAGAAGAAAATTTAATTCGCGTTTGTAATGACCGAAAGATGGCGTTGTAATAGACCTGATAATCGTTTGTTTACGTTTGTTTGTTTACGTTCCATGCTGTAGCACTGTAGCATAAAACCAGTTTAAAGAGCTATTTAAAGTGCAGTTTTTTATCTTTTTTATTTAATTATGGGAGATAAATTACAAATATCGACAATTTTAGAATTTGTAGATGCTGGAAAATCTAGTAATTGCTTTAGAGAAGCTGAAGCATGAAAGCATTGTGTTGCTATCATGCTATTTTGCCATGAGTAAGTCAAATGTATTTTTTTATATTATAGATCTAAACTTTGTGTATAAAATTTTGATTTTAGATAATTTTAATGCAAAGAACCCAACGTTGCACGCGTTATAGAACTGTTTATTTATTTATCGGCCTTAACACTGATTTCATGCTCACGATATAAGTTCTATTTCGTTTCAGACTTTGTCCGCGAGAGGGCGTCTATTTCATTTCAAACGCGAATTAGTAATAAAAGATTGAATGAAAGAAACGAGACATCACAAACAGGACGAATGAATGACCTAAAAGAAAAATGCAATTTATGTGCACGCGCCAATGAAAATAAAAATGAAACGAGGAAAGTTGAAAAATATTATAAACGGAAAAACACGAGGGAAGGAAAAAATATTGAAGGAGTTAATGCAAATAAACAAAAATTTATCAGAAATTACAAGAAGCGTGATTACAATGATCGAGATGAAGAAAAGAAATATTATTCGAGAAATAATTTTGATGGAAAACGTCACACATATGAAAATTGGAGAAACAGCAAACAGAAATATTTAGAGGTACAGCAAACAGAAAGAAAATATGAAATTTTTGAAAAAGAAAGGGCTGAACCGTGTGAAAAGGATACTTTTAAATTTAAAGGCAAAAGAAGCATAAAAACAAATTTTAATGGTCCGCGTAGAAATCTATATTTTTGGAGTAATGGTAATTATAGAAAGCAATTTAACATGATGGAAAAAGTACCTAACAGATATGAATTAAATGATCCCGTGGTAATCCAAAGAACGCAGTACGGCACAGGTCTGAAATTAAAGGAAAAATTCCATGGACCTTATAAAGTTACTAAAGTAAAGTCAAATGATTGTTATGATGTAGAAAAAATTGGAGACCATGATGGTCCCAACAAGACCTCAACTGCTGCAGAATATATGAAGCCCTGGAGTAACGCATCTGCATAACGTGACATGTTTTTGTTTTATGTTTACCTGTTTTGTTTGTGTAAATTTGTGTTTAAATTTTTATAAGCAGCTGCCGAGGACGTCAGAAACGTCAGGATGACCGATAATGTGGGATTAAAGAATAAAGTATTCAGCAATAAAAGATAATAAACTCAATGATTTAATGAACGTGATATCCAAAATGAGACTCGTGTGATGATGCGTGGAAAGAACGAGGTGTTCTATAGATTTCAGCGATGGCGAGTTGGATGGATTTTTAATCCAAAGCTCAGAGAAGCTTATTTATACTGAATATTATTCAGTTCTACTGTTATTTTTGAATGCTACGTATATATTTTATGTCTATTAAACCTTTTTTATCTTATCAAGAATATTAGTTTTTCTTAAATCGTAAGTTAATCACTTAATATCCCACATATATATATATATATATAATATATATACATATATATTATTAATATATTAATAATAATTATTATATTAAGGTATTATAGACATGTATATACTTAATACATCTTCAGATTTTATGTGAAATTAAAGAACTTTCTATTCTGAAAACTCAACTGTTTGATAAATTTCAACGAATGGACACTTGTCAAAGTAAAATTTCGGAAATATTGTTACAAGATAAGGACAATTGATTTATAGACATTGTAGAGTTGTATTTGGTGTCTCTTCTAGCTCTTATTTACTAAGTGCATCTATAATGCATCTTTTAGAAAATAGTCCTCCTGAATATAAGGAAACTGCTGAAAAATTAAAGTGTTCATTTTATGTAGATAATTGTGTATCAGGTGTTTCTAACATTAATGAAGCTGAAATGTTTATTGAAAATGCAAAGTTATTAATGTCTAAAGGGTGTTTCAATTTGCGTTGTTTTGAAAGCAATGTAGCTTGCAAGAATGTTGATAAATATTCTGGGGATACTTCAGTTTTGGGGATTATTTGGAATTTAGATAATATATCTAATTATGATAAGATGATAAGAATATTTGCTTGGATTCTGAGATTTGTAAATAATTGCCGAAATGTTTCTAATAAGTGTAAATATTCTAATCTTACTCAAAATGAAATTGAAAATTCTGAAAAATATCTAATCCGTTTAGTTCAGAGCTGTTATTTCTATAATAAAAGGTCATTAAATGATATTGTAACATTCACAGATGATAATGGAATTTTAAGAGTTAAAACTAAAATAACTGAAAGAAATGACCGAGAATCATTTTTGTATCCAATATTGTTACCAGGCAAATGTGAATTTACTAAATTATTGATTAAATCAGTCAACCAACCAACACAATATCAATACTCTATTTAAAAAATTGGTTTTGTTTTTGTTCGAAAGAAGTGTTTTAAATTGTGCAATAAAATATTTACTTTTGATGAAATTTTTGTGTTAAGCTTGACCGAAACTTCTTTCGATTTAACATGGAATCTGAAGATGTATTAAGCACTCGAACACATAACGCACTTTATCACACGTGAACTTTTGTATGGAATATTCTGTAATTTTGACGAAGCACACTGGAATAGGAAGCACCACATGATAGGGGGTGTCAATGATAGTACTTCAATAACACACAAACGATGCGAGCACGGAAAAGGGGGGCGCCCACCGCCTAGGGGACGATTGGCCGCAGAATATTTTTTTTGAGCCCCAAAACATTTATTAGAGGGGTGAAACCTATCACAGAATATGCAATTGTTTTTCTTACCTTTATTTTCTATACTCACCAATGCAGAGGCGGTGGCTGGATCAGGTTTGCTAATAATTGTTAGAAAAAAGAACATTTTATCTGAAATTATTAGCAAACCTGATCCAGCCACCGCCTCTGCATTGGTGAGTATAGAAAATAAAGGTAAGAAAAACAATTGCATATTCTGTGATAGGTTTCACCCCTCTAATAAATGTTTTGGGGCTCAAAAAATGTCTTTAACTGATAAACAAAAGATTTTGTTAAAAAAGGGGATTTGTTTCACTTGTTTGCAAAAGGCTGGTCATCTGAGTAAGAATTGTAATATTAAAAATAAATTAAAATGTAATTATTGCCATAAACCACATTTTGAAATAATGTGTCCAGAACAAAATATAAATAATAATCAATTTGAATCTTTAAAATCTGAAAATTCTCTTTCTAATTGTAGTAGAAATAAAGTTGTGTACATGCAAACGCTTGGCGTGCGCATTCGATCGCAAGGTCGCCAAAAAGTCGTACGCGCACTGCTGGATTCAGCGAGCCAAAGTAGTTACGTAAGCGAGAGAATAACGAAATCACTGAAAATGCATCCTATAAGAAAAGAAATAATTATTCACGCGCTGTTCGGGGGGGATGAAACGAAACCTAAAAAACATGATGTGTTTTCGGTAGAAATCAGTGAATTAGATGGAAATAATGCGTTTTGTTTTGAAGCATTTTCCGAAAAAAAGATTTGTGGGTTTGTACCTAAAATTAAAGATTATAGAATCTTAAATGAATTAAAAAGAAATAAAATAAATCTATCTGATGATTTTTGTAAGGAATCTGATATTGATCTTTTGGTGGGGGCTGATATGATAGGAAAATTATTGACAGGAAATTTAATTCAATTAAATTGCGATTTGACTGCCATAGAAACCAAGCTCGGTTGGACAGTGATGGGGAAACAAACGTGTGGCAAGAAACATAACGTTTTGACAACATTGTCTATGCACGTTAGAAATATTCCTTTGAATGAATTATGGGAACTTGAAACCATAGGAATTTCTGACCCCATTCAGAGTTTTGAAAAGCGGGAAAACTTTGATTTAAACGATTTTAAAGAAAAAATGAAAATTCTTCCCGATGGCAGATATGAAGTAGGGCTTCCATGGAAGTGTAATTTTAAGAATTTGCCCGACAATAAAGTTTTAGCTCGGAAGAGATATGAAAAAATGATCAATAAATTGAAATGTGGGGGATTTTTCGATGAATATCAGGAAGTATTTAAGAATTGGGAAAAAATGAATATTATTGAACGTGAACCGCGAGTGGGAGAAATAGTCTTAGTTGGGGATGATAACAAAAAACGTTTATTTTGGCCTTTAGCAAAGGTGATTCATTTAATTCCAGGACGGGATGGTAAAGTTCGTGGTGTTAAGTTGAAAACTCAGCACGGCACGGTTTTACGTCCGGTGCAGCGCATCTTTCCTTTGGAAATATATTCGAATGAAATAATTGAAATTGCATCCAAACCGTCGGGTGAAGAGAAAACTAGTTCCAGTGAGCATGATGATCATGAAAATGTGTCTTCTCCTGATAGTGTCATACTTAAGAAATATACCTCTTCTGGAAGATGTGTAAAAGCTCCAAAGAGGTTGGATCTTTTTAATAATAATTGTTATGTATTTGAAACTCTCCCCAAGTTTCAAAGGGGGGAGGATGTTGTAAAATGAAATGAAGTGAAACTAATTGAACGCGTAAATTAAGAAAATGAAAATATCGTCTGATTTTATTTATTATCTTTCGAAGAACTTTGACAAGTGTGTGAGAACGATTGAGTTCTCTGAATGTAATGAAGGAATGTGCCTTTTAGATGGAATTAAACTACATTTTTTATAATATATGGACTTTTAGATGAATTTGAACTTAGAATAAGTTTATCTCAACAGATGATTTTGGATTTTAATGCAAAGCTCCGCGCATCGCATAGATGCAACCCGCAAATGAAGACTTGCATGGTTAGTAAGTAATTTTTAAACTAACCCTATTTTCGAATTCTAACATACTGGTACCCTCGGCGGGACAGGAGTTTTGAATTTCAATTAATTTTAAATGAAAAAATGGATCTGAGTAGTTTGAAAACTCAGAGAAAAGGACTGAGAGCTGCTTTTACTCTCACGTTTAAGAAAATTGAAACTGAATTAACTAAAGAAATATGTGAAATTAAAGAACTTTCTATTCTGAAAACTCAACTGTTTGATAAATTCCAACGGATGGACACTTGTCAAAGTAAAATTTCGGAAATATTGTTACAAGATAAGGACGAAAAATTGTTTACCGAAGATTTTGAAAGTGCAGAAGAATATCGAGAAAAATATATAGAAATATGTGCACGTATTGATGAAAAGATACAGGTTTCTTCATCTCCTGGCGAAGAAGTAAAACGCAAATTTAAATTACCGGAGATCGAGCTGAAAAAGTTTAACGGCGAACCAAAGGAATTTTTATCGTTTTGGAGCCAGTTCAAGAAAATACACGAAGACGATTCTATTGCCGCTGAAGACAAGATGCAGTACCTATTCCAATGTATGGAACCGAAATCAAAAGCGGAGCGTTTAATATCAAGTTATCCAGCTACCGCGGAAAATTATCCGAAGGCTATCGATCAATTAAAACAGAGGTTTGGACGAGATGATCTTCTTGTGCAAATTTACGTTAGGGAATTATTAACCCTCGTAATGAAAAATGCCACTGCGCCTAAAATGAAAGTTGACTTAGCCTCTTTATACGATGAATTAGAAAGCAAACTTCGTGCCTTAGAAAGTTTGGGAAGAACTCAAGAGAAGTATGGAGACTTTCTCATGCCCTTGGTTGAGAGCTGCCTGCCTGAAGAAGTTCTTTTGACCTGGGAAAGAAGTCGAAATCACGATACATATTCCAGTGAAAATTCCAGGACTTTAAAAAATCTGATGGACTTTCTACGCCAAGAAGTTCAAGGAGATGAAATGGTGTTTTTAGCAAGAAAAGGTTTTGATTCTATTGTTAGAAAAAAGAACATTTTATCTGAAATTATTAGCAAACCTGATCCAGCCACCGCCTCTGCATTGGTGAGTATAGAAAATAAAGGTAAGAAAAACAATTGCATATTCTGTGATAGGTTTCACCCCTCTAATAAATGTTTTGGGGCTCAAAAAATGTCTTTAACTGATAAACAAAAGATTTTGTTAAAAAAGGGGATTTGTTTCACTTGTTTGCAAAAGGCTGGTCATCTGAGTAAGAATTGTAATATTAAAAATAAATTAAAATGTAATTATTGCCATAAACCACATTTTGAAATAATGTGTCCAGAACAAAATATAAATAATAATCAAGATGATTCTTTAAAATCTGAAAATTCTCTTTCTAATTGTAGTAGAAATAAAGTTGTGTACATGCAAACGCTTGGCGTGCGCATTCGATCGCAAGGTCGCCAAAAAGTCGTACGCGCACTGCTGGATTCAGCGAGCCAAAGTAGTTACGTAAGCGAGAGAATAACGAAATCACTGAAAATGCATCCTATAAGAAAAGAAATAATTATTCACGCGCTGTTCGGGGGGGATGAAACGAAACCTAAAAAACATGATGTGTTTTCGGTAGAAATCAGTGAATTAGATGGAAATAATGCGTTTTGCTTTGAAGCATTTTCCGAAAAAAAGATTTGCGGATTTGTACCTAAAATTAAAGATTACAGAATTTTAAATGAATTAAAAAGAAATAAAATAAATCTATCTGATGATTTTTGTAAGGAATCTGAAATTGATATTTTGGTGGGGGCTGATATGATAGGAAAATTATTGACAGGAAATTTAATTCAATTAAATTGCGATTTGACTGCCATAGAAACCAAGCTCGGTTGGACAGTGATGGGGAAACAAACGTGTGGCAAGAAACATAACGTTTTGACAACATTGTCTATGCACGTTAGAAATATTCCTTTGAATGAATTATGGGAACTTGAAACCATAGGAATTTCTGACCCCATTCAGAGTTTTGAAAAGCGGGAAAACTTTGATTTAAACGATTTTAAAGAAAAAATGAAAATTCTTCCCGATGGCAGATATGAAGTAGGGCTTCCATGGAAGTGTAATTTTAAGAATTTGCCCGACAATAAAGTTTTAGCTCGGAAGAGATATGAAAAAATGATCAATAAATTGAAATGTGGGGGATTTTTCGATGAATATCAGGAAGTATTTAAGAATTGGGAAAAAATGAATATTATTGAACGTGTTCCAGAAAATGAATTAAGTAATAAATGTCATTATTTACCGCATAGGCCCGTTATCAGGTTAGATAAGGAAACCACAAAAATACGCCCTGTATTTGATGCATCTGCTTCTGAGAAAGGGAAACCCTCGTTAAATGAATGTTTGTATAAAGGCATCAATCTTATAGAATTAATACCTGATATTCTTGATCGTTTTAGAATGTATCCTATCGGTATAACTGCAGATATAGAAAAGGCTTATTTAATGTTATCTGTTATGCCTAAAGATAGAGATTTTCTTAGATTCTATTTCCCATGTAATGAAGGACAATTGATTTATAGACATTGTAGAGTTGTATTTGGTGTCTCTTCTAGCTCTTATTTACTAAGTGCATCTATAATGCATCTTTTAGAAAATAGTCCTCCTGAATATAAGGAAACTGCTGAAAAATTAAAGTGTTCATTTTATGTAGATAATTGTGTATCAGGTGTTTCTAACATTAATGAAGCTGAAATGTTTATTGAAAATGCAAAGTTATTAATGTCTAAAGGGTGTTTCAATTTGCGTTGTTTTGAAAGCAATGTAGCTTGCAAGAATGTTGATAAATATTCTGGGGATACTTCAGTTTTGGGGATTATTTGGAATTTAGATAATGATTCTTTGAAATGTTGTTTAGATTTAGAAACATTAACGTGTGAAAGGAAAATTACTAAGAGATTAATTTTGAGCATTGTGCAAAAGATTTTTGATCCTATCGGTTTATTCTCTCCTGCTACATTGCTTCCAAAATTATTGCTACAAGACTCATGGAAACAGAAAATTCCATGGGATCGAGAATTACCTTGTAACATTGTGAGTGCTTTTTTGAAATGGTTGAAGAATATTGATGTTTTAAAAGAAGTAGCTATACCTCGATACTTAGAAATTAATGCTTCATCTGAACTTCATGTTTTTGTTGATGCGAGTAAAGGGGCATATGCAGCATGTGTCTTCGCTAGATCAATAATTGATTCCGATGTCAAGGTTACGCTTGTTAGAGCGAAGTCTAGGGTTGCTCCTCTCAAAACTTTGAGCATGCCGCGTTTAGAGTTAATGGCTTGTTGTATAGGTACTCGACTTGCGAGTTCTATCATCAAGGCAATAAATATGCCAGGTCTGAAAATCACATTCTGGTCAGATTCTACTACCGCAATTTGGTGGATAAAGGAACATGGGAATTGGTCGGTTTTCGTGAGCAACAGAGTCAAAGAAATTCGACAGATGTCCAATATAGAGTCATGGAAGCACGTTCCAGGAAATTTGAATATAGCTGATATACTTTCACGTGGATGTTCTCCGCAGAAAATGCTTGATTCGCGATGGTGGGAAGGTCCTAAGTGGTTAAAAGAAAATCCTGAATGTTGGCCAATTGGCGCGATTGACTGTCAGCCAAAAGATGTTGATTTAGAAAGAAAAAAGATCGAAATTACGAATATTGATCTAGCTAAAGACACACCCCTTTGGCTCTTAGATAATATATCTAATTATGATAAGATGATAAGAATATTTGCTTGGATCCTGAGATTTGTAAATAATTGCCGAAATGTTTCTAATAAGTGTAAATATTCTAATCTTACTCAAAATGAAATTGAAAATTCTGAAAAATATCTAATCCGTTTAGTTCAGAGCTGTTATTTCTATAATAAAAGGTCATTAAATGATATTGTAACATTCACAGATGATAATGGAATTTTAAGAGTTAAAACTAAAATAACTGAAAGAAATGACCGAGAATCATTTTTGTATCCAATATTGTTACCAGGCAAATGTGAATTTACTAAATTATTGATTAGATCAGTACACCAAAAGAATTGTCATGCAGGTATAAGAACAATGCAATCTTTAATAAGAGAAAGATTTTGGATAATTAGAGCTAGAAGAACTATTAAAAATGTATTGTACGACTGTATTGCATGTAAACGTTTTAAGGTAAAGTCTTTGTCAAGCGAACCAACACCTTTGCCACCAGATCGCGTTACAGATTGTGCTGTCTTTGAAATTATTGGAGTAGACTTAGCCGGGCCGTTATTTCTAAAAAATGGCGAGAAAGTTTGGATAGCATTGTTTACTTGTGCCGTTTATCGCGCGATTCACCTTGAACTAGTCAATTCGCTATCTTCTGATGCTTTCCTGCTAGCACTTAGACGTTTTATAGCTAGACGCGGTAGGCCCAGCACTATTTATTGTGATAATGGAACAAACTTTAGGGGGGCTTCCAATGAACTTTCAAAATTAAATTGGGATAAAATTTTAAAAGAAACCATGACGCATAAAATTGTTTGGAAATTTATACCTCCCACCGCAGCTTGGTGGGGAGGCTGGTGGGAAAGGTTAGTTCGCATTGTAAAAGAATTGTTAGTACGTACTTTAGGTACATCTGTATTGACTTATGAAGAATTGAATACACTTATATGTGATTGTGAATCTGTGATTAACTGCAGACCTCTAACCTATATCTCAGAGGACCCACTGGAGCTAGTACCTCTCACACCCGCTATGTTTCTTACTGAAAACCGAAGTTTCAGCAATTCGGATATTATCGAATTAGATTCTCAAAGTTTAAGGAGAAGGTTGAATTACAGAGCTAAACTTCTTACCGATTTTAGGCAACGTTTTAGAAAAGAATACCTCAGCGAATTAGTTCAAAAACATACTGAAAAATATACACGTGAACCGCGAGTGGGAGAAATAGTCTTAGTTGGGGATGATAACAAAAAACGTTTATTTTGGCCTTTAGCAAAGGTGATTCATTTAATTCCAGGACGGGATGGTAAAGTTCGTGGTGTTAAGTTGAAAACTCAGCACGGCACGGTTTTACGTCCGGTGCAGCGCATCTTTCCTTTGGAAATATATTCGAATGAAATAATTGAAATTGCATCCAAACCGTCGGGTGAAGAGAAAACTAGTTCCAGTGAGCATGATGATCATGAAAATGTGTCTTCTCCTGATAGTGTCATACTTAAGAAATATACCTCTTCTGGAAGATGTGTAAAAGCTCCAAAGAGGTTGGATCTTTTTAATAATAATTGTTATGTATTTGAAACTCTCCCCAAGTTTCAAAGGGGGGAGGATGTTGTAAAATGAAATGAAGTGAAACTAATTGAACGCGTAAATTAAGAAAATGAAAATATCGTCTGATTTTATTTATTATCTTTCGAAGAACTTTGACAAGTGTGTGAGAACGATTGAGTTCTCTGAATGTAATGAAGGAATGTGCCTTTTAGATGGAATTAAACTTCATTTTTTATAATATATGGACTTTTAGATGAATTTGAACTTAGAATAAGTTTATCTCAACAGATGATTTTCGATTTTAATGCAAAGCTCCGCGCATCGCATAGATGCAACCCGCAAATGAAGACTTGCATGGTTAGTAAGTAATTTTTAAACTAACCCTATTTTCGAATTCTAACAACATATTAATATATGGGTGATTCTACGATAAGAGGTTCAAAAACATGGAGAATTCGGCCAAAAAGAAAAGTTTGAGTTTGATCAAAAACCTTTAAGTTATGATTTTTGTCCCGTTTATTTACCTTTTCATATAAGGGCAAGTCACTTTATACATATTTTATAACTTTTTCTGGTCAGTGACTCGCTCCCCTGGCAGTTATCGTGCCAGGGGAAATACGGCAGGGGAGAGACATTTTCGTGTAAATTCAAACTTTTTAACTGACTGAATTAGTTTTTCGGTTAATTGTGTATTTCACCTTAAGTATTACCGTATTGTTTAATTAGGGCAGTAAATGCAATTGAATTAAATGAATATTATAAGTTTTATGACTTACCAGGGGAGATACACAATCACTGTGCGAAACCACTACAAAACACAGTCGCGTCGCAACAACTAAAAATGGTGACGCTTAAATGGCTTGTGCGTTTAGTATTGCTAACTTCAAGCCAATAGATGTCCTTAAGCACTATTTCCAATATAGCCATCCTTGAATTTATATTTGTTTCAGCGGAACGAAATGTGACAGGGGAGAGACGCAAAAAAAGCGGGACAAAAGTTAATTTCAAAAATTATTTGAAATTAACAAAATTATTTTATTTTTTATTTTATAATACGTAAGTATAATTACTTAAATTCCAATTAAACATACTTTAGCTAAGCATCTGGCGGAAAAAATATATGTATTGTTTGAAAGTTAAATTGAAACCGGCAAGGGGACATGCCAGGGGAGGGGACTTTTTAGACTTTGTAAGAAATTTCAGAAAAACGTGTTTAAATTAGGCATTCAATCGTGATGTTATTTAATAAAGTATATTAAGATGATGCGATTCATTGCAAAAAATAGCAGCATATAGAATAAAAAATCTGTTTTAAACGGATTGCCGTACAAATTACCTCTTATCGTAGAATCACCCAAATATAAAAATATAAAAAATTAATTACAATCATTATTAATATAATTACATAAAATTATTTAAATATAATATAATAAAATATTAATATTTAATTTAATATACAATTTAATAATTATAATTTAACAATAATAATCGTAATGGTATAGATTAACTTTATTTTATAAATATAATTATATTATAAAATATAATAAAATATTAATGCACAATTTTATAATAAAAATTATAATGATAATAATAATAATAATAATAAATTAATTTATATAGTTAAAATTATAAATATTATTAAACCATAGATTTAAAAAATATATATAAATAAAAATAATATAATATAATTATATTGCATTATGCAATATAATACATAATGTTATATATATTATTAATATATTAATAATAATAATAATAATAATATTGTATTATATATATGTATATATTAATATACATAATAAATATAAAAAAATAAATAGTAATAATAAAATATTTAAAAATAAAAAATTTACAATAATAATAGTAATAATAATAGCTTAGCTTAATAAGTAATTAATATATATATTTAAAACATAATAGAATATTTATAATAATTATTATAATTGCATTAATTTATTAATTATTATGCCTTTTCATTTATTTATTATTTATATATATATATGTTTGATTTTATTGATTCATAAAATACATTGATTATAAAATATTATCATTTTTTTAAATAAATATTTGTTAATGAGAATAATTTTTAATATTTAATTTTAATTATTTATACATTTATTTTTATTGTTATACTATGAGTTATTAAAATATTATAATTTCTTTAAATCAATTCTTGACAATGAAACTAATTTTTAACATTTAATTTTATTTATTCATACATTTTTTTAATTAATTTACTATCAGTTAATAAAATATTTAAAATTTTTAATGAATTCCTGTTAGTGAAACTAATTTTTAATACTTAATTTTATTTATTTAGACAATTACTTTTATTATTTTACTATCACTTAATAAAATCAGGATTGCAATTCACTTCTTATTCACTTCTTACACTAATAAAGAACATGTCACTACAAGCCAAATTCTTATTAGTTGTCAACATTTTAATCCCATTATTTTTTAATCTTTTCTCTTAAATAAATTGAAATGGAAATTTTCGCTTAATTGAAATGCATAAACTCTGAGGATTTCACTATCAAAAAATTATTGAAGGAAAATTTGAAAATTGTACGTATTCTAAATGTTTTTTATCGGAGTAGTTCGAAGATTGATCTTTTAAAAAATTATGCAATTTTGCATCAAAATGGATGCTTTACTAACTTCGCAATAAACATAATACAGATTATCTTTCTTTAATCTCGCCTCTTGTATCCCTTAAACTATCATCCACGCCCATATTGACCTATGAGGAGGAAAACGACGGAAAAATCCATTAAACCGCGCTCCTTGCAGTCCTGCCCACGCGATATAAGGGGAGGGGGAGGGGTCACATATCTTAATAATCAATTTTTTACATTGAAGGCTGTCCTCATTTTCAAAATGGCTTTTCTCTGATAGTTTTCGAGCGTCATTTTCATTCGTAAATGCAAATTTTAAAAAAAAGAAAGAAAAAAAAAAAAGCATTAAGATTCATAAAAATATAAAAATTACACTTCTTATTCAGATACCAAGAAATTGAAGAATTTCCCACTTTCTTAAAAAAGCAAAGAATCATTCAGAAACTGCGCATTTTAAACCAATTTTTAGGACTCGATAGTTACATCATGTACACAGTTACCTTTACGTCATGAGGGAGCAATTGGCTGTCGCGGCCTGAAATTCAGTTTAAAACCACACATTTTACTGAGATTTCCCGAAAAATATTTTGTCTTTACCAAAAAAAAAAAAAAAAAAAAAAAAAAAAACGCAAATCAATTAAAATACATTTTTTCAAATACATTTTTTTAAAATAAATGGTCTTACATCTGATATTAAAAATGACATTACGGATGCGCCATAAATTACCTATACGTGCTGAGTTTCAAAGAGTTAGAAACATTCTCGGTTTTGAGCAAGGGCTAAAATCTGAAAGAATTTAATAATATTATTATTTTTTTTATAATGACCTTTAGAAAGTTTCTTCGATCAGGTGGGAAAATCGTCCTGCCTAGGGGTATGCCAAAACATAGAAAAATCTAAGGATGATATGGCATAAGACTGCTGTATAAAGCGATTTTTTTTTCGATTCTTTTTTATTTCATTCCAAAAATTCATCAAATTCCTTTTTCATGCCAAAATCCATGCCTGCCCCGGGAGCAAAAAAGGCTAGTTTCAGCCGCGCGTGTATGCAACTAATTTAACACGATGATACACTGAAAAGATATAGTTATTTATCCCGAGAACTGTTTACTAACTGTATTTTTTAAAACAAAATAAAGATATTCACATGGAATGCACCTTTGGATCGAACCATGTTCAGCGGGCGTATATTAAGTTTATTTTTTATTGTGTTGGAAAACACAATCAGCAGAACCCTTAATGGGTTTTTCAATGTAGGATATGTATCGGGAGGCTGAAATTTTTCGAACGGCAGTTCGAACATGGAGTATTTTATGGTCTGGTTTATCGCGTTTTGCATTTCCGTATTTTTTGGTATAAATCATTATTGATTCCTAATTACTCACATTCATGACCACTTTTTATTCTCTTGTATAATCAAATTAACGCCAGTAACCCTCCGCCATAGTTATAGCGTGTACTCTCTAGGTAACCTTCTACTTATAGCGTATACTGTAAGACTCAAGGAGCTTTGGGGACCAACTCTATGGCCAAGGACTGACCCCATGGCTTTGCGTGAACTGTCACGAACAGAAAATAGTGCAACATTCAAGTTTCTTCCGATTTCGAAAAAGTGGCAACAGCAGAACTGATGAATAATTTTCTGGAACTTTCGAGGAGTTTAAAATAAAAACTGAAAATCGTAGTATGAAATATCGACATGTAGTAGTGATTTTTGTTAAGAAAGTGAATATGCTCGTTTTCCTTGTGTCGCAATAAATAAAGAAAAAAAATATATTGGATTCTTCAACTCAAGACTTGAAATTTATTCATCTTCTACAAATTACTGTGTTTCTAAATGAACTAAGTTACAGACCTGTGCAGCGGGAACTTAATTGGCGTAGTCTGGTAGGATGCAAGGTGAGAGCTTTTTATTAATGTGACTTCCCATTATAAGGATTTATATTGTATCCATGATAAATTTATTAAGATTTTTGCGATTTATTTCATATTTTGACGTTAAGGAAAGGAATTTGTTTTGAATGTAACTAAGTAGTACGTCAGTGCTAAGGTGTAGTAGTATTGTAGCAGTATAGGAGTGATGTTTTGTAGTGCCGGCTGAATGGAGGATATTTTGAATTGATTTTGGTTGTGATTTTTTTTTTATTGTTGGTTTTATATATGAGATGTTTTGCTATGAAAGTAGGGCTGTGTATATTTCGGAGAGTAATTGAGTATTGGTTGTATATATATGTTAATTGAAGGATTTATAAATTATGATGTGTGTTCATTTATGTGGTGTGTATATTTTTGTTTTAATATGAATCTGGATTGATTTATGAAGTAGTATTAGTTGAAGAGTTGTATTGTGACGTGATACTGTGAAGGTGTTGAATTTTGAAATTGCTATGGTGCTCGCAATGGTATTGAATTTATGTGCGTGATATGGTTACAAAGTGCGACTTATTTCTGGTGTTTATTAGAGTGGTGGATTAGTGATTCCGAGTTACGGTTAATTTGAGTTTTCGCCAATTTGTTGGACAGTTTACTACCCTCTTGAGAAACTATTTAAAAAGTAACAATGTCATTTTTGGGTAAGGCTCGTAAAGAAGATTTACGATGTTTGGCTGAAGAATTGGGAGAGCACCCTGAACCGGATGCAATAATAGCTGATTTAAAGCAACTAATTATGGCGAGTAAAAACTATGAAGCAGAGTTTGTGAAGGGATTGATGGAAACTATTATAGAGACGAGAAAAGAGAATGAGGCGAAACGAAAGGAGATGGAAAAAATTGCGTTGGAAAGAGAAGAAAGGGAGTTAAAAATTGCGTTGGAAAGAGAAGAGAGGGAGTTTAAAATTGCGTCGGAAAGAGAAGAGAGGGAGTTTGAGTTGGAGAAGTTGAGGATAGCGAAAGATAGCGAAAAAGCGGGAATTGATGGATTGGAAATGAAAGCTTATAATTATGGAATTGAATTTCCGAAACTTATGCCGAAATTTAATGTCAAGGAGGACGACATTGTTTTGTATTTATCTATTTTTGAACGTCAAGCAAAGAGGATGTGTGTAGATCCAGAACATTGGGTATCGAACTTGTTGGTTTTGCTGCCGTCCGATATTATACAGGTTCTCGCACGTGAGGCAGAGGAAAAATTTGAAGATTATGAATATATTAAAGGGATTCTACTGAGACGGTTTAAGTTATGTCCTGAGAGATTCCGTAGAAAGTTTATGGAACATCAAAGAAACCCTGAACGCACCTGGCGAGAATTTGTATTTGAATTAAATGGTTATTTTCAAGAATGGATTGATGGACTTAAAATTGTTGATTTCAATTCTTTAAAAGATTTGATTGTAACTGATCAATTAAAAAGAAGAGTGCCTGATGAGATTCGAGATCATTTTGTGGATGAATGGCCTAAAATAGTATCTCCTACTGATTTGGCTGAGAAACTTGACTTATATGAAAGTGTGCGACAAGATTTTAGGAAGTTAGATAAGAAAGATAGATTTTCAGAGGAGAAGAGTAATTTTTCATTTTATCCTAAGCACACTGATAATAGAAATCCTGGTTTTGCATCGGATCGCAGATATGAGTCAAGAGTTGGTACTTATAAAGCAAGGACACGGATACCTAATAAAATTACTTGTTATTCGTGTGGACAAGAGGGTCACAAGGCTTCATTTTGCCCAAATCAACGTAGTACTCAAGGTGTACAAAGAGCGCAAACGAACTCTGTGCAATCGAATGAGAAAGTTGGAGAAGAGCAGTCATCGATATTAACTGCAAGAATAACAATACCTGTTTCGTCCTGTGTGAAAAGAGAGGGGAAATTTAATGAATTGGAAGTGGTTAGGATTAGATGTGGAAGTAATGTGTTGGACGGTATCTATGATTCTGGTACACAGATCTCGGTGATACGGGCAGACTTAGTCAAGGATGTATCAGTTGAAGGAGAAGGAACGATTGTGATAACTTCAGCATTCGGAGAGAGAGAAGTCGCTCCATTAAAAAGAATACCGATGAAAATAGATGATAAAATTCATGGAAATGTAATGGTAACTTGTGCCGTTTCCAAGAAACTGGTGAATGAGATGCCTATATGTCCAACTGCTTATGAAGCATTAAACCATAAGGTTATATTATATACGAAGGTTGAGAATGTCTCTGATCTCACTGGTGATGTTGATTTGGAGGGTGGAAATAAGTTAGAAATGGACAATGAGCGTGGAAAGGTTGAAAAGTTGAATTCTGATCCTGGAAAAGATGAACTTGATTTGAGTGAGAAGGAAACAGAGGAATCTTTTATGAAATTACAAAGAGCTGACGATACTTTAAGAAATATTTGGGAAATTGATAAAAATAATAAAAGTGCTTATTTTATAGAGGAAGGTATTCTTATGCATTCTGAAGATGTCTGTGGTGAATTTGTGAAGCAGGTGGCGTTACCTCAGTGTAAGAGACAGTGTATTTTATCTGTTGCTGACGAAATTCCTTTGGCGGATCATTTGGAAAAAGTAAAAAAAAAAAAAAAAAAAAAAAAGGGGATTGCATAATGTTTAAATTTTGATGTATTTTGGTATTTCTGTTGTTCATGCTTATATTTAGTGTATATATTGTGGTATTTGTATATATTTATTTTAAAAGAAATGGGAAGATTCACATTGCTCTCATCCTTGCTAATATTTTTTTTTGTGTGTATATACTTTAAAGCTTCATTGTGTCAAAAGCCACTAATGAGCTCTTTTAGGGGGGAGTTGTAAGACTCAAGGAGCTTTGGGGACCAACTCTATGGCCAAGGACTGACCCCATGGCTTTGCGTGAACTGTCACGAACAGAAAATAGTGCAACATTCAAGTTTCTTCCGATTTCGAAAAAGTGGCAACAGCAGAACTGATGAATAATTTTCTGGAACTTTCGAGGAGTTTAAAATAAAAACTGAAAATCGTAGTATGAAATATCGACATGTAGTAGTGATTTTTGTTAAGAAAGTGAATATGCTCGTTTTCCTTGTGTCGCAATAAATAAAGAAAAAAAATATATTGGATTCTTCAACTCAAGACTTGAAATTTATTCATCTTCTACAAATTACTGTGTTTCTAAATGAACTAAGTTACAGACCTGTGCAGCGGGAACTTAATTTATACCATCTGTTTTTTACGAATATACTATTGATTCATAACAATGGGGAATCCAAAGGGAAGGTCCTGAGCAGTGTTGGGTATGAACGAGCTCACTGAACGAAAACTCACGAGCTTCGCTCACTATTTGTGAATTTTGAACTGAACTTCGCTCACTATTTTATAAACGAGCGTGAACTGAACGGAAACTCAAAAAATAGACGAGTTTGAACGAAATTTACGTTCAATTTTTTCATAATTTATTAGAATTTTTCCAGACCTTAGTACACTTTTTCCCTCCTTCAAATGCCATTTAGAGGCCTACACGAGCCTCAGGACGGGTTAAGTCTGGATATCACTTCTCTGGGTAGTATCCTAGTCTTACTTCTTCTGCAGACTCGGATCGCGCCGAACCGGGCCTGGGCTGTATACAATTTCGCCTAAAATAGATATATACATTTTCTTTTGTTTTGTTAAGCACAAAATTCCGTTACGCGCAGGTTTCTTTTCTCAAGTTTTACCGTATTTTAATTTTATTGCCTATTTTCATTCTTCCTAATCTTCACGGACCAAAATAAGAAGTTCCGGTTGAATCATCCCGTATGAAAATCCTTCCGTCTGTTCAAAAATGAGTAAAATTTGGCTTGATTTTGCGAAAAAGCACACTTTTAAGTTGCCATTATTATACAATTAAAGATGGGGGTTTTATTCTTTTTTAAGAATCGTAGATTCCAGGCCTTTTTAAATAGAGTTAAATATATGGAACAAACTGTCTATGACGGAATTTCCTTTTAAACTGAAAGCTGAAAATTTCTTTTAAAGTTCTTTTAAACTGTTCATCCATGTAAAATGAATACAATAATACGGTAGAAAAAATACGTTAAACATTTACACTTGCTAAAAAGGAAACTTATTTTTTTTCTTTCCAATGCGGTTTCATCTTAGAAGATTTTACTTTTACCATATATCATTTTTTAGATTTTTATAGATAACATAGAAGATGGATTAATAATACTAATGATAGCTGAAACATTTACATACAACTAACAAAGGTTCATTAAAAGCATAAACATCGCAGCCTACGGCACTTCTGCATAAATGGAGATTTTAAACAGACTAAGGTAAGTTTTTTTGGCCAGAACTCTTCCGTAAGGGTAAATATCAATGTCCTGTAGAAATGTACTCGGGGTCGGGCCGGGTTCGATGCGAAATTTAAACTTTTCCGGGCCGGGCCAAGGTCGGGCCTTGGTTTTAGCTATTATATCGGGCCGGGTCGAGCCTTGATTTTAGCTATTATATCGGGCCAGGACGGGCCGCTAAATTTTCTCTACAAGCCGGGCTGGGCTCGGGCCGAAATATTTATTTTAATATCGGGCCGGACATTTTTTTTTAATGGATCGAGCCTGGAAATTTCCGTCCGTGCATACCTCTATCTTACATATCGAATAATCAAATGATTAGTTCACAAAATTTTGTAAGTTTGGACAATAATATCCAAACATAAAAAAGTGAACTTTTTAGTGAACTTCGTTCACTTTTACAAGCGAGTTTGATTTGAACGAGTTCGTTTGAAAATTTTTGAATTTGAACGTGAACTTAAATCACTTTTCAGAAATTGAACGTGAGTTTGAGTTAGTTCGTTTATTTTGTGAACGTGCCCAACACTGGTCCTGAGGGTCATAACTTCCCATCTCAACATATCGATTTGTTGATCGTGACCTCCGTAATTCTGTAGCAAAAACGATTAACTTTATTTTAAATAAAAAATAAAGGAAATCGGTACAATAGTTTTCGAGGAAAAGAGTCAAGTTTGAAAACAGAGTTTCGAGAAAAACGAGTTTAAAGTTTTACAATAGTGTTATCTTCGACGAGCAAAAAATTACGTATGGAATTGAAATATTACGAAACTATTTTAGGGAAATAATCTAAATCTACACATATTAGATATGTAAAAAATGCAAAATAAAATAAATCGAAAATTTTGACTAAAGTAAATTCTCAAATTCCCTGTTCAACAACTCGAAACTTTATGACACAATTCTAACTCATTTGTCATTTTTTAAGTAAAGACATAACATTGGCAGGGACTGACTTTTGAAGCGATTTGTAATCGAATAACGTTTTCCATATTTTTGATTAATCAATTATCCAGTTATAAGCTATTTTTGTCATATGACGACAATTTCCCTCTTTTTCTCGCACGTCGACGCTAATGTTGGGAATTCAGTTTAAAACGCCCACTTCACGTTTGACAGTATTATTTGAGAGATATTATGCCTTTACCAAACAATAAAAAACACATAGTTTCTGAATAAGAACAATTTAGAATTTTACGCGTTTTCAAACAAAAATTAATTCAGAAATGTGCTCCTTCGGATTTGAGAACAAACCTTAAACCGTCCATCCTTGAAAAAAAAATAAGGAATATGTCTCCCCCCTCCCTTCCCCTATCTAGTTAATCTAATTAATTCCTGATTCGTCTGCAAGAGGTTGTGAAATTCACAACTGGTGTTCCTTGTAAAATGAAAGGCTTTCACTCAGAGCATCTCTCAGTTTTACTACTGCATCTTTTTTGGAAGACACGTGTCAGGTAAAACAAAAAAACTTCTGAAAGAAAAGGTGTACAAAAACTAGTCTGGCGAGCTGGAGAGAAGGCATCATGAGGCCCAATTCTGGTCGTTCGGGTCGCTTTTAAAAGGTCATGACCGGAAAATTTCGACCAGTTACCGGATGGTTTCTCTTTCAGAGTTACGTGAGTAACGCATACAAATTGCTTTTTAATTATACAGGGTGTCACCTATTACCGCTTTCCAACTCCTAAAGCGTTTACCTTAGAGCAGTAGTTGTGGTCCCCAACGTGGGGGGTACACTTCGGACTATTTAACTTTTTTAGGGAGGCACTTCCAAATTTGTTACTCGCCTATTCACTTTTGGAGTGCGTTCATAATTATATAAATACCTATATATAATTATGAACTAAAAACTATAGTCGTTGTCAGGTCCGTTCATCTGTCTGTCCACATATAATACCGTAGAAACTACCCAACCGAATGGTTTGAAATTTAATATATATATATATATACAAGTCTTGCCCTATATTACGTATGATGAGTAAGTAATATGCATTTTAAATGTACCATTATCCGGAAAACTTTAGCGTTTTCGAATCCATTATCATACCACCACTACGTTCAACATCCTACAGGAAAAAGAATTCACCAGAGAAAATTTATGTATCATTCCATATTGCAACAGCTTCTAATTTCTGATCAAGAGAATAACATGAAAATTTCAGCTTCGCAATCCCGCCTTTTTGATGTTCCTAAAATCTGAGATGTCGCAAATATCAAGACTATACACACTGTAAAAAAAAAAGGGTCGATCTACTAAAAAAACTTTAGTAATCCTTGTAATTACTAAAAAATGTTTAGTAATCTTAGTCGGTTACTAGAAAATCTGTAAGAATTACTAGAAAAAAGTTAGCAACGAATAGAGTTAATAGTTTTATATTTTTAATAGCTATTACTAAAACACACTTGGCGTGGCCTCGATGGCATAGTGGTTATAGTAACGGACTCCAGGCTGAAAGGTCCCGGGTTCAAAACTGGACAGCGCCAAGTACACCCTGAATGTATGTAGTGTAAGTACTCTATAATAAAGGGGTTATGAATTTCCTGTTGGATATAGTCGCAATGTTTGGTGCTGCTATCTATTGCGTTTTTGCCGAAAATCTATCGCTTCAGAAATCTGGATGCAGCTCGAAGGAAGCTCCTGCCCTTCGGACGCACGTAATTGTTATTAAAAATAATTTTGGAGCTATTACTAAAATTTGCTTTGTGGCTCATACTAAAAAATTTTAAGTTAGTTATACAAAATATTCTTTTGTTCAGTTTACAAAAGAAATGCTTGTTTAACTTGCAAAAAAAAAAATTTGTAGTGGTTACTAAAAAATTCTGTGGAATACAAATTTACTAAAAAATTTTTAGTAACCTCTTGAATTTTTTTTTACAGTGCAGATGATAATACAAATACAGCAAATATGTATTATGAAATATTTTTTTTTTATCATCTCTTTTTAAAATCTATACTACGTATGATGCGTAAGTAGTATGTACTTTAAATATACCGTTATCCGGGAAACTTTAGCTTTTTGGATCCATTAATCATACCACCACTGTTTTGAACATCTTACAGGAAAAAGAATTCGCCAGAGAAAATTTATGTATTCTTTCATATTGCAACAGATTCAAATTTCTGATCAGGAGAATAACAAAAAAATTTCAGCTTCGCAATCCCGCCTTTTGGGTGTTTATAAAATCTGAGATGTCGCAAATATCAAGACTTGCAAATACAGCAGATACGTAATTTGAAACATTTTTTTTCATCCCCAAAATGGATAATAATTTTAAGCATGGCCACTAAAATAACGAAATTCAATGCGAAGCAAAATTTTAGAACAGATGTGTCGCTTACAAGGCTGATATTTTTTTTAGGTGCTTTCGTATGTATATACATATGTATAGTCTTTGTTCAGTCCGTCCGTCTGTCCGCATAACAGAGCAAAAACTACCCAACCGAATCGTTTCAAGTTTAAAATACACAATTTTTGCATAATTTTGTCAAAGCACTTCAAATTTTATGAAAATCAGATCCATAATTCAATTACAAGGACAATCAAAAGTATTCATTACGGTCAATGGGAAATATTACATTACGATCAATGGGAAAAATAGTTTCAAGGTCATTAGGTGCGTTCCTAATTATGTAAATACGTAGCACCTATTGTTGTCTCTCAGTCCGTCCGTCTGTCCGTCTGTCTGTCTGTCCGCATATAACAACCAGTGGTGTAGTCGAGGGGGGACGGCGTCCCCCCACTTTTTATTTTCTTTCAAGCGTCCCCTTACTTTTTTATCGCAAGGGGGACGCTAAGGACGCGAGGGGACGCAAATCTTCCTGATTCATTAAATAGTTAAAATTAAAAAAAAAATAACAATAATGTAAAGTATAGATTAATATTTTAAACCATTTTAGTTTTCTTTAACAACATAACAACGGCACTCAAAAAGACAAATTACCAGTAATGAAATACCGCGCTAACATTCGTTTTTTCAAAGGCATACATTATAATGTATGCTATAACTATAGGTAAAGTATAGTTTACCTCGGAAGTCTATTATCCCCTTCCTTTTTCCTAACAGAAAGATCGCACAAACTCCCGATTTGGACTTGGGCACATCGCTATCTCAGTTTTAAAAATATCCAGATGTTCGAGTATTGAAAGCCGGGTCATTTTTTACTCACATGACAATTAGCACCAGCGTGTTTCCATTAATCAGTAAATAAGGTCTTTAAAGACATTCAGGGTAATCGTCATAGCTGTCTCAGACTGCTAGTTAGTAATCTTCATCAATCGGCCAGTTTATGGCGTCTGCAGTTGAATATAGTCAATAAAAGGACATCAATGCAGATTCGACAACTTCTGATACTGTTTAGTGAAAGAATCCCCCAGAACGATTATCCTCCCTTCTCTCGTTCACGTTGACAATTATTTCTTGATTAAATACAAGGTTTGTACTAGCTTAAATTGGAGCGAGTATCTCCGAGTTGCCTCGTTTTTTTCTAGCCATAAATATTTTGTATCACAATTTTAAATTTTGAGGGGAAAATAACAATGAAACGATGTAGGCAGCCAAAACTGAAAAGATTTGCAATTTCTTCCAAACGTTGCTGTACAAAAACAGATGCGAAATCACCGACCACAATTGCAGATCAAAAGTCGGATTCAACAAAATTATGTATTTTTTGAGTTTTGATCAATAATATCTTAATTTATTTGCTATATTTTGAACTTTTGATAAGAGTTATATATTTGCCAAACATCAATAGGTTTTTGTTCCAAAACTATGGGGGCGGAAAAGAAACATGGGCATCCATCATCAATGGTGGTTCAGCAGAATTGCCCGTCTAAATTTTCAAATTTAATTAATTGAATTTTCTTTCTCTCTCAAAATTTTCAAAAAATAATACAGCTCGTTTTTCTCAGGGGTTTTAGTAATTGGTTAACAGGTTAAAGTAATTGATAACCAAGAATTATTCATTAGGGAGGTATTGTCCACCTGAAGCCTCCGTAAAAGACTATTTGTAATTCTGTTTCTCTTTTGCATTTGTGATTTTTTTTTCTTTTTTTTTTGGTAAACACGAGATTAAAATACATCAAGCGTTAAGAAAAAGAAAAAAAATAATAACATCTGTTTCATTAATTTATTTTGTAAAAAAGATGATAGAAATTTTATTTGGGGTTTTTAACATACGTCATATTTGTTATATTTCTAAATAAAAATTTTAATGATATATTGAATTACTGCAATATTGTTTTAAAATGTCTGCAAACTCTATAAAGTTTGCAGCACCATAAAAAATACAAAATAAAAATACAATGTTTTGAACTTAGATTACCACACTGTCTATATATACAGGGTGTCCCAGAACTTCGTGTACAAACTTTGAGAGGGGGTAGAAAACATCGTTTGGAACCACAATTATATAGGAAAGCATGGGCGGAAAAGTCACCCTTACACAGTCCCTTTCACAGACAGTGGTTTGTTTATGAAGCTACAAATTTTTTAATACAAAATGGATATTGATACCAGAATTTTAATACATTTTTTCCACGTATTACGTATGTGAAATGTCTTTCTTTTCTTCTTTGCAAATACATCTTTCCGCAATTTCTGATGTCTGTCATATTTTTCAACATTTTAGCAATTTCTAATAACTACTATGACACTTGATTTCAAAGAAAGAAACATAATTTTAAATTTAATTTAAACTTAAATCATTTTTTGTACTTTTTTCTGTGTAATAAAGCGCTCTACACTGCTTTCTGCATTATCTCATAACTGTGTCTTTGTGTTTCTTTAAGCTTTTCACAGACAGAGCACTTCCATTGCTAAAATGTAGAAAAATGTTATTGATGTCAGAAATTGCGAAAAAATGAATTTACAAAGAGGAAAAGAGAGACATTTCACATATACCACAGCCAAACTCCATGAGCGCTTTCCGTTCCTTATAAGGAGAGGAGAGGAGGGCATTGAGTTCGGCCGTGCATATACATAATAAATGGAAAAATTATATTAAAATTCTAGTGTCAATGTTCATTTTGTGTTAAAATTTTTGTAGCTTCATAGACAAACCACTGTCTGTGAAAGGTTTAACAAGTGAAGGTGACGTTTCCGCTCATGCTTTTCTATATAATTGTGGTTTCAAACGATGTTCTCTACCACCCCTCAAAGTTTGTACAGGAAGTTCTGGGACATCCTGTATTATTATGATTTACTATTTACTATAGAGATTCGTTAATGCGTTAATCTTTATCTAGCGTTTAATCTTTATCACGTTGCATAACTCTTGTTGTACAATAATTTTTTGAAAAGCGTATTGTGAAATTGATATACGTCATTGAGGAGGGAGTTAACGTCACCCACTGAAAACATAAGGAATGTATCATATCAGTTTTCTTTAACCATGTATGAGCAATATTGCAGGATGCGCATTTCCAATCTTAACTAATTTTTATTACATTACTAGCTGAGTCGCCCGGCATTGCTCGGACCCGTAATAATATTCTAAAATACACCTGAAATTCGTACTACAAAATGTTGTAGAAAGACCTTATCTCGAACTTAATCACCGCTGCCTACGGTACCGTTTAGCAGAAATGCTGTACACACACGGTAAAAAAAAGGGGGGGGGGATAAATTTCACATTCTACCACCAGATGGCGAACTCTTTCTTAACAAAACCGTTTCTGGACTTAAAAAAGATATTTCATGAGATTATTATTCGAAAATACGGATGAGTACACTTTTAAAATTCTATATTAAATATGCATTTTTATCCCAGGGCTCTGAAATATCCGCATCTAAAACGGTACGGTCTCAAATATTTGATCAATACCTCTCTAAAATAATTATTGCCCCCCTACCCCACTCTAAAATTTATATTAAGTGTTATAAACAATCTGAAAATTTATATTAAATAAGTAATATTTATTCCAGGGCTTAGTAAAAATCCCTCATTTGAAATGGTAGAAAACGGTACATTTTTAAATATTTGATCGCTCCCCCTAAAAAATTCACCGCCCCGTATTTCATGCTCACTGACCTTTAAAATATTTACTATGCGTTATAATGTATCTGAAAGCTCAAAAGGATCGTTTTGTGAGTTTTTTTTTCCTTAATTTTAGTTAATTCGCGTTTCAGCGTTTCTTTTTCTTTTTTTAAATCAACTTTTTATTTAAAAGAAAACTTGGATTTAATTAATATATAAGGTTGTAATTGAGCGACTGCGAAGAAATTTATATATTTAAAATCAGCGAAAAATTCTTCATTTGAATTGATAAAAATGAAATTCATAAATTAAACATTCGAAAATATTTACAGGTCGTCTAAAAATGCCACTACTATCTGACGCTCAGCTGTCTGAATTACAAAACACCTGTTCTCATTCAGAAAGATTTCTCGAAATTCTGTTTCTTTGAAAGGAAATAAAATGAGATTTTATAAATGGATTTTTACGGATTTTTCAACTATTTACAGGAGTATGAAAATTATTTTTAGAATTTCTGAAAGAGGAATTTTTTCTGCATGTAGCTGTCTAATTTTTGAGTTTTTATGTCCAGAAGAATTTAAAATACAGCCCTTTATTAAAAAGCCTAGTACATTAATCGCCATGGCAACCCTGTATTTACAGTAACCTTTTTCCTTTTCTTTGAATTTTCGAAGAAATATTCTGTGGTTTAAGAAAAATATATGCCTTTATTGAATTATGAATACTTTTCCTTTCTTCTAATTTTCATTTATTTATTATTTATATATATATATGTTTGATTTTATTGATTCATAAAATACATTGATTATAAAATATTATCATTTTTTTAAATAAATATTTGTTAATGAGAATAATTTTTAATATTTAATTTTAATTATTTATACATTTATTTTTATTGTTATACTATGAGTTATTAAAATATTATAATTTCTTTAAATCAATTCTTGACAATGAAACTAATTTTTAACATTTAATTTTATTTATTCATACATTTTTTTAATTAATTTACTATCAGTTAATAAAATATTTAAAATTTTTAATGAATTCCTGTTAGTGAAACTAATTTTTAATACTTAATTTTATTTATTTAGACAATTACTTTTATTATTTTACTATCACTTAATAAAATCAGGATTGCAATTCACTTCTTATTCACTTCTTACACTAATAAAGAACATGTCACTACAAGCCAAATTCTTATTAGTTGTCAACATTTTAATCCCATTATTTTTTAATCTTTTCTCTTAAATAAATTGAAATGGAAATTTTCGCTTAATTGAAATGCATAAACTCTGAGGATTTCACTATCAAAAAATTATTGAAGGAAAATTTGAAAATTGTACGTATTCTAAATGTTTTTTATCGGAGTAGTTCGAAGATTGATCTTTTAAAAAATTATGCAATTTTGCATCAAAATGGATGCTTTACTAACTTCGCAATAAACATAATACAGATTATCTTTCTTTAATCTCGCCTCTTGTATCCCTTAAACTATCATCCACGCCCATATTGACCTATGAGGAGGAAAACGACGGAAAAATCCATTAAACCGCGCTCCTTGCAGTCCTGCCCACGCGATATAAGGGGAGGGGGAGGGGTCACATATCTTAATAATCAATTTTTTACATTGAAGGCTGTCCTCATTTTCAAAATGGCTTTTCTCTGATAGTTTTCGAGCGTCATTTTCATTCGTAAATGCAAATTTTAAAAAAAAGAAAGAAAAAAAAAAAAGCATTAAGATTCATAAAAATATAAAAATTACACTTCTTATTCAGATACCAAGAAATTGAAGAATTTCCCACTTTCTTAAAAAAGCAAAGAATCATTCAGAAACTGCGCATTTTAAACCAATTTTTAGGACTCGATAGTTACATCATGTACACAGTTACCTTTACGTCATGAGGGAGCAATTGGCTGTCGCGGCCTGAAATTCAGTTTAAAACCACACATTTTACTGAGATTTCCCGAAAAATATTTTGTCTTTACCAAAAAAAAAAAAAAAAAAAAAAAAAAAAAAAACGCAAATCAATTAAAATACATTTTTTCAAATACATTTTTTTAAAATAAATGGTCTTACATCTGATATTAAAAATGACATTACGGATGCGCCATAAATTACCTATACGTGCTGAGTTTCAAAGAGTTAGAAACATTCTCGGTTTTGAGCAAGGGCTAAAATCTGAAAGAATTTAATAATATTATTATTTTTTTTATAATGACCTTTAGAAAGTTTCTTCGATCAGGTGGGAAAATCGTCCTGCCTAGGGGTATGCCAAAACATAGAAAAATCTAAGGATGATATGGCATAAGACTGCTGTATAAAGCGATTTTTTTTTCGATTCTTTTTTATTTCATTCCAAAAATTCATCAAATTCCTTTTTCATGCCAAAATCCATGCCTGCCCCGGGAGCAAAAAAGGCTAGTTTCAGCCGCGCGTGTATGCAACTAATTTAACACGATGATACACTGAAAAGATATAGTTATTTATCCCGAGAACTGTTTACTAACTGTATTTTTTAAAACAAAATAAAGATATTCACATGGAATGCACCTTTGGATCGAACCATGTTCAGCGGGCGTATATTAAGTTTATTTTTTATTGTGTTGGAAAACACAATCAGCAGAACCCTTAATGGGTTTTTCAATGTAGGATATGTATCGGGAGGCTGAAATTTTTCGAACGGCAGTTCGAACATGGAGTATTTTATGGTCTGGTTTATCGCGTTTTGCATTTCCGTATTTTTTGGTATAAATCATTATTGATTCCTAATTACTCACATTCATGACCACTTTTTATTCTCTTGTATAATCAAATTAACGCCAGTAACCCTCCGCCATAGTTATAGCGTGTACTCTCTAGGTAACCTTCTACTTATAGCGTATACTGTAAGACTCAAGGAGCTTTGGGGACCAACTCTATGGCCAAGGACTGACCCCATGGCTTTGCGTGAACTGTCACGAACAGAAAATAGTGCAACATTCAAGTTTCTTCCGATTTCGAAAAAGTGGCAACAGCAGAACTGATGAATAATTTTCTGGAACTTTCGAGGAGTTTAAAATAAAAACTGAAAATCGTAGTATGAAATATCGACATGTAGTAGTGATTTTTGTTAAGAAAGTGAATATGCTCGTTTTCCTTGTGTCGCAATAAATAAAGAAAAAAAATATATTGGATTCTTCAACTCAAGACTTGAAATTTATTCATCTTCTACAAATTACTGTGTTTCTAAATGAACTAAGTTACAGACCTGTGCAGCGGGAACTTAATTGGCGTAGTCTGGTAGGATGCAAGGTGAGAGCTTTTTATTAATGTGACTTCCCATTATAAGGATTTATATTGTATCCATGATAAATTTATTAAGATTTTTGCGATTTATTTCATATTTTGACGTTAAGGAAAGGAATTTGTTTTGAATGTAACTAAGTAGTACGTCAGTGCTAAGGTGTAGTAGTATTGTAGCAGTATAGGAGTGATGTTTTGTAGTGCCGGCTGAATGGAGGATATTTTGAATTGATTTTGGTTGTGATTTTTTTTTTATTGTTGGTTTTATATATGAGATGTTTTGCTATGAAAGTAGGGCTGTGTATATTTCGGAGAGTAATTGAGTATTGGTTGTATATATATGTTAATTGAAGGATTTATAAATTATGATGTGTGTTCATTTATGTGGTGTGTATATTTTTGTTTTAATATGAATCTGGATTGATTTATGAAGTAGTATTAGTTGAAGAGTTGTATTGTGACGTGATACTGTGAAGGTGTTGAATTTTGAAATTGCTATGGTGCTCGCAATGGTATTGAATTTATGTGCGTGATATGGTTACAAAGTGCGACTTATTTCTGGTGTTTATTAGAGTGGTGGATTAGTGATTCCGAGTTACGGTTAATTTGAGTTTTCGCCAATTTGTTGGACAGTTTACTACCCTCTTGAGAAACTATTTAAAAAGTAACAATGTCATTTTTGGGTAAGGCTCGTAAAGAAGATTTACGATGTTTGGCTGAAGAATTGGGAGAGCACCCTGAACCGGATGCAATAATAGCTGATTTAAAGCAACTAATTATGGCGAGTAAAAACTATGAAGCAGAGTTTGTGAAGGGATTGATGGAAACTATTATAGAGACGAGAAAAGAGAATGAGGCGAAACGAAAGGAGATGGAAAAAATTGCGTTGGAAAGAGAAGAAAGGGAGTTAAAAATTGCGTTGGAAAGAGAAGAGAGGGAGTTTAAAATTGCGTCGGAAAGAGAAGAGAGGGAGTTTGAGTTGGAGAAGTTGAGGATAGCGAAAGATAGCGAAAAAGCGGGAATTGATGGATTGGAAATGAAAGCTTATAATTATGGAATTGAATTTCCGAAACTTATGCCGAAATTTAATGTCAAGGAGGACGACATTGTTTTGTATTTATCTATTTTTGAACGTCAAGCAAAGAGGATGTGTGTAGATCCAGAACATTGGGTATCGAACTTGTTGGTTTTGCTGCCGTCCGATATTATACAGGTTCTCGCACGTGAGGCAGAGGAAAAATTTGAAGATTATGAATATATTAAAGGGATTCTACTGAGACGGTTTAAGTTATGTCCTGAGAGATTCCGTAGAAAGTTTATGGAACATCAAAGAAACCCTGAACGCACCTGGCGAGAATTTGTATTTGAATTAAATGGTTATTTTCAAGAATGGATTGATGGACTTAAAATTGTTGATTTCAATTCTTTAAAAGATTTGATTGTAACTGATCAATTAAAAAGAAGAGTGCCTGATGAGATTCGAGATCATTTTGTGGATGAATGGCCTAAAATAGTATCTCCTACTGATTTGGCTGAGAAACTTGACTTATATGAAAGTGTGCGACAAGATTTTAGGAAGTTAGATAAGAAAGATAGATTTTCAGAGGAGAAGAGTAATTTTTCATTTTATCCTAAGCACACTGATAATAGAAATCCTGGTTTTGCATCGGATCGCAGATATGAGTCAAGAGTTGGTACTTATAAAGCAAGGACACGGATACCTAATAAAATTACTTGTTATTCGTGTGGACAAGAGGGTCACAAGGCTTCATTTTGCCCAAATCAACGTAGTACTCAAGGTGTACAAAGAGCGCAAACGAACTCTGTGCAATCGAATGAGAAAGTTGGAGAAGAGCAGTCATCGATATTAACTGCAAGAATAACAATACCTGTTTCGTCCTGTGTGAAAAGAGAGGGGAAATTTAATGAATTGGAAGTGGTTAGGATTAGATGTGGAAGTAATGTGTTGGACGGTATCTATGATTCTGGTACACAGATCTCGGTGATACGGGCAGACTTAGTCAAGGATGTATCAGTTGAAGGAGAAGGAACGATTGTGATAACTTCAGCATTCGGAGAGAGAGAAGTCGCTCCATTAAAAAGAATACCGATGAAAATAGATGATAAAATTCATGGAAATGTAATGGTAACTTGTGCCGTTTCCAAGAAACTGGTGAATGAGATGCCTATATGTCCAACTGCTTATGAAGCATTAAACCATAAGGTTATATTATATACGAAGGTTGAGAATGTCTCTGATCTCACTGGTGATGTTGATTTGGAGGGTGGAAATAAGTTAGAAATGGACAATGAGCGTGGAAAGGTTGAAAAGTTGAATTCTGATCCTGGAAAAGATGAACTTGATTTGAGTGAGAAGGAAACAGAGGAATCTTTTATGAAATTACAAAGAGCTGACGATACTTTAAGAAATATTTGGGAAATTGATAAAAATAATAAAAGTGCTTATTTTATAGAGGAAGGTATTCTTATGCATTCTGAAGATGTCTGTGGTGAATTTGTGAAGCAGGTGGCGTTACCTCAGTGTAAGAGACAGTGTATTTTATCTGTTGCTGACGAAATTCCTTTGGCGGATCATTTGGAAAAAGTAAAAAAAAAAAAAAAAAAAAAAAAGGGGATTGCATAATGTTTAAATTTTGATGTATTTTGGTATTTCTGTTGTTCATGCTTATATTTAGTGTATATATTGTGGTATTTGTATATATTTATTTTAAAAGAAATGGGAAGATTCACATTGCTCTCATCCTTGCTAATATTTTTTTTTGTGTGTATATACTTTAAAGCTTCATTGTGTCAAAAGCCACTAATGAGCTCTTTTAGGGGGGAGTTGTAAGACTCAAGGAGCTTTGGGGACCAACTCTATGGCCAAGGACTGACCCCATGGCTTTGCGTGAACTGTCACGAACAGAAAATAGTGCAACATTCAAGTTTCTTCCGATTTCGAAAAAGTGGCAACAGCAGAACTGATGAATAATTTTCTGGAACTTTCGAGGAGTTTAAAATAAAAACTGAAAATCGTAGTATGAAATATCGACATGTAGTAGTGATTTTTGTTAAGAAAGTGAATATGCTCGTTTTCCTTGTGTCGCAATAAATAAAGAAAAAAAATATATTGGATTCTTCAACTCAAGACTTGAAATTTATTCATCTTCTACAAATTACTGTGTTTCTAAATGAACTAAGTTACAGACCTGTGCAGCGGGAACTTAATTTATACCATCTGTTTTTTACGAATATACTATTGATTCATAACAATGGGGAATCCAAAGGGAAGGTCCTGAGCAGTGTTGGGTATGAACGAGCTCACTGAACGAAAACTCACGAGCTTCGCTCACTATTTGTGAATTTTGAACTGAACTTCGCTCACTATTTTATAAACGAGCGTGAACTGAACGGAAACTCAAAAAATAGACGAGTTTGAACGAAATTTACGTTCAATTTTTTCATAATTTATTAGAATTTTTCCAGACCTTAGTACACTTTTTCCCTCCTTCAAATGCCATTTAGAGGCCTACACGAGCCTCAGGACGGGTTAAGTCTGGATATCACTTCTCTGGGTAGTATCCTAGTCTTACTTCTTCTGCAGACTCGGATCGCGCCGAACCGGGCCTGGGCTGTATACAATTTCGCCTAAAATAGATATATACATTTTCTTTTGTTTTGTTAAGCACAAAATTCCGTTACGCGCAGGTTTCTTTTCTCAAGTTTTACCGTATTTTAATTTTATTGCCTATTTTCATTCTTCCTAATCTTCACGGACCAAAATAAGAAGTTCCGGTTGAATCATCCCGTATGAAAATCCTTCCAAGTCTGTTCAAAAATGAGTAAAATTTGGCTTGATTTTGCGAAAAAGCACACTTTTAAGTTGCCATTATTATACAATTAAAGATGGGAGTTTTATTCTTTTTTAAGAATCGTAGATTCCAGGCCTTTTTAAATAGAGTTAAATATATGGAACAAACTGTCTATGACGGAATTTCCTTTTAAACTGAAAGCTGAAAATTTCTTTTAAAGTTCTTTTAAACTGTTCATCCATGTAAAATGAATACAATAATACGGTAGAAAAAATACGTTAAACATTTACACTTGCTAAAAAGGAAACTTATTTTTTTTCTTTCCAATGCGGTTTCATCTTAGAAGATTTTACTTTTACCATATATCATTTTTTAGATTTTTATAGATAACATAGAAGATGGATTAATAATACTAATGATAGCTGAAACATTTACATACAACTAACAAAGGTTCATTAAAAGCATAAACATCGCAGCCTACGGCACTTCTGCATAAATGGAGATTTTAAACAGACTAAGGTAAGTTTTTTTGGCCAGAACTCTTCCGTAAGGGTAAATATCAATGTCCTGTAGAAATGTACTCGGGGTCGGGCCGGGTTCGATGCGAAATTTAAACTTTTCCGGGCCGGGCCAAGGTCGGGCCTTGGTTTTAGCTATTATATCGGGCCGGGTCGAGCCTTGATTTTAGCTATTATATCGGGCCAGGACGGGCCGCTAAATTTTCTCTACAAGCCGGGCTGGGCTCGGGCCGAAATATTTATTTTAATATCGGGCCGGACATTTTTTTTTTAATGGATCGAGCCTGGAAATTTCCGTCCGTGCATACCTCTATCTTACATATCGAATAATCAAATGATTAGTTCACAAAATTTTGTAAGTTTGGACAATAATATCCAAACATAAAAAAGTGAACTTTTTAGTGAACTTCGTTCACTTTTACAAGCGAGTTTGATTTGAACGAGTTCGTTTGAAAATTTTTGAATTTGAACGTGAACTTAAATCACTTTTCAGAAATTGAACGTGAGTTTGAGTTAGTTCGTTTATTTTGTGAACGTGCCCAACACTGGTCCTGAGGGTCATAACTTCCCATCTCAACATATCGATTTGTTGATCGTGACCTCCGTAATTCTGTAGCAAAAACGATTAACTTTATTTTAAATAAAAAATAAAGGAAATCGGTACAATAGTTTTCGAGGAAAAGAGTCAAGTTTGAAAACAGAGTTTCGAGAAAAACGAGTTTAAAGTTTTACAATAGTGTTATCTTCGACGAGCAAAAAATTACGTATGGAATTGAAATATTACGAAACTATTTTAGGGAAATAATCTAAATCTACACATATTAGATATGTAAAAAATGCAAAATAAAATAAATCGAAAATTTTGACTAAAGTAAATTCTCAAATTCCCTGTTCAACAACTCGAAACTTTATGACACAATTCTAACTCATTTGTCATTTTTTAAGTAAAGACATAACATTGGCAGGGACTGACTTTTGAAGCGATTTGTAATCGAATAACGTTTTCCATATTTTTGATTAATCAATTATCCAGTTATAAGCTATTTTTGTCATATGACGACAATTTCCCTCTTTTTCTCGCACGTCGACGCTAATGTTGGGAATTCAGTTTAAAACGCCCACTTCACGTTTGACAGTATTATTTGAGAGATATTATGCCTTTACCAAACAATAAAAAACACATAGTTTCTGAATAAGAACAATTTAGAATTTTACGCGTTTTCAAACAAAAATTAATTCAGAAATTTGCTCCTTCGGATTTGAGAACAAACCTTAAACCGTCCATCCTTGAAAAAAAAATAAGGAATATGTCTCCCCCCTCCCTTCCCCTATCTAGTTAATCTAATTAATTCCTGATTCGTCTGCAAGAGGTTGTGAAATTCACAACTGGTGTTCCTTGTAAAATGAAAGGCTTTCACTCAGAGCATCTCTCAGTTTTACTACTGCATCTTTTTTGGAAGACACGTGTCAGGTAAAACAAAAAAACTTCTGAAAGAAAAGGTGTACAAAAACTAGTCTGGCGAGCTGGAGAGAAGGCATCATGAGGCCCAATTCTGGTCGTTCGGGTCGCTTTTAAAAGGTCATGACCGGAAAATTTCGACCAGTTACCGGATGGTTTCTCTTTCAGAGTTACGTGAGTAACGCATACAAATTGCTTTTTAATTATACAGGGTGTCACCTATTACCGCTTTCCAACTCCTAAAGCGTTTACCTTAGAGCAGTAGTTGTGGTCCCCAACGTGGGGGGTACACTTCGGACTATTTAACTTTTTTAGGGAGGCACTTCCAAATTTGTTACTCGCCTATTCACTTTTGGAGTGCGTTCATAATTATATAAATACCTATATATAATTATGAACTAAAAACTATAGTCGTTGTCAGGTCCGTTCATCTGTCTGTCCACATATAATACCGTAGAAACTACCCAACCGAATGGTTTGAAATTTAATATATATATATATATACAAGTCTTGCCCTATATTACGTATGATGAGTAAGTAATATGCATTTTAAATGTACCATTATCCGGAAAACTTTAGCGTTTTCGAATCCATTATCATACCACCACTACGTTCAACATCCTACAGGAAAAAGAATTCACCAGAGAAAATTTATGTATCATTCCATATTGCAACAGCTTCTAATTTCTGATCAAGAGAATAACATGAAAATTTCAGCTTCGCAATCCCGCCTTTTTGATGTTCCTAAAATCTGAGATGTCGCAAATATCAAGACTATACACACTGTAAAAAAAAAAGGGTCGATCTACTAAAAAAACTTTAGTAATCCTTGTAATTACTAAAAAATGTTTAGTAATCTTAGTCGGTTACTAGAAAATCTGTAAGAATTACTAGAAAAAAGTTAGCAACGAATAGAGTTAATAGTTTTATATTTTTAATAGCTATTACTAAAACACACTTGGCGTGGCCTCGATGGCATAGTGGTTATAGTAACGGACTCCAGGCTGAAAGGTCCCGGGTTCAAAACTGGACAGCGCCAAGTACACCCTGAATGTATGTAGTGTAAGTACTCTATAATAAAGGGGTTATGAATTTCCTGTTGGATATAGTCGCAATGTTTGGTGCTGCTATCTATTGCGTTTTTGCCGAAAATCTATCGCTTCAGAAATCTGGATGCAGCTCGAAGGAAGCTCCTGCCCTTCGGACGCACGTAATTGTTATTAAAAATAATTTTGGAGCTATTACTAAAATTTGCTTTGTGGCTCATACTAAAAAAATTTAAGTTAGTTATACAAAATATTCTTTTGTTCAGTTTACAAAAGAAATGCTTGTTTAACTTGCAAAAAAAAAAATTTGTAGTGGTTACTAAAAAATTCTGTGGAATACAAATTTACTAAAAAATTTTTAGTAACCTCTTGAATTTTTTTTTACAGTGCAGATGATAATACAAATACAGCAAATATGTATTATGAAATATTTTTTTTTTATCATCTCTTTTTAAAATCTATACTACGTATGATGCGTAAGTAGTATGTACTTTAAATATACCGTTATCCGGGAAACTTTAGCTTTTTGGATCCATTAATCATACCACCACTGTTTTGAACATCTTACAGGAAAAAGAATTCGCCAGAGAAAATTTATGTATTCTTTCATATTGCAACAGATTCAAATTTCTGATCAGGAGAATAACAAAAAAATTTCAGCTTCGCAATCCCGCCTTTTGGGTGTTTATAAAATCTGAGATGTCGCAAATATCAAGACTTGCAAATACAGCAGATACGTAATTTGAAACATTTTTTTTCATCCCCAAAATGGATAATAATTTTAAGCATGGCCACTAAAATAACGAAATTCAATGCGAAGCAAAATTTTAGAACAGATGTGTCGCTTACAAGGCTGATATTTTTTTTAGGTGCTTTCGTATGTATATACATATGTATAGTCTTTGTTCAGTCCGTCCGTCTGTCCGCATAACAGAGCAAAAACTACCCAACCGAATCGTTTCAAGTTTAAAATAAACAATTTTTGCATAATTTTGTCAAAGCACTTCAAATTTTATGAAAATCAGATCCATAATTCAATTACAAGGACAATCAAAAGTATTCATTACGGTCAATGGGAAATATTACATTACGATCAATGGGAAAAAATAGTTTCAAGGTCATTAGGTGCGTTCCTAATTATGTAAATACGTAGCACCTATTGTTGTCTCTCAGTCCGTCCGTCTGTCCGTCTGTCTGTCTGTCCGCATATAACAACCAGTGGTGTAGTCGAGGGGGGACGGCGTCCCCCCACTTTTTATTTTCTTTCAAGCGTCCCCTTACTTTTTTATCGCAAGGGGGACGCTAAGGACGCGAGGGGACGCAAATCTTCCTGATTCATTAAATAGTTAAAATTAAAAAAAAAAATAACAATAATGTAAAGTATAGATTAATATTTTAAACCATTTTAGTTTTCTTTAACAACATAACAACGGCACTCAAAAAGACAAATTACCAGTAATGAAATACCGCGCTAACATTCGTTTTTTCAAAGACATACATTATAATGTATGCTATAACTATAGGTAAAGTATAGTTTACCTCGGAAGTCTATTATCCCCTTCCTTTTTCCTAACAGAAAGATCGCACAAACTCCCGATTTGGACTTGGGCACATCGCTATCTCAGTTTTAAAAATATCCAGATGTTCGAGTATTGAAAGCCGGGTCATTTTTTACTCACATGACAATTAGCACCAGCGTGTTTCCATTAATCAGTAAATAAGGTCTTTAAAGACATTCAGGGTAATCGTCATAGCTGTCTCAGACTGCTAGTTAGTAATCTTCATCAATCGGCCAGTTTATGGCGTCTGCAGTTGAATATAGTCAATAAAAGGACATCAATGCAGATTCGACAACTTCTGATACTGTTTAGTGAAAGAATCCCCCAGAACGATTATCCTCCCTTCTCTCGTTCACGTTGACAATTATTTCTTGATTAAATACAAGGTTTGTACTAGCTTAAATTGGAGCGAGTATCTCCGAGTTGCCTCGTTTTTTTCTAGCCATAAATATTTTGTATCACAATTTTAAATTTTGAGGGGAAAATAACAATGAAACGATGTAGGCAGCCAAAACTGAAAAGATTTGCAATTTCTTCCAAACGTTGCTGTACAAAAACAGATGCGAAATCACCGACCACAATTGCAGATCAAAAGTCGGATTCAACAAAATTATGTATTTTTTGAGTTTTGATCAATAATATCTTAATTTATTTGCTATATTTTGAACTTTTGATAAGAGTTATATATTTGCCAAACATCAATAGGTTTTTGTTCCAAAACTATGGGGGCGGAAAAGAAACATGGGCATCCATCATCAATGGTGGTTCAGCAGAATTGCCCGTCTAAATTTTCAAATTTAATTAATTGAATTTTCTTTCTCTCTCAAAATTTTCAAAAAATAATACAGCTCGTTTTTCTCAGGGGTTTTAGTAATTGGTTAACAGGTTAAAGTAATTGATAACCAAGAATTATTCATTAGGGAGGTATTGTCCACCTGAAGCCTCCGTAAAAGACTATTTGTAATTCTGTTTCTCTTTTGCATTTGTGATTTTTTTTTCTTTTTTTTTTTGGTAAACACGAGATTAAAATACATCAAGCGTTAAGAAAAAGAAAAAAAATAATAACATCTGTTTCATTAATTTATTTTGTAAAAAAGATGATAGAAATTTAATTTGGGGTTTTTAACATACGTCATATTTGTTATATTTCTAAATAAAAATTTTAATGATATATTGAATTACTGCAATATTGTTTTAAAATGTCTGCAAACTCTATAAAGTTTGCAGCACCATAAAAAATACAAAATAAAAATACAATGTTTTGAACTTAGATTACCACACTGTCTATATATACAGGGTGTCCCAGAACTTCGTGTACAAACTTTGAGAGGGGGTAGAAAACATCGTTTGGAACCACAATTATATAGGAAAGCATGGGCGGAAAAGTCACCCTTACACAGTCCCTTTCACAGACAGTGGTTTGTTTATGAAGCTACAAATTTTTTAATACAAAATGGATATTGATACCAGAATTTTAATACATTTTTTCCACGTATTACGTATGTGAAATGTCTTTCTTTTCTTCTTTGCAAATACATCTTTCCGCAATTTCTGATGTCTGTCATATTTTTCAACATTTTAGCAATTTCTAATAACTACTATGACACTTGATTTCAAAGAAAGAAACATAATTTTAAATTTAATTTAAACTTAAATCATTTTTTGTACTTTTTTCTGTGTAATAAAGCGCTCTACACTGCTTTCTGCATTATCTCATAACTGTGTCTTTGTGTTTCTTTAAGCTTTTCACAGACAGAGCACTTCCATTGCTAAAATGTAGAAAAATGTTATTGATGTCAGAAATTGCGAAAAAATGAATTTACAAAGAGGAAAAGAGAGACATTTCACATATACCACAGCCAAACTCCATGAGCGCTTTCCGTTCCTTATAAGGAGAGGAGAGGAGGGCATTGAGTTCGGCCGTGCATATACATAATAAATGGAAAAATTATATTAAAATTCTAGTGTCAATGTTCATTTTGTGTTAAAATTTTTGTAGCTTCATAGACAAACCACTGTCTGTGAAAGGTTTAACAAGTGAAGGTGACGTTTCCGCTCATGCTTTTCTATATAATTGTGGTTTCAAACGATGTTCTCTACCACCCCTCAAAGTTTGTACAGGAAGTTCTGGGACATCCTGTATTATTATGATTTACTATTTACTATAGAGATTCGTTAATGCGTTAATCTTTATCTAGCGTTTAATCTTTATCACGTTGCATAACTCTTGTTGTACAATAATTTTTTGAAAAGCGTATTGTGAAATTGATATACGTCATTGAGGAGGGAGTTAACGTCACCCACTGAAAACATAAGGAATGTATCATATCAGTTTTCTTTAACCATGTATGAGCAATATTGCAGGATGCGCATTTCCAATCTTAACTAATTTTTATTACATTACTAGCTGAGTCGCCCGGCATTGCTCGGACCCGTAATAATATTCTAAAATACACCTGAAATTCGTACTACAAAATGTTGTAGAAAGACCTTATCTCGAACTTAATCACCGCTGCCTACGGTACCGTTTAGCAGAAATGCTGTACACACACGGTAAAAAAAAGGGGGGGGGGGATAAATTTCACATTCTACCACCAGATGGCGAACTCTTTCTTAACAAAACCGTTTCTGGACTTAAAAAAGATATTTCATGAGATTATTATTCGAAAATACGGATGAGTACACTTTTAAAATTCTATATTAAATATGCATTTTTATCCCAGGGCTCTGAAATATCCGCATCTAAAACGGTACGGTCTCAAATATTTGATCAATACCTCTCTAAAATAATTATTGCCCCCCTACCCCACTCTAAAATTTATATTAAGTGTTATAAACAATCTGAAAATTTATATTAAATAAGTAATATTTATTCCAGGGCTTAGTAAAAATCCCTCATTTGAAATGGTAGAAAACGGTACATTTTTAAATATTTGATCGCTCCCCCTAAAAAATTCACCGCCCCGTATTTCATGCTCACTGACCTTTAAAATATTTACTATGCGTTATAATGTATCTGAAAGCTCAAAAGGATCGTTTTGTGAGTTTTTTTTTTCCTTAATTTTAGTTAATTCGCGTTTCAGCGTTTCTTTTTCTTTTTTTAAATCAACTTTTTATTTAAAAGAAAACTTGGATTTAATTAATATATAAGGTTGTAATTGAGCGACTGCGAAGAAATTTATATATTTAAAATCAGCGAAAAATTCTTCATTTGAATTGATAAAAATGAAATTCATAAATTAAACATTCGAAAATATTTACAGGTCGTCTAAAAATGCCACTACTATCTGACGCTCAGCTGTCTGAATTACAAAACACCTGTTCTCATTCAGAAAGATTTCTCGAAATTCTGTTTCTTTGAAAGGAAATAAAATGAGATTTTATAAATGGATTTTTACGGATTTTTCAACTATTTACAGGAGTATGAAAATTATTTTTAGAATTTCTGAAAGAGGAATTTTTTCTGCATGTAGCTGTCTAATTTTTGAGTTTTTATGTCCAGAAGAATTTAAAATACAGCCCTTTATTAAAAAGCCTAGTACATTAATCGCCATGGCAACCCTGTATTTACAGTAACCTTTTTCCTTTTCTTTGAATTTTCGAAGAAATATTCTGTGGTTTAAGAAAAATATATGCCTTTATTGAATTATGAATACTTTTCCTTTCTTCTAATTTTCATTTATTTATTATTTATATATATATATGTTTGATTTTATTGATTCATAAAATACATTGATTATAAAATATTATCATTTTTTTAAATAAATATTTGTTAATGAGAATAATTTTTAATATTTAATTTTAATTATTTATACATTTATTTTTATTGTTATACTATGAGTTATTAAAATATTATAATTTCTTTAAATCAATTCTTGACAATGAAACTAATTTTTAACATTTAATTTTATTTATTCATACATTTTTTTAATTAATTTACTATCAGTTAATAAAATATTTAAAATTTTTAATGAATTCCTGTTAGTGAAACTAATTTTTAATACTTAATTTTATTTATTTAGACAATTACTTTTATTATTTTACTATCACTTAATAAAATCAGGATTGCAATTCACTTCTTATTCACTTCTTACACTAATAAAGAACATGTCACTACAAGCCAAATTCTTATTAGTTGTCAACATTTTAATCCCATTATTTTTTAATCTTTTCTCTTAAATAAATTGAAATGGAAATTTTCGCTTAATTGAAATGCATAAACTCTGAAGATTTCACTATCAAAAAATTATTGAAGGAAAAATTGAAAATTGTACGTATTCTAAATGTTTTTTATCGGAGTAGTTCGAAGATTGATCTTTTAAAAAATTATGCAATTTTGCATCAAAATGGATGCTTTACTAACTTCGCAATAAACATAATACAGATTATCTTTCTTTAATCTCGCCTCTTGTATCCCTTAAACTATCATCCACGCCCATATTGACCTATGAGGAGGAAAACGACGGAAAAATCCATTAAACCGCGCTCCTTGCAGTCCTGCCCACGCGATATAAGGGGAGGGGGAGGGGTCACATATCTTAATAATCAATTTTTTACATTGAAGGCTGTCCTCATTTTCAAAATGGCTTTTCTCTGATAGTTTTCGAGCGTCATTTTCATTCGTAAATGCAAATTTTAAAAAAAAAGAAAGAAAAAAAAAAAGCATTAAGATTCATAAAAATATAAAAATTACACTTCTTATTCAGATACCAAGAAATTGAAGAATTTCCCACTTTCTTAAAAAAGCAAAGAATCATTCAGAAACTGCGCATTTTAAACCAATTTTTAGGACTCGATAGTTACATCATGTACACAGTTACCTTTACGTCATGAGGGAGCAATTGGCTGTCGCGGCCTGAAATTCAGTTTAAAACCACACATTTTACTGAGATTTCCCGAAAAATATTTTGTCTTTACCAAAAAAAAAAAAAAAAAAAAAAAACGCAAATCAATTAAAATACATTTTTTCAAATACATTTTTTTAAAATAAATGGTCTTACATCTGATATTAAAAATGACATTACGGATGCGCCATAAATTACCTATACGTGCTGAGTTTCAAAGAGTTAGAAACATTCTCGGTTTTGAGCAAGGGCTAAAATCTGAAAGAATTTAATAATATTATTATTTTTTTTATAATGACCTTTAGAAAGTTTCTTCGATCAGGTGGGAAAATCGTCCTGCCTAGGGGTATGCCAAAACATAGAAAAATCTAAGGATGATATGGCATAAGACTGCTGTATAAAGCGATTTTTTTTTCGATTCTTTTTTATTTCATTCCAAAAATTCATCAAATTCCTTTTTCATGCCAAAATCCATGCCTGCCCCGGGAGCAAAAAAGGCTAGTTTCAGCCGCGCGTGTATGCAACTAATTTAACACGATGATACACTGAAAAGATATAGTTATTTATCCCGAGAACTGTTTACTAACTGTATTTTTTAAAACAAAATAAAGATATTCACATGGAATGCACCTTTGGATCGAACCATGTTCAGCGGGCGTATATTAAGTTTATTTTTTATTGTGTTGGAAAACACAATCAGCAGAACCCTTAATGGGTTTTTCAATGTAGGATATGTATCGGGAGGCTGAAATTTTTCGAACGGCAGTTCGAACATGGAGTATTTTATGGTCTGGTTTATCGCGTTTTGCATTTCCGTATTTTTTGGTATAAATCATTATTGATTCCTAATTACTCACATTCATGACCACTTTTTATTCTCTTGTATAATCAAATTAACGCCAGTAACCCTCCGCCATAGTTATAGCGTGTACTCTCTAGGTAACCTTCTACTTATAGCGTATACTGTAAGACTCAAGGAGCTTTGGGGACCAACTCTATGGCCAAGGACTGACCCCATGGCTTTGCGTGAACTGTCACGAACAGAAAATAGTGCAACATTCAAGTTTCTTCCGATTTCGAAAAAGTGGCAACAGCAGAACTGATGAATAATTTTCTGGAACTTTCGAGGAGTTTAAAATAAAAACTGAAAATCGTAGTATGAAATATCGACATGTAGTAGTGATTTTTGTTAAGAAAGTGAATATGCTCGTTTTCCTTGTGTCGCAATAAATAAAGAAAAAAAATATATTGGATTCTTCAACTCAAGACTTGAAATTTATTCATCTTCTACAAATTACTGTGTTTCTAAATGAACTAAGTTACAGACCTGTGCAGCGGGAACTTAATTGGCGTAGTCTGGTAGGATGCAAGGTGAGAGCTTTTTATTAATGTGACTTCCCATTATAAGGATTTATATTGTATCCATGATAAATTTATTAAGATTTTTGCGATTTATTTCATATTTTGACGTTAAGGAAAGGAATTTGTTTTGAATGTAACTAAGTAGTACGTCAGTGCTAAGGTGTAGTAGTATTGTAGCAGTATAGGAGTGATGTTTTGTAGTGCCGGCTGAATGGAGGATATTTTGAATTGATTTTGGTTGTGATTTTTTTTTATTGTTGGTTTTATATATGAGATGTTTTGCTATGAAAGTAGGGCTGTGTATATTTCGGAGAGTAATTGAGTATTGGTTGTATATATATGTTAATTGAAGGATTTATAAATTATGATGTGTGTTCATTTATGTGGTGTGTATATTTTTGTTTTAATATGAATCTGGATTGATTTATGAAGTAGTATTAGTTGAAGAGTTGTATTGTGACGTGATACTGTGAAGGTGTTGAATTTTGAAATTGCTATGGTGCTCGCAATGGTATTGAATTTATGTGCGTGATATGGTTACAAAGTGCGACTTATTTCTGGTGTTTATTAGAGTGGTGGATTAGTGATTCCGAGTTACGGTTAATTTGAGTTTTCGCCAATTTGTTGGACAGTTTACTACCCTCTTGAGAAACTATTTAAAAAGTAACAATGTCATTTTTGGGTAAGGCTCGTAAAGAAGATTTACGATGTTTGGCTGAAGAATTGGGAGAGCACCCTGAACCGGATGCAATAATAGCTGATTTAAAGCAACTAATTATGGCGAGTAAAAACTATGAAGCAGAGTTTGTGAAGGGATTGATGGAAACTATTATAGAGACGAGAAAAGAGAATGAGGCGAAACGAAAGGAGATGGAAAAAATTGCGTTGGAAAGAGAAGAAAGGGAGTTAAAAATTGCGTTGGAAAGAGAAGAGAGGGAGTTTAAAATTGCGTCGGAAAGAGAAGAGAGGGAGTTTGAGTTGGAGAAGTTGAGGATAGCGAAAGATAGCGAAAAAGCGGGAATTGATGGATTGGAAATGAAAGCTTATAATTATGGAATTGAATTTCCGAAACTTATGCCGAAATTTAATGTCAAGGAGGACGACATTGTTTTGTATTTATCTATTTTTGAACGTCAAGCAAAGAGGATGTGTGTAGATCCAGAACATTGGGTATCGAACTTGTTGGTTTTGCTGCCGTCCGATATTATACAGGTTCTCGCACGTGAGGCAGAGGAAAAATTTGAAGATTATGAATATATTAAAGGGATTCTACTGAGACGGTTTAAGTTATGTCCTGAGAGATTCCGTAGAAAGTTTATGGAACATCAAAGAAACCCTGAACGCACCTGGCGAGAATTTGTATTTGAATTAAATGGTTATTTTCAAGAATGGATTGATGGACTTAAAATTGTTGATTTCAATTCTTTAAAAGATTTGATTGTAACTGATCAATTAAAAAGAAGAGTGCCTGATGAGATTCGAGATCATTTTGTGGATGAATGGCCTAAAATAGTATCTCCTACTGATTTGGCTGAGAAACTTGACTTATATGAAAGTGTGCGACAAGATTTTAGGAAGTTAGATAAGAAAGATAGATTTTCAGAGGAGAAGAGTAATTTTTCATTTTATCCTAAGCACACTGATAATAGAAATCCTGGTTTTGCATCGGATCGCAGATATGAGTCAAGAGTTGGTACTTATAAAGCAAGGACACGGATACCTAATAAAATTACTTGTTATTCGTGTGGACAAGAGGGTCACAAGGCTTCATTTTGCCCAAATCAACGTAGTACTCAAGGTGTACAAAGAGCGCAAACGAACTCTGTGCAATCGAATGAGAAAGTTGGAGAAGAGCAGTCATCGATATTAACTGCAAGAATAACAATACCTGTTTCGTCCTGTGTGAAAAGAGAGGGGAAATTTAATGAATTGGAAGTGGTTAGGATTAGATGTGGAAGTAATGTGTTGGACGGTATCTATGATTCTGGTACACAGATCTCGGTGATACGGGCAGACTTAGTCAAGGATGTATCAGTTGAAGGAGAAGGAACGATTGTGATAACTTCAGCATTCGGAGAGAGAGAAGTCGCTCCATTAAAAAGAATACCGATGAAAATAGATGATAAAATTCATGGAAATGTAATGGTAACTTGTGCCGTTTCCAAGAAACTGGTGAATGAGATGCCTATATGTCCAACTGCTTATGAAGCATTAAACCATAAGGTTATATTATATACGAAGGTTGAGAATGTCTCTGATCTCACTGGTGATGTTGATTTGGAGGGTGGAAATAAGTTAGAAATGGACAATGAGCGTGGAAAGGTTGAAAAGTTGAATTCTGATCCTGGAAAAGATGAACTTGATTTGAGTGAGAAGGAAACAGAGGAATCTTTTATGAAATTACAAAGAGCTGACGATACTTTAAGAAATATTTGGGAAATTGATAAAAATAATAAAAGTGCTTATTTTATAGAGGAAGGTATTCTTATGCATTCTGAAGATGTCTGTGGTGAATTTGTGAAGCAGGTGGCGTTACCTCAGTGTAAGAGACAGTGTATTTTATCTGTTGCTGACGAAATTCCTTTGGCGGATCATTTGGAAAAAGTAAAAAAAAAAAAAAAAAAAAAAAGGGGATTGCATAATGTTTAAATTTTGATGTATTTTGGTATTTCTGTTGTTCATGCTTATATTTAGTGTATATATTGTGGTATTTGTATATATTTATTTTAAAAGAAATGGGAAGATTCACATTGCTCTCATCCTTGCTAATATTTTTTTTTGTGTGTATATACTTTAAAGCTTCATTGTGTCAAAAGCCACTAATGAGCTCTTTTAGGGGGGAGTTGTAAGACTCAAGGAGCTTTGGGGACCAACTCTATGGCCAAGGACTGACCCCATGGCTTTGCGTGAACTGTCACGAACAGAAAATAGTGCAACATTCAAGTTTCTTCCGATTTCGAAAAAGTGGCAACAGCAGAACTGATGAATAATTTTCTGGAACTTTCGAGGAGTTTAAAATAAAAACTGAAAATCGTAGTATGAAATATCGACATGTAGTAGTGATTTTTGTTAAGAAAGTGAATATGCTCGTTTTCCTTGTGTCGCAATAAATAAAGAAAAAAAATATATTGGATTCTTCAACTCAAGACTTGAAATTTATTCATCTTCTACAAATTACTGTGTTTCTAAATGAACTAAGTTACAGACCTGTGCAGCGGGAACTTAATTTATACCATCTGTTTTTTACGAATATACTATTGATTCATAACAATGGGGAATCCAAAGGGAAGGTCCTGAGCAGTGTTGGGTATGAACGAGCTCACTGAACGAAAACTCACGAGCTTCGCTCACTATTTGTGAATTTTGAACTGAACTTCGCTCACTATTTTATAAACGAGCGTGAACTGAACGGAAACTCAAAAAATAGACGAGTTTGAACGAAATTTACGTTCAATTTTTTCATAATTTATTAGAATTTTTCCAGACCTTAGTACACTTTTTCCCTCCTTCAAATGCCATTTAGAGGCCTACACGAGCCTCAGGACGGGTTAAGTCTGGATATCACTTCTCTGGGTAGTATCCTAGTCTTACTTCTTCTGCAGACTCGGATCGCGCCGAACCGGGCCTGGGCTGTATACAATTTCGCCTAAAATAGATATATACATTTTCTTTTGTTTTGTTAAGCACAAAATTCCGTTACGCGCAGGTTTCTTTTCTCAAGTTTTACCGTATTTTAATTTTATTGCCTATTTTCATTCTTCCTAATCTTCACGGACCAAAATAAGAAGTTCCGGTTGAATCATCCCGTATGAAAATCCTTCCAAGTCTGTTCAAAAATGAGTAAAATTTGGCTTGATTTTGCGAAAAAGCACACTTTTAAGTTGCCATTATTATACAATTAAAGATGGGAGTTTTATTCTTTTTTAAGAATCGTAGATTCCAGGCCTTTTTAAATAGAGTTAAATATATGGAACAAACTGTCTATGACGGAATTTCCTTTTAAACTGAAAGCTGAAAATTTCTTTTAAAGTTCTTTTAAACTGTTCATCCATGTAAAATGAATACAATAATACGGTAGAAAAAATACGTTAAACATTTACACTTGCTAAAAAGGAAACTTATTTTTTTTCTTTCCAATGCGGTTTCATCTTAGAAGATTTTACTTTTACCATATATCATTTTTTAGATTTTTATAGATAACATAGAAGATGGATTAATAATACTAATGATAGCTGAAACATTTACATACAACTAACAAAGGTTCATTAAAAGCATAAACATCGCAGCCTACGGCACTTCTGCATAAATGGAGATTTTAAACAGACTAAGGTAAGTTTTTTTGGCCAGAACTCTTCCGTAAGGGTAAATATCAATGTCCTGTAGAAATGTACTCGGGGTCGGGCCGGGTTCGATGCGAAATTTAAACTTTTCCGGGCCGGGCCAAGGTCGGGCCTTGGTTTTAGCTATTATATCGGGCCGGGTCGAGCCTTGATTTTAGCTATTATATCGGGCCAGGACGGGCCGCTAAATTTTCTCTACAAGCCGGGCTGGGCTCGGGCCGAAATATTTATTTTAATATCGGGCCGGACATTTTTTTTTAATGGATCGAGCCTGGAAATTTCCGTCCGTGCATACCTCTATCTTACATATCGAATAATCAAATGATTAGTTCACAAAATTTTGTAAGTTTGGACAATAATATCCAAACATAAAAAAGTGAACTTTTTAGTGAACTTCGTTCACTTTTACAAGCGAGTTTGATTTGAACGAGTTCGTTTGAAAATTTTTGAATTTGAACGTGAACTTAAATCACTTTTCAGAAATTGAACGTGAGTTTGAGTTAGTTCGTTTATTTTGTGAACGTGCCCAACACTGGTCCTGAGGGTCATAACTTCCCATCTCAACATATCGATTTGTTGATCGTGACCTCCGTAATTCTGTAGCAAAAACGATTAACTTTATTTTAAATAAAAAATAAAGGAAATCGGTACAATAGTTTTCGAGGAAAAGAGTCAAGTTTGAAAACAGAGTTTCGAGAAAAACGAGTTTAAAGTTTTACAATAGTGTTATCTTCGACGAGCAAAAAATTACGTATGGAATTGAAATATTACGAAACTATTTTAGGGAAATAATCTAAATCTACACATATTAGATATGTAAAAAATGCAAAATAAAATAAATCGAAAATTTTGACTAAAGTAAATTCTCAAATTCCCTGTTCAACAACTCGAAACTTTATGACACAATTCTAACTCATTTGTCATTTTTTAAGTAAAGACATAACATTGGCAGGGACTGACTTTTGAAGCGATTTGTAATCGAATAACGTTTTCCATATTTTTGATTAATCAATTATCCAGTTATAAGCTATTTTTGTCATATGACGACAATTTCCCTCTTTTTCTCGCACGTCGACGCTAATGTTGGGAATTCAGTTTAAAACGCCCACTTCACGTTTGACAGTATTATTTGAGAGATATTATGCCTTTACCAAACAATAAAAAACACATAGTTTCTGAATAAGAACAATTTAGAATTTTACGCGTTTTCAAACAAAAATTAATTCAGAAATGTGCTCCTTCGGATTTGAGAACAAACCTTAAACCGTCCATCCTTGAAAAAAAAATAAGGAATATGTCTCCCCCCTCCCTTCCCCTATCTAGTTAATCTAATTAATTCCTGATTCGTCTGCAAGAGGTTGTGAAATTCACAACTGGTGTTCCTTGTAAAATGAAAGGCTTTCACTCAGAGCATCTCTCAGTTTTACTACTGCATCTTTTTTGGAAGACACGTGTCAGGTAAAACAAAAAAACTTCTGAAAGAAAAGGTGTACAAAAACTAGTCTGGCGAGCTGGAGAGAAGGCATCATGAGGCCCAATTCTGGTCGTTCGGGTCGCTTTTAAAAGGTCATGACCGGAAAATTTCGACCAGTTACCGGATGGTTTCTCTTTCAGAGTTACGTGAGTAACGCATACAAATTGCTTTTTAATTATACAGGGTGTCACCTATTACCGCTTTCCAACTCCTAAAGCGTTTACCTTAGAGCAGTAGTTGTGGTCCCCAACGTGGGGGGTACACTTCGGACTATTTAACTTTTTTAGGGAGGCACTTCCAAATTTGTTACTCGCCTATTCACTTTTGGAGTGCGTTCATAATTATATAAATACCTATATATAATTATGAACTAAAAACTATAGTCGTTGTCAGGTCCGTTCATCTGTCTGTCCACATATAATACCGTAGAAACTACCCAACCGAATGGTTTGAAATTTAATATATATATATATATATACAAGTCTTGCCCTATATTACGTATGATGAGTAAGTAATATGCATTTTAAATGTACCATTATCCGGAAAACTTTAGCGTTTTCGAATCCATTATCATACCACCACTACGTTCAACATCCTACAGGAAAAAGAATTCACCAGAGAAAATTTATGTATCATTCCATATTGCAACAGCTTCTAATTTCTGATCAAGAGAATAACATGAAAATTTAGCTTCGCAATCCCGCCTTTTTGATGTTCCTAAAATCTGAGATGTCGCAAATATCAAGACTATACACACTGTAAAAAAAAAAGGGTCGATCTACTAAAAAAACTTTAGTAATCCTTGTAATTACTAAAAAATGTTTAGTAATCTTAGTCGGTTACTAGAAAATCTGTAAGAATTACTAGAAAAAAGTTAGCAACGAATAGAGTTAATAGTTTTATATTTTTAATAGCTATTACTAAAACACACTTGGCGTGGCCTCGATGGCATAGTGGTTATAGTAACGGACTCCAGGCTGAAAGGTCCCGGGTTCAAAACTGGACAGCGCCAAGTACACCCTGAATGTATGTAGTGTAAGTACTCTATAATAAAGGGGTTATGAATTTCCTGTTGGATATAGTCGCAATGTTTGGTGCTGCTATCTATTGCGTTTTTGCCGAAAATCTATCGCTTCAGAAATCTGGATGCAGCTCGAAGGAAGCTCCTGCCCTTCGGACGCACGTAATTGTTATTAAAAATAATTTTGGAGCTATTACTAAAATTTGCTTTGTGGCTCATACTAAAAAATTTTAAGTTAGTTATACAAAATATTCTTTTGTTCAGTTTACAAAAGAAATGCTTGTTTAACTTGCAAAAAAAAAAATTTGTAGTGGTTACTAAAAAATTCTGTGGAATACAAATTTACTAAAAAATTTTTAGTAACCTCTTGAATTTTTTTTTACAGTGCAGATGATAATACAAATACAGCAAATATGTATTATGAAATATTTTTTTTTTTATCATCTCTTTTTAAAATCTATACTACGTATGATGCGTAAGTAGTATGTACTTTAAATATACCGTTATCCGGGAAACTTTAGCTTTTTGGATCCATTAATCATACCACCACTGTTTTGAACATCTTACAGGAAAAAGAATTCGCCAGAGAAAATTTATGTATTCTTTCATATTGCAACAGATTCAAATTTCTGATCAGGAGAATAACAAAAAAATTTCAGCTTCGCAATCCCGCCTTTTGGGTGTTTATAAAATCTGAGATGTCGCAAATATCAAGACTTGCAAATACAGCAGATACGTAATTTGAAACATTTTTTTTCATCCCCAAAATGGATAATAATTTTAAGCATGGCCACTAAAATAACGAAATTCAATGCGAAGCAAAATTTTAGAACAGATGTGTCGCTTACAAGGCTGATATTTTTTTAGGTGCTTTCGTATGTATATACATATGTATAGTCTTTGTTCAGTCCGTCCGTCTGTCCGCATAACAGAGCAAAAACTACCCAACCGAATCGTTTCAAGTTTAAAATAAACAATTTTTGCATAATTTTGTCAAAGCACTTCAAATTTTATGAAAATCAGATCCATAATTCAATTACAAGGACAATCAAAAGTATTCATTACGGTCAATGGGAAATATTACATTACGATCAATGGGAAAAAATAGTTTCAAGGTCATTAGGTGCGTTCCTAATTATGTAAATACGTAGCACCTATTGTTGTCTCTCAGTCCGTCCGTCTGTCCGTCTGTCTGTCTGTCCGCATATAACAACCAGTGGTGTAGTCGAGGGGGGACGGCGTCCCCCCACTTTTTATTTTCTTTCAAGCGTCCCCTTACTTTTTTATCGCAAGGGGGACGCTAAGGACGCGAGGGGACGCAAATCTTCCTGATTCATTAAATAGTTAAAATTAAAAAAAAAATAACAATAATGTAAAGTATAGATTAATATTTTAAACCATTTTAGTTTTCTTTAACAACATAACAACGGCACTCAAAAAGACAAATTACCAGTAATGAAATACCGCGCTAACATTCGTTTTTTCAAAGGCATACATTATAATGTATGCTATAACTATAGGTAAAGTATAGTTTACCTCGGAAGTCTATTATCCCCTTAAGAAAAAGAAAAAAAATAATAACATCTGTTTCATTAATTTATTTTGTAAAAAAGATGATAGAAATTTAATTTGGGGTTTTTAACATACGTCATATTTGTTATATTTCTAAATAAAAATTTTAATGATATATTGAATTACTGCAATATTGTTTTAAAATGTCTGCAAACTCTATAAAGTTTGCAGCACCATAAAAAATACAAAATAAAAATACAATGTTTTGAACTTAGATTACCACACTGTCTATATATACAGGGTGTCCCAGAACTTCGTGTACAAACTTTGAGAGGGGGTAGAAAACATCGTTTGGAACCACAATTATATAGGAAAGCATGGGCGGAAAAGTCACCCTTACACAGTCCCTTTCACAGACAGTGGTTTGTTTATGAAGCTACAAATTTTTTAATACAAAATGGATATTGATACCAGAATTTTAATACATTTTTTCCACGTATTACGTATGTGAAATGTCTTTCTTTTCTTCTTTGCAAATACATCTTTCCGCAATTTCTGATGTCTGTCATATTTTTCAACATTTTAGCAATTTCTAATAACTACTATGACACTTGATTTCAAAGAAAGAAACATAATTTTAAATTTAATTTAAACTTAAATCATTTTTTGTACTTTTTTCTGTGTAATAAAGCGCTCTACACTGCTTTCTGCATTATCTCATAACTGTGTCTTTGTGTTTCTTTAAGCTTTTCACAGACAGAGCACTTCCATTGCTAAAATGTAGAAAAATGTTATTGATGTCAGAAATTGCGAAAAAATGAATTTACAAAGAGGAAAAGAGAGACATTTCACATATACCACAGCCAAACTCCATGAGCGCTTTCCGTTCCTTATAAGGAGAGGAGAGGAGGGCATTGAGTTCGGCCGTGCATATACATAATAAATGGAAAAATTATATTAAAATTCTAGTGTCAATGTTCATTTTGTGTTAAAATTTTTGTAGCTTCATAGACAAACCACTGTCTGTGAAAGGTTTAACAAGTGAAGGTGACGTTTCCGCTCATGCTTTTCTATATAATTGTGGTTTCAAACGATGTTCTCTACCACCCCTCAAAGTTTGTACAGGAAGTTCTGGGACATCCTGTATTATTATGATTTACTATTTACTATAGAGATTCGTTAATGCGTTAATCTTTATCTAGCGTTTAATCTTTATCACGTTGCATAACTCTTGTTGTACAATAATTTTTTGAAAAGCGTATTGTGAAATTGATATACGTCATTGAGGAGGGAGTTAACGTCACCCACTGAAAACATAAGGAATGTATCATATCAGTTTTCTTTAACCATGTATGAGCAATATTGCAGGATGCGCATTTCCAATCTTAACTAATTTTTATTACATTACTAGCTGAGTCGCCCGGCATTGCTCGGACCCGTAATAATATTCTAAAATACACCTGAAATTCGTACTACAAAATGTTGTAGAAAGACCTTATCTCGAACTTAATCACCGCTGCCTACGGTACCGTTTAGCAGAAATGCTGTACACACACGGTAAAAAAAAGGGGGGGGGGGATAAATTTCACATTCTACCACCAGATGGCGAACTCTTTCTTAACAAAACCGTTTCTGGACTTAAAAAAGATATTTCATGAGATTATTATTCGAAAATACGGATGAGTACACTTTTAAAATTCTATATTAAATATGCATTTTTATCCCAGGGCTCTGAAATATCCGCATCTAAAACGGTACGGTCTCAAATATTTGATCAATACCTCTCTAAAATAATTATTGCCCCCCTACCCCACTCTAAAATTTATATTAAGTGTTATAAACAATCTGAAAATTTATATTAAATAAGTAATATTTATTCCAGGGCTTAGTAAAAATCCCTCATTTGAAATGGTAGAAAACGGTACATTTTTAAATATTTGATCGCTCCCCCTAAAAAATTCACCGCCCCGTATTTCATGCTCACTGACCTTTAAAATATTTACTATGCGTTATAATGTATCTGAAAGCTCAAAAGGATCGTTTTGTGAGTTTTTTTTTTCCTTAATTTTAGTTAATTCGCGTTTCAGCGTTTCTTTTTCTTTTTTTAAATCAACTTTTTATTTAAAAGAAAACTTGGATTTAATTAATATATAAGGTTGTAATTGAGCGACTGCGAAGAAATTTATATATTTAAAATCAGCGAAAAATTCTTCATTTGAATTGATAAAAATGAAATTCATAAATTAAACATTCGAAAATATTTACAGGTCGTCTAAAAATGCCACTACTATCTGACGCTCAGCTGTCTGAATTACAAAACACCTGTTCTCATTCAGAAAGATTTCTCGAAATTCTGTTTCTTTGAAAGGAAATAAAATGAGATTTTATAAATGGATTTTTACGGATTTTTCAACTATTTACAGGAGTATGAAAATTATTTTTAGAATTTCTGAAAGAGGAATTTTTTCTGCATGTAGCTGTCTAATTTTTGAGTTTTTATGTCCAGAAGAATTTAAAATACAGCCCTTTATTAAAAAGCCTAGTACATTAATCGCCATGGCAACCCTGTATTTACAGTAACCTTTTTCCTTTTCTTTGAATTTTCGAAGAAATATTCTGTGGTTTAAGAAAAATATATGCCTTTATTGAATTATGAATACTTTTCCTTTCTTCTAATTTAGGGATTTTAATTAATTTCTCAACTAATTATTAGAATTTTAAAATTCTGAGGGTCAGGTGCATTAGGAAAGGCCTTTGACAATCTTCAAAAAAAATTTGAACTTCGTACGTGCCATAGTTTTCGCTAACTATCGCAGACACACACACAGAGCGATTTGTTATTTTATTAATATAGATATGGAATGAATTCTATAAATCATATGCAGTGAAACAAGCCGAATTATTTAACTTCCGTGGGCGGGATTTGAGAAAAATTGAATTTCAGGAATATTATCTTTTTTTAGCATAAATAAGTTTTACCGTAAAGATATGATACAAATGAATTCATATATAGGACTGCAATGAACGTTAATTGCGAGAAAACCTTTTCTTAATTGTTTTACACTTTTTTTCATTTAATTACACAGTTAGTTTTACTGTGTGGTATGCAGGGTTCGCACAGTTTTACCACTAAATTTTAAGAATATTTTCGAAGTGTTTCATTGCAGAAAAATATCGTAAAATCTGTGAATAAAGGCGGAGATTATGAATGTTGTGATTTAAAAATTAAATGTAAATTTTCTTATTTTTAATAGTGGTGCCAGAGTCCTTGGAAATTCCAAGGAGTGTGCGAACCTTGGGTATGTAAAAATACAAATATTATATAGTAAAGAATCTGCAAATTGTTAAGGACTACTTAATTCACTCACGCGAAAATACCAGCTTTCTGACGATGGAAGAATTTTTTTTTAATATCTCGTTTGCATTTAAATATTTTAAAACTATTTTTGCATTGATATCTGAGGCCTATTGATACAATGGCCGTTTTTTACTTTTCCAATTATGTTTGCACCTTTTTTATTTTGTTTGGATAATCTCATTTTTGGAACTGGTTTCGAAAGTCAAAATATCCTCATTAAAAAAAGACTGAACAAAATCAAAAAAGTGAACAACGGGCATTGTGGAAATCAACATTTCAGGGTTTTTAATGGGAACTAGAGATCTGAACGGACCGGGTTCGGGACGATTTCCATTAACGACATTCGGGCCGTGCTCAGCCCTTCTTTTTTTCACGGAGTATCGGGCCAAGTCGGGCCTAACTTAATTTTTCCGTACGAAGCCGGGGCCGATTTAGTTCTTCCTAATTTTCACGGACCAAAATAATCAGTTCCAGTTGAGTCACCATATGAAAATCTCTTTCCCGATGTGCCAAGTCTGTTCATAAATCAGTAAAATTTGCCTTTGTTTAAAAAGAGTGTAGCCGGGTTTCTTGGTAAAATATATGCCCTTAAGTTAATTTCATCGAGTCCTAGATGAATCGATAGCCATAAAAAGAAATTCATTTCTCCCCAGTTTCAAGTTTGTATCTCAAGACTACGGGGGGGGGGGGGGGGTAATGACCCTAAATGCCTGTTTTGGAAAAGACCGCATTGTGACGAAACTACTAAGCGGATTTCAACGAAAAAAAAATAAGGGATGTATAAAACCACCATACGAATAGTTGATGTTTTTTTTTCAGATTTTTTTAAACAAAAGAACAAGTTTTCTAACATTTTTCTTGTTTTTGAGTGAACATTTTAATTAAAAATCTATCGAAACTTCTGAATGACCACCTTAATTTTTTTTGCATGAAATACTATTAGATATGATGCATATTCACTATCAATTTCAGCTTTCTACGTAGGGTGCATCTTAATAGACAAAATTATATAGATGGGGGGGGGGGGGGGCGTGTCTCGTACAAATCTTACATATTAGGTCTACCGAAAAGTTTTGTCGTATGATGTTATTTCACGCCTCCTTTTTAAACTACTGTTTGAACTAACATGTGAGATTTGTGCCAAACACGCCCCCCATACCCGCCGGAATATAGTTTTGAATTTTTTTAATATGATGCACCCTACGTAGAAAGTTGAAGTTGATAGTAAATATAATCATATCTCACAGTATTTCATGCAAAAAAAATGAAGTTGGTCACTCAGAGATTTCAATAGATTTTTAATTCAAATGTTAATTTAAAAACAAGAAAAATGTTAGAAAATTTGTTCCTTTGTTAAAAAAATCTGGAAAAATTGTCAAACATTCGTATGGTGGTTTTATACATTCCTTATTTTTCCGTTGAAATCTGCTTAGTAGTTTCGTTACAATGTACTCTTTTCCAAAACAGGCATTTAGGGTCATTACCCCCCGTGGTCTTGAGATACAAATTGAAACTGGGGAGAAATGAATTTCTTTTTATGGGCTATCGATTCATGTAGGACTCGATGTGATTGACTCAAGGGCATATTTTACTAAGAAACCCGGCGATACCCTTTTTACAAAAAAGGCATATACTTTTAAGTCGTCATTATTCTACAATTAAACATTAGAATTTATTCTTTTTAAAGAATCGTAGATTTCTAGGCTGTCTAAGACGGAATTTTCTTTTAAACTGAAAACTGGAAATTTCTTTTAAACTTCTTTTGAACTGTTCATCCATGCAAAATGAATACAATAATACGCGAGAAGAAATATATTAAACATTTACGCCTGCTAAGAAGGGAACGTATTTTTTTCATTCCAATGCGATTCCGACTTAGAAGATTTTACTTTTTACCATATACTATTTTTTGGATTTTTATGTCCCCATTACATCATGGAATATGGATTAATAATACTAAAGATAACTGAAACATTTACATACAAACAAAGGTTCAGAAAAAGCATAAATATCGCAGCGTACGTCACTACTGCATAAATGAAGATTATAAACATGGGGGAAAAAAGACAAAGATAAGTTTTTTTGGTCAGAACTCTTCCGCAAGAGTAAAGATCAATGTTCTGTAGAAATTCACTCGGGTCGAGCCGAAATTTTTACTTTTCCGGTCCAGGTTAAGCTCGGGCCTTGCATTTAGCTATTATATCGGGCCTGGTCAGGCCGTGAATTTTTTCTCTCTACGGGCCGCGTCGGGCTCGGGCCGAAATTTTAACTTTAATAACGAGCTGGACCGGGCGAATTTTTTTTTTCTATGGATCGGATCGGGCTCTAGCTTGGAAATTTCGACCCGTACAGACCTCTACAGGGAACGCCGTTTAATCGCTGGTTTAGATTATGGACACTGTAACAATAATTTATTGTATAGGAATGTATGGGCGCAAATGACCCGTTGGGGTACAAACACCAGGGGCTCAAGTTGTCCCTTTTTATGATTTCAAGTTTTCTTATTCACATCAGAAAACTCCTATGCTATTATTTTCTTTATTTGTGAGAGACATTTCATGATTATTTAAAGAAAAAATTCTTCTTTGAAAAATTCTGATATGAAATCAAAATTTCTCATTTAAAAAAAAGACTTTTTTTAATGTATTTTCTGCATTTGACAGATTTGCTAGTTTTTCTTTTCTTTTCTTTCTTTTTTTTTAATTCAAAATTTCCGATTTCATACCAGGAAATTTTACAGAATTTTTTTTTTTTTTGTTTTTGTAATCTTGAAATGTCTATCTTAAATAATCAAAAGAATAGTATATGAATTTTTTTGTATGAAGGAAAATTTTTAAAATAGAAAGGGGCCAAATTGACTACTTAAAGTTTTTACCATGAATTTAGAAAAATTGTGTTTGAAGTAAAAAATTGTTAAAATTGTTGTAACATAAAATAAATTACGTTGAATGAATTTCTTTTCCATCTTGAATAACTAAGTACAAAATAAATAAATAAATAATTTAAATAAGCAACTTAAAATAAAGTTTTTTTTTTTAATTTTAATTAAATTTTAAATATAATTAAATTAAATGTTTAAAATTTTAATTAAATTTTTAAAGTAAATTTAATTTAATTTTAAAATAAAATTTATATTTATATTTTTAATTTAAATTTAAATTTAATTTTTCAATTATTTATCTCTGGAATTCACAATCAATTAGCAGTATGGGCGATCGAGATCCTAATGTTCGAGACTATGAGCGTCCCCCCACTTTTTTTTCCAGGACTACACCACTGATAACAACGCAAAAAATACCCAACCGAATCATTTGAAATTTAAAATACATAATTATAACATAATTTTGTCGAGTCATTTCAAATTTTATGAAAATCGGATAGATAGATCAATCACAGGGACAATCAAAAGGACTCCATTACATTACGGTCAATGGGGAAAAAAGTTTCAAATGCATTTTTAATCGTTTGAAATTTAAAACACATAATTATTGGGTAATTTTATCGAATCATTTCAAATGATATGAAAATCGGATGCATAGATCATTCACAGGGACAATCAAAAGTATTCCATTACATTACGGTTAATGGGAAAAAAGTTTCAAATGCATTTTAATGATGTTACACTCATTCGAACATAATAGAATTGGCATGAATCTATGAAATATATATTAAAATATACATTCTGTACAATCTGTGATGCAAAGAATTTTTATTATTAAATTACAGGGCCACACAAAAGTATTCCACTACATAATGCTATACGGGAAACATTGTTTGGGGCGTGTTTTAATTATATTCAACTATTTCACATTTTATGAATAAGATATACGTTGCTGAGATGTAATAAAAATTACTTCCTGCATATTTACAGAAACACAAAGATTTTGACTATTATACTGTATCCGAATTACGCTCTACTAATCAGCAAGATCTGAATATTTTTAAAACTTCGTTATCTTACAAACGCACCTCATTTGCTACGTTCACGTGCAATTTACAACTTGTTTTAATAATGTTATACTCTTTCGAACATAATACAATCCATATGAATCTATGAAATATATACAAAAATTTACATTCTACACAATCTGGGGTGCAAAGAATAATTTTTATTAATGCATAGGGCCACACAAAAGTCTTCTATTTCATAACAGCATAAGAGGGAGCATTGTTTAATGTTCGTTTTAATTATATTGAACTACTTCACATTTTTTGAAACTGATATACCTTACTGAGGTTTACTACAAGTTAATTCCTGTATAATAGAAAGTATTTAGTATTTACAGGGATACACAAAATATTCCGGATATTTCTGAATTGTATCTAAAATACTGTATATTTTTAAAACTTCGTTATAGTACGAACGCATCTTATTTGCTACGTTTGACGTGCAATTTCCACCTTTTTTTTTTTTCTTATAAGTGATATAAGTAAACTAAAATTTACATCTTTAACAGATGGACATAAAAATAAATTCAGAAATTTATTAATAAATAAAGAACAAACATTAAAAAATAAGATATTTGCAGAATTGTGTCGAATCATTTCACATTTCATGAAAATCAAAACTTAAAAAGACACTCATAAATGTTTCCTTCATTCTAATAAATCCTATATTACTTAACGAATTCGGTAAATCCCATGACAGGTAGCGATTCTAGGCTGCCAGGGTGATGATATCCCATTTAAATTGAAGTCCTTATTATTTCCGTATGAATGAATTTAATACATATACAATCGCAATAAAATTAGCATTTATTCAGGGCAGTTGCCCTCTCCCCATGAGAGTAATTAGGATTTTCACTAAAAGGTGCCAAATGAATAAGCCAAAAGTGACCAAACTTCAAATTTTCAAACATTTAGGGTGGGATTGTGTTCCCCTTTCCTCTCTGCTTCCAGTATTTCTTCTATTCATGCAAAAAAAAAAAAAAAAAAAAAAAAAAAAAAAAAAAAAAGAAAAGAAAAGAAAGAAATACACACACACACACACACACACACATATATATATATATATATACACTGGTGTCCAAAAGTTAAGCATAATTGGTAATTAAGTAATTATTTTTAAGTAATGAAAGAAATATAAATCGAAATGTGGTGAAACTCTAGGTGTGTAAACAAAATAGTACGCGTCATATATTTTCACGAAGAGTTTTCCCCGAAATCAAACAGGGGACCGTCAACAAATTGAAAAAGAACGAAGATCTTTTGGATAACCCTGTCAAAACTAATATAGCAAAAGTGTTCAAACTGCATATTATGATTAATTGGCTTATTGTAATGTACTGTGTTTATTTTTATAAGGATAGCATGTACACTCGTAGAGAAATTGAGGTTTTTATAAAAACAGTCCTAAATTTTTCCAAGTTTTTTGCTTATAATTTGCAGAGTTCTTATTATAAAATAATGTTCTTTTCTGAAAATATGACAAACATCATTGTACACAATACCCTGTCATCAGAATTTAAAAATAATAAAAATTGGATGAAAAATGAGTATGTTTAGTAAATAATTGTTCATTGCGCATGCGTCAACGATATCAAAATGTCATTTGCATATTGTGTTAGCTAAATGTACAGAGCAACTTCTGTAAAAGTTTCAAAAACATAGCTTAAAAATTCTGAAAATGGTCGCCTATAGAATCAACTCAAAATCCGTTATTCCTAAAGGAAGCAAAAAAATCAGGGGTTTTACCTAAATATAGCAGTTGTACGTGCAATATTGTGTAGGCACTAAACAATGGAATATGGATACAGCCCCTCATCTTTTTGCTTCATTTAGGGAATAAAGGATTTTGATCTCATTCTATCAACGATAATTTTCAGAATTTTTAAGCTATGTTTTTGAGACTTTCACAAAAGTTGCTCTATACATTTAACTAACATGATATGCAAATGAAATTTTAATAGCGTTCACGCATGCGCAGTAAAAAATTATTTAGTAAACCTGTTCATTTGTCATACAATTTTTATTATTTTTTAATTCTGATGACAGGGTATTGTGTACAATGATGTTTGTCATTTTTTCAAAAAAGAACATTATTTTATATTAAGAACTCTGCAAATTATAAGTAAAAAACTTAGGACTGTTTTTATAAAAACCTTAATTTCTCTACGAGTATACATGCTATCCTTGTAAAAATTAACACGGTACATTACAATAAGCCAATTAATCATAATGTGCAGTTTGAACGCTTTTGCTACATTAGTTTTGACAGGGTTATCCAAAAGATCTTCGTGTTTTTTCAATTTGTTAACGGTCCCCTGTTCGATTTCGGGGAAAACTCTTCGCGAAAATATGTGACGCGTACTATTTTGTTTACACACCAGGAGTTTCAGCACATTCCGATTCATATTTCTTTCATTACTTAAAAATAATTACTTAATTACCAATTATGCTTAACTTTTGGACACCAGTGTATATTGACGTTTTTCTCGCAATGTGGCAAGTTAAAACCACTAAGTATTTTTTCCATTTAAGTTATTTTTTTTCCGTCTAAGTATTTTTTCTATTTGTTATCGATATCATTTTTGATCCAATCAAAATTTCCTCTTTATTTGTAACATGGTGTTTGATTCAAAATAGTATATTATCTATTTTTTTAAGAAAATACAAAATTGCAATTAAAATCGCTAAATTATTATAAAACTAGCGGCCCGCCCTCGCTTTGCTTCGGGTAGTCCCGTTCACTACTGACACCGCAAATTGTTACTACCATTTCATTCCATTAAATTCAACTACTAAAACCATTACTTTCATTTTAAGTAGTCGGGTAAAAAGTAGCCTGTATATTAATCTAATTTGCCAGATAACTCCATACAAAGTTTCATAAAAATCGATCCATCCGTTCTTAAGTTATAGATGGTGTAACTATCACGACTTTGTTTTATGGATAAAGATTATAGCAGCCCGCCCAGGCTTTGTACGGGTATTAAAAAAAAATTCAAGTTATAAATTTTTACACACATACTCATACTCTCTTCTTTGTGGGTGGAGTTATTAAAAAAGTGTAAACTTATAAAAAAAAATTCGGAGATTAGTATTATTTTTTATTTATTTGTAATTCATACACTACATTTTTACTTATTTACTTTTTACATTTTTACCTATTTATTTTATTTTTACAACAATTACAGGATGTCTTTATACACAATAAATCTTGTAGGGTTCAGCCTGCGTTTGCAATGGCTAAGCAGAAAAAATGAAATTATTTACGACATCACATTAAAAACCTCATAAATAACAATATTTCTCCACTATTTAATGGATGTTATTATACATATAAACCTTCCTCTTGAATCACTCTATCTATTAAAAAAACCGCATCAAAATCCGTTGCGTAGTTTTAAAGATTTAAGCGTACATAGGGATATAGAGACAGAAAAAGCGACTTTGTTTTATACTATGTAGTGATTTCTCCACTATTTAATGGATGTTATTATGCATATAAACCTTCCTCTTGAATCACTTTATCTATTAAAAAAAACCGCATCAAAATTCGTAAGATTTAAACGTACATAGGGATATAGGGACAGAAAAAGCGACTTTGTTTTATACTATGTAGTGATAAATCTTGTAGGGTTCAGCCTGCGTTTGCAATGTATAAGCTGAAAAAATGAAATTATTTACGACATCACATTAAAAACCTCAAAAATAACAGTATTTCTCCACTATTTAATGGATGTTATTATACATATAAACCTTCCTCTTGAATCACTCTATCTATTAAAAAAAACCGCATCAAAATCCGTAGCGTAGTTTTAACGATTTAAGCGTACATAGGGATATAGGGACAGAAAAAGCGACTTTGTTTTATACTATGTAGTAAAAAGTAGCCTGTATATTAATCTAATTTGCCAGATAACTCCATACAAAGTTTCATAAAAATCGATCCATCCGTTCTTAAGTTATAGATGGTGTAACTATCACGACTTTGTTTTATGGATAAAGATTATAGCAGCCCGCCCAGGCTTTGTACGGGTATTAAAAAAAAATTCAAGTTATAAATTTTTACACACATACTCATACTCTCTTCTTTGTGGGTGGAGTTATTAAAAAAGTGTAAACTTATAAAAAAAAATTCGGAGATTAGTATTATTTTTTATTTATTTGTAATTCATACACTACATTTTTACTTATTTACTTTTTACATTTTTACCTATTTATTTTATTTTTACAACAATTACAGGATGTCTTTATACACAATAAATCTTGTAGGGTTCAGCCTGCGTTTGCAATGGCTAAGCAGAAAAAATGAAATTATTTACGACATCACATTAAAAACCTCATAAATAACAATATTTCTCCACTATTTAATGGATGTTATTATACATATAAACCTTCCTCTTGAATCACTCTATCTATTAAAAAAACCGCATCAAAATCCGTTGCGTAGTTTTAAAGATTTAAGCGTACATAGGGATATAGAGACAGAAAAAGCGACTTTGTTTTATACTATGTAGTGATTTCTCCACTATTTAATGGATGTTATTATGCATATAAACCTTCCTCTTGAATCACTTTATCTATTAAAAAAAACCGCATCAAAATTCGTAAGATTTAAACGTACATAGGGATATAGGGACAGAAAAAGCGACTTTGTTTTATACTATGTAGTGATAAATCTTGTAGGGTTCAGCCTGCGTTTGCAATGTATAAGCTGAAAAAATGAAATTATTTACGACATCACATTAAAAACCTCAAAAATAACAGTATTTCTCCACTATTTAATGGATGTTATTATACATATAAACCTTCCTCTTGAATCACTCTATCTATTAAAAAAAACCGCATCAAAATCCGTAGCGTAGTTTTAACGATTTAAGCGTACATAGGGATATAGGGACAGAAAAAGCGACTTTGTTTTATACTATGTAGTGATTATCCAATTCTTAAATATGGAATTCCCCAGCATTTGACCTTTCTAATCTCTATATTTGTATGCATATATAATCACAGCTCGAGAAACCATATGTGAAGTACCTTTGAAATGAAATTTGTATTTACAGATAAATAAAAGTGAAAGAATGTTGTCCGCTTGCTTTGTTGGTAAGAATTTCTATCTAGGCCAAACTTTCCTCCGTTCGGCAAGTGCAACAAGACTTTATTACTGCTGAATATGCATTATGTAACAAAAAGCTGTTATAAAACACTTTTAAATATTATCTATTAATTTTAAGTGTCATTTGATATAAAGCGATATTTTATTGACTTCTCAATCAATAAAATATATGCTAAAAATAAATGTAACCAGATTTGTATGTCACATCAAACAAAAGAAATAAATTCTAAAAATCAAAAATATTTTACACTTTGATAACGATATCATTACCGGGGGGGGGGGGGAGGGCTCGAAGGATTTTAACGCATGATTCGGAAGGGGAGAGGGGGGGGGTCCGAAATTGCCAAAAAGTTGATAACTTTATATTTGCACAGCTCCTTGTTGATTTGATTATATTTTATACTGTATGAAAATAAATGTTAAAAAGAGGATAAAAAGTTTCCACAGAGTCAACTTGGGCCACCATTATAATTAATAATTGTGTATATTTATATATGCTTTCATTAAAAAAAAAAAAAATTTTTTTTTACTTTTTACCAGCTGAAAACAGAAAGATTACCGAAATTCGGTTTCGTTTTCAGTTTCGGCAGATCCTTAATTATTTTCTATGTCCCTATTATAAACGAATTATAAATTCTATGAACTTTATTTTTTAAATCGAACATTTTATAACAAGTAAATAAATATAAAAATTTTGTGTCAATCAGAGTATATTAACAAAAAAAAGTTACAGTCAAATCGAAATCATTACAATTTTTGATTATGTTGGAAAGCATTAAAAAGACAGCAGCGAAAAAGTGTCCACTTCCTTAAATACGACAAAGGTTGATTTACAAAAGACAGCAATAAAAGCGACGGAACGTAATGCCAGCTGCGCTTTTAAAATTTCCTTGTTGTGTAAGATTCTTTTTTTTTTTTTCCTTCCTGGACTCTTAAATACTATGAGGAAAAATATTTTCGCTGTCTGAAATCGAAATAAAGATAAAAATAAATAAATAATAAATAGGATTAATAAAAAATATCAAGAAACTGGCGAGGAAAAGAAATTTTACTTCTTTTTAAAACTTTTCAGCATGAGTTCGAATCTCGACGGTGCCTCCTTTATTTTTATGGAGATTAAGAGGAGTCTTCACACATTTGAAAAATTCCGCTCCGTAATGTTAAACCAATGGGCAGGTTAATTTCGAATTATTCGTTTAAATTTGATTTTTTTTTTTTTTTTTTTTTTTTTTTTTTTTTAATTTATTAATGGAAAGCTGGGCTTGATCTTTAAGTATTTTTTTTACTTTTTCAATTTTAGTTATAGATTTTTTTTTTTTTTAAAGATACTTTTACTTTCGTTTTTAAAACTGAAAGTGTATTAAAAAAAAGAAAAAAAAAATCTGCAACTAAAATTGAAAAAGTAAAAAACAATCATACTAAAGATTGAGTTCAGCTATCCTATGCAAATAAATAAATAAAAATTACTTAAATTTAAGCGAGTAATTCAAAATTAACCTGCCCATTGGTTTAACATTACGGAGCTGCAGTTTTCAATGAGTGAGGACTGTCCTGGTCTAGGTTTAGGCAGACCTATAACCACCACTTGCGGTCATTCGTCGGCGTGTCTTAAGATCACAAGCGGCATGTTTTATATATAATGGCTTTTCCATGTCAAGGAAGAAAAATTTCAATCCAACTGCCGGACAGGGAACTTTTCCTTTAAGTAAGGTTAAGCTCCTTATCTTCTGAATCATTGTAATCTCCCCGCATTATGAATAAACCGCAGAGCAATTAAAAATAAAGGACTTCCTAGAATTCAGATGAAGTTGGACATGTGCCCGGAACCTTATCTTTAATTACTACGGGGCTTTGTCCCCGACGAGCTACACCCGTCAACCTGTAAAAAACATGCCTCTAAAAAGGATTATCGCGAACGGCAACGATCTTCTATAATCGGGTTGCCATGCTTTTCCATTTGACTGGGGCAGTTTTCGATTTCTATGATCTCATCCACCGCTGACAAATGAAGGGGATATTTTCATTTTTATAATCTCACCCAAAAGTTAAAGTCTAGAAATATAAACTTTAGTTGTTATATTAGACTCTTTACCCACATATCAAAGGAAATATCATTTCTCTATAGCTTCAATAATTTATATGGTATAAGCATTTTTCTAAATCTTTCAGTTGGTACGGGAACCCTCTGTCAAGAGTTCAATGTTGTTAATTCCAGTCATCGAAGAAATGTACTTTCCTTCTTCCTCAATGAATAAAAAAAGAAAAAAAATGCTTCAGTTCTTTATTGTGCCAAAAAAAAAAAAAAAAAAAAAAAGCAAGTAGGATGGTTTTCTATGCCCTTTTCAGTTGCATTCGTAATTATATAAATGCATAGCACCTATAGTCGTTGTCTGTTTCGTCCATCTGTCTGTCCACATACAACAGCGCAAAGATGTTAATAAAAGTTTTCTCCATTTTATTAAATCCTATCATATTTAATTAATTCGGTGATATCCTACGGTAAGAAATAATTCTAGGTCGTCATGATGATTTGCATCCTATTTAAGATGGAGTCCTATTATTTTCGTGTGACTGAATTTAAAGTACAGAATCGTAATAAATTTCGTTTTCAGGCATTTTTACACAAGATTGTAAAAGCTATTGCATTAAGATCTAGTAAACTAGTTAAAGCACGAACGTACCTCATTTGCCGTGTTTGACGCACAATTTCCAACTTGTTTATAGTATATTTATATTGATGTGTTAAAACTTTTGTCTTGCAAGGAGAATTCTGACCAGGGGTGATTGTGACTCAGAGTGAAAAACCCTGAAAATTAACTGATACAAAATAAAAAATCCTGGAAATTATTAAATGCAAAATATACCAATTTAAAAGTCACACTCACTCATAAAAAAAAAAAAAAAAAAAAAAAAAAAAAAAAATGAAGCAGAAAAAAAACAGTTTTTGGAGGAAACCAAAGGATTAAATAAAAAATAAAAAATGCAGCAACAAAATTAGTTTTTAAAACAGCAAAAATAGCTTTTGGAACAGAAAGTTCCACTACAGCAATAACTCTCTTTTCGCAATCTTTCGACAAAATTTTCGGCTTTTTCGCGATCATTTGACGAAATCGGTCGTTTTCTTTCTTTTTTTTTTTTTCTTTTTTCTTTTTTTTTTTTAATATCTTTTCACGAAACTTGCCGTTTTTTCGTAATTTGACAAAATTGATCGTTTTTATGGAATTTTTTTTAATGAAATTTGCCGGGTTTTTTTCGCACTTTATTGACGATATTAACATTTTTTCGCGATTTTTTGACGAAATCGATCTTTTTTCGCGATTTTTTTTGACAAAATTGGTCGTTTTTTCGCGATTTTTATATGAAACTGACCGTTTTCTCACGATTTTTTGACAAAATTTCCTGTTTTTTTTTTTTTTTTTTTTTTTTTTTTTTTTTTTTTTTTACGAAATTAGCGTTTTTTTCCGCAATTCTATAAAATAGATTTTGCGAGATTCTTAAAAAAAAATCGTTTTTTCCGTTAATCTTTATCGAAATTCGCGATATTTTTTTAATGTCCGAATTTTCCACTGAACGCAACGATATATCATAAACCCGAAAATACGGGGTACACCCGGAACACAATCATCCCAGTGATAAATAATCCAATTTCATCTAAATCGTGTTACATCTACATTCTTCATGAAAAAAATTAAAAGAAAATGGCTGTGACAATCGCTCCACAATATTACAGACACATCTATTCCAAATCCTTCCGTTTTACAGGATTTTGTTCGGAAGGTACCTTTTTTTTTTATCCCTTTTGCTTTACGACATATCTTAAAATGTAGTTATATTTTTAATCATATGTAAAGGAGAAAGAAAGAAAAATGGGATACTTCTATCTTCTATCGTTCAGAAACCCGTATTGCACGTTTCAGAATTGCTTTCTTCGTTTTTAGTGTTAATAAAGATAATAGATGTCGTCACTATAGTATGAGAATCATTCAGATAAATTATATTATGTAAGCATTTCCTTTCCTTTCCTTTTTTAAAAATCGAATATATGACTAAATTCGAAATTTCTAAGTATTCTTTACTTAATCTGTCAGAACATTAGCATTATATATAATCAACTATTAAATACATCAGTGAAAAACCGAAGACACATACATATTTATAATTAATTGCAAGTCTTATTTAAATTTTTTATTGTAACATTATTAATTTTTAGAAAATCTTTTCATTTGCAATATTATACACGAAATATCTGTCACTTTTCCGATTTTTTTCTCTTTTTTTTCTCAATTATATACCAATATAAAATCGCGATTGAATACATATTTCGTGTCATTATTGTTGTTTCTTGTAATTTACAACAGATGGCGACACTAAAGTAACATTCCTGTATTTTTCTTCTTTCCGGATTTTTAACTGGAAATTTCATAGTGCTATTGAATCATTTTAAACTATAAAGTAGCTTACATTATTGTATTGTCTTATGAATGAATATTAGTATCAATCAAAATATCTCGTACTTCCAAAATGTTTGTAATTCGGAATTGCCATGATCCGAATCTTGTAATAATAATAACAATAACAAAAAAGAAACAACTTTAAGATTGTTAGTCACTCAGTTGCGAATTTCCTAACTAATCTTAAACCTTTTAGCATAGAATCTAGAATAAATTCATGAATTTTCAAAGAAATCTCAAAAAATTAACATTTTTGAGGTTTTTTTGTGTGTATGTGCTTTTCTTAAAGAATGTCTCTTTTTTCCATTTTAATTTTCAAAATATTTCTAAAATCTATGCTTTGCGTTGAAAGAGAAAGCATAATGAGTAAGATTTTCCCTCTTCACATAAAATTAAGGGTATATTTTAAAAATATTTTGTAAACAGAAAGAAAAAAAAGAAAAGAGATAGAAGAGAGAAACATTTCTAAGAATACACAGAAAGAAGAAGTTGAAAAAATTTCTGGTAATCAATGTTATAGCTGCAAAAAAATAAATAAATAAATAAAATAAAATAGAGGTATATGCTAAATTTATAAAATCAAGAATAGAATATATGCTGAGAAACAAACGGTATATGGGGCTTCTTTAAAAAATCCAGAAGGTATTTGGCATATACCTTCCACTACACCCCTGCAGGTAATACAAGTAAAATAAACTTTTTCATAGAAAATTGACGATCATTCACTAAAATTTAAGAAGTACTTCGTTTTGGCTCTAGAAATAAGAATCCAATGAGCCCCCCTACCCTTTTTGGGGCATGTAAGATTTTAAAATAGGAAAAAAAAAACTTAAAAAAAATCAATTGGGGTATCATTTACTAAGCATTTTTAGTTCTAAACTAAATCATACTAACTGCAAGTCGATACAATCATTTATTACAATGTTACGGCAGATTCATGAATAGAAAATCATGATTGGTTTTATGATTAAATGGATTTTGATAACTTTGATGATCTTGAAGACTCAGATAACACTGATTTTGATTATTGCCATTTTAAAAACATTTAATAAGTTTGAGATATGAATTTAATTTGAAATAAAGAACACGTTTGAATATATAAATTTAACAAAGCTGTGCTCAATAATGAAGAAAAAAATTTGATTTTGTCTTCCTAAAATCTGGTGTAACTTTGTAACAAATAATTGCACTGACTTGTAGATGGTTTCATTCTTTTCAAATATAAAAAATACATAATAAATGATACTCCACTTGACCAGTTTTAAAAAAGTTGATTTCTCCACCAAAAGAGTTAAAATGACTACTTTTGCACTCTCCCACCCCAAAATATAGTGAAACAACTTTAATTTTTAAGGGCAGATCTGATTATCATTTCTACTACCAAAACAAAATTCTTATCAAATTTTCATTAATGGTCATGAGTTGTTAAAACTTATTTTACATTTATTGAAGTATAACTTTAGACTTTGTCTTCATAAAGCCTTCCGTAATTTTGTAAAAAATGATTGTATCAATTTGCAAATTGTGTCGTTGAATCAGAATTTAAAAATGCACAATAAACAATACTCATTTGGCTACTTAAAAAATTTTGATCCCGAATCCTATAGTTAATGCTTCCTCTTTTTGCCCCTCCAAAACATGGTAAAAACTAAAGTGTTCCCTCTACCAGAGTTAAATGGTTCATGCAGTCATTCAAAGAAGATTGTGTAGCAATCCCTCATCCCAAAAGGACCAAGTGATATCCAATTGTCACAACAATAAACCATCATATGAAACAGTTGTGTAAGGGAGATACAAAGTTCAGCACAACAAACATTTTTGTAAAGTCTCTGTTGAGGCACGATAATTTATTACCTGCGGAATATTATGACAAGTCTTTAATTCAAGAAAGGGTTTGCACCAGGATGGATATGTTGCAAGCAAGCCGAAGCCATCTGGAATCACACACCTAAGCAACAGACACCATCAAAATAAACAAGTATTTTGTGCTCTCTTACCTCTTTACTATATGTCACTAATATTAAGCAACCTAACCACAACTTGAGGTCATTCATCAGCGTGTTTGTTGTGGCGATGCAGTGTTTTTGATCTTTAATGACTTTTGCAGGAAGGGGACGATTGTCCAGCAAAACAGAGATCTTTCTGTCAAGTAGGGTTGATCTGCTTATCTCCTGATTCTTTGTTCATTCCCCTTCATTGTATTATGAAGAAACCGCAAAAGGGTCCTATACAAAAGGCATATGACACCTTTTCCAAGAATTCAGTTGATCGGGAGAAAATTTGCATGTGCCTGCAGCCTTACAACTCAAGAGAACATGACCAACCCCTCAGGTACCAAAAAGTACAACACACAAGAGGCATCTCACTTAGAGGACTGCACAACAAACAGGATAGAACAATCGCTTCTCCAAGCTGACAACTTCGTACATCCCAAACTGTCATTGAGCATTCAGCCTCCAGGAGACATGACAAATTACCTTTGAGTACTGAACAAACTGCTCAAGGTACCCTGCTTACAGGCATAGATGAGCTAAATGGGTGGATCAGTTACTCCTCAAGATCACAAAAAAAAAAAAAAAAAAAAAGCCTTGAAAGATCACAGTTCAAGATCACAGCCAGATACAAAGATAGTAAGACAAAACCCAAAAGTCATACATCACAAGAAAAACAGAGAAAAAATTAATCCAACTGGCAGCACAGCAAACTCTGCCTATACATAGGCATGTTGGATTGGCTTGCTCCCTAGAGACATGATTTCGATAGCTCAACTCTCACAACAACATAAACATAAAATGGGGGAGAATCCGGAAGAGGGGCTCGATACTGAGCAACACATACCTCCAGTCACTTGGTGAGGCTTTGTGGTAAAGCAACCTTCATTAGCTAGCCACAGTCGACACTAGTTGTCCGCACCTCAAAGAAACACTTACAGACAAGGCAAACTCCAGAAGAGAATGGTTGGCACCATTCGACACACACCTTCTGCATCTCAGCAGGTCCACAAATCAAGCTACAGTCGACACTGACCAGATTTGTATTCCAGTGACTCAAGGAGAAACCTCATCTAAACAAATATCAAATAATTTTCCACATTTTCTGTTTCTGAAACACAGTAAAACAACTGTATTTTTTAAGGACTATCGGACCTTCATTTGAAGTGTCAAAACAAAACCTCATCAAATTTTCATGAGTTGTTGTATTTTACTCAATTTCTGGTCTATTTTATCTATACTAATAGTTTTAAAGAAAAACTTGTGCAAAAACTTAAATATTTGAAAAAAACATAACAAATTTCTTTTATTTAATCTGATCTCTTTTAGACGAAGTCTTTAAAAAAATATTTTTTTAATGCTTTCAAAGATACACTCAAACTTCGTTAACATGAACCTCAAGGGGAATAAAAATTTTGTTCATGTTAACAGTAATTCATGTTATCAGTATCAATTCTTTGTATTCGTTTTTATAGGGGACTGTGAAAACAATTCAAGTTAAAAGTAATTCATGTTAAGCGTGTTCATGTTAACGAGGTTAGACTGTAATTAAATGTGTTAATGAATGTTATGTGTTAATTTAGCTTGTAAGTTGGTCTGCCATTTGTTGATGCTCTAACTTATGTCAATATACTGAGATTGAAATAAAACTAATATATATTGTTGAGGTTTACTATAGCATGTTTGATGTTAAAGTGTGTAGCACTTATACTAGTTTGTTTACAAGGATATTCAAAAGAATTCTGTTACATTATAGTCTTTGGGGAAAATTGAGACACATTTTCATGATGTTAAACTATTTTATACACAATCAAATTAATATATGTCACTGAAGTACTCTAGAAGGCATTTATTATAGAATAGTGTATGCATAGAATGTATCATTCATTTGAAGAGCCACACACAAAAGAATTCAGATACAGTGCTTCCCATAAACAAAAATTACTGGCAATGCATTTTCAATTGTGGAGTGTATTTTTAAATGGAACAAATTTTTTTACAGACTAGGGGAGCTCTGTCCCTTATTAGCTACATTCACCAATCTTCATTCAGACACTGAAAACTCTTAAAAACGCATCAATTTGATTGGTTTTAAAAAGACTGCAGAGGAATGAATTATAATTAAAAAAAGAAAAACAGTGGTAATCTCCCTGTAAATGGGTTTCCATTCCCTTCCTTTTGATTGGGGAATTTTAAGGCCAGATCAGATGCTGTTAAACATTTACTGGCTATTTTCATGTTTGATTAAATAAAATCAGTTAAATATTTGAGAAAAAGCTAATATAAAATGAACTATCTAAACAGAGTCTTTGCCTCCTAGTATTTTTTTAACAATGCTGTGAGAAAATTGTTTTAAATAAGACATTGCAAATGTAACATTTTAAATTTGATGTAATTTTCAGCAAAGTTTTCTTTCTTTCTGTATTAAATAATAGAAAAAGGCATTTATTGTTTTCATGTGTTTTTATTCACCATAAGTCTAGCATGCTATGAAATAGGAAAAGTTCAGACACTGTTTTATTTTCATTTGTGATGAAAACAGAAATCAGTACATTTTTTTTTTAATAATACAACATGCAAGACTTACATCAAAACATAGTTGTCAACTTTTCTTTATCAATTTTTTTTTCCAATTTAAATAAAACCATAAATTTTCCCAAATAAAAAAAATTACTTAAAAACGCCTAGAAAAAAAAAAAAAAAATCATTAAATAATTTTGTTTCAAATAATATTTGATATTCCAGAATAAGAGTTTTGGAATTTTTTAAAAACTGTTTGGCCCATTTCAGGCTCCATAAAATGAGTTGTTAGCAAATGATATAAACAGGTAGTAAAACAAACCTGATGAAGCTTGTTTATGTAAGTACAGTCGAATCTCTCTATAACGAAACTCTATCCAGCGAATTTCTCTGTTTAACAAATTTTTTGTAGGAACGGTCAATTTTTTTCATGATTACATTAAAAATAATCTCCATATAGCGAAATATATATCTCCATTTAACGAATTTTTTCAAAAATGTTTAGAAACGCTCCAAATTATTTGTAGAATAAATTTTTTTTGTTTATTTCTGCTTTATATTTCATAGCTACATTCCTCTATCCTATTCTTTATGTCCAAAAAAAGGTATTCAACCTTCCCTCCCCCGCCCTCTCCAAAAGAAAAAAAAAAAAAAAAAAAAGACATCCTTTTTGCATGGTTATACTTGACTTTGTTTTAGCCAAGATGAGCATGCGTTTTTGGAAATGATTGAAACATTTGCTTGCTACTGGAGCGATTTGTAATAATTACAAAGCATCCTAAAAGATAAAACTATTCCATTGTCGTCTTTAAAATGTTTGTTTCTTGGTTTGGATAGTAAGGCAGGAATAAGGAAGGAATAAGGGGGCAATTGTAGAAAAGGTAATTTTTTTTTTAGCAGGTTTTCATCTACCTGAACTAACTCTACTTTTAGAGTTTAGAGTGGATGTTTGTGGTTTGTGGCGACTCGGAGCATTTTTTGCTGTGAGAGATCATTTGAAAGAAGAATTATTACTAAATGTCATTTATGCTGGTATTATCTTCTACTGCATCTGCACAAAATCCCTTTTAGGATAAGCATAACTCTTTCTGATAAAGTAAATAATTTTGGAAATAAACAATAAGACATTAGAAAAAAAAGGAAGTGGCGAAAGTGTTTGAGATTCTGGAAAAATTCAATTTGATATTTCAAAAACTTAATTAAACACCTCAAAAACAATTCTATTTCAAAATTTAAACATTAAATGAAATTTTTTTCACCATTCTCTATTCAACGAATTTTTTTATATAACAAATTTTTTGACTGAACGACGGATTTCGTTAAATAGAGACTCGACTATATGTATATGTGTGTAAAGATGAGTTATACAATCCAGGTATAATGCCAGGATCATTTGAGACTCACAGGCAGCTTGTAAACCTAAATTTGATTAGAAATGGTTGTGCATACAGAAAACGTACCAGCTCATATTTATCAGAACGAAGAATAATTGTTAACTGGGGCTCTGGTTCATCATACCACAATCTTCGAAAGGGCTGCCTGCAGGGATCATGCTTAGGCCCATTTTCTGGCTACTAATAGCTAATGTAATTCTCAAAGAACTAGAAAAACATGGGTTCCTCCTATATGCCTTAGCTGATGATTTCAACTTTGTCTTCTCAGGCCATGTTCGTGTTGACATTGAAAGAGAAGCAGCTTGGGCTTTCCCCCTCTTCCTCCAGCTGCTAACTAGTCTACACCTCCAGCTCTCCACAGGCAAATCACAAGAACTAACATTTGCAAAACTGCACAATCTTCAACGTCCACCCACAATGAGAATTGGTGGGCAATCGGTTAAACATATACAGAAATTAACACTACTAAGCCTCACAATAGATAAACATAAGAGCTGGGCGGAACACATTAAGAACATCAGAGAAAAACTCGCAAAACTCCATAACGATTCATGCAAATTAACAGCTAAAACTTGGGGCATTAAACCCCAAATGCTCAAAGTTTGGTACCATTCAATAGTGGAACGGATCATCTTTTACTGCATGGGTATCTGAGGAGATAGCGTCACCAAACAGGTGAAGTTAAACTAACCTCTATTCAAAGGATATTCTTACTCCAGATGAGCAGAGGATACAAAACGATTTCCTCGGAGGCCCTTGCAGTTATAACAGGGATCCCTCCCTTTACAATTACACTTGAATTTGAATATCTAAGAAGCAAGATCTTGCATCTCCAACACAAGACAACACAACAAGCCCATTTCCCAAACACAGAGATACAATGAAAAGTCAGCAGCTGGATCCAGCATCCTGCGAAAGAGACACCACATTTGCAAGTAAACTTGGAAAAGTATTCTTACAAACCAACCAGAGATCCAACTATATACACAGATGGATACCGAACCGAATCAGGCATGGCATTAGCTTTCTGTGTCATGAGTGGCAGCGAAGTGACCCATCAGTGGACCTGCAGGATTGGCAACTTTAACTCTGTATTTCAAGTGGAGCTACTTGCAATCCTGTGGGCACTGGAATGATCTCTGGACAACCCTACCCCTTCATCAGGATTTACAGTGATAGTATGTCCAGCTTGCAAGCCATTTTTTTCCATCGTACTAAATACCCCATAATCCTAAAAATCAAACAGCAATTAATGATCTTGGTCCATAAAACTTCCCTTGGTCATGTCTCGGCCCACACTGGCAATGAGGGCAATGAACGGGCTGATGCTCTGGGCAAGGCAGCAACAGAAAATCCAACAATAGAAATTGAACTCCTAGTGCTTTTTTCCCATGTCAAACGAGTCCTAAAAGAAAGAATCTGAGAAGGGACGCCATACCTACAACCTCATCCTAAAAGTCTCCAGAGAGCTTTATTTCCTTTCATCACCCACCACAGCCTTCCTTACTGGCCATGGACCCTTCAAACAATATTTAAAGAAATTCCATTGCGCCTCTTCACAACTCTGTGAATGTGGCAAAGTAGGAACCCCAAATCATAACTATTATCACTGTACTCTGACTGAAGCTTGGCATCTGAGATATCACCCTTCTCCCCCTAAATCCTGGCTACAAGGGGTGTTATCTCGACCAGGGTTGCTTGCCAAACTCCGATTTTCATAACATTTGAAATGACGCGACAAAATTATGTAGTTATTATACGTTTTAAATTTCAAACGATTAAAATGCATTTGAAACTTTTTCCCCATTGACTGTAATGTAACGGAATCCTTTTGATTGTCCCTGTAATTCATCTATCCACCCGATTTTCATAAAATTTGAAATGGCGCGACAAAATTATATAATAATTATACGTTTTAAATTTCAAACGATTAAAATGCATTTGAAACTTTTCCCCATTGACCGCAATGTAACGGAATACTTCTGATTGTCCCTGTAATTGATCTATTCATCCGATTTTCATAACATTTGAAATGACTCGACAAAATTATGTAATAAATATACGTTTTAAATTTCAAACGATTAAAATGCATTTGAAACTTTTTTTCCCATTGACCGTAATGTAACGGAATCCTTTTGATTGTCCCTGTAATTGATCTATCCATCCGATTTTCATAAAATTTGAAATGACTCGACAAAATTATGTTATAATTATGTATTTTAAATTTCAAACGATTCGGTTGGGCAGTTTTTGCGTTGTTATATGCGGACAGACAGACGGACTGAGCGACAACAATAGGTGCTACGTATTTACATAAATACGAACGCACCTAAAAAGGGGTTAATCTTCATGCTTTCACGTGCATATTCATATTTTATTTGTATACAAATTTTCATATACAATTTATTTCTGTTTGAATATAAAAATAGATAAATAATTTGTTTACAAATTACTAAACAAATTAAATAAATATTGAAAAAATTGCTTATATACATGAAACAGTGCCAGAAAATATGTATGAAAAATCATCTTTTGCTAAAGCCATTTTCTTTAATGGATTATACATAGAAAAGCATTTTATATGATTTGAAAAAAGGTTGATAGATATTCAAACACAATTCAGTAAGCTACAATAACAGCAATCAATAAAAATAATAAATTTCTTTATTCAAAATACATATTTAAAAAATTAAACATAATTACATAAATTAATTACACCAGCATTATATAAAAATACAAAAATACTCTGACAAATTTAAAAAATATATAACTGAAATATTTTTCACTGAATTTTTATTCACAATCTTTATTCATAGAAGTCATAATTTGCAAACCAGTTAAGTCAATAGTGACATTGTGGAGGGACATCTTTTCATATGTCTTGAATACTTTGAACTGTTCCTGAAATAAGTAAAAAAGAAAAAAAAAATACAGTTGAGTCTCTATATAACGAAATCCAAAGTTCCAGTAAAAAATTCGTTATATAGAGAAATTCGATGTATAGAAAATGATGTTAAAAATCGTATTTAATGTGTGAAATTTGAACAAATATTATTTTTGATGTTTTTAATTAAGAATTTGAAATGTTTAAAATTATATATTAACCTAACATTTTATTTCTTAATTATTTAAGCTGTTTCAAAAAAGAGAAAAGACATTTATTTGAAAGCTTAATGAAAATCAAATGAGGAAGACTTGCATTAATTTGAGACGAAGAAATCTGTAATTTTTTGTTGTTTTGATTTTAAAATTGTCATGCTCAAAAGAAAAAAAAAAGAGCTCAAATTTTAGCAAGGAATCAAAAATTGTAGTTGATATTTTCCTCTTTGAAGGCCTCTCTTTATGTGCCTCTCATTGATTCCTCTCTTATATGTGTAACAATCTAATTGACTCTGTTTTGAGAAGGATGATGGAAGGTGTGTGGGAGGTGGGATGAATTAGTTGGATTTAAAGAACAAGGAGAAAAGTAATATTTAAAAAAAACTCAGCACTGAACGATAAATCAAAAATAAGTGATGGAAAATTGATTCAATATGATTTCGAAGCTTTTCTAAAACTGAATAAATTAAGACCAATTTATGAAAAATTTCGTTATATGGCGATAGTTATTTCGCTATATAGAGACTGTTTTTAAAGTAATCATGCGAAAAGGGAACCGTTCCTACTCAAAATTCATTATATAGAGAAATTCGATGTATAGAGTTTCGTTATAGAGAGACTCGACTGTACATTTTTTTTCAATATTTGCAAACAAAAAGTCAATATTTGTTACAATGGGAGGTCACTTCCTATAATAAAAATGACTGTGTTTTTATGCATTGTGTCAAAATAAAATTAAAAATTTGCATGTGTATCTTAGTAATGAATTTTAATTAAAATATGTAATATATTTTTCTTGTGCTGTATACTTTAAACAATCTGCACTTCTTGGAAAGTAAAGGATTTAGAAATTTCTGAATTTTTTGGACTTTAGTTTATTGTTTTATTTACATATTTTAAATACATACGAATAATTCTGTGATATATTAATTTTTAGCCTTTATTAATTACATGTTATAACAATACATACGACTCATTTAAAAATTTTTTTTTAAGGAATAATGTTGATAATTTAAAATTACTACTATAATTTATAACAGGGTTCCTACACAAATCTTGTAAAAAGAATTCCCCAACTTCAGCAAGTTTTCTCTGATCTTTTTCAGAATCAACCAATTAAACATAACTGTCTTGAATTAAAAAAAAAAAAAATGAACAGGAAATTTTATTGCTAATATTATGAATGGTATGCAGATTTTAAATGTTTGCTGATTTCATAGTTGCAGGTTTTTGGATTTTGACTCTACTTATGAGAGTTATATGGATCAATGCAGGTATATTTGAAAAATATGACTTTCTAACATGGGTGGAAATTTCACAACAAATAAACAAACAAGGACAATGATTAATCAGCCAAGAATGCAAGATTAAATACTATTTACTCAGAGTGGTTTGCTTCAAGGTCCAATGATAGACATAATTTTCAATATTTATTTTCAAAATATCATGAGGTTTGATTATTTTTTTTTTTATATTTCCATGTTTGATATTCATTTTCAGAATACTTTAGATAACATTTTTGCTAAAAAAAAAAAAAAAAAAAAAAAAAACTGTAAATGATTTTAAAAAAATATTATTCACTGTATTGTTCAATTGATAAAGAGCTTTTATTCTGTCAGAGACTTTTTAAAACACCCATCCCCTATTTAAAAAAATTCCAAGTTTTACATTTGATACTAAATTTTTAACTAATGATGCTGAATTTTTTTAGAACCAATAATTAAGTGAGACAATATTTACTTAAAACAGCTATTGAAAGATAAATTGCCTAATTTAGATAATATGTTATTTACAGCTTTTGATTTTGTTCAAATTAAACTGTATTACAAGTTAGGGAATGAAAAAGCAGGCAAGCTTACATTTATGTTCAAATTTTTCAATTTTTTTCAATAAAATAAAACACTGAGTAAAAAAATATTGTAGTATAAAATATAAAACTCTCTTGAAACTTTATACGATGCAGTTTGTTTTTTCAGTGTAAAACTTATTTTCAATTAGTTGATCTTCAATTTTATTACATAAGTGGGGGAGGAAAAAGAGAAGAGAAAAAAAAAATGTACTCACACTTGCAATTTATTTCAAAATTGTATTACAATTCGCTTGAATGGCAATGTCAAGAAAAAACACATAGGAAAAAATGTTGTAATGCATAGTTACATACAATTTAATACAATTTATTTCAATTTGGCGTCACAAACATTTATTCACTAGTCAAGTGGGATAATTAAGAACAGTAAAGTAAAGACAATAAATATCCAAGATTATTTTTTTCTTTTTTCATTAGCACTTTTAAAATTTTATTGTTTAAAATCACCGATAATTGATACTTTAATGAATGTTGCTTTTCTAATTTTTTTGTATTTTTTTCATATTTCGATGGTAATATTCTTCAGTTTTTTGGGTATTGTGTTTGGCGATAGATTTTTTTAATAGAAAGTGGTTGAATGGATAATAAAGAAGTACCTAAAAAGTTTTATCAAGAGTTTGATTGTATGATGCTAACAAGACACAATGTTTTTGTCATTTTATAAAAAAAATAACTCCTGTTTAATATTAATCCAGTCATGGGAAAAAATAAATAAAGAACTGAATCATTTTAAGATATTATATAAATGTAGATCTAATGTAAACAGCTAAAATAAAATACTCGGGCAAAGAGTAACTCATCAAACACTCAAAAAAGTAATTTCACTTTTAATAATCTGGTTGCAAATCTCAATAAAGTGTATCAATTCTGTGAATATTAAAGTATATTTACAAAAACTAAGAGTGGGGCTAAGAAACAGATGAACTTAAAATCAAGTAACTAATTATGGACAAATATGTTAAAAAAACATATACAGAAAAAAAAAAGAGAGAGACAGAAAGAGAGAGAGAAAGAATGTTCCTCAGAATGAAGAACCTCAGTTATGAGGAAAATAAAACTAAGCATACTTTCAGACTAACAAGAATATATTCCGCAGAATCCTTAGCAACATGCATTAGTTGCCAACCTCACTAATGTACATTAATTTTGCGATAATTAAAGTATGTTTACAAAAGCTAATAATAAGATAGGCAAAAGCTAAATTATACAAAACATTTTACAAAAGCTAATAATAATTGGATAAAGAGAGAGATGAACTTAAAATCAAACAATTTCACAACAATACTAAGAAATGTTAAAGATGAAAACATATCCAGATAAAATAGGATGTATAGTAACCCTGGTTACAATGAAAATAAAATCATAAAATTATACATACTGTCAGAGTAGCTAGAATATCTTGCACAGCATTCTTAGCATCAAATTCTTTTGTTAAAATGCACATAAAACCTCCACCACCAGCTCCAACCAATAGCTGACCATAACAAATGGGCCTCAAATGTTCCATCATAATTTTCACTGCCAAAGGTTCACAACCAGGAGCAAGAATTTTCTTCTGTTCCCAATATTTATCCATCAGGGCTCCAACTTTAGCCAAATCGCCTAGAGTAACAATGATAAACCTTTTCATGTATCTGAACCAAACATTCAAAAACTATATCAAACAAAATGATATTCTATGTAGTGTTTAAAAAATGCATTAATAATTTAATAAATTATGAGATTTTTTTTTGTTGTATGTTTGCTGGAGATTGCTTTGACTTATATTTTTGTTATTTTAATAATATATAATACACAGAAAAAAAATTAAATCCAATATATTAATATATATAATTATTTAATATGAAAGCAACCAATTAATTCTATTAAAACCAATGTTTTATAATTTTTTTTTTTTTTTACTTTGGATTTAAATGTTTTAGGGGACAGACATTCATAAAAAATGTTTATACAAAATGTCTGTCTGTCCATCTATACGTGTGTATGTATGCTTTGTATCATCGAACAGTGTATAAAGTTATACACAGAATTGCACCAAATATACATACAAATATGATTATTCACACAATATATGTTTTTGGCTATGGCCAGCAGGCCTTATGTGAATTTTTGAACAATCTGCCAGAGGAGAGTGCTGTAAAAGCATTATTTATGCCATTTTCAATAGTGCATCATCAAAAAGTGCACAAAGTTATGCATAGATTTAAACCAAGTTTAATACATATGTTTTTGGTTATAGACATCAGGTCTTAATTGAAAATGGAGATTTCCAACCAGATGGGGACACTACGAAGTTCTGATCTGTTGAGCAATGGCTGTTCATGCAGCAGTGGGCAATTCACATCCAGCTAATCCGGCGATTCTCAAGATTCTGATGTACAACAGAATAATGAAAAATATTGATTTTATTAAATATTATAATCAAGATTGGCTTGTTTTTATTCAAATTAGTAAAATGAATCAGAAATTAAATATGGAAATCAAAGTTGGTGTAGTATTGAAATAATAACACTGAAGAATTAAAATGTGTAACTACTTTTTGAAATTTTAACATGTATAAAAAACAAGTACATATGACTAGTTTATGTAAATGTTTGTCATGCTCAAGGGTGAGTGAATTTTTAGGCAATCTTTTAACAACTATACACTATAGAAAATATACCAAATATTTTTTTTTTATACTTTTATTTGTTTACCATATTTTTCAATCCTTCCAATTGCTGTAATGTAAAAATGTAACTACATACATCTCAATTATATTCTACATTATACTTTCTTCTGTTGAATATACTTCTCAATTTCTTTAAAAAAGAAAATTACAAACATATTACTAGGAAATTGCAATGCAGTAATATTCACGTAGTTGCATATTTCTTTTTCCTTTTGAACAGTACATCTTGCTGGCTGGCAAGATTTTTAAAAAAATTTCTACTCCTGATCATATTAGAATGCTAATAGCTAGTAAATTTATAGTTCCTAGCAAAACATGCTTAGCAAGTTCCCTGATTAAATCTGAAAAAATTCCAGGACTAAGTGGGGATAAAACAAAATTTGCTATTTAGTTCTGCAATTCTATGACAAAATTACCAATTTTTTTTCTGAAATTGTTCTTCAAATTTTGTGACTTCTACTTTTATTGCTCTTGAATAAAATATTTCCGATGTTACTTTATAATTGATTTATTGACACATTGGTCCATTGGTTGTATGAGTGATATTGTATTAGGTGGAAAAAATAAGCACTTTGTACTACTATCAGCAAGTTCTAAATTTTCATACAAATGTGCCTCAAACAGGTGTTTAAGCATTATCAAGCAACAAGATTGCTTTCTATGGCAGATTACTTTTTTAAAATGTGCTTTAACTCCAGGTACAAAGATATAAAAAAAGCTTCTTAAAAAATATCCTGTCTCATCCAGGAACTTTCCTGATTATAATAATTAACAGACATAGCTTTCATGTTAATAAATATTATTGAAAACTCCAAATTTCTTAGATTTCCCAATCACTTTTGGTAGAAATTGATAGCTTCCTGCTGTGATGCAATTTAAAAAAGTATTTATATGATCTTTTTGAAGTTTAAAACAAAAGCACCTTTTTCCAAACTTGATACAAGTGTTTTAGTAGGAAGAGATTTCCAGTTCAAGCTAGTCTCAAAAAAGAGGGTGTAATGATGGATTGAAGGTGGCAGTTGATTGAATGACAGGTAATCAGATGTCTATTGTATACACTATATTCTTTTTAGCGAGTGAAAATTTTGAAAACTGTCAATCCCAGAATAGAAAAGCATTGTAATGTACATTAAAATGTTCTATATTTTTTGACGGGATGGGCCAAATTTACCCTAAAACTATACAACTAATTCCAGATACCTTACTAATAAACTTACATAATTACAAATTATTCAGATGCTTTTTGTGGCGGTATCATGAGGCATATACACAGACGTAAAAAACTTTTGAGGATTGACACAATAAGCCTCATTGACGTTAGAGCAAATAAATATTATTTTTTGATTTTTTGACAAGCATAAATAAAAAGGTTTGCCATCTGTGATATAAACATTACACTGTTTTTATTGGCAACTTTTAAATAAGTAAATTTAATCTTACCTCTTTCTAGAGCTTCTTTCATTTGATGAGAATGAATCACCAAATCTTTAAAACAATTCACCACAGTTTCCTCTCGAGCGTACCAGTTACGGATAACATTCTGAAATACAAGATTTCATTGAGTATTGTTTGAGATCAAAGTTTCAAGATAAAAATGTGTGCAATTAAACAAAAAGAAAGAATAATCATGCATTAAGCATAGATTATGAAACCCTTTTCAACACTTCCAGAATACTTTGATAGTTTAATGGATAACTTCTTTTTAACAAAGTCTCTATTTAATAAAGTTTTCTACTTAATGAAAATTTCTGCTGAACCTTGATTTTGAATACCATCAACATGGGAATTAATCTTCCTATTATGAAATATATATTCTATATAACAAAGCTTACTTCACTTTGTAAATGTACAACATTAAAATGGAGAGGTTGCTGTTGTGATGTATGTATGAATTTATTTTAGTAGATTGTATTAAAATGAAATTATTTATTTAACCATTACCATTCAAAAGAAGAAATTTTAAAAGCTTTTGATTCAATAAGAAGGAGATTCCAATTTCATGAAAATATTACAAATGAATACTTCAAATACTTACAAAGAGCAAAAATTTTTATGAGGTGTATCTTTTATAAGAAATCTGTACAAAATATTACTAACCAGACTTTTTTAAAGTTAAGGATTTGAAATACTGAGAAAAAAGAAAAAAACATATGCTATACTTCAGTTCTTGTTTATCTCTTATTATTATGTGCTTTGGACATTATTTTAATTAAATTTTTCCGATATATCTACATTGAAAAAAAGCCACTGACTGAATTAAAATATAATTTTGAAACAGTTCATTCTATGTGTATTTTTCTTGTTATGTATGTGTACTTCATTATACAAATTTCATGAATTGATTTCTGTTTAAGGAATTCTTTTAATAACAAAGGGTTTAAATGTAATGATGAGACTTTGTTAAATTGAAGTTTCACTACATATTACTTAGCACGCTAAAATTTTAGTTAGGGAATTTATAAAAAAGTTAGAAAATTTCCCTCAGCCATTTCCATCAATAAACAGAGATCTGCTTAGGATCTTTAGAGCAGCTTTGTAGAGAATCTATAGAATTTATTCACACCAAATAATATGCAACTAAATAATTTTAGAAAATGTAATCGATTTAAGCATTATTATCCAAATGTATTTGTATTATAGTATTTTAAATTTAGTCAAATATTTCATTATGAATGAAAAATTAATTGAATTTACGAACAAAAAATAAATCAAAGCATTTTAGAGTTTGATGATGATCTGGAAAACTTTAGCAAACAAAGTATTAAAATTTAAGATACAGATAAAGTAAGTTAAAAATTTTATAATGTAGATAATTATAGTCAATAACAGTTTCAAGTTCAGATGCACTAATCCTACCTGCCCAAGAATTTGGGACTGCACAATTAACATTATACAAGTTTATTATATGAGTTTTTTGTCATCTTATGGGAAACAAGCCATTTTTACATTTGATGTGTATAACATTTTCAGCAAAAGATGAAATTTTGAATAAAATTGAAAAGGAAAAAAAAAAAAATCTTCAAACTGTCAAAATTAAGATGTGGTATTAAACAGAAGAAGTTGTCATACATTATAAATTTAAATGCACACTGTATGACAGGTCTAAAAAATGCTAAAAAACACACAATCTGGAAACTTTACTACTCTGTATTTAGAAAAGAAATACCTGCAGCAAATTTTTAGCAAGTCGCACTTTTCCTGTGTGTATTAGCAACAAGTGTCCATTCAATTTCTCAATGATTTCAGGAGACAGCAGGATAGGATCAGTCTGTACTTTAACAGGCAAATGAGCTTCAGAATAACCCCTGTTTATTCCACCCAGAACACCAGATACTTGATCTTGCCAACCTCCTCCAGTTGTCAAAAGTTGCTCGACATACAAAACCTACCATAAGAAACACACTTTCATTAAAATTCTAAAAAAAGTTGAGTATATGTATTTTAAATGCACTAAAGAATAGAAATGATAATTTCGCCAAATTAACAAGCTATCATCATGTTGGCTTCATATGCTGCAAATTTATTTTTGTGACCAAATTTGGTGATATTTCACCAAGTTAGACAAAATTTGATATTATTGAGTAACCTTGTGATTAGTGCTTTTCAACAAATACTTGATGGTGATACTGATTTATGCATAGGAAATCAACAATTACTGTCTGTTTTCTTCTATAGGGATTGAATTAAAAAAAAAAAAACAATCCAAACTTCAAAGCTCTATGTCAACAGGTAGCAGGTGAAAAATGAGTATCAAGTTTCGAATACTACATACAAACAAACAGAACTGTAAATTAAAGCACATTTAAAGGAAAAATAAATAAACGAAAAGAAAATCTAATACATTGTTGCCATTGCAAAACTTTATTCTGTATCATTTTAATATATTTATTTCAATAGTACAGTTACAACAACAATTAGGAAAGTAAAAGAGAGTGCTTTTCTTAAGATAGTAAATGCAGTTCTCTTCTGAATTAAATTTACCTAGAATCTGTAGAGTGATTTTTGAATTTTTCTCAATTTTTAGAGTTTTTCATTTTCTTTGGTGATTTTTTTTTTTTCCTTTAAAAGTAATTCAGTTACAAATTTTTAGTCTAATATAGAAAATTTTGCCATTCATAATTTTTGATTTTTTTTTCAGCAAATTTTTCATGCAATTTTTGACATTCATAAAAGGAATTCAGATTCTAACTTTTACTTTAATATAGTAAATTTTGCCCTCTTTTATATAAAGTTTTTTCAGAATTCTTGTAGTAGTAATTTTTTTTTTTTTTTTTTCACATTTTGTGTGATTCTTTTTTGAGGGGACAGTATAGCACAGGGTGAATTAATTAGTTTCTTAATAAAGTTATTAAGACTATAAAAAAATAATTATAATAAGGTTGTACATAATAAATAATTATCATATTCCATTCAGCCTTGTTATAAACAATTCCTGTGGCATTTTATATTGCATGCTTGCAAGAAACATGTACTTTCCTTTTCTTATTTATTATGTTAATTTTAGCAGATGAAATTAAAAAAAAAATTTAAAAATTTTAATTGTTTTATATAGATACTTACAGCATGAACAACAGATAATTTGTCAAATGTTTTCCCACTGATAGTCCAAAGTGCACTTACGATAGCTCCAGCTAATATGCTACTTGTGCCCATACCTATAGGAAAAATAAATGTGACATAGATACAATAAATAAAAAAATACTTATGAGGTTTATTATTATTACTGGGAGATTCAGAATTAACTTGTTAATAACAAAAGTATTTTTTATGTGGAAAAAAAAATCTCTTCCTTTCCTGACTAATAAAAAGATGTTGAATAGAAAGAATAGAAAGTTGTATAAGATAAAATATGTGCAAATTTTCTGAACACAATGCTTTTCAATAACCAATATTCTTCACTTAAATATTTCATTATATTGTAAACATTCATTATAGTTTTGATTGCATTATTAATTACATTCAAATTACTGTTTAAAAAATGTAAACAAAGCAATGATCAGAAATCTGCAAAATTCTAAAATCCGCACAACCTCTAGTCCCAAGCTGAGCAGATTAACTGTGCAGGCTAACAAAAATTCTTCTACTTGGAAATAACATTCAGAATTGTCCATTGAAAAACACTGTGTTCAGAAAATTTGAACATAATTTATATTTATATTCAGTTTTAACTATTTTCAAGAACAAAAATAGATTGAACTGGCCATTTTAAAAACCACATAAGTTTCTCTTAAATATAATTTTTTTTTTTTGTTGCAAATGCTTTCTTTAATAATAAAGCTATGACTTGGGTAATAACCACATAGTCAGTATATTCCTTTTTCTTTAAACAATACTTTCTTTTTTTCACCCATTACTTAATGACATAAATCAGCGATTTAAGGTATCTGACAACGTCCAGATAAAAATCTACTTAAAGAAATAAGTACTACATAATCTACTTAAAATCTACTTACTACCAGATTAAATTCTACTTTTGGCACATTTTTTATATTTTTCAGTGTAACCCAACACAGAATAAATAAAATTATAAAAAATCTATAATATCAATGCAACTTTTAAAAATTTTGGTCATTTTTTAGCATTTTTTTTTACAAAAAAAGTAAAGATGTGTAAAGTCAATCACCCTCGTTAAATTCCAGGATTGGGCATTTTTAAAAATCTGTTGCCTCTGTACGTTTTAAGCAATTAAAAAGAATAAAAATTAAATTTAAGACATGTAAAATTTTTTAGAAATTTTTTTTCCAAAATTATATTTATACATACATAGATTTGTTATTCAAATATCTGTTTGTTTATAATATTTTGAAATTCACTTTTAAATTCAATTCTAATAAATAAAAAAAATAATAATTCTTACCACATCCATGAGGCAATGAAGACCAGCTTTTTAAAATGAAGCCTCCTCCGAATTTCGAAAGCAACTGTTCAGATAGAGATTGGCTTGAATGGATATCAATGATATTGGCACATACTATGGCAGCTTTCAGTAGAGCACCTGAAAATAATTCTCAGTGAGAGATGTCAGCAGATATGTAACTGTTAACAAGGAAGGTATCCTTATGTGCATACTCAGAAAAATCTGAAAAAATTCAGAATGTTCTCCTCACGTTATGTTGGTACATATGTTTATAAAAAATTTCTGGAAGAACTTCAATATAGCATCCATAAAATAGTCATAATAATTTTGCTTCTTTGGCAATTTATCACCTGTTAGTGACAAAAAAAAAAAAAAAAAAAAAAAATATATATATATATATATATATATATATATATATATATATACTTTTATGACAAATTCTCTTAAATGCAAAATGTTTCAAGCTAAACTTGTTTTAAATCCAACTTAACTATACACACTTTTATAAGTAAGGATTTGTCATATACATTTCAATGTATCTATACTGAAATTTAACGATCACTTAAAAATGATTTGAAACAAAATTTAATGCATTAAAAATGCTTCAAATCCAAAATTAAGTTATGATTCTGAGCACTGTCAATTTGACTTCAATATTGTTTGTGTCAGAGACAACAAAAGAACAGTACAGTAGACTCTCTCAAATCTGCACAGCTTGGGACTAGAGGTTGTGCGGATTTTAGAATTTTGTGGATTTCTGATCATTGCTTTGTTTATATTTTTTAAACAGTAATTTGAATGTAATTAATAATGCAATCAAAACTATAATGAATGCTTACAATATAATAAAATATTTAAAAAAGCAATAAAGTGAAATAATAAAAATTTAGATAATTTTTAAAATGATTAAAATACTAAAAGCAAAGATCAAGTTAATCAGAACCATCCTTAGCAAAAGCGAGGCTGGGGGCAACACTTTTTGTGAGGCCTTTCTGTTCCAAACTCAATTTGCATCAATGTAGCCAATTTAACTGTTTAATTTTTAATTTATCTACCAGAAATTTCAAATATAATTTTCGCTTTATTCAATGATAGGCATTTCGTGATTAAATAAAGTGAAGGTAACAGCTTGGAAATTCTGGTACATAATGCTATGTGTTGTATTTGGGGAACCCGATCCGAGCGATATTTCGGCAGCTGAACTCATCAAAACAGATGAGTCAGCTCAAATAGTATATTGCCCGGAAGCAGATACCTCAAATACAGATAGCAGCGCGTGTCGAATAGTGGAAGTAAATTAATTAAGCGTTGTGCCGCAAGTTAAATTAATTCAACCATTTCAACAAGCTGTTAAATGTTACCTGAAAAAAAAGGAAGGTAAAAAGTAAACAAATCACTCACCCAAACTGTGATGTGGATAAGAAGATAAAAGACACTAGATCACTACATACCACATGATTTATTAAAAGAAGCACACAAATCAAACTACTGGATCCAGTAAAATTCTAACTACATGGCTTAATACTTATAATCAGAATTTCTCGAGTAATTGAAAATGTTGAATCTATATTTTGTATATTGTAAATCATGAACAGTTTCACTCGTAAAAGTCCTCCAATCAGAATTTCTCGAGTAATTGAAAATGTAGAACCTATATTTTGCATATTATAAATGATGAACAGTTTCACTCGTAGTAGTCCACCGTACTTATTTTGTGGATCGTCCTTAATCAAGGCAACACGCGTGATCATCATGATGAAGACTTTATGCATATCGAGATTCCCAACTTCAGGGCTATGATCGTTCGAAACTGCTGGAGTACCCGAAATTTAACACTGGAAGCACAGATTAAATCACAAAAGTTTGTAGGTTTCAACAGCCGTCGATTTGTTACATAAGGACTATTTCCCTGCAGGAATTCACAATGGAAATGCAGTGCGCCTTCACTGAAATGAGAGACATTCCAACCTCTCCGGAGCTAATAGGGGCACATCCTTGGTGGCTGAAGTCTTAGGAATTGAGACTCAGAGATTCTTATGTTGGAGAGTCTTTATCTGTCATTATTCCTTGAGAGCTATTATACAAAATTGGAGGCATGCTTATCAGTTCTTAAAAAAATATATTGTAGAGCATCGGCTACACTATGTATTATATACATATTTAAAATCTCGCCATTTGCTAGGCCCACTAGACCCGAAGGCCTAGCGGGGAAAAATCCCCGAATTTATTTTTACGTCCTCACGGTACGGATATTTTTCCAAATCTGACGCGAATCGCCCGCCAAAATTTCAGCGCTCGTTCGCGACGCCATTCCCAACCAATCAGAAGCGTTTTCTGGAAGCTTCTATCGGGGGAGTCCCCTAATTTTACGTGGGAGGTGTTAGAATGGAAGGCACTGGAAGCTTCTGGAACAATCTCAAGCATGATGACTCATGCCTGGTCAAAACGGACGAAGCAAGAAAGAAAAAATGGCGGTCGAATTCGAAAATACAGCCGATCGTCATATAAAAATTACGGAGATTAAGTTAAATTTTGAGATAGCATAAATTGCTAATTATACTATTAAAAGAGCGGGCAATTAAATGAAAATGATTTATATTTAAAATTAAGATTGAATAATATAATTTTGAGAATGAATAATTAATAATAAAATAATTTAGAAAAATATTATTTTTTTGTATATTGCCATTAGGTCAAATAAGGAAGCTGTGATGTATCAAATGAAAATACTGGATTTATAGAATATATTAATGAAATTATGGAAGATTAAAATTATTTTTTTTGAAATGAGTATTAATTAATTAATTTTTCTTAAAATAATGATCTGAAATTTTTTTAGAATAAAAACAATCTGAAAATCCTCCCTACCACCTAGCACATAATTTGTATAAAAAGATTTCCAAATTGACAGCACTATATTATCAACTTTTCAAAATGCTCATATATTATACACCATGGTGCACTTAGGATTATGCTAAAGCATTATAATTATAAATATGTTTATACATACAAATTTTATTATGAAATGCATAACTCAAAACAAAATGAATGATAAATATCAGACAATTTTGTATTAAATCTTTTTTTCTCAGACTCAAGGCCTTGTGCGGCCGCACCTGTCACACCCCCTAAGGACAGCTCTGAAGTTAATAATCAATAACGTACAGTTAAATATTCATTATAAAGATGAAATGTGTTTTTCCTAAATTATTCAATGAAACTTGCCTCATAGAGGTACATAACTAATTCACATCAAGATCATAAAATAATGAAGCTTTATTTCAGGTTTAGCCAGACTTAATAACTAAAAAAGCTTGATTAATACATAAATATATTTGGTAAGATTGTGATCACCAATGATATCAGCAATAACTTGATTTTTTCAGAAATAAATTACTCTTTCTTTATGAAAAAACATGAATTCAACAACCTTAACAAAAATTACAAATTAAAAAAATGTATGGAATTGATATAAAACTAAAAAAGGCAAATTTTGCATCTACATCTGAACTGAATGTTTCATTTTTTTACATCTGTAAATTACATGTGCAGATTTTAGGCAGCTGTGGATTTTAGGAGTGTGGATTTGAGGGAGTCTACTGTATTGTCGCTATGGGAATGACAACTTATTTAATATGGAAATGTATAAGTAAAAATAGATTTTTCTTAATCAGAGAGTTACTTTTAAAATATACTTTAAACTTATCCAGTCAGTAAAAACTTGTAAAATTAAAAAACTTCATGAACACACAACTAGTATACATTATCTAAACTTATAGAAAAAGTAATAAACTGTTTCTTTGTTTAAGTTTAAATTCATTAAATACTGAACATTTAAACACTTATTTACCAGTTATTTTAAAATACATAAAATTGCTTGCATTTGGCAAGGTGAAATGTTGTTCACCAAATGCTGTGGTGCATTTGCATTTTAGTGCAAATATTAAAAAGTATTTTATTTTCTTACAGATTTTCTATTGGAATTCTGCTGATAAATTTGACTGTTCTTTTATTATATACATAGATTCGTTATTATTATTATTATTATTTTGCAAAATATTCTGAATATACACTTTAAAGCGAAGTTCCTTGTAAAAAAATCTTCAAAAAAGAGAAAAAAAAAAAAAAAAAAAAAAAAAAAAAAAAAAAAAAAAAAGCAACAAACGTTGACTTTTAAAAATAAAAAATAAATAGAAACAGCTAAAAACATTCTTTTATAAACATTCAATGGTCATACTGAAGATCCCAAATTATTGTTTGATTACGATTCACTTTTCCCCTCAAAAATTCCCATTACATTAATTTGGCATAGGAAACAAACACAATCAAGGAAAATTTATGGCTTGTTTCCTTTTTGATAGAAAATTGAAGCAAATAAATTGATTGAAAAATATATCATTTTTACTTTATTTTTTAAGAAAGGGAACATCCACACACATACAAAAAGAAACATTATTTTAAGTTATCCTGTTAGAATTTCTAAATTGATTTTTTAACATATAATCCATTAATTTTCAAGCATCCATTAGTATATGCATATTATTATTACAGCCTTCCTTTTTTTTTATTTAAAATGTATTTTCTACTTTTAAGTCTTCAAAAAAATTCAGCCTCAGTTTGACAGTGCTTTGGTATATTTGTGACAGTTTTTATGGATACATCATTAAAACCATTGCTTTTTTTTTTTCAACTTCCATATAATGTACAAGATACAAAGAATATTTGATGATTTATCATGTGGCATGCAAGTTGAAAAAAAAAGGCCTTAAGATGAATACATTAATTCCTAATTAAGTTGTAGAAGTATTAAAATGTTGCATTGTTAATGGAAACACACATTTATACATAACTTGTATAATTCTAACCTATCAAGAAGTAGCTTGAAAATTGATTGCAAAATTGAAACTTTATATACAAATACAGAAGTAGCCCACTTACACCTCCCCACAATTAAATCATCTTGTCTGGGAAAAAAAAAAAAAAAAAAAAAAAAACCTTAGCTTTAAAATCAAACCTTAAGTGTTTGGAATGTAATATTCTGTTCATTTAGCTCCAGGTTTCACTATAATAGAAGCAATATTTAAGATATTATAATTCTATAGTTTTAATGAATTTTTAATACATTTTCGAATGATTAATATTATAAAAGCTTACATTCATATTTGTAATGAAGTTTCCTTTATAATGTTGAAATAATCATGTTTTCTGAGCATTTAAAACAAAATTCAGAGAAAACAATACAATTTTGCCCATTTGCAAGACGCTCAGAGGGTTAATTAAGATGGATTTTGAACATTTTTAAAAGACTTTTGGCTATATGAAAACTTTCCCATGACAGTCATGTAATAGTGATTAACAAATAAAAAAAGCCACTAAAAGAATTAAAGTCACTAGAAAAAGCTTAGAAAACTCAGTATGCTCTGAATTTCAATCTTTATTGATAGTTTTTTTTTCTTTTTTCCCCCATCCTTAAAGACTCTAACAAAGCAGGTAGAAGAACAATAAATTGTGAGTTAGCAACTTGTTGATTTATTCCAAATTCTTTCATTGCAAACCCTTGTTTTTGATAATATTAAATGTATGTAACATAATCATTGAGTATAATAGAATGTGTTCATTAGTTTTTAGAGAATTTTTATTACTTATCCTTTTTTGGTTATCTAAATGTATCATGACTTATATCACTAATCTTAGTGTATCAGACACAATGATTAAGAGATTAACCTTTGCATGCAATACTTAAAATGAAGATGGTAGGAAGTATAAAGGTTACTATTACCTATTGAAATTTTATTTTTTTTTTAAGTTTTTTAGTTCCCCTCTGTTTTTGGCAAAATAAATAAATAAAAAATAAACATGTTAACATGTAAAAGTTATTAAAGTTTTTTTTTCTTTTTTTCACTATAAATTAAAAATCTGTAGCATGAATTTGCTAGTCATTAAGAGATTTTTGTAATACAAACTTATAAATTTTCTTTTTTCTTTTCTTTTTTTTTTTTTTTTTTTTTTTTTTCTAAGATATATTTTATATGCATTAAACTCTGTCTATAACAGAATCAATCAGGATCAAGAAAATTTTTCATAGTAGACATTATTCTGCCTTAAACAAATTTTATTCTATATTTATGGATTCATAGGAACTTGGAAATCTTTCCGAGTTAGGCAGATTTCCATTTTACACAGAGTCTGCCTTGCAGAGAATTTACTGTATATATGAAACAAGATAATGAAACCTTTTAAACTAAAATCTAAAATTCAAAATCTAATTAGCTGATAAATTTAAAGTATCTTCCCATTTTGATAAGCCCCTTCATGCTGGAAAATATTGTAAGTAAGTTGCAAAAAAGTTGGCTAGTAAAGGAGAGTAAAGTTCTTTTTTTACAAACAAGGCTGTAGCTAAAATTGAATAACAGGGGGGAGGGAGGCTCATATTTTTTCTCTCTCTTTCTGATGCATACACACACACGGATAAATATGATCAAAATATTATATAGAAAGAAAAATTAGTGCATATTCACATTGCAGACACTATGTTTCTTATTAAACTGTATGTAAAAGCTTCATTTTATGCTAAGAAAATAATAGTATGTAGAATGAAAAATTGGAGTGTATAACAAACACAAAATTATACATCCTGTTAGCTTTATATCTGCAAATAGGATATGCGAGTGTTGAAACACTTATTTTTCACACAACAATTTAGTACTCTTGCAAAATTGTTAAAAAGTTCAAAACTAAATTCAATTTTTGAACAGAATTTCATATGGATTTTTGGAACAGAAATTCATTAAGAGACTTTGGAATCATTTCTAGGGGAGGCTCAAAATGTTTTAAGGGGTGGGGTAGCTGATCCCCCCACCTCTTAGCTACGGCTCTGCTACAGGATGGTGCAGTCTAATGAAAACTGAAAATTTTATTTACACTTCTTTTGACTGAAAATATCAAAATTATCTTGCTTAATGATATTTTGAAAATAAAATATCAAATATACAAAGTACCAAACATCAGTATTTTGAAAATAAATATCAAGCATATAAAAATATCGAAAATATACAAAATCTTGATATTTTGAAAATAAATATTGGGTATATATATATATATATATATATATATATATATATATATCAAAATATATAATCATTGATATATATCAATGAGCCCTATGTGTATATACATGCTCTACTCTTAAGAAAACTTTTTATTCTGATGTCACCATCACCAGTTTTGAATCATCTTCTTTCTTTTTTCTAAACTTACTGAAATTCTGTGTATAAAAATAAACTGAAATTTTCTATAAAAATTTGAAATTTTCAATAAAAATTTTAAATTTTCAACTGATTTAGTCAAATGAACTAATTTGATTATAAAATGCAATCATGTTAAGGCTACAGTGGACTCTCAAAACTAATTTTTTTAATTTTCAATGAATTTTTTTAAAAATTTCTGGAAATAATCATAATATATATATCTCTTATTTCACAATCTTTTTTAAAAATATATTCAATAGTTTTTGAGATACAGATTTTTCTTTTTTTAAATTAACAAAAAATGGCAATATTTCAAAATGCTCCATGCGAAATTCCTTATGCCCAATTTTTCTGATTTTTTGTTTAAAATGCTCTCTATGTATGTGTTAACAAATGTTACTAACAAGAAAGGTCTCCATACGGGCATACTCCAAAAAATCTGAAAAAATTACAGAATGTTCTTCTCATGAGGATATATACGTTTATAAAAAAAATTTCGGCAGAACCTCCGTACCCTGTCCGTAAAAAAATAATGAAAATTTCATTATTTGGCGATGAAAAGCAAATTCAAGAATGATTTTTTTTATGTCAAATGCATTTTAAAGGAAAAAAGTTTGATGTTCAACGCGTTTAGATAAATTAAATATCTTTGGCTTTGTCAGCTTTAGTTTGTTTTAAGTATAATTTCACTATATTAATATTTATATGTATTTATATTCAAATTTAACCATCAAAATTTCAGATTTAAAACGTATTTCAAATTTAAATTCATTAAAATTAATTCTAGTTCAAAGTCCAGTTGAGCACTGTCAACTCGTTTTGTTGCTATGGAAACACCTGTCTTTTATTTTTAAATATGCTTAAATGTATGAAAATAATTTTACTGAATAAGAATTTGTTATATATAAAAATATTTTTGCCAGAGGTAAATTAAAAAACTACAGCAGCAAATAATATATACAGTAGACTCCCTCAAATCCGCAACTCTCTAAAATCCGCACATATTTTATGGATGTAAACAATGAAAATTTCAGTTCGGATATTGGGACAAAATTTGATTTTTTTAGTTTTGTATCAATTCCACATATTTTTTTAATTAGTAATTTTCTTAATAATACTCTATTCATGTTTTTTTCATGAAGGAAGAATACATTTTTTTGGAAAAAATTCAAGATATTTCTGATATTACTGGTAATCAGAATCTTCTTACCTAATATATTTATGCATTAATCAAGATTTTTTGGTTATTAAAGCCAGACTAAACTTTAAAAAAAAAAAAAAAATCCTTATTTTATGATTTTGATGTGAATTAGTAATGCATTTTTATGAGGCAAGTTTTGTTGAATAATTTTGGAAAAATACATTTAACCTTTATAATGAATATTTAATCATACACTATTGATTATTAACTTGACCTTTGCTATTAGTACTTTAATTCTTTTAAAAATTATCTAATTTTTTATTATTTTAGTTTATTACTTATTTTAATATTTTATTATATTGTAAGCATTCGTTATAGTTCCAATTGCAGTATTAATTGCACTCAAATTACTGTTTAAAAAATGTAAACAAAGCAACGACCAGAAATCTGCAAAATTCTAGAATCCGCACAACCTCTGGTCCCAAGCTGTGCGGATTTGAGGGAGTGTCTACTGTATATGCAATTTTATGTATATATATGTATACAATATATTAAACTCGCTCATTGTTTATGTTTAAATTCATTTATGTTTCAATTCATTTACATGGATTCTAAAAATCCAAAAGTTTTCAGTTGCATTAAAATCGTTTGCTTTTGGCGGGGAAAAGTACTGCTCGCCAAATCATGTGACACTTTCGTCTTTTCACACCAAATATTCGAAACTATTTTTTTTTTTTACATGTTTGCTAATGCAATTCCGTCACTAATTTTCACTGATCCTTTATTACATATATGAGTACTTTAATTAGTATTTTTTTTCAAAAAAATCTGAGTATGCCCAGTATGGAGACCTTCCTTGTAAGCATTTTTAGCATATTATTTGTAAAACATTTTAAAAAATGATTGTAACTTAATTCTTTTGTATTTTCTGTTAAAAAATCATTAAAAATTTCATATAACTGAAATTTAAAAAATTTACATGCGTCTAAAAAAATTTATTTCTAGTAACATTTGTTAACACATACATAAAGAGCATTTTAAACAAAAAATCAGAAAAATTGGGCATAAAGAATTTCGCATGGAACATTTTGAAATCATGAAAACGACGAAAATATTCATTCTGAAAAACAGGTTTTAGTAATTACAGTGGTTATAATTGCTTAATATTTTCCTACTGGCACAGTTTCAGCTATTAAGGGATATAATATCATTTCTAGCTTATATGTAAGTGTTTTATGTTTTTATGGTAAATTCACATAAAATATATGGCTTCGACAGTAATTCCTGCAAAGGAGGTGAAGTATCTGAATTTTAAAAAATCTTCTCAAAAGTAACATTTTGTATTTTCTAATGAATTTTTTTAAAATTTTACTAGAAATATTCATTGTATAAATACTTCTTATTGTAAAAATTTTTGTTAAATATATTAAATATTTTTAATATTGTAAATATATTAATATTTTTTAATTTACGCTAAAAAGATTGGGGACAAAAAGCAATTCCTCTAAATACATTGTAAACAAACGCTTAAAGAAACAGTTAAAAGTTACAGTTAAAGTATTGTTTTGCAAAATCACAAAATTAATAATTTCAGTGCAAAATAATAACATTTTGTATGGTAAAACTAAAAACTAGACTAAATTTTACGGATGTGAATCGGCAAAAAAGTAAACAAAGAGGCGTTGCACAATCAGCTGATTGGACAAAAATGCTTCTAACTCCAGTAAAAATAGTCGAAATTGAAAAATTCTTTTTGTGTTCAATAGCAGGGAGTTCATATATTGTTATGGACTCTATTCTCCGTTTGAGTTCGAGGCTCTGATTTCGGCAATGTTTCCCCAAAACACGTGACCTCATTTCACAAAAATATGTTCCGTTACTATTCTACGGTATACAACCACGAGATGGGGAACGAGTCGTTGCATAATTAATGGCTATGATGTGGGGAATGTTTCCCCAAAACACGTGCCTTTGACGTCACCAGAATAGAGTCCATTATGCTAAAAATGAAAATTTGACCATTTGAGAATTTTTTGTGATTTTGAAAGTCCACTGTAGCATTAAATCACTGATCAGTTAAACAAACTGGTAATCAGACTAATCAGTTATTGGTAAATAAACTTACCTCGAGCATTTGGCTGGTCATAGTCTAGAATTTCTTTCAAATGCATTAATTTAATTTCATGACTAATTTCTTTAGATTTTATATTCAGAGTAATAGAAGGTCTGATTTAATAGAAAAAGAAAGAGATTAGTAATACAAGTTTTAAATGGAAAATAGAATTAATTATTATTAAAAAAAGTATATATATGTGTAATATAAATATCTAAAAAGCAAAGTAGTATTGCATTTTTTACCATCACGCAACTTTACATTTAAGAATGAATGAGTTTTTACAAGTGATGTCAAGTATATTTAATGCAATATCTCTCTTAAGAACCAACACTAGTCATGCAAAGACACTCAAATGCTAAAGTTAAACCTATAGAAACAATATATTCAAATTACTTGCTGGCATGTTAATAAAGAGCATAGTTAGAATTATTTAGCACAATAGTTTAGAATATAAATCTGTGGCAAGTAGTAATATTAATCTTTTCTTGTGTTTTTAATATTGAATAGTACATAATTTAAAAAGATAATTTAAACTTTGAAACTTATCAAAATTATAAATTTTTGGGAAAAAATAATAATAAGAAATACTGTAAAGGCTGAATTTACTGGCATGTTCGGAAAATGCTTATTGTCAAACATTCAAATGTCTGGGTAGTTGAATGCTACAAAGAATCTATATGATTTGATTTTTTTCACAATGTATCCAATATTAAGTGCAACAAAGGTTGGATTAACACTATTTTTATTATTTGACTAAAAACTTGCCCCCTCTCTCTCTTCCTAATTACATGGCATATTAGCTGGCTACAGCTAAAAAGAATGGCATTTCTTGTGCACAGTGTTGGGCAGTATCGAAAATACATGTATTTGACATACATTTTCAAAATACTTTTGTATTTTAAACCGACAAGAGCAAAGTATTTTTGTAATGTACTTTCTGATGGTTTTACAATGTATTTTATATTTTAAAAATACCCAAAATACATTTTATTTAAATTTTGAACTGCTATGATTAAATCGCACGCAGAAAATCTGTGATTTACTAAAAGGAAATATGTGAGAGTCTGTTTTGATAATTTTCAAATTCTTTTTTGAAAGTTAATATAAATACACTTTCCAACTTTTGCTAAGATAAGGAGGTTGATAAACAAGATGTTTAGCTACAGTAAACATATTCTTGCTGATTAGTCAGAAAATAACTTTTATATATATCTGAATGTTGTTGCGGAAAACAAAACAAAACAAAAAAACATATATTGTGATAGACTGGAAGAAACTTTTACAGCTGCATAAATGCAGCCCTCTATTACCAGTATCTCTTATATACTCTTATTGCCCGTTCACCACAAAAGTAAGCAGCTCATTTTTTTTCTTTCTTATCTTGTAGTTTTATTTAAAAATACCAAAAAAAGATTTCTTAAAAATTCACATGTTCTATTGATTCTATGAATTTTGTAAAAATAAATAAATAAAATAATATTAGACAGTAACCGAAAGAAAATTGCTACAATTAACTTCAAAAGGAATGATTTGACTATGAAAAAATGAAATTTATGACTTTGAAAATTTTGCATTAAAATTACTCATTTTTATTATGAATTTGTAATTTTGTTAACAATAAGAATTCAACTGTGTTAAAACTTATGTAAGTTTTTGATTTATATTTTTGTATTCAGTAATACATATGTTTAATTTTATATAAATTACTTCTAAAAGCAGTATAATCAAAAAATTGTGATGCAAATATTTTAGGAAGGCCTAAAAAATTTTGCTTAGTTGGGAACTCTTATTAAATCTCGGGCATTATATAAAATGAAAAAAATATTTAAACAATTTAATTCAGTGTCATTCGAGGAGGGAAGGGGGGGGGGTCGCTAAAATCTACATTTACCTTGAAGGAGAAAAGAAAAAGGCTAGTTTTGGCCCGGTTCACACGTAAAAGTTTGTAGACCTACCGCGAGAGGCAATTACAGCTGCGACTCTCCTAGGTAAGCGTTCCTTGTAATACATGCAGTGGTGCCAACTTATATGGGCCCATGGGGCGCGAGCCCACCCAATAATTTGATATCTCTATCCACCCATTATTGATTGAGCCCACCCAATATTTATGTATTTGTTCAAAATTTTTTTCCAATATTTTTCAAAAGTTGGTGCCACTGAATACATGTAATGGTATTTTATTCCACTCGGTTTCTACATGGCATGTAAGTTCTTCCACTGATTTTGGAAAGATCTTGCACGCTTTAATTCGACAATCCAACTCATCCTGGAGGTTTTCTATTGTCTTCAGGTCTGGGCTCTGGGCAAGGCAGTCAAGTTCATTCACTCTACTGTGAGCATACCAATCCATACTGGGCCTCGCTACATGACAGGTGGTGTTGTCATCCTGTAAGTAACATGAGCCCGATCCGTAGTATTGCCACAACCTAGGACATACACTGTTATCCAATATATTGAAGTAGGCATCGGCATTAAGCTTGATTTGTGAATTTTTTTTTTTTTTTTTTTTTTTTTTTTTTTTTACAAAACAGGAATAAATTGAAAGTTTTTAAAAGGTGCAATTTGACAATTGTTAAAATTTTGGCACCAGATGTTACAATCATGCAGTGATCAGACCTTACAAACATCCATGTGAATGCCATAAATGATGACCATTTAATATAATTAAAAGTGGAATTCTAGAAACAATATATAAAAAGGTAAATCTTACTCTTTTATTCTGCAGGCTGAAGCTCCTATGGATTTCTAAAATAAAAATAAACAAATATTTAATAATAATGATAGAAAGAATTTAGGATAAAAAATTTTAGACCAGAGATGCAAACTTATAAAAAATCATTAAGGAATAGAAATTTTCATAAAATATTATTCCTTTTCCTTCTTGATAAAAGAAATAGTGAACTGTTATATTTCTTCATTTTGACAAAAACGAATGAATGCTTGCTTTAATTTTCAAAATTTAATTTTTTGAAATTTGAAAAAAAGATGCATTTTTAGAAATTAACTAAACTAAATAACAACTGCATTTGATTTTCACATTAATTACACAAATTAAACATTTATTTCAATAAATTTTATATATATATATATATATATATATATATATATATATCAGAACAACAGTTGTCCATCATTGGTTGTAGCCAATTATGAAAACTGACAATTTTTGCATACTTTTATTGGTATACTTGTTGTTAAAGAAGTCTTGGACTATCTCAATCTTATGAGAGTGCAATTTCAGCCCAAATATTATAAACAATTGTGAAAAATGAGTGGAAACCAATGAAATTTTTTTAAATCTTATATCACAAAGGTTCATACTCTATTTGAATAACAAATTTCCCTGACTTTTCCAGTTTTCCAGGCCATATTTCCTACAATTCCATGAGCAACAATTCACAACATTTTTAGAAATTCAAATTCCAATTCTATATCTTAATGATTGAACTTATATAGCAAAAGAGAATACATTGATAGATTAGTAAAAATAAAATGTAAATTTACCTCTGAAAATGAAAATAAATTAAAAATTTGAAACTAAAATTCTATATCATTTGATATTTAAAATATAACATATATGATAATAAATTAAAAACAATTAAATAAAAAAACCCCATTAAAATACAATTCAGATGGATTCAAAGTAACTTTTTAGTCAAATAACTAAATTTATACATATTAAATGCTCAAAAATTTTTTTAGACAGTTCTCATCCTATAATTTAATCTGTGTTATTTCAGAAGCAGTTTGCTGTGTAAATTTAAATTTTTTGTCTTTTAACATTTAAATTCAACTACAACTTTTCTTTTCTCCATTTCTTTTTGCTTAATTTGTAATTTTCTTATTTAAATATTCGTCAATTTTGCATAGCTAAAAGATCTTTATGTTAAAAATGTGAATTTATCAAAAATTCTATTTGTACGTGAAAAATCTGAATTTTTTTGCAGATGGACTTCGAAACTCAAGAAAGTTCTATTACATGATAAAACATACACATAAACGAATTTCCCTGATTTTTCTAGATTTTAGAAAAAAATTGCCATTTTCCCTGACTTTTTGAGCACTTGTGTTTTCCAGTAGTGTAGGAACCCTGATCAGGTATTTATGTATAAATCCAACAAACTGATTTTCAATGTATGCATTAAATTGTATAAATATAAAACAAATTGTCTGTGCACTTGATATATTGATAGTTATTAAAATAAAAACTAAAAATAATGCATTCAACATAGATTATGAAACAGTTCCCAACACATTCAGAATACTGTAACTAAACTTTACAGTTTAAAAAGGAGAAATATGATGTCAAAAGAAACAATTTAGGTATACACAACAGATTAAAAAAATTCAATTTGTGCAATTACCATGAATAGTATGAAAAATATCCATTTTTTTTTATACAGCCTTGTATATAACCTTTGGATTCACATGTATATGATATAGTATTATAAAAGTGCATTTAATTAAAGGCACAGTTCAGTCAAAATTTCCCATTTAACAATTTATGTCAATGAAAGGAAATGGCACTTAAGACTTTTGTATAGCTCTGTGCAGGATCTATAGAGTTTACACATACCAAGTCATATGCAAAAATGCAACTTAAAACAAAAAAAAAAAAGTGCATTACAACTTAAAAGGAAACTTCTTCATTGGCAGTACTGTAACCAAATGAGGAATTCCATGCCAACTGAAACCAGTAGTGAATTTTTCTACTTTATGTTATCTTCAAGTATTTGGTGTCATTTTAAAGGCAATTTGTTACAGTTAATGGATTTAATAGTTATTTATTAAAAATATGCATAGTTATACTTAAAATTTATGATAAATAATAGATATTTGATGATTTAGATTTATAATGTTAAAAATATGACTTTTTAAAAGATCAATTGTTCATTAAAAATATGGTGATTATGTATATTTTTTCATTTATATAATAAGTTAAAAGGTTCCTAATCATAATTTTACAGAACTAATCTTCATATACAAACTTTTTCTTTCTTCTTTTAAATAAAGTTATTTACAATTATTATTTGTCCCCTCTGTTACAGTTTTTTTTTAAAGCTTATTTTATTCATTGTGTAAAAAAGTTTTAAATTTAATAATAAGTGTTTACAATAATTATCATTTGTGTAATCATATTATGTAATAATTTTGAAAATATATTAAAAATTTTTTTAAATACATGCGTAACAGAGGGGATGTAACAGAGGAGACAGAGCTAAATGTCCCCTCTGTTATACAGAGGGGACAGATTAGAAAGTCAACACAATCTAATTATTTTAAGCAGTTTAGACAAAATCCAGCCAAGTGAGTGTTACAAGTAGATTTTAGCAAAAACTTTACTTTTGTCACACAAAATGAGATACAATCAGCACATTGGACTCACAAACAGTGTTCTTTGTATATTGCTGTTGCTTGGCTTCCAAAAGGCGATCTCTTGGAAGTAAAAGAAATTATGAGTTATGTCATAGCCAGTGACTATATGCAGCATGACAAATATTCAATCCATACTTTCAATGAAATCCTCTTTGATGAATTAAAAAAGGAATCTCCTGTGTTAAAAGAGATTGACATTTTTAATGATGGGCTATCATCCCAATTCAAAGAGAAATACACTCTTTGCAATGTTACTTTCTCACCCTTTAAAGTCAATTGGCATTACTTTGCTACTAGCATGAAAAGGGTGCAGTTGATGGAGTGGAAGGTACTGTGAAGAGAGCTGTGTACCGAGGAATTACGTCGGAAAAATGGACTCCTTCGTCATCTGATGCTAAATCATTTGCTGAATGTGCAAATACAATTTGCAATGGAGTAGAAATTATTTATTGTGCAAAAGAGGATGTAGAAAGGGACATTGCTGCGTTTAATGAAAGAGTTTCAAACATAAAAGCTATACCAAACTTAAGGCGAATTCATTGTGTGAGAGTCCTACAAAAATATCACATTTCTTATTCATCTATGTCTGTTGAAGAAGATGTACAGTTTTGCTTCAAAGATGATTTGGATAAATCTACACAAAATAACAATTTGTTGACTCCTGATGTTAATGTTGGCAATTCTGCAATTGTTAGAGTTCAAGGAAAGTATAGGATGGTGAAATTTGTTGCCCAAATAACTGAAATTGACAATGAAACTGACAATGTTCATGTATTTTTAAGTTGGTCCAGTGGGCAGAAATCATTTAAATATAATTATAAAGATGTAGCATAGGCTCATATGTCTCAAATTAAACAAGTATTACCAATTTCTACATTAAATAATCAAAATGTCACCTTCAATAATGATATTGTATTGAAAATATGATCACTGAATCGTAAGATGTCCCCTCTGTTACATTCTATTAATTTCATTTAAATAAAATGTGTTTTCAATTTAAACAATCTGACAGGTAATTATTTTACCTTGATATGTCTTTACTTAAAAAATACATTTTATTTCTTTTTTGCAATTTCCAAATCACAAAGTTTTATATAAATTGTAATGCATGTCAAAAATGTGAAGGCTTTTTTTGTCCCTTATGTTACATACCATTTTAATTAATTTATCTCTAAATAATTAAAGTTTTTCATTATTTATAATTAATTAACTAAGCAATGCTCCATAAATTAACATAGCCTTGTAAAATTTTAAACTTTGGAAAATTTAGTATGTATGTAAATGGTAAAATATTTGTGCAATTTCTCCTCTGTTACGCTTGGAATTCACCAAATACTATAGTATGTCTGTGTAAATTAATGATAAATTATATGCACATTAGTTTTATAGTATGCATTTTGTAGTCACCTCAGTGATATATGCAAATTTCAATCTATTTAAAATAGTATAATATCATTAAAATATACTGCAAATGATTTTTTCTCATAGACCACCATGTAACAGAATTTCTATGAATGTCCTCTAAATGAATCGTTTAATGCTTTTAGACATTTCATTTTTAACACTGAACATGCCACCGTAAGAATTAAAAATATGCATCAATTTCACGGCAATCAGACTATATTTACACAAGTTAAAGCACGAATGGATGGGCAGACAGACAAACCAAATTTATAAATACTTTATAACTATGTTGGAAAGTGTTAAAAAGCTATAACAATCTGATGATGTCTTTAACCTTTTACAAGAGAATGTTCTCAATTGGGAACATAAGTTAAAAAAATTATTAAAAATTAAATTTAATCAAAATATAGTTGAAAAGATTAGCAGAAATAGTAAAAGGATGACTTGAATTTTTGAAATAGAAGTTACATTCCTATCATTTATAAGGAAATGTACAGAAAATTATAAAAATGACCAATGATCACTGGAAAATGATCAATCATAAAAATGATTTTTTGAAATAGATTTTTCGAATTAGATAACTTGATTTTTTGAAATAGAAGTTACATTCCTATCATTTATGGAGAAATGTACAGAAAATCATGAAAATGATCAATGACCACTGGAAAATGGCCGCCGGAAGTTAACAATGTTCCCAATTGGGAACATTCTGAAAATTATACATAGAATTTTTTTCCCCACTATATTAATGACTAATATCCCTTAACTAAAGCATTATAAGACATAATGCACGAAAAAAATATTTAAAAATATGTTTGGATCTGAATTTGGCCTGTAAAAGATTAAAATGCAAATACAGGTTATTAAAAAGTGCTTTTGAAAATTTTGCTTTCCTGGCCAAATTTAACTTGCCTTTTCTTTTTATGCTATAGATCATACAACAAACAGATACAGAATTGCCAAGTTTTAAAGAGCAAATATCAGGAGGTTTTTAAAAAATGCTTTTTTCAATGAAAATTTTGTTCATCATTATCATCAGGTTTATCGAGCATTTTAGAGTGAGTAAATCCTCATCTTTTAATCTCCAACGAAATTGTTTTTAAATGTAAACCTAAAATAATAATATTTTATTTTAAATAATATTTCAACCTTATATATTTAACAAGTTTAAATAAGTTTTAATTATGGCTTCAAAATGCTCTTCAATCAATCCAGTAACATAAAATGCTTTAAAACAATTTAAAGTTAATTATAAATATATACCAGGAATGGTTTTGACTTGTCATAAAAATATACAATTATGAGAGTTATGAAAAATAATTATTAATAAAGAAATTAAGTGATACATAATGAAAACATTAAAAAAAATGAATTTGCAGTTTGGAATGCAAAGTTACAATTTATTAATTTAAAAAATTTATGTTATTAGACTTCTGAAGGAAAATTAAAAATTCACACACAAGAATAATAATAATAAAAAAAAAAAATCACAAAGTTCTAATGATCTATCATATTTGTATATATATAGATATTTGACCTAAACTTCTATCATATCAAATAGCACTAATCAAACACAAATAAGAAATAAATGTCTGAAATTATTTTAGCATATTCAAATGTAAAAAATAAATCAATAAATAAATAAATTGTAATTTAACATATTACGACGACTATATGGGAAATGTTATTTTCAAAGACTAAAATTTTAAAGACTTACAAATAAATTCTATATTAAAAAAAAATAATCAAATCACTTTTATGATGATCAAAACGTGGTTTACGCAATAACAGAATCCTATATTACGTATGCAATGGATTAAAAATTAATATTCCTGTACCAATCATATACAAATTTTAAATGAAATTTTAGTTTTACAATTTTCAATACTACAAATTTTTAAACTTCTAAACATCACACATTTTCAATTTTTACATCGTCGTATAGAGAAAAAAATTTACTTTTAGATGCAATTTGTTTGAAAGCTGTATCTCAATTTGTTTTTAAGTTATTAATTTTTTTGTAGTTTTTTTAATACTTATATTTCATTTCTGGACACTGAACATGGACCAATAAGAAAACGAATATAATAAAGAAAGTAGTGGAATTCAACCAATAAAAAGATTCAGATATACTTTAGATTTCCCAGTTCTTTACCAAGGACAAAAACTATTTTCCAAATAGTTAATAATAATGAGAAAAATTATGTTAGAAAATCAGGAGTCTCGAAACAAAATCAGGAGGCTTGGCAAGTAAGTCTACAGATACCTTTTTATTTATCTTTTTCTCGCTTAATTTTTAATAGACTATAGTTGATTATATTACAACATATTGTAATACATACCAATCCATCAACAAGGACAGCAACATTGACAACGGAGCCTCCAAGTTCATAACAAATGGGAGGAGTGTCTGACCAACCTCCTTGTAGATCAATTCTAGCAGGACATTCAACAATCACATCTACACCTAACTCAGGAAGTGGTGCTGTCATTAGATTTAGAAACTGAAATGAAAATTGCATGAAAATTTCACAAAACATTTTTACAATGCACAGTATACCATTGGTTCAATCAACAAGTAACTTTTAAGAAAAAAATATAACTTCAAGGAACTGTTACTTAAGTTTGAGTTTTAGTGGCAGCCTTATATTGTTATGTACATCAAAGTGAATCTGGTCAGATTGATGCTGATTTTTTTTTCTTTGTATCAAAACATGTTGGTAACCAATTAAATGATGCTATATTAATCATGTTGATAAATAGAGTTTACATATATATATATTTTAATATACAGGACTTGCCTATTAATAATTACATGATTGATGTTTTTTTCATACAAGAATGCTTTTTTGATGTTAGTGAATAATCTAAAAAATATATTCCATATAAAAAAATTATTAGAGTTTTCAATTAAAAAAAATGGTTTTAATCTATGCAATGTCACTAGAGAAGCCTCTATTCAACATCCTAATTATTATTAATGTTAATTTTCTTAATATCAGATTCAAATAATAATAATAATTTTCCATAAATATATTAATTGTATTCAAGTTTAAATAAATACATTTTTCAATTAAACACATATTTCATGCAATTTATCACAATGATGATAAAGATATCAAATAGTGTTGCAATAGCAGCAAAGAGGTAGGCAGGTTAATACAAAAAAATATTCATGAACTTCTGAGCTAAAATTTTGTACCTGGATAGCAGTTTTGACTGATCTCTGAATCAGAATCTGAGCAGCTCTTTCATAATGTCTGGCAGCTCTCATTATATGATCAGGCCTGTCTAACCACTTGGATCTCTCTCTCTGAAGGGTTGCCAGTCCTTCAATTGTTTTGCCTTCCTAAATAAATAATAATAAAAAAAAGATAAGCATGAAGAGTTAAGGTCATCTGAAAGCAGAATAAGGCATAGTGGGGAAAATAATCCTCTTTATAGATCAAATAAAGGGTGTTACATTGTAATGATTGTTCTAATTAAATTATATTTGAATCTAATATAATTAATGTCTAAATAATATAATTAATATAATAAATATAACTCTATTACAAAATAAAAAATTATTTTTCTAATTATTTTACAATTTAATAAATTTCCCACAATAATTAACTCTCAAAATTTATAAATAACATCTTCATTAAATTACAATTAAAATTAACAATATTAAAAAAACAAAAAATTGATTTATTTCTCAAAAAATCATTAAAAAAATATCTTCACTGAATAACTCTCCCCAAAATTCTAATATTTTTCACCTTATTTACTATTTCTACAATAGTTTTTATTTACTGTTTGAATTTTAAAGCTCTTGTTTATAATAACCCCCCCCCCAAAAAAAAAAAATAATAAAATAAAAAAAAAAAAACATCAGTTGCAAATGAGTTCATTGATTTTTAATACAACTCACATTCAGACATTTATTGCAATTAAACCTTGTTTTAGATTTATTGGCATCTACTTGCCTTAGACAACGAAATCTCACCCCATTTATTTGAAGTTGCTTGGAGAGATGCTACAAGCATTCCTTCTCTCTCTTATGTTGGATTTCAAGAAGTAAATACCTATTTTTTCCTTCAGGACAATGATCTGGCAAATTGACCATTGTAATGGCATAAGCTGTTTCAACTTTCGGCCAACTCTGTTTTGTTTAAATCAATTAACATCAATTGACAAACAGCACTTAATTAAATTAGTATTATAAAGCTATTGAAGATCTATTTATATTACAAAGGAGTTTTTGTCCTATTGATGGAGACCGTCAGAAAAAGTTGCTTTCCAAGGATTTTAATTAAATGATTACTAGAAGTTGAAGTGTGCCTGAGCAGACAATCTTAAATTCTTTGAATTATCATGAAAAAAAGATCAAAAGAAAATTTAGACGATATTTATGTTCAAAAATCATTCAGAGGTTATCTTGCAAGGAAAGGATGTTGAAGTTGATAAGATGTTATTTTGATCACCCATCTCTGAAAATTTTTATATTTAAAAAATCAATTTGATAAAATGTCTTCGAACTGTATTTTTAAACTGTTGATTTAAATGGAGGTTCCAGGAAATAGTGCTGATATCAATAATGATATTTAAAGTAAATAAAAATATCAATTTGAATGATATGAAGATTATAACGATATAATGATTTAAATAGAGTAAACAATTTGTTACTTTTAGAAAAATAACTTTTGAATAACTAGTAATACTTAATACTGGATAAAAATTGTATAGAAATGAAAACTTTAATTGAAACACTTATATTCAGGATTTAACAGAAATTTAATCTATTAAAACATAGGCAAAACATAATTTCGATACTTCTATTTTCTTCAAGATTTCATATGATTTTAGGTTTGGAGATCTCAGGTTCAGGTGAGTTTGTCATTTTATAAAATATCACCATGAAATGCTTTATATAGTATTTATTTACTTTTTTGCAATGCACTTTTCCAATATTTACATGCACAGACCTTATCAAATTTTTAATTTTCTAATTTTGGAATCAAAATTCTAATATTCGCTTCATTATTCAAAATTTATTATCACTTCCATCCTTAAAGTAAATAAACCATTTTTGTATTTCTTTTCTTTTTCTTTCCTAAACAGGTGTAAACAGTGCATAAGAATGTCAAGCTTAACAAATGTGGTCACCAAGCTGCCACTGGAAACCAAAATATTTTTACTGGTGACTGTATTTTGGCAGAAATTCTAGATGGAATTTTTGACAAGAAATAAAAAATGAAAATTACAATACTTATCTAATTTCAAACAAAAGACATAGTATACACTTTTATTATTTTAACATAATCAGAACAACTGATAAATAAACATGAGTGTAGTAATTTTTCCAACTCAGTGAAAATGTTTATAGAAGTTCATTTACATGCAGTTATTTCAGTTGAGATGTTTCAAATAACAGGCCACATGTCATTATCAAATGATTGTATGAGTGAATTATGTTGGTTAGGATTTGTTCAGATAGCTCAATTGGATTAGCAATATCAGTTAAAGCCAAAGGTTCTGAGTTCAAGTGCTGGCCTTGAAACATTTTTACTCTGTTGGAAAATTATAACTCAGAAAAAGAACATAGTTTATTATTATTATTAATTTAACTACTGCTTTTTTCATTTTTATTTTTTCTGAACAATTAACTTATAGTTTAGCTACTGCCAAAACTATTTTTTTTAAAATAAATATTAAAGTTGCTTCAATAATTCTTGAGATAAAATTTACTTAAAAGTATCAGCTGTTTTACAAGCTCTTTCTTTCCTTCTTTTCCTTTTTTTCAAAATCAGTTAATTATTAGGATGAGCGAAGCGAATCCTCTACTAGCCCACTCAAATTACATTTTGTCGTACGCTTTACAAAAAAACTATTCAATATTTTGATTTGAAATTAAACACAAATATAAATTATGATCTGTAGATTTGCACAATATAATTTTTTTACAGAATAACTTTTAAAAAAATTATTATTTTAATTAATTTATTTTACATGTTTTTCCATTACGGACGCATTTTTAGAAATAAGAAATAAAGCATGCATATTTTCAGAAGATTAAATAATTCATGGAGTTAACAATTATAGATAGAATCATGATTAATTAAATAAATAAAATGTATTTTCTATATTCCGACAAAATCATTTACGCTGATGTCACTTACGCATATTAAAAGAATTATATTGTGTTATATATATTTTTTTTCGTAAAGTGGCAACAAAAAAATTGTAAACAAATAAAAAATTAATCGTTAAATTCATTATATAAAGAGTTATTTGAATTCGAAGATTGAAAATTAAACCAACTGAAACATATATATTATTATTTTGGTATATGTAGTACTATTTTTAAATAGTTTGCCGTTTAAAAACAATTTATAGAATGTAATAGTTCTATTATAAATAATGCCAAGGAAACATATACTTACTGGATGAAAAGAATGCGAATTTGATATAGCTTTAAGGCAAAAGGTTAGATACCAGCGTAAAAAACGACGGCATAGATCTCATGTACACACCATATCGGCGCGATTTTTTCGACGCCAATTTGGCAAAAACCTGGTTTTCGAATATCAGTTACCATATATATATTTTAAAAAGGGAATAAAAATAAATTTTAAAAAGTTTAATTAATACCTGTAAAACAAACAATTTATATAATTTAAAAAAAGAAAATAAAAGTAAATAAACAATTTATTAACAAATAAACAACATCCGGGTTACCGTGTCAAGCAAAATAACTACTTTGTCGCCAATTAAGTACTCCGGTGCATGTATGACATTGGCGTCTGAAAAAAGGTAGCGCGAATGTGGTGCGTATATGTCATCTGTGCCAAAAGGACGACATGACGAATGTCTTCTGATAGAAAATGCATGTGCTCAGAAAAATGCTTTAAATTTCGAAGATGCACAAAAAAAAATTTAAATTATATTTTTGTAAAATTTTTCATCATGGTTGGCTTGGCATTCACTCTGACGGATCTCAAAAGACTTGTCATAAATGTATAGTAAATAATGAACTAAATATTTTTTCTTTAGCTAATAATATGCATCTTAGTCCACATCCCTAAATATTAAAGGGCTTAACTTTCGTCGAGGAGAGATTAATTGCCCAAGTTCGTCATGTTATTACTGTTTATTGCATTAAAGGTGGTCAGCTTGAATACAGTGGGCAAATTATTAATTTTCATCTAGATATTATAGGATTTTGTACTTTATTACCTACTTCCATAGATACTATAACACAGTACATTTTTGGGTACTACTTGATTATCCCGTCGACCAAAAATATAATGCCAAATTTCAGGATTAACTGCCTATAATGGATTATCATAAATATCACATTGCATGACATTAAACGTAATACACGTGATTGTTATGTCATCAAGTGATTTTTAATTCAGGTACTATTTGGTTATCCCGTCGACCAATTTCGTCAAATAATACAAATAGCCAAACTATTAGCACAATTGCACAAATTGACGCTTTTTTTTAAATAACGAAAAATCAAATAAATTAGTAAAACATTAATAAAAATCCAAATAAAAAGTCGAATTAAGGTACTACTTGATTATCCCATCAATCAATTTCGCCAAATTATACAAATTACCAAACAATTGGCCAAATTAAACAAATTGACATAATTTTTATTTTAAATACCGAAAAAACAAATAAATTAATGAAACATTACTAAGAATACAAATAAAACTTCATATAATAAAAATAATTTGATGGCATAACGAACACGTGATACGAGTTTAATGTTATGTGGATGTGACATTTTTTACCATCATCATTAGCATTTAATCTTTTAGTTTGGCGATACCTATTTGGTCGACAGGATAATCAAGTAGTACCCAATAATATAAAACAAGGTTACTTTCCAATAAATAACTAATGAAATAATGCTTCGCGAATCCAAACAAAGCATGGCTTTTGCTAGTAGCATATTTTACTTTTATTTTTTCTCAAGCAGGGCCAGTGCAATCATCGGGCAAAAGGGCAGCTGTCTAGAGCCCTATGCAGATTGAAATTTTATTAACAGACCTGAGTCTATATACAGTAAAACCTCCATTAATGGTCACCTCAAGCAACCGGCCATTTTTATATAGAATTGAATGGGTCACATTTAAATAATATTAGATCGAACCTCCGAATACTGTCACCTCTTAAAACTGGCCGTGGCCAAGAAATTCACTCCAACACAGCCATCAAAAGAAGCCAAAAGCATTGTAAATTGTGACATTAAAAAAAATCCTTTGTTTTAGACACCTGTTTTGTTTATGTAGGGTATCCTGCTATTGAGCCTGCTCCCCCCCCCCCCCCTCTCTTGGCTGTTGTTAGTGAGGAGCACTTTTTATTAACACTTTCCAACAATCTTGGAAAATGTTTATGCATTCGGTTTGTCTGTCCATCTGTCCGTGCTCTATTTCCTGTAAATATACTCGGACTGCTATGAAAATTTTATATATTATTGATGTGTTTTTGTTTGAACTAAATTTTAACAAAATACTGGCATGTAATAATGGTACTAGGTAAACTACAGGGCTGAACAAAAGTATTGAAGTTTTTTTTTCCATATACTAGTACATATAAACTGCTGAAAGAGAAATTTCAACCTGTTAGGTATTTTCTTGCTAAACTAAACTCCCCCCCCCCCCCCTCCACACACTTCTGTGGAATTGTATCTGAAAAATCAAATTTGAAAACCTTTATTTAATACGGTCATGTTGATGCATTTACCCCTATCTTTTCTATATGATTCCTCCCTATCTACACAGAGAAAAAAAGCAGTACCTATTCGCCAACCATTTGTCTCTAGTTTTCTAAATCGAACATGATTAAAATTTATATAAAGAAATTTTTATCACTCAGTGAAAAATTAAAGGTTATTGATGATAGTAAGAAGGGCATTAGTATACGGAAATTAGTATGGATGCAGAAGAACGCAAATAAATGAAATTTTAAAAAATAAAGAAGTGCATTTTGAGAAACATCTTAGAGGTGAAACCTAGAAAACAAAGTCGAATGTTGCAAAACTGGGAATGAAATAATTATGAAATGCTATTAGAGTGATTTAGAAATTGCAGATCTAAAAATTTACAGATTTCACTGCCGATTTTACAAGAAACTGCACTGAAAATTTCCAAAGAACTTGGTATGAATGATTTCAAAGCTTCTAATGGCTGGTTAGAAAAATTTTGCTTGAAAAATAATATCGTTTGTGAAAAATAATTAAAAAATTATACATTTTTTGAAGCATTTTATTGAATTAAATAGTTCTGTTTATTTTTCTAATCAGTTGAAGCAAAACCTCCATATACCGGTCACCTCTAAGAAGCGGCCACTTTTACAGAGTCCCATTGCTGGCCGCTCTTCGGAGGTTTTACTGTATCCAATTCAAAATAACGGTTCTTCTATATAAAATAATAATATTTGTGCTCTAAAAGGGTCTTTGCTACAAAAAGCAAGTATTAATTTTATTTCTTACAGGAAAAGTTGATATAATTTTTGTATAATATATAGATTTGGCAATTCTGAAAACTGTGAATGCAAAAAAAAAAAAAGTATTTAAAATACTCTAAAGGATAGAAGATTTTCCAAAATTAAATAATTGTACACATTAAAGGTGATATTAGTGATATTTTTCAACATTTCATAATCCACATTATTTATTATTCAATGATATTACAACTTACAAATAAATTAATCAGTCCAATATTACAGTTCGGATGCAATGACTACTTTGCCAGTTCTCTTCAAAGCATTGCTCTGGCTCTGTTCTAAGCAATCAATTTAGAGTTTAGCTACTGCAAAATTATTAACAGTAATAGTGCTGAAATGTCTTCAGTAATGTCGGAGAAAAAGACGCATCTCTGTCAGTTATTTTACACATATTTTACAATTGATGTCATTTCTTAAGATAAAGAAAAATAGAAAAATCATGTTTAAAGCATAGATTATGAAACACCTTCCAACACAATTAAAATAATGTAACATAACTATTTATTAAGTTGAAATACACTGCTTAAAAAATTAGGGGAGCAAAAAAAGAAATAAAGAAAACCATGCGAGACAGCCATGTATTGGCAGAAAATGGATTGTACATGCATATTAATGTGCAATTAAAAAAAAAAAAAAAAAAAAAAAAAAAAAAAAAAAAAGATGAAAAAAAAAATTTGTAATTAAGCTTTAATTCTTTGAAAAGATTATTTAAGGCAACAATTTCGTTACATGTAAATTATAAAAAAATAAAGGATTATTTAGAAATGAAGCAAGATTTTTAATATGGCATGTGGTCTCTTTCAACAGCTAAGACTGCTGCACACCTGTTTTCCATAGATGTCATAATGTTATTGATAAGACTTTGGGGAATACTGTTCCACTCCTTAAGAAGTGCAATCTCCAAGTCTCAGACAGTAAAAGGAGGTTTTGTTCTTGCAGCAAAGCATCATCCGAGCATGTCCCAAACATGCTCAATCGGATTCAGGTCAGGTGAGTACACTGGCCATTCCATATGCTGTATTGTTTCAGCTTCAAGCATGTTTTCTCCACAAGACAAGCTGTATGCAGTCTGGCATTATCATGCAATCTCCAATGGCTGCAGGGTAAGGTATGACATGAGGTCTCTGTATCTCGTCTGCATACCTTTGGGCTGTCAAAATACCATTCCGAAAGATATGCAGATCTGTACATCCACCTATGCTGATTCTACCACATACCATCAAACCACCTCGTCTGTATTGTGATCTTTCACAAATGAACCGGGTTTATTTCGAATGCTCATTTCTCTCCATACCAAAATACTTCAGGTGCTACACTCCAGACTGAATCAGGATTTGTCTGCAACAGAACTTGACTCCAATCATGTTGCTCCCAATCTTGATGTTCAACAGCATCTTCTTCGGCCGCATGGTAGCTAGAGATCAATGGAATGCAGACCACTGGCCTGTGTGCATAGTGGCATAATATTAGTGTGCGAGTGCATACCTCCCTGATGAAGCCTAAAATGTGCTGTTTGGCTGGTCATCTTTTATCCTGTTATCAAGAGCAATTTTCTTTGCAGCTGAGTAGCACTGTCTGTTCTTTTTCAATGAGCTGCTAACAGTATATAATGGTCATCAGTTACTGTAATGGCACTTGGCTGACCTTGCCCTTGTCAATGTCTAAGATTACCTGTTTTTTGGAATCGATTCCACAGACATGTCATTGTGTTTGGTCAGATTCAAGTCTGCCTATAATACAGTATGCTATGGATTCTAGTAAATCATGTTGTTAAGACATTTTCAAAGTCACCCTTTCTCAAAAAAAAAAAAAAAAAAAAAAAAAGAAAGAAAAAAAGGCTGAGCAATTGAATTTTACAGTTAAGATAGTGAAACAGACATTTCTGCAACATCCTGATTTCTGCTCTTATGATCATTTTCTGGTTTTTGATGTCATGAACTTTGATTTACATATGAAGTTTTCTTCTTCTGTTTCCTGTTAGGCTTTAAATTATGGATGATTAATTTTATGTTACCTATTGGTATAAGTATTTGCATAATTTTGTTAAAACCATGTGCTCCCCTGATTGTTTTGATAAGTGTAATATATCTAATTTAGCCATATGAAAATGCAATTTCAGCTATCCAAATCTAAAATCGGAAGATTATCGAATTCTTTGACAGTCATGTATATGATACATAGATTTGCATCTATTAACTACATGCATGCCAAAATTTAGTTCAATTAAGAAATACATACAACAGTTGTAGATTCTTCTTCAGTAATTTCTGCTAATAAAGAGATTGGTACAAGAATTTTCTTTGTGCATCTCTGTATATGAGGTATAAAATTTATGTACAACGAATAACATAAAAAAACAGTAAAATTTAAAAATGCAATTTATAAACACACTTTCAGCAATTAATACTCAAGAACAGTACTGTAATTGATTATTTGTATGTGTCCTTGTGGATAAAGAACAAATGCTAGAAATGCCCTAATATATCATAATCATCTTGTGGTGAATTCAGTGATTTATATGTTTCAATACATTTGAAATAGAATAATTTCACTAAAACACTCTACAAATACTCTCTACAAACACTTGGACAGTGTTAAAAAGCACTAGTTCAAAGAAGTAACAAAATAAATAAAATACAAAACACCGAGACTAAAGCTGTCACAATAGAAATAAATAACGAAAATGAATAATACTTAATACCATAAGTAACATAAATCCAGCACCCCAAGAAGGATTGCTGCCAGGTCCACTTCGAAGTCCTCCATAGGGACCAGCCATAGCACCCAGAAGATCAGCCATATTGCTTAAGGCTCTAGTCTTGATGACAGTGTCTGTTTCATCACTCAGTAAAACTTTTGGGGAATGAAAAGAATGAAAGATTTACTCAAAATACAAGAATGCAATATACAAAAGACTTTCTGAAATCTGCACAACTTGATACTAAAGATGAAAATAAGCACTTGCCAGTCACTATTCAGTGATTAAACTTGAAAAAGTGGTGATTAAAAATAAAAAAAGAATTGGCCAAATGCAAGATTTTCCTATTTGATCTTTCTTTGTTCCTCTTTTTCATATAACTTGGATATTTTTCCGATTTCATATTGAACCAGCAATTCAACAATTCATTTTTACACTTGCTAGTCAGTGGATAAACACACTTCATTATTGTCAGATCACAATTCTGCACAAATAGAATAAAAAAAGGGTACTTATGTAGTTGACTATACAAGTACCTAAGTTTAGTGGGAACTTATGTAGTCAGCAACATAACATGCTGTATATAACTTTTTGGTTAACTTATTTTAAAATAGATTGGAAATTAATATCTCAAGTTCATTTAAAGCAATATAAATAAAAATATTTTCATTTAATACATAAACTATTTGTTTTTTGTAAACTCATTGCATATATTTTTTAAATATTTAGTGCCATGTATTTGCTGGCTATGAAAGAAATTATTCTCACTAGCTAGTAGCTGAGAACTAAAGGAAAAAAAATAATAATAATTATCCGGCTTTTGGCAAAATTCTTTATTTTCATCTTTACTTAGGATCAGAGATTGTACAAAATTTAGAGTTTTGCAGATTGTTATCACTGTTTGGTTTACATTTCCAGTAATTTGAATGTAACAATGCATTTTAAAATGAATGCTAAAAATAAGGTGAAATATTAAAGTAATTAAGTAAAATAATAAAAATTAAGGAAATCATGATTAATAATAAATAAATAACTATACATGAAAGGGTTGAAGCCAACCTCTTTTAAAATTTAAAGCGCCAACTAATACTTTTTAATTTTAATTTTGATGCTTAAAATTTCTTTTAAATCCTGGTAGCTTTCTTTTCCAGCAGTATATCTGTTATTTTCAGAGTTTAATTTCGTTTGATCTTTAAAATTGCTGTTAAGGGATTTTTGCAGGCATTTGTTGTTTAGGCTGGATATGTCAGCGAGTCTGGGAGCCGTATGGGTCTGGACCACATATCATTCAACAGCTTAACTTCCTATAAAATTAAAGTTTCCTCCAAGTAGGACAAGCCTGCTCCTTGTCTGAAATAATGTTAATTACCCTTTTAAGAGCAGCTTATTTTGCATGTCTTTTACCATTAAGGGTTGTTAAACAAACCTACGGCACTCAACTGAACATTTTAAAGAGTATTTTAGACAACCCTGTTATCCAGCTGGACCTGGTTTCAAAAGGAGTTATGTATAAAAAGAGAATAAATCAGGTCCCAAGAATTATATGAATATAAATGTTACATCTGTATTATATATACAATAAAACCTTCCTGTGCAACTTTTTTCATTAAACAACCACCTCCCTGAATGGTCATTTTTTCACACAACAAAATTCATTTCCATAGGCTCAATACTAATTTTACCTCCATTCAGAGATCATCACTCTTGAACTCCCTCCATGAAGGACCAATTTCTTTGAAGAAAAGGAAAAAATTCCACTTTTTCCTGATCGGTTGAAGAAATTTTTTTTAGAAAATAATTTTGGAGAGCACATTATTCATGAAACTTCTAAATTGAAGTTTAGATTTATTTTTATTCTAGTAACTTTTAAATATTTAAACTTCTTTGTGGCTTTTTAGGCAATGGATTTAACACTGATGACGAATTAAGAATAATGGTTAATGAACTCACCTGATCTATTCTGTCAGGAAACTCACAAAGAAATAGATAAAGTAATGAAATTGTCATTATTTGTTTCCGTCCAAAAAACAAAGACTTGCAAATAAAAGTTATAAAAGATAACTTTTAAACAAGAACTATAAAATCAGAGAAAACATCAATATATTTATTTAAAAAAAAATGCAGTAATTAACTTTTTTATGCTTAATTTTTTATATTTTTTCCCAATGTGAAAAATAAATTTTAGTAACATTTATTGTTATCTTTTATTAACAAGTAAAATCTGGATTAAACATGATCTTCATTAAGAGACCACCTCTTGAAACAACAAATTTTTATGGGAACAGAACATGGTCATTTTAGGGAGGTTTTACTGTACATATATATAAACACATAATAAGGTGGTATTCAAGCATAATGTGAGCATATTTTTAGTCATTCTGTACCATCACTCTCCCTTATAAGAACTAGTCGTTGGGGGCCACCGTAATACTTACCCATCATGGATATGTATATGAAAATAAAACATGTGAAAACTATTTATACAATGCATTGCAATTCATAAGCAAAATTTAAATATTGTTAATATACATAGTAATGCTATATTAAAGAACTGCTGATGTACCAATTTCGACAAATTATATAAAACGCCAAACTACTCAAGTATTATCGAACTGCGTAAAAGAAACATCCTTATAACTCCAAAAATAATAGTTCTATTAACTAACAATTAACTGCGTCGGATTAAGCGTCTCATTTCCAATTAAAATATACTTCTGAATTGAAATTTGAATGAAATACAGGGTCATGAAAAATCGAAGAATGTGGAAAACAGGATTACAAATATTTCGGCAACTAATAATCCGATCAACTTCGTTCTATATGCAAAATGTGTGTTATTTTATTGCGTTTTACATCCATTCCTTGGAACAAAAAAAAGCGAAAATTTTGATATACCTTTCATCAGAACGAATTTTTCGAGAGTCCGAAAAAAATGGTTCCGGATAATCGAGGTTGCTGATATTAAATAGGGTTCGTCCCATTCTTACATACTAACAACATACAAAATTTCAAGTCTCTATCTCAATTTGTTCGGGAGATAGAGCGTTTACAGACAGACAGACAGACAGACAGACAGACAGACAGACGGACGGCAAATTTTTTTTTTCTAAAAATATGTTTTTCGGAATCTCCACTATCTAAAATGTGTAAATCCGTCAAAAAAAATTTTTCGATTTTCAAAACGATTGCAAGACTTACCCTATACTACGTATGATGGGTAAGTAAAAATAAGCAAAAGCTACATTCCTCTCCCCTATGCTTATGTAAGACTTTATGACATTCTAATATCAAAATTGTTTGCATAAAAAAATAACCGTTAGCTATAAATTTGCATTATTAATCCTGATATAAATATATATATAGGGATTGTGGTATCAAAGAAAAGGAAAATCGGTTTAATATACTGTTACTTATTGCATTAAACAATTCATAGAATGCAAAATAGTTTTTAATAGATTATTATTTACAGCATTAAAACAGAGAGAAAAAAAGAACACAAGTTGAATGTAGATTCTGCCATTGCAGAATTCAGTTTCGCCTCCAATTAGAAAAAAATAAATAAATGATAGAAGTTTTTAGAAAGGCGACCCTGTTTAGATTGCAATGAACTAACTTCATTTTTCTTGTGTTTATCAATATAATAGCAAACAGAACGGCATGAAATACCCAATTGAATAGCAATTTCTCTCTGAGACATTGGAATTGCAGAATAATAAAGAGATACAATTTGATGTGCTACTTCTTCATTGACTAGATTCATCAAAAACAGATTTTTTCTTTAATTTAAACATTTTTTTATAGACTCTGAGTAAAAGAAAATGCAATTTAACAATAAAACGAGTGGAATCCCGTCGAATACGACAAATGAAATGTTTAAAAGACCCGATCGATTTGGTTTAAAAAAAGCAAAAGTAATTACATTATTGATTCAATATATAATAAATGTATTTACAAACTAAATGTCAAGTTTGCCAGTTACAATTTTGCATGCAAATATTCGCACATCTTCAGTTAAAATTGTAATCTGAGTGCCGGCGAAATCCAGAAATTTTATTTTATATGCACTTACAGAAAAATAGTTTTATTTAAAAAAAAAACTAATTTCATTATTACTGCGACATTATTTTCACTAACTGAAGTCATCTGAAAGTAAAATCTCAATCTCAGTGTCTATGATGAAAAGAAATGTTAAAATGTAATATCGGGTACTACAAGGTTATCCTGTTGACCAAAAAATTATTGCCAAACTATAAGATTAAATGCCAATAATGGATGATCGTTAATGTCACATTCAATGACATTAAATACGATTCATGTGTTTAAAATGCCATTAAGGGATTTTTATTTCGACTTTTTATTAATATTTTTATTAATATTCTACTAATTATTTGTTTTTTCGTTATTTAAAATAAAAATGATGTCAATATGTATAATTTGGCTACAGTAGACTCCCTCAAATCCGCACAACTTGGGACCAGAGGTTTTGCGGATTTTAGAATTTTGCGGATTTCTGGTCATTGCTTTGTTTACATTTTTAAAAAATAATTTGAATGTAATTAATAGTGAAATCAAAAGTATAATGAATGCATACAATATACTAAAATATTAAAAAAAGTAATACACTAAACTAATAAAAATTTAGATATTTTTTTAAATGATTAAAATACTAAAAGGAAAGGTAAAGTTATTAATCAATATGTACAATTAAATATTCATTATAAAAGAGGAAATGTGTTTTTCCTAAATTATTCAATGAAACTTGCCTTATAAAGGTACATTACTAATTCACATCAGGATCATAAAATAATGAAACTTTATTTCAGGTTTAGCCAGACTTAATAACTAAAAAAGCTTGATTAATACATAAATATATTTGGTAAGATTGTGATTACCAATGATATTAGCAATATCTTTATTTTTTCAGAAATAAATTGTTCTTTCTTCATGAAAAAACATGAATTCAATAACCTTAACAAAAATTATAAATTAAAAAATGTATGGAATTGATATAAAACTGAAAACATCAATTTTTGCACCTACATCTGAACTGAATGTTTCATTGTTTACATCCGTAAAATATGTGTGGATTTTAGAGAGTTGTGGATTTTAGGAGTGCGGATTTGAGGGAGTCTACTGTATTTTCGGGTGTATAGTCCGCTGCTTATACACGGTGCGGGTTATACAAAGAGTTTTTTTTTTTAATTGGAAATCGTGATATTTTTTCTACAACATTTAAACATCAAAAAATTTGAAAAAAAAAAAAAAAAAACATCAAAATTTGTAAATTTTTTTCGCTATTCTACAAAATTTAGAGAGTTCTTCCATGTTTGTAAAGGCTTCTTAAATTACTCCTTAAATACAGTTATTTCTGGGTTTGGAAGAACTGTCGCAATTATCGCGAAGTATTGCACTGATAGATCTATAATAGCTACCGTATATACTCGCGTATAAGTCATAAAATTTTAGACAAAAAAAGAACTTCAAAGTGGAGGGTCGACTTATACGCGAGACCAAAAAAAAATCTATAAACAAAATATCAGAAAATAAATTGCTAGCGGATCGGTGCTGCAGCACCCCATTGTGTTTGTAGAGTACACAATCCTAAATCCAGAACCCTTCCAACCTCGACGATTCTGAATTTAAGATCATTTAAGATTTAGTTTATTTTTCAAAAAAAAAAAAAAAAAAAAAAAATAATAATAATAATAATAATCTACCCAACCCTGTTGCAAAGAACAAAAAAACAAGTGCGTGATTTATGTCATTTCGGAACAATTCAGAGCAGTCGGTCTTTTCCGAAATGAATCCAAGGAATCGTTCCTTTACAGAGTCATTTCATTTCGGACGAGTTCAAGGAATCGAAATTTTCTGGAGTCGTTTCATTTCAGATAGAGTCCGAGGAATCGTTTCTTTTTGGAGTTGATACCCTACCCTGTTGCAAAGAAAAAAAAAGTGTGTGATTTATGTCATTTCGGAACGATTCAGAGCATTCGGATTTTTTGGAAACGATTCCGGGGAATCGTTCCTTTACAGAGTCGTTTCATTTCGGAACGAGTTCAAGGAAGTGAACTTTTCCGGAGTCGTTTCATTTCAGATAGAGTCCGAGGAATCGTTCCTTTTCGGAGTTGGTGCATTTCGCACAGATTCCGAGGATTCAATCCTTTTGGGAACCAATGACCTAAGATACGTATACATTTTATGTCCGAAATTTTGAATTTATCACAGATTTTTTTTTTAAATTTTCTGATAAATTTAGAAAAAATATCACGCTTGTTTGAAAAAAAAATGCGCGTAAACGCCTTATCACTTGAAATTTTATCTTAAAATACGTAAACACCGTGCCGTTTCTTCCGAAAATTACGGTACTGATAATCTTAATTTTTTGGCCGAATTATTGTAGGTATTATGCATCACGAAAAAATTTGGTAAATTTGTGTTAAAAATTATGACTAATGGCTTCTAATTTCGAACACTGATGGAAATATACGTTCGTAAATGGTGTATAGTCCGCAGACTATACACCGATGCATCTCCACGGATTATACACGAACTTTTTTTACTGCACTACTCGTTTTAGGGGTGCGGGCTATACACCGGGTGCAGGCTATACACCCGAAAATACGGTAGTTTGGTGATTTGTATAATTTGGGCGAAATTGGTCGACGGGATAACAGAGTAGTACCTAATATCGTTATGAGTAAAAATGCGATGTTTTAAATAGTGACGTCATTTTCTCTTCAAGTGTTTTTTAAAAGTTACTGTTATTAGTAATATGAAAAAGGCATCTGTAATAATATTGTAATTCCCATTTATCTGGTTGCTGAATGACATCATTTTCCTCATTTGAAAATTTTCTTATTTTGCTTTAGACATTAATTTTTATCATAAATTATTTTCTGTTATTTTATTTACATTATTAATGTTATTTCTCAGTAAATTTATATATTTTTAACTCAATTAGTGCATAATTATACGCAATCATTTTGGAAAATAAATTTTTATTATCGAGAGAAAAGCTAAACTGAGTTGCCACTATTTTAAAGAAATATCGTAAAAAGCATTTAAAATTAAAAATGGAAATAAATTAAAAAATAACTAAAATGGGCACAACTACAAATAAATAGCTTTCATTTAAAAAAATAATTATCAAAATCGGTTGAGTAGAAAATTCAGGGCTGATGACATTTTTTAGTTTGTCTGAAAGAAATAGCATCGGAGGCTAAAAAAACTTTAAAAAATACAAGTTTTAACTTATTTAAGCACATAACTAAAAATTTTAACAAGAACAATAGGAATATTATGTATTTGGCATTCACATTTCTATTTTTGTATTCTCTTTGAATTCATATTTCTGCATTATTGTGATATCCCCCCCCCCCCAAAAAAAAAAAATTGTCAGCAAAAATAAACAGACACACCCTTTCCCTCCCTAACTGCTTATGTATTACTAGAAGACAGCCCGTCAAAATGACGTGCTTGCATTTTTAAAAGGATGATAAAAAAAATTATAACTGTGGTCAATCAGCCACCTTAGGCTTAAACAATTTTTAAAAATACAGCGATTAAACATGCGGAAAAAAATCTATATAAAAAAGGAAATTTTAACGGAAATTTGCATTTAAAACTATAACAAAACTGTCTGGTGGATGGGGGGGGGGGGGGGGGATTGTAATGAACAAATCGTAAATACATAAATTTTAAAAGAATAAAGTAACGCAAAAAATCAATTATAAAAGATTATATTGTGAAACTACAGCCAAAAAAAATATAAAAATACTGAGAGAAAATAATAAAAATAGCTAAAATGTATAAAAAAAATTTCCTATTTTGGACTATTTTTTAGCTAATACTTAAAAAAAAACACTCTATAAGATCGGAAACAAATGTAAACAATAAAAAGTAAACAGCGCATGATCGGGAGACACGCGCTGCGCGCGCGAGCTATGGGATTTTTGCTTCCGAGTACTAAATCCGCTGTAATATACACTCCATGTACCTGTCTCCTGAACACGCGCGCTCAGCGCGCATAGCTCCCGAACGCACCCAATCATTCCTGAGTCGTGATGTTACAATGGAGTCATTCTAAAGATTCATTCACGGAATTTGTCATTCTTAAATGGCAACAGTATTAACTTGTTTACATTGTTTGTTCTTTTTCGTAATTGCTGGTTGTTTTATTTAGAACTTAAACATTATAATTAAATAGTTTTTGTAGGTTTTAAAGAAAATGCGTAATGAATAAATCTTTTACATGTATATTTTCATAAGTTGAACAATTAGAATATTTGTGAACGGCTTGGAATAGCTAAGCCTAACGTGGACGCAATTGCAATAAGTTTCTTTTTCTCGTGGATGGGTTGACCCCGGAATCGTCGTACACGGAGAGGTTTTATATATATAATTAGAATGACCCCTAAATAAATACTGTATACTTATATATATATTTGTAATTTTATATAGTTCAGATTTAATATATTTATAATATGTATGAAATTAAAGCATAACTTTATATTAAAAAGATTAATGTTATATACATCTTAAAGTACACAAAAATACATTAAAAAAATATATTTATGTAACATTGCATAACAAAAATATAATTTAGAAAATTAATTAAAAAAAACATATATATATTATAAAAAATATATATGTAAAATTATTATTTATCCATCAGTATCATTCAAGTAAGAAAAAAAAAGCAACCCCAAATCTGAAGATCACAACAACCAAATCAAAATATTTATGGAAAAAAAAAGAACAGGATATGGAACTCTTTTCTTAGAATTTTTTACTGACTGCCATATTTTTTTGCAGAACCTAGGAAATGCATAAAAATTACAAATAATCAAGCCTCTTTCACTGGGAATGCATTAAAAATGAAATTTTACAAAAGACAGCTCACCCAAATCAATAGTATTCATTGCATCCAAGTGCCAGCCTTTAGAAACAGCAGCATTAAAATAAGGGAGTAGAGGCAAATCCTCATTCTTCCATAAAGCATTCTTTATGATATCTGTTGATATCTTTGCATACAAATACCTGAAAATAATATATAAAAATTTATTGGTAATTTGCACAACATATATGACAATCAGGAGCCATCTGAAGCATTTACCAACTAACTAAATGTGAATAAATCTGAAATGTGGTCTTAAAAATCGATTTTTAAAGATATATATGAATGATTACTTTGACATCAATTATTTTAGAAGTAGGAACATAGATTTCTTATCAAGATCAAGATTTTTTTTAAGAAATCTTGATCTATATTGATCTAAATTGATCTAAATCTTGATCTATGAATATATATATATATTTTTTTTAATTAAAGAGGAAAATGTTGCTGGACTGGTCAGTGCAGTTCCCGGATTTAAATCCAATCAAGCATTTTTAGGGCATATTAAATGTAAAATCAGTGAACACACCATAACATAAAAAAGAAAGAACTTTGAAAAATGATGCTATTCAAGAAGGGATGTAATAAATGCAGAAAAATGGGCAAACTGTACATACAGAATGCCCCAAAGGATTGCTGCTTTTATTAAAGGCAAGGGTAGTACACTGTAATACAAGCAATATTTAAAGTGATATAATTCTATTAATTTAATGGATTTTTAATACATTAAACAATGATTAATACTTTCAAGGATTACATTCATACTTGTAATTAAGTTTTTTATGTAATGTTGAAAGGATTATCTTTTTTTTAACATTTAAATCAAAATGCCAAAAAAGCAACATTGCAATTTCACCCTTTTGCAAGATTATCAGAGGGATAAATTAATATGTATATCTTGTTTTACATACCTTCTAAAATCAAATACTCTTGCATAATCAATAGCATTCATTACATCACTAAGAGAATATCTTCTAGTAGCTTTATATCTGTAAAGTGAAGGATTATTCAAATATAAATTAAAATTTTTTTTAAATAAGTACAACTGGTCAAAAAACATAGAGCATATCATACTTAATTAAAACACCACTGTCACTGAGAGATACAAAAGATTTTATTCAATTAGTAACTGTGTGTTTTATACATACAAACATTTATTTATTTTAATGACTAAAAAAAGTTGAGATATCTAAATTTATCCTTGCTTTTAAAATAGATAAAGTCAAAAATTGCACTTAAAAACTATCCTTTAGAAGGAATTTTTACATGCCAATTGTTTTCTAAAACATGGAGGTATTTTTATCTCAATATCCTTCACTTCCAAAGGTACAACAGAGAAAAAATATAAAAGCTAAAAACCTGTAATTTTCTAATCATGATTCCTCTAAAACTATGAAACTGAAGTCAAAAATAATCTTTTCAAAATTAAAGATTTGGAAAGTTACAGGCTATGGATATAATCCATCAAGCTATAGTCATTAAAAGCATAAAAAGAATACATAAATGATCTTTCTATTTGGATAGAGAGCAATACACTATGCAGTACAGATGTTAAATTAACTTTACAACCAAGCAAAACAATGTTTGTAGAATCAACTATGATGCTGTCATACACTTTATTTGTAACTTAACTTTAAAATATTTCAAAAATTAATATATATCCCCTTTAAACTGAATTATAAAAACCTATTTTCATTTTAATAGTTTCTATCATCATTGAGTGCTGGTTTCTAAATTTCAAATAAGTAAAACCAGACAAAAAACTAGCTTTAATTTTTTTTTTTTTCAAAATTTATTAAAATAATTAATTTATCTTTCTCTTCTCTTTCTGACTTTCTGATAGCCATTATGTTTATTTTAGTTGTCTCATTTCCTTTCATAAAGAATTTAAGTTTATCACTGGTATGCAATAACACACATATTTTCTGTCATCTCTTATAGGTTTGTAATAATGCCAAGTAAATTTCAACACAAACAATAAGTGTATTAGGATTGACTGCATTCAACTCAAATTTTCACATTACTTCATATCTAATGCTCATTTTACTCATACATTAATCACGTCGTATTTGGAATCTATTTTTTATGCCAATACATTTGATTCGACAATATTGTCTCATCAAAATTATATTCATTAATGTAGTTGTAGCAGTCAGAAGAGCCCATGCACTCCTGGCCTATAAAAAATTTACTTATAAGTTAAATTAAAAGTTCATATATATATTTCTTTAACTATATTATGGCACCATCCTATGTTTTATTTTGATTTCTGCATTCATTTTAAACAAAAGCATAGTCAAGAGTTAAGTATGACTTATTTTTTAATGTTAATAGATTTAAATGTGAAAGTTTTTTGGATTTGGAATCTTTTAACTATACAATTTTACATCAAGCAATGTAAAAAATTAACAAAATTAATAACTTTACATAAAAAAAAGAATAATCATAATAATGTGTTGTTACTTGTCATATGCTGGAGAAAAATCTTCACTTTTGTTAGCACATTTAAACAACAGAAGTGTATCTTGTAAAGAAAGGTTAGGAACAAACAGCTTAGCATTCATCAATGTTCTTTGGTTTGATCCCTAAAAAAATATATTAATTAAAAAAATGTATTTTAATACAAAGACTATATCCTTGATATATTAATTATAAATTGATAATTTATTATTAATATTTATTTTTAAAATGCCAAGGCTTGGATTAAAAAAAAAAAGTAAAATTACTTAATCATGACACAAAATTTTAGTTCCAAAAAGTTAAAATAATAATAATAATAATAGCCTACCAGATCTGGAGACCACAGATCATCTTCAGTGATATTCAGGGCTTCAAAATGTTGCTTTAAGGGGATGTTGCAAAATGTATCACAAGCAACATCAACAGTTTTCTGTAATTTTAAAATTACTTATAGCTCATTCAAGATCCAGAGGGACACTAAACATAAATATAAGAATTGGAAATTTGCATTATGAAATTTCAGTATTATGTTTTTTAATGATTTGGAAATTTTATAGTAAATAAACAAATACATTTTTGTTTAAAAAAAAAATTCTACTTAGAAACAAAATTAAGCATTGAAATGATCACATTAAAATTTTGCAACTTTTCTTATAAATTTTTAATGATAAAAAACACTTATTATTATTACATAGCAAAGCAAAGCAACAATAATTGTCGTTGCTTGCATTGACAGTAGCCAAGGCATTGCAAATGTTGCCAATTTGAATATATTTTTATTTCATTTCAATCTCTCTTAAGTTTCAAAAGACAGAAGAAAGAATCACACATGAATCTGTTAAAGTCAAAGCGGTGAAAGTTACTAACTTTTAAAATCAATCAGTACGTAGATGGAATTGATGAGATTGGAGAGTATCTAGACTAGAGGTGAAATGGACTCAATTTAAGCCAGTGAGCTGAAAAAAAATCATGCTCGATTTTCATACCAGTTTTCGAGCTTAAAGTTAAAAGTTTATTTATTTACAAATTGAAAAAAGGGGGGGGGGGGGGAAATGCTATTTGAGAAACAAGAATGCAGTTTCATAGTGAAGAGAAGGAAATTTTCACAACTAAACAAATCGTCTTTAAGGCTGAAGTAGCATAGTCAGTTTTTTTTCAACAGAATTAAAAACGTTCAGGCCAAGATTCAAACATGGGTACCTTGGCTTGTGGTGCCAATGTCTTCTTATTGAGCAACCTGGGCAACACTTGACTCACATAACTAACTCTCACTAGTTGAACATGGCCGCAAACTACAGGGTGTGTCAGATATATGAGAAGACATGTTATAGATATCATCTTGTATACCATAGTTACAAAACTTTTTCTGATACATGTGAACATGTCAGAAACTATACTAACTGAAGAAATGAAGAAGCATGTTGTCATTTGTTAATTGGATGAAGAACACTTCCTTTTAGAGATTGCCACATTCTTGAAATTCACCAGATCATTTGTCTTTGATATAAGGAGAGAACTGAAGGTTGACAGGTTTCATGTGGCAATTGTTTCATGTAAGAAACAACATTTGTTAGCCATATGAAGGCATTAAAACACCAGAATTTGTTATTCAAGAGGATAAAAATCCTACAAAATCGATAAGAGCACTCACTAGGGAGATGCAGGTTGATGAAGCTTATAACCTGAAGTGTGATTCATAAGAATCTTTGTTAGAAGTCATGCGGGATGAGGAAAGTGCAGTTCTTGCCCAGGAGAACCAAAAACAGTTGCTTGACCAGAGACAAGTGTCTCCTTAACAAGATGAAGCATCAAGAGCATGTTTTTGTTTCTTTCTAATGAGAAAAACTTTGCCCAGGTCAAGAAAGTGAACTACAAAAAGAACAAAAATGGTGTAAAATCCCCAAAGAGATTCTGACAGACAAGTGGAGAAAATTTTCAGCCTTGCTGATGATTCTATGGGGTCATGAGAAATGAAGACGATCTGATGCAGCCACATTTCATTCTTCAAAGTACTAGTTTTAATGACTGTGCTTATACGGATGTGTTAAAGCATTTAATTATTTCTGTAACATGGGTGAGGCCATATGTTTTTTAAAAAGATTTTGCACTATCAAATATGGCCTATTAAAACCAAAAATGGATAGTTAAAGCATTCATAATGATGTTATCCTCAACTACCCAGATATTAAACAAATAGCTTATTGTGTATGTAGTGTAGTTGAGAAGAACTCCAATTGTCATCCACACAGGAAATGTTGTGGCCCTCAAGCCAGCTATTGTGTATGCAGTGGCAAATGTTCTCAACACTTATCTGATCATTACCAGCAGTCAACTTTGACAGCCTGCAGAGGCAATTATTGCGGTTAGCACTGGTTTAAATGAATGATATCATACAGTGTGTATGTGATCACTTGTACAGAATGTAAAAAGCTCTATTTTTAGTGTATATTTCTGTTTGAAAGCAGGCATTGTTTTGTTCTTAAATACCTGACACACCCTGTATAGTGTTTACATGATGAAAGTTGTGATAAGACAAACTCCTGTACACCATATAATTACGTTAAAATGAAGAGAAAGAAACTTTTTTAACTAGATAAATCTTTTTTAAGGTTGGAGTAGCATAGATGAGGTTTTTTCCAACAGATCAATATTCAGGCCATGACATTTTTGCACTGTTGGAAAAAACTCCAACTATGCTATTTCTAACTTGAAGAATATAGCCTCAGTAATTTTTCAAAGTTTTTTTTTTTTTTTAATTGTCTTTTGATTGTCTTTTGAAACTTTGATTGTCAAGAAAACTTTTGTTTCAATTTGGACCACATTTAAATAAAAAAATATTTTGTTTGAAATTTGCAAGTACTGATATTAGAAAATATATGTCCATCTTAAAACACAATACCTCTACACTCAGTGATTTATTTTAACTGGTGATTGATTATCAAAAAATCTCAGAATTTCTAATAAAGATATTGTGAGGAATTCAGTTCCCACAGTCTTATAAATACCCCCACGTTAGCTAAACCACCAGAATCCTCAAACAGAGGTATACATCTCTCTCTATCATCGAAATGGACATTAGAAGACAGCCGATTCTAAAGGCCACTTAAGAGAAACTTTTCTAGCTAATGCATATGGCTGTTGTGCTGTCAATAAGACCCCCTATAAGGTAAGCCTTTGAAAGGGTTCGGGAAACCGCTTTTTGTTAAGATTTTGTCTGTTGGAGAAATCTCTCTTCCAAGGAGAGTCAGCAACGGGCGAAAACAGTGATGGGACATGCCGTCAGGAAGATGATAGATGGGAGAATTGGAGATAAAAGAGGAAGCGGATGTGAAGAAGGGGAGTTACCTTTGAGATGCAGCAGAGTTGAGACCCGAGTCTGGACTCTCAGGAGTGAAAACGGAGGGCAGTCAGTGCCCGGGAAAAAGGGACTTGTGGAGAGCACTTCTGAATAGAAACTTAGATTGTGACGAGTGGTGGTGAAGCCTTCCTAAAAAGAACTCTAACGACTAATTCTACTTTGGTGAATTGAACCCATTATTTTAATGTTGTAACAAAATTTAGACTTCATTGTATTGATTCAATAAATATTAATGAAATCTAAACACCAGCCTCTTGCCGCTATAGTTCGTCCCACTACTGCACAACGCCGACTGGAGGCGTTACAGTATTTTTATATACAAGACATTATTTCATACCAAATTGAGGAAACCCTACACTTTTGTAATTTTAAAGCTTGATTTTTGAAATAGAGTCAACAACTTCCAAATTTTACCATTAATGATTTTGAAGGCACATGCATACAATAGCACATATTTGTTTTAATATAGGTAGACATTTGTTCCAGAATTCTATGTCAACCTTATAAAAAAGAATGTATTCATAAAAACATATCTGTTCAATAAATATGCAAATGTTTATGAATTTCATTTGGCAACCATATACACCTGCAAATCTTCTGTAAAATAGACGCTTTAATTTTTATCTTATGCAGAAGAGCTCCAAAATAAAACAAATGTGCTCTTGTCAATTAAGGTGTATATTTTCTAATGATACTAGTGATAATCAAATCAGATCTCCCTTTTGGGATATAAACATCTGAAAATGGAGCGCAGTGGACTCCAGGGGCGTGCAAGCAGTATTCAGCGCTTGTGTGCAGAACTGCATTTAGCGCCCTACACCCCATCCAATCGCCTGTAAAAATAAAACTTTATCCCTATCCCAAAGAAAGAAAAAAAACTATGAATATTTATAAATGTATAGTTGCCATTCTTTTGGAGTTTTTTGAACCAGAAAATTTATTTAATAAAATATGTCTTGTTTCTTTACAGTTCGTACTTTATTTCATTAAATAAATAAATTTCTGTTTCCAAACATGTTTAAATTACTTGAAAAATAAAGAAGGATGGTAGCTATGTAAATAAAATTCGTAACACAGTAAAACCTGTGTAAGGGGAAAACACTCTCTATCAGAATCCTGCGTTACGCTAAAATTTCATTATCCCGAAGAAAATAATTTAATGCAATAACAATAGCTAGCCTCTAAAAGAAGGAAGTTTGTTTTTACTTTGCATGTATTGGCGATGGCTAAGAAAATCTACCGCAAATAGAGATCTGAAAATTTGGATAAGGATCGATGATTGTAGATGCACTGTGTACCTGACACTCATTTTTTTTTTTTAATTACCCGTAATATTAATTAAAAACCCTTAATGATCATCGCAAAATTGCGATCTTTTATTTCTCAACGAGATCATGCTTGTGTGCTTCCCCAAGCAGTCTTCCCACTGACCAAAAGCTTATCGTTTGATTTTTTTCTGCATTTTCAAATTGGGATATAGTGAGATCCCGGTAGAATTGCAAATAAATAAATAAATAAATAATAATAAAGAAAGAAAGAAAAATGATTTCAATTGTATTTTTAATTACTATTTCAAAAAACCTTTTTATTTGGCAGCGATTTGCATCAATTTTCAAGTTTTCCATTTTCTCTGAAGTTTCAAACGTAAAAAAGACAAACAAACAAACAACAACAACAACAACTGTTGATGCATTCGCGGTATTTTTCAGGTTCTAATAATATATCTTGTGAAAATATTAATATTTACTGTTCAAAAATTTTTTTGAAGTCATTTCAAGGATTCGCCAAACACATTTTTTCTCTCGGTGCAAATTATCTCAAAATATCGTTTCCCAACTAAGAAATATGTGATTTGAATATCATTTCGCGTTAATAAATAAAAAAAATATGTATGAGGGATTGTACGCATTTCCATTATTTATTTTATCAAGTTTTTTTTTTTTCAAAATTGAAAGTTTTATATCTAAATGTCAGAAAATAAATATAAATTGACTGTTAGCTTCAAAAATCAGACCGGAACATGAATAGCATTGCCGGTATACTCTACTGAAGGCAGTGGGAAATCAACTCGAGCTTCGATTGGATGGATTTTAATTTAAAAAGGAAAAATCATACAAATTCAAGATTATACACTGCTAACAATATAATGTTCGTTCGAAAATATTTTTATTCAAAATTATAAAGTCAAATCTACATGTTGCTGAAGACATTGCCTTCCCCGCACCCCATCCCTACATTCGTTTGGAAAAAAAAAACATTCAATATTTGACTTTAGAATATTTAAGGCTATTGTAATTGGAATAGGTGATCCAAGATGGTTGGTTAGTAGGATATAAAGTGCACGGGATTAAAAAAAAAACTTTTTTCATAAATCTATATTTTTCCATTTATATTAACAGCCATCATTGTAGTTTCTAATTTATTTATGTCTAAACTTTTTTTTTTTTTTTTTTTTTTTTGACTATTTTAGTCTTTGTAACGTTTACGGTTATGTGTAATGCTAATAAGTGCTCATATTTCAAAAATTCAATTTTATGTTCGGAAATGGGATGTACAAATCTTACAATCATTACAATAAAATAGCAAATAAAGCCTTTGTGCAAAAATGTTTAAAGATAAAAAACCAACGATTATAAATGCACAAATAAAGTAAGAAAAGGTAGCAAACAGCCGTTTCGAATCTACTATGGAGATTCTTCATCAGTGCAAAACTCAGCGAGCTAGAAAAAGCAAAACTGAGCTAAGAGACAGAGAGACGCAGGCTTATATACCCGCTACGGAAACGATCCCGCCTAAAGGAAAGCAACCAATGAGAAGAGAGCAGCCTAACAACTGGCTGGACAAGTAGCAACATCTACCGGAGAGTAAACAAAACAAAAACTAAAAAGCGAGGAAAAAAAAAAAGTTTAAATTAAATTAAAGATTTCCAAATGCTAGGAAAATAAGGCGTACTTGATAAGTCATTGACTAAGGAGTGAGAATTTTTAATGATGTGGTAAGCTTCCCAAAAATCAAGATCAAGAATGGAAGGACACTTTTGGATGATGGTAGCTGAAGAAAAGTTAAACTTATGTTGTAAAGACCAACAATGTTGAGCAATGGAAGAGCGTTTAAGCTCTTGATTTTTGACATACCTTTTATGTTCCGTTAAACGAAATCTGAGAGCACGTTTAGTCTGACCAATATAAGAAAGGCCACATTGGCAAAAAATTTGGTAAATACCCCAGTTATCTAAGCGATCAATGGGATGCTTAAGATTTGAAAAGGCAATTTTATTAACAGGAGAAAAAATAACATTGAAATCGAACCTTTTTAAAATTTTGGCAACTTGCTGACTGATTTTGGGGAAAAAAGGCAAAACAACCAAAGTATTAGAATTTGAATTAAAGTTTTTTCTTTCAGATTGGGTGGTTTTAGTTAATTTTCCAATAATTGAATCTATAATATTAGGAGAATAACCACGATCAACAGCAATAGCTTTAAGATAATTGAGTTCATCACTGAGTAACTGAGGAGTTGAACAAATATTGGAAGCCCAGAAAACAAAAGTTTTAAAAGCCGCAACTTTCTGGTTAGGAGGATGAGAAGAATATCTATGAGGTGGAAGACTGACCGCAAAAGGTTTACGAAAGACAGTAGTCTGAAAATTATCATCGTCGCGAATAACAAGGACATCAAGAAAAGAAAGGGTATTGTTCGATTCAACTTCAAAAGTAAATTGAATGTAAGAATCAATAGAATTCATAATAGAAAGAATATGATTTATATCTGTATTCACATCAATTAAAGCAAAAATATCATCTATGTAACGAACATAAAACTGAAATTTTAAGACTTCAAACAATTTAATTTCAAAATAGTGCATGTAAAAATCACATAAAATCGGACTAAGAGGGTTACCCATAGCCAAACCGTCAGTCATATGAAAGAAATTCCCGTTAAATACAAAAGTGTTTTGAGACGAGCTAACACGAGTGAGATGAATGAGCTCCTCAATTTCGAAAAAAGAAAAATGAAATTCACAGAGCCTTTTCTTCAGGCAATCTAAAGCCCCTTCGACAGGAACATTAGTAAATAATGAAGTAACATCAAAAGAAACCATCATGTGGCCTTGTGGCTTAAAACTGTGAAGTTTCTTGACAAATTCAAAAGAATTTTTAACAATGAAAGAATTACCGCTTGAAAGAGGAGAAAATATGGAAACAAGATATTTAGCAAGTTTATAAGAAGCCGTACAGATATTTGAGACAATGGGTCTAAAAGGAATGTCAGGTTTATGAACCTTAGGTAAAGCATAAAACCTGGCACAATGAGCAACTGAAGGAATAAGAGACCCCTTTAATTTAGCAGGAATAATGTGCGAAGACTTAATGGCAGATTTGATAGTATCAATTTCACTAGAGGAACGGTCTTTGTGGATATCCACATAGGGACCATCATTAATTAATTTCTGGGATTTCTCCAAATAAGTAGACTTGTCAAGAACAACAATCTGACCACCTTTGTCAGCCTTAGTTATGGTCAAATTTGGATCAGAACATAAACTTTTAAGACAATATTTAACTGAACTATTAAGATTAGGCTTATAAACATTAGAATTAAAATCAACAGTATTGGCAATGAGATGCCTAATAGACTCTTTTTGAGAAGGAGAAATAGCGCTATGCTTAAAGGCACGTTCAATAGGAGCAATCAGACGGGGTAACGAAGGAGTGGCAGATACAGAGAAATTGTTGTTTAATTTGAGAGCATTAAGCTGATTATTATTTAAAGTAGCGGGTATATAAGCCTGCGTCTCTCTGTCTCTTAGCTCAGTTTTGCTTTTTCTAGCTCGCTGAGTTTTGCACTGATGAAGAATCTCCATAGTAGATTCGAAACGGCTGTTTGCTACCTTTTCTTACTTTATTTGTGCATTTATAATCGTTGGTTTTTTATCTTTAATCATTACAATAATTTATGCAGTATTTGAATAGACACGAGTGTACGCAGGGAGTGCAAAGAAAGGCTCCCCCTTCAACCTTCGAAAAATAGATTGCCCTCTGAAAATTTAATTTTAAATTTAATCTGAATTAAATTATTGCTGCAAATTATTTTAAAATAGTTTCTGAATCATAGGAGACTTATATCTATCAGCGTGAGATATATGCGCATCATATAAGACGTTTTCTAACATATAAGTCTACCTCTATTCATGGACTGATATTGTAGGAGAAACTTTTACCAGAATTTCCGAATAGTAATTTTTTTCTAATTTATGATAAATTCTGAAGTAAAGTGACAATTATTTCTTATAAATAATAATGAAAAAACAAGTGAAATTTAGCTCCAGTGGTAATAAAACTGTATATTATGCTTTTCCACCGCAGTGAGATAATAGTTTTGCATATTTTCAGCTATGTGAATTACGGCGCCTTTTATTATTTATAACTATATGAGGTGCGCCTCTGTTTATAAAGGTTGGACAGGTCTTGTCTAAATGATTTATTAGAGGACTCATAAGTAGAATAAAATAAAATTTTAAAGAAAGAAATGAATATTTATAAATAATTTGTATAAGGTAAATCTACAAAAGATAATTCAGATGCCAAAAAAATATAATATATTTTAGTATGAATAAATTAAGGATTTTTTTTTAAATATTTGCTTCTTAACTGAAGTCTTTTGGCACCTTTACTGCTTCGGCGCCTGTGTGTGCCGCACACTTTGCACACTGGGTCGGAACGCCCCTGGTGGACTCTCTCTAATCTGAACACTCATGGGACTGACCAAAAATGTTCAGATTATGGGGGTGTTCAGTACAGAGGGAGATTCGAAATGCATTACCACTATTAAGGTAGGGTGACCGAGCCAGTAGTTGATCAAATAAGGTCAGTACTAGAGGGGTTTTCTTCCTTTTAAGTTTTAGAAGTAAACTAATATGATTGCTACAAGTTTTAATAAGTGTTCTATCATGAGAAAAAAAAAAAAATTGCTGAAATTAAATAGCAACAAAATTATAAGCAAATAGTTTCTTTAACTGCCATTTTCTCAGTAATTGATCAATCAAAGTAATCAATCGAACATTCAAAAATTAATCTTTAACATATCATGCTTAAGATGTGATTAACAATAATTAAAACTATTATTTGAAATAAGAAAGATAGAAGTTAACTTATCATAATTGTCTCAAACTAATAAAAAAAAAAAGAAAAAAATATATTTTCTAATTAAAATAATCATAAAATGGCTTCTCCAGAAAATTTTTCAATATTTAACTAAAGATTTTATCTGAAGTATTCAAACAAATTGCGATTTCAAGTACATGCATACAATCTAGCATAATTTTGTCTCTTATTTTTTAAATCAAGTTCGTTGAATCTTTTTATTTTTCTGTAACAGTTTCTCTGAATTTCCATGATGGGAATTTGAATTCAGATTACAAACACATGTTCAGTTTACAGAGAGGTGTGGTAGAATTGGGGACTAAAAGTTGCGTTCATAATAGCAGGGTGTTCAGATTAGAGAGCGTTCAGAATACAGAGAGCTCATCTTTTGTTAAGTCTATGGAGTCTCGCCAGGACTAACGGAATGTGTTCATAATACTGGGGTATTCCATTAGAGAGTGTTCAGATAGAGAGAGTCCACTGTATTTTGAAAATGGAATTTTTTGACAGGATTTCAAAGATTATTAAATTAATAAATATTTTAGCAATATACTACATTATACCTTCAGTAGCTGTATCTAAGCAGTGGCCTAGCTAGCGAGGGTCCAGCCCGGGTGTCACCCTCTAAGGGGTGACACCCAATCTTTATTTGCAAATAAAAAATACAATATTATAAGATTTTGGAAAGAAATCCTGAAATAAAATAAAATTTTTAGCGCACGATGCAATAGAGTTAATTTTTTTTCTCTGAGAATGTGAAATTTTATGCAGAATGGTGTATTTTAATAAGACAATGAACCATGGAACAAAAACCTACCTACCCTACAAGTGGGTAGCTAAAGCAAATTTTGACAGAAATAATTTTCTTCTACATATAGACACATCAACTTTTGCGACCTATGGCTTGAGTGATGAGTCGATCCTTTGTTGTTGTTGTTTTTTATGCAGGAGGACAAAAGGTAAATAAGGAATGGTCTGGTCATTTGTTATAATAATGTAGAATTGCAATTGAAAAAATATGACTGATCAGAAGTGGGGGGGGGGGGGGATACACCATGATGGCTGGGGGTGACACCATTTAATTTGCTCTGGATGTCACCCATTCTAGCTACGTCACTGTATCTAAGCAATTATCTAATAAAATTGCAAACTTCCAAATTCATTTGTTGGGATGTTACAACTTGTTATCCTTCCTTCTATCAGGCTGATTCAATAGACTGACAGGTACATTCAAAACAATTTTTCTCATGAAAGACTGGAAATTCTGTAAATATGTGACTTTTTCTGAAATGTTCTACTTTTTATTAAAAAAGAGTAGAACATTCCAGAAAAAGCTGCATATTTACAGAAATTTCAGTTTTCTTTTTCACTAGGAAAATCCTTTTGAATGTACTTGTCGGCTACATTGGACCCGTCTGGTAGATGAAGGTTTTAATAGAGGGAGAAATTCATCATGACAGACTGTAAGGCCTAATTTAAAGACAAAATGCTGATGAAGGTATTGATCTTTATTGCTACAACTATGTTTTTCACCAGAAAAAGTTGTATTAACTCGCATATATTTTAAATATATATGGTTTCTTATGTCATGAGAAGTAAGATGACAACTTGATCATTTGAAAGTTTTCTCTGCGACAGTGAAATAGTGAATTTTATAATAGCTACCTATATCACTTTTGACTATAATAGTTCGTAGATGTCTATTTCAGACTTACATGTATGCCCTGTAATGATTAAATAAAAATGGAAAGGGGTGGAGCTGAAATAGAATAGTTGAAATGGAATGATCCTATATTGGTACTGTTGAAAGCAGTGTCTGAGTTTTAATTATTTAAAAAATAAATTAAAATTGATATTAACTGTTATAAATTACTTACAGTCATTAACTTTTTGATACATGGTATTCCTAAGATTAAATTACAAATTATGCACTAAATTACTTAAACTGCCCAAAATTAATATATGTATTAACAAACATAAAGGAATAATCTTATGTGTTGTAGCAAAAGATAACAGTCTTTAGTTTCTCAGAGCTTGCTTTGAGGTACCATTTTTTTCCTATCAATCATACTGATTGGCAAAGATATGATATGAATTGAATTTTTAATAATGTTTTAGCAATTGAGTTACAACCGATGGGCATATTTCTGAAAAAATGTACATGGCGGGATTGGTATCTAGAACCTTTGACTTACATGTACATTGCCAATGTTCTATCATTTGAGTTACCTGGGCCAACAGTAGACAGACATTTTTTACTCAACTGAAAAAAATTAATTTGTATGATATCTTTGCCAATCAATATGATTAAAAAAAAAAAAGTGTATTTATATACCCATCATTTAATGGAGTTCCATTATCTGTGTTATGTTCTGTTGAGCTGTTTACATGGTGGACCAGATATTATTGCAAATGATGTTATGTGAGCAAAAATATACCCTCTGATTGTCTGCCAGATAGCTCAATTGGTAGTGCATTGGCAACGTAAGTCAAAGGTTCTGGATTGAAATCTAAGCTAGAACACTTTTTACTCAGTTAGAAAAATGAATTCACTTGCTTATACATGTTTAATCTGACCTAAATATTTTTGTGATATCCTACATACTGTCAATTTCGTAAAATTTGTAAAACACACAAATGATTTTGTTTTACAGTGTTTTAAATTGTTTTAAATTCAAACAGATTAGCTTAAACCTAAAAAAACATATGAATACCCATAAAATATGTAAGGAGTAACAACCTTTTTATGGCTGAAAGTCATGAATTTTCAGGAGTTTTTTTAATTGCAAAGTGTTTATAAAACTATTTACATTAAATTATTATATACATTCAAGAAAAAAAGGTTTTTCTTAGTTGATACATTAAGAAATGGCGGCTTGAAGGATGATGGGATGGAGCAATTTGGAAAATGAGGGTCAAGTGATGGAACAATGAACAATCAGACAAAATTAATTATTTTAGTCCAGCTAATGACGTATACAGCTATTACTTAAAATATTTCCTTCTAAAGATATAGAAATGGTTTTCAACCCAGAATTTTATAGCCTAGAATGATATTGAACAGTGAGATATCACTTTTTATTTTATTTCATTATTTCTTTAAATCTTGAGTATTTTAATAGAAATATATGTCAATGCATATGTGAAAAATATGATTAATTGTTAAAAACATCAAGCTGATTGATAAAAAAGATGAAATTTTAAAATAAGTTTAAGTTAAGCACTTAAAGTTTTTATTACTGTTTTATTGATGAGGCATGCTCTATTTCTATATCTCTAAAATTACTTTTTCACTTTTGATATCAATTTCTAAAAAGTAAAATATGATTTTATTAGTGCAGGTACCTTTAACAGGTACTTTAAATTTTTTTTTTTTTTTTTTTTTTTTTTTTTAACCAATTAAAGTTAGGTTGCCCTTTAAAATAGATAATAGAAAATAAATAAATGATACCTACTACTAAATTTTCTTCACAGCCAAAGGTTAAAATTAATCTGCTTTCATAACCTTCAATACAAGTACCAATAACAAATAAGTCAGATGGAATGATCAAATCCTGTAAAAATGTTTCCAGATTGATTAAAGCAAAAAGAATAAAAATATAAATAACAAGAAAAAAATATGTATTAAGCATAGATTATGATACACTTTTCAATATATTCAAAGTACTGTAACAAAACTTCACTATTTAATAAATTAGGTAATTCTTAAGTAAACAATTTAGAAAAGCCATAACATATTTAAAATCCAAACTTCAACAATTACAATATATATAGCCAAGAAAAATATCCAAATATTTTTGTGAATCCCTATTTATACTCTAAAAGGTTTGCCTATATGAAAGGATAAAAATTAACTCCTTTTTAAAACTTAAATTTAAAATGTAACTAATATTTTTTAATTTTAATTTTGAAGCTTAAAGCTAGTTTGCCCCTGATAGCTTTTTTTCCCAGTCTCACATTTATTACTTTCAGATATCATTTTTGGACGCTTCTTAAAATTAAAATTGATAATCTAAGTGTTTTTGCAGGCATTTGTGGTTAGAGCCTCACATGTCATCAACGTGGGAATTGTGTGAACTTTGGCTACATATCAATAAAAAGCTAATCAACCAATCAAAAGAAATGTTCCTCCCAAATTCACAACTATGCCCTCTGCTGGAAAATATTATAATCCCTAACATATTACCCTGAACAGGCATAAAAACAAGAGAGACTTTGCACATTTGAGATGTGTGTAAAATGTACAATAATGTAATTCTTATGAATCAATCAAGATAGCTCAGGCAACTCTGACCAGACTCGCAGATCTAGTAAAAGATCGCGATCAAATAAAAAAGTTTGATCTACCAAGAGGTTCTCGAGTCCAATTCTTATACCCATTCATGACATCTCAAGATGACGTCACATACATACTACATAGTATATAAATTTTAGTTCGATTAGGATGTACATAACACTGTTGAAAATTCCAATTCAGCAATTTCCACCAATAAATGGAAATCTAACCAATTTAAAACTCATACCACAAATGAAAATGAACTTCCATCAATTATTGTTCTGCTACACTTTATGTGGGGAATCACAATCCTAGCATTGTTAAAGCTGCAAAATTTTTTCAGCAAAATTCACTGAGAATAAAATCTATCATTGCATTGCTGGAAAGGAAATTCCCCAAACAAAGTTTGTCCGTGACGTATAGTGGCTAGCATTAAAAATTTAAATTTTAATTCCCCGAAGTTAAGAATTAGTTGTAATAATTTTAATATTTAAATTTTCTGAGAAGATGAAACTTGACTGAAAAGAAAAAAAAGTTAAAACAACACTCACCTCACTGTAGATCAAGAACAACACATTTGGAGATTAACATTAGAAATTTTATTTACGCTCACACAAGAAGCATTCCTGTCCAGGTGCTGTGGATAATAAACTTAGTATATGACATCAAATATTACAGGAAACAATAGTAAGGCAGTTTGTGATCGCTGAGAGATAGTTCAGAGTCCCTATACATGTGTAACCTGTGTACTGATAACGTCCAAGGATCTTTGACCTAAATGGTGAAATCAGTCTTAACGGCAGGACAAGCACATGTAAAGCTGGTAACACAGTCCTGGAATCGTTGGCACGTATGGTAAAATTAATTGTAACGGCAGGCCAAGCACAGGAAAAAGGGGTAACTAATATGTTGTAATAATCCTGGAAACGTTGACATAGATGGTGAAGTCAATCTCAATGGCAGGAAAAGCACAGATAAAGTTGATAACACAGTCCTGGAATTGTTGGCACGAATGGTAAAATCAATTGTAATGGCAGGCCAAGCACAGGAAAAAGGGGTAACTCATAAGTTGTAATAATCCTGGAATCGTTGACATAGATGGTGAAGTCAATCTTAAAGGCAGGACAAGCACAGGAAAAAGTTATAAGATGAGCATTTCTCCATTCTAATAGTATTACAAGGTGCTCTTGCTAGGAAATCTGCTGAAACTTTTTAATCACTATAATTTTCATTAAGATGGTTGAAAATAAAAGCTGGAGGCGTCCGATCTTTTTAAAAAAAGGCGATGTATTTTTAACTCTTCTGAAGAGAAATGATACTACAATCTTCATTCCCAAAGAAAATACAAAAAAACCCGACCGGGCAGAAAAGCCCAGCTGTCCCCACCAAGCGTCCTCTCCTCTTGAGTGCAACTGAAATTCTCTCTCGAACTAACTGCGATTCTGAACTCCCTCTCAGAGACGCACACTCAACAGCCAATCAGCGACACCAGTTTTTGCCGCCAAACTCGCTAGCTGAAAACATCCAGAAAGATCTCAAAGATTCTCGGCTGAAGATGAATCACGTCATGCCCAAAATGGACGCTTACACGTAGCCTGGATGTTCTTTAGATGCAGGAAGAAACACCAAACAAAGATGGCTACACGCCACAGCGAAATACTGAAGCCCGCGTGATTTAAAAATGCTAAAATAGAGTCACTTTTTAAAATTGCATAACTGGCCAAGTAACTGTTCAAAATGCTGAAAAATTATGTTAAAACGATTTAGATTTAAAATAAAAGCCGATTATTATAATTTTAAGAATGAATAATTAATATTAAAATAATTTTGAAAAATATTATTTTTGGTAAATTGCTATTTTCTATTTAGCGATTTCAAAAGGCTACGATGTTTACATTGATTTAATAATAAATAAACATTAGTTTTAATGGATTTATTAATGAGATTATTGTAATTTAAGATGTAATATAAAAGAGTATTTGACTTTTGAATAATGTAATAATTACATTTTTTGAAATAGCCATTTGTTGATTAATTTTTTCTTAAAAATGATGATTAAAATTTCTATAAATAAAAATAATGCCTAACATTTACCTACAATGCCTAACATTTATACAGACAGTACTGTAACCAAACTCTTTTTGTGTGTCCCTATAAGTGAATGATAAATGCTAAGTAAAGCAAGCCTTAATTTGCACCAGAGACTACTGGAGATCATATTTAAATATTGATTAAGAATTGACAGGAACTCATAAATACAGGGGTCTGGAGTCCAGTGCAATAGCTCCTCCAAATAAATAACGCTTTCCTTTCCCTCCCATCTCCAAGTTTTTACTTTCTTTTCAATTAAAACAGTCATATGTGACATAATGTGTTGCCCATGTAGAATATGGAGATGAAACTGGCTGAATTTTTACACCAGTCTTTAAATTAGAAGTGCCTGAGATCAATCTGTCTCACATTCAAAATTTTACTTATTCATATAAACTTTACCCCCTTAAAAATCATGTATTCCATTTCAAACCTTTTTAATGCTATTTTGATCAGAAAGAAGGGGAAACAGAAATCATGTTTTTCTATTCTAGGGATATTTTCAGATTTAGATATGTCTGATATTGATAAAGGTGACATGTTGATATGACACCACTAAGGAAAGCAAACAATTACAGTTCTATTTTCTTTTGTGACAATTGGATTTTTTAAAATTTGATTGTTTATATTTTTTATATTTTGATACCTAACCTGAAAAGAATATTTTCTTTTGTTTTCATTCAAGAAGTATCAGTTTGAGGTTTTGTTTGTTTGAGATTTTTAGTTTTCTATTACAGTAAAATCTCCATAAGACACTCCCGAATAGCATAACCTCTATGTAATGTACAGTTTTCCAATCCCCACTCCCAAAACCTAAAGTTTTTCATGCTTAAGCTCTGAATAATGGATATTCTGAATAGTGGACAGTGATTTTGGCAATAAAGCACGAAAAATAATTTTTTAATGAGAAAAAAAAAGTAAAAAGCTTCTAAATTTATCAGGGCAATGTATCACAAATTTTGTGGTCACAGATGAATGGAGGAGGTGGACTAAGAACCCCCCCCCCCCCCCTCCCAAGTGCCACACCCAAGAAATAAATGTCCCTTCTTGAAATAATTAAAATTTTCTGCTGATTAATGTCTAAAGGTACAAATTTCTCAATCTGCAGAATTCTATTACATACGTCATTTTCTCTTTCATTTTAAATCGTGTTAGATAATTTTGTTTACAGATGGCATAAAAAATTAGGCATTTCTTAGGAATTTTAGAATTTCTGAGATTTTTCCAATAGCAGATACATTCGAAAAGAGGACAGTTGCCATGCTATTGATGTGTCCATTATTTAGAGGTTTTATTGTACATATGAGTATGAAAATATAATAATTTTTCAATTTATTTATATGCATTGTTTTGCCTTTTTCAATAAAAACATAAAAATTTTCTTTTTTTGTGTTACCACTATTTTACCTTATTTAATTGTGTGATTCTGTGACTAATTAACATTTAAATTAAGTTAAGATTTCTATTTGGAAGGATTGATAAACTAAAAAATGGAGCAGTTCACAGTTAAGTGTATGTAGGTAGAGATATTTAAAATTTTTATTTTATGAAAGAAAAAATAAGCTTTAAATTTTGCAGATAATGTATGAAATATAAATATGTGAACTGGAGGTGATGGTACAGAATTAAAAGGAAGGGGAGCACAATGTGATTTTAGTACTACTGAGTATGAGGCTCTGGCACGTTTTTGGTTAGAAATTAAGCTCTAATGCAAACCCTATTCTACAGTAAACATCTTGTGTGATATATATCAATTTCAATATGTTTGAAATAATGTAACATCATTGGCATACACTGAAAATGATTTTTCGCCAAAGGTCATAAAGTAATGGAATGTGTAACCCTGTAAACAAACTATAATTGTTACTTATACGATACTCAAACTCAATAGAAAACATAATATCATCAGCTTTGGTGAGTTTCATGTCTCAGTGAGTCATTATGTTTGAAACAGTTTAAGATCATTAAAATTCACTAAAAATTATTTTTTTTTATTGACTGTAAATGTTATGGAATATTTTGAAAGTCCTTGTAAACAATCATTGTTACTAATTCCATACTCTATAGATAACATGTTGTTGTTCATCTCAATGAATTAATATTATTGTATTTGAAATTCTGTAACAATATTAAAATACACATACACACACATAAAAAATATATATATATTGATTGTAACATAATACAATAATTTTGAGAGTCTCTGCAAATTAACCATAAATAGTACACACTTCTATTTTAAAACTGAGTACATTAATTACATGGCAATGCAAGTATATTTATGGAAGTTAGAGGACAGACAGATAGACAAATGCCAGAGAAATTGAATTAGAAGATACTTTTCAACAATGTTGGAAAGTGATAAAAAGTGTAACAGAAGCATTACTTACAGCTTGAGTCTTTGTCACAACTCCACTAATGAAAGAGTTCTCACCAATAACTAGCGAGTTGGCCTTGAAAAAAGAATCATAAATTATTGATCTTGGGGCAATGTGGAATGATCCAGTTACCCTCATAACTGAATTAACAATCAAGGAATGGGGAGAAATAGAATGGACACCAGCCTAAAAAATAAATAAATAAAAAATAATGAATGAAATTTAAGTTTTTACCAAGGTTCTCGCTGTTGCTTGGTATTAAGTTAAATCGCAACAAAATAATTCATTTGGTGAGTAAGTGAACAATCAGATTACAGTTTTGAGATTCTTATCTACGTTACTGCATGACTAATATCAGTTTCCATCTTCAATCGCACCGTGCCTTTATATTATTATTTATAGAGATACTGACACAGTATCAATTCAGTTTAGCATCAGCCAAAGATGCAGAAAGGACTATACAATAAGTATTTCTCTTTTTCTAGTTTGTTCCTATCTATACACCAGTAAAATCACAAACAAAATTACTTGCATCAATCGCTAAATAGAGTAAAGTTTTGCTTATCTTTTCTATCAGTTATAGTGGAAATCTCATACTAGTTTAGCACTAAAAGAATGTTTGAAACATTTACAGACTAAGAATAGATTTAGAATGTTTATTTTTAAAAGTTTCTGCAGCATAAAGTAGAATTTCTATTTTCTAAGCAGTGACAAAAAATTATGTTATTTTTGAACACATTAATAAAGAGTATGCAATAATTGGTTAAAGGTAGATTTATCAGTGTTTTATGCCAAATCTATTTTACTAACTTTTTTCATTTGGCTATTGTTTTTTTATTTCTTATTCACCAAATCGCTAATGTTAGTCAAAAGCCAGCGGGAACCCTGTTTTTCACTGGTATAAAATGTCACATATTACTAATTGTGTGGCAACTGATGTGTTGCATTTAAATAGCATGAGATCTTTCAATTACTTAGGGTGGGGGAAAATTTCTAATTTTATTGTTTATTTAGAAAAGGTTTACAATCGTATTAGTTTTATTAAATACTAAATTCCAATTAAGTAATCATATTTACAAATATTTCATTCATTCGAGATTTGGCTTCAAATTTATGAACTAATTGAATGAAAATAACATCATTTTTATTAACTTAAAAAATATTTTATTTTAATAAATGAATGCTAATAAGTTTAAAAAAATAATAAAATGTCATTAATTAAACTTGAAAATCCAGGGAAGGATGATTGTTCTCCATTGCAATATAGGTGTCAGCTATGGGAAAAGAGAAAAAAAGCACATACCACCTCTGGAAATTTTCAGAAGGAAAATGGCCTCTAAATTCCATTCATTTTTGGCAAAGGTGAAAAATTAAAATTACAGAGGAAGGAGGGCATGGTTAATCACAGATGTTGAGGAAGTCAAGCAATATTTGAGACCAACCTCTGAAATTTTAATAATTTGTTGTCTGTCTTGCAAACACATTTAAAATTAAGACTTCTTGAAAAGCATCAAAGAAAGCAATCTAATAAGTAAATAAACAGAGCTGGAATGCAAATCTTAACAAAATTTAAAGTAAAAAATATACTTACCTTAATTAAGGAATGAACTCTTGTAGACTTGGCAATATGAAATAGATTATCCATGAAGTTTTTACCACAGTCGTGAGCAGACCAGTATAAATGCTGGCACCCAGGCAAAATTTCTAATTAAAGAAAAAAAGAGTGATACTAAAGGAAAAAAAAAATCAAAATTAGTTTTACATATAAATGTTATTATATGTAAAGTATTATAAGTGTGTATTATAAGTATGTATATAAGTACTTATAAGTATTAGAAGTATGTATGTGTATTATAAGTGTTATTGCTCTAGAAGATATATCATTGCAAATTTATGTCATATTAATATCTAATAAAGCAAGAACAAAAAATAATGCATCAAAGATACACTATGAAATACTTTTCAACACTAACAGAATGCTTTAACAAAATCACCTCATATAATAAGGCAAAAGATGTCTAAGAAAACAATAAATTTCCACAATTAGCATTAATGAACTGAACAGATGAATGGATTTTGTGCAACTCTGTATAGGATTTATAGAACTTATATACTGTAAACACTAGGCAAAAGAAAAAAATAAAAATAAAATTAGATATATTTAAAAATGTGGATCATATCTAAAAACACACTCCCAGCAATTACTTTTTATAGACAGTACTGTAACCCAATCCTTTTATGTGTCCCTGTTAATAAATAATGAGTGCTAAGTAGGCCATATTTTATAGTAAGACTATTGTAGGGCACCTCAGTCATATATATTAATTTAAAAAGTTTAAAATAGTTAAATATTAAAATATATCACAAATGAATTTCCTCATAGGCCATAATGTAATGGAATTCTTTGGAGTGTCTCTGAAAATGAACTGTAAATGCTTGTACTTTACTTTCAGCATTAAAAATGCCATAATAAATTTTAATAACATACATAAATTGCATGGCAACACTATCATAGTTATGAGAGTTAGAGCATAGAAGTAGCGAAATTACAGTATTTACTACTTTTTTTACATTTATTTATAGTGTAGTACATTATATTTTAAATAATGTAGTATATCTAATATAAAAAGTAGCAGTTTTTTATATTAGAACAATATATATATTATATATAAGAACCAATGTTATTTCAATGCTATTTGAAAAGAAACAAGTTGGATATTGCCTGTAAAGAGTAGCAAATGAGGTGCATTCTTACTATAACGAAGTTAAAAAAATACTCAGATCTTGATGTAATAGTATAAAGTATTTCATGCAATATATTAGCAATATAGTATAAAATGTTAAATAGTTTAATACAATTAAAACATGCCCCTAGCATTGTTCTCCCTATACCATTATGAAATGGAATATTTTTGAGCGGTCCTGTAAATGACTGACAAATATTCTTTGTGGCACACATTGTACAAAATGTATATTATTGTATATACTTCATAGATGCATGCCAATTTTATTATGTTTGATAGAGTGAACTAACACCATTAAAATGTACTTGAAACTTTTTTCTCCACTGACCGTAATGTAACGGAACATTTTTTATTGTTCCTGTAATTAAACTATACATCCAATTTTCATAAAATTGGAAATGACAAAGTTATGCAATAATCATGTATTTTAAATTTCAAATGATTCAGTTGGGTAGTTTTTGCATTGTTAAATGTGGACAGACAGACGGACTGAATGATAACTATAGGTGCTATGTATTATAATTATGAACACAGCTAAAAAGTGTCACTCTGCAAATAATGTGGAATTAACTTGCTTCTTTCATACAGAATTTGCTCTGCTCAACAATTTTCAAATCTCAAGAGAACAACTCTCAGCTGCAGTGTATAGCAATGCATCTCATGAAATCAAAGATTTTCTCATTGACACTTGCTGCTAAAATTAAGTATATATAAAAAAAGGAAACATTACTGAATGTAAATACATTGTATTTACTTGCTATTAGATCTTCATGTTTTAATATTGTTTTTCTTACTATTTGGAATTGCACTATCTACAGATTTATTTACTGTTTTCATTTAGAGCTGCTTTATATACATAATTTTCTAGATTATAAAATTAGACAATTTAATATATTTAACACTTAACAACAGAACTGAATTCATATATTATGAGTATGAATATATTATCATTCATATGAATTAATATATTATGAGTAGGCATAAAAGTTGGAAATGAGAAAAAAGGCGGAAAATTCTTTCCATCTACACAGTGGCGCCAAACTCTTATAATTTAAGTGTCATTTTAACAGATACCTATACAATAAAATTAAATCTAACTTTGAAAGTATTAACAATATTAAAAGTGTAAATCCAAACATAACTGATAAACTCAGTGCCGAAACTAGCCTTTTTTGTGCCCGGGGCAAACATGGATTTTGACGCCCTCCCCCCACACCCCCACATGTATGCATTCTTTATAACAAACACATCAAAGAAAATATTAATTTGGCACCCCCTTCACCTTCTGTTCTGTTGGCGTCCAAGGCATGTGCCCCCTCTGCCCTCCCTCTAGTTTCGGCCCTGGATAAACTTATGTGAAGTACGATCAAAAATTTTCAAAACAAATATTCCCTCCCATCTTCTTTTTTTTTTTTTTTCTCTGTAAAAACAATTTCTCACCTAAATTGATCTTTGTTTCAAAAATACATCTTGAAAAAAGTATAACAGAAATTACCAAAAAGCGCTGTATAAATAGCACAAAATATTCTATTTAAAAAAAAAAAATCCTTTCAATTTGAATTTGAGTTTAAAAAAATCATTCTTGAAATACACTTTGAATGACTTCATTTACACCACTTTTAGATGCTTATATGATAAAAGCTTTACTTTCATTTTATGTCTCTTTTTCATAACAATTCAAGATCAAGCTCCAAATAAACAAAATATCAAATTACTAAACTTTTCAGGTAACCTTCTGAAAACTTGCTCGAATTCATCAGCATTAAAAATGTTTCTTTCTTCATAACCTTCACAAATTGATTGCAGCTTTCATGCCAAATTTCAAATTCTTTAATATCTACTGATTTTGCTTCTCCACATGCACATTGTTGTCTAACGGATGATCTTTCAAGAAATTTCACTTATTGAGCATTAAAAGCATAAAATCTTAATTCTTCTGAAGTGAACATTTCAATGCTTCAGGGTTGGGGCATGCTTCAGGGGGTGGCCTCCCAGATCACCCCTTGAATTCAACATTGAATGTGGGAAGGGGGGTCTTTCCCAAGACCACCCCTACACTTATGTGTGATTACAAAATTTGTGACACATTGCCCTGATAAATTTAGAGGCTTTTTACTTTCTCATTTTTTTTTCTCATTAAATAATAATTTTTCATCCTTTATTGTCAAAATTACTGTTCCCTATTCGAATGTCTGTTATACAGCAGTTAAGCATAGAAAAATTTAGGTTTTGGGAGTGGAGATGGGAAAACTGTCTATTAAATAGAGGAGTCCATTATTCAGGGGTGTCCAGTATGGAGGTTTTACTGCACAGTAAAAGATCTATAATGTACATTTCCTATAATGAAATGTCAGTATATAATTGAATCCATGCCTTCATTTTCACATATAAATGAATGCTCCGATAAAATCTGAAAGTCGCAAACTAGTTATTACATTAGAAAAGTAATTTGTAGTCATTACTTCTTAAAACAAGCAATTGTAGTTTAAATTTTTTATACGGTAGTTGTAGTTAAGAAAAGTAGCTTTTCTAGCACTGGTCTTAATATTCTGTAGTATAAGGCAGCATATTAACCCGTCCCCTTCACTTGAATATTTCTATTACATACATTATTTGAAAAATGTAATGTAATTTTTCCTTTGGGAAAAGATATATCTTAATTTTTTTTTTAATGCATTCACATACATAAGGTGTACATGTATATTAGAAATTTAATGCGTAAAAAAATATCAAGAATCTTTATAGGAATTTTTTTTAAAGTCTTACTCACTTAAGATTTATTATTATTATTTAACCAACCAGCAAAATAAAACATATAGCGCACTTCAGTGCCAAGTTTTTATAAGATCTGGCGAGTTCCAACAAATATTTCACAAATCATGAAAAATAAAAATGTGCCAAAGCTATGTTTATGTGCTTTCTGGTGCAATTTAAGCACTGTGTACAAGCACAATATCAGGGTTCGCCCAAGTGGGCCCAGCTTGAAAGAACCCGCCCAGGTTTTTTCGGGCGGGCCCACTTGAAAAAAACCCATCAAAAACCCTTTAGTGGGTTTTTTCAAAATTTTCTGTTTTTTCGTAACTGTATCATTATTTAATCCAGGATATGAGAATGCAAAGATAAATGCTAATTTAAATATAGTTCAAAAGAACCAGATTTAAAGGAATTTGAGTATTGATAAAATGACCAAAAAAAAAAAAAGCAGAAATTAGCTTGTAAAGAAGGAAGATTTTTATGCCTGTATCTTAAAATGCATTCAAGTACTTTAAATCTTAATGTATACCTAAAAGTGGCATTTGAAACTTGAACCCCATCCTGATTACTTGCATTGTTACAGCTTTTAAGATTAATCATTCCATTTGTTAACCTGCTTCAATGCTTAATGAAAGTGATATACAGTAATTTTCAACACAATATATATATATATATATATATTACAAATTTAAAATTTTTTCGCCAAAACTAACCTTTATACTATCTTAATTTTTTTATAATAATATTCCGTACTTACTTCAAATTATTAAATTAAAATCTTGTTTCTAAATCTAATCTGTTAATCCTTATGCAGACGATATAAATTCTTAATTTGCCTTAAAAAACATTATTCCAGGCTGCGTAAATTTAAAAAGATGGCTCTAAATTAAAAATATTCTTAATTAAAACTTTATTTCTTATTATTCCAAATAAAACTGATTTCTTTTATGTTTTTATCAACCCTTTTTAAGAAAGTCTTATTAAATTTATTCCAAAACCATACCTTTCAAAAAATATCATTATTTTATTTTATCTATTTATTTATTTTTCCTACGTCAACCTTTGATGTGTGCATATTAATAAATTCATTTCTTTTCTTTTTCTCTTAAAATTAATCATTTATAAAAATCGTCTGCCTAAGATATTTAAAATTCTGAGTCAATTATAAATTGGTTAAATAATATTTTTTTTAAAAATAAATTTATCGTCTGTTTAAAATAGCCTCGTAGCTGGACAAGAATTCTGTTTACATAAAAGAATGATGGTTTGAGGTTACAGAAGGTTTCAGAACTTTCTTTCTAGTTTAAAAAGGTGGAAGTCTCGAGATGAAAAAGATTTCTTGGGTTGCTTTTTGGATGAGGACAGCTCGCTGAAATAATGATGGAATTTTTGCAAAAGGAGCTTTTCCTTCCTCATTATTACGAATTTAATAAATGAATTTACAGCAGCCCATGACTAATTATTGGATCTTCTACATTTATTTATTTATTTTGTTTTTTCCCTCGCTTGCCATGACTGTGTGTTTCTTTTTAACCAGTGGAAATAATTCGAGTTCTCCTTAAATCGTCACAACTAATCGAAAAGTCGGACAGGATTAGTTATCTGTGCTGCCTTTTTAATGAATGATATTTAAAGAAAATTGCGATGGAACGAAGAAAAGCATGCTATCGCCGAAGTTCGATTGAAGGACAGCCTATATGGTATTTTCAGCTTGCTAATGAATAGTACTTGCTTCGAGTCTGATGTGGATTTCCTGACGCTTGATGTTGATCTGTGCGCACAAATTTTGATTCAGTATTCATGGTCATAGGAAAATTTTTGAAAATTAATGACTTCAAAGTGGTGAGTATGCGAAAGGTATTTGATGAGGAATTTAATGAAGAATGGATTTTATTGAAGATTTTTCGTGAACTGTAAGTTATTTTATTAAATGTTTTGATTATTATTTCTATTCTATTTATGATTGATGGAAAGTATTTATTATTTATTTATTTATTTATTTATTATTTTATTGATGAGAGTAATTTGAAGTTAATTTATTAATTTACTAATTTATTTATTATTTTATTATTTATTGCATGTTATGGATCTGATATAGTAATTTTGAAAAAATATGTAATTGATAGAAATTATTAACTTTGAAATTTATTGCGAATGATTTTACGAGCAGGATTTAATAAAGAAAATAGAAGTGCTTCATTTATTCTAATGAGTAAGAATCAAAAAATTATGGAAGATCCTAAGTTCGTACCGTTTGACCCGAGTTCTGGAATGAACATTTTGTCGTGGTTAACTTATTTTGATACAACATGTGAAAAGGAGAAGAAAAATCTAGAATGGAAATTTAATTCTATTGCGCAATATCTGAAAGGGGAAGCGCAAAAAATTTATATCAATGACTGTTTAAATTGTACGGATTATGAACAAATTAAGAAAATTTTGATAGAAAGATTCATTCAATTAGACATCCCGAGTTTTTCTGATTTTTCAAATCTGAAATTAGATAATTTAGACAATTTAGAAACTTATTTTCGTAAGAAAGTGGAAATTGGTAGGAAATTACATCTTAGTGAAAATATACTATTACAAGGTTTAACTGATGGTTTAAAACCAGAATTCAAAAACAGTATTATTATAAATCCTCTTAGTAGTACCACCGAATGGTACCGGGTTGTCAAACAATTCGTGGAAGTTTCCACCCCACTAGTTTCAAACCAAGTAATAAATCAACCATCAGCTAGACAAAATTTTCAACCTTTTCAACCAACTAGGCCCTGGATTCAGCCAGTTAGGCCCAATAATACACCTAGGAATTGGATTCCCCAAAGGCAATCTCAGTTTCAAAGACCTAGAGTTTGTCAAAATAATTATATTCAAAATTCATACCCTTCAAGACCTTGTAGGATATGCACAAATAGGGGTGTGAGTAATGCTTTTCATTGGGAAAGAGAATGTATTTTTAGGAGTGAGTTGCCATCCTCTGATACTCTTCCAAGTAGCTCACAAAATAATTCTCATAATATTTGACTATTAATTGTGTATGGATGTACAAATAATTATAAATTACCATTCGTTGTAGATAGTTCTCTGTTTGTCAGGTTTATTTATTTGATTATTTATCTGTGAATCTTACTTACTTACCTATTTATGAGTATTATTATTATCATTATTATGTGTTAGAGATTGAAATATTTTTATTCTTAAGGATTTAATTGAGGAGTATGATGTTCTTAAGATATTTACTGTTACTTATTAAGACTATTATGATATTTCTATGCACGATTAAGGGCAAGTTTGTAATAATAAGGTATAACTATGATGTTTACAATTTCTATTTTATTAGATAAAATTTCTGGTTAATGTTAACAGCTAAATATAGTCACAATTTCACGATAATTTTGATTCAATTTTTTTTTTTATTTTAATGGTGGGTAATGGTTTTGTGTGAGGCAATTAAAATGTATACAACATCAGTAGACAAAGCCCTCAAAATTGCGAAAGCGCGAACTCAGGAATTTCACCTTAAAAGTAAAAGGCACTATGATCGAAATTTTGTCGAATGCCCATTAAAAATACAAGACTCTGTAATGTATGAAGAATTTAAATACCCTAACACTCGAAAATTAGAACCTACTTTCTCTGGACCATACAAAATTATAAATAAACTTTCTGATGTAACTTATGAAATAGATAAATTTAATTATGAGACAGGACAGAATAATGTTATTGTGCATGTTTCTAAATTAAGACCCTATTTTTCACCAGAAGATTTTAAACTGTTTCATGAGCAACCCAAAAAACAAACAAAACCTCAGATACAATCACAATCACTAGATCAAACTAAAGTCAAGACAGTAGATTAAGCTTTAATTCTTATTCTTTAAATAGTTTATCACCATAATTTTCAACATTAGCAGGTATGTTCTTGGAGGCCTACAAGAATATTACTTGTTTTTGGGGTTAAATTGGGCTCCTTATGCAGGCATAAGGTGACACTTTGATTGTAAAAGCTTTCAAATTGATGTTGATAAATTAATTTTAAGGGTGTTTAAGTCTAACTATATTTACTCATGTATTTGACATTAGTATTATTCTACTTATTCAGCAGATATTTATGTTATAACAGTTATAAAATCTAATGATTCTACTCAAACCTATAACATAATATGTGATTTTCAGTGATTGTGAAAACTACAGATATTAAGAGTTTTTCAGAAAAGCACACTTTTTTTATTTCTATTTCTCAATTAAGAATGACACCTTTTATTCCTATTGTATTTTATTATTAAAGTTTATAAACCATGTGTAGATAAAACATTATTCTACATTTGGCATTGAAAACTTATAACCAAATTTGACAATTTTGTAAAAGAGTATCAGAGAGGAATTATTGTAAGGAAATACTGGTTGAGAGTCCATTTTCTAAATAGTTAGATTTAATTTTATTTGGATTTTGGAATTATTATGATTTTTTTTATTTATACTTTCGGCTAGCAAAAAATACTTTCTTATGCTATTAGAAGATAAGAAAATTGTTTAGTTGCTATGTAATTATTTTTATCCTCAACCAATATTTTCCCTATCAATAATAAACAAATAGTGATATTTTCTTTTGATTATACTCTTGTTTTACTATTATTATTATTATTATGATTTCTATAATGAAGTTTAGTATTAATTATACTCTTATTGAAAAATATTAGGATATGGAGTCTTATTATACTATTACTTATTATTGTTGTTATTGTTATTATTTAAATTTTTCTATATTATTTATTATTGATATTGAGAGTGATGCTATTTATTATTGAAAAATTGATATATTACTGAAAGATGTTGGATCCAACATAACATTAAAACCAAAGATTAAACTAGGTTTGAAGATTTTTAATTAAAGAGACTGTATTCAGAGAACATTGGAAAAGACTCTTTTATATATACTATTGAAAGACTTGTTTCATTTAAAGGACTTATTTAAAATAAACTATGCATTAAGCTATAATTATTTAAACTTCCATGAGAACGAATTTTTATTGTTTTTATTATATTTTTATCTCTTGCTTATTAATATTCATAACTTATTTACTGTTATTATATGTATTATCTCCTATGCACTTACAAATGGTAAGTGATGTTGTAACATTATTGTATTTCTTTCAGGGAAATGCTCCTACCTAAATTTGATTCAGAATTATTTTCTCTTAACTATTTTATTTTAATCGCTAATATTTTTTATATTGCGTTAATTTTCTTTTCTTCCATCTCTTGGCTTCCTGAGTTTGACAGTTTTATTCCAAAATTTAACTTTTCTAAATTATTATATTTCTGTTGTCTGAACTTGTAGTTTTATTTAACTATCAATTTCATACAAAGTCTTGGGGAGGGGGGAAAATATTACAAATTTAAAATTTTTTCGCCAAAACTAACCTTTATACTATCTTAATTTTTTTATAATAATATTCCGTACTTACTTCAAATTATTAAATTAAAATCTTGTTTCTAAATCTAATCTGTTAATCCTTATGCAGACGATATAAATTCTTAATTTGCCTTAAAAAACATTATTCCAGGCTGCGTAAATTTAAAAAGATGGCTCTAAATTAAAAATATTCTTAATTAAAACTTTATTTCTTATTATTCCAAATAAAACTGATTTCTTCTATGTTTTTATCAACCCTTTTTAAGAAAGTCTTATTAAATTTATTCCAAAACCATACCTTTCAAAAAATATCATTATTTTATTTTATCTATTTATTTATTTTTCCTACGTCAACCTTTGATGTGTGCATATTAATAAATTCATTTCTTTTCTTTTTCTCTTAAAATTAATCATTTATAAAAATCGTCTGCCTAAGATATTTAAAATTCTGAGTCAATTATAAATTGGTTAAATAATATTTTTTTTAAAAATAAATTTATCGTCTGTTTAAAATAGCCTCGTAGCTGGACAAGAATTCTGTTTACATAAAAGAATGATGGTTTGAGGTTACAGAAGGTTCCAGAACTTTCTTTCTAGTTTAAAAAGGTGGAAGTCTCGAGATGAAAAAGAAGATTTCTTGGGTTGCTTTTTGGATGAGGACAGCTCGCTGAAATAATGATGGAATTTTTGCAAAAGGAGCTTTTCCTTCCTCATTATTACGAATTTAATAAATGAATTTACAGCAGCCCATGACTAATTATTGGATCTTCTACATTTATTTATTTATTTTGTTTTTTCCCTCGCTTGCCATGACTGTGTGTTTCTTTTTAACCAGTGGAAATAATTCGAGTTCTTCTTAAATCGTCACATATATATAAAGAGTAAAAGATAAGTTTCCTCATGGATTTTGTCAGCTTTTCTTTTTTCCTTTTTACATTCAGCATGGACTATTTCTACTTCAATCAAACAATACTTTTCTACATTTGATCTGGTTTGGAACAAATTGCATAATTATTTAGGAGTTTATTAAGCAGCAAAGCTAGTAAAAGTGCATTTCCATTTGTGCTCTGAATTTACAAATGTAATACTATTGCATTACATATAGTAGATTTTGCTAAAATTTTCAAAAATATTATTATAAATCCCCTTAATTGACTGATTTTTGATTAAAGTGAATGAAAGAAACTATATAAATTTACCATAGACAGAATTATTGCGATTTTCCTCAACCCACAAGGCTTTTCTGAAAAAACCCAAATGGGTTTTTTCAAAATTTCAACTTTAAATTACATAAGGCAATATGTCTATAAGTATGTGTAGCTATCACAAACACTAAAACTAGTTTTTTCTATTTAAAAAAATAAATAAATAAATAAACACAAAAATAAATATGTTTATGATTTCTGACTGAAGTAAATGGAAGAAATTGTATAAATTGTTAGTCCGGTAAACTTATGTAAGGTTTATATAAAGAAATTCAGTTGTACTTGGCATAATATATCATTCTTACAGTAATCTAATCCCATGAGATACAAAATAATCTTTTTAAATATACTTTTTTTTTCTTTATATATATATATATTTATTGTTAATCCATACTTAATGCAAAATTATACCCTTGTTTCACTGATAAATGAAAAATTTAGGTATTATGCATATGAAAATTAGAAGTTTGAAGAGGTCTCTAAAAACTTCTAATAAAATCCAAAAAAACCCATGTTTAAGACTACTGGGCCCAGTGCAGGCCCGTAGCTATTTTGAGCCCCCCCTGGAAAACATTCTAAGGTCACTAAATGAATTTGTTCTGAAAATTCAAATGGATTTCTGTGCAAAAATCTAAATTAGTTTTGAGTCCCTTTCACAGTTTTGCAAAATTACTAAATTGTACCAAAAATAAATGTTTCATCACTCCCTCATCCTATTTATACACATGAAGCTAACATGATGTTTAATTTTGCAGCAGTTACACACTCAAAATTAGTATCATCATTTATTTTTTTGCAGCAGTTGCACACTCAAAATTAGTATCCTCATTTACTTTTCTCAGCATAAAATGAAGTTATTACAACAGTTTAATAAGAAACATAGTACAAAATGGGAATATGCACTAATCTAAGCACTAATTTGGTATTTTCTGCCGCAGAGAAAAAAAAAATTATGAGCCCACCCTACATTCTCTTGAGCCGCCCCTGTTGTTCACTTCTAGCTACGGCCCTGGCCCAACGGGTTGGGCTTTTTCAAAAAAATCCAGGTTTTTTCAAACCCTGCACAATATTGACAAAAAATGTTAAACTAAATATTCTTGAAAGTATTTTAAGTAAATATATTTGATTCTAATATTGTGAATATTCTTAATTAAAGACTATCATTATTATTTTTACATAAAAGAATGTGTAGCCAAACTAAGATTAAATTCAAAGCATATAAAGCAAATTCTAACTAAATAAAGCAATCTAACAATGTTTCATTAGATTGAGCATTACACTTACTTGGAGACATATTGTACTTGGATAATTCATTCCACACTAATAATCTTGCAGATATGCTTTCTTCTGAAGAGTCTTGATTGATTCCAACCCTAAGATTGTATAATTTTCCACACTTTCCGGTGATAAATGACTCTTTGCTGATTTTTGATGACATAGCGATCAGAAGGTCAAAAAATAAAGACACCTGAAAATAAAAAAATAAATAAAAGAGAAAACAAAGTACAAATATAGTACATGCCATTAAAAAAATTGATTATACACAATAACTTTTAGCATTCCCCCTCTCCCTAATATAGTCTTATTTCCAAATTTTTAAGAAACTTCAAACAGAGAAGATTATACAGGGTGATTCAGCTCGTCGGTGACAAACTTTAAGGATCGATAGAGCACACCTAGACGAACATTTTTGAATAGGGAATGTAGGGTCCCTGACGCGATGGTAAGGCGCTAGGCGCTTTCGAAAATTTGGGTGTCGAAATTCGAAACGTCATAAAAACTAGGGAAATGGTTAGATTTTCTTGCTTGTTGCGTCGAAATGATTCTGTTTGTTTAGACTTTCTTCAGTACCAATTTGATAAGCGTATCTCTTAAAACATGGATAGGGGGCGCTGCAGACTTTGGAGAGCTAGACAACAACTTTAAGCCCGTTATTTTGATAATTTAACACATGCTCGCCAAAGTTTATACTCTAACTTAAAGTTTGAACCCAAAAGTAGAGCCCTGCAAAAAGCGTAAAAGCCGGAATAAAATGTCAAAGTACAGGGTGGTCGAAACTCGAAGGCTCCTAAGAGATAAACAAACAGATTTCTTGACTTATGGCATGCATTTTCATGATTCTGTTTGCTGGGGCTCTCTGAAACTCAGTTGAACGGTACAAAAAGAAACATCGATAGGGGGCGCTTTGGGCAAAAAACATAATTCGTTGACATTTCGGACGCTAACTGGAAACGGGGCGCTACGATCAGTTAGTAATAATGAAAACACATTTTCTACCTCTGCTCAACACTTCTGAATAAATTTAGACCAAAAACATCAATGATACTGGAAATTTATTTACAAAAAATAACACTACAGAAGATGCTCGAAATTTCGACCTTGGGCCATGATGCAGGCTTCGCACCTCCGTCGCATTGAGGAGTGTGTGTTTCCAACAATGCCAGGAGTATCTCTGATCTGCCCTGCAGCTGCCACAATGCGCGCCACAAGTTCTTCAGCACTGCTGACAGGTGTATGGTATACCTCGGCCTTCAGGTAACCCCAAAGGAAGAAATCCAAGCAGGTGAGGTCTGGTGATCGGGCAGGCCAGTGAACTGGACCCCCACGCCCGATCCACCGCTGGCCATACCTTTGATGGGAACATCAAACTTGTTCTCATTGCCTCCATAAACTTACCTTTTGCATACTTCATTTCAACCTAAATTAATAGTTCCCTAGTTCCTTTGTTTACATAATATTTATTACAACAGTATTCAAAATTCACATTTACCTTTATTAAATTACTTAAATATATTAATTACTTACCTTTTTCTAAGTTATTTCCACTCGTTAAATATCTTTTAATTTACGTTTTATCCAAAATAAACATCGTTAATTTCACAGTACTTCATTCTCGCGTTTTACTTTCTTGTAACATCGGACGATACGATTATTTTAATCGATCGGCAGTCTTTTCCCGCTAGATGGCAGCATACGTCTCTTTTAATCGAACTTAATCGATTTATCGTTTTTGATATTTGCATATCAAAAACGATATCGGCCGCTCATTGGCTTATGTTAGCACGTGCCGTTTCGGCCAGAGTATATATGCTTTGCGATGTCAAGACAGCTTTGCCTTTCTTCGTTCCTTCGCTATGAAGGACGCGATGTTTCAAGAAACTTGAACGCATGGAAAGTTACCGTGGTTCATGGAGTTTGAGTTTAATTAGTATGAATGATTTTAACCTATTTTAATTGTGTTTTCCGAATCTTTTATTGATGTCATCTTTGTTAAAACGCTGCTACTTTTTCTGCTGTCATGAAGTCTGTCAAAGTGTGTAAGTTCACTTTCATGTTATTTCATCTGAAGTCATAAAATAAAAGAGGTCTTGATGTCAACTTGAATTGTTTTAATTTTAACAAGTTCTACACTCCTTTACCAGACCAGCTTTTACTGTGCTCACCTCTGCTCAGTGTAAGTTTACTTTTAAGGTCACTAACTTAGAGTTAGTTGACAAATTATGGGTTATGGGCAGAAAGAGGAGTGTCCATAACTGAAGATAGTAATTGATGTGCTTCATTTCAAGTTTATTTTTCTTTGAAGATTTAGTTTAAGTTGGACTTTGATTTAGTTTTATGATTTGAATTATGACTTTATTTACAGAACATAATTAGTTTTCTCTGCATATTTTATTTGAACTTTTTGAGTTGCTGGACTATATATTTTGACTTTATGAAGAATTTGATTTACGTTTTTGAACTTTTACTTTTGAACTCTTATTTTTTTGAACTTTATACTTTTTGAACTTTTTACTTTTGAACTTTATCAAGCCATATTTTTGTGATTTGAACTTTGAATAAGAAATGAGGTTCGTCAATTAAGATCGTTTTTTTGAAAAAGTAGGGGGGGCAGGTGAAGAAAAGTGTAAAATTGGTGTTTTCTTGAAATTTTTTTTTTTCTCCTTTTGAAGAAAAATGGCGACAACGTCAATTGCAATTGAAAAGTTGAATTCCAGTAATTATGGAACTTGGTCTTGTGACATTAAATATTTGTTACTGGAAAAAGGAATTTGGGAGATAATTGAAGACGAAACTCCAATTCCAGAAGTTAGCACGACTGTCACAATTGACACTGTGAATGCGGTTAAAGCTAAACATAACCAAGTCCTGTCCCTTATCTACTTGAATATAGAACCAGAGTTTAAGAGAATAATAGATGATTGCACAGATCCGATAACAGCCTGGAAGCGGTTAAAAGACAATTTTCACCCGGATAGAAGAGCACACCATATGGCTTTGTTTTCTGAGTTAATGGAGAGTAGAATCAAGAACGGCGAGAGTATAAATCTTTTTGCAACACGATTAAAGAAAATTTTTTTGAATGTCAAAGCAATTGATAAGAACTTTTCTGAAAATTATTTATCTTATCAATTTTTAAGGTATTTGCCTACCTATTTCGACAGTTGTGTCCAGCATCTCTTGAGACGGGAGGATAAGTCTTTCAAGTTTGATTTATCAAGTTTGATGATAAGGCAAGATTGAAATTGCGTGACTTAGACAACAGTAAGAAAATAACTGCATTAAATATTCAATCTGAAGCTCCTGTTTCCCCTTCTACGTCAAAGAAGCAGTCATCACGTAAATTTAAAAGTAAAAAATGCTGGTTCTGTGGCCGTTCAGGTCACTTATATGCAAATTGTTTTGAAAGAAAGAAGTCTCATTTTCGTCGTGCCTCATCGTCCAGAGATAGATTTCCTCATCGTCGTTCCAGTAGCACATCTTCAAGATCAACTAGCCCTGATGGTTCCTACCGAAGGCGGAGTAGCAGTGGCAGCAGTGAAGTTCCGAACCCGAACCGAAGAGAGCCCTCGTCCAGCAAGTCCAGAAGGAGGTTCCAGAATCGCCATCGTTCCAGACCTGCTCAGTCACCTGACAGCTACTTTGATGATGCAAATTATAGTGACTCTTCACGTAAGTCATTTTTCATTTCCCAAGCTAGTATTAGTACTTGTGTAAATAGTAAAACTTGGGTTTTCGATACCGGTGCAAGTCACCATTTTAGTCATGACAGAAGTTTGTTCACTAAATTTGAACCTTTAAATGATAAATTGTCAGTAGCTGTTAAAGATGTCTTGTTCCCAATAATTGGAAAGGGTGAAATTAAGCTGAGATTTGGTCAAAGAATTTTTACTTTAACGAATGTAATGTATTCTCCTCAATTACGTAGAAATTTGATATCTGGGCCCCAATTGGACTTATGTGGTTTATCTTTTCATGGAGGTAGAAAGGGGGTGAACATCTGCAGGGGGGACGACTTTTTGTTTAGAGCCTCGCTCAAAAATAGGGTGTATAAACTTTTTCCCAAGATTCCTAAATCTAATTCTGTAAGTTTTGAAATTTCTGCAGCCAAGAAAATTGACCCTATGGTTCAGTGGCATCGCCGCTGTGGTCATATAAGCCAGTCAATCCTAACTAATACCAGCCGCCTGCAAGGTGTTAGGGGTATGCCTAGTTTAAAAGAGACATCTTTGGTCTGTGAACCTTGTAAACTTGGCAAATTTCGCAGCGTGTCCCACAAATCATTTAAGACCATTCGTTCCACGAGGCCGTTAGAACTTTTATACGCCGATCTCTGGGGTCCGTGTCATTCGGTGGGTCGAAATGGTGAACGCTATTTTCTCTCAATCATTGATGACTTTTCTAGACGTGTCTCCGTATACCCAATTAAATTAAAGTCAGAAGTTTTTAATATTACTAAAAATCACATTCTAAGAGCAGAAAACTTTCTTAATCTTAAAGTTAAAAATTTTCGGTCTGATAACGGTTCTGAATTTAAAAATTATGAATTTGAAAATTTTTTTGAGAGTAAAGGCATTCACCATGAATTTACTAACGTTTACACCCCCCAGCAGAACGGCGTCGCGGAACGTTTTATGGCAACCGCTGCAGATGGCATCAGAACTTTATTAATTGAAAGCCAATTAGATCCGAGTTTTTGGCCAGAGGCCTTAAAATATTTTGTTTACAACTGGAACAGGGTATGTCCTAAACTTTTAAATAAAACTCCATTTGAATTATACGGTGGAAGGAAGCCGTCAGTCCGACACCTCAGGCCTTTTGGTATTGTGGCATATGTGGGCGTGCCTAGTCAGAAAAGACTTAAGTTACATCCTAAGGCTAGGCGCGGCTACATGGTAGGCTATGCCTTCAGGACCAGAGGATATAGGATCTGGCTTCCCGATACTAATGAAATAATAGAAACATCTAACGTAACTTTTGATGAATCGCGTTGTGGCTTGGGGCGCAGTGGAGCTGCACTGGGCACCGAGGATTATGCCCTCTTTTCTCACGATGGTGGAGTAAATCCAGAAAGCACTGGTGGAGTAGCATCTGGTTTGACTCCAGATCCTCCCAGTGAACTACCTCGTGAGGAAGAGGAGGACATGGAATCGGAGTCCAGTGTGGTAGATCAGCCTTCCACTAACCCCCAACTTAGAGAGGTTAGATGGGAAAGAAGGCCTATTGCTCGTAAAACTGGGAATAGGACCGACATTTACTATTTTGAAGAAGGTAGCACCCAGCGTCTCAGGTCTCATAACGAAGTTGAGCAGTACTGTAAAAATAATAATATTGTTTTTAAACCTGAACTTTTTGATTTTTCTGCTTCGAATAAATATGCTGGTTTAATCCCTGTTCCATCCGTTTCATCTAATTCTGATAGTTTTTCTGATAATTCTGACTCAGAATCTGATTCCTTAACCTCAAATTATGTACACCCTTCCGCATGACTAGGCGTTGTGGATGATATTCCCAGAACGTATAAGCAAGCTTGTAGGTCCGAAAAGAGTGCGATCTGGCGGAAAGCAATGGAGCAGGAAATCCAGATGATGAGAAGCAGGAAGGTGTGGCATTTGACTGATTTACCTGTCCACGTTACTCCAGTAGGTTGCCGGTGGGTTTACACAGCAAAAAGGGATGAATTTGGAAGGATTGCCCGTTATAAAGCACGGCTTGTTGCCCAGGGCTTTAAACAAGTGAAGGGAGTCTCTTATGAAGACACCTTCAGCCCTGTGGTCAATTTCGGGGTAATCCGGTTCTTTTTCTCCCTTCTTGTCTCGTGTAGCGGGTGGTCACACACTCAGTGTGACGTAACCTGCGCCTACTTGTACGCACCTTTGAGAGAAGACGTGTATATGCTTCAACCTCCCGGTTTCGTAATCCCTGGAAAAGAGCACCAAGTTTGCAAGCTAGATCGGGCTCTTTATGGCCTGCATCAAAGCGGAAGGGAATGGTTTTATGAGATACATGAGGTTCTTTTAAAGTTGGGTTTCAGAAAATTGTCGTCTTGTAACTGTGTATATATTTTTGGATCTGAGGTAGTTTTGCTTTTATATGTTGACGATATAGTGATTTTTGGAAAACGTCAGCATCTTATTGATAGGGCTTTATCCTTGCTAAAGAAGGAATTTGACATTAAAATTTTGGGCAGAACCCGTAAACTTTTAGGAGTAGAATTTGAGGAGACCGATCAAGGTCTATTTCTACATCAAAGTAATTACATTACTGAAGTTTGTCAAAGGTTCTGTAATTTTAAAATTCCGCATGCTTCTTTACCAATTAGCAAGGGTGTTGTCTTTTCTCGATCCAATTGTCCTACTTCAGATTCCGAAAAAGAATTTATGTCTCATCTTCCCTACAGGAGTATTTTAGGATGTCTTTCTTTTATTGCTAACCGGACTCGACCAGACATATGTTATACAGTAAATATCTTATCACAATTTCAGTCCAATCCTGGCCTTGTTCATTGGGATGGCCTTTTAAGACTTTTGGGTTATGTTAAAGATACCAGTCATTATAAATTAAAACTTTCTTGCAGTTCCAATTTTCTTTCTATTTTTTCAGATGCTGACTTCGCGGCTAATCGTGACGATCGGACCTCGATCGGCGGCCAAATAGTCATGATAGACAAAGCTCCCGTCGACTGGCGCACTTTTAAAGAAAAGTGCGTTAGCTTATCGACCATGGAGTCAGAATTTGTCGCAATGACTGAGGCCGTCAAGAACTTGGTCTGGTTCGATCGAATACGCCGCGAATGTCAGAAATTCAATATTTTTCCTGATAATGTTAATAAAGCAATTATGTTGGTTGATAACCAGGCTGCAATAGATTTCGTAAAATCTCCTGTAGAAAATTATAAATCTAAGCATATAGACGTCAAGTTATTTTTCATTAGGGACCTGTTTTATAAAGGGGAATTTACTTTGAGGCATGTTCGCAGTAAGTCCAATCTTGCAGATGTTTTCACTAAACCCTTGACCAAATATGAATTGTTAAAGTTTGTAAATTCAATTTTTGTAACTTAAGTTACATTTTTCATGTAAACTTTTTATGCGTACCATTTTTCTTTGTTAATCTTTTCGTATTGTTGGTATTTTCTGAAATTACTGCACATTGTTTTAACTGTTATGTCACTATTGAATGCACATTGTTTTAGCTAAATTTGCTTGCACATTGTTTTAGCTAAATTTTGATCGTACATTGTTTTAAAAATTGTACTATGTAAATGGCATACATACGTGCATGTGCATATTTTCAATTTTCATAACCAACAATATATTTTCCCTCCTTATCCTTGATCATCAGTTTTGTGGTAACCATTTCCGTAGTCTTGTTCAGCCTATGGTACCTACGGTTTGTTCATCCTGCGGATGGTATTAAATTTAATGCAGTTTATTTAAAAATCTTTAATTTTCATTTTATTAATATTTTTTTCTTACTTCCAGGCATCTAGAATCACCAATTTTTGTGTATGCTTGTTTTTCTGTTCCGGGCAGAAGACTGAGTGATGATGGATAACTGAGATCTATATTCATTTTTGATGAATATGTAAGACAGGTGATGGAAGCAAGGTATGGTGTAATCACCAAGTTTGGATGTGCCGTCGTCTTTTGTCATGTTCCAAATTCTGGATGCTGTAGTGGAAGTGTTCTCGCCATAAGTTATAGTCTTCAAAGCTTTCATGGACTTAATAAATTTTTTTTTGAATAAAGTTTAAAATTTTTTTTTATGATGATCAAGGGTACTCATCGATGGAGGAAGATTTGTTATGTAATTTTCCAAATTGGAAATTGCAAAGTATTTTTGGTACGTATTTAAATACTAAAACTTTTGTAATTCTAAAATGTATTTCACATTGTATTGTAAAATTTATACTGTGTGAAAGAAAAGAGTTGTGAGTGATTGTGGAGACGAGGAGATCTTCTTGAAATTTAAATTTAAATTTTTGGATCATTTTTGATCTTGTTAGGAAAATTTAAAAATTTTGATTCTTTTAGAATCTTTTTGAGAATTTGATAGTTAAATTGTTTATCGTTAAATTTTGATAGAATTAAATTTAAAAATTAGTTATTCGTGTTTTTAAAATCTTTTTTAATGTTTTAACTTATAGTAACATAAATTTTTTTTTTGGCTTCGGGATTTCTTTTATTGAAGAGCTTTATTCTGTATACAGATAGCTCTTATTATATAAAGCAATGAGAGGGGGGGCATTGATGGGAACATCAAACTTGTTCTCATTGCCTCCATAAACTTACCTTTTGCATACTTCATTTCAACCTAAATTAATAGTTCCCTAGTTCCTTTGTTTACATAATATTTATTACAACAGTATTCAAAATTCACATTTACCTTTATTAAATTACTTAAATATATTAATTACTTACCTTTTTCTAAGTTATTTCCACTCGTTAAATATCTTTTAATTTACGTTTTATCCAAAATAAACATCGTTAATTTCACAGTACTTCATTCTCGCGTTTTACTTTCTTGTAACATCGGACGATACGATTATTTTAATCGATCGGCAGTCTTTTCCCGCTAGATGGCAGCATACGTCTCTTTTAATCGAACTTAATCGATTTATCGTTTTTGATATTTGCATATCAAAAACGATATCGGCCGCTCATTGGCTTATGTTAGCACGTGCCGTTTCGGCCAGAGTATATATGCTTTGCGATGTCAAGACAGCTTTGCCTTTCTTCGTTCCTTCGCTATGAAGGACGCGATGTTTCAAGAAACTTGAACGCATGGAAAGTTACCGTGGTTCATGGAGTTTGAGTTTAATTAGTATGAATGATTTTAACCTATTTTAATTGTGTTTTCCGAATCTTTTATTGATGTCATCTTTGTTAAAACGCTGCTACTTTTTCTGCTGTCATGAAGTCTGTCAAAGTGTGTAAGTTCACTTTCATGTTATTTCATCTGAAGTCATAAAATAAAAGAGGTCTTGATGTCAACTTGAATTGTTTTAATTTTAACAAGTTCTACACTCCTTTACCAGACCAGCTTTTACTGTGCTCACCTCTGCTCAGTGTAAGTTTACTTTTAAGGTCACTAACTTAGAGTTAGTTGACAACCTTGCGTTTAGATGGAGACGCACGTCGTTCGTGTAATGGGCCGGAGCTCCATCGTGCTGGAACCACATCTGGCGACGCGAACCTTCGGGTACGTGCGCCTCCTCCAGAAGCTGCAGCAGCACTTGATCCAGGAAAATCAGGTAATTTCCACCTGTCAGCCGTTCAGGTAACAAATAAGGGCCAATGAGGCAATCCCCCAGAATGCCGGCCCACACATTTACTGAGAAACGCTCCTGGGCTGCTCGGCTTCTGGTTTCATGTGGATTTTCATCACACCACACATGACTGTTGTGGGCGTTCCACATTCCCTCCCGGCTGAAGGTGGACTCGTCCGTAAACAAAATGCTGTTTACAAAACGGGGATCCCTGGATCTCATCGCCAAGTACCATCTTGAGAATTCCACTCGAGGGCCAAAATCCTGCTCTCTGAGCAACTGCACCCGCTGGATGTGGTAGGGGTGCAGATTCCGGGAACGTAAGATGCGCCACGCAGTTGCTTGCGAAATGCCAACATGTCTGGCGATATCTCTCGTGCTAAGACCTGGGTTGTCCTCAACCAGGTTAAGCACAGCCTCTTCGTTGTCGGGGGTGCTCACTGATCGCTCCCGTTCAGGCCTGCCTCCGTCGAAAGATCCCGTTGTGGACAACCTCTGGTGTACTCGAGCGAAGAAGGCATGGCAGGGGATTTGCCTGTTGGGGTAACGCTCGGCGTACAACCGCTGAGCGGCTCGTCCATTACAACCAGCAGCGCCATACGCCAAATGCATGTCAGCCAATTCAGAGTTTGTGTACCGTTCCATCCTACTACCGATCTGCAGACAAGTAACCCGAAGCTTAAGTAGGTACCGCACGTTCAAAAGACGTGTCTGCGCATACAACTACGTCATCTCGCGTTGTCGTCTACGCATTACGTATCTTTTGCATATCGATATGGTACGATATCTTTTGCATAAATCAGCAAAAAGCACCTTATGTAAATTTTATTGCGCGCATTGTGCATGATTGAAACCAGCTATGTTTGTTAAAAAAAACAAACAAACTGCAGTTTTAATAGCTTCTTATGATAAGTAAATTACTCTCTTGTTTTGTTTCTAACTGATCGTAGCGCCCCGTTTCCAGTTAGCGTCCGAAATGTCAACGAATTATGTTTTTTGCCCAAAGCGCCCCCTATCGATGTTTCTTTTTGTACCGTTCAACTGAGTTTCAGAGAGCCCCAGCAAACAGAATCATGAAAATGCATGCCATAAGTCAAGAAATCTGTTTGTTTATCTCTTAGGAGCCTTCGAGTTTCGACCACCCTGTACTTTGACATTTTATTCCGGCTCTTTTTGCAGGGCTCTACTTTTGGGTTCAAACTTTAAGTTAGAGTATAAACTTTGGCGAGCATGTGTTAAATTATCAAAATAACGGGCTTAAAGTTGTTGTCTAGCTCTCCAAAGTCTGCAGCGCCCCCTATCCATGTTTTAAGAGATACGCTTATCAAATTGGTACTGAAGAAAGTCTAAACAAACAGAATCATTTCGACGCAACAAGCAAGAAAATCTAACCATTTCCCTAGTTTTTATGACGTTTCGAATTTCGGCACCCAAATTTTCGAAAGCGCCTAGCGCCTTACCATCGCGTCAGGGACCCTACATTCCATATTCAAAAATGTTCGTCTAGGTGTGCTCTATCGATCCTTAAAGTTTGTCACCGACGAGCTGAATCACCCTGTATAATTCATTTGTGTGTGTATATAAGTTTAATTTGAGGTTATTTTAGCTATTATATTAACTATATTTGAATAACAAAATTTCTTGAATTTTCCAGGTTTTCCATGCCATATTTCCTACAATTCACAACATTTTTAGAAATTTGAATGTACAACAAAAGAGAATACATTGATATATTAGTAACAATAAAATGTAAATTTATCTCTGAATATGAAAATAATTTACACATTTGAAACTAAAAATCTATATCATTTGATATTTAAAACATAACAAATATGATAATAAATTAAAAACAATTAAATAAAAAACTCCCACTAATATACAATTAAGATAAATCCAAAGTAACTTTTTAATCAAATAGCTAAATTTATACATATTAAACATTCACATTTTTTTAAACAGTTCTGCTCATCATACCATTTTATTTATGTTATTTCTGAAGCAGTTTGTTGTGTAAGTTTGAATTTTTTGTCTTTTAGAATTGTAAATTCAGCTACAACTTTTCTTTTTCCACTTCTTTTTTGCTTACTTTGTAACTTTCTTATTTAAATTTCAGACAAATTTATATAGCTAAAAGATTTTTATGTTAAAAATGTGAATTTATCAAAAATTTTATTTGCAAGTGAAAAATCTGAATTTTTTTGCAGATGAACTCAAAGATGAACTTAACAGAATTCTATCACATAATAAAACACACACACACAAGAAATTCTCTGACTTTTCCAAATTTTAGAAAAAAATTGCCATTTTCCCAGACTTTTTGAGCACTTGTCATTTTTTTTTTTTTTTTTACATTTCCAGGTTTTTCAGTAGCATGGGAACTCTGTTTAGAACTACTGCTAACAAGTACATTAGGAATTTACATAAGATCTTATATTTAAAAGTATCGTAGAATAATGATCAAAACTATTTTTTTTAAAGTATTCTAAAAACATTAGATTTCTAAATTGGATGTAAGTTAGATATAGTAGATGAAGTTTACATTTCCATATGTTGCTTTCACAAATGAGATTTCATTTAACTTAGCCATCTGATGTAGGTATTTCATAGTTGGAAGATAAATAAATATTGTATTTTGGATATTAGGATAACAAAGTTTTTGTGCAAACTATTGCTTATTCTAATAATCTATTGATGCGTAAGAAAGAAGTTAAATATATGGAGTTGGCCCCAAAGAACAAAATTGCACAGGCGACTGAGGAACACTCTACAGTCCCTGGCCAAATTATTAGACGCACTCCCTTTTCCTTGTGTAGAATCATATTACTAGCTTCATGGAAACATTGCTGAGTGAATAACTGCAATTTATTATATACATCATTTATAGGGTTATAATAAATAAAAATCATGCCTATGACTTTAAAATTATTTATTTTTGCAAATTAAATTAAAAATGGATGAAACTGCAAAATGTATAACTTGAAACTAAAAAAAAATTCAATATTTTTTGGAGCCTCCTTTGGTGGTAATCAGTGCCTCTATTCTTCGTGGCATGCTGTTAATAGAGAATTGAAATGTTTCTCGCATGTGTGGGTGACGATTCCAGACATGGATAAGATTTTCTATCAAATGGGTTTTCTTTGTTATGACTTCTTAGCCAATTCTCAAAACCAATATAAAGAGGTTTGCAAAATCGATTTATTCTGCAGCTAAAATGATGGTTTCCAAATGAAGAACCTCTTGTATTTTTGCAAGGTAAAGCTCCTTGTTACATAGCACGATCCGTCAAGACCTACTTTCAATAAAAAAATATCCCTGTGCTGAACTGTTTCCTGCAATTCATCAGACATGTATACCATTGAAAATGTTTGGGAGCTTATGAAGAAAAAAGTGGTCAAAAAGCTCATAACGAACAAAACACAGCTCATAGAAAAACTTATCCTTGTCTGGAAACATCACTCGCACATCGCAAGAGACATTTCATTTCTATATTAACACCATGCCACGAAGAATAGAGGCACTGATTGTCGCCAGATGAGGCTCCAAAAAATATTGAAATTTTTTTTAGTTTCATGTTTTAAGTTTTACAATTTCAGCAAGTGTTAGTTTAATTTACAAAAATAAATAATTTTAAAGTTACTAGCATGCTTTTAATTTGTTATAATCCTACAAATGATGTATATAATCAATTGTAACTATTGACACAGTAATATCTGTATGAAGCTAGTAATATGAGATTCAACACAAGAAAACGTGTGCATCTAATAATTTGGCCAGGGACTGTATATATTTGACCTTCTTCTATTACATCAATACGGAGAGAAAAGAGAGGTAAAACATTGAGCTCTAATTCAGCACCTAATGTTTATAGCACCATTTAACACTGCTATTTTAAATAAAAATCAAGAATCACAGTTGAAATCTCCTGATATCTTATATAACTTTCCTGAAGAATTTTTTTTAATGCAGTCAAACCTCGTTCACATGAACATCCTTAACGTGAATTACTTTTAGCATGAACTGTTTTCGATTTCCCATTTTCAGTTGTATACGTATAATGTATTTAAGTGCAGACAACACAAATGACTTTTAGCATGAACAAAAAAAAGTTCCTTCTTGAGTGTTCATGTTAGCAAGGTTTGATTGCAGCTGTCACCATTTGCAAGTTATTGATTTTTAAATCAGTCAGTCCATTCTAAAATACCTAATACATTTGTTTAAAAAGAAAAAAAAATTTTGATTGTGCAATTAGCTTATATTTATTAGAAGTTATCAATCATAGATTTAAATATAAATTCAGTTCCTTCATATAAAATCCAGTAAAACGGTATCCAAGATATACTATAATCATTTGTACAACCAATAGGAAATTATAAATGTAAATTGAATGAGACTATGTAGCATAATTTACAGGAAATGTATTATTTTATGTAAAAAATTTATAAGAATAAATAGTTCATTAGAATTTCAAAATATCATTTCATAATATTGTTTTTAACCAAATGCTTCTAATTTCTGAAATTTTCAGAGAAATTTATATGCTTACAAATATTTCTGCAATTTAAAATTTTACATTGCAAAATGTTAAATATTATGTACATATTTATTTTTAGGCAACCTATTCACTGATTTATATACACAAGCAATTTTTTCAATATTTATACAATTTAATCAATATAAACAAGTTATTTGTCTACTTTTATATGCGAACAGAAGTAAATTGTATATAAAAAACAAAATAAATAATAATATATTAACGTAAAATGTTTTAATATATATAAATACATATATGAACAAGTTTAAAGTTCATTAGTTTTATTTTCATAACTGTTTACATCATTTGGCAACAAATCTTACTTTCTGAAGCTGAAATTGTGCCAAGCTTAAAAAATTCAGCAAGACTCCTATACTGGAAAAGAGTAATTTTGCTTTTCACACAAAATAAAAGATTAAAATTACCTGAATAGGTTCAACTCCACTGTCTAATCCTAAATATGTACAGCTGTCCATAGGAGCTTGAGCATGAAGAGCTAACAAACTTTCTGCAACATTCACACTCAAATATACAATTCCAGATACCTATAAAAGTACACAGGCATTTAAAATTATACTACAACAATTACAAGATTCTAATCAGAATATAATTTATTAAAACTCATATTAAAATAGAAAAAAAAAAAAGAATTTATCAATGGATGAGAAATAATATTACTTCAGGGAAAAATGAGACAATACCAAAGCTGGTTAAGAATATGTTTTCCTTAACTGTCAAATCCGCAATTCGATTGATAAATACATCAGTAATGAAAATGGAATCTGGGGTAATGAATTTAAGAAAGTTACCATAAACTTTCTCAACAAAATTAAGTGGACTTTGATACCATGTCAGAGAGGAAAACCTGGTTTGTGGTCTTAAGCCTAACAACAATTTAAACAAAGACCACAATCAAATTTTGTAACCAGGTTTTTATTCAGGTAGCATTGGACTGATTTCAATAATTTTAATTTTTTTTTTTTTTTTTTTTTTTTTTTTACACAATACAAAGAATTAAATCTGGAATCTTCGGGACTTTACCAAGTCCGAACTTAGGGTTTTTCCAAACTTTAAACCATCAAAAGTATTGCTTTTCAATAAAAAGAAAAAAAATTCACTACTTAAAAATGCAAAATGTGATGTTCATATATCAAAAATTGCATATAACAGCTATTAATGCTAAATTAAACAATCATCTCCATTGTTTAAATCACAAGAAAAAAAAAGCATAACAAAAGCAATTTATTTAAGGGAACATGCAATTTAAAAACAAATTGCAATGTATTTAACTGTTGAACATTTCAGTTAAAGTGCACTCCTTTATTAATTTAGGTTTACCATTAAGAAATTTCCTTTTATTTTGTACATAAACATGCGTTAAGATTTAGTAATAAAGCTTCTTTTCTCTAGACTTCTTTTTTTTACTTTGTTTATTTTAACAATTTTGATTTTTTCCTCTTTTCTTGATAACCTACAGTCTGGAAAATCTGAACTTTGAGTGTTTGAACTTTAGACTTTATACTATATTATAATTAGTTATATTTCAATTGTTTCTAAAAAATCCTTTTTTTTCTTTTTTTGAGAATTAATTTAACAAAATCAACAAAATAAGATTTAATAGCTGTATGCCCCCTTAAAGTAGGAAATTACACTTTGAAATTGATATTGAAATAATAAATTTAAAAGATGCTTAAAAAAAAAAAAAAAAAAAAAAAAAAAAAAAAATACAAACCAAAGGAACTTTGCCATCACTCTGTTTAAGATTGGTGATTTGATTTTCATCAGCACAATAAAGGATATCTGCAACATAATCCTAAAACAAAGAAACAGAATCAATTACATTGCACCAAAGAGCATAAAAAAGGAAAATGGAGGTTTTTGTTATTGTTCATCTAAATTTTTAAATAATTTTTTAATGGGATATTAAGTTGTAGTACATTATTTTGAAGAGCAGATTTTTTGCCTACTTATTTAGTATCATAGTTTTGTTTTTAGTCATGCTCATGGTACAGGCATATTTAAGCCACTAAAAAGTCTAAGAAGATAAAACAAGTTAAAAAAAATTTTATGTTTATTATGTTAAAAAAAAAAGAAACAAAGAAAGAAAGAAAGAAAAAGAAAATGATATACAGAGTTTTGGATAATAGAAAATTCAGATAAACGTTGCTTTATGATATTAATGCTGACAACTGTAAGATATGAAAAAGAAGATTTTAATAAATATATATATATTTTTTTACTTCATCATCAACTGTGATAACACCATGTCCAGTAGCATATTTAACATCAGATGGAACACAGAACATTACTACATCAGCAACAGTTTCCCATTTAACTGTAACACCTACAAATATACAATTACAAGGTTTTTAAATATCAATTGTGATAACAACTTATTTTTAAAAAAAAAAAAAAAAAACATTTATAGGTTTTAGGGCCCAGAAAAAAAAAATCATTTTTACAAAATGTATGTTTGTGTGTACTCTGTCTTCTTGATGTCATCAAAAAGTGCATAGAGTTATGCCTAGAATTGAACTAAACATCACATATATGTTTTTGGGTATGGCCAGATGGTCTGAGTTAAAACTGGGGATATTTTACAGGCAGGGGTTGCTGTGATAGCCATATTTGTGCAATTTTCTTTATTGAATCATCAGAAAGAGCATTAAGTTATGAAAAGAATTGAATCAAACTTCATATATGTGTTTTTGAGTGTGGATGTCAGGTCCTAATTGAAAATGTGGAGCAGGGATATCAATTTTATATGGTTTTCTGAAATTTTTCACAGTTTAAAGGAAGAATTTATAAATACTTTGACAAAAATTAGTTTGAGGTTTGTATAAAATTTTGGAAAAATCAACTTGAACAGGACAATGTGATGGTGAATTCTATTCAATTTTCAGGTTGGAAAAAAAAAAAATCATACTGAATTACTCAATTCTCAAATTTAGATTTAATTTGCATATTTGATATAACAAAAATGTTCATACTTTTTAATATATTACCCGTTGACTTCATAAAAAAAATCTGGTAAAGGTGTTTTTGTTTGTTTGTTTATTTGTTTTTTATTCATAACATGACGTATTTAAAACCTAGTAACTTCAAACGTAATGCTCATCATCATGGTTAAAAAATTATAAAAGTCAAAAACTGAGTCATTTATATCTATTGGATAAGGCTATGCTGTCAGACTGTTCCAAAGTTCTACAGCAGTGAGGGGTTTTCAGGTTATTCTCTATATACTATAATAAATTTTTAGAATGATGTAATATTTAGAATGATACAGTAATGTATTGTTAAAGTACAATTAATACAAAGTAGAATAGAATTTTTATTGATTACATAATTACTAATTTTTAGTAATTTAATAATTTCTTTATTATTTTAAAATTAATCCTAACTTTTTGCTCTTGATTTAGCTTAGAAATAATGGTACGACACTGATTAAGCTTGATATGTGCAATATCTTTTGTCAAACATTCTTTAATTTTCTATGTTGTGGTACCAATATAATCTGCTTTCCTTTATTATCTATTATAGTAGCTAGGATTATACATATAAGTGCTGAACTTTCCATAAGGATACAAATGATGCTATTGTGAAGCCTTGATTTTAATTTACTAGGGGGAGAGAAAGCAATTAAATTTATATTGTATTTCTTTATTTTAAACTTTATACGTTGAAACAAACCTGTACAATATTGAACTTTGTGAAACTTTACTTCATTATATTAAAATTTATTATTGCAATCACTTCCATATTGAATTTGATAAATTAGTTTATTAATAAACTTAAGTGGAAAACTGTTAACATTTGCCATATTTCTAATTATGAACAATTCCTGATCAATATATTTCATAGTACAAACACTGAGCGCAAATTTTATATCAAAAGTCTGTATGCTACAGCTTTATAATTACTTGAAATGATGTTGAATTTCTTTATTGAAAATTTTGGTATAAATGGTCAAATTATCATTGTTTTTTATTACCTCAATATCAAGAAAAGAATCTCTTCTGGTTTGTTCTATTTCCAATGTAAGCTGTATATTTCTATTGATTACATCCAAGAAAACTTGTAAATATTCCATACTTGAAGCTCAAATAATAAAAATTCCATCTATGTATGACGTCTTCAAGCATGGGGGTGTTTAATTAACAAATTATAAGAAAAAAATACAATAGACTCCCTTAAATCCCACAACTTGGGACCAAAGGTTATGTAATTTCAGAATTTTGCGAATTTTTTGTCATTACTTTTTTTTACATTTTTAAACAATAATTTGAATTCAATAATACAATCAAATTTATAATGAATGATTCGAATATAGTAAAATATTAAAATAATTAATTAAAATAATAAACTAAAAGGATAAAAAGTAAGATAATTTAAAAACTGACTAAAATATTAAAAGATCAAGTAAATAATTAATAATGTATATTTGGATAAGCATAAAAAGATGAGTTAACATTTTTCTTGAATAATTCAATGAAACTTTGCTTATGAAAGTACTCTCTATTAATTCACATTAGAATCATTATAATAATAATAATAATAATAAAATACAGTAGACTCCCTTAAATCCGTGAACATCAGAAATCTGCACATTTTTTCAGATGTAAACAATGAAATTAAAAATGACACTGAAGTCAGCGGCTAACGCAATACAAATAATCCTATAACAATATCTATTTTTAAATCCTTTTCAACTTCTTCCTTTTTTTAATGTCTTTCAATTTAAATTCTGCAGTGTTAAATAATATGTTACTTAGACGTACAATGATCGATATTTAATCGAAATAATCATTATCATATCGTAGTTGCAGCGTAACATAACTTTCAATGGTCGTTTAGTAGTGTTTGTAATTCACGTGGCAGGATAATTTTTGCTATATAAAATTATTATTTTATAGTTCTATTACTACATCCTTATCCCTGCTAATTGCGAAATGAATTTGGGATCTACATCCGGTTTACTAATTACAATTATCAATATTTAATTAAAATAATCATTATCGTATCATAGTCGCAGCGTAATGTAATTTTCAATGACCATTTGGTCATGTTTGTAATTCGAGGGGCAAGATAATTTTTGTTCTATAAAATGAATATTTTAAAATTAATCAAGCTTTTTTTGCTTATTAACAAAGGCAAATATTTTTCTTTATAAAAAAAAAAGATTGATTCTTTCTCTCATCATTATTTATATTTAGTATTGTATCTTAATTATTTACTTTTTTAAATATTTTTCTAAAATTTTATTTTACTTAACTATTTTTGTAATAATTACTTGTTTTTGAACTATTTATTTAAATATTTTACTTAATTATTTTAATGTATCAATTTATTATATGCATTCATTATAATGCTTAACTACCAATCAAAATAATGTTTCAAAAATGTAAACAAATCAATGACCAGAAATCCGCAAAATTCTAAAATCTGCACAACCCCTTGTCCCAAGCTTTGTGGATTTGAGGGAGTCTACTGTATATATATGTTTGGTAAAAAGAATGTGATTATCAGCGATATCAGCAATATCTTCATTTTTTCTTTTTTTTAAAAATTTAATTCCTACTCCTTTTATGAAAAACCACAAGTTTAGTCATATCATTAAGAATTACATATTAAAATGAAAAATAACTAAAAAATTCTAAAATTTTGCCTCTATATCACCAGAAATGAAAGTTTCATTGTCTACATCTGTAAAGATGTGCAGATTTTAGGTATTTGTGGATTTTAGGATTGCAGATTTGAGAGTATAGTGCATTAATTATAAGAATCTTGTATAATGCTTGAAACATCAGCAGCAATTTATTTTATTTTGTAATAATAATAATATGCTTTTAGTTTATTAAATGCTGTCATTATTATTATTTGTGAATGATGTTTTAAAGAATTTCTTCCTAATTTATTATTTTAATAGATAGAAATTAAGAAATAAATATTTACTTTCCTGTCCCCTGAGTATCATCATGTCTGTACTACATATCCATACTCCTGGTGGACAATTTCTTGAAATCTAAAATAGATTTTAAAAATAAGTGTAATTCAAACATGCCAAACTGTGAAATTCATTCATGAAAAATTAGATACATTTAATTAAAAAAAAAAAAAGCAAATAAATAAATAAACACTTTTGTAAACATCCAACGGTCATCTTGAAAATACTGCCTTTTTTTCTTATTTATTTATTTTACTGCAATTCATGTTTTTCCCAAAAATTTCTGTTATGATACATTAATTTGGAATGGGCAATGAATTTGTGATTAAGAAAAATTCATTGCTTTTTTATGCCTGGTAGGAAGCTGAAGCAAAATAATTTATGAAGAAACATATAATTCCTGTTTTCTTTATTTTCTAAGAAACAGGACAGGTGTTACAGAAAGAGAATTAATTGAAAGACACTTCAAACTACATACTTTGTAAACCTTCAGAACGTGGGAAGATTGGATTAATTACGTAATAGAACGCCAACATCACTGCAGTCAGTTGGCTTATGATTCTTGAACAACAAACATGTAAATAAATTCGTTATTGTTTGAATTTTCGGCTGCATTTATTTCCTGGTCTTTGTGATTTATTTTTATTTCACATATTTAGGCATTCCTTGCCATGATGTGTGTTAATTATAACACATTTAATTTTGCCGATAGTTTTAAATTTTAGTAAATTGTAACATACATAATATGTAATATAGAAAACGTGAAGCAACAAAGGAAAGCATCGAAGACATCTCTTACAAAGACGTCTAATAAACTACAAGAATCAATAATTGGAGAAAATCCTGATACTGATGATATAAAAATACAGCTAGATCAGCTACAAGAAAAATGTAAAATACTACGAACCGCAGATGAAAAGTTTTTAGAACTGCTACAAAAGCAAAAGTGCTTGCAAGGTGAATAGGGCAAAGAGTTTGAAGCAGCACAAGAATACTACAAAAAATTATCACATTTTAAAGTTAAGTATACGAAGATAAAATCAAAGCTTAGTTCAAATACCGCAGATGTCTTTTCATCTTCATCTCCAGTTGTTTCATTTGAAATTATTAAACAAAAACTTCCCGAAATAAAATTAGCAAAATTTGATGGCAACCCAAGAAACTGGCTTTCTTTTCGTACACAATTTAGTAAAATAAATGAAGACACCAGAATAGATCTCCAAGATAAATTTCAATACTTAATACAATCTACAAAAGCAGAATCAGCAGCCTAACAGATTGTGGAAAGTTTTCCGACAACAGAAGCAAATTATGAAAAAGCGTTGGATTATTTAAAGGAACATTTTGAAAAAGAAAGCATACTCATCCAAATTTATATAAGAGAACTATTAAAATTAGTAATTACAGATAAAACACAAGTTAGTTTGTTGACAGTTTATGACAAGTTACAAACTTAGTTATGTGCTTTGGAATTCCAAGGAGTAACTCAGGATAAATTTTTGGTTTCGCACATGTTATTATCTTTAATTGAGTCAGCCCTCCCCGCGTATTTAATCAAAATATGGGAACATCAAAGAAAAACATCTGGTGAAGCAGGTAAAACTTATTTAGACTTAGCAATAAAGTTCGTTAAAAATGAAGTAGAGACCGAATTTAGACTAAAAACCATGCAAGTTGCATTAAGAAAAATTATCTGAAAAAAAAAAAAAAAAAAAAAAGTGAGTACCTTGAACATAAAAGCAGTATATCAACTGTTCATGAATTATTAAATGCAAATAATAATAGTAATTTTCAGGTAAAATGCACCTAAATTTAAGAAATTTGATTGCTATTTTCTGTAAGAAGTTTCATAATTCAGAAAATTGCAATGATGCTTTATCTATGAGTTTGGATTCTAAAAGAGATATTATTAAGAAAAAGAATGATTGTTTTGTTTGCTTAAAAGATTTCATATGGCTAATCTGTGGAAATCGAAACATAGATGCCCCATTTTCAAAAATCGGCACATTGTAATTTTGTGTTTAGATTTAACTTTTAAAAAAAATTGATAATATCTCAAATGAAGATAAAAGTGAAAACAAAACAAGCACTCTGAATAATTATATTAAGATTTCAGATGTAGTTTTGCAAACTTTAATTGTATAAACTCATAATGGTTCTAAAAAAATGTTTATTTGTGGTATCTATGACTCTGATGAAATCTTATATGTCTACTGATGCTGCCAGAGTACGAAATTTAAATGTATTGGTAAAACAAAAACTAAGCAATCTTTATTTAGTGGTGTTGAAACGCTTGAAAATGCATATAAAATTATGTGATTGAATCAAGTGATATAAATGATAAATATAAGTGTAAATTAGAAATATTTAGTTAGAAACATACTTGTTCTGAAATTAAGGAAATTCCGTCTGGTTCTTCGGTAAATGAATTAATGTTACATGGAATTAAAATTAATAATTTAGAAAAAAAGCATTTAAAGGTTGATAAGGAAATAAAATTGTTAATTGGTGCAGACATTGCAGGCACTCTTTTAACTGGAAATATAGTTAATCTTAAATATGGCTTAACAGCAATAAATACGAAATTAGGATGGACTGTTATGGGAAAATTCAATCCAAGCACTAAGCCAAATTCTGAGAGTACAGCTTTTTTTTATTATTTCTTCTCTGTTAGTAGAAGATGCATTACTGATCTTTGGAAATTTGATGTTTTGGAAATTAAAGAATCTCTTACAAGTAAAATGAAAGCAGAACTGCGGAAGGATATGCAGAGATATTTTGAAGAGACTATTAATGTAAATAGTGAGGGACAATACAAAGTTACATTGCCTTGGGTTCTGGATAATACGCTTTTACCAAATAATAAAGTAAATGCAGAAAAATCTATTTTAACCACTAAAAGAAAATTTATGAATTCTGGAAAATTTAATGATTACTGTGATGTTTTTTAAAATTGGTTAGATCTTAGTATAATTGAAAAGCCAACGACTGAGAAACTAAGAGGTGTTCACATATTGCTGTGCTTTAATAAATTGCCCATTGCTGAGGAGATCACAGTTTTTTTGTTTTCTTGTTCAGCTTTTATCTATTTACAGTTCTTTGATGTTTGGTTGTTTATTTTCAGTTTTATTATGGTACAAAATTCTGGGTCTACTGAATACATTTCAAACATTATGTGCTGTATATATTAAGATAGAGCAACAGAAAAAAAAAAGCAGAAATTATATACTACATTATATTACCTCATCTATTAATAGCAAAACTGACTCTAAATTGCTAACAATTCCACTAGTCAACAATTTATGGTCAGAATCCACTTGAGTATATTCTAAAGGTAGAGGTATAAAAGCATTTCCTGTAGAACTATACAAGCAATTCCGGCCCTACAATAATAAAAAAATTAGAATGTAACTTTTTGAATGTAACTACCTTGAAATATTATATATTATCAATTGTGGTTTAAAATTAAGGACTTTTTACCATGTATTATAAACTTTACATGGCAAATTCAAAACAAAGATCTTTTGTCACAAAATTTTGACAGTAAACTCACATTGTGCAATATTAAAATCCGTGCTTCGTTCAATACATCTGAAGATATTACCTAAAATTAAAATAGTAATTAATATCAGTAATTTAAAAGAACATGAATAAATATAAAGCAATTAGCATTGATAAACAATAGAAATAAAGTAATATGTCACATTGTTACATGCCAATAAAACTTATGTGCATGTAATAAACATATTGAATAATGTTTTATTTTCTTATCTAGTCCTTCTGCTGTCAATTCGCATTTCAATAATCATTGTCATTTAATATCAATAACAGATAAGTATGCATAAGAACATATAATTAGGAATGCATCAATATTCTATGTATTTTCGGTATTTGGTAATATTACTGAATATTTGGTTGATTCCATTGAATATCAAATTATTCAGTTTAGCCAAATACAAAAACTTTAAAAGATATATTTAAAATCTTCACACATCTTCCACTTTTAAGGCTCCTGTCCCTACCTGCAAAGACACTCACGAACTAATGCTATTCCTATGGGGAGGCATTTTTCTAATAACTCTTTCGCATTTTAACATTTCTAACTTTATTAGAAACATCTGCGACTAAAATCGGAAAAATAATCAAGGAGCAATCTTGAGAGGGAGCTCAGCTATCCAATGCAAAAAAAATATTTAAAAATGTCAAAATGCGAAAGAGTTATTAGAAAAATGCCTCCCCTTAGGAATAGCATTAGCTCACAAGTGTCTTCGTGGGCAGGGACAGGGGCATTAACTGCATTAATAAGAATACAGTAGAACACTGCTGATTCAGACCCCGTTAATCTGGATCAGTTTGGTTAGGCTTTTTTTTCAAAGTTTGGGAAGCGATCAGCAAAATTTCGATAACATTAAATCATTTAATTTTCATATTCTGAACTTAAAAAAGTTTTTGAAATATTTGCCAAAGAATACCTTAATCTTTTACATTTTTACTCTTTGATGTTACCTTACAAAGAAAAACCATGCATCACTTAAGGTTTGCAAGTGAGAGTAATCTTCGAAAGTCGTGGAAGAATTTATGGTCTACAAATTGTGATTTCTTGAATAACAAACACGCTTGAAACAGAAGGAAAAATAGATGAGGATGAAAGGGAAATTACACTCAAAGATTCTGTAAGCTTGTCAAAAAAAAAAAAAAAAAAAAAAAAAAAACTGATGGTTCTGAGATGTTGATATCACCGACATTAGCAATTGAATGAAGCAAAAAATAATGAAGTTTGCCTCAGTTACAGATGATAAAATAATAACTTTATGTACAACTGAAGAAGTTTCAGACGAAAACACTATTATCAATGATGATCAACCAAAAGTTATTAACTATAATGAAGTAACAAATCATTTACAACCATTAATGGTTTATTAAGAACACCAGTTGGAGACTACACCAAATAAACTAACTATGCGTGACCGTGCAGCCTGCAAAAGTTATACAAAACTAGCACAGCAGAAGATTTTATAGTTACAAAACAGACATCTTTACTGTCTGTAAATATTCAGTATGTTTAATATAAAGGTGATTTTCTGTATGTATGACTTATTTTACTCTTTTCTATTCTCTGGATAATCCGGATTTTCAATAATCCAGATTGGGTCTGGTCCCCATTAATCTGAATTATTGGGGTTTTACTGTATAATTCAAATAATTAAAAAACACAATCATATTTCAATAGAACATGGGCTTTATTTTCATGATATTTTGCCAAAATTAGCAATTTTTTCTGCAATCCTATTTATTTTTACAATTCTTTTTTTTTCAATTGTTTGATGAATTTTGTGATTTTTTTTCTCAAAATTATTTGATGAATTTTGTGTCATTTTTAATTTTTTCCCCCAAGACTTTTTAGAAAATATTCGCAAATTCTCAGACTTTCCAAGATGCTGGGAACACAGCAAGTAATTAAGTAATGCATCAACATGACTGGATTTTTGATGAGTGCAATATTTTCTTCACCCCTTTCAAAGCATGTTTTAACCATGAGCGGCATAATTTCTTCATCACTTAAAACTTCATAACATTCCAATTTCAAATCTTCTTTAGTCCATTGTTGCATTGCTTCTTCATCCACATTTTCAGAACAGTTTAATTTTCTCACATTTACTGCAAATCAGTTCTATTTCCGTTCTTCTGTAGGAATTTTATTTTTTTCATGCAATAAAATTGCCATTTGTAATTTCTTAACTGTAATACAGTAATGCTTTTCATTAATTTCTATGCAGCACCAACATAATAAACTGCATTCAAAACTGAGATTTTTAAAGTCCCAGTTAATCCACAACTCAGATAATCTGATCCTGGTTATTCAAGAATCTACTGTATTTGAGAACATTGAGTAATAAGTAATCTGTTTTCTGATAACTGTTAAAAAGATACATGTAAAAAGTTTTTTCTGTACTCTGCAACTATGTAACTTATTCCAGATATACCCATATGAATAGATTAAATATTGGAATGAACAAATACTGAAGATAAATTAGACATGATATAACATTTGATGAAATTTTAGTACATGTGGGCGTATAAAATAAAGACAACAGTTAAAAAAAAAAAAAAAAAAAAAAAAAAAGTGGTTTTATTATGGCTTACATTATACATTGGCAACTTATAGTGAGATCTGTATATGTGTGTGTGGAAAGAGGTTATAAAAGTTCACCAAGAAATTATGTTTTAAGAAAAATAAATATATGAAATGAAATGCAAAGTAGAGATGTGACTGAATTTTTGAAACATTTAAATGTTAAAAGTGTGATACAAACAGGGAAGAATAATCCATAAAAAAACAATACATTGCAGATGCACCAAAGTTACACAAGGCAAAATTCATCATTTTGGCACCAAAGAGAAATATTGGTGCATCTGAAATATTTGTACTAAGATATTTGAAAAACATACCATAAAATTTTGTTTGACACTCAGATGCTCTGTAGCCACTAATAATGCATTTAATGTGGCTGCTCCACTCCCAATATTTTTTGCTGGATCTTCTATGGTTAGCACACATAAATCTTTAGGCAATCTTCCTTTCTTTTTGAGATAGATAATTTCTAGCAATAAAAAAATAAATATTTAATAATTAGTGAGTAATTTGATGAAAAGTTAAACACATGTATTAAGGAACATCTCAACAAGTAAAATGGAACAGATTTTGTTACACATTTGACATCATTTATTATGTTTAAAAATAGGGATAGGGATAAAATTTTGTTTTCACAGTAAAAAAAATAAAATAAAATAAAAAATAAAATAAAATAAATTTTATGGATAAAAATTTCAAAAATTAACCTTTCTACACATTTTTAACAATATTTTTCTTAATCCAGTACATTTTTCTAAAAAAATGAAAAATATATCACCAGAAAATTTGTTGTGATATCAGAAAACATACTATTTGAGAATAATAAAAAGCCATTTTCATTTTGGCTTCAAAGAAATAAAATTAAACATATTTTATTAAAAAACTTTGAAAATCCTAAATTTTTTAGACAACAAAAAAGCATGAATTTCGTCAAAGGGCTGCGAAAAAAACATAGTCTTGTGGATAGATTCTCCCACTCTGCTCAAACATTTGAGAAGAACATTTGCTGTGATTTAAGAATTTTTTTTCACCTGGAAATATTTGTGTCATATATACTTTTATATAAGTTGAGAAAATTTGCACAATGACAAATTTTCCATAATTATGGTAATACATTATTTATCTATAGCATAGTGCAAAATTCTAGGGAAATTTTTATGTGGATTGGAGGAAGTGTTGGGGGGATTAGAAATATTTTTTGCCCCCTGTAACGGTTTAAGCACAATTCTTAAGAAAAAAAAATTCTGGCATTTGCGCATGCGTGAAGTTGAATTTATTAGCTCTTCCAGTTAGAGGAAAGTCGAAGCGAGTCTGGTTAGCTCAGTGGTTTAAGGCACAAGTTTAAACTTCTGAGCTTTTGTAGAGTACTTGGGTTCGATCCCAACACTCGGCCAAATAATTTATTTGAATAATGATACATTTTACTACAAGGAAAAGTTATATGATTTTTATTCTTTTGTTATCATTATTATTTTGGTGCTTTAATTAAAAAAAAATTTACCGTATTTTCGGGTGTATAGTCCGCGGCTTATACAAGAAAAAAACTTTCCAAAAAGCCTCTGCGGCTTATACACGGTGCAGGTTATACAAAGATTTTTTTTTTAAATTGGAAATCGTGATATTTTTTCTACAACTTTTAAACTTCAAAAAATTTGAAAAAAACATCAAAATTTGAAATTTTTTTTCGCTATGTCGCGAAATTTAGAGAGTTCTCCCATGTTTGTAAAGGCTTTTTTTTACTGCTTAAATACAGTTATTTCTGAGTTTGGAAGAACTGTCGCAACTATCGCCAAAAATTGTACCAATAGATCTATAATAGCTACCGTATATACTGTTTTAAAATACATGATATTTGAAAACTTAATGCCAAATTCGCCAACTAAAACTTTGCATATTAACATTTGCAATCTTGACTTGAAGTTCAAATCTCATCTTATTTGTGGATGTTCTTTTTAGATCAGAAGGCATAGTGTCATCAAATTGGAATTTGTCTATCATAAACTTGACCTACTAAGACTTATCTACCGTAATGCAAGCTTTGAGAATGCATCATCCTAAGTGTATGAATGAGAAAACAACTAGCAAGTGTGCATTCAATATGGATGCAATGCAACAACAGTAAGGGTTTTGTTTTTTCAAGAAGGGCACTATTTTTTTTAATGAGTGGCAAGTGGGGCACTAGATTTCGGTTGAGGGGCAAGAGTGACATCATTTTTTAAACTAAAGAGCAGAAGGGGTGGAGCACTCCCCTGAAACCATCTGGGGGAAACTATGACCACCCCGTATATATGGTCATCCTGCTTATATGGTCTAATTTTTCTGGACTGCTGAGATGAGCATATAATCAACACTGACCGTATATATATATATATATATATTGCAACCCATTTACAAAAAAAAAAAAAGAAAAAGAAAAGAAAATTTAAATATAGAAATTTTTTTCACTTTTATTGTTTCCTTGGAATTTTTTTTAAAATTCACACCTCCTTTAATATGTTATGACAAAATAAATCAAAGTGTATTTCAGATTACTTTCATAAATTGTGAGCAGAGAAAACTTATATGATATTTGTATGTTAAAATATTTGTAAAATTAAAACAAAACAGCAATAACTGCATGTTTTCCTCCTGTTGTACATTTTACAACATGCGCCTGCTCATGTGATGAAAATTTACCTGCCCGCGAAAGGTTAAGGAAAAAAAATCTATCATGATATCCTACTTTGCATGGAATTGCCCATGTTATTTTATTATTTAGTCTTCAAAAAAATATTACTTTATTTACATCAAAAAGGATGCTGACTGGTAATTACCCCCATTTCTGGGGTAGTTATTGGTCACTAGAGAATTATGATTATTTCAATTATAAGTACAAACTTTATATTTAAGTAACCATTTAATTATATAGCCCTCAGAGGGAGCTTATCTAACAAAAAATTGGGAAAAATATCTTTAATATTTTTTATAATAATTGAATGTTGATGATGTTTGACCAGGAATTACCCTGGGTGACACTAAATTATAAAAGTTAAAGGAAAACTATCACTGAATGAACCTTTTGAAAAGTGAAGTATTCAGAGAATATTGCAGAAATTTTAAATTTTACTCAGCCACCCTCTTCAATTTAGCCTTATTACCGCTTAGTAACAATAGACTTTGAAACTCATATAAGCAAAGTAAATAAACAAAAACTAATGAAATTTACATGCTAGCAAATTTATTTATTAATATCTTACATATATATTTAATATTTACAAACCTTTTTCGGTGGATGTGACCGACGAAATTGAAGGGCATGTTATAACAAGTACATTCCAGTTTTTTAGCATCCTGAAAATTTAAAATAAACATAAAATATTAATTAATACAAAAGTTAACATACACATTTTTACCTAACACAATCAATGTTTATTCAAAATAAAAAAAGAAACCTTAAAGATGATTCATGAATCATGAATTGAATCATTTGGAATCATAGAATGAAAAAGTTACAAATGCGAGTATGACAGTACAAATAAGACATAAAAGCAGGGCCGTAAATCCCGGGGGGGGTATGGGGGGGTGCGGCACCCCCCCTCGAGTAAAACAGTCGGAAAATTTCGTGTTTATCGGTAAAACAATAAACTTAGTCGGAAAAAAATTGGACGGAAAAAAGTCGGAAAAAAATTTAATATATAAACTTATAAATTGGGAAAATGAAAAAAATCAGTCGGAAAAATGTTATTTACTACAAAGACTTAGAAATTGAAAAAACAAAAAAATCAGTCGGAAAAATTCCCGTTCGATAGGGAAAATGTACGTTTAGTCTTAAAAATGGTATTTACCTATAAGGACTTACAAATTGGAACAATGTTCGTTTACTCGGGAAAAAAGTTATTTACTATAATGACTTACAAATTGGAAAAACGAAAAAATCAGTCGGAAAAATTCCCGTTTAATCGGGAAAACGTACGTTTAGTCGAAAATAATATATATATATATATATATATATATATATATATATATATATATATATATGCACCTCCCCCCCCCCCCCCAAGTAGAAATTAGTCGAAAAATTCCCAAGATCAATCGAAAAAAAGTTTAGTCGGAAAAAATGGTATTGACCTATAAAAACTTATAAGCTGAAAAAATGGAAATATTATTCGGAAAATCTCCCGTTACATCAGAAAAGGCGTGTTTAGTCTGAAAAAATTGTATTACGTATTATCCTATAAAAACTTATAAATTGGAAAAACGGGAAAATCAGTCTGAAAAATTCTTGCTCGATCGGAAAAAATGGCATTAACCCATAAAAATTTATAAATGGACTCTATTCCTGTGACGTCAAAGTCACGTGATTTGGGGAAACATTCTCCACATAATAGTCGTTAATTATGCAACGACTCGTTTCCCAACTCATGATTATATGTCGTAGAATAGTAACGGAGCAAGTTTTTGTAGCGTGAGGTCACGTGTTTTGGGGAAATATTGCCGAAATACAGCCTCGAACTCAAACGGAGAATAGAGTCCATTGGTAAAACGAAAATATCACTCGGAAAATTTTTCGTTTCTATCGGAAAAGGCATGTTTAGTCGGAAAAAATAGTATGATTTATTAACCTATAAAAATTTATAAATTTGAAAAACGAAAAAGTCAGTCGAAAAAATTCTTGTTCGATCGGAAAAAATGGCATTAACCTATAAAAACTTATAAATTGGAAAAACGAAAATATCATTCGGAAAGTTTTCCGTTCCATCGGACAAGGCATGTTTAGTCGGAAAAAATGGTATTACGTATTAACCTATAAAAAATTATAAATTGGAACAAGTTAGAAATTGCACGTGAAGCGTAGCAAAAGAGGTGCGTTCGTACGATAACGTTATTACACCTCAGCAACGTATATCTTATTCATAAAATGTAGAGTAGTTTATTATAATTGAAACACGCCCCAAACAATGTTTCCCCGTATAGCATTATGTAGCGGAATACTTTTGTGTGGCCCTGTAATTTAATAATGCATATTCTTTGCATCACAGATTGTACAGAATGTATATTTTAGTATATACTTCATAGATTCATGTCAATTCTATTATGTTCGAATGAGTCTAACACCATTAAAATGCATTTGAAACTTTTTCTCTCATTGACCGTAATGTAACGGAATACGTTTGATTGTCCCTGTAATTGATCTATGCATCCTATTTTCATAACATTTGAAAAGACTCGACAAAACTATGTAATAATTATATGTTTTAAATTTCAAACGATTAAAATGCATTTGAAACTCCCCCCCCCCCCCCCCCCATTGACCGTAATGTAACGGAATCCTTTTGATTATCTCTGTAATTGATGTATCTATCCAATTTTCATAAAAATTGAAATGACTCGACAAAAGTATGTAATAATTATATATTTTATGTTTCAAACGATTCGGTTGGGTAGTTTTTGCGTTGTTATATGCGGACAGACAGACAGACGGACAGACGGACGGACTGAGCGACAACTATAGGTGCTACGTATTTTTTTTAATTACAAACGCACCTAAAAACGGAAAGTCAGTCGGAAAAATTCTTGTTCGATCGGAAAAAAGTAAGTTTAGCCCCCCCAAAAAATAGTAATCTATAAATATTTATGAATTGGAGAAATATTTTTATAATTTTTAATTAAATAAGAAAAACAAGTTAGATCGAAGAAAACCTGTAAAATTTTATTTGCAATCGGATTTATTTCCACTTATGCAGTTTCTAATTAGAAAAATGAAAAACAATTTAGAACGAAGAAAACAAATTTATTTTTAGCCGAAACTAATATTATTTAATTTAACTAACTGGTAATTTACTAATTATTTTAATTTACTAATTAATTAATACAAGTTATTAATATATAGAGTTTTATTTTTCTGATAAAACTATTCAGAAAATTTTTGATTTGACAAACATTGTGTACTCTAAAACCTCAATATGACAAAAAAAAAAAAAAAAAATTATGTACATATTTTAGCGATGTTAATGTTAATTGTAACCGCGATATTTTTAATGAAACATTGATATTCCGAATTTTTTTCCCTGTGCCTTTTGGCTTCGAGATATCGAAATCCATCTGTATTGATTTACTGTCGGAAAGCTTTTAGCTTACAAGGAAGGTCTCCATACTGGGCATACTCAAAATTTCTTGAGAAAAATACTGATTAAACTACTCATGTACGTAATAAAGCATCAGTGAAATTTAGCGGCGGAATTACAGAAGAAACTGAGTAAAAAAATAAAATGCTTTCGAGTATTTGGCGCGAAAAGACGAAAGCGTCACGCGATTTGGCGAGCAGCATTTTCCTTCGTCAAAAGCAAACGATTTTAATGCACCTGAAAATTTCTTGTCAATTAAATTTTAGAATACGTGTAAATAGTATTTAATGAATTTAAATTTGAACAATGAGAGAGTCAGACATATAGATGCATTTTATATTACATATTTCTGTTGCTTTTGCTGTAGTTATTTAATTTTATCACCTTAAAAATAAATTCTTGTATAAAAAATACTTTCATATTGAAAAGTATTTTTTCATATATTTAAGCGTATGACAAAATAACGGCCAAGATGAAGAATGCTGCAATAATGTATTTCAATATTGAAGAAGTTTTTGTTTCCATAGCAACAAAATTGAATGAAATGAACAGAGCTCAATTACATTGGAATTAATTTTGAGATTGAAAGAATTTTAATTTTGTTTTAATTCATAAAATTTTGCAGTTAATTTTCATTCTAAATGCATTATGAAAAAAATATAGTTAAAACAAACTAAAGCTGACAAAACTAATGTTATATAAATAAAATTTCCTTAAACAAGTTCAAGAGGAAACATTTTTACCTTAAAAAAAATTTTGACATAAAAAAGTATTTTTTGAAATTTTATTTTTCGCCAGCCGATGATAAATCGCCAAATAAAAGAAATGTTCATTATTTTTTTACGAACGTTCTATCGGGGTTCCGCCAAAAATTTTTTTTACAAACATATATATCCATATGAGAAGAACATTCTGAAATTTTTTCAGAATTTTCTGAGTATGCCCATATGGAGACCTTCCTTGTTAGTCTTGAAATTTTAAGATAAACTGATTAAAGTGGAGAAACTTCCATTTTTTTTCCTTTTTACCTAAACTTTAAATATAGTTAGAAATATGTATCACAGAATTTAGGTGGTATCCTATGAAGATTCAAAACTGAAATACAAATATTTTGTATTTTTCCATATCAAAATCTGGATATTTTCCACTCCATGCAAATTTTACCTTTAATTGAAAATAATTGTGGTTTTAATTATTCCTACTAACTAATTTTGTGTTTTATTTTTATTCTATTAAAAAAATAAAATTACAAATGTGAAATTGTTTTTATTTACTTTGTTACATAATTTTTGATTGATTTAAAAAGGTGCTTAAGAAATTTATATGATACAGGATGAAAAATGAAAATACCCAAATACTTTGAATTTTTATTTCAAAATAATCTGGATATTTTACAGTCTATACGAGTTTACTTCACTCAGAAATAATACGTTCGTTTTCTTTTTCCTAAATCAATTGTATTCAGTTTTTTAATATTTTTATTAATACTATTACATTTTGTTTAGTCGGGAAAATGATGGGTTTCACCAAATTGTTACGCTGCTTTAAAGTTTGTCGTTAGAAAGAATTAAAACTTATATTAAGAAATCCCGTATTTTTGACAATTTTTTGTCTCTAAAATATTCCCCCAAGCCAAAAAATTTCAATTTTACTACAAGGAAAAGAAAAAAAAAAAAAAAAAAAAAAAAAAACGCTGAAGAGATTTTAATTGACTGCTAAAAAATAGAAAGATAGAACGTTGTTTTCTCTTCAACAAAAAGCTTGGGCACGTAGACGACTGGGCGCTGGACCTCCCGCCTTATGTGCCAGTATTATCATTTTACTTCGGGTTTTTTTACGGGGCCCTCCGATAAAAATTATTTATAATATATGAAAAAATCAGTTAGGGAAAGGCCCTATTCTGATAGGGAGGACAATTTCCTAAATATGACATACATGTAGAAGTGGGGCGGTTTCGTCCGCCCCACTTCTACATACATCTCTCTTGTGATATATCACGGGTGACCACTTTTCTAAATTTAGCCGGCGCCTTTCACATGATATATCGTTGGAAAGCCCTGTGACTGCTTATTCGTATTATGCACCACCCGTGGCCTTCTCGGGTGGTACGATTATTGTATCCCATCAGGAGACCTTCTAATAATGGGAAAAATATATGATTATATAAGACTAATAATAACATAAGATTATTTGACTAACTCCATACACTAAGTCATAATTATCTTGAGAATCACGTATGAATATACATATATATACAGTCGGTTCTCGTTAATTCGAAATCGGATAAGTCGAATTTTTGCTTAATTCGAACTAAACATGAAGTCTCGATTTTCAATAGCAGAATTACGTTAAAATTTTTCATTTATTCGAACTCATTTTCTCTTGACTTTGTTTAATTCAAACAAACGAGACTATTTTTTCCTTTTTCTTTACTTTCTCCAGGAGTTCAGATCTTTGAAATAATTTTCTTTCTTTTGTGTTTGTCAGAATTGTTGTTAACAAGTATACATATAGTCCTATGCATTTGATATCCTCTTTTTTAGTGCCCTGTCTGTCCATCAATGACACTTCCACCCTATCTTCTTTGTTTTTTCTTATTCCTAATACTTTAATCAGTTTATGTATTTATATATTTTAATATAATATTAAATCATATTTTAATGATAATAATCGAAATATATTTGAAAATATTATAACATTAATTTTTTTTTAAAATAATATCCCTTTAAACATGTTTTCCTCTCTTACTTTCCATAATTCGAACATTTCTTGTGGTCCCGACGAATTCGAATTAACGAGATCCGACAGTGTGTGTGTATATATATATATATATTAGTCCTAATGTTTGTCATAGTACTCGGAAATTTTCCTTCTTGGAGTCGGAAATTTATGGGCCTACACCCCCCTACGCGACTAGGGTGCTTTACGCCCCTGCATAAAAGATATACTTTTTGATTTCTAAAATAATCTATTTTCTAGCTTATATTTTTCATGTTTTTTTCTTTTTGAAAAGAATATCATAATGTAATCGTTAACTATTCCGATTCCGATACCAGAAGTATTTTCTTAATTTGTAATTTGGCAATAGCTTGAGTTCATTGATTATTTATAGTTTTTCCATGACCACAGGGTAGAGTGTAAAACTCTTAAAAGTAGTTTCTTGAGATTTGGTGTATTTCTTCACATTTTTAAATTAATTTAGAAAGGTATATTTTGTTTTCGTCATTATTTGTGCATTTTATCAATTAGATTTTATATGAATTTGTTGTCATATTGGTTATCTTCCTTGTTTACGCATTAGTGTTTTGAACGATATCTAATCTTCTGTAAACAGTTTGTTTACCCCAAATCTCACATAAACCTCTTGTAGTTCAAGTTTACACTATTAACTGTTTCGATGTTCAATCGCGTCTGGTGAATGTAATATACAATTTAAGTAATTAACTGATCTGGGTTGTCTTAAATGTTAGCAAATAATCTGTGCAGTTTCGTTTTTACGTTTTGTGCTATTTACATTTTATAACTAAGTTCAGGTATAAATGTGCTTTTGATTACCCTTCCCCTCCCCCCCTCCAAAAAAAGTTTTTTATTTATTTATTTATTATTATTATTATTATTATTTAATCATAAGCTTGCTTACTTAATATAATGCCATGATCCAGGGTTTTAATTTTGACCAGCCTCTGTAGAAATCTATTTTAACCAGAATCGGGTGAAAACTGATTTTAACTCTCTGATCTGACTAAATTTATTTTTTACTAAATAACTATGCATAAAAGGTTTAAACAATATTTAATGTTTGGATGTTTGTGTCAATATTTTATATAAATTGAATAATCAGTAATATTTATTGATGATTAAATGTAAGTGAATTTTTCTTTTTTGTGCTATTTACATTTTATAACTAAATTAAGGTATAAATGTGCATTTGATTACCCTCCCCTCCAAAAAAAGAATAGTTTTTTTAAAATATATTTAAATATATATATATTTTTTTTTATCATAAGCTTGCCTAGTTAATATAATGCCAAGATCCAGGGTTGTAATTTTGATCAGCCTGTGTTAAAATCTATTTTAACCAGGATCGGCTGAAAACTGATTTTAACTCTCTGATCTGACTAAATTTATTTTTTACTAAATAACTTAACTATGCATAAATGTTTTAAACAATATTTAATATTTGGATGTTTGTGTCAATATTTTAAATTGAATAATCAGTAATATTTATTAATGATTAAATGTAAGTGGAATTTTTTTGCCTTATGTAACAATATTTCAAACGAAACACATGTTTCATAGATATTTTCTTAAAAGTGCTTCTAATGCATTTTGACATTTGGCATTCAGTAGTGAAAAATTGGAAAATATTGATTAGCAATATGAAGTTAATCACATATATTTGGCTTAATTTCGTTAAGAAACATTAATTATTAAACTAGGTTGCTATTTTATTCAGGTTCGCTGTTTCTTTAAAAAAATAATAATAATAAATTTTTTCAATATTATTTCAACAGTCGTTATATCTTTTGTAAATAAATGCATTTGATTTTTCTGTAATATAATATTTTTAGATTACTTTAGGTGATTATATTAATTTTGTATCTCATAAATAAACATTTCACTCTTCCGATTGCATTTCATTGTGCAATTCCATTTTATAAATTAAGCAATTTTCATTAGTAATTTGTAATTTGATGGTTAATTTAATTAATATTATGGATAGATATTGCATCTTCTGGGTGACAGTTGCTACAGAAATTAGTTTTTCTTTATTTCTAAGATAATGAGATATTAATTTAGTGAAAGTGTTATTACATGGTTTGATGAAATACCTGCTAATGTGTCACATGTAATTTCAATTTCTGACTTAACTTATAATTGATCCTATTCACTTGAAATATTGCTCATTCAAGATATGTTCGGCAAATATTTTAATATATATATACAGTAGACTCCCTCAAATCCACAACTCTCTAAAATCGCACATATTTTACGGATGTAAACAATGAAACATTCAGTTCAGATGTAGGTGCAAAATTTGACTTTTTTTAGTTTTATATCAATTCCATAAATTTTTTAATTTGTAATTTTTGTTAAGGTTATTGAATTTGTGTTTTTTCATGAAGAAAGAATAATTTATTTCTGAAAAAGTAAAGATATTGCTGATATTATTGGTAATCACAATCTTACCAAATATATTTAAATATTAATCAAGCTTTTTTAGTTATTAAGTCTGGCTAAACCTGAAATAAAGCTTCATTATTTTATGATCTTGATGTGAATTAGTAATGTGCCTTTATGAGGCAAGTTTCATTGAATAAGTTAGGAAAAACACATTTCATCTTTATAATGAATATTTAATTGTACATTATTGATTGTTAATTTGACCTTTGCTTTTAGTATTTTTATCATTTTAAAAACTATCTAAATTTTTATTATTTTAGTTTATCACTTATTTTAATATTTTAGCATATTGTAAGCACTCATTATACTTTTGATTTCATTATTAACTACATTCAAATTACTTTTTAAAAAATGTAAACAAAGCAATGACCAGAAATCCGCAAAATTCTAAAATCCGCAAAACCTCTGGTCCCAAGCTGTGCGGATTTAAGGGAGTCTACTGTATATCTTTTAATAAATATTTTATTACTGTTATTATATAATACTAGCGGACCCGACAGACGTTGTCCTGTCACCGACAGACGTTGTCCTTCCTGGCACCGACACCAGAAAATCAAATAAATGTACTTAAATATAGTAATACGTACGATAAACACTACGCTCTTAATTTAATTTCTTATTACAATTATATAAGGAAATGATTTTTCACTCTTCAGTATTTTTTGAAGTCGGTTCGATTTTTGATAGAAAAGTTTATTTTTCTCTTTTTTGTTAAAAGTTAACAATTTTCTGTAATCAGTTAATCAAAATTATATGCAGCATATATTACTGTAAAGCATACACGTTTGACAGGAGCGGGTTTCGAACACGCAATCTCTTTCTTCGAGAAGCAGAAATTATTTCTGGCGCCTTAGACCGCTCGGGCATTCCGTCCGCACTCTATTCATCGAACTTATTCAACACTTTTAATTAGCGAAAAATCACTAACTATTAGTTTTGCCTAGTTACTAAAAAAGTACTCAATCAATTTCGATGAAATGTGAATCTAAACCATTCTCGAATCCACAGGAATAGTCACGCAAAATTCCATTAAAATTGGTCCAGTCGTTTAGGAGGAGTTCAGTGACGTACACACGCACAGAAGTTTTATATATATAAAGATAAGGATTCAAAATTTTAGGTTTTTGCGCCGAAGATATCGCCAAATTAGAAAAATGTGAATTCTCTCACGAAGTACTGGATTTAAACGAATTTGCTTCGTACCATTCAATTCAGAATGAAAAAATGCATTAAAATATATTATCAGTTGAAAAATATCTACAAAAGCCGATTTTAAAAGAATTTTCTTAAAGTTCGCTCTTTTTTCTACTCCTCTTAGGGGTGGAATTTTCGAAAATCCATTCTTAGCGGCACTCGATGTTATAAAAAGTATTTTTACCCCACTTTTCAAGATTTTTGGTTCGGTAGATATTTTTGTGCTGTGATTAATATGAAATCCAGACTTTCTTTTATATATATAGATAAGGATTGAAAATTTCAGGTTTTTTCGCCGAAGACATCGCCAAATTAGGAAAATGTGAATTCTCTCACGAACTACTGGATTTAAACGAATTTGCTTAGTACCATTCAATTCAGAATGAAAAAATGCACTAAAATATGTTATCAGTTAAAAAATATCTACAAAAGCCGATTTTAAAAGAATTTTTTTAAAGTTCGTTCTTTTTTCTACTCCTCTTAGGGGTGGAATTTTCGAAAATCCCTTCTTAGCGGCACTCGATATTATAAGAAGTATTTTTACCCTAATTTTCAAGATTTTTTGGTTCGGTGTATTTTTTTGTGCTGTGTTATCAGTTGAAAAATATCATCAAAAGCCGATTTTAAAGGAATTTTTTTTAAAGTTCGTTCTTTTTTCTACCCTCCTTAGGGGTGGAATTTTCGAAAATCCCTTTTTAGCGGCACTCGATGTTATAAAAAGTATTTTTACCCCACTTTTCAAGATTTTTGGTTCGGTAGATTTTTTTGTGCTATGATTAATACGAAATCCGAACTTTCTTTTATATTTATAGCACTTTTAATTAGCGAAAAATCTCTAACTATTAGTTTTTGCCTAATTACTAAAAAAGTACTGAATCAATTTCGATGAAATGTGAATCTAAACCATTCTCGAATCCACTGGAACGCACGCACAAAATTTCATTAAAATCGGTCGAGTCGTTTAGGAGGAGTTCAGTTACATACACAGGGGTCAGAGTTGTCCTATATTTCCTATATATCCTATATTTATAAAATAACCTTTAAAAATGTCCTATATTGTCCTATATTTTTCAAATTGTCCTATATTTCCTATATTTATCTACTTTCTTATAAGTTTGGTGCTAATATCGCTTGTTTTCACATCGCTTTGCTCGCTGAGTTAGTTTTTCGTTCAATGTGGTTCTGTGTTTCATTGCAACTATTTTAGTTTCTCTTGTGTATGCAGTTGCAATGCATCGTTTTTTAAATTTTATTTTTTAATGTAGAAAAGGCATATTTAACGCATTAAATTAATGCAATGACACAATGTGAACATAGATTGATAAAATTCTGTGATGCTTGGATAGATCAGATTGACGGGCATGGGAAAAAAAATTGCTGAATGGTGTGTGAAGGGTAAAGATCATTACAATTTCTAGTTCCCATCAGTAACAGTGGTTATTTGCAATTAATGCAGCATCCGAAAACAACGAAGCACAATAATTCAGAAAAACAAAGAGACTAGTTTCAATCTTGCTTTGTGGATTCTACTGGCAGAAAAAGCTTGAGTTTGAATATCAAAAAAAAAAAAAGTGGATTGAGTATTTGGACTTTAAATCTGCCGTTCCAAGATTCTATAATCTTGGAACGGCAGGTCATCAGGTGTTACTGTTACTTCAGTCATCAGGTGAAATAAGAATTTTTTTTTTTTTTTTTTTTTTTTTTTGCAAAATATATGCAGTTTCCATTTTGCCACGAGGTATACAGTTAAATTCAAAGAAAATGTCATGTGCCATATCTCATGGCCTTGGCTCATATATTTTAAAACAAATTAGTGATGATTTCAACAAAAAATCTCCCTTTTTTCACTCTTATGTATGATGAGACATTAAATGACCAGAACTCAAAAAAATTAAACATTTTTGCTAGGTGTTGGAGTGAGGAAATTGGTATTACCGAAAAATATATTGGAATTGAGCTTTTTGATAATGTAACTACAAAATGAATGTAATGAAAGTCTCTAAATTGGATCTAAATCATTTGCTCATCTTTGGATCAAATGTCGTAATGTAAATAAATCAGCTTTTAAAATTTTGGATAGAGAAGTACAATCTATGAGAAAATTTATCATATAGTATTGGAACCTTTAATTTACACATTGTTCACAATGCATTTGACAAGGGTATCTATCCTATGTGAGCCTTTCTCAAACATAGCAGATTTCCTTGAAATCTGATTGTTGAAGAAACTGATTATCAAAGATTTCCTTGAAATCTAACAGTAATCTGTTGGTTTGAAAGTTTACCATTATACCAAGAATATTTAAGAATAACAATGGAAAAAATAATTTTTAACAAATTTTATTAATATTGTATCTTGATTTATTATTGTTATTTAGGGAAAATTTATAAATTAACATAGATTATGTTTTAAAAATGTATTTTATAGCAATATATATCTAATAACGTTATTTTCTAAATGTCCTATATTTGTCCTATTTTTTAACAAAAAATGTCCTATATTTTATGAATTGGTCACTCCTACCCCTGCATACACACGCACAGAAGATTTTTATATATAAAGATTGTTATTTTAAGTCAATTCCTCTTTTCCTAATTTAAAATAGTAATTAATATCCGACCAGTCCAGGTGCATAATAGGTTGAATTCTTAGCTTACAGCACGACCTATAACAGAAACTGGTTTGATGTTTTTGCTTTTTTATTGAACCATGCACCCCTTATGAGTGGTTTAATAAGAGAGCCTTCTACTGTCTATTTATCCATTTGCATTTCATGATTTTGGTAATCTGCCTTCTCTATCACTTCATGCTTCAATAATTTTAATAGGATGACTGTAAAAACACTGGATCCATTGGCTTATTGTTCTGGTAATATCTGAGTTACTTTGGTTATATTAGTAAAAGTATTTATATATATATATTTGTATATGATTTTTGGGTACTACCAGTGTTCTTGCTGTCGCTCGCTAATGCGCCAAACTGCAACTAAATTCTTCATTTGACGAGTAAACAAGGGATTAGATTCGCCAAATTGCTAGTGCTCAATTTTTGCTTTTTCTCTTTTCGCTTTTCATACATAAGCATATATATATACAGTTGAGTCTCCCTATAACGAAACTCTATACATCGAATTTCCCTATATAACGAATTTTTAGTTGGAACGCTCCCCTTTTCGCATGATTACATTAAAAACAGTCTGTATATAATGAAATATCTATCTCCATACAACGAATTTTTTTCATAAATTGGTCTTAATTTATTCAGTTTTAAAAAAGCTTCGAAATCATATGAATCAATTTTCCATCACTTATTTTTGATTTATCGTTCAGTGCTGAGGTTTTTTTTTTATTATTATTATTACTTTTCTCCTTGTTCTTTAAATCCAATGAATTCATCCCATCTCCCACACACCTTTCCACATCCTTCTCAAAACAGAGTCAATTGGATTGTTACACATATAAGATAGGAAACAATGAGAGGCACATAACAGAAGCCTTCACTTGGAGGAAAATGTTAACTACAATTTTTCATTCCTTGCTAAAATTTGAGCTTTTTTTTTAGAGCATAACAATTTTAAAATCAAAACAGCAAAAAATTACAGATATCTTCGACTGAAATTAATACAAGTCTTCCTTATTTGATTTTCATTAAGCTTTCAAATAAATGTCTGTTCTCTTTTTTGAAACAACTTAAATAATTAAGAAATAAAATGTTAGGTTAATATTTATTTTTAAACACTTCAAATTCTTAATTAAAAAGATCAAAAATAATATTTGCAGGCCTCGGAGCGAGTCACTAAACTCGCTTTTCTCGCTATTTTTTTGCATTTGTCTCTTTTAGTCTATATTTTTCAGATTTAGTCTCTTTTTTCACTTTTTTTTTTTTTCCTTTAATGTTCCTTACCCATCGTTCGATCGCAGGAAAAAGATCGTAACTTTCCTCATTTGATAGCGGGAAAAACATCGCGGAATTCAACAATTTGTTGTGAGGAAATATCGGAAAACTTGTTAGTTTGTCGCAGGAAAATCTCGAAATTTGTTAACTGTTCGCGGGTAAAAATCGCAAAATTTTTCAGTCGGAAACCAGCGGAAAATCGTGGATTATGTTAATCTGTCTTAGGATGAAACCATGAAATTCCGTGGAACTATAGTGAAACTTACTTGCGGAAAAAAGTATACCAAATTTCACGGGAGCAGAATCGGCGCAACGCTGCAACGCACGTCGCAGACTCTTTTAGAAGGTCCACAGGCTATTTTTCAACTGTTAAAAATTTAGCAAAAATTTCGGTCCTAAACCCAAAAATTTGGACATAAAAGTGTATCGCGAATTTCGACAAACGGTCTTCGAAAAGAAATCTATTTCGTCATAGATCGCGAAAATTCGCGAATTATTCAAAAAATCGTGAAAAAACGACAAATTTCCTCAAAAAAAATCATTCAAAACATCGTGAAAAAACCGGTAAGTTTCTTCGAAACATCGCAAAAAAACTGCAAATTTCTTCAAAAGATCACAAAAAACGGCAGTTTTCGTCAAAAAATCACGAAAAAAATGGCTAATTTTCTCAATAAATTGCGAAAAACGGCAAATTTCGTTTAAAAAAAAAACCCGAAAAAAATGGCAAATTTCTTCAAAAGATCACGAAAAAACGTCATTTTTCTTCAAAGAATCACGAAAAAATAGCAAATTTCTTCAAAAGATTGTGAAAAAAGGCAAATTTCTTCAAAAGAACGCGGAAAAAAGACAGCGAATTTCTCCGAAAAATCTCGAAAAAACGGCAAATTTCATCAAAAAATCACGGAAAAATGTAACATTTCTTCCTAAAGTTAGCAAAAAAAGGCAAACGTCTTCAAAAAATCACGAAAAAAACGGCAAATTTCTTCAAGAGATCGCGAAAAAAATGGCAAATTTCTATAACAGATCGCGAAAAAACGGCAAATTTCTTCAAGAGATCGCAAGAAAACGGCAGTTTTCGTCAATAGATTGCGAAAAAAATGCAAATTTCGCAAAATGCAAAAAACGCAAATTATGTCAAAGAGGAGCCCCCCCCCCCCCTCTTTAGGACAATGTATGAAACGTTAAAAATTCTGAGAACAAAGGCAACTTCTTTTTTAGTGTATATTTTTCTTTTATGTCTATTACAAATACTTGAAGGTTTGAGTACAAATAATGTAATGCGAGGGATTGGCCTGCAGACTGTTTAAGTTTTTATATGTGTTGCAGACTGCAGAAAAAAATTCTGCTGCATGGACAAATTTGTCTCTCTTTTGCAGGGGAAAAAATTCTAAATTTCGTCACTCTATCGTGGAAAACCATTACAAAATTAGTATATCGTTTGCGGGCAAGAATCGCAAAACTTTTCTGTCGGACACTGAAAAGAAAGTGAATTTGGTCAATCTGTGGCAAGATAAAAACGCGAAATTCAATAATCATTTGAGGGGTAAAAATCATAAACTTCGTCATTCGGTCGCAGGAAGAATATCACGATTTTGTCATTTTCACGAGAAAAAAAGCATATAATCCGTCAATCAGTGGCAAAATCATTGCAAAATTTGTCAGTCGATCTTTTGAAAAACAATTGAGAAATTCGTCAGAGGATTGCAGGAAGGAATCTCAAAATTCTTATTTCGGTCGTTACATATTCAGGGATCACTTTTTCGACAAACGGCAGAATTTCATGTTTTATAATTTTTAAGAATCTGCGATTTTCATAAAATGATCACTGGTAAAACTGCGATTTGAATTAATTGATCACCGGAAAAAAGACTATTTTCATTAAACAATCACAAAATCAAGCCGCGATTTTCACCAGATGATCCTGAAATAAAATCGTTATTTCCAAACAATCCCGAAATAAACTTGTGATTTCTGCCATACGATTGTGGGGGAAAAAAACTCAAGATTTACGTCAAACAATCCTGAAATAAGACCGAGCTTTCGTCAAATGATCGTAAAATCAAAAAGGATATTCATAGATGCCATAGAGTACGGTATGGTCAGTAGTACAATGCACAGAAGAGTACAATGTACGGATTTTGTTCGAAGTTACGGTTATACTAATGAGCAATACGATTGTACGATTTTGCGTGCGGAAAAAATAATCGCAGAGAAATGCAAATTTTGTGAAAGGATCGCTGAAAAAAATTGCGATTTCTTTACGCGATCGGTAGTCAAAATTTGCGATTTTTTTTTCTGTGATCGTTTATCAAAATACAGTAAATGATAATTTTTTGGGCCATTGTTTTAGAAATTTGCTTTTTACTGCGTTTATATGACAAAATTCGTCATATTTACAGCGATCATTTGCCAAAATTTGCGAGTTTTTGGCGATCAATTTGCGAAATTCAAAATTCTTTCGCGTTTATTTGCCGAAATTCATCATTTCCATGATCGCAGAAAAAAATCGCGAATTTTGACAGTCGATCATTTTTCAAAATTCGTGATTTTTTTTTCCTTTGCAATCACGATTTTTTTCCGTGCGATTTTGCAAATGATCGCAGGAAAAAAAATTACAAATTTTGTTAAATAAACACAGAAAAATAGTACATTTCTGCAAACAGTGGCAAAAAAATTGCGAATTTTGGCAAATAAAAGCCAAAAAAGAAAAAAAAAATCACAAATTTTATTGAAAAAAAATTGCAAATGTCAGCGAACAATCGTGGAAGAAAAATCATGTACTTCCGTAAGCAATAGTGTGGAAAAATCACAATTTTCATATTAATATGCAGCAATCGGTAATGGGGGGGAGGGGAATCGTTAATTCGTCAAATGGTCTTGGAAGGAAATGTAGTATGCCAGTTAAATGTGCCCTAAAACATCCAAAAAAGTTTGTGTGAAATATTACTTGGCACCAGTACAACCCCTGATTTTACTTTTTTTCACCAACACCATTTGATAAATTTCGTCATTCTTTTCCTGAGATAATTTGACAAACTTCACTGTTTTATACTGTAACTGATTTTCGCACATTTTAATGTAACCCATTGACAGGCATCCTTGATTTTTTTTTTTATGGCTTTATTCTATGAGATTCGTTATTTTTCTGGCGACTAGTTGATAAATTTCACTATTTATTTCTGTGACCTTCGACAAAATTAGCAATTATTTGTATAATAGCTCTTGGAATTTCGCAATCATTTAATGAATTTTGTGATTCATCCCTCTCTTAGAGACCCATTTGATGAATTTTATGATGTTTAACACAAGATCCATTTGACTAATATTGTGATTTTTTTTTCAATGCCATCTGATAATTTTCGTGATTGTTTTTATCCTAAGAACATTTGACTAATTTCGAGAATTTTTTTCCCGAGATCATGCGACAAATTTTATGATTTGTTTTTTGAGACAATTTGATGAATTTCACTATATTTACTGGAATTTCATGATTTTGTCCCCGTGGTCATTTGGTGATTTTCTTTCTTGATGAATTGCTGCGATTTGAGATATTTTTTCTGCAACCAATCAACGATATTTGCAATTATTTCAAAACCAACTGAAATGCATTGAAAATGTTTTTCACATATTGTGTTAAATCTTAGTGCTTGTCTATATACCAAAAACATTTAAGTGAAGAGAAAAAAATGTTTTTTATTTGGTCTCCTTTTAGTCTCTTTTTTAAAATTTTGGTCTCTTTTAGTCTCTCTTTCTTGTGATTTAGTCTCTTTTCTCTCTTTTTTAAGAGTGACTCAGCAGTCCTAGGCCTGTATTTGTTCAAAATTTACACATTAAATACAATTTTTAACATCTTTCTCTATATAAAGAATTTTTTACTGGAACGATGGATTTGGTTATCCATCGTTATTAACGATGGATAATAATCGTTAATAATCATAATCGTTAATCCATTATAGAGACTCGACTGTATATATATACATATTTTTTATATTTGTAGCACATAGTTGAAATTAGATTAATAACAATTGCTGTCACAGTTATAAAAACTTAGATTATTTTAGAACATATTGAAAAAAAGGGGGTACTTTAAAGGATTAAAGATCATTTTTTTGTACTACACGGCGAATCTATTTTGCTAATAGTTTTTTCATTTGGCGAATGTATTTTATTTTTAATTCGCCAAATTACTAATGTTGGTCAAATGTCAGCGAGAACACTGAGTACTACTCTGTTATCCCGTCGACCAATTTCACCAAATTATACAAATCGCCAAACTAATAGCCAAATTATACATATTGACATAATTTTTATTTTAAATAATGAAAAAACAAATAATTAGTAGAATATTAATAAAAATACAAGTAAAAAGTCGAAATAAAAATCACTTAATGACATTTTAAACACGTGAATCGTATTTAATGTCATTGAATGTGACATTCACGATCATTCATTATTGGCATTTAATCTTGTAGTTTGGCGATAATTTTTTGGTTGACGGGATAACCTAGTAGTGCCGATTTTTGTCATGCTGTAACTATCGTATTTGTGAACCGATTTGGTAAAGGTATTAAAATGTTACTTTTTAAAAGTTTTACATAATATTTAATAAAAGAAACTTACATTTTGATAAACAAGAGCTTTTTATAAGAGCATTTAGTATTGAAAAAAATCTGCCTTGAGTTATTTAAGAAGCGCAATTATGAAACTTTAATTAATAAAATTTTCTAGGAATCAAAACAAACATTTTAAAATCAAATAATGAAAAAATGGCCAAAGAAAAATTTTACAGTCTGATAATTGTCCTTTTTAAATAACTCAAGGCAGATTTTTTTTCAATATAAAGTACAAATATTTTCAATTTAATTCTGAAAAAGATATGTTTGGCTCATAGTTCTTTTCTTATGAATGATGGTATTTTCCACCCTTCCCATCATATCATATTTTACAGAAATCAAAGCATGTGAGTTGAAAATATGTTATCTTATTTATTGTTAATGTAATAAATAAACACACAAGTTTTGACCTAGAGTGAGATGAAATACAATGTACTTATGACTCAATAAGTTGATTATGATTATGGTTTCATGAATAAAAATTGTCTGCCTTGATAGCTATTACTAATCTCAAAAGTTTTTTTTTTTTTTTTTTCTTATAAGGACTTTTATTTGAGGAAAAGCAAGAAATAGATTATTTACTAAACAAGATTTAGAAACTTTTATCAGCACATAATTTATTCCTAAGGAGAATCCTAATAAATCACCATTTTAATCCTTCTCATGGTTAATTTTCTTAAGTTATACTTTACAAACAGCAAATAAATAATCTAAAAACATTCTATTTTATTTAAAAATGATTTTGTTTCTAATTATTTTAAATATAAATTAAAAAATTGACAGTTAAAAGTAGAAATAGTGAAAAGTTTTTAAAAGGTTTCATTAATTATTGGATTCGGCCGAATACTTTGATATTCGGCCATACCGAATAGTTTAATATTCGGCCTAACCGAATATTCGGTAACATGGCCGAATACCGAATAGATACCGAATATTCGGTGCATCCCTAATAAATTCATTTGAAAATAATTTAAATAATTACAGTGAATTATGTAGAAAATTGAAAAAAAAAAATCATATTTTCATTTAAACAGGTATTAGTAAACAGTCTTATGTCCAAACAATAAACTACTCTATACAGCAAAACATTGATACTTTCAAAATCTTTATAAACAATCTTTTGATTTCTTACAATAAACATCTGATGTAGTTTGATGAATGTAAATATTATTTTCCACCATTAAAATGAGATATTTCTTGGGGGTTTTGTTTTTTGAGAGATAATTTGAAATCAACATTTATGGTCATTAGATTTAGCAGATAACAAAGGGTAGAAAATTAGTTTGTTACTGTTAAAATATTATAACTAGCACCCAATTTTTGAATACTCTCTTATACAACTTCATATTTTGATTTTAATTTTTAAAGATCATCTCCCCAATCAAAAATCTTTTATAGTTTTACCAAAATTTTAAAGATCATCAAGTTATGTAGCTCCATATTCAAAAGCTTATGCATGTTATGATAGATTGCTTTAAATAATCTGCATTTTTTAATGAAAATATTTTATACTAAATATTGAATATTTTTAATCTATTTTATCTTTGATAAACTCACATGTTCTAAGATTTTTCTTTACAGCAATGGAATATGTTCACCTATGCATAGTGATTTTCATCCTATACATAAAAAATAACCTAGGCCCACTATATCTAATACTTATTGCTGAAAAAAGTTGTTAAAAGTAAAAAATAAATTAAATTATAAAGAAAGTCTTAAATTATAAAGAAAAATGAGAAAATATCATTAGATTTTTTTTTGAAAAAAAACAATTGGTTTTTTTTGAGAAAAAAAACCAGTTGGTTTAAACCATGGTTAAAACCAATTGGTTTAAACCGTGCCAACCCTGCGAAATAATATGCATATTTATAAACTGATTTGGATATAACTAAGTGTATACATAGTGCATACTAACAGTGGCGCCGACTTCTGGGTCTGCCGCGCAGACCCTGAAAAAAATCTGCAGACCTTGCAATATCTCAGCAGACCCTGAAAAAAATCTGCAGACCTTGCAATATCTCGGCAGACCCTGCAAAATGCAGGCATGAGAGTCGCGATTTTCCGGTTTTTTTCACTTAGCGATTTTTTGCTGTTTCGCACGGGAGTGATTAGTTCCAGAATTTAAAAAAATCGCAAGTTTTGTCAAAAGATCGCGTAATAAACGGGAATGAAAGAATAGCGGGCGGGGGGATGCCAATTTTGTCGAAAGATCGTGAGAAAACGCCAGTTTCATCAAATAATCGCAAATAAACTGTGATGAATTTCATTCCCACGCTTTCAAAGTTACCCCCCACGTCGGGAAAGCCTGGAGAATTCTCAAAAGGAGAAATACATCTTTCTCCACTCTCAAAGTAGACATAAGAAAGTCAGCCGATTTCCATAAAGCACTTAAAGCAAACTCTTCGATTAATGCATATGGTCGTTCCGCCGATTTTAGACCCCACGGAAGATGGGCCTTTGAAGTGTTGAGAGAGACCGCTATGGCGATGATTTCCACAAGTAGGAGAAAGATATTTCTCCAAGGCGACCGCTGTGCAAGAGGGAAAGAGGTGGGTCATCCCGAGGAATGATGGATGAGGGAAAACAGGATAAATAGAGCGAGGAGATGCTCTAAGGGATTTCTTCTTCTGTTCGGATGCTGATCGTGGAGACGGGGGAGTTGGCCCTCAGACTCAGAGAGAGTAGTGACCAGTGTTTTACTCTTGGAGAAGAATTAATAGGCGGTTAATGCCTATGGTAAAGAACTTGTGGAGAACAACTCCGGATAAACTTTTATTATATTAGCGAGTGGCGGTAAAGCCATTTCAAATGCCGTATGAACAATCTTTTCAATCTGTTGTGGAGAACCCATCTTTTATTTTGTTATAAGTGGAATAGATTTCCTTGTAAGAACCAAATAAATTCTAGTGAAATCTGATCCAGCCTCTTGCCGCTATTTTTCGACCCGCTACCACACAACGCCGACTGGAGGTCTTATAAAACGTTAATTTTTTTAAAGGATAGTGGAAAAAAACATGAAAATCGTTAAAAGATCACGGAAAATTTCGTCGAAAAATAGCATGAAAAACATGCATTCTGCCGAAGGATCACAGAAAAAAAAATGCAAATTTGGTTCTAAGATAACGGAGAGAAATGCAAATTATGTTAAAAAATCGAGTAAAATACATTGATTTTCACGAAAGATCGCAGAAAAATACGAATTTCTTTAATATTAGCGAGAAAAACATGAATTCTTTCAAAAACTCGTAGAAAAAACTCAGATTCTGTTGAAAAATTGTTAATTTTGACTAAAGACGCGAAATTCATCAAACAATGGTGAAGAAAACGCAAATAATCGCAGAAAAAACCCTTAATTTCATTCAAAGATAGCAGGAAAAAAGCAAATTCTGTGAAAGAATCGTGAGAAAGCCGCGAATTTCGGCAAAACATGGCAGGGAAAAACGCAAATTTTGTCAAAAAATCACGGAAAAAACGCGAATTTTTGCAAAAAAAAAATCTCGATTTTTGTTAAAAAATTGCGGGCAAAATGCAAAGATCAGCGGAAAATTCGAATTCTGTTCAAAAACAGCAGAGAAAACGCAATTTTTTTGTCAAAGAATCGTGGATGAAATCGGAATTTAAGCAAAAAATCGGCGGAAAATGCAAATTTAGGAAAAAGATCGTGATAAAAACGCAAAATCCACGAGAAAAAGTAAATTTCGACGAAAGATAATGGAAAAATTCGAATTTTGGCAAAAGATCATCTGTATGAACATCTGTAACGGAGAGGAGAGAGAATCGAATTTCCTCAAAAAAAAATAGCAGGAAAATACAAAGAATCGCGGAAAAAAATTGCGTTCAAAGATAGTAGGGGAAAAAACAAATTCATACAACTGACATGTCAATTTTGAAATAATAACAATTTTCACGATGTATTCTTACATACTTAAAAATGCATAACATATGCATATGCAATAGTAACAGCTTAATTCTTTACAAGATTTTCAATGCTACTTTTATATTTATTTTTCTATTTATATTTTGAAAAATAAAAACATGAGGTTGCACAAGAAAAAGTTTTTCAAATTTCATACTTTGGGAACGTATTTCCAAAAAAAATTGTCCTGCGTGATGATCTGTGATAAATAAGGGCAGATTAAATTCACAGCAAATTTCCTGAAAGGTTACAGCAGTTGAGGGTGTGTGAGGGAGAGTATATCTACCAGCATTAATTATGCATTATTACTGGGTATCTTTGATGAAATGCACATTTTTTTCAACGATCTTTTGACAAAATCTGTATTTTTCCCTCACTTCTTTGACAAAATTCACTGTTTTCCGCGATTCTTTCATGAAATTTGTGCAATTTTTTCACGAAATCGGCTTTTTATACGTGATCGTCAGACAAAATCGGCGTTTTCCCGAGATCTTTAGACGCAATCAGCGATTTACTGCGATTTTTTGATGAAATCGGCTTATTCCCATGATTTTTTGATGAAATCTGTGTTTTTTTTTTCCACGATCTTTTGACCAATTTTGCATTTTTATGCGATCTTTTCTCGAAAACAGCGTTTTATCCCCACTATCTTTTGACGAAATCGGCGTTTTTTCCGTTATATTTTTTATGAGATCGATATTTTTTTCAATGAATCTTTGACAAAATATTTTTAAGCGATCTTTTGACAAAATCGGCGTTATATTCGCAATCTTTAGACGAAATCGGCATTTTCCCATGGTCTTTAGACGAAATCAGCGTTTTATCTGCGATATTTTGGGGAAAGCGCCGTTTTTTCTGCGATCCGCACAGAAAATTAGCGTTTTTCAGCGATATTTTGACAAAGTACATTGACCAAAAACATTGCCGAAATCGTCGTTTTTCCACGCAATATTGACGAAATGTGCGCTTTTTCAGCGATCTTTTCATGAAATTTGCATTTCTCCGTGATTGTTTTTTCCGCGCGCAAAGCCGTACAATCGTACTGTCAAACAACCAGAACAAAATCCATACATTGTACAGCCAAATTGCACAATTTGGCAACTATGCAAATTCAATCAAAGAATCGTTTGGTAAACGCTTATTTGAGGTACACATCGAGGGAAAAACTTCACTTTCGGCAAAAGATCGCGGAAAAACGCTAATTTTGGCAAAAGATCGCGGGGAAAAATGCAAATTTTGGTAAAAGATCTCGGGAAAACGCTAATTTCTGCAAATAGATCGCAGGAAAATGCTAATTTCGGCAAAAGATCGTGGGAAAAAAACGCAAATTTCGGCAAAAGATCGCAAAAAATGCGAATTTTGGCAAAACATCGCGAGAAAAATGCAAATTAGTGCAAAAGATCGCGAGAAAAATACGTGATTATTTTGCCATATTTATTAAATGATGTTTTGAGTACAGTATATGAACATCTGAATTGGACAACTAGCAAAGATTGCTGTGTCAAAAACATTGAATCAGAATTAGGGACTTAAAATAGAAATTTTCAGTTTAAAATTACTTATAATATTCGAATAAATTATTGATTCCCCGCTCTACCCCTTGAAATAAAGCAGCATTTGATTTTTTTTTTAAATAAAATAATCTTTTTTAATGTAGCACATGTCTAAATACAAGCTATTTAAATAATTTATCACCTTCCCGTTTCACGCGCTTTACCTCTTTTTTTATCTTTTTGCAATCGCATGCCTGAAAATGTGTTTAAAATATCACTTAAAATCCAAGCCATCGTGCTTTTTTTTTATTATTCGCGACATTCGAATCGGTTGACCATCACATATATATGTATTGTGAAGCAAGTTTTCCATCCACAGGACGGTATTCTGATTTTTGAAAATTCCTGAGGATGGAAAGAAAATGAGAACACCCCCCCCCCTATCGAACAACTGTCCTTGTAGCAGACCCAGCTTTGGGACCAAAGTTGGCTCCTATGCATACTAATGTCTTGACCAAGTTCATTGGCCAACTTCATAAGCCATCTTGTTTCAAAATGGTGGCCATTTAAGTTTGTCAAAAAACTTTTAAATGTATAATAATGTACCAAAAAAAAAAAAAAAAAAAAAAAAATTGAAAAGAAGGTTCTTTCTGAAGTATTTGATCTTAATAATGAATTTCGGAGTATTTTTTGCTTTGTCCTTACCTTAAAAAACGCCTGAGATATAGCAAATTCAATTTCGAATGTGGGTGACATTTTTTAAAAAATCAATTTGCCCACAACAACACTTGTATATATTAATTGATTTCGATGTGATTATGCATGTGCACATGAAATAAGATTTCAACCAATATCATTGGTTTGTTTTATACATCGTGTTGTTTTAAAATGGCATACATTTCATCATATCGTGGAATTTGGCGACACTATAAATCACTTAAAATAAAACCAGCTTGAATAAAAGATGACTAATTTCTAAAAATTCCCATTAATATTTAGTATAGACTAAAACTAGTATTCAATCTTCTATAATCGGATTCCACTAGTTTGAGCTCTGTACGTTTGAATAATATAAATTAATTTAAAATAAATAAATAAGGTATATGAAAGCTACCTCTTCCTCCCGGTACTGCTGGAAGGAATTTTATGTAATATAATAGATTTTAAAACTTTTAGATGACTGTCACTTAATAAGTAGACATTTCTTTTTTGAAATAATTTTAAATTTGAAGATTACATTGCATAGTTTAGATAAAATATCCATTAATGTAGGGGGGTAAAAAACTTAATTAAAACTTAATTAAGTTTTAATTAAACATAATTTATGTTTAACCACAATTATGTTTAACATGTCATTAATTAAACTTAATGTCTTTTTCAGGTAACAAAAGTAACCATACTTTAGATGACTTAACCTATAAAATTAATAAAACTAATAAAGTTTATCATGTTTTTTATGCACAAATATAAAAAGTAGACATTCTTCTTTATTATTCAGCAAAAAATTCTGTGCATTTAAAAAAAAGAGCATCTAAAGTTGCATTTCTATGATAAAACACCACCATAAATGTAACAAGAGTAACTATGGAATTGCCCTGCAACATTTGTTCCCTGTAATTATATTTTAAGTTCTGAATAAAAATTTAAAAGCGTTTCTTCAGTTTAATGTTTCTATAACATTCATAATGCTCATATTTATTTAGTAACTTATGATGTTTTCATAATGTTAATTCATTTTGTATCTTAGTTTGTGCATATTGTAATCTTTTAATCATATTACTCTGATATATATATATATATATTTTTTTTATTTTAGAATGACTTCTATTCCTGCTCCAGGGCATAAAGTCCTGTTACTCTCTGCTTACTACACAACTAAAGAACACTTAAATGAAGTTGTAGAGAATCTACAGAAAGCTGTTGAAGATAGCAAACTAGTTGCTGTAGAAGATATAGAAACTTTAGTTGTCTGTAAGTTGTGTGACTGAATGTATTTTATCTTTTTATACTTGATTTATTATATTTATTTATGTCTGTTTTATTATGTTTGCTTACAGGTACCTAATTTATTATAGTTGTTTTATGCTAGGGATCAGTGTTCTCGCTGTCGTTGGCCAATGCGCCAAATTGCGACTAAATTCTTCATTTGGCGAGTGAACAAGCGATTATATTCGCCAAATTGCTAGTGCTCAATTTTTTCTTTTTCTTTTTTTTCTTTTACGTTTTTCATACATATGCATTATATATGTACTTAATATATACATATTTTTTATATTTCTAGAGGATAATTGAAATTAGATTAATAACAGTCGTTGTCCCAATTATAAAAACTTAGGTTATTTTAGAACTTATGGTAAAAAGGGGGTGTATTAAAGGATTAAAGATTTTTTTTTCGCTTACACGGCGAATCTATTTGGCTAATACTTTTTTAATTTGGTGAATGTTTTTTATTTTTAATTAGCCAAATAACTAAAGTTGGTCAAATGTCAGCGAGAACACTGCTAGGGATGTACAACCTTTTTAAGAGAAAGGTCACTTGCAAAAATGTCTGGGATGTTGAGGGCCACATTAGTAACACAGAGAGAATTTTATTTAGGGGAGCTGAGAAGGAGATCTGTGGAGTATAATTAGATAAAACATGTTCTTTCAGCAGAGAGCAGTTTTACCTCTCTAGGTTCATCTGTCCAGTCATCACACTCAATTTATTTGACAAGGATATATTAAAAGTTCAAATTTTTTTTATATATAACAGAGTTATACCAAGTATTATTTTCAAGGGGTGAAAATGCTCCTTAACTTTATGCAGGAAAGTAAATTTTGCTTTATTAAAAGTAGAGTGAAACCTTGGTAAATAAAGGTCAGAAAAGAATAAGATTGTAATATCGAAGATAATAGAAAAAATGAAATTTCCAAATTTAGCATGAAATTGACTTAGATTTGTATCTTTTGTATAAAACAATCTGTTTACCTAAAATATTTTTATTTATTTTTTAACCCTTTCAAGATGAGCGACCGGTAATCCCACTCCCGGTATTGCCACCCACATTCTGCACAACCGGTATATGTGCCAGCACTGTTGGCACTCACATCCTGAGCGACTGGTATTCAAGTCATTAGTTTGAAACGCTTTATTTAATAGAATATAATTTATAAAAAAAAAAATCTTAGTCCTATTTGACTTTATAATAGGGAAGAACACATTTTCTTTTAACTAAGAAAGCAAAAGGAATCTATGAATGCTTTTTTAATCCATGTTTTCCATGAAAATTAAATTATTTTCAAAAAATTAATGCAGTGAAAAGAAAATGTGGTTACTTTATCATCTATTTATGTTTCTGAAATGTAATCTCTTTTTATCATAAATCTTTTACATATCTAGTAAAACTTTATTTTCTATTTATTGCCAAGTTTTCTACAGTACTTGGAAGGGAGGGAAGGAATGAAAGAGCGGATGAACTATAAACATGATACATCATGCTATACTTGTGGCTGTGACTGAGATTTCTAATTAATGCATGTTTCTATTTCTCTTTTTTTTTAAATGCATCAATCTCAATTGCAAATAATTTAGTTGGAGGTTGACTTAGTAAGTATTTTCTAAAGGAATTTTATTTTTTTTTCTAAAACTTGTCTATTTGTATATAAACCGGTGTGATTATTAGGCTCTGTAACCTTTTGTTTCAAAATGAAAGGATGATTTCAATTTATACTTTTATTTTCTTGCGACAAATTAACTTGCACAGTAAAAAAAAAAAAAGAAGAAGAAAAGAAAATACTACTGTAATTATATATTTTTAAATACTTAGAACAATTTCAGTAAAGCAAAGTTGAAAGAAAAAATTTGTTTTTTACTGTAGTTTTAATTTTTATCTTCAATAATTTCATATAGCGTTTCAAATTAATTCATTTTTTCAAAATTTGAACCTGGTCTTGCAAATATGAATGAGTCACTTACAAAAAAAAAAAAGGTTTGTTGTGATGTTGTAAGCCTAAAAAAAACCATGATAATGTCAATAAACTTTCAATTTTCATTCCAAGATCTAATCAACAAAATAAAGATGTCTGAAAAGTTCCTATGGAGTTTTTTGCAAAATGTTAATATTTTATAAGTGATAAATGAATAAACTAAAAAAAAAAATAAACTTATTGATACAGTTATTCTCGAAACATTGTGAATATATCCACATCATTAAGGAAATTATAATATTAACAAACAATATGAAATATTAGTTTGCTGCAGACTTTTGTTTTTGTACTTACCGTAGTAGTATATAGTTGGAAATTGTAATTTAAAATTTCTTATAACTCTGTCTGTGTATGACAGACTGATATGTCTCAGCACCTGTTTTATATTATCATTGTTTGTTAATTAATATTATTTTTTGAAACTGAGAATTATGAATTTATAATTTAATTATTTTTCAGCTGACCATGCCAGTTCATCATTTGATGTTGTATTCTGTGGAGCTCTGACACCAACAACAGCATTCCATCCTGCTGAAATATTTAATGAAATTGCTAGAATATTGAAGCCAGGTGGAACAGTGATAATTCGAGAATCTGTGTCTGCACATGGTAACGTGTGTGTGTATTCCTTTTGCACTTTGCTCCTAGCCTTGGATTTTTACCTACTTTCTCTATTCTAAACCTTTATTCCTAATCCTTGTTTAGCAAAAAGAACAAATGAAAACCAATTCAAACTTATGTGTTTGTACATGTGAATAAGTTCTCATACTTTTATAATCTCATACTTTTATGATAACAACAGTTACACAATAAACAAAATTGATAGTTTTTAAAATTCATCCATGTGTCCATACTACCTCCTTGTAAAGATCAGTGTAGAATAAATCAAAATATGTTGGTATTAATTGGTGGACAGCTCTTCCCCCCCCCCCCCCCCCAAAAAAAAAAAAAACAAATGTTCCTTGACAATTATTGTTATTAAACTTTGCATTCAGTTAACCTGTAAGGTTTACGGAACAAGGTGTGCCACTGGCATTTGCAGGTTGTGGAAGTTCAGCAATTATTTCCCAACTTTTAACTTGAGAATTAATTTTGATATCAAGAAAAATAAAGTAGTGTATTTGATCTTATTTCTGCAGCATCAATGTCACCAAAACACACACACACATACATATATATATACACATAATAATATCATCCTCACTATATTTCACTAAGTTATTGACCATTATTATCTCATTCTCCATCTCTTTTATATCACTGAATCCTACTTTTCTTTTGTCTTTTTAAAAAGCAATTTGATATTTTTACTTTCTTCTATCTTTACTAGAACAAAAAATATTTGATTTGCGAAAATTTTTGACCTTCAGTTTTCAATGGATTTACACGTTTTAGGGGTATCACGTTTCAGGGATACCAAAAGATATGTTTTTACAAAATGTCTGTCTGTGATTTTGTCTGTATATAACACAAATTTTGTGAGCACTCTCTCTAAAATACACAGAATTTAATAAAAATTTATATTAAGTTCCTCCCTGATATAAATTGGTGCTTATTAGTTTTTGGTGTAAATCGTTCAACAGTTGTTGCTGCTATACATCATTTTTCATGATTTCCACAATAGTTCCACTTCAAGAATTAATGCACAGATTTTCATCAAATTTCAGATTCAGTTAGTCACTCAGATGAATTGACATTTTTTTACTTTTTTTGTATAAATCGCTCAACAGATTGTGCTTTTATGCAGCATTTTTCACGATTTCTGCTATAGAAAATTTCCAGAACTAATGCATAGATTTTCATCAAACTTTATTTTCAATTAGTCCTTGACATGATTTGACATTTTCTTCATTTTGGTGTAAATCACTCCTCAGATGATGCTGCTGTGCTACATTTTTTGTGATTGCTGCAATAACTCTACCTTTGGAATTGATGCACGGATTTTCATAAACTTCAAATTCTGTGAGTCCTTAATATGACTTGGTGTTGTCTACTTTTTGGTGTAAATCACCCAATAAACGATGCTGCTATGCTGCGTTTTTCATAATTTCTGCATTAACTCTATCTAAAGAACTAATACACAGATTTTCATCAAACTTTAGATTCAGTTAGATGTTGACATAAATTGTTGCAAATTAGGTTTTGGTGTAAATCATCCAACAAATGGTGCTGCTGTGCTGCATTTTGTGTGATTTACGTGATAGTCATATCTCAAGAACTAATGTAAGTAATTTTATATCATTAAAATCCCCAAGATGGGCATGGATTTCCATTTAATTTTGGGACTGTAATCGTGAATTTTGAAGTAATGAGTATGTATGAGAAGAAAGTTTTAGGATTGTCACATCTGACTAGTTTTACTATTGTTTTCTTTATTCTTTGGAAAATCTAATACCCTTTTTATTGCTTGCAGTTGTTTATCAGAGGTTGTTTATTAGGCTGAGTAAGCTAAAGTTTAGGGACCCAGACCAGAAAGAAAGGACCCGGTTGCTAAGATTTTGGCAATTATTGTTTAAACCATTGATTAGGGCTGGATTATCAATATATTGTCAAACATTGATGTTTTAAATTATTGCAATAACAATATCCAAGCTCTGACTTTAAGAATATATTCCAATACTGATATTAAAGCTCCTACTCTAGCAGATATATTTCAAGATTTTTTTTTTAACTGCACCGCAACTTTAAACGCCAAAAAAAAAGCACCGAATATGCAATACAAATATCACAATATCTTCTTCTTCAATCGTTCCTTTTTCTCAGTCCATGTCTTGCTTCTTTCAAGCCACAATATCCCTCCCTATCCAGTGATTATCTGTCTTTTGCTGATTATTCTAATATATTGAAATAGATTCTTTATGTTCTTTTGTTTTAACTGCAAATTTCACTGTCCATTCATTACTGAATAATGAGTGTTGTTATTTCCTGTGTTTTAATTGTACTGCTGCTATTGTTCTGGAGGTATTGCAATATATCAAGGCCTTGATATATTGCAATAACAACATGTGCTGATTATTGTGGAATCCATGGTATTACTTATTACACTTTAGCAGCTGAAATGTTTGGCTTTAGAACAACCAATCAGAGTCTGCTAATGGTAAAGTTTCTGCTTTTTTTGTTGCATCAGTGAAGCTTTTTGTTTGTTTATTGGTTGCTTTTGAGTTGTTTTCTAGTTGCTAACATCAACGCTATGCTCAATGGTCATTCATATTATCTTTATCTTCTTTGTAGTATTATCGATAAAGGGAAGATTTCTTGAGTAAATTTACTATATCCTGTCTTGATAGCTTAAAATGAATATTTACAAAAATAATTATATTTTGATTATTATAAATTATGTTCAAATAAAATTTGAATACTCATATTTCAAAAAAGGTTTCATTGTTTTATTCAATTAGTAAAAGGAGATATTATATGTTTCACCTCCTCTCAAGGGGTTAAAGCAGAGAAATGTATATTATATACTTAGATTATTTGTTTAATACTTATTAATTTTATTGTGTTATCGATTTTAACATTAAATGCAGTTACTGATCATTTTAAGAAATGTAAATATCACTATTATTTTATATAGTCTTTCATGGGTATAACTTTATTGTATTCTACTACTTAATGAAACTATTAATTTGCAACTTTTATAATTTTTGTAATTACTTTCTAATTAAATTTTATCAATTAAAATGTAAAAATGTAGATTATGCTAGTAATTAGAGCAGCGGTTCCCAATCTATGAGTCGCGACCCACTAGTGGCTCATGGTGAATGTTTTGGTGTGTCGTAAACAATCAAGGCTTCTCACAAAAGTATCTTTTATTTCATCTGTTTAAAAAATGTAACAATTTCAACAGCAAATATTGTAATTTAGGTTATAAAGGCCACAGCTTTTACAAGTTTAAAATTTAAATTTTTCATATATGCAGCGTTTACGAAAATTTTGACCAAAATATTCAGTATTTAAAAAAAAAAAAAAAAAAGTCACACTATGTTTTTGAGACTTTTACCAAAGTTGCTCTGTACATACAGCTAACACATTATGCAAATTATATTTTGATTGAGTTCACGCATGCGAACAGAAACCTTATTTAGTAAGCCTGTTCATTTTTAATATAATTATTAATATTTTTTTAATTTTGATTACTGGGTGTTATGTACAAAGTTATTTGTCATATTTTCTTAAGAAAACACTGTTTTTTATTAAGAACTGCAAATTAGAAGCAAAAAACTTGACACAATTTGGGACCGTTTTTATAAAAAAAAAAACCTTAATTTTTTTTCGAGTACACATGCTATATTATAAAAAGGAACACAGTTTATTACAATAAGCATAATTTGCAGTTTGAAGGCTTCTGCGACATAAATTGTGACAGGATTATCCAAAAGATTTTCGTTGTTTTTCAATTTGTTGAATCTCCCCTATGGAAATTTGGGAGGGAAATCTTCGAGAACATATATGACCTGTACTATTTTGTTTACACACCTGGAGTTTCAGAATAATTTCTCATGTATATTTCTAGATATTTAACAAAATGTCAAAAATTGCAAGTGTCAAGATTTTTTTTGCTGCACTGTATACAAAAATTTTTAAATCGTGCTATCTAGTAATTGAAATGTATTTTTGAAATTTATTTTTCTTCTTTTTCAGACAATGTTCCGTCTCTTCGTACTGCTGCAAAGTTAGCTTCAGCCTTAAAATTATCTGGGTTTATTAATGTTAGTCAAGTGAGTATATGTTTAATTTGCTAATGAGAAAAATTAGGTACTATTTATTAGAGTCTTAGTAAAATAAAAATAAAAAAGTGACCTTGATATGAGAAAGAAACAATTTACAGTTATTTTTCAAGTTCACTAAGTTGATGATATATGTCCAATATTTATTTTCAAAATAAAGTCGTGCATGATATTTTTAGTCAAAATAAATATGAATAAATTTTTCAATTGTTATTGACTGTTTTTGACAAAGATTTGTTGTCTCTAGTAATAACTTCTTTAGTCCAAAGAAAAAATATAAATCTTTCCCTAGCTGTATGTTTTGAGCTTAATTTTTGAACGTAGAAATGTAAGACAAAAGACAATATAAACTTAGAACAGCTGTTGAAAGATAAACTATCTAATTTAGATAATCTCAGGCATGCAGAAAATGTTTCTACTCCCAACATTTCGATCAATCCACATGAAAATTTCCCTAAAATTTTATGGTATATTATAGGTAAATACTATATTACCGTAGGTAAAGAAAATATATTTTTCTACTTATGGTGAGTAGATATGGCAGAGGTGGTTCTGAGTGAAAAAAAATTCTGAAATCCATAGCAAATTTTCTGAAAGGTTACAGCTGTGTGGGGGAAAGGAGGGGGAATCCAATCTTATAAACTGACAATGTTTTTTTGCTCTTCCGTTTGACAAAATGTGCTGTTATTTTGCGATCTTTTGATGAAATGTGTGGAGTTATTTTGAAATCTTTTGACAAGTTTTGCAGTTACTTCACCTTCTTTTTGACGAAATTCACAATTTTTTTGTCCTCTGACGAAATATGTGGTTATTTCGCATCTCTTTGAAAAGTTCACAATTGTTTTGCCTTCATTGGATGAAATTAGTGTTTTTGATTTTTTAACAAAATTTGCAGTTTTCCCTTTTGACGAATTGTGCAATTGCTTTGCTATCTCTTGATGAAATTTGTGGTTGATCTGCAGTATTTTGACAAAATTTGCAATTGTTTCATGATTTTTTGACAAAATTTGCAGTTGCTTCGTGATCTTGTTAAAATTTGAGATTCTTTTGCAATCTTTTGAAGAAATTTGGGACTCTTTCATGATTTGTTGAAGAAATTTGTGTTTTTTTTTTTTTTTTTCTCTTTTTTTGCAGTTTTTTGGGGGAATGTGCATTTACTTTACGATCTTTTGGTGAAGTTTTCAATTATTTTTCAAACTTTTGACAAAATTTGCAGTTTTTTGGTGATTTTTTTGACCAAATTCACTTTTTGTTTTTCACATTCCTTTAATGAAATTAGTGAGTATTTTGTGCTCTTATGATAAATTCACATTTTAATTTTTGGACAAAATTTGTAGTAGTTTTATGTCCAAATTTCCAGATTAATGAATTTTAAGTTTTCAGAACAGAATCACTCCTTATATACTGTACATATTATTCTGAGACTGATTTTCTAAAAGTTACCATATGGATTTTTTTTTTTTTTTTTAGTGAAATTTTTCTATTTCAGGGAATTATGCAATTCATTGTTAAAATCAAAATCAATTGTATTTGTTTCTGATAAATTTCTCCCCAATCCTAGATCTCCAGATTGAACATATTCCGTACCCCTGGATAATCAGTTATTCACACTTTCATTGAAAAATAATCCTCTCTGGTTTTGACTTAGTTCAGCTTTAATTGCACAACAGATTTGGGAATTTGAAATAAGCAGACAAGCTTATATTTATGTTATTTTAATTTAAATTTTTTTAAAAACTATTTAAAACTTTTTGTGTTAAGAATAATTTTTTTTTTTTTTTTTTTTTTTTTTTTTTTTTTTTTTTTTATGCTAAATTCTGTGATTTTTCTTTTGATGAGTGTATCAATTGTTTCTGTTTTCCTTTATTTGATTTTCAATTTTATTGTAGGTGGAAATAAAAAGAAATAGACATTTATAATATTGTTTTATTAAGTTTTCATGTAAAGTAAAATGTTTTTCAGCTTCTGATTGACATTATGTTCGAAAGTATTTATTATCGACATCTCTGAAATTACTGATTTACTTGTAGAATGTATTCAGAAATATTTTGGGAAGTTATATCCTTCTTTTAAAAGACAACTTAGAATTAAATACAGAATCTTGCAAATTTTAAAGAGTACTGCAGCATTATAAAAAAGGAATTGTTTAATTATTCAAAATTTTCATTTTATATATATCATAACAAACGTGATAGCGTTAGGTTGTTTGATGATCGGTGAGAAAATTGAATTTGTGTCTTACTCTTAAAGCTCCAGTTAAATATTGTTTCTTGTTGTTGCTGTTGTAGTTTTTTATTCGTTGCCACCAAGTTTAAATAAGTATAAATTTTTTATGTATGTAGCATAATTCATTCAAATTAAATAAATCACATGAAAAATATAATTATTTGTTTTTATTGCGAAACATTTAAATTCTTGAATAAAGTTGTGAGTGCACTGTAATTATTTTCGTTTGACTCCTTGGTTTATATTTCAGACATCATGTATTTTATATGACAATGCAATAACATTCTCAATTATTCTAATACAACAATAAAATTTTGGCAGCAAATATTTTGCTTTTTAAGATATAAAACAATCTTCAGTTTTTATCAAAAAATTTGAATGCCAAGTCATAAAAAATGCACTGGTGAGCAACAAAAAAGGTTAATATGTTTTAAGTATGAAAAAGTGTTTGACAAGTGCTTCTAATTGAGCATGAGAGAGGACAAAGGGTCCCTTCTTGGCTGCAGGTCACTGTCAAAGCCAAATTTGAAAAAGTCATCTTTGCGCTTTTACCATATAAAAGAAGTATGCATGAAACTTTCCGTCTTCGTTTTTAGTAAAATTTTTAATGCTGCTTTACATGTGAACTGCACTGTTGACTTTTCACTGCAAACTACACTGCCAACTCTGCATTGCAATTGCATTACAAATCGATTTTCTGTGTAGTTCTATGCTGTGGGCATGCTTGGTGGCACTCCATGAGTATGATACGTTATAGGAACTAAGGTTTCTGGTACTATTTCACCTTACATTCATGTTTAATTACGCTGTGTTTTATCTGGCTATGTCTTTGCACTACACATTTTTATCGTACTTGTGACTGATTTCTTTTATACAGAAAAAGCACTAATGTGATTTTTTTTTTTTTTTTTTTTTTTTTTTTCAAATTTGACATTGACAGTGTGCTGCAGCCAAGAAGGGACCCCTTGTCCTCTCTCACACTCATTTAGAAGTACTTGTCAAACACTTTTCATACTTAAAAACATATTAACCTTTTTTGTTGCTCACCAGCATATTTTTTATAACTTGCATATATATATATGGGTAAACCTCTACAAGTTTTTTTTTTTTTTTTTCATTGGAATTTTGAAATTATTTGCAAATATTAATCCTTGAAATTATTAATGATAAGCAATCAGGGAATAAATGAAAGCTTTCTAAGATGGGGTCAATATGATCCCATTTGCAATTTCTCCAAATAAACTAACAAACAAAAAAAATGTAACTGTGGCTAACTTATTAAGTAGACAAAATTATGAAAGGGATGTTTATAGGATAATTCCTTGTTAATAATTTTAGTATACATATTCTAAATGGGGAGAAAAATTGCAACATATCCAGATGGGGTCAAATTGACTCCATCTTAGTACTGTGAGGGTTAACTTTATTATTTTGACAGATATTAACATCAAATAACTTATAATATTTCTTCAACTTAAAAACAGTCTGCTTCAGTTTGTTTATCAGACATCTTTCTGTAAACATATCACTTTTCATATTTTTATATGCAATCATTTGTAATACAGTCAAAGATCTATAATCCGCACACCCATAATCCACTGTTTTCTCATTTTTTTTAAATTTTTTGGAAAAAATCGTTTTGGAATCACTAATTTGTAAATTTTTTAACTATTTATTTCATTGTTTACATTCGTAAAATAATGTGAATTATAGAAAACAGTGGATTATGGGTGTGCGGATTATAGATCTTTGACTGTATAAACTGAGAAAGAGAACCCATTCATAAATTCAATCAGACCATGACAGCTGCATTGTTTTATTATTATTTATTTTTAACCATTTGAAAAATGGTTGTTGTTTTCGGGAGAATGGACCCGATGATGTTACCACTTTTGAATGATGTTACCACTTTTGAATGATGTGGTCACTTTTGAATTTAAATTAATTTCTTTACTTTTAGAAGAGTTTTTATTTGAATTTAAATTAAATTCTTTACTTTTAGAAGAATTTTTATTTGAATAGTAAATTAAAATGGTTAAAATCATTGTAATAAAGGAGAAAACTAACAAATTTAAAAATGGGTAGACGGAAATTAACAGATACGGAAAAAGCCGAAGCCAAAGAAATGAATGAACGTGAATATCGCATTCAATGATATTAAACACAATACGCGTACTTAAACAATCATAAAGTGATTTTTATTTCTTCTTTTGCTATTTAAAATAAAAATTTAGTCAACATGTATAAGTTGCTTATTAGTTTGGCGATTCGTATCATTTGGCGAAATTGGTCGACGGGATAACTGAGTAATACTGTATTTGGTTTGGCGCAAAAACGTCTTTCAATGCAGAAAATGATAAAATCAAAAGATTATTGAGCCGCTGAAAACCAATTACGTGTTGAAAGGCGATCACGAAAAAGGAAGCAATTTAATGCCGAACCGATTAATTGTAAAACATCATGTCGCCAGGGCGACCAATCCACTAGCCATGGCGTTTTACTATCGGTCGGTTCTAACCAGGAAAATTTGAGTGCCAATAGTGATTCTAACAAGCCGGAAAATGTTATAGCTATTACTCTTGATTTTCCACCACCTAAAAAGAAAACTAAAAAGCAATCGGCTTGGGAAAAACTGGGAAAAAACTTTTTTGATTCGATGTCTGATGGACCCATTCACAGATGCATGTGCTGCGATCGATTTTGGTTTAAAACCTCCATCACCAAAATTCTGCTCTGTAAAATCAAACAATATATGCCAAAGTCTTACAAGTATAACAGTATATGCCAAAGCTGTATTTTAATAATGATTACTTTTGCACCAACAATGTTAAATAGTTTGAAATGTTTCTTTCGTCGCCAACTTTTATGCTTGGCGACAATAGAGTGATATAACTTAAACGAACCGTACCTTCAAATTGCAGCATGTATAAAGTCATTTATAGCAGTGGCACGGATAATACACAATAAAACAACTGGTATTTAGCTTAAAATGATAGATGAATGTATCGAGTGAAACATTTTTCAAATGGTTGGGGTAATTTCTTAAATTACAATTTTTTTATTTTATTTTATTTATTTTTTTTATTTTTTTTTATTTTTCTTTTGTACCAATATTATGTATTGTATTTCTTTTCTGATTATTTTAACAAATTCAGAAAAATGAAATCACAAATTAACGCTTTGGACACAGTTTTGTTTCAGCTTTATAAAACTTTTACTCACTTATCTGAGTTTTTCTTGTTACACAGTCAAGTTTTTTACATTGAATTTTTCTTTTTTATCTTTAAATCTGAATTTACTACAAATAAGTGATTGTATAAACAAAAAAAAAAAAAAAAAAAAAACATTATTGGAAATAACAAAATTTTAGAGAACATTCTCGTATAAAATTGTATTTCGATCTAAATTCCTAAAAAGTTTAAACAAAGTGGACTAATCTTTATACTTATGTTAACAGCGGTGGTAAAGCCTTTTAAACTTTAAAAACAACTTTTAAAAAAATAATAATAACACAAATAAATTTCCACAATTACTATACACTTGCCACTTTATTAATATAAAATTTCCTATTCAGCATAACAAATTATAAATGAGAAGGGTGTCAATTTGTGACTTGTTATGTACCATTATTTTAAATATTAATCTTATTTGATTGCAAAAAGAACTTAATTGTAACAAAAATCCATGGAAATTGTTTAACCTTTAAGTGTCTGTCCTGTGTTTTTCAGTTTCCAGAAATCAAGTTAAAATGGCTATAGACAAAAATATTTTAACATTTATCTGCAATTTCAATAGGTATATAAATATGAATTTACAATAATTATGAAAATGTAGAAAACTCCTCAGATGCTCAAAGGGTTGGTTATAAAATAATTATTAAATTTGATTTAAAATATTGAAAAATAATTGAAGTTTTATTTAAGTATCACACATTTTTAAAATAACATTTCTTTTTGTTTTATGCTGTAAACATATGAACATGTTTTAAACAGTGATGCTACTGGAACACCGCCATTTTTATTTCAAGCCAAGTCCAGTACAGGGTTTTAATTGTTGTGCCACTATCAAAATATTTATTTCACAGAAATATGTGATTGAAAACTAAGTCAAAAATTTCATTACTTTTTCGGTCTAATATTTTAAAGAGAGCCCAAAATTAAATTGCCTGTTTTCTAAATAAATTACAAATAACATTTATTAACAAAATAAGTCCAGATTTTACTACAGATTATTCGTGATTCGTGGTTTAATTTGGTAACCTCTTGTTTAGAGTTCAAATTTTGTATGGGTTACCTGTATCTATTTGTAGCATATTTTGAAAATAATCTGTTAGTCTTATATTTTATATTCTTTTTTTCTTTTAGCCAAAAACACTGTCTGTTACCAAGACAAATGTAGAAGAATATGAAAAACATTTCCAGAATCAATCAGATGATATATCTCTAATAGAAATTCGTGCGAACAAACCTAGTTTTGAAGTGGGTGCTTTTCTACCTCTTTCAACTCCTAAAAAAGGTAATTTGCTTTTGAAAATTAACTTAAAAATTATTATTATTATTATTTTATTTTTTTCATGTAAAAAGTTGTTATTGGTTTTAGATTGTCTTTGATTATCCATTTATGCTGCAAACTATAAATAAAGAAAAATTCTTCAATAATTTTTCCAATTAATATATGAAAATATTTAAAAAAATATATTGACTTTATAATTGTACATTTAAAACTATACCAAGATCTGTTTAGAAACAAGTCTGAAATTGTACGTCAAATGTAGCAAATGGGATGTGTTCGTACTAAAACAAAGTTTTAAAAATATTCAGATCTTGATGTAATAGTATACAGTATTTCAGATGCAATATTATATCTGAAAACTTTTATGTGTCCATGTAAATATTATCTGTCATTTCACCAAAATCATTTGAAACAGAATACAGAAAGTAACTTGTAGTAAGCCTCAGCATCAATTTCATAAAATGTGAAACAGTTTAATATCATCAAAACGCGACTTAAACTATCTTTTCCTTTATACCATTATGTAATGGAATATTTTATTGTGAATCTGTTGATTGGAAACATTCTTTGCACCACAGATTGTACAGAATGTATACTTTAGTAAATACTTCATCGATGCATATCAATTTTATTATATTGGAAAGAGTGTAACATAATTAAAAGGCTCTTGAAGCTATTTTTTCTCATTGTTTGTAATGGAGTACTTTTGATTATCTCTGTAATTAAGCTATGCATTCAATTTTCATAAAATTTGAAATGACTCACCAAAATTATGCAAAAATTATATATTTTGAATTTCAAATGATTTGGTTAAGTATTTTTTGCATTATTATATGCTGGTAGATGAACGAACTCAACAACAACAATAAGGGATGTGTAGTTACATAATTATGAACATACCTAAAAAAATAGTTCCTTTGAAGCACTCTTCACGAAGGTACACAACTCTTCAAAAAGTTTTGTCTTAAAAAAGTACTTTTCATAGAAATGCATTGTAGAAGTTGTAATGCCACAGCCACATAAAAAAGTTTAACTTAAAAAAAAAAAAAAAAATATTATTAGGCTTTGTTATAGAGATATAGAAAAACAAAGTACCCAATGGATCTCAATATTTTATTCTACGGTGGTGCAATTTGTTTTTAAAATTTTTATTTTAGTCCTTTATTTATTTATTTATTTTTGACTGGAGGTTGTTTGTGAAAACATTTTTTTTTCTATGCTAAAAGTGATTAAATGTCTGTATTTTAACTTAATATTTTTATACTGTCTTTATACATTTAATTTAGATCATATATACAAATCTTAAAACATTCAGATAATTTGAAGTATGTTTAAAAACATAATATCTGAAAATTTTTGAAAGCTGTTTCACAATTTAATTTCATTAAAAAACTCAAATAAAACCACCAGTTTAAATATTTTAGCTAAAAGCTGTTAATTTGATGTTATGTGTTTAAAAAAAAATTATACTGAATTAATCTCTTCATATTATTTAAAATTTTTAACAATGTAATGTGTTTTATAAATGGTTATTAAATTACTGTTTTGAATGTGATCGGCCATTAGCAATGGTAAACATAATTAACAATTAAAATTTTTTAATCTACCCTCCTGATGCAAATAATGTATAAGTAAAAAATAAATTGATGATTTGTTTGAAAATTTGATTTACTAACTATTATTACATGGTTTATTTTGTTTACATTTTACTTGTATCAAGAAAAGATCATAAAGGAAATTCAGTTGTCCACTCTTCACCTAACAAAATTATAGTAAACTCTAATTGGCTTACAAAAGATTTTTTTTTTTTTACCACAAATAGTGCTGCAGAATTCATTGCTCAATAACATGCTTTGAGAGTGATTACCTTCATGGTTTAATATTTTTATCAGTTATGATGAAAGAAATTTCTTGTGTTTGTTTACTTTGATGGGATGAGATATTGGTTTGCCAACATTAATTTCAGCTGAAGTTATCCCAGAATTTATAATGTAAGTGTATTTCATCTCTTAAACATTAAATTTTTTCCATTTTTACTTTCTTCTATCTTCAATAGAAGAAAGTATTGTAATTGAAATTTTTTTTTACTTCTGGTTTTCGATGGATTTACACGTTTCAGGGGTCAGAGATTCCAAAAAACATGTTTTTACAAAATGTCTGTCTGTCCATGTGTCTGTGTGCGTGTCTGTCTGTATGTCGCCATTCTACCATCAAAAAGTGTATAAAGTTATGCATAGAATTAAACCAAATTTTTTGTGAATGTTTTTGGCTATAGCAAGCAGGTCCTCCTTCAGTTTTGAAATATTCCGCCGGAAGAGGGCACTGCAATCGCCATTTTTGTGCCATTTTTAATATTGTACCGACCTAAAGTATATGAAGTTATGCATCAAATTGTACCAAATTTTTTGTGTATGTGTATGACTATGGCTAGTTGGACCTCCCTGAATTTGAAAAAAATCCGCCAGAAGGGGGCGCTGCAATATAGCAATTTTTGTGCCATTTTCAATATTGTACCGACCAAAAGTATATGAAGTTATGCATCGAATTGAACAAAATTTTTTGTGTAAGTGTATGGCTATGGCTAGTTGGATCACCCTGAATCTGAAAAAAAAAAAAAAAAATCTGCCGGAAGGGGGCACTGAAATACCGAATTTTATGCCATTTTCAATATTGTACCACATAAAAGTGTATGAAGTTAGTTCTAGAACTGAACTAAACATTTTGTATATGATTATTTTTTGGTAAGGCAAGTAGGACCTCCCTGAATTTGAAAAAAAAAAAAAAATCTGCTTATCATTCTATTGTCCATCGGCTCGTGCAGAGACGGAAATTCGTTTTTACTCCAATTAATTGATTGAAGCAGAAATTTAAGATGAGAATCAAAGTTGGTAAGGTATTGAATTAAAATTATTAAAGCATTAAAATGAGTAACTATTTTTTTTAAATATTAAAATGTATGTATGAGATAGAAAAAAGTTTTGGGATTGGCACATCCAACTAGTTTCATTTTAAAAATGTAATTTTTATCCAGTTTTATGTCTAAGAAAATGATTAAGTAAAAAATGGCTAGCTGCATGGCATATGAAAAGCAAAGTGGTAAGATTAATGTTTATGAAAATCTAATCTGCCATTCTGCAACCAACCAAAATATCATTCTTTTTGATTCATAGTTTGGGATCCATATATTAGAATTATATGGATCCAAGGAAAATGAATAATAAAAGATTTCAATTCAATTTTTTTTTTTTTTTTTTTTTTTTTTTTCCAATGTATAAAAACTCTTTTATGAGAAAATTTTTTTTTGAGTTTTGATTTTTTACTTTCTTCTATGTTAAAATTGTTTATAAATTTTTCTTTTTAGCCTCAGCAAAAGTTGATCCTGATGCTGCAAAGATTTGGATGCTCTCTTCCGATGACACTTTAGATGAAAATGTTGAATTAATTAATGAGGATGATTTACTTGATGAAGATGATCTCAAAAAGCCTGATCCTAGTACATTAAGGGGTAAGTAATCCCTTATTGTTTGATATCAATCATTTTTTGTTTCTTGAATTTTATTTATCAGGATCTTTGGCTACTTTCTTGTTACACCGAAACTATGCAAAAATGGATACTTATGCACATTTATTTCAACCCTGACTGTAGAAACTCTTGTTAAAGCAAACAGTGTTTAGATATTGTAACTCTCTCTATATATAACATGAATTTAATCGTAGGCACATGAAAAATCTGTATTTATTTTTCAAAATTTTTAAGCTTTTGATAAAACAACCTGGGCAGGTACCTTTTATCTTTTATAATTTATGTGTATTGTGTATCTTTTTGCTCTGGGTATTATTTATTGATTCTGTTACTAGCAATTTAGAAGTTTTCATGTCATCATATTTTTCTCTAAACTGTCCCAAAAATACATTGCACACATACAAATAATAATAAATAAATAAATAAATAACTTGGTTACTGAAAAAAAAGTTCATTTTATTTCAATTGTTTTATTGAATATTCAATTGCAAAAACCTTTTAAGGCAGTTCTTAAATTTCCTTCTCAACAAATGTGAAACTTTCCAACTTTGTTTTTACATGCAAACTCATACATTTGACGGGGCTGACTATTGAAGTGATTTTTAATTTAAAAATATTAAATGATATGTTATTAAATTTAACTGTTTATACCATTATCAGGGGTATGTTTAGGAAAATTTTAGGTCCTTTAAAGGATTCCTAACAAAACAATTTATCTTTAAAAAGGACTCTTCCCAAATCTTTTTAGTTCCAAACAGGACCCTTCACAAAATATTTTATCCCGAAACAGGACCCTTCATAAAATTATTTCTCTCTTAAATAGACCTTTCGTAGATCTTTTTCACCTTCAAATTGAACTTTCACATATTTAATTATTTAATAATAAAATCTGGCTCATAAGTAAGCGATTGAACTCATCAAAGAGAATATTTTTTAGCTTTTTATGTATGTAAAATATATTCTAAAAACATCGATAATTTAAAATTTAAAAATTCTGACTAGAATTTTCACAAATATAAGAAAAAAATTCACATTTTCACAAAAACAGGACCTTGTGAGAAAAGTCTGAACAGACATCTGATTATTACCCATATTAGCTTATATATTTTATTAAGCATTAGAGACAAATAAGAATTTGCCATATTTGCCCAATTTTTTTTTTCAGTTTTTGCCTCTGCCCTGTCTAAAATACTAAGCTTGCTTAATGCAATGCACTAAACTATTAGTTAATATAATTATAATTTGTGGAGTTATGTGGATGTTTTTTTTATGCAATTCAGTACTACTTAATTATCCTGTCGACCAAAAAACTACCGCCAAACTGTAAGTAAATGTCACATATATTTCACTTTAAACATGTTACATCATCAAGTGATGTTTAATTTAACGTTTTACTTACATTTTTATTCATTTTTTACTAATTTATTTATTTTTCATTATTTAAAATAAAATTTATACCAATTTGTATAATTTACGAGTAGTTTGGCGATTTATATAATTTGTTGAAATTGGTCGATGGGATAATCAAATAATACCACAACTCAGTAATAAAGCATTACTGTTTATTAAAAATATTTAAAATTATGTTTAGATTTTATTTTGGATTTGCACTGTATTTCATAAATATTGTGCACATGTTTTATTTTCATTTTATATTATGCATATCTATGATGGGTAAGTATTATGGTTTCTCCCAATGACTAGTTTTAAGTTGTTTTAGCTATCTCATTTCCTCCTATGAAAAATGAAATTTCTTAATATCCTATTAGTGTTGGAAAGTATGTCACAATTGATGTCTTATACACGATTTATCATTCTTGTTTTCCTTTTTTTCCATTGTTGTATAAATATGAACAAAACATCTTCGATGACTGTCTTAAAAATATTGATGCATATTGGTACATTTTTCTTGATTATATTTGTGTATGATCATCTAATAGTAATCATTCTCAATTTAAATGCTGATGTGATGCTTTAAAACTGCTTTGAAAAACCCATTTATTTTGCTTAATGTTATTCTTTCCTTCTCCATTTAGTGTGTGCAACAACACAGAAAAGAAAAGCATGTAAAAACTGTACTTGTGGCTTAGCTGAAGAACTAGAAAATGAAGCATCTGAGAAAATTGAAAAAAATAAAGCAGCCCCTTCTTCTTGTGGGAATGTAAGTACTGACTTTAAAGTGTTTATGTATATATATGGGTGATTCTCAAAATAGGGGACAATATCAAAAGTGAAATCTTAAAAAAATTACTGTTAGCAAAATTTCTGAAAAAAATAGGTGTTGTTAATATAGCATTAGGTATACTTTACATGTAGTCAGCAGAGCTAAATATTTAAAAATTAACTTTAAAAAAATAAATAGTATTTTTTGAGCCATGCTAATGACAAAACAAATTGCATGGAATAAATATATTAAGAAATTTTTATTTTCTTCCTGTTTAAATAATTTTTTCTATATTTATTAGCCTTCCTTTTCAGCTAATGGTTTCCATTTTTACATATATACATATAAGGAGAATAAAAATATTACCAAAGAGCAAACTTTGTTTACATGAGCAACATTCTGACACTAACAATGTAAGAAGCTGTCTTAGTGATTTTCTGACAGATTTAATGCATATTTTAGGGATAATAAATGTAATACCTAAATGAATATGCAAAATTAAACTTTATAAAGGATACAATATAAGCACTGGTTACATTTATGCACATAGGAGTCTTTAGCATGGACAGAAAGATCATGCTAATGACACTGATATTTGTCCATGCTAATGACAAATTTTAATTTAAATAAGATTATGAGCCATAATATAATCACAATGCAATAGTCTTTTCTGGGCCTTTTTAAAACACAAAAGTTTTATGCAAATAAGTAAAAGAAAAATTTTAACTATAAAATAAACATGAAAATTATTATCCATTCTAATGACATACAATTGATGTACGCCCCTAATATTCAACTTATATTCTTAAAATACAATACATGCTTCTATTTTCAGGCTCGGATAAAATGGCTACTTGTTGCCATGGAGAAACTTTATATTTTCAAACTATTGTCATATGTGAAAATGAAATTTTGATTAATAACCAGCTGTTATAGTATGATCTTGTTTTGAAAATAGAATATGGAGGACAAACTTTAATTCTTTTTTTATATACTATAATTTTATTTTTAAAAAGAAATTTATTGGATAAATCCTCTCCTTGATTAATTTAAAGAAAGAATAACATTTGTTTTATTTTATAAACATGATATTAACTCTTGAAAAATGCTAATATACACAAAGCACAGCTGCTATGGACATCCATGCTAATGACATTTTGAACATTTATTCTGTTATTTTAAGGTGTTTTTAACTAAAAGGTGAGTAATTATTGAGTGCAAATAATGAATAATATTAAGACAAACATATCTAAATATAAAAACATGACAGAAAACCTCTCAATTTTTTTTGTATGCCGAAAGACATAAATTGTCCCCTATTTTGAGAATCACCCATATATATATATATATATATATATATATATATATATATATATATATAATACAGGGTGTTTATAAAGTCCTGGACCCATTTTGATGTTTAATAATTCATAAAATAATGAAGATTTAAACAAACTTATGACATTTATTGATGGAATAATTCATGTATTTTCCTTTTCAGGTTTGAATATCTTTACTTTTGTAAATATCGTCTGCGCGTGTGGTTAATTTCAGATAATTTCATTTTCCAGCCTAAATATCTGTACTTTTCTAAATGTCGTCTGCTTATTAATTGCATTTTTCTCTCTTTTGTTTTTGGCAACTATTGCAATGTTATGTTTACTTTTGATGTGTTTGTTCTATGCACGACTGAGTCATTGGGCATTTCTTTTTTACACAAAAGATGGTCTCATCAGTCGTATACTTAGACATGTTGGAAAATTTTGCATTTCCACAACTAGAAGAGCTTCAGCTACATGCCTTTTTGCAACAAGATGGTGCACCACCTCATTGGGGTACCATCGTTCGTACTTCTTTGGATAACCATTTTCCAGGAAGATGGATTGGGTGAGAAGGTCCAATTCCTTGGCCACCCAGATCACCTGATATAACGCCGCTGGACTTTTTCTTTTGGGGATTTGTAATGGACAGTGTTTACAGGAGGAGAGTGTCAAACATTGATGACTTAAACGCCGGAATTACAACCACAATAGCCTCTGTGGATGGCAACATGCTTGCCACTACCTGGCATGAAATTGACTATCGACTTGATATTTTCCGTGCGACAAAGGGAGCACACGTGGAAGTTCATTGACAAGGATCATGAAACTTTTTGAGTCTATCTAACCATTTATGTTATTAATTTTAATCTTTCTTTATTATTTTATGAGTTATTAAACATCAAAATGGGTCCGGGACTTTATAAATACCCTGTATATACAGGGTGATTATAATTAAAGTCCGAGTTTCAAAACGCTCTAAAAAGCGAACCACTCATTAGAATGGCATCAAAATTTAACAGCGTATTGTTGAAGAAGGGGGAAAAAACATGAACCAAAAAAAAAAAAGTTCCAAATTTTAGCGACAGATGGCGCTGTAAGCATCAGAATTTCGACTACAAAGGACAAATCGTAAAACAACGGCTAAGGCATAAATTACACAATATAAACCAACTGTATTGTTCAGTGTGCATGACTGTACGCGTGTGATACTGTTAGTTACATAAGCCCGTCCACCACGGCAAGGTCGTACCACATCGGATGGGAAAAATCGGTTTTTAATTGTCCTGAGGCCAAAAACCGCATAAAAAGCATCACCAGACCTCTGACAGTCATCGGTCCAGCGCCTTTTTTCATACCCTTGAGAGTTCCGAACTTCTGCAGAGCCACTGGTGCAGAATCAACGTTCTTGTAATATAGCTTTACAAGCAGAGCACGATCCTTCAATGAGACAGTCATGGCCAACGTCTGAGAAGCGAAATGAGGAAACGCCGTTTGCCCAACGCTTTTATAACATCTGAAATTGTCGTGCGCATGCCAGGTATTTTAATTTACATATACTGACGCTTACAGCGCCATCTGTCACTCAAATTTGGAACTTTTTTTTTTTTTTTGGTTCATGTTCTTTCCCCCTTCTTCAATAATACGCTGTTAATTTTTGACGCCATTCTAACGAGTGGTTCGCTTTTTAGAGCATTTTGAAACTCGGACTTTAATTATAATCACCCTGTATATATATTCTACTTTTGTTTCTAAAATTTCTTGAATGATGTATGACAACCTATCATTTTATTACATATTTTAACTACTTGATGATCTTTAAGGACTTGTTTAATACATTTAAGATTTCACTTACAATTTGTTTTGGGGAAAAAAATAATAATAGTTTTACAAATGACTTATGTTAAAAAAAAAAAAAAAAAAAAAAAAAAAAAAAAAATCTGAAACTCACATACATATGTCAGTTTTAATAATTTATTTTTGGTTAAACTTTGTTTTTGTATTCATTTGTGAAGCTATTATATTAAAACCTACCTGTTCGTTTTTAGCTTTTTTTCAATTGTGCATTCAACCAAGCAGATTAAAAACAACAAAAAAATTGAATTCCTTGCATTTGAGTAGATTATTATTATTTCCTATTTTATTTATAAGAAATTTAAATACAAAACCCAAATGTTTCAGGTAATTATTTTTTACAGATGGTGATTAAAACTTTTCATAAAGCTACTTAAGCAAAACCATTTAGTGAGAACAAATTATCTTTATAAGAATTTATTTTAATTCATGAACTTTGAAATAAGTTCATCCAAGATTAACAAAAGATCTGCTGTCACACTATGCTTCGCGTTTTTCTCCCTTCGGACTGTTAGAGTCATGTGATGCTTTTTTCACGAACCTGCATTTCTGTTTTCCCTGTGCCTGTGTAACAAAAACAGTATCAAGTGGCTCAAACATAATTTATTATGAATATTACTTAAAATAAAGACAAAGGCCGGGAAAAATAACTTAGCCAATAGTTAAGACAATAACAACATTTTATTTACATGTTTGTTTAAGAGTGAGCATGAGACAACTGACAGCAGTGACGTCGGCTGTCTATGACATAACAAATTGCACTCCCCCTTCTCTGAAGGGTTACAATAATGTGCATGGTTTAGAGTATCCTTGAATTTAATTCTCTTTTCCTAATATAATTTTTTACTGAATATTAAGCATGAAATATGAAATATTGCTAAAGCATCTATTCCTTACAAAATCAAAATAAAAAGAACATGCTTCAATCTCTTATAAAAATTTTTAATTAGTTTTGTTATAATTATCATCATTGAAAATAATCTCTCCGTACATTTTATTTATGAGTGCAGAATATATCTTTTATCAAAATTATTTATTAATTTGTTATTTTAAGTATAAATATAATATCCAGATTTTGTTCACAGATTTTCTTTTCATGTATGTGAGGATGTGAATTTCAAAACTTGCCTTATCCAAAATTTTTAAAAAATTAATTTTTTCTATTAATCTGTGCTATAGGTAAACCTGTACTAAAAAAAAAAAAAAAAAAAAAAAAAAAAAGAGAGAGAGAGAGAGAGAGAGAGAATTTGTTAAAAATTGATTTTATCCTGTATTTCTATCAATTGTAAAATGTTGGTTTACAATGAAATTCAATGGACACATTGAGAGGTTTTTCATGATTTCTCAAAATTAGATTTTCTGGAAAAGGCATATTTTGAAGCTTGTATTCTCATATGCATACAAGTTTATATTCAAGAACAACAATATGATGACTTATGATTTATTAATCAGTTCTATTGAACTGATTATGAACCATTAATTTTACATAACAACTAACTATTGTATGAATTAACCTATATTTATATATCATCGCCTGTGAGAATCCTACAAAAGTGGAGCCCACTCAGCCCAGTGATTAGAAAGTGATAGTAACAAGTAGCTTTTAAAAATTTTCCTTGTACAAAAAAAAATTAATTTGGAAAGGCATTTCAAACTACAGCAGTATAGCCCAAAACTGGCCAATGCTTAACCAATCCTTTTTTTCCTTCCTCTTCCACTCTTACAAAAATGGATACTTTTATCTTAGCTGGGCGCATGAGATAGATCACCAAATGTTGTCTCTATTGTCATCTGCTTAGCATTAATTTCATGTAAGCTACATGGTTTGTTTTAAATGTAAGCTGCTGAATTTAGCTTTTATTTACAATGCACATGTAAAGTACACGCCTTTCATTTATTTAAATTAAAATACCCCTCCTGCAATCTGAGGTAAAAAAAAAAAGGAATAAAAATACCAACATAAAGCATAAAATTTTACTTTATCATCAAAATATTGTTTGTACTGTGTTAGTATCTATATTTTTATTATGTATACATTATTGTTTTATTGCATGTAATTACACATGTGAAAAATAAAACTGTTATTGGCAAAAGAAAAAAAAAATTCAATATAAAATTCCAGATAACATAAAATAATCCAAATAAATGATTTTATACTCTGAATGAGACTAGATTTGTTTAGAATTTGACAGAAAAATTATAATACATAACCAAAGTAAATCTATGCTGGGATTTAACTGTCATAGTTTGAATTAAAATAAATTTTTAAGACATAAGCAAGCTAGAAAAATCATGCATTAAATACAGATTTTGAGACTCTTTCTAACCCTTTTCAGAATATTGTACTGTACTTTGTAAGGAATACTTGTTTCAAATGATACTATTAATGATTTCCTGTGCCTTAAGATTTGCTCCAATTTTATATTAAGTTTAATAATTTTTGTTCACATTTCTTTTATATCTAATTTAATTATTTTGTGTAAATTTGTTTCATTATTATTACTTTCTTCTATCCTAACCAGAAAAAGGTATTGGATTCGCGAAAATTTTTAATTCCAGTTTTTAATAGATTTACAATAGATTTTTAATAGATTTAGGGATCAGAGATCCCCCAAAACATGCTTTTACAAAATGTCGGTCCATGAGTGTGCGGCTCTGTCTGCCTGTCTGTGTTTGACATAAATTATGTGGGCGCTCTATTTCAAGAATTAATGTATGGAATGTGATAAAAATTTATATTCAGGCAGTCCCTGATAAAAATTGATACCGATTAGTTTTTGATGGAAATTTCTTAACAGATAGGGCTGCTATGCAGCTTTTTTTATGATTTACCAACAGCTACAAGAAGGGGTTTGTTCTAAAATTGCACCTAAAATAAAAAAAAGTAAAATATGGGCTCTTTAGAAATCATCCTCAGCTATCCAATGCAAAAAAAAAAAAAAAAAAAAAAAAAAAAAAAAGTATTAAAATGCAAAAAAATACTTTGAAAAAAAAGAAAAAAAAAGGGATTAACATTAGCGAGAGTGAACTAGCCTCTTGTTTTTTGCCTTTTTTGTATCAGACTAGTTTGTTCAATATTTAAATGTATTTATTTTTTATTCTTTTTATTATGAATAACTAGAAATTCTCTTTTGTGTTCTAGTGCTACCTTGGAGATGCATTCCGCTGTGCAAGTTGTCCGTACCTTGGCATGCCTGCTTTTAAGCCTGGGGAAAAAATTACTCTGACAGACACTCAGTTGAAAGCTGATGTATAAAAACTAAGTCCTAATGAACTGTGTGTGAACTGTCTTGTATGTATCACATTTGTGTGATTGCATGCATGATGTGTTCCACTATAAATTGTTTTATAGCTATTAAAGCTTAGCCAAAATATAGCACATTTTATTTTAAAGAGTTAATAAATATGATCTTTTTTTAATAACCAGCTTCTGTTATTTTTATGAAGAAATGTGTTCAAATACAAATCATTGAATTGACAGGCATTTGGAGTTGCATCTTAATGTATAAGTTTCTTGGACTTATTTTAATGCCATGTGATGAAAAATCTTTAAAAAATACAGTAATAGAAACATGTTTAATTACATTAAAAAAGAGTACATTTCTGTTTTTGTATTCTATATATAATCTCAAAATTGCCATTAAAAAAAAAAAAAAATAAATAAATAAATAAATAAAAATTGCTTTATAAATGTAATAGCAGCATGCTTCTTTAAGTTCATGCAAATTGATACAAAAGAATTTTACTCAAAATATTTACCATAGACTTTAAGAAAAACATTTATTGGAGTGTTATCTGTAAAACAATGACACTGTAAATATGTTGTGAAGATACATTTTAAATCTGCTTCAATTAGCACATAATTAATTACTGATATCTATTGGGTTTAAGATTTAAAGAGCTGGTAAAATTCCTCCTGCAATTCTTTTTACATGTGACATTGAAATGGGTCCAAAAATTTATAAGCATTACATTTTATCATAGAATAATTTTCCAAGACTCAAAAGACATTTAGTTTTGTTTTAATAAAATATTTTTTGAAAAATAATCGTATTTAAAATTTGCAATCTCATAATTCAAATATATATATATATAGTTTTTTTTTTATAGAAATGTCTCCCCCTCCCCCCCTAGAGTATTTCTATGTTTTGAATGGCTTGTTTGTAAATAATTTTTATATAGTCATAGGTTGAATGATTTAGATACCATGATATACTGTACTAACTTATTTTTAGTTTTTGAAAAAATATTTTCTTTTTATATCTATTTAAAAACACAACCCTGAAATAAATATGTATTTTTTATTTACTTTCTTTATTTAAAAAATACATACAAACATAAATCATTGAATTGACAAATTTTGCAGTAATATTTTACTGTATTTTTTTTTAATTTTATTAGTTTAAAACAATTTTTTATTTTTTTTGTAAAAACAGTACTTTTTACAGAAGAATTATATGCTGTCAGATTTGCAATTTCTATAATTTGATTATAAAATTTCTGAATTCCTTTTTAGCCTTTTTTTATTTAACTTGGTTAATGTGTGTAAAAAGATGGAATTGATTTTTCATCCTCTTTTTGAAATGCTACAATTCTAAAAATTATATATGTAGGTTATGTTATGCATGTAAGTGTTTTTGATGCTATTACTTTTTTTTTTTTTGGCACAAGTGATAAATCAATATTCCTTTTGGTTACAACTATACAAGTTATAATCAGTGATGGAAATTGGGAAATAAAAGGCTGGGTGTCAACTGTAAAAGGCAAAAACTGGGAAATTGAGTTAATAGTTAGTGGCCAATGGTAGACTTGGTAGACAGCCACTTTTTAAAGTTAGTGGCCACTATAATGTTTCAATCTCTCTTGACATCTAGATAAAGTTTAATCATTGTATATATACTTATTTTTCAAAGAAAAAAAATAATCTTGAAGAAAAATAATCTGCTATGGATCATGTAAAAGTCGAATATTGAAGGTAGTGCAACGTCCTTAAAGTCTGCTACATCCTGATATTGGGCAGGGGGGGGGGGGGTTGAGAAGGAATAAATTACTTGAACTGCATGTTGAATCCTGATGACTATATTTTGCAGATGGAAATTGTATTTCTTCAAAATATAATCCAGCAGAAGAGCAAGTACATGGGGGAAAGACGAAATATTGAAAATATAGCTAAGTCATTGAAATCAGCTTGCATCTGATAGGAAAAAGGATGAACCAGTTTGAAAATTAGATGTAAACAAAGTAGAGATGCATATTGCCATGAAAAAATCTGTATTTTAGTTAGCGATCAATAACAGATTTTTTTTAATCGCCACATGGCTAGTGGCAATTAGATTGGCGATTGATGACCAAATTTTTAATTGTCACTCTTACAACTTTAATTGTCATGTGGCAAATGGCAGCCTATAATTTTCACCTATAGTCAATTGACAACTACAATAAATATCTTAGGCGTCAAATTAAAATTTTTAGGTGCAATTTCTAAAATTCATTTTTAACATTACTGTAATATTCTATGCTACTTTTTTAGAAAAACACAAATACTTGTTTTTATTTTAAAATATTGAGCTTCTTAATCTCCAAGATTTTAACACTTTAAGAAACTGTAAAATTGATATAAAGCATTTTTAATTATTATTACTGGAAATTATAGCATTTGATTGCTTTAGCAGCAACACGATGGGAAGAAGTGGTTTTACCCATGACTTATCTTGAGGCAAATGATGACAATTAGTGGTTAATCATGTGAAACAAAATTAAAACTTTATAATAAATCAAAAATAAAATTTTATCCAATGTTCATAATTATAACTGAATGTAGTGTTACATTCAGTGGACATATAACATGTCCATATTTAATTTTTTTTTCTTCTTTTGCTTATTGTTAAATGTTTTTTTTAAATCATCAAAATTTACAACAAAGAATAATTTTGTAGTTGTCAAATGTAATAATTTAATTGCATTTGGTGACTAACGACTGCCAATTTTGAACACTGAACAACAATAAAGTTAATTATGTTCTGGACCATTTTCATTAAAATAAATCAACAAGCTGAAACTGCAACATGAAGTATTTTAAACACTAAAAGAAGAAAAAAAAATAAAGGTTCAACCAATTGTAATAATAATAATAATAATAATAAAAATTAGATTATAGTTGTATGTTGAGAAAAGAATTTTTAAATTTTAAATAGTTTTTTTCCCTTGTTTATATTTTTTTTAAAACAGAGCAAAAAGTAATTTTTAAACCAAGTATAAATCAAATGTTGAATTTTCTATAATTGGTACCCATGCTAATTTAACGCATTGTAAGACTTTTTTTTTTTTTTTTTTTTTTTTTAAACAGTATAATTTGAACATCATAAAATTAGCTGGGATTTTCAATACAAACCTAAATTTTTAGGAAAGAATATTTCTTAAATAAATATTTTTACCTTTATACTTATATATTATTTATTTTTTCAGATTTATTTTATTTCATTAATTTGAATGGCCTAAAAATTAAACTTGCTTATTTTCATAAATGAGATTAGATGCTATGTCATATTTCTCTTCTAGTTCAAAAATCTATTATTTTTTATTGTTATTTATTACAATGTAAAACTAAATATTTTTAATTTTAAAAAAATGTTCAGTTATCTAATTCAGAGTATGTGCTAATCAAAAATTACACACAAAAAAACATTGTGAAAGTAAAAATAAAATTATTATAGAAGTAATATTTAACTTAGTACCATACACTGTTTAAGGCAAAGTGACTTTTGTTTGATGTTTCATTGTCAATCCTCTCACAGTCTAACAAAAAGGCAAAATTTCAATGTTATTTTTTCTGTATTCTTAAATTCTTTTTTAAAAAATACTCCATAATAATATTAATATATATATATGAATATGATTGTAAAATTATTGATTAATCTTGAAAGATTAAATTACTAAACAGTGAAACCTGGTGCTTACTGGGTTAAATAAAACTTGTTTGTCTCTGAGGGGATTAACAAATAAATACAAGCTTATATACAAATTTGCAGAATGTACATTCATTTTCATTGTGTATATTTACAAAGAAATCAAAAGTTAAAATTTACATTGCATCAAAAATCTATATTAAATATTATTATACTTAAAAGCAGATATTATGAATCTTTAAAAAATTATATATAGGATAAAAGCATCAGTAATTTTTGGCAGTTAGGTATAATAATTGGCCTTGCAGCAAACATAAATGTTCATTACTTACTATCTGAAAATGTCCTCAATTCTTTGCTGTTTGCTATGTATCTGTTAAAAGATTCTTAGAATAGAGAAATTGTAATATTTCATTCAAAGCCAAAAATAAAGTTTGCCTCATTGTGGCCAACTATTTGAGCACTTGCTGTAACTACAATTAATTACAGAGAGAATAACAAATGGAGACTGCTTATAATATAATTTTTGTAATCAAAAAAATTTTTAGAGCTTGCATCTATAGTTAGGCTGGTCTTGAACCAAACTTTTAGCATTTATAGGCCGGGGCAGGCCAGCAAAGTTTTTGTATGGGACTGGACTAAACCTGAGCAAAAATTTTTGATATAACAGGCTGAGCCTGAATTTAACTTTTAGTTTTTATACCAGGGTGGCTCATTGCCAATAAAAAATATTTCTAGTTGCCAGATTTGTGCTTACCTCTATTTTAGACTAGTCTTAGGTAAGGGTGCGAGACTTTCAGTTATGATATATTTGACTGATAGTAATTCTATTTTATGTACTGGAGTAGCAGTTTTACCATCAAAAACTATTATTAAAAAATGTTAAAATATAAAATTCTTCCTAATTTCCTTTTTTTTTTTTCTTTTCCTTTTTTTTTTATATATACTCAGAAATTTTTGGTCCCAGCTTCAAAGGATTTCTTGCATCCATAGTCTTTTAATTAAACTTTTCCAATTTAGGAATTAAAAAAAAAAATGTGATGGATGCTTTTTAGTCCTACTTTCTGATCTGTTTGCTAAGCAGATTTCCTTCAATGTCCGTCATAGATTTTTACAGATCTACTGATCACTACTATCTTCTTGAACATTATTTGTGACTATTTTAAAAATACAAACTCTTGAATTCTAGCTATTTAAATCATGTAAGAGGGTCTGACTGAAATTCTCTCTTAAACGATCTTTACCCTTCACCTACATTTTTAAATTTCCAGTAACACTTTAGAATAAATTTCCTTCAGTTACTCTAACCCGTTGTGACTCAACAACTTTGATTTGAAAAATATTGACTCAGAAGTTAGAATGCATCCTTTTAAGCATCTAAAAAATAGTTTAAAAATTTAGAACATAAGATTAAAATAATTATTGACTAAAAGGTATTTTTTTTTCACATCTATAAAAAACAAAAATTAATACTTCTCGTAAATATTGTCCATTTTCTAATATAAAATTTTAAGGTGCATAAAATTACCTTTAAACAAAATCTACTTTTCAACTTCTCCAGTTTTTTTAATTTGACAAAACTTACTAAGTTGATTTTTGCAATATCGACCTGAAGCTTCCCAAATGAAAAACAAAACTTTGGTATGAGAAATTAACTCAATATCATCATCTGTTGAAAGTTCCAATGATTCATTTGTATTAACTGGTGTGTTGGGAAATAGAAGCAATAAATAAAATCGTGCTTTAAACCTTACTGCATAAGTACTGTTTACTTTTAGGTATGTTGCAGATCTGCAACATGGTGATACAAAGGGCTAATTTTGGCCATTGTTTCAATTTAGTAACCCATTCTGAGCCCCTACCACCCACACCCCACCCCTCAAAAAATGAACATGAGCTATTAGCAAAAGTATTGTATATACATTCTTTTAAAACCCTGTAGTTTTTTTTTTTGAACATTCAATTATCACATTCAATACAAGAACGGAAACAATTTCAACCAGACTTGTTTCTTACCTTTATAGCACATATATCTGTTCTGTCCTACTTTTTAAATAAAGTTTTTTTTCTAACTGGTTGCTGCTAAAATTATATTAATGTTTCTGTTTTCCTTTTATATATAAATATCAAAGAAAAATTTTACCTGATATTGTAAATGTTTTTTTAAGCAACAAAATGTTAACTGATTTCCACAAAGAATAAAATTTCTAGTGTCAGTTTTTGATTTCACTATTGTACCATGTACAAGAGTAAAACTTTTCAATTGTATTTTTCATATTTCATTTGCATTAAAAAAAGCATTTCAATTTCTGTAATCCATAGGATTTTTAAATTGTGAACTTAAGATAAAAACTATAAGCATTTCATTTATCATATTGTTTTAATTTTAAAGACATTTTCCCTCTTCTAAAATATATAATGGGAAGGAGGACTAGAATATTATGTATATAAATTTGTGTTTATATATTTGCACATTCATAATTTGTATTATACACCTAAGATCTCGTAGAATACTCATTTGAATCTCTAAAATGCTTTTCAATGATTTCTGTGAAATCAAATTTAGTATTTTATATAAACATATCATATTAATATCTGTATATGTAAGCTGTGTTACAGTTTATTCAAGATAGATAATTGAACTTATAACTTGTTATGTATATAAGTGTTGAATATTATTAGGTTTAAAATAGTTATTTAGAAATAATTTTAGTTATATTTTAAATATTCTAATATGAGAGAATTATCAATAAACACAGGTACTCCACATTTAACTATATGTTTTATGTAACTTAGAAGAGCACTACATTTAAGTTTTGAAACAATACACTTCTAAGAAGATTATATAAAGTAATTCTTGAAGAAAACATAATTTTTTTTTTTCCAGGAAATTTTGATACATTTACAGATGCATTTTTAACAATTTTTAACATAGTTGAAAAGTGTTTATGAATTCAGTTTGTATGTCTGTGCTTAAACTCTCATAAATATACCTGCATTTCTATGAAATTTTTATATTATTGAGATTTACTGTAAAATGAAATGTATAACATTTATAGTTCATTTACAAAGTACACACAAAAAAAATTCTGTTATGTTATGAATTATGATCAAAAAATCATTTGTGTTATGTTTTGTTGATATTTCAAACTTTATGAAATTGATATGCATCATTGAGACGAAATACTTAGTACCTTCAGGAGTATAGAATAAGTAGCATTTATAGTTCATTTACAGAGATTCACAAAAATATTCCATTTCTTTGCAATCTATGGGATAAAACAATTTTCAGTGCATTTTAATGATATGATACTTTAGTATTACCCGATTTTTCCACAGAAAAATTTCGTCAAATTGTGCATAGCAACATAATTTTTATTTTAATTAACCAAAGAACAAATAGTCAAACAATAAAAATATGAATTAAAAATCACTTGATGAGGTAACAAATTTTCAAACTCTGCAGGAAAAAGACAAGAATTAAGATTCTGTTTTAAAATATAAATTGCAAAACTGATCAGGTGTCATTAAATTGATTCATTATTAAGGAATACCTTAGCTGAAGGATTTAAAGAAGTTATTATTAATAAACATTTGGTTTGAATTTGCACAGCTAATTTCATTTTTAATGACAATATGTTATATATCATAAAATTAACTTTTACTTTTCACAAAATGAGCCCTAAGAAAAAACCTGTATCATTCCCTAGGTTTCATCAGATGTATTAAAAGTATGAATTTCAGTTGTGAAATTTGGCATGATTTTCATAATGAACACCCAGTGCTTATAAAAGGGTGTTTTTTAAAGAACTTTTTTTAAAACTTTAATACTTATTTTTCATTCACTAAGTTCTAATACTGCAACTTTTCTATTAAATGTGGAGTATCTGGAGTTGAAATCTTATTTTTACTATGTTAATTTGCTTCATTGTCATATATTTTAGTGACAATATAGATATAAATATATATATATATGTGTATGCACACTTTGTTATTGTTGTGATTAAATATGTATGCTTGTAAAGGTGCTTTCATAAATTATTTTTAAGTATGAAGTAATAATATCGACCATTCTGCTATACATCTTTTATTCATGCAATTTTAATACTTCTATGGGCTTGTGGATTGTAGAGTATCTAGTTTACAGTTGTTTGTATTTTAAAACTTCTATGGAATCCTGTAATTGTATATATTTTGCAAGATTATTTAATTATTTTACTACGGAGTTGCTATAGTTTTTGTAATATTTAAGCATTGAGATCTTATTGATTTTACTAGAGCATTTTGGGTGCTTTTAGAAGATGACAAATGAGGTCTAGATTTGAAAAAAAAATACATATATAATAATATTGATTGTCATTTAAAAGGAGAAAAATTAGAGCAATGTTGGAAAAGTTACAGACTGTGATTTTTTTAATGTAATTTTCATTAAATTTTAAGTCAGCTATGTTTTTTCTATGCATGCATGAGCTTTTAATAGAAATTCAAATATCCTGAGCTTTGTTGGAAATTATTTTGCAAATTACACTCCCAATTTTAGAATGAATCAAAGTAAAAATTTCTAATGGCTTTTTTGGTGCTAACATGAAAAATTGTGGAGAAAAAATAACAATTTTTTTAATATATTTTCTTCAGGATTACAGTATTTATATATTATTTTTCTATTTTTCTCAAGAAAAAATTATGACGATCTAATTAAAACAGAAATTAATATAAAAATGTGACTTTTACAAAATTAGGAATTTTTATTGTATATTTCAATATACAAAAGTTAAAATTATCATGTTTAAACTTGACTGGAAATAGTCAGTATTGTTTTGTACATCTACCCATTGCTCCAAAACATTTGGCATTTTTTAAAACTACTATTTCTGCTGTCCATTAAAAATTTGACTTGCTGTGTGCATCGGTATTTAAAAATAAATATTTACTTTCAGTTTATGACAAGTTATTTAGAGGTTTCATTGTGTACTGATATTTCGTGTTTCTGGTTAATGCATATTTTTGTAACCCAAATTTTAAATTATACGGAGTGTTTAAACATTTTTTGAACAATTTCAGAGCTTTTATTATAAAATCTAAAGATAAATTTTTTAAATGTTTGTTGTTTGTTCCAATATTCTTGTTACTTTGTTTTCTATGTTAGGCTTTTTTGTAAAATATCCAAGGATATTGATTAATATTTCTCTTTTGCCACTTTCCAGAGTCTATCTATCAAAGTGGGTTTACAAAAAAGAACCCTAAAAAAAACTTCACGGGCTTCACGATGCAGAATGTTCATGGTGCAGAAAAACATACTTTTTGTAGATCCTTGTCAGTTTCAAACGCCATGTTTTATGTTTTTTTGCTCTCCATCATATCAAGTTTTGTTGTATATTCAGGTACACATATTTGTAAAAATAAGAATTAAAATATAATACTATAAAGTTATTAAAAGCTGTTTTTGATTGTGAGTGAACAAATTATCACAATATTTTGAATCATTTGTTCTGTAGAGTGGAAGAGTCTGTAAACAAATTTAAAGAATATAATATTCCATTAGTTGGTAAATGTAGAAATAAATAATGGTGCTTGCTTTCAGGGATGCACTCTTATCTGTGCCTCATAAAAAAGAAGTATTGATCTTAATTTGAATGAGTTATACAGGGTGCATCGGATATTTGAAAACAAATAGACATTTGCATATAAACAGAAATATGCTCAAGAGATAGAGTATTTTTTTTTTCAATGTACTGTAAAGTGATCACATACACACTGGATGACATCATTCAATAAAATTGCTTCCAATCTTAATAGACAAATCTGCAAGCTGTCAAAACTAACCACATGTAATTATTAGATAAGTGTTGGAAACATTTTCCACTGCATACACAATGACTGCCTTAAGGTCGCAACATCACTGTGTGGATAACTTTGGAGTTTCTCTCAATTATGCCACATATGGCTATCCCATTAATATTTGGGTATCTGAGGGAGGGGGGCAACAAGTTTAGGATGACATAATCATGAATAATTTTGTCAGCCATATCTACCCTAACAATTCTTAATAAATCATAATTTAGATCATTTTTGGATCTTTTATTGCTCATTTCATTATTTTAAATTGATTTTTTTTTTTTTTTTTTTTTTTTTAAATTTTTTAGCATTTATACACATTAAAAGTTACCATCATGTCAAATTCTAACCTTCTATATCAGATATATCACACAAATCACAATTTTAGAATGTTTTGTGCTTTGGTGCTGTTTTAAATTTCGAATCTTTGAAAATTGTTCTGGGCAAGCATTCAAGTCTCTTAAGTTAACAACCGTGCCAAATTTCATGTTTCTAGCCCTAACTCCACCAAATACATCGTAATTTTGAACATTTTCTATTCCTTTCCAACTTTTAGATTTTGAATTTTTTAGAAACCATTCTTGTGCTAGTATTCACCATTTACCTCAACTTAGAAAACCTGGGTCGAATGCTAAAATTTTATTCTTTAATAATCCGATTGGTTTTCTGCATCTATCAAGTCCTATAGGGAAAATAGGAGACGTCATTTGAGTGTTCAATTCAAGTTTTTTTAGGTTCATGTAATGGTGAATCTGAATATGAGCATTAGTGAACATTTACATCTTAAAAGACCCATTAAACCAAATTTCTAGATTCAACAATATCGCAGATCTTAATTTTAGAACATTTTTTGTTATTGCACCCCTTTGGAAGTTGGTTTATTGATGTAAAATATAATCAATGTTGGAGCAGAAATGGTCACCAACATTTTGCCACCATTATTAAAGTTCCACTCCAGACTTACTAAGTAAGAAGGGAATTACTATAAGATTATTTGTGTGTCTTATTTTGCTGGCACTCAATGGGGAAGTTGAGGGCGCTTGATTGTACTTATCGACATAGAATTCGCCAAGTATTGTTAATAACGATTCTCCAAAAAAAATGTATCTGTAATTAGTTGGAATAGCAGTTAAAAACATTTCTAGAAAATAGCGATACGGATGATAAGTGTATTGCTATTTTGAGACTACATTTTGAAGTGCTTTTGGAAAATGCCAAATCTAAACTTTATACAAGATCTTTATTTTAAGCAAGACGAATCATTGTGATAAGTAGAAATTTTCTTTTCAACTGGATTCAATTATTGAAGGCAAATATTAAAAAAATAATTCATATAATAATTCTAAGACATTAAAAGTCAGTCATTTTGAGACAATAAACACTTATAATTCAATAAGGATTTCATTTATAATGAAAAGAAAATTTCGATTAGAAATTGCTTGAAAAATTATGCCTCCATATGCTTTTATTTTTAAAAATGAATTTGAAAGTTTTTATGTTGTTAAGCATACCTTTTTTTAAATTACTTTAAAATAATGTGCTATTACGTGAAATATAATTGACAAGTGACTTTTCATGAGAATCTGTATGATCATTTTCCAAAATCTGGTTGGTTTTTTACCAAGTTCAAACTTTGTAAAAGGACTTTGTTTTAGAGTAAAAAAAATGTTCATCGGTTTTCATTCTAAGAGAATTAAATTATGATAGGAGGCATTGTTAAACCCACTAGACTGTGCAATCATTGAACAGTTCTGATATTTTATAAGTAACTCTTTGTATGTGAGTAAAATTTCTGCACGACTGATTTTCTTTTTAATCCGTTTAGTAATTCCAAATTTAACTCCTACAAAAATAAACTGTTTCTTTATAATATTAGTTCAGATATGAGTTCTATTTGAACTCTGATATTTTTAGGGAACTTTAATAATAATAAAGATAATAAAATTTTCAACAAATTTACATTACTTAATGCCAAATTCGATGTCATGTGGTGGAAAACACCTGAAATCCTGATTTTAGTGGTTGACACATAGGTTTATTATTGTCTTTTGTAGGCTTTTATGTTTTGTAACTCTAGTGTTGTAAATGCCATTTAAATAAAACATTACCAATGTAACTGTGTAAAAAATGCATTATGATTTGATTCATTGAAAATGCTGAATATATTAACCAGCGATTCAAATAACCAGCAAACACCTTTATCAGAAACTCAATCCCACTCCCCCAGAACCGGATTCTGGCTGCACTACTGTTTTAACGGCATTTCTTTTGATAATTGTAAAAATTTACCATCATAGACAGGCTTTGTTTTCACAAGTTTAACTATTTTAAAATATCAGTATACCTTTAAAAGGTGAATTTCAATCAAAATTTCAATTCCAAAATTGAATTTGGAATAATGTTGCTGATTTCCCGATTTTTAATGTCAAGGCCTGTCCCGCATAACCATTGTTTGGGATATAAAAAGTCCCAATTTTACATGATGTTTTTTTTAATCACATTATTGTATCTGTGAGTCTGCATTGATTAGTATTGAATACAATAAAATTTGTGCCACAGAATCTGTTTATAAGGGAATTTTTTTAATCCCTTCGAAAGGAATATTTTGCAAATCTATTAGTCTAGAACAATGATTCCCAACCTTTTTTCTTTCATGTACTGCTTTTTTAGGCTTTTCATTTCAGAGTATTTCCATTTCTCATAACTGATTCCTATATAACATTCTCTTTTCTTCATTAGTAAACATATCACAACAATATAATAATTCAATACAAATTACATTTGCATTTTAAAATTGATATTCTTTTTTTAGCTCATAGGCTATCAAAGCCTTAAGAGCTAATGTGCTTGCTGGTTTTGTATGTACATATGTATGTATGAGAGAAATTAAGGTCACAAACTGATATGAGAGATCAGAAATTAGTAGAAAACTATTTCCAAATATGCTCATAGGTAGCAGTGTTATCCAACTATAACGGGAGTGATTGTATTCAGATTATATACCTAAATTCAGGTATTTTTTAAATTTACAATACCAAAATTCCAGTTTTTCTGATAGTTCAATTCATAAAATAAGATTAAATTATCAATTTCATATTATTGCTAAACATAATTAAAATGTATATATTATATAATTTTTAAATTTTGTAAATTATATTCTCTTTCCTCCCCCCTCCCCCTGTTCCCGTACAGAAATATTTTCTCTCCTGCCACTTAAAATTTCAGGTATTTCTTCATGAACTCTCAATCATTTCTGCTGTAAGATGTTAATTTTGAATTTGAGACAACAGTTGTACAAGAAGAGCAAGGGCATTCAAAAGTTGCTGACGAAGAACAAAATGGTTGTGAATAATAATAGAAACTGCAAAAGGGTACACGGTGGTATGGACAATGATCGCTGAAGAAGCAACTGAACTATTGTTGTTCACATATCGCCTCTATTTCCTGAACATTCCGCATTGTTTCTTTTGTCCTGATCTCCACAAGATGACTACTTCATTCTTCATCAACAATTTTTGAATTTCCCTGCTCTTCTTGTACAACTGTTGTCTCATAAATTTGAAATTGACATCTAATAGTTGGATAATGCTGCCACTTATGAGCATATTTGGAAGCAGTTTACTACTAATTTCTGACCAGGAATCTGTTTATAATGGGTTTTTTTATATGATCCCTTCAAATGCAATACCTTACAAATCTATCAGCCTATTAAAAAAAATGTAAAACGGATATATTTTGTGGATTATAGAAATTTTGTTTTCATAGCGTTTATTGTAGTTTGTGCAGTAAGCTTTATAAAAATTAATCTATAAACAACAGAATTCTGTTTTAATAGAAAAAGTTTCATTGTTCCAGCAGAATTAATATTTCATTGTTCCAGCGGAATTAATATTCCACTGCAACAGGATTTATTGTATAAGGTTGTCGTGTATATTTCATATAGAAAAATCAGCTTAAAAAAACACAAGAAATCGGGAAACTGATTTCTGACTTAGCTAGTATAATTGCATGGTATTCTTATCTTAGGAACAATGAAATTTTTACCTAAGACAGGATTCCAGCATAAACAGATTGTTTTAATATAGGGTTTACTGTATTTTTAAGTCCCCCATTTAAATCTTCGCTGCCACACATGTCATATCTGCCGCATAAAAACAATATGAATTTGATCATGTGCCATGAGTTTGGCCAATATGATCTCTGACCCTAATCGGGAACGAATCTAAAAAATAGAATAACACTTATTTTGTCCAGGTCTGATGACTATACTAGACAAAACATTTGAATTTGTTCCCTGAAAATAAAAGAAATGTTGATCAAGCTATTAAGGTAAGATTTACTTACATTATTTTCACTGAATAATTAAAAATATTAGGGTGTCGATGATTTTAATCAGTTGATTTAAATCAGCGATTAAATTGTGGTTTTAATCAACCGATTTTTTTTTAACTCATTGATTTAAATCATAAATTTCCTAAATGCTTAAAATGAATAAAACAACACTATTCAAATCTGAGATGAATATAATTTGGAAAGTTTCTAAAGGTATTTTTACTTATTAATACACACACACACATAAAAAGTTTTAAATGATTATTTCTAAGATTAATTCCTGATTATTGTAAAAAGTTCAAGTACAGTAAGTTTGCAAAAAGTCTAGATTTTATCTAACATAACATAACAAGCATTTCCTTTAAAGTGATATTTAAATCTAATATGACTTACAATATCATAATTTCGTTTCAGTAAGCAAATTATTTATTCTTTTACATGAAATAAGTATAGGAAGTAAAGTAAATTTATGCACGTAAGAGAATAAAACAGCCAGAATCTTATTTTCTCATTCTACTTTTGCAATAATAAATTTTTTGTTAATACCGAAGCTAATGAAAAAAGACACAATGACATTGGCTAAACCGCTATTGTAAAAGAATAAATTAGAAAAAAAAATGCTTTTTAAAAAAGAAATACTAACCGACTTCAAAAAAAAGAATCAAGTTTGGCGACAACTTGGCGCTAACGCATATGAATGCATAGTTTTAATATGCTTATGATTTGAAAACGGTCAACAATGAAAAATGTTTTGCGACAAATCATTATTTTTTTTAATCAAATCCATACTTTTTCATTAAAAAAAATTCTAATTATCAGAATTTAATGAAATTAAAATGGGACCACATGGGTATCTTATACCTTCAAACAAAAAAAAAAGAATTATCAAAATCGTTTCATATTTAAATAATTTATGAGCGAACAAGAAATACATACAGGTCGAAATCATAACCTCCCCTTTGAAGTCGGTTAAAAAGGACAAAATAGTATAAAATGTTAAGAACAGTAAGAGCATCTTCAGTAAAGGTTGAATTATGTTTCATTTTTTAATTTTCGAACTCATGTACACCAAATAAAAATTGTTAGCGATTAAAAAGACGGTTAAACTATTTGAGGCAGTGAATGTTGAGTTTTCCCCTGATGAATACTAATAATGCTGTTTTTAATGTTTTAAAGATTTCAGACATAACTTCTATTCCTTTATATTTATTTTGTATACATATATGAATAACTTAAAAAATTTTCATATATTTGGGAGGCTAGCATATGCATTCATGTGTGTAAGTTTATATTTAGGCAATTAACAGCACAAATTCAAAATGAGCTGCATATAATGTTTGTTAATTTTGTTACTTGTGCTAGTAATGAAATAACTTTTACTGTTTCGTCTTGGTAATTTTTTTAGGGCATCACAACCTAGCACTTTTGAGATTATCAAAATGCACCTGTTTTTTTTTTTTTTTTTTTTTTTTTTTTTTTTTTTTTTTTTTTTATGAAATTCACCTGTAGTTGTAAACAGATATTTCGTGTAAATCTTCCAAATTTCACAGTATTTCTAAATCTCTGTGTCCAAAAACCTTGCAAAAATGATGGAACTTTATTTTTTTAGATAAAAGTTAACAGTTTACACGCCGAATTCATATCGCAATGTAATTATAATTTTGTTTTTCCTATATTACAACTTCAAATGTTTTAATTTATGCATACAAATTTAGAAACTATTTAAAAAAATATTTCTGCAGTTTTTTTTTTTTTTTTTTTTTTTTTTTGGCTGTTTTCATTTCAGTATTCGCTCTTTGGAACACGATTATTGATTGACAACCATTGCAAATATAACAAATTATTTTCCGCTATATGCTATTGCATATTGTTCTTGAGGATTTTCTCGAATTCCAAAAACATTTAGATTCCTAGCGGTCAAGTGTAAGTAATATAGAGAAATAGATAAAGCAAATAATATATTTTTATGCAAATTAATGAATTTACATTTTCCTTATACCTGTGATAAATGCTTAAACATATTTTTTTAAGTTCAAATCAACCTTATATTTTATAGGAAAAATAAGGGCATCGTTATTATTTTGGAAAATATAGGTTTTGTATTACAAATAGTGCAATGTTCCCATTTAGGAACATTGGCGTTTAAACGGTTAAAACATGTTGTTATTTTAATTGTATTTTTCAATTTGTAATTAATAAAATTATTTAAATTAATGAAAATTTATCATACTAAAAAACTACATATTTTTTTACTAATTAAGTTAACTAATATATTTCCTCATAAAATAGTGCTTTTTTAAATTAACATCCTGCCCTTTTTTCTTCCTAGAATGAATACTAAATTATTAATTGTCATTTTAGTAATTAAAGCACAAAATGGTTTAATAAATATTAATTAAATAGTTTTAAGCTATTTAATATTAAATGTAGTTATTAATTTTAGTAAATGTAAATATTACTAGTATTTAATGTAATTTTACATAATTATTGCAAAACATTAATGTATTATAATGTTATTGTATGGAACTAACTAATGAAACTAATAATTATAATTTTATTAAAGTGTAAAAATACAGATTATGTTTGCAATTAAAGGTTTAGCTGTTTTATAATCCTAAAACTGTTGATAGCTATTCGGTATTTGAACGCTGAGAAAAAAAAATCTCAAAAATCAGATTTAAATTTAAAAAATCAGATTTTTTTTTAACACTATAATTAATATGAAACAAGTTGGAAATTGCACGTGAAGCGTAGCAAATGAGGTGCGTTCGTACGATAATGAAATTTTAAAAATATGACTCTCCTATATCAATCTCATAAAATTTTAAATAGTGAATTACAATTAAAACGCTCACCAAACAATGTTCTCCCTATACCATTATGTAATGGAATACTTTTGTGTGGCCTTGTAAATCAATAACAAATTTTCTTTGCACCACAAATTATGTAAAATGTATAATATAATATGTTATTTATTGTTGCATATAAATTTTATTAAGTTCGAATGAGTGTAATACCATTAAAATGCATTTGAAACATTTTTCCCCATTGACCGTAATGTAACGGAATACTTTCGATTGTCTCAGTAATTGATCTATGCATCCGATTTTCATAAAATTTGAAATAACTCGACAAAATTATGTAATAATTATGTATTTTAAATTTCAAACGCATAAAATACATTTGAAACTTTTTCCCCATTGACCATAATGTAATTGAATACTTTTGATTGCCCCTGTAATTGATCTATGCATCCGATTATCAAAAAATTTGAAATAACTCGACAAAATTATGTAATAATTATGTATTTTAAATTTCAAACGATTAAAATGCATTTGAAACTTTTTTCCCTATTGAACGTTATGTAATGGAATACTTTTGATTGCCCCTGTAATTGATCTATGCATCCGATTTTCATAAAATTTGAAATGACTCCACAAAATTATGTATTTTAAATTTCAACTGATTCGGTTGGGTAGTTTTTGCGTTGTTATATGTGGACAGACGGACGGATTGAACGACCACTATAGGTGCTACGTATTTACATAATTACGAACGCACCTAAAAAGTAGCAAAGTGCTAATTAGATTAAAATTATTATTTTAAGCTCATTTAGTTGCAAAATTTAGCAATACGATATTTTAAAACCCTAATTGTGTACATGAGGCACGCACCATAATATATCAAATTTTAACTTTTTTTTTTTTTTTCAAATATTTTCTTCTTTATTTAAATAGAAAAAAAGTCCAGTGAAGGGTTTAAAACCGTTATACCGATTTTTGTTTGTTTGTTTCACTGTCCCATTTTTTAGGACAACAGGACCTTTGCGGGATAGATCTTAGACTCATGAAAATCAGGACACCTGGCAGCAATGACAGTAAAAGTTTTCTATCTACTATCTGCATCATCATGTATTTCACTGTATAAATTTACACCTATGCTTTCCGGCTGTTTTATGTCCTTGCAAATCGTTGTACTCCATCACAAGACGAACTCAATTAGATTGGGTTTCGGAGAAGAAATAACGCGGCTCGAATTGGAAGTAAATGCTGTGTTTTATTTTCATATTACATGAAGTTTGTGCACGGATATATACTTTATCTTACTTTTTTCCCCCCTTTTTCATGAATGCCATAATTCTCGTAAAGCTATATCTTATTTTTCATAGAATGATTTAATTTTATTGTATATATTATTTTCTTTTTTGAAAATGACATTTTAACTGACAGTTTGCATGTGTGAAATGAACATATCAAAAAATGTAATTTAATGTGTTGAATAAAAGTTTTTTTAAATAATCATTTGCTTCTTTTTATTTAATGCTATTTGGCATTTTGCTCACTGTTTAGCCTGTATAAGTACAATAGAAATAGTGGTCCGACCTAAGTTGGTGCAATGTGCAACTGATGGTGTGCAGTGCTCTTCTTGGCGAAGTAAGATTAAGATGGTAAAGGACCTCTCCAGGATAATGGAGTCAATTAAATCTCTTTCCAAGTAATAAAAGTTTGAATAAAAAAACTTTACAAAAATTGTACAAATTTAAAAAATGATTCGAAACTGCACACCTCAATTTAGTTAAACGTGCACCTGCAAAATATTGTCAAATTGCCCCTGCATGGTTTTTGATCCTGTGAAACTTTCTTAACTCAACAATTTTGACTGATTTGAATGTTTAATAGCCTAAAAATAATGTTTAGACTTTAAAACTGTCTTTGTCATCGTATTTACCACATATTTTTCTGTAAAATAACCAGATTTTCTGTTTTTATATGTGATAGTTTTATTATTATTATGAGTCGAGAAAATGAAAAGGTCACATTCAATTACGGCAATTCTATTAGTTACTTTCGGGAGGGAAAAAAAAAAAAAGGAATGAATAAAAATGATTTGTTTTTATTTTTACAGAAAAGTTAGCACTGAAAAAATTTTCTGAAAAAAAAAAAAAGCCAAATCTTATATCTGTTGCATACTTTCAAAACTGTGATACAATGATATATTATCTTTCTAATTTTTGAAAGTATGTTTGTTGTCACATCTTGAAGAGTGGAAATATTTGAAAGCAGTGAAAAAAAAAAAAAAAAAAAAAATAGCGTAGATAGGGGGAGGGGAGAAATATTTGGCGCTCTTCTTCAAGATTTTGCCAACTTTCATTGAAATGGTTCCAGGATTCCTTGAACTGAATCATACGAAATCGCAAGTTAACGTCACATACCCTCTACGCTTAAAGTTAGAGACGGGGCCTGATTTGCACATCAGTTAGATAAGCGGCCACGGGCCATGTTTTTATCTGGTCAGAAAGCGATCAATTAGGTCTTCAAAAATGTATAATAAATTTCATCTTCTGCAAAAATGTACTGATAATATTCAATGAGATATCAACCCTACGCTGATCAAGCAAGAACAAAAAAAATCACACGTCCAGCATAGATTTTGAATTGTTTTTCCAGCTCTACTAAAATACTGTAACAAATCTTCACCGTTTAACAAGATGAAAGGTGATGTATCAATAAAACATGGAGATGATCGCTCAGAGCAAGACCGAAACTAAGGAGATGCAGAGGGGGCATGTGTCTCGTGCGCCAGAGCGAAAGGCGGAGGGGAGCGCAAAATGAAATGTCGTTTCATATAAATATATATACATATGTAAATGTGTGTGAAATACAAAGGATCTCGTAAGTTAATCTTATCTATCGGAGCATTCTTTTCAAATGTGGGAAAATGAAAGTAACTTTTATAAAAAGGAAAAGAAATTACAACCGAAATCGAAAAAGTAAACACTAATCCGATTAGAAATCAATCTCCACTGTTCGAAGCAAGAAAAAAAAATCATTTAAAACTGTTAATATGCAAGTGTAAAGTTATAAAAAGAAAGCTCCCTTAGGATTAACATTAACCATCCAGTTTCTTCGCGAGACCAGCACAAGAAAAAGTTAATCCTATAGGGAGTGTTGTTAATACATTACTTGCTGGCATTTTAATTGTTATTAAATGATTTTGTTTTTTAAGGATTTTTTTTCTCAGTGTACCTGAGGCTGGTAACTTTAATTGAGCATATAGGAGGGAGGCAAAGTTTATGTTTGCCCCGGGCTACAAAAATGTTAGTTTCAGGCTTGCTTTAGAGTATAGATGCAATGCCAGGGGGAAATGTATCAGTAAACAATTTGGAAAATTCATTACACACTTGAAAATCCAATCTTTGCAGTTACTATGAATAGTCGGAAAAAATCTTAATAATTTTATCAAGTCCTCTATAGGATCTACAAATTTGTATGTAATCATACTTCTTATGCATAGTATGCTACAAATTAGTGGCGCCAACTTATATGGGCCCGTGGGGCCCGAGCCCACTCAATAATTTTGAATAATAGAGTACTACGCAGTTTTCGTTGTTCTTATTATTTATTGCGTTATTATTTTATTATTCATTTTTCGCTTCAGAATATGTTTATTTTGCAAATGACCATGACCATGTGTTTTAATTCTCCGAAAACAACCATAAATTTCAAATGACTGAAATGTTTTGCTTTCGTGTTTAACTTTCTTCTAATTTAATTCATTTATAAGGAAAAGCGCATTGAGAATATAATTTAATAAAATTGCGACTTTATTAAAACATGATAACTTGACTTAAAATTCTCATCTTTCATCATCTGCCAAACATTCAAAGAAAAACAAACTGGTCACACCATTTTACGAAAGTATTTTTGAGCCAACCCAATAGTTTTCAAAAGTTGGCGCCACTGCTACAGATCAGTTAAGACACGATTATTACAGTAGCAAATTCCCCTTCAATAATTTCTGTCAATAAACGGAAATATGCTCTAGATCTTTTGCGTTTATCTGTATAACATCTATTTCTATAGGATTTATACACTCCAAATAATAAACAAAATATTTAGTTACATTTAAACAAGTTGGAAATTGCACGTGAAGCGTAGCAAATGAGGTGCGTTCGTACGATAACAAAATTTTAAAATATTCAGATCTTGCTGATATAGTAGAGCGTACTTTGGATACAGTATAGTGGTCGAAATCTTTGTGTTCCTGTAAATATGCAGGGAGTAATTTTTATTATACTTCATTAACGTAGTATATCTTATTCATAAAATATAAAGTAGTTTAATATAATTAAAACACGCCCCAAACAATGTTTCACCGTGTAACATTATTTAGTAAATACATTTGTGTGGCCCTGTAATTTAATAATAAATATTCTTTCCATCACAGATTGTACATAATGTATATTTTAATACATACTTCATAGATTCATGTCTATTTTATTATGTTCCAATGAGTGTAACACCACTAAAATGCATTTGAAACTTTTTTTCCCATTGATCGTAATGTAACGGAATACTTTTGTTTGTCCCTGTAATTGATCTATGCATTCGATTTTTATAACATTTGAAATGATTCGACAAAATTATGTGACAATTATACGTTTTAAATTTCAAGCAATAAAAATGCATTTGAAACTTTTTTCCCCGCTGACCGTAATGTAACGGAATACTTTTGATTGTCCCTGTAATTGATCTATGCGTCCGATTTTCATAAAATTTGAAATGACTCGACAAAATTATGTAATAATTATGTATTTTAAATTTCAAACGATTCGGTTGGGTAGTTTTTGCGTTATTATATGCGGACGGACAGACAGACAGACGGACGGACTGAGCGACAACAATAGGTGCTACATATTTACATAATTACGAACGCACCTAAAAACGTGTACCCATAACCGTTTACGTATTTTTATCACCCGCTTTTTTTTCTTGCCCTCCCCCCCCCCCTTTTTTTATTTATTTTGAGGTATTATACCTGGCAGCACTAATTATAATGTTTCAGATACCTGAACTTTTAAAAAATTTCTGTAAAAACACAGAAAACAGCGAAATTCTCTGTAAATTGACATTAGTTCTCGGTTAAATGCATTCGATTGAATTTTGGTCATCATTTTATGAATATTTCCTTTAATTGTATCTAATTCCGTTAAGGGATTTCCATGTCTTTATTTAAATATATTTTAGCTTTATTAAATATGTAAATTAAAATACACACTTTTAAAATTCTTTTGCAATTTTATTAAAAATGTAAAAAAAAGAAAAAAAAATTAAAAATTAAAAAAAAATAGTTTTTACTCGGAAATTTTTTTGAAATTCATTGGAGGTTGAGTGATTCACTAATTTTAAAAACTAAATTAAATTATTATTAAAAATAAATTTACAGAGTTTTGTGTATTTTTAACGATGTTAATTTACAGGGTATATTGTTTCAACAGATTTAATGGTGATATTTCCCGTTGAGTGATAAAAAAAACATACTTTATACTTGATAGCAATCCCTCCTATGGCTCAGGTCGTAAGGTGTTCTTTCGCTATCCAGAGGTCTCGGGTTCGAACCCCAGGACGGCTAGAAACAAATTGTGTTAAAGTTTAATGATACTGCAGTTAAAATTATCTCGGGAAAATCTTTGAAGCTCACTGGAGATTGAATGATATATTAAATTAAATTATTATTTAAAATAAATTTACAGAGTTTTGTACATTTTTAACGATGCTAATTTACAAAGTCTATTGTAAATTTACGAATAACTTTTCAGTTATTTAACAAATTCTCGTTTTTTTTTTTTTTTTTTTTTTTTTTTTTTTTTTTTTTTAAATCTTTGTAATTTTACCTAAGATTTAAAATAATGGATTACCCGTAGATTCCCTGTAATTTCACAGAAAACTTTTTAACAGTGTGTACAAAAATTACTTTCCGTACTATACTCTATCGTCCATTTTAATCTTTTTAGTTTCTTCTATCTTTACAAAAAGAAAATATCGGAAGGGGGGGGGGGGGAGGAATTCGTGAAAAACTTCGATTTCTAGTTTTCGAAGAATTTTTACGTTTTAGAAGGTCTTGAACACGATTTGACTGTTTTTAGAAAATGGCTGTCCGCATGTCCCTCTTATACGGAATTTAATCAAACTTCATATCCTGTTAGACTTTGACATGAATAGATTGACATGTACACATATGGCGACTGATGTATCTATAATTCGTTGTGGTTGCAAATGCAAAGTCCTTAAAGTTACTTATGAATTATACCCAGGGCCGTAGCGAGAAATGGATAATGGGAGGGGGGGGGGGGCTCATATTTTCTCCTTCTCTCTCTGACACAGAACGATAAATTGGTGCATATTAACACTGTAGGAGCTATGTTTCTTATTAAACTGTTATAATAACTTCATTTTTTGCTAAGAAAAGAATGCTTCATCTGTGCAAGTAGGATATGCGAGTGTTGAAACACTTATTTTAGTTACAATTTAGCATTTTTGCAAAACTGTTAAAGGGCTTCAAACTGAATTATACTTTTGAATAGATTTTCATTTGGATTTTCGGAACATAAATTCATTTAGTGACCTTGCAATCTTTTCCAAGAGAGGCTCAAAATGTTTTATGGGGAATGGGGGGGTCAGCCGGTCCGAGCTTACGGTCTTCTGGAGGTTCCTTATCTGGTGAAGGTAAGGTCATCTGATCATCTCGTCATCTGATCAAGGTTCTAAATTACGAGATCAACTTCAGTAACAATATGATATGCCAGTGCCAACTACGAGATATAAACATTAAGAAGCCGACATATCAAAGTTTACAACGCAATAGGCATTGCAGATAGGATGGCGATCTAGGCGATGACATCATGTTTATTGCGATAATTAGGTGGTCACCGTCCCGATACCCGATAACAAACCCGTTCAGCTCTGGGAATTCGGCAGGTAAGGGCCTAATCATAAAAAAAGTTAGAAATTAAAAAAAAAAAAAAAAGACATGAAAGGGTGCTGGTTAGGTTTTGATGTAAATCTCCCAGCAGATATCATCGCTTAGCTGCATTTTCGCGATTTCTGCGATAGCTATATCTCAAGAACTAATAAATGTAATTTCATCAAACTTTAAATTCTGTTGCACCTTGACATACATAGGCATTGATTAGGTTTGGCTGTAGATCACCCTACAGGTGATATTGTTATGGTGCATATTTTTCACCAATTCTGCAGTAGTTATATCTCAAGAACGAATAAGATAAGATGGTCGGGTGATTCTACGATAAGAGATTCAAAAACATGGAGAATTCGGCCCAAAAGAAAATTTTGAGTTTGATCAAAAACCTTTAAATTATGATTTTTGTCCCGTTTATTTACTTTTTCAAATTAGAGCATGTCACTTTATACATATTTTATAACTTTTTCTGGTCAGTGACTTGTTTCCCTGGGAGTTATCTTGCCAGGGGAAATACGGCAGAAGAGAGACATTTTCATGTAAATTCAAATTTTTTTAACTGGCGGAATTAGTTTTTGGGTTAATTGTGTATTTCACTTTAATTATTACCGTATTGTTTAATTAGGGAAGTAAATGCAATCGAATTAAATGAATATTATAAGTTTTATGACTTACCAGGGGAGATACACGGCCACCGTGCGAAATCACTACATTGCACGGTCGCGTCGCAACTACTAAAAATGAGGACGCTTAAATGGCTTGCGCGTTTAGTATTGCTAACTTCAAGCCAATAGATGTCCTTAAGCGCTACTTCCGATATAGCCATCCTTGAATTTATGTTTGTTTCAGCGGAACGAAATTTGACAGGGTAGATACACAAAAAAAAGAGGGACAAAAGTTAATTTTAAAAATTATTTGAAATTAACAAAATTATTTTATTTTTTATTTTATAATACGTAAGTATATAATAATTACTTAAATTCCAATTAAACATACTTTAGGTAAGCATCTGACGGAAAAAATATATGTATTGTTTGAAAGTTAAATTGAAACCGGCAAGGGGACGTGCCAGGCGAGAGACTTTTTTAGACTTTGTAATAAATTTCAGAAAAATGTGTTTTAATTAGGCCTTCAATCGTGATGTTATTTAATAAAGTATATTAAGATGATGCGATTCATTGCAAAAAATAGCAACATATAGAATAAAAAAATCTGTTTTAAACGGATTGCCGTACAAATTACCTCTTATCGTAGAATCACCCGGTCATTTAAGTTTGATTGCAGATGTTTCGATTTATTTAGAAACATTTTTTTTTTTTTTTTATGATGACCACAATATTAATTTTATTTATCCATTATATTTGTTAAAGAATCATATTACATGGCAGAATTTTAGAGTACGAGGCTATAACCGTATAATAGCTTAATTTATCCTATCCTAATCCGGGATATATCCGTAGATTTTTCTTTCCTCATAAGCGCAGCAATAACGATGATGGACGTCTGTGTTTATAAATTATGCATCTGAGTACAACAAGAGGACAAAAAAGCACGCTTAATAACCTTTAGTGGCATATTGCGTTAGCTGTCGTCTGCTCTTTCTATTGTTTCCATCTATTTTTTACTGTTCATTTATGTGTCACTAGAAAAAGTCGTTTGCGAAGTGGCATCTGAACTGCTACATAAACTACTACTTCTATCGTGAATATTATGATAGGAAATTCATATGCAGTAAAACACAATGTATTTTTAAAAAGACAATTTTTTTTTAAGAATTATTATTATTTAAACGTTTAAAAGGGAGATTCTATTTTATAATTGTTTTTAAAATTATTCACTTAATTATTATTACTTTTTCTGCATAAAAACTCATTTATATAATTTAAGAGTTGTCCCCCGTTCTTTCTTGTATACTTAACTATTAAACAACCAAAACTATTCGGATATTAGCCTTATGAGTAAGAAACTACATCCAAAATTTAAGGCAAATCGGATAATTCTGCATAAAACCCCATTAATCTAATTTAAAGAGGTTGGGGGGGAGGGGGGTAACCATTCGTACCTCCCTTTATACTTAACAAAAGAACCCCACAACTAATCAAGAAAGTGTCTTACAACTATATGAATCTGTATCCAAAAATTGAAGCAAATCGGTTAATTCTGCATGAAAAACCATTTACCTAAATTATGAAGGGTAGCCCCCTCCCGAGATCCCCCCCTTTATACTTATCCAAAGAATTCCCAAAACAAATCAGGGAAGTGCCTTAATGAACCTATATCCAAAATTTGAAACAAATCGGTAAATTATACGTGAAAAACCCATTAGCCTAATTTAAGGGGGGTTCCCCGTTCTCTCTCCCCCTTTATACTTAATGAACAACAAAACTAAACTTGAAGGTGCTTATCAAAATGATCCTATATCTAAAATTTGAATGAAATCTGATAATTCTGCATGAAAAACCTAGTAATTTAAATTGAGGGGGGGGAGGGAAACAGCTTCCCGTCCCTCCTATTATATTTATTCAATGAGCTCCCAAAAACTAATCATGGATGTGCCGTCATCAGAATGTTCCTATGTCTAAAATTTGAAAGAAATCTGATAATTCTGCATGAAAGACCCATTAATCTAAATTAAGGAAAGGGGATTGGCTCCACTTCCCCCTTCTTATACTTATCTAATGAAGTCTCAAAAATAATCATGAAGATGCCCTAATCAGAATGATCCTATATCTAAAATTTGAATGAAATCTAATAATTCTGCATGAAAATCCCATTTATCTAAATTAAAGGGAGTTGGCCCCTTTTCCCCCTCCTTAAACTTATGCAATGAACTCCCAAAACTAATCACGGAAAGGGTATCATCATAATGATCATATATCTAAAATTTGAATGAAATCTGATAATTCTGCATGGAAAACCCATTTATATAAATTAAGGGGGGGAGTATTAGCCCCCGTTCCCCTCTCTTACGTTTATCGAATGAACTCGCAAAACTAATCACGCAATCGCCTTAACAGAATGAACTTGCATCCTAATTTTCAAATAAATGGGATTTTTTTTCTTTTTTTTCCTGAGTTATCGCTTTCTACACATACATACAGAAGGGGCAAGCACATAAACTTTCAAGCTTTGATAGCTTGTGAGCTAAAAAAGGGCATCGAATTGTGCATATAGTCAGATAGCCAGTAATAATTGGAGTGAATAGTCACTCTAAAGAGGTTGGGTACATTTTGAGTCTGCGATAGAGTGAGCATTCACTCTTATTCCGGAGTGAATAGTCACTCCTTTTTATTTAGAGTGTATCTGTAACTCATTCTAAACAGTATTACTACTAATTGACGTATTAAAGGAATTTTATAATAAGTAAATTTTATGGTACTTATAAGAACTGTCGGTAGATAAAGGGTTAACTTAGTTTTGGGGGGGGAGGGGGAATTCGACCTTTTTTTAAATATTAGGTCAAGTGAGGTGTCGTTTTCTATGCATTTTTAAATTCTGAATTGAATGACACTTTCGCTACAAAGTAAGGAGATTTTATGAATACAAAGTCATGATTGGTTTTATGAATACACGAATTTTTACAACTTTAATGATCTTGAAGGAAACTCGAATGATTCCGATTTTCATTATAGCTATTTTGAGGATATTTAATAAGTTTAGATAATTTATAAATCAAGAACATGTTTTGAACTTAAACAAGTGTGACAAAACTGTGCTTAGTAATAAAATATAATTTTCGACTTTGTATGCATAAGCTTTGGAAGCCTTAATCGGATCCAAGTGGCAGATGCGTATTCAGGGGATGGGCTGATAGGGCTGCAGTCCCCTCTGAAATTTGTAAAATACATAAAATGTAATTACGAAAGTTTGTCAAAATGTAATGAAATATGCTAAGATAGAATTTATAGGAAGCACAACAACATTCAGTTTTAAACAGGTTTTCAATTAAAAATGTGTTTTTCGCAGTGGCCATAAAATAACTATTTCAGCAGAGTTTCTGTTATACACGGGCTCTCTTTACATGCCATAAAAATTATACTAATTAAGAAGAAAACCTGCTTAAAACGAAATTTTTTGTACTCCCATATGTGATTCAGTCTTAGTAGGTTCTGTATAATATACACGTCATCTGCTGTGATAAAAAATCTGCTTAAAACGGAAAAGTTAACTTTCTTATGATTATGATAATCTCCCCTCCAAAATGATGTGTAGACACCCCACAGCAAAATATGGATACAAAGTGGGTCACGCGAGTCATGATCCCCCCTTGGACGAAGAAAATTTGTAAGGAATATTTAAAAAATGAAATATATAGTAAATTCTTTCAACTTTACCCCTTGCTCAACAATGTGAATCTTTCTAACTCTTTAAAGTTCTACCTAAATCCAAAGCAGATAATTACTGTCACATTCAATCTTTGGAGGTCATTTTCAGTCTCAGGTGCAAGACATTTGCAAGTGCACTTGTTCAGAACAAATGTGATTAATTAGCATTTTTCATTTCTCGATAAAGGCAAAGAATATTTTGGGAAATATACGTAAAATGTGGGAGTTTAAACTGAATTTCAGGTCGCGACAGCCAACTTCTTCCTCGTTGACGGCATTTTTGTAAATGTGAAGTCCTGAATTAGCTTACAATGTTCAATTTCTGATTGATTCTTTTGTTTTTTATAAGGAAATGGGAAATTCATCAATTTCTTAGTATCTAATAAAATGTGTAAATTATATATTACATGATAAGATTACAAAAACATACTTTTACAAAACTTCTGTTTGTCCGTATGTCCGTGCATCTGTGTGTTCTTATGTCGCCATTCTACCATCAAAAATTGTATGAAGATATGAATAGAATTGAGCCAAATTTTTTGTGAATGTTTTTGTGTGTGGCAAGCAGGTCTTTCTTCAATTTTGAATATTCCGCCGAAAGGGGATGCTGCAATAGCGATTTTTGTGCCATTTTCAATATTGTACCGACTAAAAGTGTATGAAATTATGCATAGAATTAAACAAAATATTTTATGTAAGTATTTGACTATGGCTATTTGGTCCTTCCTGAATTTGAAAAAAATACGCCGAAAGGGGGCACTGTAATCACGATGTCTGTGCCATTTTCATTATTTTACAATCAAAAAGTGTATGAAGTTATGCATGGGACTCAACTAAAATTTTTGTGTTTGATTATTTTTGGGGATGGCAAAGCAAATAAGTCCTTCCTGAATTTGGAAAAAAAAAATCTCCCTTTCATTCTATTGTCCATCGGCTCCTGCAGAGACGGAAACTCGTTTTTACTCCGATTAATTGACTGAAGCAGAAACTTAAGATGAAAATCAAAGTTGGTATATTATTTAATTAAAATTACTAAAGAATTAACATGTGTAACTACTTTTTAAAATATAAAAATGTACGTATGAGATCGAAGAAAGTTTTGGGATTGGCACATCCAACTAGTTTTTTTTTTAGTTATCAGTTTGTTAATATAAATTCATAACTGGCGTTGAAAATATCTATATAGAAATAAACCCTGGGATTTTCAGAGGTTAATATTTTATTTGATAAAAGTTTACATATTGCGAGTAAAATTTTAACACCTCATATAAAATTAAGTCTAGATTTTAAAAGATATATTTTGATAACTAAGATTAAAAGAGATCCTTTAAAAAGACTACACAGAAAAAAGAAATTAAAAATATAAATTCGCCGAGGAGGTATTTTAACCTCTATCACGCTCTATAGCAACTGATGTAATGTAATTTAACTCATCACTAAGAAAATTAATCTGAACAAATTAAATGAGCTAATTGATCAAATAAAGAAAAGCAGAAGCTTTTTGAGAAGGGGGGGGGGGGTGACATGAATTACGCGGATGCTTCTTTTGCGCAATTCGGTACTACTTGAGTAGCTTGGCATTTTATATAATTTGTCGAAATTGGTTCATCAGCAATTCATTAATAGATCATTATACTATATATTAAAAAATATTTAAATGTTCGTTCAAATTTTGTTTTGGAATTGCAATGCATTTTATAAAAAGTTTACACATGTTTTATTTTCATACATTATATTATGTATATCCATGATGAATAAGTATTATGGTGGCCCCCAACGACTAATTATAATATTTTGGTGACGAGGGGGTTAAGTATAAAAATCCCTCAAACGCCCATACGTAGACATAACATGACTGAAGGACAGTCGAAAGTTGAGTGACTAGCCGGTATTTAAGAGGCTTGCAAAGTTTAATTGTAAGAAAGAGAAGCAAAAGTGCATTATTCTTATATTGTTTAATGAATAAGCAGAGTCCAAGCAACATTCTGAAAAGGGGGGGGGGGTCCTTCTACATATTTTTCCTGGATTATGTTGAAGTGAATAATTTTAAACATCATATATATTGTATGTATTCATGAAAGTTGTACCAGATACAGGGCCGTAGCTAGAAGTAAACGATAGAGGGGGGGGGGGGGGGGGGCTCAAGAGAATGTAGGGGGGAATCATAATTTTTTTTTCTCTCTCTCCCTCTAACGCAGAAAGATAAATTAGTGCATATTCACATTGTAGGTACTATGTTTCTCATTAAACTGTTGTAATAACTTCATTTTATGTTAAGAAAAGTATATGATGATGAAAATTTTGAGTGTATAACTGGTGCAAAATTAAACATCATGTTAGCTTCATATGTATAAATAGGATGAGGGAGAGTTGAAACACTTATTTTAGAAACAATTTAGTAACTCTGTAAAACTGCGAAAGGATCTCAAAATTAAATTAGATTTTTGAACAGAATTTCATTTGAATTTTCGGAACATTTAGTGAACTTGGAAATTTTTCCAGGAGGAGCTCAAAATATTTTTTGGGGGAAGGGGGGCTGAGCCGCCCATAGCGCCCCCTTAGCTATGGCCTTGACTAGATACTATTTACAACTTTATACAGAATATCACAAGAAAAAATGATCGTAACGTACTTGTAGGTAAATAAACAACAATTCTCAATTGTCGATAAAATTCTTACAAAATATTAGAAGAAAATAAGTAAAAAAAAAAAGAATTGGTTCACGGGAGTATGTAAATTTTTTCTTTACTTATAAATGTATGCCATGAGATGTCAAAAAAAAGAGAAAAAATGCTCCCAATTGGTCATCATAAATAGTTTTAAATTCCATGTCAAGATGAAAATATCATTATTAAATTGTTCTTTAAAACAATGAGCTGTTATATAAAATTTTAACTATTAGTTTTCTAATTATGTAATCCATTCTTTTTTTTTTCAGAAGGGGGAGGGTGCATGGGGTTAGGGAAGCAGAGACTGGGAAGAGGGGATCATACTCCTTTCGTATCTCTGTGGAAATATTTTTGGTCAAAAAGACTGTTAATTAGTTTTGGCCAATTTTATCTATTTGGCACTTTGTTGACGAAAATCTCGATTATTTATTTCTATGTGAATTTTTTATTTACTTATAAATGTATATCCTGAGGTGTCAAAAGAAAAAAAATGCTCTCGATCGGTCATTATGAATGATTTTAAATTTCCATGTTAAGAGGAAAAAATTATCAATAAATTGTTCTTTAAAACAACGAGCAGTTAAGCTGTTATATAAAATTTTAATTATTAGTTTTCTGATTAAGTGACACATTCTTTTTTTTATGAGGTTGGCGGGGGGAAACGTATGGGATTCGGAAAGCAGTAATTGGAAGGAGATGTCTTTCGTATGTCTTTGAAAATATTTTTGGTCAAAAAAATTTTTAGTCAGTTTTGGCCAATTTTAAGTATTTGGCATTTTATACCTTATTGATGAAAATCTCGATTATTCCTATGGCCTTCCCGGCCCGAAAGAAAAAAATATTGGCCCGACCCGGCCTGACTCGAAAGTTAAAATTTCGGCCCGAGCGAAAAAAATATTGGCCCGGCTCCGTCCGACCCGAAAGTTAAAATTTCGGCCCAAGTGAATTTCTACAGGACTACGGAACATTGATTTTTACTCTTACGGAAGAATTCAAACCAAAGAAATTTATCTTAGTCTTTTTCTTTTCATGTTTATAATCTCCATTTATGCAGAAGTGCCGTAGGCTGCGATATTTATGCTTTTAATGAACCTTTGTTTAGTGTATGTAAATGTGTCAGTTATCATTAGTATTATTAATCCATATTCCATGTAACTGAGACATAAAAATCTAAAAAATGGTGTATGGTAAAAGTAAAAAATTCTAAGACAGAATCGCATTGGAAAGAAAAAATACGTTCCCTTCTTAACAGATGTAAATGTTTAACATATTTTTTTCGTGCTTATTGTTGTATTCATTTTGCATAGATGAAAAGTTTAAAAGAAATTTGCAGTTTTCAGTTTAAAAGAAAATTCCAGCATAATCATGTTTTTTTTTTTTTTTTTTTTTTTTTTTTTTTTTCATGTGTTTAACTCTATTTTAATAAGCCTGGTAATCTACGATTCTTTAAAAAGAATAAATTCTAATGTTTAATTGTAGAATAATGACGTCTTAATAGTATATGTCTTTTTTGCAAAAATTTTTGGACCAAGCCAAATTTTACTTATTTATGAACAGACTTGGCCACGTCGAGAAAAGGAATTTCATAAGGGATGATTCAACAGAAACTGATTATTTTGGTCCGTTAAGACTGGGAAGAATGAATTCAGTCTCGGCTTCGTATGAAAAAAAAAAAAAAAAAAATACGTTAAGCACGGATGGCGTTAATGGAAATCGGCCCGAAACTGGCCCGCGGGCCGGACCGGGCTCGGGCCAAGGCCCGGCCAGTGCAGATCTCTAGGCCAAAGGCTATTATCATTCTTTGCTAACAATCTATTTATGTATGTATTGAACTTCTAACTGTGTAATAGGTCTCATTAAAAGTTTGTGTTTTACTTCATAATAATCCTGGTTGCGGTAAAGTTTGATTTATCGGTCTTAATTTTACATTCATATTAAATTCATCATTAGTTATATATTAAATTAATATTATTTATCACATAATTCATAAATTCTTCATATTAAAGACATGTTAAACTAATATTATACATCACATAATACTACATTAATTTCGTAAGTTCATCATATAAAATTGGTATAAATGTTCATCGTGTACATAAAATTTACAGTATAAATTAGATACAATTATTTATTTCTCTGAACCCCCCCCCCCCTCTTTTCATCAGCTGATTAAAAAAAAAAAAAAATCCTTAGTAGTTCTTTCTTTTCTGTTTAGTTATTTTAAATCACCTGGGAAAAATAAAATTTCCTATTTTATTTTTTAAGTCACCAGACATTAAAATAATAATAATAATAAATTTCAAAATCCAGGGAGGGGAAATGATCCTCGGCGCTTTCGTGTAGCATGCTTTTATTGAAAAACATAACAATTCCCGAGTGAAGGCTATATACCTTGCCAGAATATAATAAACTTTTGAAAATAAATGAATGAATGAATTAAATAACCAAAAAGAAAGAGACATATTTTATGTCTATTGCATTCATTGTTGTTATTCTATCTGAAACAAAAACACGTCTTTTCTCTTTGGCGAATTATAACAATGCGCCAAACTGTGTTTTATGCTACAGCAACCCTGGATGGGAATCGCCAAAAGCTGCTGATACCTTATGCGTACGGATCTCTTACTTCGGCTTAAGATTTTATCTTTAGGATAGTTAAAAATTGTCGAACAAGATAACATCCGTCGGATATCACAGTTATTATTTTTTTCACTGCAGTGCATTCCTTTCTTTTTTCTTTTTCAAAATAGGGAGCAACAGAGGATATAGCGTTGATGTTGCTTCAACCATGTGAGTATTTTTTTAAGAACTCTGTTATCCTTTATGCTCCGTAAACTGGGGTTGATGGTACTTTTAAAGGTCAAAGGTCATTAGATGAATTCCTTTACGGGTGCTTTTTCCTTGAAGCAAATGATTCTTTCTTTTTTCATTTTGTGAATATTTTTTCCCGGCTTTTTTAACATATGCTAATTGTCAAATAAAATGCACATATAAACATAAAACCTGATAAAATTTGAAAGCGGAGAATTGTAGAATATGTATATTTACTTATTTATTTTTATTTATTTATTTATTTTTAATTTAATTAATTGTTTTTTATGTTCTTTTTAATTATTTTTAATTTTATTTATTTATCATTTTTTACATAATATATGCTAACAGTGATTTAGCGGAATGAAAACTATTAACATTATTTTACACAAAAGATTAATCTTATGTTCTTTATTATATTTTATCAGTCATATTTCCTTTTGCTTCCGAATTATTCTAATCATGAAACTGTACATAAAATTCGATAGCAGGCGGCCTTTTTTATTTTTAATACTTAATTCCTATCATTTTATATTACTTTTTTGATTTAATGGACGTTTGTGAAATCTCACTAAAAATTATTACTAAAAAGAAAACAAATATATAATTACCGTTATACACAGAATAATATATTTTTTTTAATTGTGCTTCATCGTAATAATATATTTTATAATTTATCTGCGACATTTTATAATGTTTCATAATTAGCGAAATGGAACTTATTATAATTATTTGACATAAAGGATGAATTATGTGTTTGTTAGGGCACTAAATTATACACCTCATCAGTGATAATTTCTATTTCTTTAAATAAAATAAATAAATAAATAAATAATAAAAAAATACTGTCACAATTATACACAGAATAATGACATAAAAAGGTGCTTCATTCTAATAATATATTTAATAATTTATCTACAATATTTTATAATGTTTCAGAATTAGTAAAATAGGAATTATTATAATTATTTTATATAAAAATGGGTTTTGTGTTCGGTAAGGTAATATACATTTTATCAGTGATAATTGATATTTTTTCGAACTATTTTAATCACAGAACTATGAATAAAATTTGATAGCAGACAATTTTTGCATTTTTAATATTTAATTTATGTTATTTAATTTTTTTTTCTTTTTTTGTATTAAAGACTTTTGAGAAATATAATAAAAATCACTAAAAACGGGAAAAAAAACACTATTAGCACTATTTTACACAGAATAATAATTACTAAAAATTGTATTTCATTGTGATAATACATTTTTTATGTATATGTAACATTGTATAATGTTCAAAATTACGATAATCACAAAAATATAGATAAAAATCAACAGCACACTATTTTTGCATTTTTCAAAATTTGTATTATTATTATTTTTTTTTCTGTCAGTGGGACACAATACTTGGAAATGGTCAAAATATGGATTTTCTTTCTTTCTTTCTTTTTCTTTTCTTTTTTTTTTTTCGTAAATATTAACTGAAAAAATATTTTCTGTAATATTATTTAAATATTTCAGTAATATAATTTAAATATTAACTTTTTTTAATTGTAAATAATTTTGACACCTCGTTTTTATCTATACGACAAATATATCGCGAGTTATTGTAAATTTTGTTAATACATCCAGCGCAATCAGCCATACAAATGAAAACTTTAAACTGATTTTTCTCCATCTTCATATTTTTATAACTTGCTGTTTAATAAATATTAAGGTTTCTTTGTTAATTTAGATAAAAGTTTGATTTTTTTTTACTTGTTATTTATGGTGCATTTAATATTTTTGTGTATGTATTTAACATTGAAATTTATGATTATTAAAAAAAATTAAATTGAAAGTTTGTTGAATTTTTTTCATTTTTTAATGTATACGACAGAAAAAAAAATCAGATAAAATGTAAAATCTCATGCATCTAAAAATCCATGCATAGTTTTATATAGTATATTATAATGAATGTGGAAAAAAAATCTAAGCAAAAATATTTATATTTATAAAAGTTGTAAGAATTTTTAAAAAGTTAAATTAAATAAAATTAAATTAAAAAAATTAAATTTTAGTAAAATAGGCTGTTTACGTTTATTATTATTATTATTATTTAATTTTTAGAATTAAGTACTGTGTCACTGCATGTATTGCAGTATTATCCAAAATTAGAAAAAAAAAAGTTTCAAACGTACTGTGCCCCCTTACTCAACATTTATTATATATGTTAAAAATCATCAAAACTGAGATAAATTTAACTTTTTCAAAAAAATGTATAACCGACTCCAAAGAAAGCGCTAAAAAGAATTAAATAATTCTATAAAATTCTCTAATGACAAATCGTTATCTAATAACCACACATTGACTGTCATGTACCGGTATAAAACGGTTAAATTTAATATATAAAATTTAATATCCACCAAACATAGATTTTCCAGAGAATATTTTTTACAAGAGATTAATTTACATATTTTTGATTTAATTTTTGAATATATACATATAAAAAGTAAGGAATTACTTTTTGAAGTTGGTGCCAAACAATCATAATCGATAATGATTTCCCGATTTTATTTATGGTATATATCCACAATTCTTACTATATTTAAGATAGTTTGGCACCAACTTCAAAAAGTAATTCCTTACTTTTTATATGTATATATTCAAAAATTAAATCAAAAATATGTAAATTAATCTCTTGTAAAAAATATTCTCTGGAAAATCTATGTTTGGTGGATATTAAATTTTATATATTAAATTTAACCGTTTTATACCGGTACATGACAGTCAATGTGTGGTTATTAGATAACGATTTGTCATTAGAGAATTTTATAGAATTATTTAATTCTTTTTAGCGCTTTCTTTGGAGTCGGTTATACATTTTTTTGAAAAAGTTAAATTTATTTCCTACTTTTTAGTTATTTATACCGTAATACATAATTATGTGTACTGACATATGATTGCTCTTTGCAACGCTGTTACTGTTTGATTGTCAACTTTTCAAAAGACACTTACAATATCGGTTAGTATCGTTGTGAATCTTTAGGTTTTCTGGATGTGGTAACTTCTTCAGATCTGGCACGACGAAAAGCTACCGCATTCATGAAATCTTAAAGTCAACATCTAATCGTACGGACATAGGAAGTGGTTATCGAAAGGTGACAATGCCTCAAGTAAAGTGTCCTTAGGCCAGCCACACACTAGTGAAACATTGAACGAAAAAACGTGCGACATGCGACAATTTCATCCTGATAACAAAGAAAAAACCGGTTTGGCTGCGTCATGTTGCACGATTTTTGCCACATGTCTTTGTAGTGTGTGGCGGGGCTTATACATAAGCGCGCGGCAAAGCGCTTCCATATATGAGTAAACAGCAAAATGATTCCATGTATCAATGAATAGTAAAACGCTTTTCTAGTATAGTCAAAAGTACTCCCCCTTCAGTCAGAAAAAGCAAAAGGAAAGATTTTAACAAAAATCGCTCTATGATTCAATAGATAAACAACAACAATCTAATTCCTATAAATGCAGTAAAGGAATCGGAAATGAGCGGTGATGATTCGACGAGGAATCCGAAAATCATAACCTGTACTTGGCTGCATCTATAACAGAGTGACAGCATCCGACAGCAATACTTTTTTCACGGACGCTTTTGTCCCAATTGAATGTTAAAAATTTGAAACTCACACCACCGCTTTTATGGAAAACGATTATTTCAGCCTATCATGGAGCATTCTCATGGGTCAAAAGACAAATATTTTATAAAAGCGGAGGAGTGACGATGCAGCAAAAGGGTAAAATTTTTTACAGTGTATGTATGAGATATTCCATAAAAGGGACGGAGTGACATGCAGCAAAAGTTAAATTTTTAACAATGTACCGCAATGCTAGGTATTTTCTATTATAAATTTGATGATGATTTCCTGGTAGAATTCGATTGTACGCCGAATGATCCTTTATTTCTACGCAGACATAAATACATAATCCATATTATTTTATAAATAAATTCGTGGACATACAAGGACAAGATTGCACAAGGAAATATTACGACACAAGAAAAGTACAACCGGGAGCTACACATAAAGAGTCCGTGCAACGGAGCCAGTGGGATTCGAACCCACAATCTCCTACGCTCTCAAGGGACTAGCAGCGTGGTGTCTTAACCACTCGGCTACAAGGACCCCCTTGATGACTCATTTTTGTCCAGAATCTTTTCAATCAGTCGTATACTGTGCTCCATGTGTCGTCATATTCACATCGAGGAATTCTACATGAACAAAAACTGAAATCATTCTGGTGTCTAATCCGGTAACCAAATCTGAATCTAAAGATAATTTTGTTACGCGTATCTATGCACTTTATTTTGCATTGATATGTAGAGATAATTTTGTTTCGCGTATCTATGCACTTTATTTTGCATTGATATGTAGAGATAATTTTTTCCTCCGGAGCGAAATACATATATACTAAAGGATTTCCATCTTTTCAACAACTTAAGGATATCGATTGGAATCAATGTCTATTTCCGCTTTAGTGGATGCGAGAACTTGTCCATTTAAGCTTTAAAATTTCGGAAATTTATCGCATTCAGCAAACTTTTAGGTCCCACACTAGGCACAGAAAAAGACCCGAATGATAATGTGAAGTCTATGGGGTCGTTCTTTTCAAATATCTCGCTCAAATTTTAAAATTTTTACGTGATTTTTTTTGCATAGGATAGCTGAGGATATTCCACAACCGACCTAGTTTTTATTTTTTCAATTTTGGTTTCAGATTTTTTTTTTTAAATATTTTAAATTTCAAAACCGGTTTAAACGGTTCTGAAATTGAAACTATCATTATATAAAACATACATAAGCAAAATCGAAGAAGTAAAAACTAGGCCGGTTGTAGAATATCCTCGGCTATCCTATGCAAAACTAGTTAGATGCGTCAATCCCAAAACTTTCTTCTATCTCATAAGTACATTTTAATATAAAAAAAAGCGTGCTGACCCCAAAGTTACCCACTATCGAATTTCCTCGAACATTTGACCTAGCCTAATGAGATTCTGGTATCCGAAAAGCCTAAAACGCAAACTTTAATTAATATTCTGAGAAAAAGAGCTTAATAGTGCCTCATGTTGGGTAATTTATACTAAAACCAAATAAGCATCTATTTATGTCAAGATCTAACAGAATCTGAAATTTGATGGAATTTCGTCCATTAGTTCTTGAGATATAGTTATAACAAAAAATTTGCAAAACGTTGCACAGCAACACCATATCTTGAGCAATTTATGCCAAAACGTAAAAAAAGCGTCTAATTATGTTATGGTGTAAAAGAATCTCAAGTTTGATGAAATTCTGTGCATTAGTTCTTGAGATATAGCTAGTTAAAAAAAACCGTGTAAAATATAGCACAGCAGCACCATCAGTTGAAGTATTTATAACAAAACTTAGTCATCGTGTAATTATGTTATATGTCATTTTGTAACAAAATCTGAAGTTTGATGAAATTCTGTGCGTTGGTTGTTAAGATATAGCTATCGGAAAAATCGTGCAAAATGCAGTATAGCTGCACTACCTGTGCCAAGGTTAATACCAAAATGTAATCAGCGTCTAATTATATTATATATTCTAGTGCAACATAATCTAAAATTTGATGAAGTTCTCTGCATTAGCTCTTGAGATATAGCTATCGTAAAAATCGTGCAAAATGTAGCATAGCAGCGCCACCTATAGGGCAATTAACACCAAAACCTTATCAGCGGCTATGTATCTCAAGCTATCGCAGAATCTGAAGTTTGGTGACATTCTGTGCATTAGTTCTTGAGATATAGCTATCAGGAAAATCATGAAAAAGTGGCATAGCAGCGCCACCTGCTGGCCAATTTACACCAAAACTCAATCAGAGTCTATGTATATCAAAGGGTCACAGAATCTGAAGTTTCGTGAAATTATGTGCATTAGTTCTTGAGATATAGCAATCTTGAAAATCATAAAAAACGTAGTATAGCAGCGCCACCTGCGGGCCAATTTTCACCAAAAACCAATAGGCACTAATTCATATCAAGGTCTAACTGAATATAAAATTTTATTAAATTTCGAGCATTAGTTCTTGAGATAGAGCGCCCACAAATTTTTTGTCACATACAGACTGACAGACGGACAGACTCACAGACAGACATTTTCTAAAAATAGTCAAAACGTGTTCAAGACCTTCTAAAACGTATAAATCCGTCGAAAACCGGAAGTCGAAAATTTTCATGAATCCAATACTTTCTTCTTGTAAAGATAGAAGAAAGTAAAAAATCATGTAAATATATTAAAATTTGAGCGAGATATTTGAAAAGAACACACCCATAGTCTTTACACTAACATCCGGGTCTTTTTCTGAGACTAGTGTAGTGCCTTAAGGTCCACATTGAAATCTACAGACTTCGTAAATGGACATTGAAAAGCTGACAATCCATCAGTATACGTTATTGTGAAAAATTACCTTTGTTTTTAAAGCTATCTATTTTCTGACTAATGAGAGCGATCTAAAAACGTCTATGGAGCGTTTTCATTGGTCAGAAAATAGTCTTTAAAAACAGAGGAAATTTTTCAAGATATTTTAAACAGGGTACATTGATAAAAATTTGACCCTTTTGCTGCATCGTCCCTCCACCGCTAATATAGAAAACGATTACTTCAGCCTATTATGGAGCATTCTCATGGATCAAAAGTGAGATATTCTATAAAAGCGGGGTATTGACAATGCGGCAAAAGGGTCAGATTTTTTACAGTTTAACACTAGAACGCCCGGAAATTCTACTCAAGTTTGAAAATAATATTTCTCACCAGAATTTTTATTCAAAATTATTTAATTGATTTATTTAACGTAAATTTGCGTGGATTAGATTTAAATTATTTCAAGAAAATTTTTCTGGTTCGAATTGAAATTTAGTTACATGATTGGAGTCGAATCGACTCCATCCGGGCGTTCTAGTGTTAAAGTACGCTTACACAATCAGAGCGCGTTAAGTTGCTTCTATGATTCAATGCATAACAAAGTAATTCTAAATGTTCGTATGTATTAAAATACCCTTTTCAGTCATAAAAACTAAAAAGGAAGATATTATCAAAATCACACTATGATTTATCATGCGTCTATATGAATGTAGCAATATTTGAAGATAAGACTGGTCTTTGATAAACGCGATTTTCCAAATTACAGAAAATTTAAGAATTTTTATTCCAGAACTTGGCGGTAGTAGCCTGAATGAGTTTCTTTTATGGGTAAAAGAAGTTGACTAGCTTAACTTTAGTGGTAAGCTTGTCAAAAATTTTCTTCATTTATATTTGTACAAATGTAAATCTAGCACATAGCAATGTAGTTTAATCACTTTGTGAATCCGGCATAACAAGCACCCTGATACACAGACACTCTTGCTTTAACGTGTAAGGCTCTTTAGAGATGATTTTCAGCTTTTCGATATAGAATTCTCATGTCTGGATCGATGTGGATCTTTCAATTTGGTGGATACGAGAATTGTTCCAGCTAAGATTTCGTATTTTGGAAAAAAACTAGCATCTCTACAACAGTGGTTAGGATCCAGAAGGATTATTTGCGGTTAAGCAAAACAAGATTGACCAATCATAAGCCTTCATTTTTGAGAACTTTTCATTGTTCGAAGGAGAGAGTCTGGAATACATGAAGTGAAAATCTGCTATCGACACTGTAAAAAATTTGACCCTTTTGCTGCATCGTTACTCCATCGCCTTTGTAGAATTTCTTTGTTTTGACCAATAAGAATGCTCCATAATAGAGCGAAGTAATCGTTTCCTATAAAAGCGATGGAGTGACGATGCAGCAAAAGGGTTCAATTTTTTACAATGCAAGCAGTGCTAAAAATTTGTATCCTTTAAATGTGCAACGATGCTACTGAATTCCAAACTGTCGATCACAGCGACATCTGCGGCATTTTCGTGATACATTATCTAGACTAGCAATAATTCTTGCATTTTTAGAAAATGTCCTGCAGATGTCGTTTCTATCTTTAAATTTCATTAGCATTGTTGCACATTTAAAGAATAGAACATTTTAGCACTTTTTTTTAAGTGTTACAGAAGGCGTGTTCAGCACAACTTACCGGTTACTTACCGACCACTTACCGATTGCAGACAAGTACGAAATGAAAATCAAAGCGAAGTGTGACGTCAGCTACAATTCAACAGAATAGTTTTCATTGATGCCACAATTTTCTTTCGTACTGCCCTACAATCGGTCGGTAACATTGGTTACTTTTGTAAGTTGCTCTGAACACGCCCTGAGATAGCCGATTTCCATACTATATCCCCTAGATGCTATATTTACGGTTTCTTGCATAAGAGAACTTGTCCGGAATCCAGGTAGAATTTGCACTGTTAGCGAAACCAGATTAACGAATAAGAAGCCTGAATTTTAGCAAATTTTTCAATGTTTTAAATAAATTTTCTTGTTAATAAATCTCGTTTCGCAAACAGCGCAAAATTTATGTGAATCCTGGCCCTCGTCCAGTTAGGATTTTGCACTTTGAACACTGTTAAAAATTTGAAACTTTTACTTTATCGTCAATCCATCGCTTTTATAGAAAATGATTACTTCATTGTATTATGGTGAATTCTCATTGGTCAAAATAGAGATATTCCATAAAAGCGGTGGAGTGACGATGCAGCAAAAACTTCAAACTTTTAACAGTGAAAAGATCGTGTGTCTATGTAAGTGTAACATAAAAGCATGCAAAATGAACACTTCTAATTGGTCGATTGCTTCAAAATGAATTTGAAATTTAAAGTTTTTATTTTTTAAAAAGTTCTAATTATCAGATTTTTATGAAATTTGAATGGGACCACATGGGCCTCATACGCTTTCAAACAAAAAAAGAATTATCAAAATCGGTTCATATTTGCAAAAGTTATGCGTGAACAACAAATACATACAGGTCGAAATCATAACCTCCTCTTTGAAGTCGGTTAAAAACGAATAAATTCTATCATTAACTTTCAAAAGAACGAGAAAATTAATTTTGAGGATTTTTTTTTTTTTTTTTTTTTTTTTGTGTGTGTGTGTGTGTGTGTGTGTATGTGTGTGTGTGTGTGTTCGTGTATATTTTATAATATCTGTTATAATAAATTATCATAAATAATTAAATTATTATAAATATTATCTGTTTTATAATATTTCCGATTTAATATAGTCAGAAAACTACGGATAAAATTCAAAATGCTAAATGTCACTTAACGAAAATTAAAGTAAGATGAATACTTTTGCATTTTTATAAATTCGTATTTTTTTTTCTGTTAAGCAACTTTATAACATATGCTAAAAATCATTAACAAAGATAAAATAATTAATTTCATGAATTTTCAAAGAATGCAAAGATTAAATTTTAGGTTTCAGTGTGTTTATATATTTTATAACTAATCTGTTATATATTGTTTCCGATTTAATTCAATCATAAAACTTTTGATAAAATTCAATATGCTAAAAGTAACTTAGTGGATAATGAAGTAATATTAATATTTTTGCATTTTCAAAAATTCGTATTTTTTCTGTTAATCAACATTTATGGTATATGCTAAAAATTACTAAAAAAGATAAAAATAATAGAAAACTTTATCATTATTTTTTCAAAGAATGAAAAGATTAATTTTGAATTCAATTGTGTTCATATATTTTATAATTTATCTGTTACATAATATTGTTTCGATTATTGTTTCTACTAATTCTGAATTACTATAGTCACAAAACTATAGATAAAAGTCTTTAGCATACATTTGTTGCATTTTTTAATATTTTATTTATATTAGTTTATTTTTAAAATAATATAAATAAACACTAAAAAAATTAATGATAACAATTTTCATCGCACTTGATAAGGTAATTTTTAATGTATATTATAATATTACTAATATATATAAAGTTTATTTATATTAGTAAAAATTGCCATACCACGGGCAATGGAAATTGTTATCATTAGTATTAGTATTTTATATTTTATCGTGATATTTTCTATTCATTCTGAATTACTATAGTCACAAAACTATAGAGAAAAATCTATAGCATACATTTGTCACATTTTTTAATATTTTATTTAAATTAGTTTATTTTGCTTTTTGTTGTGAGTGAGGGCGGGGGGAGGGATTTTGTAACATACGTTAAAAGTAACCAAGTGAAAGGAATATAAATTATTATAATTATTATTTTATTTATACAGTATTAAACGATTAACTTTTATATGTCGTTATTTTAATATACTTTACATTTTATCAGTGATATTTTCTATTGATTCAGAATTAATATAATTACTAAAATATGTAATAAATTTTAAAGCAAACAATTTTTGATTAGTTTTTGATATAATAACAATAGTTATTATTCTTTTTTGTGGATTTTCGTAATATACGGTAAAAACTACTAAGCAGGATAGAAATTACTATAAAGAAATCAAAAATTATTATTCATTATTGTATTATTCATTATTATGCTTTTTGTTATGAGTGAGGGGGGGAGGGATTTTGTAACATACGTTAAAAGTAACCAAGTGAAAGGAATATAAATTATTATAATTATTATTTTATTTATACAGTATTAAATGATTAATTTTTATATGTCGTTATTTTAATATACTTTACATTTTATCAGTGATATTTTCTATTGATTCAGAATTAATATAATACTAAAAACAGGAATAAATTTTAAAGCAAACAATTTTTGATTAGTTTTTGATATAATAACAATAGTTATTATTCTTTTTTATGGATTTTCATAATATACGGTAAAAACTACTAAGCAGGATAGAAATTACTATAAAGAAATCAAAATTTATTATTCATTATTGTCAAACAATTATTTTGTAATTTATAAATGATTAATTGTTATTAGAATTGCAATAATCACAGAACTATAGATGAAAATCTATAGAACACGATTTTATGTTTTCAAATATCTTATTTAATTTATTTTATATCGTTGTTGTTGTTGTTGTTTTTGGGGGGAAAGGGGTCAATGAACTTTTATAATATGTACTAAAATATATTAAAACGAGTAGAAATTATTATTATTATTATTAATATTTCATACCGCAATAAAAGATTAACTGTGTGTTTCAATATGGTAATATATTTTATTAATAATATTTTCTATTCATTTGGAATCAATATAATTACAAAAATATTGCTAAAATACTGGAGGAAACAATTCTTGAATATATATATATTTTTTATATCACTATTATTATTATTTTAATACGAATTACTTATCTGTGATTAGTTTCTGTTATGCTACAATTATTATAGTCACAAAACTATGGATAAATGTCTATAGCACGCGATTTTTGCATTTTAAAACATTTTATTTGTGGTATTTTATTTTGCTTTTTCGGGGATTGGGATAATGGACTTTAATGATACTTGCGAAAAAATAATGAAAATGAATAGGAAATGTTATTGTTATTATTAGTAGTATTTTATAAATGATTAAACTATTAATTTTGTCTTTCATTATGTTAATATATTTCATATTTTAAGATTGATATTTTCTTTTAAATATATGAGTTAAATTCTAAATATTTTTCACATAATTTTATTATTTTTATTGTTATTATTAATATTTCAACGAATTTTTATGATATGCACTAGAAATTACTAGGTGGAATTGAAATTATTGTTATTACTTTACATAAAATTGAAAAAAAAAATCTGTTCTGTATTTCATTGTAGTAATATACTTTGCATTTCATCAGCGTTTAGGACCGTGCTGATTCACTCTAACATAGTCCTAAATTTCATGCAAACATTACCTAATCTGATGTTGTATCAATTTGTGAAATGATTCACTAGCGTAGACACATTTTGGAAAAACTTAACCAAAAGGAAATATATTAAATAAAATTCACATTACAAGTCGCGCACCAACGTGCGATAATACACAGTAACAGAAGATTTAACAGCCGCTCAGCACAACTAGCACGACAGTCCGAATGTCCACTGAAAAATACATTTTATTCCCGCTCATCGCAGGAACGGTTCAGTCAAGTTTACAGTTACTGTCCGTCCTAGCAAAACCATGGATGCAGACAGTGGAGTCGACCATGGATGCAGTCAAAGAATGGAGTGGGCTCTTCTGAAACCCTTGAGTTGGTGAATGTCAGATCCCCACAGTAGCCCCCCCTGAGCAATAGCGAAACAATTTCCACTATCAGAGGTATCGAGGGTTAAATCTGACATGCCGACCAGCACGTGTAGTTACAGTTGCACGTTTAAAAACTGGAATTCCTGCTGGTTTTGTTGGTGATGCTGATGTTGACATATCGAGGTCACTTATAGGTTGCTTTTCTGCCTGCTTAGGGATGGAAGGCTGCTCATCATCAGAACACAAGAAGGCGGGTTTCACCCTGTCAATATTTACAGTCACAGTTCGACCGTTGATTTGCAGGGAGAAATTTTTACTGGACCTTTGTAGCACTTTGTAAGGCCCCTCAAATGGAGGTTGAAGGCTCTTCTTCACCCCATCCCTGCGCAGAAACACATGAGAGCATGACTGGAGGCTTTTGCTGACAAAAATTGGACGGTCAGCTGTAGGCCGAGAAGTGGCTGGGCGTAGGTGTTGCATAACCTCACGTAGCCTGCCAAGAAAATTGATTGGATCAGGTGTGTCAGCTGCTGGAACGAGGAACTCTCCTGGCAGGGCAATGGTAGTACCATATAACATTTCAGCTGCCGTTGCCTGTAGGTCATCCTTCCATGCCGTCCGTATGCCCAGGAGCACTGATGGCAATACCTTGGTCCATTCTATGGTGCTATGGGCCATAATTGCAGCTTTGAGTTGGCGATGGAATCGCTCTACCTGTCCATTCGCTGCCGGGTGGTATGGAGACGTGTGGATTTTTGAGATGCCCAGGAAAAGATTCAGTGCTGAGAACAGAGATGACTCAAACTGAGAACCTTGGTCAGTCGTCAGACGCAAAGGTGGTCCAAAACGGGCAATCCAACCAGCATAGAAGGCTTCTGCAACACTCTCTGCAGTTGTATCAACTAATGGAATGGCCTCTGGCCACTTGGTGAACCGGTCGATACACGTTAAGCAAAATCGAAAACCATTAGATGGTGGCAATGGCCCAATTAAATCTATGTGCACATGCTGGAATCGGGCTGACGGCTGTTCAAATGTGCCAATAGCACTTTTCGTGTGCCGGTGAACTTTGCTTCTCTGGCAGGGGATGCACGACCGCACCCATAATGCAATATCTTTCCGCATTCCAGTCCAAACATAACGTTCAGCAATCAGTTTCTGTGTAGCTTTAACACCTGGGTGGGATAGCTCATGCAATTTACGAAAAACTATTTTCTGCATCTCTGTAGGCACAAAAGGTCTAATGCGACCTGTAGAAATGTCACATTGCAGCTCAATTGCTGAATCACCTACTGGCATTGGCTGAAATTTTAAATCAAAGTTACTTTGTTTAGCCTGTTGCAGGGCAATATCCGTTGCCTGCAATTTAGCCATTAACTCCAAATCGACCACACCAGACTTAATGGATGAAATATTAATTCTCGATAGAGCGTCAGCTACAACATTTTCCAAACCACTGATATGCTGTATGTCTGTAGAAAATTGGCCTATAAAATCAAGCTGGCGAGTTTGTCGAGGTGAGCTCTTATCAGCTTTTTGTCGAAATGCAAATGTCAGTGGCTTGTGGTCAGTAAAGATCGTGAAGTTACGACCTTCAAGCATATGTCTAAAATGCTGTACAGCGGAGTATACCGCCAAAAGTTCACGGTCATAAGCACTGTACTTTTGTTGTGCAGGTGACAGAGATTTTGAAAAAAATGCTAAGGGTTGCCAATTGTTATTTACCTGCTGCTGCAAAGCTGCACCCATTGCAAAGTCAGATGCATCGACAACAATTGACAGAGGTGCATTTGGCATGAAGTAAGCCAAAGTAGCAGCATTTGCCAGCCCTTCCTTGCTTCGTACAAAAGCATCATTGGACTCTGCTGTCCACTGAATGACACTTTTATCATTCTTTTTGGCACCTTGCAAATATTTGTTTAAAACCCCCTGTGTGTGCGCAGCATGGTGGATAAACCGACGATAAAAATTAAGCATGGCCAGATAACGACGTAACTCTTTAATTGTTTCAGGACGAGGAAACTTTTTAATTGCCTCAACCTTATCCTGGAGCGGACTAATGCCCTCCGCAGAGATAGTATGCCCTAAGAATTTTACGTTAGATTGGCCAAAAACACATTTAGATGGATTCAAACGTACCCCATACTGAGATAATCGCTCAAAAACCATTTGTAAATGTTGCATGTGCTGCTCGTAATTCTCGGATGCCACCAATACATCATCAAAATATGGGATGCAAAATTCAAGCCCATACAATACCCTATGGATGAAGCGTTGAAAAGTGGCAGCAGCGTTGGCTAAACCAAACGGCATAAATAAAAATTCGAAAAGACCGAATGGGGTCGTGACCGCTGTTTTTTGAACATCTTCCGGTCGAACCGGGATCTGGTGATACGCTCTCGACAGGTCTAAAGTTGAAAAAATCTTTTTACCGTGCAGCACCTGTGTACAATCCTGAATGTGAGGAACAGGATAACGATCCGGCAATGTAGCAGCGTTTAACTTCCGATAATCCCCACACGGACGCCAATCACCCTTTGATTTTGGGACCATATGCAGTGGGCTAGCCCAAGAGCTGCTGGAAGGTCTGCAAATGCCAGCCGACAACATGAATTGAAATTCTTCCTTAGCTGCGCGAAGCTTATCCGGCGGAAGTCTGCGAGGCTTAGCAAACACAGGTGGACCTTTTGTTTCGATGACATGCTGCACATCATGCTTTGGGGGCTTAAGGGAGGCTGACGTATCAGTAAGGTTAGGAAATTTATTAAGTAATGTATGAAATGGCGTTCCCTCGGAGACGGTGCGTATATTGCTACTAACGGACTTATCAATTACCCCTTGCGCTTGCAAATATGTAATGGGGTCATGCAATTTTCCTTCACGTACATCAATTAGTAATCCAAAATGTCTAAGAAAATCCATGCCAATAATTGGTTGGGAAACCTCTGCTAAAATAAAGGACCAGTGGAATTCCCTGCGCAGGCCTAAATCCAGCTTTAAAAGCTGCTGACCAAACGTAGGGATAACCGTGCCATTAGCCGCAAAAAGTTGTAATTTATCAGCCACACGCGGTCTATTGCTTTTGGAAACTGGTAAAACTGAGACATCCGCCCCTGTGTCAATTAAAAACTTCAAATGAGTAGTTCTGTCATTTAGATAGAGCCTATTTATTTGAACTAAGCCGTATCTCTCAGAGTTGAGTGACGGCCTTACTGGTTTCCCTCCCATGAACAAGGTTTTCGGCATTTATGTGCTTTATCAGCAAATGTGGCATGGTACCAACATAAATTCTGGGAATCTTTTTTTTCCTTACTTTTATCGCGCCTGAACTGCCTAAAGCGATCACGGGATTTAGAACGACTAGGCCTGTTATTCCCCTGAACTTCCAACTTCTCCAAACGTGTGGAGAGTGCCAGTATTAACGATTTAATTTCATCATTACCTGAATTAATATTTTGAACCATAGGGGACGGACCATTAGCAGCAATTATCCCATCGGCCATCTCTGCTAATTTGTCCAGCGGGTCATTAGAAATTGCCAAAATTTGCTGTACATGAGTAGGTAGGCGCTGGAGAAATAAAGTCTTAAGTAAATCGTCTTTAACCTGATTACCCGCCTTACTCCGCATTTCTAGGAGCAATCGAGAAGGTTTTTTATCTCCCAGTTGTAGGCCCGAAATCAATTCTCGGATACATTGATCCTCACTCATAGAATATTGGCTTATCAGCCGAGTTTTGAGCTTCTCGTACGGCTGATCTGAAGGCTGTTCTGTAATAATATCGCCTGCGATCGCCAGTTCCTCCGGTTGCATTGATGCAACTAAATGGTGAAACTGGGTCACGCTATCAGTAATTCCGGCCAGTTTAAATTGGGATTCCAGGTGGAAAAACCAAAGTTTTGGATTAGCACGCCAAAATGGGGTTGCTTTTACGCCCACCCTCTGAATACTCGTATCGGCTGGGGGTGTCATTTTGAAAAATATTTAATACACAATTATACAAATACAACAAAAGTAATAAATTGGGGAAAAATTTATATACAGTATAATCAAGTACAAAAACCCAACCAAAAAATTGTGTGCACCAATGTTAAAATATACATAATATGAAAATATAATAAGAAGAAAATTATGAAAATAAAAGTTTGGGCATATGATATGAAAAATATTTCAATCCCCCTAAACATACGACACGATCTGGCCAGGCTTAATTATAAAATTAACACAATAACTGCATGGTACCCCGCATCTTCAAATATTATTACACAAACAACAAATACCAATTTTGATAAATTTTGAAAAATTGTACTTGACATTATGCCTCGTGACACAATATTAAATACAAAAAAATAAAATAAAGCCACATGCGCAAAACTTCATGATAAATTATGATAAATGATACGGGTAATCAAAAATACACACACAGAGGTAATAAACATTGAAATCATCTAAAGATACGACTCACCGTCACCAGAATTGGAGAACTGTATCACATGCCAGCAGGAAATAAATACAACACACTACTTGAAAACTGGAGATCACTAGCAGGAAATATACCCATTTGGGTCACAACTGTCCTTTATAATTCACAAATGCGGCCATTTTTCGACCGATGAACTCGGATTGCTTTCACACGAAAAAATGTTCAAATTCACTCACGATGTCACCACTTTAGGACCGTGCTGATTCACTCTAACATAGTCCTAAATTTCATGCAAACATTACCTAATCTGATGTTGTATCAATTTGTGAAATGATTCACTAGCGTAGACACATTTTGGAAAAACTTAACCAAAAGGAAATATATTAAATAAAATTCACATTACAAGTCGCGCACCAACGTGCGATAATACACAGTAACAGAAGATTTAACAGCCGCTCAGCACAACTAGCACGACAGTCCGAATGTCCACTGAAAAATACATTTTATTCCCGCTCATCGCAGGAACGGTTCAGTCAAGTTTACAGTTACTGTCCGTCCTAGCAAAACCATGGATGCAGACAGTGGAGTCGACCATGGATGCAGTCAAAGAATGGAGTGGGCTCTTCTGAAACCCTTGAGTTGGTGAATGTCAGATCCCCACAAGCGATATCTCTTCAAAATTAATATAATCATAAAGTTACGAATAAAATGGTATTTTGAAAAGAATTAAGAAATTAATTTTGAATTTTATTGTCGTAATAAATTTTACATTTTATCAGTGGCATTTTTTTATTGCCACAGGATTAATATAATCCGAAAATTACGGATAAAATTCTAAAGCAGGTGATTGGTAGTACCTAGGGTTTTCTTGTTGTTGTTGTTTTTCAAATATACATATGTATATGTTTAATTATGATGTACATGTATGTTTAAAATCGCTAAGCAAAATACAAATTATTGTTACTGTTTTACATAGATATAAAAAAATATGTATTTTTGATTATGGTAATATATTTTATGTTTAGCATTTCTTCATAAAACTATCGATAAAATTCTAAAGCTGGCAATGTTTTCATGATATTCTTCATTAAATTTTGTTAATGATTTAAAGAGAGAGAGAGAGAGAGAGAGAGAGATTAGAAATCATTAAACACGATAGAAAATTAAATAAGCAAAAAAAGGTATAATTAAAACGTTAATTGTGTGTTTTGTATTGCCGTAAATCTATATATTGTTAAGCTTGACTGCTAATAATATCCTGAAAACTATGCTAAAACAAGTAATTTTTACAAAATCTTTTTTCCTCAATATGTGCTAAATTTATTAAGCAAAGTCGATAAAATTATTTAAAAAGTTTTAAAGTGAGCGATTTTAGCATAATTTGTAGCATGCATTTTTGTTAATAAATATTTTAAAAACACATTACAAATCACTAAGCAGCAAAGAAAAAAGATAAATGTAATAAGAAAGCAATAATTTTGTGTTTCCTCATAGTAATTTGTAATATGTTTTGTTTTCCACCAATAATACATTATATTACTTCTTTATTAACAAAATAAGAAATATACAAATAAAATTTTAAATCAGACTATTTTTTTATGTCTTTAATAAAATATACTAAAAATCACCAAGGAAAATAAAAATCATTATTATTATTTTACATACAATTAAAAAAAATAATTTTATAATTCATTGTAATAAAGTTTACTATGTTTTACACTGCTTGAGAATTTATAAAATTGTAATGAATAAAAATTAAAAAATATACTGGACCATCTTTGCATACTTTTTTATTCTATATTTTTGTTAGCTAATTTTTAAAAACTATGTTTGAAATCACAAAACTGTACAAAAGTATAAATAAAAATTTTACGTATAATTAAAAATTAATTTTGTGTTACATTAATGTAATATGTGTTATATTTCATCAATGATATATTTTATTAATTTAATATTAATAAAATCATAAAATTATGGCGAAATGCTAAAGTAAACTATTTTACAAGGTTTCTTTTTGTGCATGCTTTTAATGTATTTTGTATACGTTAATGTATAGTGTATATGCTAAAAAAATCGTTGAAAAAAATATCATCAAAAGTTTACATATGATTAAAAAATAATAATTTTATGTTTCACTGTGACGGAAATTTTCATATTTTAAATTCCTTCATGAAATTATGAGTAAAATTTCTAAACAGGCGATTTTTGCATTAATTTTTAATGCTAATTTTTGTAACGGCTATTTGTTCTCAACTGCTCTGCTCAACAAACGCAAAACGATTTGACACATATAAAAATTCATTTTTTCGCGGAAATATATAAAGTTGGAAGGGCTGATTATTTAAGCGATTTGGTATCGAACTGCGTTTTTCTTTTTCTTTTTTTTTTTTTTTTTTTATCAATAAAATACCTATTGAGTTTTAAGCGATTTTGAACATGCGACAAACACGTTTTTCAATCCAGTTTCAGTGATTATTTTTGTTTCGCGCGGAAAATCGGTTCAAAACGCCCATTTCGACATTATTTTCTTAAAATATATTGCGTTTGCAAAAAAAAAAAAAAAAAAAAAAAAAATAAAATAAAAAATAAAAAAAAAAAGAGGTGGGGGGGTGGGGGAGTGACTGCGATTAGATAGTTTCTGAATAACATCGTCTGCTAGTTTCATGCGTTTGCGAACAAAAATATGTTAAAATTTATTTCATAAAGTTGCCTTTTTTGATTTAACCCCCTGACTGCCCAGCCAAAGGGTAATATTGTAATGTTATTTTCTCTGTAATTTATTAAAAATATAAAAAAAGATGTTTTTTCCAACCTGATGCAAAATACGTTATTAGTATCGGTGTATAATCTTTGATAGCATCAATCCTAACTTAATTTTTCAGAACTGGGTTTTATTTGTGGAATTATACTAATTTAAATATTGCTTATGTTGCAATGAAACCTGCAGCTTAGTGTATGAAAAAATCAGCCGGCGGCAGTCAGGAGGTTAAGAACAGCCTTAATGATTTTTTAAATAAACAGATTAGAAATCACTAAACATGATAATATGTTATGTTTCATGAATGATACATTTTTTCTTCAGTATTTATAAAATCTTAAAATTATGGATAAATTTAAACTTCGGATTTTTACTTATATATCTATAGCTATGTTTACCTAACTCCATGTGGCAAGTTATAACACACTAGCTGTGTGCCATTACTTACTTTAAAGATTTATTGCTACAAACATTTTTATTTTCAATTATTTTATTATCACTCATTTTCTCATAGTTTTTAAGTCCTTTTTTGTGTTTTTATTTTGTTTATTGTTTATTTGTTATGCATATGTTAAAAAATCACTATACAAGATAGTAGTTATTATCATTACTTTCCATAATATTGAAAATATTTTCATCTTTCAAATATTTTCATCTTCTGATAAATATTTTACATTTTATATTGCTTCAGAATAACATAATCATAAAACTATGGATTTTAAATGTAAGATTCCAAATTAAATTATCTTTGTATAATTTTGTATCATTGCATTTTTGTTAATATGCGTTTTTTCTATCATTAGTGGATTTTTTTTTTTTTTTTTTTTTTTTTTTTTCATTTGTATTTTAAGAAGATTTTCTTATTTATTGATTTTCTCTCTTGCATCTATATTTTTCACTTTCAGTCAATACTGGCATTTCTCAAACGGAACTTATCCTGTCTTAAATGAAAAAAAAAATTATGGGATGCTATGTCACACAGTTATACTTGTTAATAAGGAAAACTGTGTGAAACGAATTCTTTTCCGGTTCCTAGTAATTCCGTCTTTTGGCGTTTTACTCTATTTCGAAAAATGTTCTCAACGTTCCAACAAGCAAAACAACAAAAATGTCATTTTTGCACAACCAAAACTTACCGAGTTATGATATTTTGAAATTCTAGGAATTTTCTGTTGCAAACACGTTTCATTGCAAGTGCAAAAAAAGAACAAAAATTCGTTAAATTCAAAGTATTATATCTCGGTAAATTTATACTATTTTGAATTTCTGTGAATTTTCTGCAGCAAACGTGTTTCTTTATAGTGCCAAAAAAGGGTGAAAATTCATAAAATTGAAAATATCATAACTCGGTAAATTTGAACCGCGCAAAGAAAGTTATTGTTTTACTTGTTAGAGTGCTTGGAAATAAAATTTATTGGACCTAAGGAACGCATAAAATTTTTAATTTCGTACATTATATATATATAAAAAACTGTTTTGACTTAAATAGTTTTTAGCTCACAGGCTATCATAGCCTGAGAGCTTATGTGCCCGTCCGTTCTGTATGTACGTGCGTAACGCGATAACTCATGATAAAAATATCCGATCCACTTGAAATTTTGTATGTAGGTATATCCTGACAAGGCGCTTCCCTGATTAGTTTTTGGAGTTCATTCGATATGTATAAGAGGGGGAACGAGAGGCTGATGCCCCCCGTTAGTTGATATAAATGGGATTTTCATGCAGAATTAAGTTTTCGTTCAAAATTTAGATTAGGATCATTCTGATGAGGCGATTCCGTGACTGTTATTAGGTGTTCATTGAATAAGTATAAATAGGGGGAACAGGGGTTCTAATGCCCCCCCCCTTAATTTATATAAATGGGTTTTTCAAGCAGAATTTTCAGATTTCGTTCAAATCTCTGAATAGTTTTGGAAGTTTAATGGTTAAGTATAAAAGAGGGGAATAACTCCTTTTAAATTATATAAATGCTAAATGGGTTTTTATTAAGAATTATCTCATTTGCTCTGAATTTTGGATATAGATTTTTTATATGATAAAGCATGTCTTTGATAGTATAGGAGGTTCAATGATTAAGTATAAAAAAAGAGGAAAGGGGAGAGCTGTTTCCCCTTCTTAATTTTTTTTTTTCGAACGGAATTAACCCTTGAAAATATAAGGCTTTAATGTGCAATTAGTATTTGTAGCCTGTGAGCTCAATGCCATCAGTTTAACTGAGCAGTATTCTTTATTAATATCATGCAGAACTAGATTTGCAATATTTTTGCAATTAAAAATATACATCGAAAGCCAGCTGTTCTGGAATCAACTATTATCAAACAACAAAATTTTCTTTAAATTTTGTAAAATGAATAAATAAACAAAAATAAAACCATTTAGGAAAACAAATTTCGTTTAATCGCTTCTCTCTGATACAATGTAAACACGCGAAATGTAATTGATCCTCATCTTCCGTATGATGCTGCAAAGTTGGCAACTTTCCAAATGGAAATGTGGTTGAATTTCTGAGAGCCAGCTCATTTGTAATTTCTTATGGATTTCTGATTTTCATTAGGCTTGGTGTTGAATTTTTCTGGGAAGGATTTATGCAACGATAGAGAAGTAATACATTATGGAATTACCAAGAGATAAAAGGGATTTCCATTTCTAGACCATTAAAAACCACAAAAACCACAAATCTTCATTGCAAAAATATTTTTAAGAATACATTTTTGTAAAGAAAAAGCAAACTAAAAAATCTTAGAATCCATTTTTAAAAACAAAATAAAAACAAAGATTATTATTAGCCGAGTTTTATCGCAGACGATAATCTTGTCATAGCATGCAATTTAATTTAATTAGCTGGTCCCCAGGGTGGGCGCATACTACTACTATTGTTATAAGAAAATGGTAACCAAAAAAGAATAGTAATCCGATATTTTCTTTTTTTTTTCTACAAAAATGGAGTAATTTAGTTGTCACTATTCAGAAATATCATTAAAAATTACAAACAAATAAGTAAATAATAATATCTCAAAAACTAATTCAATTTTTAAAATTCTGAGGTCACTATTGACTTTCTCGAATTTATGCAGATAATTGATATTAAGGGAAAACTTCATTCAAATGAACTTCACTCAAATGAAAAGACCCGTTCGGGAATGCTAATCCTATGGAGAAATTTATAAAGATATCTCGGTTGCATTTTAATATTTTTAAATGATTCTTTTTGCATTGGATAGTTGAGATTGATCTGAATGCAGGCCGTATTTTACTTTTTCGATTTTGTTTACAGATATTTTTTATGGGGGTGATTTCCCTTTCCAAATCGGTTCTGAAAATGAAAGCGTTCTCGTAAAAAATATCTGTAAACAAAATCAAAAAAGTAAAAAACGGCCTGCATTCAGATCAACCTCAGCTATTCAATGCAAAAAGAATCGTTTAAAAATATTAAAATGCAACCGAGATATCTTTATAAATTTCTTCCATAGGATTAGCATTAGCAAACGGGTCTTTTCATTTGAGTGAAGAGGCCCCTTAATTTGTTCGCTTAGTGTTCCATATTCTAAAAGCTGCGAAATACAAACCGACAGCCATTTTTACAATATATTATATTATTTAATTTATTTATTGATTTATGAAGTTTTAAATACAATATACAATATATTTACATTACATTATATTATTTCATTTATTTATTGATTTATGAATTTTTAATTTTGTCATGGAAAATGAGCTTGAAACTAATTCTGAACTGTTTATTTTGTTTTAAATACAAATAGATTATTATTCTTCCTTAATAGAGTCGACACGCAATAGAGATACATTTTTAACAAATACATGCGTGAAAATTGTTTTAAAAACTATTACCATCAATCATGTTTACAGTTTTCAAACAATTTTTTAAAAAATAAATGCGTTTCCCTACACGAGGGTGTAAAATTACAAAGTATGCTACGTTTAGAAGTTTCAAATATTTCAGTAGCGAAATGTAATCGTCAGCTGTTGCCAACCTCTCAATGACGTCATAATAATGGACGGATAATACCCTAATAAATTAGATACTAGATTATCATTTAAATTATTTTTCAACTAACACCTAATAAAAATATAGCATCGAAATTATTTTTTTAAATTCCTTACCTACATGAAATGTTATTTCTTCGAAAGCTGTTTAAAGTTAACATCATTCGAATCAATGTTTTTCATTCATTCGCATCGTTAATTAATGTGATAAAAGTTACACTCCAATACTACACGTCATTTACGGTGTTTGCTCAAGCCGAAACTCGATCCGAAGCACAGTTATTTCTGTTAGTTTTTGCGAGTGATTATAACTATATTAAAAAATCACTGGAAGCCAAATGGATCCCTGTGCCGTACACAGATGACCATTGTGATTTCTGGACAGGAGCTCGGTTGTGCGAGGGTAATGAAAACGGGACGGAAAGTGTCAAACTCTCTTCAAATTTGACAGATGAAATGCGCATATCAGTATCCATAGACACGGTGCCAACAGGTCTTGGCTGTTAAGTAGCAAAATGAACGAGCTGTTGTTGCAGTTGTAATAATTAAAATAGTATAACTCTTAACTACTGTTAGCGGTGTCACAGACCACTGCTTTTCTCAATTTTCAGAGTTTAACTTGTAACTTTCAGTTTAAGAGGCTACTTCACTCGCGTGAAAACAGCCATCCACTATTGTTAATAATATAAAAGATTTTTTTTTAAATATTTTCGTTGCATTTAAATATAGTTAAATGATCTTTTTTTTCATTGGATAGCTGAGGTCAATCTCTACAAAGGACTTTTTTCCGATTTTGCTTACAGGCTTACTTTTTTAGGATACTTTTACTTTCGTAAGCAGTTTGGAAAGGGAAATTTATCCTCATATGGATGCAAGACCCGCCAAATCTGAGCGGTTAATGAATAACGCCGCTAATCGTTTGCGAGCATATGTAGGTTGCGGGTTCGACTTCCACTGGCTTTGTTCTCGAACCCCCTATTGTAATTCTCTATTTTTTTTTTTTTTTTTTTTTTACTGTGTTATCTTATTCCTGTATCTTAATGATGACTTAGCGGCGCTTGACAAAGCACTAATATGGAAATGCAAACGAGAATTCTAAAAAGGTTCTCCTATAGGATTAACATTAGCGGGGTGGTGTTTCTTTATAAGTGAAGTAGCTATACAGGGTGTCCACTTTCAACGGTGTCCAATAGCTAATTACTAAGCTGCTAGGCATAGGCATATAGCCCTAATTACAAAAATGTTTTAAATCAGGTAAAACAGTATTTTAAAAGTGATGTGGATCAATAAACATTCCGTAAAAAAGAAAAAATACGAAAATTAATTTTAAAAAAATCTCCGTTCCTTTAAATTATGCTTAGTAAAAATATCCTATTACTCACAAAAAGTAAGACCCCCCCCCCCCCCACACACACACAAAAAGTCCCATTCTTCTACGTTTAAAACTGACCGAGTAACAGCTGTTTAAATTTGAAGTATCTGTTTCCCTGAGAAATAGGGGTCAGTCTCAAATTTAATAGAAATATAAATAATCGTCCGTTCAATGTAAAGAAAATAATAGTTACTGGTAAAAGTAACATAACAATGTAAATTTGAAATCTATTTTCATTTTGACATATTAAAGCAAAATATATAATATAAATTGTACTAAAAAAAATAACAGAATTTTTGTTAAATGAAATGATGAAAAGCAACAGTCGCCATTCTTCACGTAATGTACAGTATACATAGATTAATTTGTAAAAGATCCTTAAAAATTAAATCGGATCCAGGGCCACCGAATTCTTTGAGTATATACCCGTTATAAGTCGAGGAATTTCAGACGAAATTTGGGAGTTGAAAATGGGGGGTCGATTTATACTCAAAGTAAAAAAAAAAAAAAAAAAATCGCAGGTAATCAACGAATTTCGGGTTTCGAATTCGCGATAATTCGAGGAACAAGTCTTTTAAGTAACAACATATTGATCTGGGTTGAAGAGAAAGATAAAAGCGAACAATGGTCATTTCTCTGTAATTGACAATAAAAAAAAATTTAAAAAAAGAACTCAACAATCGTGCTTTTGCAGTTGTTCTGCACTCATTTTCTATTGGGATAAAATTCCAATTAATAATACAGGGGTTCCTTTCAACATTTTTATCTCCTTTTTAAAAAGAGTTCAACTTGAGAATGCTTCTAATACTCGTATCTCTCCTGAATGTTCCACAACAGCAGTTGCCAAACTATGGGTCGCGACCCACTGGTGGGCCGCGGCAGTTGTTTTGATGGGTCGCTGAACAATCGAAGTTTCTCATCAAAATATATCTTTCATTCCATCCGTTTAAAAAGATATAACAATTTCAACAGAAAATAATATTTCAGGGGAAAATCCTTAGTTTCTTTCTAGATTAATATACGAACAGAATATCCAAAAATATTTAAATCAGTTTTGGGTTCCTTGATGAAATTCAACACTTCGTGCTGATAAGAACATTCTTTTCTACTTTTTTTTTTTTTATGACAAGTATTGAGACAAATTGCTTGTTAATATATATGTTCCCACATTGGTAAACATCAGTACCAGAAATCTCATTGATTATAAAGTTATGTTTTAACAATTGTTTTAACAAAGTTATGTTTTAACTTATTATGTAACAATTAAACGCATTTTTAATTATCTTTGTAGTTTGAGCATCGTTTTAATTATTATTCACTTACACACATTCAGATTACCGATTCTTGTTTTTGTTGTTAATATATCTTCCGTACGAAAATTTGCGTGAGTGTATAGAGATCGTAAAAAAACATCTATACTGATATACAACTTTATCTTTTTCGGAGGGTCGCGAATTTTTTTTTCAGTGAAAGGGGGGTCGCGTAGTTTGGGAACCGCTGTTCTACAATATAAAGAAGTACTATGTTTTAGCAGTCTAATAAAAGGCTATGTTTACCTTTGTCAATAAGGTTTTAATAGATTTTTGAACGAATTTTTTCTTGAGTTGATGTGAATAAGTTTCAAAATAGTTTAAGTTTCTTTGTTTCTACATTATTATAAAGTTTCAACTAATGTAAATAACTAATTATAAAGTTTTAACTAATATAAATAACTAATGTAAAGTTTTAACTAATTTTAAAGTTTTTTTTAACGTTGAATAATAAAAAATAAAAGATTAGGAACACAATTTTATTGATTAAATATTTTTTTTTTTTTTTTTATCCCTGATTACAAAACATTTTTCAACGTACTGTTAAAGACATGGTTCTACTTACACACGAAAATTATTTTTATCATTATTATTTTCAAAATTTCGCTTAAAAATTGGAGGGGTCTTATACACGAATATTTACCGTAACTTTGATTCTGGCAACGGCGTTTAGAGCAGACAAATTCGTGCCACGTTCAGAATCCTTTGCTTTCTAACATCTGAGATGGAGAAATATTATGTATTTGAGTTGGAGAGAGTGATATTTGTTAGTTTCCGGAGTTAAAAAGACATCCATAACTTGTTCACGAGGACACGCAAACAGGAAGTTCCGTGATATATTTAGAGGGACCCCAGGAAAAATAAACTTGTTTGCTAACAAAAATTCTCAACCGATTTATCTTTTTCGTATTTTTTTCTCACAACTCTTTCATGTGTTTTTAGTTTTTATGTATGTATATATATATTTATTTTCTTGAGGTTTCTGAATTTAATGGATTACTCTAGACACAGATAGAAACTTTATTGTGGGATGGGAGGCTATTATAAAAAAAATTATTCTTTTCATTTGTTCCCAAATTGTGAGTTGCGAACAGACTTGACAGGTCGACTGTGTCATAAAAATATGAGACTGGGCGGCAGAAAAATCTGTCAGCAGCTTTCAGATCGAAACATAATATAAAATAAGTAGGGGAGACCGGGGATGGTTGACTAATTTTTTACTAAATCATACATATTTTTTGTGTTTTCATCCATACAGACAATAAAATCGCATTAATGGATAGAAGAACTATTAAACTAATAAAAAACAACAAAACATAGTTAATTATTCAATATCATCATCATGTACAAATGCATTTTACAGAACATCAACTCTTAGTCAATCTACCCCGGAACCGGGGTAGATTGACTATATGCCCGGGGTAAGTAGACTTACGTATCAATAAGCAACAAATTATGAGAAGAGTCAAGTAATAAAGCACTATTTTCAATTTAATTGAACTCTTTACTAAAAAACCATTTTAATCAGGTACAGACATCCTTTATAAGTCTTTATAAAAACTATCAACTCTTAGTATTTAAAGTTTTTAAACTAAAATCCTCTTCAGTTTCATTTTAAGTCACACATAAATCTTTCTATAACTTCTTATGAATGTAACATATTAATTCTTATTAATGTAACAATTTAAAATTTTCTTACGCCACAAATTAAATGCACATTTTGCATTTCTCTACTTAAAAAATAGTAATTGTTAAATACTTGTATTTAGTATTTAAATTTTTATAAACTAAACTCTTCTTCAGTCTCTATTTAAATCACATATAAATCTTTGTATACTTAAAAATATAAAAAACAGACAAGTTATCAGTCTTCATTATCAGAAATACAGTGTTTGCATTCAAAAAACATTAGATTACCTCTTACACATTTGACATGAGCCCATAACTTACAAGTTATGCACTGAATTCATTGTTCGCCAGAGACACTATTGGCGTAAGATTCAGAGCATTCTAAACAAATCGTGCTCTCGTCATCTGAATCCACAGAATCGTCATTTCCATCGACGGTGTCATCAGCAACATTCATCTCATTTACTTTATCCGTTCCTTTTCCTTTACCCGTTCCTTTTCCCTTACCCTTTCCTTTTCCTTTGCCCTTCCATTTTCCTTTACCCTTACCCTTACCTTTGCTCGTTTCTTTTCCTTTTTCTATTCTGTTTTTTGTATCTTTTCTTCTTTTCTTCAAAGTTTCTTTATTCTTTTTCATATCTGTAAGATTTTGTTTTTCAGGGGTGTCTGTATATATAGTACTTTTACGTTTCCGAATATTTCTTTTATTATCTGCTGTAGCAAAAAAAAGAATATACTTATTAAGAATCGAATAAAAAGATAATTTTAAAGATATTTTAAACTCAAAATGTTATTGGGGTTGGTTGACTAATTATTCAACCAGCCCCGAAAGAAATCAGTCTACCAACCCCAAACGACATTTTAAGTTCCGATGGCATGGATAACATAAACACTGTTACCTAATTAAGAAATAACACATAAAATAATATCAATATGGACTCATAAAACACTCTGACTAATAGGCAAACGGCTAACATAAAATGTGTAGATATCAGATCAAAAAATATGCAACACGAAAATATTACTTACATGATATGAAAATAAATCAGGGGTCACTGCTCGAAAACGACGTGTGCCGGCGACGCGACGCTACCGACAACTGAGCGGGGGGCGGAGAGTGATGCGCGGCTGCGCTGGGATGAAGCAATATTCATACCGTTGGCGAGTTTTTGGCGGTTAGTCTACCTACCCCTATAGTCAACCATCCCCGGTCTCCCCTAAGGAAGTAAAAAAAAGTTTTTTTTAAAATGCTCTTTTATAGGCATTCAATGGGCATCTCGAAAATCCCGCCTCTTTTTAAAAATACATTTAAAATCCCCCCCCCCCCCCAAAAAAAAAAAAAAAAAAATCCTTTACAGTACATTCATTTTTTAGGTTGGCACTAAGCTCGATTATAAGGGGAAAAAAAAAATACGGCTTTTTTGCGCTGTGTAAAAAATGCAGACAAATGAATTTATTAAAAACTATATAATTTTTTACTTGTTTCCTTTTTTTTTAAGATAGAGAAACGAGAAAGAAAAAAAAAAGAAAAAGAAATGTTATTTAAACTATCTTTTTTCCAACGTAAATCGCAATTATTAACTGATAAATACGTTTTTTTAATAAAATATTCAATTTGCTTTCTATTTTTTAATCTTTAAAATGTTCATTGTTGCAGTTTCACTGGCTTTGGGCCTACTTTGGTGAACAATTATAGGTGAATCATTAAATACATTTTTTTTTTTTTTTTTAAATCATTGGTACACATTACTGACAACGTCGTTTCTGGCGAAGTTATTGGGAAATGTCTAAAAATCAATGAATTAAACTCAAATTAAACTGTAAACGTATTAAAATGTTGTACTGTCATCGAAAACACACTTTTTCCCATAATTTTTTTTAGTCTAACGTGTAAACCAAATACCATATATTCGGCTAGCCAGTTACTTTTTATATTTCAAAGTTTAAAGGTATTAAAATGCTACTTTTTAAAACAATTTTACATAATAATTAATAAAAGAAACTTACATTTTGATACATTTACTCTTTATAAGTAAACTTTGTACTGAAAAATAAATAAATAAATAAATAAAAACTGCTTTTCGTTATTTAAGAATGATAATTAGAAGATTTTTTTATTAATAAAATCTTAAATTTCATGGTTTATTCTACAAATTAAAACAAATATTTTAAAATCTAGGAGAAATAGTAAAAAAAAAAAAAAAAAACCAAACTTTACAGGATTATACTGTAGAACCTCTAAATAACGGACACCTTGGGAGCACAGAAATTGTCCGCTATTGGGAAAACCTCAGCGATAGAAAAATTGCTAATGAATGCTTAATGTTTCATTAGTTGATTTAAAAATGTCCTAAAACCTCTATTATATGATTAAAACAGAAATTAAAATAATTTTTAAAGCAATAAAACTAAAATAAAATTGTGCATACCTTTATCCTTTGCTTATTACATTCTTACAAAAAAAAATTGTTACAAAAGTATGCTTTTATTTGCGATTACATGTAATTTGTTTTTCAATGTGAAGTTTTAACTCTATCAGTAATTTTAATCCTTTTAAATCATCTTTTTCTAAAAGAAAAAAAAAAAGTATAATTGTTTATTGTATTTTTCTGCTTCTTAAAAGCATACAATCTACAATCATCCGAGGGTGGGGGGGGGGGATATGTAGGGGATTTTCTCCAGCTCATTCCCACATTTATCTGTGATACATTTCTTGATAAATTTATAGGATTTTTATATTTTTTCCTCGTTAAAAAATAATTTTTTATTCTTTTTTGCCAAAATTACTGTTCGCTATTCAGAATGTCCGTTATTCAGATGTTAAACATACAAAAATTAAAGTTTTGGGAGTGGGGATTTGAAAACTGTCCGTTAAATAGAGGGTCCGCTATTCGGGAGTGTCCGTTATGGAGGTTTTACTGTATACTGTTTATTTATCAATAAGAAACTAACATATAAATGAATAAATAATACAATCTATCCAAATAATGACAGATCAGGAAGAATAATTTTTCGACTCCCTTTGGTTTAGAAAGGAAGTTTTTAAATGCATCCTGGATCAATGTCTGGAGTGGACGAACATTTTTAAAGGTCTTAAACATTCAGGTTGTTCCTAAAACCTTGCAACAAACTTTCAACAAAAAATAATTTAGACAAAATAACCTTTTTTTTTTTTTTATTTTTTTTTTTTTAAGAAACGTTATCTTAATGCATTTACTCCATTAAAACCACAGTACATTCAATCAAATATATTGAGTGCGACACAAGCCAAAACTGAATTTTTATTTACAACTTTATCAATAATGAAGATATTTTAGTGATATTTGTTTCATATATTAATTTTATTTGTATTGAATGTGATAATATCATTGAAAACGACTAAATTTCCTGCCAGTGACACACTATAAATATTATCAACCGGATTCTGAATAAAATAACGTTTAGCTTATACTTCTTTAGTAATGAATGGTGGCATTTTCCAGCACTTTTCATCATATTATATTTTACAGAAATCAAAGCAAATCAGTTGAAAATATAGTTATAATACCTTCATTATTGTTAAAGTAGAAAGCAAAAAGTTTGACCTTTTCGACCTAATCAAATATACGATAACATGACCGATTAGGCCGAATACCGAATAGATACCGAATATTCGGTGCATCCCTAATTTTAGCTTATCATTAAGTAGGTTAAAAATCGATTTCAGAATACCATCATTACATACAGAATCACAGTTAAATTAATTAAAATAGCGTAATAAATCACCAAGCTGCTCAGCATTCCACTTCCGCTAATATCGTTTGCAACTTCTACAAACGTGTTTGTCTAAAAGAATGTTTGGGTTAATTCTACTCTTAGATTCTGCGCAGGATCTTTATAAAGTTTCATCAAAACGTTTTTTCAGTCACTCGTTTTCCTTGGAAGGGACAAAATAGAAAACTCTCAGAACGACAATTATGAAAGGAAACAAAATTTTAAAATAGCATTGAATAAAAATAATAAGTATAAATGTAAAAAGAGTAAAAAAAAAAAAAAAAACACATTGTTTTATAATCATTCAGTGTTCATTCAGTGTCTTGAAAATCACGCATCATTGTTTACTCCAATGCATGTTTTTTTTTGTTTTTTTTTCAAAAACACTAATTTGGTGTTGTAACCGAACTCGATTGTAAAACATTTACAGATTTTTTCTTTTCTTTTTATATTTTGTAGAAATGCTAGCAATATTAAATTATTTTAAAAAAAAATTTAAAAAATTTACATACAAAAAATAGATTATATTAAATAAAAGAGTGTAATGAAAATCACCAAGTTGCTCACCACTCCATCCACTGACTTGTCATTCCTGATCTAAGACTCCATCTCCGCTAATATCGTCTGCAATTTCTGCACTCGTAATCCATCTTTGTCTAACGATTGTTTGGGTAATAATGTGTTTAGAAGTTGGATCCTTATATCGTTCGATCAAAATGTTTCTTCATTCACTCGTTTTCCTAGGAAATGTAAAAACAGGAAACTCGCAGCAAGACGAATATTAAAGGGGAAAGAATTTTAAGATACCATTCGGTAAAAATAATAACTGTAAAATTAAAAATAGTTTTTTTTTTTTAAACATTCTTTTATAAATATTCAAGTGTTATCTTAAAAATCATGCCCTATTTTTAGTTGCATTTTATATCCCTCCCTCAAAAAATAAAATAAAATAAAGTAAAAAAAAAAAAAAAAAAAAAAAAAAAAAAAAAAAAAAAATTACAAAGCATTAATTTAACATGGGTTCGAACCCAATTAAGAAATATTTACTGCTTTTTTTTTCTTTCTTTTTCTTTTTAAGTTTTATTGAAAAAACTAACAATATTAAATTTATTTTAAAAAATTCTTTTTTACGTATAAAAATCAAGTTGAACCAGGTCAAATTGAAAAAAGAGTGTACTAAAAATCTTCCACCATTCTACTTCCGTTAACCCTTCCGTTAAGGAAAATAATTCTGCTTCTGTAATGTTGAATTCTTGCCAGAGTGTTCGAAAATTTTTTATTTGAAAACAAAGAAATGGAATTTTACAACTCTTTTCAATTAAAGTTATAAAAATAAAATTTAATTAAAATATACTGGTACAAATTTTGATTAAAATTCAGTGGGATACAATGTATACCGCCACCCTTTAAAAGGTTAATATCATCTGCAATTTCTACACACATAATCTATCAATGTTTATCTAAACGAATGTTAACGTTTCATGATAACGTTTCTTTATTCACTCCTTTCCTTGGAATTGTCAAAACAGAAAATTCGCAGAAAGGCTAATATTAAAGGGGGGGGGGGGGTAGGGAAATTAAGTAGTACAAAAATAAGTAATTAATTAAATTTACTAGACAATGATTATGCCTCAGTGTTGCCAGATCAAGCGTCCCAAAAACTAAAAGAAAAACAAAAAGAAACGAGGCAACTGTTACTACATTGAGCTATAAAAATAGAGTAAACCCTATTAAAACGGAACGTGTCTACAATGTAATCCTGCTTTAAACATAAAGATTTCATTGTCTGTACTAATAGAACACTCTGAAAATATACTTGTTAAAAGGAAACCTCTTTAGAGCAGAATTTGTCTCCGATTCTTGCGATTCTTTCTTAATAGGTTTTTAATATTTAAATAACACAACAACCTTATACAATAAATCATGTAGAAGCGAAATCGCTGGATCAATGAAACTTTTACTGTTAAAACATTATTCCGTTATAAACAAGTCCGTTTCCTCAAGATTTATTGAAAAAATTCCGTTTTAGACAACTCTCGACTATTGTATAATTGGCAGTTATTTCTGTTGAAAGTATGAAAATTTTCAATTATTGACAACATTATTTGTTAAAATTATATTTTCGTAAACGAGTTTTATGAAACGTTATGTTTATGGACCCGGCGCGGCGGGGGGTAAAAGGGTAGGATTAGACGGACCATCATTTTGTCAGTTTTTCGCCTTTTGACATTGACATCGTTGACAACTTTCATGCACGTAATCCATCTTTGTCTACACGAATGTTTGTGTCATTCTTAGTTTCTGGCATAATTCTTGGCAAGAATTTAAAAATAGTGAAAAAGGCGTATTTTTCATTCCTTTTTCTTTTAGTTTTCTTTCTTTCTTTTCTTTTTCTTTTCTTTTTTTTTTCCTTAATTTTATTTAACAGTTTTGTTCTTACATTTGAAACATTTTCTGTCAAAATGAAGAAACACAAACATAATACAGTTATAACTTTTTTTTTTTTTTTCCCGAAATTAATTATAATTTTTTAGTTTACAGCTTATGTGCCCGCCTGAGAGATTATGTGCCCGCCCGTTCTGTATGTATGTACCTGCGTACATACGTAACGCGATAACTCATGATAAAAATATCCGATTTACGTGAAATTTTGGATATAAGCTTAATATGATAAGGCGCTTCCCTCATTAATTTTGAGAGTTTATTCGATGAGAAAGGGAATGGCGGCTAATGCCCCTCCCCTTAATTTATATAAACACTACATTTATATAAAATGTAGTGTTTTTCATGCAGAATTAATAGATTTCGTTGAAATCTTAGATGTAGGATCATTCTAATGAGGTGCCTCCGTGATTAGTATTGGGTGTTTATTGCATAAGTTTAAAGAGAGGGAATGGGGAGGGGTAATCCCCTAGTCTTAATTTAGGTTTTTCACGCAAAATTTACCAATTTGCTTCAATTTTGTATAAAGGTTTATTCTGAAAAGGCGCTTCCCTGATTTGTTTTTGGAATTCACTGGATAAGTATAAAGAGAGGATAAGGGAAACTACCCCTCATAATTTATGTAAATGGTTTTTCATGCAGAATCAACCAATTTGTTTCAATTTTTGGATACAGGTTCATAGTAATAAGAAGCTTCGCTCATTTATTGTGGTGTTCTTTTGTTAATTATAAAGGGGGGGGGTACGGGCGATTATACCTTCCCCTTAAGTTAGCTAAATAGAGTTTTATGCAGAGTTAGCCGATTTGCTTTAAATTTTGGATGAAAATTCTTTCTGATAAGTAGAATTTCTGAAAAATTTTGGAGGTTTAATGGTTAATTATAAAGGAAGGAATGGGGGACAGCGTTTTTTAAATTACATAAATGGGTTTTTATGCATAATTATTCTACTTGCTTCGAATCTTGAATACAGGTTTATTATGTGATAAGACGTATCCCTGATTAGTTTTGGGGCTTCAATGATTAAGTATAAAGAAAGGAAATGGGGGGAGGGCGTAGTTCTTTCTTTATTATTATTATTATTTTTTTTCGAAATGCATTATTATATAAGACTGTAATATATAATTAGTCTGCATAGCCTATGAGCTCTATGCCATTAGTTTAACTGGACATCATTCTTTTTATTGTTAAAAATGTACTTATTTACTTATTTTATTTTTACTTACATTTATCAGTAAGAACTCAACTTAATATCATTGAGCAATATATATATATATAAGACCATTAATAGTAGACAATATTAACCAATTGAATTTATCAATAAACCAAACTGAACACGAGGAAAAATTTAAATAAATAAATAAAATGAATGTAATAGAAATTTGGTGAACCAAAGCAGAATTATCAAGCCCCAAATACTTTAGAACTACAAATGAAATGTGTTGTTTCATTTCCGTATTAGCCACACTGTAAAAAAAAAAAAGGTCGATCTACTAAAAAAAACTTTAGTGATCCTTGTAATTACTAAAAAATTTTTAGTAATCTTAGCCGGTTACTAGAAAATCTGTAAGAATTACTAGAAAAAAGTTAGCAACGAATAGAGTTAATAGTTTTATATTTTTAATAGCTCTTGCTAAAACTCAGTTGGTGTGGCCTTAATGGCATAGTGGTTATAGTAACGGACTCCAGGCTGAAAGGTCCCGGGTTCGAAACCTGCCTCCGCCAAATACACCCCGAATGTCTGTAGTGTCTCGTTAATAAAGGGATAATGAAAATCCTGTCGGAGCAGTTAAGAATGTTTAGTGCTGCCATCTATTGCGGTTTTGCCAAAAATCTTCCGCTTCAGAAGTCTGAAGGAAGCTCCTCCGCTTCGGTTGCACGTAATGGATATTAAAAGTAATTTTGGAGCTATTACTAAAATTTGCTTTGTTACTCATACTAAAAATTTTTAAGTTAGTTATACAAAAAATTCTTTTGATCAGTTTACAAAAGAAATGCTTGTTTCACTTCCAAAAAAAAAGTTTGTAATGATTACTAAAAAATTCTGTGGAATACAAATTTACTAAGAAATTTTTAGTAACCTCTTGAATTTTTTTTTACAGTGCATGAAAAGCAAAATAATACGAATTTGGGGCTACCAACACAAAAAAAAACAAAATTCATTAAAGAAATACCAAGTAATCAACAGTGGAAATGGGGGAAAAAATAAGTCAGTAACAAACTACAAAGTGGAATTAGTCACAATATATATATATATATATATATTATATATATATATATATATATTAGGGTGGGCCGAAAAAAACTTTTTTTCGATTTTCGATTATGGCGGGTGCGGAAAGGTGGCCACTGGTGGCACTCAGTTCATACAAAAAATTTGAGATTTTTTGAACATTTCCTTACCCTGCCGCAAATGGCTTGAAGTTTTGCAAAAATGTTCATTTTTGAACTTTTTTCGAAAAAAATTAAAAAATGTTAAATTAAATTTATTTTGGTTGTATTTACTTGAAAAGGCATATTTAATGTACCAAATGTTTAAATAAGATCTGATCATGCATTATTTAATATCTATGTGTATTATAACTTAGGCTATTTTTATAGCTTTTTCGCGTATAACAGGCAAAATTTGTATTTGTTTGAACCGATCGTTAGTTTCTGTATTATTTATCTCCCTTGGTCTTTTTTATTAACCGACTTCAAAGAGGAGGTTATGATTTCGACCTGTATGTATTTGTTGTTCACGCATAACTTTTGCAAATATGAACCGATTTTGATAATTCTTTTTTTGTTTGAAAGCGTATGAGGCCCATGTGGTCCCATTCAAATTTCATAAAAATCTGATAATTAGAACTTTTTAAAAAATAAAAACTTTAAATTTCAAATTCATTTTGAAGCAATCGACCAATTAGAAGTGTTCATTTTGCATGCTTTTATGTTACACTTACATAGACACACGATCTTTTCACTGTTAAAAGTTTGAAGTTTTTGCTGCATCGTCACTCCACCGCTTTTATGGAATATCTCTATTTTGACCAATGAGAATTCACCATAATACAATGAAGTAATCATTTTCTATAAAAGCGATGGATTGACGATAAAGTAAAAGTTTCAAATTTTTAACAGTGTTCAAAGTGCAAAATCCTAACTGGACGAGGGCCAGGATTCACATAAATTTTGCGCTGTTTGCGAAACGAGATTTATTAACAAGAAAATTTATTTAAAACATTGAAAAATTTGCTAAAATTCAGGCTTCTTATTCGTTAATCTGGTTTCGCTAACAGTGCAAATTCTACCTGGATTCCGGACAAGTTCTCTTATGCAAGAAACCGTAAATATAGCATCTAGGGGATATAGTATGGAAATCGGCTATCTCAGGGCGTGTTCAGAGCAACTTACAAAAGTAACCAATGTTACCGACCGATTGTAGGGCAGTACGAAAGAAAATTGTGGCATCAATGAAAACTATTCTGTTGAATTGTAGCTGACGTCACACTTCGCTTTGATTTTCATTTCGTACTTGTCTGCAATCGGTAAGTGGTCGGTAAGTAACCGGTAAGTTGTGCTGAACACGCCTTCTGTAACACTTAAAAAAAAGTGCTAAAATGTTCTATTCTTTAAATGTGCAACAATGCTAATGAAATTTAAAGATAGAAACGACATCTGCAGGACATTTTCTAAAAATGCAAGAATTATTGCTAGTCTAGATAATGTATCACGAAAATGCCGCAGATGTCGCTGTGATCGACAGTTTGGAATTCAGTAGCATCGTTGCACATTTAAAGGATACAAATTTTTAGCACTGCTTGCATTGTAAAAAATTGAACCCTTTTGCTGCATCGTCACTCCATCGCTTTTATAGGAAACGATTACTTCGCTCTATTATGGAGCATTCTTATTGGTCAAAACAAAGAAATTCTACAAAGGCGATGGAGTAACGATGCAGCAAAAGGGTCAAATTTTTTACAGTGTCGATAGCAGATTTTCACTTCATGTATTCCAGACTCTCTCCTTCGAACAATGAAAAGTTCTCAAAAATGAAGGCTTATGATTGGTCAATCTTGTTTTGCTTAACCGCAAATAATCCTTCTGGATCCTAACCACTGTTGTAGAGATGCTAGTTTTTTTCCAAAATACGAAATCTTAGCTGGAACAATTCTCGTATCCACCAAATTGAAAGATCCACATCGATCCAGACATGAGAATTCTATATCGAAAAGCTGAAAATCATCTCTAAAGAGCCTTACACGTTAAAGCAAGAGTGTCTGTGTATCAGGGTGCTTGTTATGCCGGATTCACAAAGTGATTAAACTACATTGCTATGTGCTAGATTTACATTTGTACAAATATAAATGAAGAAAATTTTTGACAAGCTTACCACTAAAGTTAAGCTAGTCAACTTCTTTTACCCATAAAAGAAACTCATTCAGGCTACTACCGCCAAGTTCTGGAATAAAAATTCTTAAATTTTCTGTAATTTGGAAAATCGCGTTTATCAAAGACCAGTCTTATCTTCAAATATTGCTACATTCATATAGACGCATGATAAATCATAGTGTGATTTTGATAATATCTTCCTTTTTAGTTTTTATGACTGAAAAGGGTATTTTAATACATACGAACATTTAGAATTACTTTGTTATGCATTGAATCATAGAAGCAACTTAACGCGCTCTGATTGTGTAAGCGTACTTTAACACTAGAACGCCCGGATGGAGTCGATTCGACTCCAATCATGTAACTAAATTTCAATTCGAACCAGAAAAATTTTCTTGAAATAATTTAAATCTAATCCACGCAAATTTACGTTAAATAAATCAATTAAATAATTTTGAATAAAAATTCTGGTGAGAAATATTATTTTCAAACTTGAGTAGAATTTCCGGGCGTTCTAGTGTTAAACTGTAAAAAATCTGACCCTTTTGCCGCATTGTCAATACCCCGCTTTTATAGAATATCTCACTTTTGATCCATGAGAATGCTCCATAATAGGCTGAAGTAATCGTTTTCTATATTAGCGGTGGAGGGACGATGCAGCAAAAGGGTCAAATTTTTATCAATGTACCCTGTTTAAAATATCTTGAAAAATTTCCTCTGTTTTTAAAGACTATTTTCTGACCAATGAAAACGCTCCATAGACGTTTTTAGATCGCTCTCATTAGTCAGAAAATAGATAGCTTTAAAAACAAAGGTAATTTTTCACAATAACGTATACTGATGGATTGTCAGCTTTTCAATGTCCATTTACGAAGTCTGTAGATTTCAATGTGGACCTTAAGGCACTACACTAGTCTCAGAAAAAGACCCGGATGTTAGTGTAAAGACTATGGGTGTGTTCTTTTCAAATATCTCGCTCAAATTTTAATATATTTACATGATTTTTTACTTTCTTCTATCTTTACAAGAAGAAAGTATTGGATTCATGAAAATTTTCGACTTCCGGTTTTCGACGGATTTATACGTTTTAGAAGGTCTTGAACACGTTTTGACTATTTTTAGAAAATGTCTGTCTGTGAGTCTGTCCGTCTGTCAGTCTGTATGTGACAAAAAATTTGTGGGCGCTCTATCTCAAGAACTAATGCTCGAAATTTAATAAAATTTTATATTCAGTTAGACCTTGATATGAATTAGTGCCTATTGGTTTTTGGTGAAAATTGGCCCGCAGGTGGCGCTGCTATACTACGTTTTTTATGATTTTCAAGATTGCTATATCTCAAGAACTAATGCACATAATTTCACGAAACTTCAGATTCTGTGACCCTTTGATATACATAGACTCTGATTGAGTTTTGGTGTAAATTGGCCAGCAGGTGGCGCTGCTATGCCACTTTTTCATGATTTTCCTGATAGCTATATCTCAAGAACTAATGCACAGAATGTCACCAAACTTCAGATTCTGCGATAGCTTGAGATACATAGCCGCTGATAAGGTTTTGGTGTTAATTGCCCTATAGGTGGCGCTGCTATGCTACATTTTGCACGATTTTTACGATAGCTATATCTCAAGAGCTAATGCAGAGAACTTCATCAAATTTTAGATTATGTTGCACTAGAATATATAATATAATTAGACGCTGATTACATTTTGGTATTAACCTTGGCACAGGTAGTGCAGCTATACTGCATTTTGCACGATTTTTCCGATAGCTATATCTTAACAACCAACGCACAGAATTTCATCAAACTTCAGATTTTGTTACAAAATGACATATAACATAATTACACGATGACTAAGTTTTGTTATAAATACTTCAACTGATGGTGCTGCTGTGCTATATTTTACACGGTTTTTTTTAACTAGCTATATCTCAAGAACTAATGCACAGAATTTCATCAAACTTGAGATTCTTTTACACCATAACATAATTAGACGCTTTTTTTACGTTTTGGCATAAATTGCTCAAGATATGGTGTTGCTGTGCAACGTTTTGCAAATTTTTTGTTATAACTATATCTCAAGAACTAATGGACGAAATTCCATCAAATTTCAGATTCTGTTAGATCTTGACATAAATAGATGCTTATTTGGTTTTAGTATAAATTACCCAACATGAGGCACTATTAAGCTCTTTTTCTCAGAATATTAATTAAAGTTTGCGTTTTAGGCTTTTCGGATACCAGAATCTCATTAGGCTAGGTCAAATGTTCGAGGAAATTCGATAGTGGGTAACTTTGGGGTCAGCACGCTTTTTTTTATATTAAAATGTACTTATGAGATAGAAGAAAGTTTTGGGATTGACGCATCCAACTAGTTTTGCATAGGATAGCCGAGGATATTCTACAACCGGCCTAGTTTTTACTTCTTCGATTTTGCTTATGTATGTTTTATATAATGATAGTTTCAATTTCAGAACCGTTTAAACCGGTTTTGAAATTTAAAATATTTAAAAAAAAAAATCTGAAACCAAAATTGAAAAAATAAAAACTAGGTCGGTTGTGGAATATCCTCAGCTATCCTATGCAAAAAAAATCACGTAAAAATTTTAAAATTTGAGCGAGATATTTGAAAAGAACGACCCCATAGACTTCACATTATCATTCGGGTCTTTTTCTGTGCCTAGTGTGGGACCTAAAAGTTTGCTGAATGCGATAAATTTCCGAAATTTTAAAGCTTAAATGGACAAGTTCTCGCATCCACTAAAGCGGAAATAGACATTGATTCCAATCGATATCCTTAAGTTGTTGAAAAGATGGAAATCCTTTAGTATATATGTATTTCGCTCCGGAGGAAAAAATTATCTCTACATATCAATGCAAAATAAAGTGCATAGATACGCGAAACAAAATTATCTCTACATATCAATGCAAAATAAAGTGCATAGATACGCGTAACAAAATTATCTTTAGATTCAGATTTGGTTACCGGATTAGACACCAGAATGATTTCAGTTTTTGTTCATGTAGAATTCCTCGATGTGAATATGACGACACATGGAGCACAGTATACGACTGATTGAAAAGATTCTGGACAAAAATGAGTCATCAAGGGGGTCCTTGTAGCCGAGTGGTTAAGACACCACGCTGCTAGTCCCTTGAGAGCGTAGGAGATTGTGGGTTCGAATCCCACTGGCTCCGTTGCACGGACTCTTTATGTGTAGCTCCCGGTTGTACTTTTCTTGTGTCGTAATATTTCCTTGTGCAATCTTGTCCTTGTATGTCCACGAATTTATTTATAAAATAATATGGATTATGTATTTATGTCTGCGTAGAAATAAAGGATCATTCGGCGTACAATCGAATTCTACCAGGAAATCATCATCAAATTTATAATAGAAAATACCTAGCATTGCGGTACATTGTTAAAAATTTAACTTTTGCTGCATGTCACTCCGTCCCTTTTATGGAATATCTCATACATACACTGTAAAAAATTTTACCCTTTTGCTGCATCGTCACTCCTCCGCTTTTATAAAATATTTGTCTTTTGACCCATGAGAATGCTCCATGATAGGCTGAAATAATCGTTTTCCATAAAAGCGGTGGTGTGAGTTTCAAATTTTTAACATTCAATTGGGACAAAAGCGTCCGTGAAAAAAGTATTGCTGTCGGATGCTGTCACTCTGTTATAGATGCAGCCAAGTACAGGTTATGATTTTCGGATTCCTCGTCGAATCATCACCGCTCATTTCCGATTCCTTTACTGCATTTATAGGAATTAGATTGTTGTTGTTTATCTATTGAATCATAGAGCGATTTTTGTTAAAATCTTTCCTTTTGCTTTTTCTGACTGAAGGGGGAGTACTTTTGACTATACTAGAAAAGCGTTTTACTATTCATTGATACATGGAATCATTTTGCTGTTTACTCATATATGGAAGCGCTTTGCCGCGCGCTTATGTATAAGCCCCGCCACACACTACAAAGACATGTGGCAAAAATCGTGCAACATGACGCAGCCAAACCGGTTTTTTCTTTGTTATCAGGATGAAATTGTCGCATGTCGCACGTTTTTTCGTTCAATGTTTCACTAGTGTGTGGCTGGCCTAAGGACACTTTACTTGAGGCATTGTCACCTTTCGATAACCACTTCCTATGTCCGTACGATTAGATGTTGACTTTAAGATTTCATGAATGCGGTAGCTTTTCGTCGTGCCAGATCTGAAGAAGTTACCACATCCAGAAAACCTAAAGATTCACAACGATACTAACCGATATTGTAAGTGTCTTTTGAAAAGTTGACAATCAAACAGTAACAGCGTTGCAAAGAGCAATCATATGTCAGTACACATAATTATGTATTACGGTATAAATAACTAAAAAGTAGGAAATAAATTTAACTTTTTCAAAAAAATGTATAACCGACTCCAAAGAAAGCGCTAAAAAGAATTAAATAATTCTATAAAATTCTCTAATGACAAATCGTTATCTAATAACCACACATTGACTGTCATGTACCGGTATAAAACGGTTAAATTTAATATATAAAATTTAATATCCACCAAACATAGATTTTCCAGAGAATATTTTTTACAAGAGATTAATTTACATATTTTTGATTTAATTTTTGAATATATACATATAAAAAGTAAGGAATTACTTTTTGAAGTTGGTGCCAAACTATCTTAAATATAGTAAGAATTGTGGATATATACCATAAATAAAATCGGGAAATCATTATCGATTATGATTGTTTGGCACCAACTTCAAAAAGTAATTCCTTACTTTTTATATGTATATATTCAAAAATTAAATCAAAAATATGTAAATTAATCTCTTGTAAAAAATATTCTCTGGAAAATCTATGTTTGGTGGATATTAAATTTTATATATTAAATTTAACCGTTTTATACCGGTACATGACAGTCAATGTGTGGTTATTAGATAACGATTTGTCATTAGAGAATTTTATAGAATTATTTAATTCTTTTTAGCGCTTTCTTTGGAGTCGGTTATACATTTTTTTGAAAAAGTTAAATTTATGTATTTTCTATGTGTTAAACGTCATATATTTGGGGAAAAGACAGCAGTATACTTCAAAAACAAATCTGGAAGGTGAGAAAGTGGTGAAGCAGCACTCGAAGCGCGCGCAATGATTCGTCGTAATACTCAGGGAGTGAAGGACGAAATAGTTGAGAGCCAAAATGCGATAAAGGATTCTTATTATTTATCCTTGCTCAGTTACCTGCGACATTTGTTCAGTGTTAACGTGAAACCCTTTTGTATTGATATGCAGAGCTTTTTGGGTCGTTTAATGTGCCATTATAGTGTTTTTGCGTTTTATTACAACGAGCTTAGAAATGGCTAGTATAAAGGGCCATGACAATGCAAAGACACGCGATAGCGTGAAAAGTAACTCTTTGGGGGCATCATGCATATTGAAAGAATTACAAATGCCAACTTATGCTGATAATCATGCACCACTATTACTGGTTGCTTCACCATGTAGAAGTTGTGACAGCAGAGGATACGAATCTCGTCATCGATAAAAACAAAGTCAGAAGAGAGAAATAGAAACTTGGAAAGAAGATACAGGCAGAAGAAGTTATTGAAAGAAGGAAAATTAAAAGCATATTTTTTGATGGTAGAAAGGATAAAAGTATTCAGAGGAAGAAAAATAACAAGCAGCACCATCGAGAGAAAGGCGAGGAACACATCACCGTGTTGTTTGAACCTGGTTAGGAATACTTGTGTCACTTGATACCTCGTTTCGTTACCTTGATACCTCGTCAGTTCAAAAAAGTCTAACTTGTGGTGACTTGGAAGATTGTATAATGATTTTGTTATTTCTTTTCCGTGACCGGAACAAGGTATCAAGCGACCCGAGTATTCCTAACTAGGTTCAAACAACACGGTGATGTGTTCCTCGCCTTTCCTTCGACAGTGCCGCTTGTTCTTTTTTTCCTCTGAATATACTTTTATCCTTTCTACCATCAAAATATATGCTTTTAATTTTTTTTCTTTCAATAACTCATTCTGCCTGTATCTTCTTTCCAAGTTTCTATTTCTCTCTTCTGACTTTGTTTTTATCGATGACGAGATTCGTATCCTCTTCTGTCACAACTTCTACATGGTGAAGCAACCAGTATTAAAGGCGCATGATTATCAGCATAAGTTGGCAATTACAAATCTTTCAATATGCATGATGCCCCCAAAGAGTTACTTTTCACGCTATCGCGTGTCTTTGCATTGTCATGCCCCTTTATACTAGCCATTTCTAAGCTCGTTGTAATAAAACGCACAAAACACTATAATGGCACATTAAACGACCCAAAAAACACTGTATATCACTACAAAAGTATTTCACGTAAACACTGAACAAATGTCGCAGGTAACTTAGTAAGGATAAATAATAAGAATCCTTTATCGCATTTTGGCTCTGAACTATTTCGTCCTTCACTCCCTGAGTATTAGACGAGTCATTGCGCTCGCTTAGAGTCCTTCTTCACCACTTTCTCACCTTCCAGATTTGTTTTTGAAGTATACTGCTGTCTTTTCCCCAAATATATGACGTTTGACACATAGAAAATATATAAAGAAGACCAAGGAACATAAATAATACAGAAACTAACGATCGATTCAAACAAATACAACTTTTGCCTATTATACGCGAAAAAGCTATAAAAATAGCCTAAGTTATAATACACATAGATATTAAATAATGCATGATCAGATCTTATTTAAACATTTGGTATATTAAATATGCCTTTTCAAGTAAATACAACCAAAATAAATTTAATTTATCATTTTTTAATTTTTTTCGAAAAAAGTTCAAAATTGAACATTTTTGCAAAACTTCAAGCCGTTTGCGGCAGGGTAAGGAAATGTCCAAAAATCTCAAATTTTTTGTATGAACTGAGTGCCACCAGTGGCCACTTTTCCGCACCCGCCATAATCGAAAATCGAAAAAAAGTTTTTTTCGGCCCACTCTAATATATATATATATATCAGGGTTGGCAAGTTTTTGACGCATGACGGTTTTTACCGGATTTTACCATGGTTTTTACCGTCATGTCAAAAACCTCTTTGTCAAAAATGTCGAAAACTGTCAAAAACCTATTTTTTTTAATTTGTTTTTTCATTATAATTATTAATTTTCATCTTATTTTTAGTATTAAGTTGTTTTACATGAAATATTCAACATCAAAAAGACTTTAAAGTGTATTTATCCATCTAAGAAAAATAAAAAATAATTGCATTAGAATACTAGTATGTATTGTACTTGTACTCTGTTAAAAGATCTAAAAAATAATCTAAAGCTATTTGGCATAGTCTAAAAGAAATTAGACTTTTTGAAGAAATTTTAAAACCCATAAGTTATTTCTTTCAATTCACTTTTAAATGTTTAACTATCACTTAAATAATTTTAAATAAAATGTACACAGGACATAAATAGTTTGACTTTAGAATAGCTTTAATAAATTTTCATTTAAAAAATATTTCATGACTATTCGGTAAAAATTTACATTTAAAAATATAAGAGCTGGAATGGTTTGCAAGATTCATATAAGTTATAGTTAACAAATAAAAACTATGGCATATAAATGTATAAATTATTTTATTCCAATTTTTCTTAAATATTGTTAGGTTCTGTTAAATTTTAAGTCTAAGAGCTTTCATTTGTTATCAGGTCTTACAGTTTAAAATTTTATTAATTTAAAAATTAAGATTCTGCTTATTGAAGTGAAAATAATAATCACCATTTAATTGCATTTATGAAATGCATAATATAGGCATTTTTAAAATATTATCTAAGAATATTCAAATTTATTCAATGACCAGTCCATGCTTGGCATCTGTTGTCATACTATATAACAGCATTCTTGCATCTCTAAAATGATTTTAATGTATTTTATTAAAAATGTAAATTGAGTGTTTTTAATAATTATATTAACCTATTATTATCATTTAATATTAGTGTCCATTGCAGTTAGCAGAATCTATATTAAAGGAGATTATGCAAAATGTTTTTTTCTTAAACTCAGTATTTTAAATTTTTTCTTATTTAAGAAATGTTTTTATTTTTAAATAAATTTAACAAAGGTAGTTGTGAATAATAATAATAACAAGAAAAACAAGGGAAAATCAATTTAGAAATGCATTGTATGCTACACCCACACTATAAATTAGAGGAAAATTGAAAACGGTAGGTTTTTGACGGAATAAACCGGTAAAAACACGGTTTTTACCACTGTCATGTCAAAAACCAGTTTTTGACGTCAAAAACCCAACCCTGATATATATATATATATATATATACAAACATACAATTTATTCTTTACTGAGTGAGTATTGAAAAGAAGAACTATTAATTTTCTATTTATATGCAATTTTTTTAAATCGTTGGCCAACTTTTGAATTTTGAGAAGAATAGGAAAAGTACGCTGCCCATTTTGTTTTTATTTTTTATATTAGAAGCTGGGGGATCGCATAATATAGACTATTTAAACTCATATTTTATGGGATTTTTCTTAAATAGGCTTATGTATACATATTTTTAAAAAGAATCTTTTGCTGTTCACTGTCAGAAAAATTCGTCAATATACACTAAGATATCGTTATTTTTTCACAAATAATTTCTGTTCTCCCAGAAAACGTATTTGTTCTGTGAGTTCATTCCGAGCGTCGAAAAATGAGGAAAAGTTTCCGTTTATATCCAGCACGCATGCGCATTGGGTCTGTTAGTAATAAGTTCGAATTTATTTTTAAAATGAAAAACAAAAATATTCTATTGATTAAAATGTCTAATTTAGTTTTAAAAGACAAAAATGTTTTCGAATTTAAAAATAAATAACAATTACTTTCTTTATTCGTTCAAAAATTCTCACAAATAGAACATCCATGTTTTTTCTCTAACATTCTACGTAATATATTTAAAATTCACATTTTTATACTATATTAATACTAAACGTAAAAAAAACCCAGCCACAGTTTCATTAAAGATGAAATCTTTCCGAGATTAACTGCAAAAGCTTTTTAACGAAATACACCAACCCACACCATATGAAATGAACGGTTCTATTTTAACGCACAATCATCATGAGCAGCCGTAGCGCCGTGGATTAGCGTTGGTCTGGTAATCCTGGGGTCCTTGGTTCGATCCCCGCCTCTTCCGCATTGATTTTTTCCAAACTTTTTTCAAGTGACGGATATTTTTCCTCTTTTGACAGAGAAAAAAATAAACAGAAAATCGTCAATATACAGACAATTTCTGGCAGCAGTGCTGCCAGTGCATTTTCTGTGAAAAGACGGAAGTTTTTTTGAGAGTGTTTAAAAAGTTTGGAAAAATAATACTTTAATTTGCATTACACAAAATCTAAATTTTTTGGAACAATGTCAAGAATTTGTATATTCTATTCTCGATAAAGAGGAATAATAAAGCCATCTTTTAAATCCCACGAAAGAAAAAAAAAGTCTGCTATTTTTCATATTTTATAAATTGAACTGGCAACTGGCAATCTTATATTTTTCAAACATTCCATCCTTAAAGCTTCAAAATTATGTACAACATATTTTTAGTGTATTACAAAAAAATGGTATTATTTCAACACTTTCGATAAAGAAATATGAAACTGACAATTTATCTCCATCAATGAACTCCATCGAAAAACCGCAAAATAAGTTCTCTGAGCTCTTTTTGTATTCAGCATAGCAGAAACTTAAAAACACACAGTGTTTACTACGAAAATCTTTTATGAGATTTATGTTAAATACACTTTATCGCTTTATATATATTTAAAAAGAAATATTCTTTAACTACAAATCTATGCAAAATAAATTGATAATATAATCCTTCAGTTTGAAACTCTTTTATATCTAAGGCTTTTGGAATTATATTAAAGCGTTTTATTTATTGCCACTGTTGTTTATAATTGCCGTTAATTGGAAAAAATTTAAAATTAAATCATTTCCCGCTGTTACGATACTAATAAAATTTCGCTCACAAGCAAGAACAACGACGCATCTCCCAAAAATTCATTTTGCGTTTATTCGTCTAATAGGTCCATCGTAAGCAAGGGCGGCGCCAGAGGGGGGGCCGGGGAGGCATATGCCCCCCCGTCGGGCATACCTGGCCCCCCCATCGGGGTCAAAATTCGATTTCGTCGGGGAAAATATTTTGACTTTTGAAATTCGACCCCGTCAAATTGGGTCAACATATGAAGTTTTTTTTTTTTTAATTAAACACAGATTGAATAAAGTAATTATTCTAGGTACGAGTCGGTTTCTGAATGAATTTTGATTCTTGCAGATTAAGTTCAGATAAACCCGATCTTTCCAAAAAAATATCGAATTTCTTAAAATAAAAATCTATATATATGACTGTACAGGGTGATATATGAATGACTCAACGCATGTATATTTTTTTAACAAAAAAGATAAAATTTACACTAAAGTTTTGTCGGGCAGTCTTGGATGACAAATAGAATGCTGCATCGGGTCGGGCAAACTGAACCTGACACGACTCGCAATCTGTATCGGATCGGGTTGAATTTAATCTTTTGTCGCTGTGGGTCGAATTCCATTTGGGTTAACTTTAATTGTTTCACTGCAAAACTTATTTTATATTGAAAAATTATGTATTGAATGTTAATGAGTTTATATATACTTTACCAGTTTTTACAGTTAAAACTGATACTGGAGGTATAGTTGTAGATATATTTTTACATAATTGCATTACAGTATAGATATATTTTTTCATCAGTTATGGTTGGGGTCTAGTTGAGGTTGAAATATTTCGGGTTCAGATGGGAATTTGGAGATGTCGGGCTCAGATTGCGTTTCGAGTAGAGTCCTGCATCACCTTGGAAAATTAAACCCAACTCGACTGGCGATTTGAGTCGGATCTGGCTAAAGTTAATATTTTTTCGGAGAGGTTCGGATTGACTTCTATTTTTCGAGTCGGGTAAGTTTTAATTGTTTTAGCGTATGTGTTCGATTCTGTATGATACGATTTCTCAAAAGTATCGCTGAAATATATTTTAAAATGTAAAATTATATTATTTGAATGTCAATGAGTGCATATATAGATACATTAATTTTTCTACATAAAATATATAACTGATATTGGAGGTATTATTGTAGACTATTTTTCCATTATTGCTTTATAAGTTCGAATTTTCTTTTTCAATTTTCTCTTGCATTTCGAGTTGGATTAAGTTCGAATTGAATACTTTTAGGTTGAAGTTTGTCGAGTCCGGGCCATTTACTTTTTTAAAATTGGTTTAGATTGAATGGATATAGAATTAACCAGTTCAGCTCGGGTATAACCCAATCCCGGGAGGACTCTATGCTCGCAAAATAATCCGTGAATTAAACTATTTTTTTCCTTGATACTCCGTTAAAACAGAAAAATTTGCTTTAAATTTTGCTTTCAAGTGCTTTAATTTTACTATTTTTACCCCTCCCCTCCCGCAGAAAATACATAAAAATCACCAATTACCTGAAATACTCACATCTAAAGCAATATATTCGTCAATTTACATGGCTGTTCTGGCAGCTATGCTGTTTAGTACTTTTTCGTATTAGAACGGTATTTATAAATCCGATTTATCTAAATATACGTAAAAAAAACAAAAATCTAAGATCAAAATTTTCAAAAAATGTCCAATAAGAAGGCAGAAATTGCGTAAAATAATAGAAAAGTCTCTTCAAATCACAGGGCTATTTCGGCATTGTCGCCACGGACTCGAGCGAGAAATTTTGGCCAGCGCAGACTTTCTAACCCGCAGTTAGACCTCCTGTATAACACGTGGTTCGGATCGGTAATATATTTTTAATTGCGGGTCGCTTTTTGCTGATATTAAAATAACGCACTTTTAGATTTCCAACTATTTTACAAGTTTTCACTTCATTTACATTTATCTTTTGTTTTTAATTTGGGAATTTTGTATTTAAGTTTTTGTTTCAGATTTGAATTTTGTATCTTATCAAAATTTGATACATCGCACTTTCTGCATTCGATTAGTGTACAGTCTAAAACAAAATGGAAATTGAAGGTGTTTTCCCCATTGTTTTTATTATTACTACTATAGGTTAAAAATTCTGTTTTAATTTACACATTTTTTCGAAAATACACAAAATTCATCAATCTAATGCTAAAACTACCTGAAATCCTCCAATATCTACAGTTACATTTTTGTTAAATCAAAAGATTGTTCAGTTAACTGAGCAGTAACACTTTGCACTAGATTTTTCGACTCGAAACTGATTGTTTACGTATCTCTAATTTCTCTTAAAATAATGAAAAGTTCGTGAACCGAATCTCAAAATTTTTTGAAATTCTACAATGAAAATACCAACATTTCTTCAAGTAATAGAAAAATCCATTCCAATAACATGTGCGTTCCGGCAACTTATTGTCTGTATATTTTATTTTTGGCGAAATGTTTTTTGAGAATTATGGAATAATAATTACATTTTCTCAAAAGTATTAAAAATAGAAAATAATGAAAAAAGTAAAACGCGGCATTTATAAAGTTATACAAGGTGCATAATTCAAAAATTGTAGGTTGACTAATTAATTTCACTCCGGCAAATATATTCAATTCAAACAAAGAAAACTAAAATTTAGCACAGAAACGTGTTCAGATGAACGAAAAAGGATATGAAGATATTTCAATTTTACACAAGTTTTGTTCTTAGTAAGTATGCTGTTTCTTTATACTTGTATTCTTACTTAGATTTCAATCTAGGATTTTTACACCGCAGATAACAGCTGCGATTCACTAAAAGGAAATACATACCTTCTCTTTTGACTTGTTTTCAAATTCTGATGTCAATATAAAACAAACTTTTCGACAACCAGAATAAAGAAATTGATAAATAATATTGTTTAGCTTCAGCAGACGTATTCTTGCTGAATGGTTGTAAACCAAAAAACACCTGCATTGTGATAGACCGGAAGGACATTTCAGAGTTACAAAGGTGCAGTACTCAATTTTCGTGAATTGTCCATTGACCACAGATATAAGGAGTTATTTTTTTCCTGATCTAGTATTTTTTTTTAATATATAGAAATAAAAATTTTAAAATCATTATTCATCTGTTTAATGCAATTTTTTTTTACAAAATTCATATAATTAATCAGACAGTAATCGTAAAAACAATGCTACAATGAAGTTTCAAAGAAAAAATTTGTTTGTGAAAAAATAGAATTTATGACTTTGCAAATTTTGCTTTATAATTATCATTTCTACTATTTATAAATATTTTATGAGTTCTGTCTTTTAACGAAGACTAGTACACTGAACCCGGGGTTCCCGGGTCACAGAGTAAAGGCGAAAAACTTTTTTTAAATTGAAAATTGAAAAGTCTAATAAATTTTTCCTACGTATTATGCTTTTAAACTGCCAACAAATTCCAAACAGCAATTTTATATGAAACGTATTAATTATGTAATCATATAAGCCTTTGAGAACTATCGGTACTTCCGTATTAGATGCAAGATAAAAGTTATTAGCCAAAGATTTTGCCAAAGAATAAAATTGCATTCTTTCAGTTTTTAAAAACAACTAAAAAAATATGACACACAAATATTCTTTAAAATAAATTTTTGTAAAAGTTAATTGATGTATCTTTTGTAAAATAAGTTTGCAACGAACTAAAATTCATTAAATTGATAGATAAAAACGAAATAAAACCAACAACATTCACCGTGTTTTATAGACGATGATATTTTGACATAACAGGTTTTTAATTACTATTTTTTACAGTTGCTATGAAAAAATGGCAACTAAAATATACAGTGATCTGTTATTTTCCATGGAGAAAAGAGATAGATGGAGGTGCAATATGCGATTTAAACGGTTTGAAATGGGCGTTATTCTTCCAATTTAAGTCTCGTATTCGGCCCAGACAAAACAATCACGTGGAACAAATACCGAATTCTCTAGCATCATTTTTTCTCTAAATGAAAAAGTTCTGACTATATTTTAGCATTCTAAAATAGCATTTCATTGTATTATGAAATAAAACAGTATCGCTAAAAGTTTTCCTTTTTTACAAAAGCTACAAAACTGCATCTCTATTCTTTTTTTTTTACTCTATGGCTATTTTTCCTTTATTTTTCACATAAATGCGGTACTCAAGTTGCCACCATTAGAGAAATTGAACTAAAAACTACAAAAAAAATTAATATTTCAACAACAAATTGAGATACAGTTTTCTAAAAAACTGCATTTAAAAGTGCATTTTTTTCTCTATACGATGGTATAAAGGTTGAAAATGTGCTATGTCTGGAAGTTAAAAAAATTACAATAGCGAAAATTGCAAAATCGAAATTTCATCGGAAAGTGTTGCCATACAAAACATGACGTATGCGTTACGCACAGATACGTTTGGCCTTTATTATATAGATATCAACTTTAATTTGTCTCTGCTGTATATAAAAAGTTTCAAGACTTTTATAAGAGCAAGTCCAAATGATTTCTAATTTATTTGCGTTTATATGTGATTTGCTATTTTTACCCGAGTGTTTTAATTTTAAAACTGCTTTATACTCAGAATTCGTACTTTTGTTGATAATAATAATTTAACTAATGTTTATGGAAGTTTTTCACTTATGTTTTTGCATTCAGCAATAAATACAGTAGAGCTTCGATTATTCGGACCTGTCGAGATCTAGTCCGATCTGGTTAATAAAAAATACGGAAAATAGGACAACTTTAAAAAACGCATATGCATATGTTTTTAGGTAACTTCCCTTCACGTTTTTTCCAGTTTAAAACTGGCAATTGTGGTAATGCATATTTTAGCAAATTGAAAATGGCGTATTTAGGGGTTTTTATTTTATTTACCTATTTTTTTAAATAAAATTTACAATTTTATTTTCTGCAGAATTGGTACAAAATTATATATAGAAGTACACATAGAAACTTCATGATTTCCGATATAATTATGTATAAAAAACTAACGCACAAAATTTAATCCAATTTCATACTTTTTTTAGATCTTCAAATAAATTAATGCAGATAAAATTTGTCATGTAAAACACTAAGCAGTGGTTTTGTTATGCTTTGTTTTTAATAATTAAAATTTACAATTTTAATAATTTTAATAATTTTAATAATTTAAATTAAAATACACTTTTTCTTCCAAAAATCAAAATGATCATATTTACAAATCCTTCTATAGTAAAAAAAAACTAGCCTTAAAAGGAATGACTCCTGGAATGATGCTGATGTGGAAGATTTCCGGAATTAACGAATCCGGGTTGTCCACTCCTTCCATGAGCCGAATAGACCAATCACGAAAGGACTCCGTCTATGCATCGCCATCGCCGGATGGGTTACCATAAAGAGGGGAAAGGTTACCATCGCCAACAATAGCCAAGTTTGTCGCCAACTTGGCGATATATCGCCAAATTTGGCGACCAAAATTAGTTGTCAAAAGTGACGCCAACTTGGCGATAACTGTAATATTTCGCCAAATTTTTAATTTCTTTACAACACCAGTGGTTTGATACATCATTTGAGAGGTTTGCAACTGCTTATTCATATAATGGATGTCTTGTGTGTTATCCCCCATTCTGCTCCCCAGGGGGGACACATTTTTAATTTCTTTACAACACCAGTCGTGTTACACAAGATTTGAAAGGTCTGTAACTGCTTATTCATATTATGGATGTCTTGTGTGTCACCCTCACACTCTGCTCTCCCCAGGGGGGGGGGGGGTCACATTTTTAATTTCTTTACAACACCAGTTGTGTGACACATCATTTGAAAGGTCTGCAACTGCTTATTCATATTATGGATGTGTTGTGTGTCATCCCCCACTCTGCCCCCGGGGGGGGCACATTTTTAATTTCTTTACAACACTAACTGTGTGACACACCATTTGAGGGGTCTGCAACTGCTTATTCATATTATGGATATCTTGTGTGTAACCCCCCCCCTGCCCTCAGAGGGGGCGCATTTTGTAATTTCTTTACAACACAAATTGTGTGACACATCATTTGAAAGGTCTGCAACTGTTTATTCATTTTATGGATGTCTTGTGTGTCACCCCCACTCTGCCCCCCAGGGGGGCATATTTTTAATTTCTTTACAACACCAGTCGTGTGACACATCATTTGAGAGGTCTGCAGCTGCTTATTCATATTATGGATGTCTTTTGTGTCGCCTCCCACTCTGCCCCCCAGGGGGGCACATTTTTAATTTCTTTACAACACCAGTCGTGTGACACATCATTTGAAAGGTCTGCAACTGCTTATTCATACCATGGGGTATTGGCGAGCGCAGCAAGCAGGGGTAGCCAATAATTTGGAATCGCGAAGCGATTACGCGGGGGGTTGGCGAGCATAGCGAGCAGGGGGGCGGGGCCCCCCTAGTCAAATTAAAATGAAATAAGTACCACGTAAAAGCCTACCTTTCTAAATAATTTTCTGTTTTGTAATACATTTATTTGATTGGTAAAAAGCCTAAGTTGGGTGTGCAGCGAGACCGGGAGAATTATTTCTCAAAAAGTTAAACACAGAATTTTATCAAGCTTCATCATATTCAGTTAGTATTAATGACATTTTGGTGTATATAGCCCTACAGATGGTGTTCTTATGCTGTGTTTTTTTCCGAAATTTTTTTATCTCTGCATCTATTGAATATAGAATTGCACAAAACATTTTATGCGTAAAAAAAAAACCCAGCAATATTGTCTCTATTTTGTACTCACTCAATAGGCTGCGCTGGTTTCCTTATCCCATCCAGAATCAATTGACGTGGATTAGCGAGCATGGTTTGCCATATTATTTATTCCTAGTGAATAACCCAAGTTAGGAAAGAAATTTTCACCGAGCTCCAGTTCCTGATAAACCTCGATAGAGGTCTGCATTGGCCGGGTCCGGGCCTATTTTCTTTTACGACACTGGAGCCGGTTCATGCCTGGTTTTCACTCTTTTCATGGCTTAAAGGTGTTCTTAAATCAAAAAGGGCAACTTTGTGACACATGCTTTAATTTATTTTTGTTCGGACATGCATGAAACTAGCAGATATTGTTATTCAGAAACTAGATGAATTTCTAGATGTGTCAAAACGTTTTGCGCTTGTTGAGCGGAGCAGTTGAGAACATCCTTAACTAACTTTTTCGATACCGAGCTGGGACTGACTTCATTCTTCCTAGGACTGCACGGGTCGAAATTTTCAGTCTCTGTTTCGATTCAGCCCGTATGAAAATCAACCTCACGAAACAACTTTGGTCGTGCAAAAATAGTAAAGTTTCGCCCGTTCCAAACATTATTTTTATAAGTTTAATACCCCATTATTCTATAATTAAACTTTAGAATTTATTATTTTTAAAGAATAGTAGATTTTTAGGCGATAAAATTAAAATACAGTAAAACCTGTCTATGACCCCAAAAAAATACTTTCAGTTTCAAATCCGTACCTGAAAATAAAAGTATCTTAAAAAAAAAAAAAAAAAAAATCTGCTACCGAAATCGAAAAAGCGAAAAAAAGTCATCTTAAAGAGCAACTTCAGGTGTCTCATGCAAGAAAAAAAATTGTTTAAAAAATTCTAATTAAAACGAGAAATTTGAAAATAATCTGCGTTTAACATGACAATGAGTGTGTTCTCAAGTGAGTGAAGAGTGCCCTTAAACGCAAAATATGTTGATTCAAAATGAATATAATATTACATGTGAAAAGAATATAATACATTACACCTGCTACGAGGGAAACTCGACCATAACTCGCTCTTTTTTTTTTTTTTTTTTTTTTTTTTTGACGTGACAACGTCTTGTAAATTGGTTTGCCGGGAGACACTTCAAGAAACTGCGTTACGTTACGTTACGCTCCGCTCACGATACGCGCTCACTTTTCTCTTAACTTTTTCCGGTCACTTGTGGGACCATTTTCTGAACGTGAATGTGAATTCGCTGCAAGGAAGGGGCGGTGCTTAATAGGAATTTTAGATAGTATCAAACTAAGACGAAATACGTTATGTATTAGTTATTAGTATAAAGTACAAAGAAAATAAGTGTAGTTTATTTCGTAATTCGGTGGTATATTATGGAAAACTAATGATATGTGATTAGTGAAAGCCATTTTACTTTAGTTATATTCTGCTCATTGAAAAATTCTTTAATATGCTGTTTACAAAATTCAACATTTGACATCAATAAACATGAAGTAAAATGTGTTTAACAAACACAGTGTATTGCAAGTTATTGTATGTATATTTGTATATAAATACGTATGTATGTGTAAAGGTAAAAATAAAATTTTGTTAATATGAAATTCAGTGCGAGATTCTTTGTATAAATTAATGTTTTAAATATAATTCTTTGTATAAATAAATGTTTTAAATTGTTACTATTATTTCATCCTTCTTCCTACTATACGAATGAATATTCACATTAAAATTATTTTACAACTCAAAGTCGTTGTCACGTAAAACTTTCGCCCGTATACCGACTTTACAGGCAACCAATTTTTTTTGGTTACTATGCGACTTTGCCTTGGAAAATTTTACTGTGTGGCATTTTTCTGATTTTTTTGTCTCGAATGCATGATATAAGGATTAACGATAACTGAATGATAATTGAAACATTTACATGCAAATAGATATTCATTCAAAATAAATAAGTATTGCCGCCTAGAACACTTCTTGAAAGGACTATTTTTTATCAGACACCCCTCATCCAAAATATTTTATAACCGTACCGAAGTAAAAATTCACGTTTTGTAGAAATGGAGTCGGGCGGGCCGAGATTTTAACCTTTTTTTGGTTAGGTTATATTATATATATATGTAATTGTATTTCCCAGACCGTATAATCAGGAGATTTTCTAAATTTTATGTCGACCGGAACGTTAATCTATTTAGCACAAACCGGATCGGTCCTGGGCCTAAAATTTTTGCCGCGCATTTTTTAGAACCCGGACCAATACGCTGGTACCTCTAATATGTATTATAAACTCGGCCCCCCTGTCGGGGATACAGTGCCCCCACGTCGGGCAAACTCTGGCGCCGCCCTTGATCGTAAGTGCGTCTTTGTTACACAAAAAGTTTCATAATAATATTTATGCGTAACATCACTTTAATAAGTCATATATCCATTCATGACCACAGAAGAGGGATGGATTGTGTGGGAGATAGAACCAAAGATCTTACAAGGAAGGTCTCCATTGGGGGCATACTCAGAATTTTTTGAAAAAAATACGAATTAAACTACTCATGTAGGTAATAAAGGATCAGTGAAAATTAGCGGCGGAATTTCATTATTAGATATGTAAAAAAATAAAATAGTTTGGAATAATTGGCGTGAAAAGCTGAAAGCGACGCGGGATTTGGCGAGCAGTGCATTTCCTCGCCGAAAGCAGACGATTTTAACGAATCTGAAAATTGATTTTAATTGACTTCACTGTTAAAAATCTGCAGCATTTACTGCAACGTCACTCCACTACTTTTATAGAATGTCTCTCTTCTGACCAATGAGAATGCTCCATAGCATGGTGAATTGACCGTGTCATACACTGTTAAAAATCTGCGGCATTTTGTTGCAACGCACTCCACCGCTTGTATATAATATCTCTATTCCAACCAATGAGAAAGCTCCATTTCACGGCCAAGTAACCATTTTCTATACAAGCAAGGGAGTGCGTTGCAACAAAATGCAGCAGATTTTTAACAGTGTATTTTTCAATTTGGAACAATTTTAATCAATTTAAATTGTGTTTTAAATGATAAAATATATTAATTTCATTTTGTTATAAGTACATATAAACGTATATGACAAAATTACACTTAAAGTAAAGTAAAAATGCAAAACTAAAATTACTTAAACTAAACTTATTTAAATAAATTGAACATAGAAAGTTTTTTCTTTAAAAAGTATTCGAAGCGTAAAAGCGTATTTTTCAAAATTTCGTTTTTTCGCCAACCGGAGATAAATCGCCAAATAAACGAAATTTTTATTATTATTTTTAAGGACGTTATAAGGAGGTTCCGCCGTAATTTTTTTATAAACATATATAACTATATGAGAAGAACATTCTGTAATTTTTTCAGATTTTTCTGAGTATGCCCGTATGGAGACCTTCCTTGTTAGAGGTCCAAAGATCCATCCAAAGATCCCAACTCTTCAAACCTCATCCTGCGTCTTCATTTTAACCCTTTATCTACCGAATTAGGAATTAATGAAAATTTTACATTCTAAAGCATTTTACGTAAATTGTTTGAACTAAACTAAAAGATTTACATAATCATTTAATAAATTTTTGAAGGATTTTAGAAGGATTGAAGGATTTAGAAGGATTAATTAAATTTGAATTTACAGAGATTTTGCGCAATATTTATAACCCCATTCAAATATGTTATTTTAAATTGTTTTCTTAGTATTTTGTAGAGCTATAAAATGTACAAATAGGATGTTTTTACAATATAAATATAGAAATATTTCCGATTTGAAAAATCCCCACCCCCCTCCCTCAGCTACGAGAAAGCTGAAAAGATACAAAGGCAAAAGAAATTATCCTTTTAAAAATATTTTTGTTTGCGTGTAACCAATAATGTTTTTGGAACAAAATAAAATAATGCATCTGTAACTCATTCTAAACAGTATTACAACTAATTGACCTATTAAAAGAATTTTATAATAAGTAATTTTAATGCTACTTATAAGTACCGACGGTAGATAAAGGGTTAAAAGGTTTTATGCTTTTATGCAAGTTTTCATACTGAGCTAATAAGTAATATAGTTTCATGTTACAGTAAAATCACGTACATTTTCTTTTGCCTCTCCTATGAAACTTAATTTTGTAGAGATTTGTCACTTTTCTTGCGGGCGACCGATATGTTTGTGTCTGTGCGCGATAACGAGGGGAATATAGTGCAAGTAGAGGTAATGAAATTTGGTTTCGGATAGACGAAGATATATCAGAAGTTTAGGTTTTGAATTTTTATTTATTATTTATATATTTGTGTTTTTTTTTTTTTTTTTTTTACAACGAAATTTACATATTTATCCGATTTTCCAAGTACGCCGGTGATTATGAGCCATTCATAAACATAATTTAAATTTAATCTTTTAGCTCAATATACTCAATTTTGCTCTTTTTTTTCCCAATAAAGTTTATTTGAGATTCGTACAACAATTCGTGAAGTATTTTTACTTTCTTCTACCTTTACAAGAAGAAAGTATTGGATTCATGAAAATTTTCGACTTCCGGTTTTAGACGGATTTATACGTTTTAGAAGGTCCTGAACACGTTTTGACTATTTTTAGAAAATGTCTGTCTGTGAGTCTGTCCGTCTGTCTGTCTGTCTGTCTGTCTGTGTGTCTGTCTGTATGTGACAAAAAATTTGTGGGCGCTCTATCTCAAGAACTAATGCTCGAAATTTAATAAAATTTTATATTCAGTTAGACCTTGATATGAATTAGTGCCTATTGGTTTTTGGTGAAAATTGGCCTGCAGGTGGCGCTGCTGTAGTACGTTTTTCATGAATTTCAAGATTGCTATATCTCAAGAACTAATGCACAGAAATTCACCAAACTTCAGCTTCTGTGACCCATTGATATACATAGACGCTGATTAAGTTTTGGTGTAAATTGGTCAGCAGGTGGCGCTGCTATGGCACGTTTTTCATGATTTTTATGATAGCTATATCTCAAGAACCAATGCAGAGAATTTCACCAAACTTCAGATTCCGCGATACCTTGAGATACATAGTCGTTGATAAGGTTTTGGTGTGAACTGCCCTATAGGTGGCGCTGCTATGCTACATTTTGCGCGATTTTTGCGATAGCTATATCTCAAGAACTAATGCAGAGAACTTCATCAAATTTTAGATTCTGTTACACTAGAATATATAACATAATTAGACGCTGATTACATTTTGGTATTAACCTTGCAACAGGTGGTGCAGCTATGTTGCATTTTGCACGATTTTTCCGATAGCTATATCTCAACAACCAACGCACAGAATTTCATCAAACTTCAGATTTTGTTACAAAATGACATATAACATAATTACACGATGATTACTTTTTGTTATAAATCCTTCAACTAATGGTGCTGCTGTGCTATATTTTACACGTTTTTTAACTAGCTATATCTCAAGAACTAATGCACAGAATTTCATCAAACTCCAGATTCTTTTACACCATAACATAATTAGACGCCTTTTTACGTTTTGGCATAAATTGTCCAAGATATGGTGTTGCTGTGCTACGTTTTACAAATTTTTTTGTTATAACTATATATCAAGAACTAATGGACGAAATTCCATCAAATTTCAGATTCTCTTAGGTCTTGACGTAAATAGATGCTTATAAGGTTTTAGTATAAATTACCCAACATGAGGCACTACTAAGCTCATTTTCTCAGAATATTAATTAAATTTTGCGTTTAAGGCTTTTCGGATACCAGAATCTCATTAGGCTAGGTCAAATGTTCGAGGAAATTCGATAGTGGGTAACTTTGGGCTCACCACGTTTTTTTTAAATATTAAAATGTACTTATGAGATAGAAGAAAGTTTTGGGATTGACACATCCAACTAGTTTTAAGTATATTTATTTTGCCCCCCCCCCAAAAAAAAAGTTTTATTATTATTATAATTATTATAATTATTATTATTATTATTATTATTATTATTATTATTTATTCGAAATCTTTATCCACTGTATTTTATATCGGTGAGGAAACAGTGAAGCAGCATTTGGGCGATTTTTACCACTTAATTTTATTGATGTTCTTTGAACTGAATTATCTCAGAAATTCTGTCCTGAAATTAGCCGAAGAACACTAATAACATTTTAGGGTGTAAATGAATTTTCTGGTGCTACACTGTTCCATCACTGATGTTTTGGAGCTGATCTTCCGAAATGAATAATAATAATAATTTAAAAAAAATGAAATTAATTACTAGCAAAAGCCATGCTTTGTTTGGATTCGCGAAGCATTATTTCATAAGTTAAATATTTGAAAGTAACTATATTTTTACTTACCCATCATACGTAGTATAGGGTAAGTCTTGCAATCGTTTTGAAAATCGAATTTTTTTTTTTTTTTTTTTTTTTTTTTTTTTTTTTTTTTTTTTTTGACGGATTTACACGTTTCGGACACTGGAGATTCCGAAAAACATATTTTTAGAAAAAAATTTTTGCCGTCCGTCTGTCTGTCTGTAAACGCTCTATCTCCCGAACAAATTGAGATAGAGACTTGAAATTTTGTATGTAGTTAGTATGTGAGAATGGGACGAACCCTATTTAATATCAGCAACCTCGATTATCCGGAACTATTTTTTTCGGACTCTCGAAAAATTCGTTCTGATGAAAGGTATATAAAAATTTTCGAATTCTTTTATTTTAAAGAGTGGAAGTAAAAGGCAATAAAATAACACAAATTTTGCATAAAAAACGAAGTCAATCGGATTATTAGTAGCCGAGATATTTCTAATCCTATTTTCCATATTCTTTGATTTTTCATGACCCTGTATTTCATTCAAATTTCAATTCAAAGATATCTTTTAATTGGAAATGAGATACGTAATTCGATGCAAGAAACCGTTAGTGAATATGATTATTATTTTTGGAGTTATAAGGAGGTTTCTTTTACGCAATTCAGTGCTACTTGAATAGTTTGGCGTTTCATACAATTTATCGAAATTGGTTCATCAGAAATTCATTAATAGAGCATGATTATGTGTTAAAAAGACTTAAATATACGTTTATATTTTATTTTGGAATTGTAATGCATTTTATAAATTGTTTACATATGTTATGTTTTCATACATTGCACTATGCATATCCATGTTGGGTAAGTATTACGGTGGCCTCCAACGACTAGTTTTCTTTCGAAATCTATCTAAAAGTAAATTCTCAGAAATTATTCGTTACTCTAAATGAGCTCTATCAAAACCAGCAAAATTTAAGCCCTTTTTCAAAGCTCTTTTTTTTTATGCGCTGTCTTGATGATCGCCGACTTCCTTCCAGCGCAGAGGGTCGTTATTTTATTATTAAATGCATGCACTCGAAAAGGGAAGTTTCTAATTATCAAGGCGTACGGCGGATAAGGAGATGATGATGATGCTTGTTCCTCGTTTTATTACTTACCCATCACACGTAGTATAGGGTAAGTCTTGCAAACGTTTTGAAAATCGATAAAAACTTTTTGACGGATTTACACGTTTCAGATAGTGGAGATTCCGAAAAACATATTTTTAGAAAAAAAAAATTTGCCGTCCGTCTGTCTGTCTGTAAATGCTCTATCTCACGAAGAAATTGAGATAGAGACTTTAAATTTTGTATGTGCTTAGTATGTAAGAATGGGACGAAGCCTATTTAATATCAATAACCTCGGTTATCTGGAACTATTTTTTTCGGACTCTCGAAAAATTCGTTCTGATGAAAGGTATATAAAAATTTCCGAAATTTTGTATTTTAAGGAGTGGAATTAAAAGGCAATAAAATAACGCAAATTTTGCATAAAGAACAAAGTCGATCGGATTTTTAGTAGCCGAGATATTTGTAATCCTGTTTTCCACATTCTTCGATTTTTCGTGACCCTGTATTTCATTCAAATTTCAATTCAGAGGTATATTTAAATTGGAAATGAGACACTTAATCCGACGCAGTAAATTATTAGTTAATAGGATTATTATTTTTGGAGTTATAAGGATGTTTCTTTTACGCAGTTCGGTACTACTTGTGTAGTTTGGTATTTTACATAATTTGTCGAAATGGGTTCATCAGCAATTCATAAATAGAGCATTATTATGTATATTAACAATATTAAAATATACGTTTAAATTTTGTTTTGGAATTGCGAAGCATTGTATAAATAGTTTTCACATGTTTTACTTTCCTATATTATATTATGCATATTCATGATGGGTAAGTATTACGGTGGCCCCCAACGACTAGTTTATTAGGCAGAAGTTTGAAATTGACTTTATACAGGGTGTCCAGCGAATAAGATCCTGATTTCAAAATTAAATTTCTCAAAAACAAAGATCGATAGAATTATGTGATAAACTGTTTGTTTGTTAGGTAAGCTGTAAAAATCTTATACAGAAGTTTCAATCGGTAAATATTTTGAAAAGATTGTGTTCGGATTGCAAAGAATACTTGACTTGACATTTTTTTGTTTTAGATTGCGTGCAGAGAACGGGGTTTTCGTCTTACAGTGCCATATTTTAACGACTTTACGAACTAAATTTTTGGAATTTTGAAATTTTAAATATTATCATCACGATGTTGAACCCGTCGAAATTCGACAAAAGAAAATATTTAAGAACGAACTGTTTCATTGATTTATAAGAAATATACAAAATTAATTACTATAAAAAAATATCTTATATTGGTCATTCTAACTTCTAAACAAATATTATTTTAAGCTAAAATTAACAAAATACTGTTTCTATAAAACTCAGTTGTCTAAATTATTAAAATTAAACTTTAATTGCATGTAATCAGTAAATTATAATAAAGATCAGTTATTATGATGAAGTAATCAATTGAGGCTCTTATGTTCGGGATAATTGCGAATGAAAAAACAAAAACATTTATTCCAAATTGACACGATCACAGATGATATATTTGACATAGTATACGCATTTTTTTTTTTTTTTTTTTTTTAATTTAAAGCGAAAATGTAGTGAATCTGTTGCCACAGTTATAAAATTGATACTAAAAACTATAAAAAAATAATATCTCAAAAACAAATTGAGATACAGCTTTCAAACAAATTGCATTTAAAAGTACATTTTCCCCCCTATACGACGGTGTAAAAATTTAAAATGTGCGATGTTTAGAAAGGTAAAATTTGCAGTAGCGAAAATTGCAAAACCGAAATTGCATGGGAAAGTGTTGCCATTTGAAAAATGACGTATGCGTTACACACAGATACGTTTGGGCTTTATAATATAGATATAATTCATCATTATCTGTATTTAATCGTTGTTTTATACCTGGCCTATTTAATGAAACGTGATTTTTGAGAGACGACACTTAAACTGCTCAGAAAAAGAAATAGCATATCGAGCGCTAAAAAGTCTTGCGATTTTTAACAGAGTAAGCAAAAAACCAAATTTTATTGAAAAAAAGAAAAAAGAAAAGGAGGAAAGAAAAGGATATTAAATTTAAAAAGATTTTTTTAACTAGGTTTTATTTTAAACAACTTTTTTACTTTCCTCTATTTTCATTAGAAGAAAGTATTGTAATCGAAATTTTTTTCTACTTCTGGTTTTCAACGGATTTACACGTTTTGGGGGTCAGAGATTCCAAAAAACATGTTTTTACAAAATGTCTGTCTGTCCGTGTGTGTGTGTCTGTGTGTGTCCGTATGTTGCCATTCTACCATCAAAAAGTGTATGAAGTTATGCATAGAATTGAACCAAAATTTTTTTTTATATTTTTGGCTGTGGCAAGCAGGTCCTCCTTCAATTTTGAAATATTCCACCGGAAAGGGGCGCTGCAATCGCGATTTTTGTGCCATTTTCAATATTGTACCGACCAAAAGTATATGAAGTTATGCATCGAATTGAACCAAATTTTTTGAGTAAGTGTATGACTATGGCTAGTTGGTCCTCCCTGAATATGAAAAAAATTCATCGGAAGGGAGCGCTGCAATCGCGATTTTTGTGCCATTTTCAATATTGTACCGATCAAAAGTGTATGAAGTTATGCATCGAATTGAACCTATTTTTTTGTGTAAGTATATGACTATGGCTAATTGGTCCTCCCTGAATTTGAAAAAAATCCGCCGGAAGGGGGCGCTACAATAGCGAATTTTATATCATTTTCAATATTGCACCACCTAAAAGTGTTTGAAGTTAGTCCTGGACCTGAACTAAAATTTTTGTATATTATTTTTTGGTATGGCAGGTAGGTCCTCCCTGAATTTGAAAAAAAATCTGTCTATCACTCTACATATACAGTCCATCGGCTCGTGTAGAGACGGAAACTCGTTTTTACTCCGATTAATTCACTGAAGCAGAAATTTAAGATGAAAATCAAAGTTGGTATGGTATTAAATTAAAAGTATTAAAGCATTAAAATGAGTAACTATTTTTAAAAAATATTAAAATGTACGTATGTGATAGAAGAAAGTTTTGGGATTGGGACATCTAACTAGTTTTATTACGTATACATACATATTTTTTGATAAAAATAGACATTGTTGGATATATAAGTAATATAACTTCATTTGATAATAATTTAAATAAAGTAATTACATTCAATTTATGTAGAAAATTGAAATGCATAGTCTTATGTTCAAAGAATAAATTGCTCTACGCATTAAAACATTGATATTCTGAAAATCTTCATAAACAGTGTTTTTTTTACTAATAACAAACATTTAATGTAGTTTGATGAATATAATATTCTTTTCCGCAGTTATTTCAAAAATAAATTTCAAATACTTCTTGAGGTTTTGTTTTTTGAATGACAGTTCAAAGTCAACATTTTTAGTCAATGGATTCAGCCGATTACAGAGAAAAAATATACTTTGGTACTATTAAAACCACTTCAACGGCTGCCCCGAGATAAGTCGGGGGTTAAAGCACTGTTTCTCCATACCCGTCGCCGGTTAAGTGGTTAGATGCTATAACTAGCATTAACTTAAAAAAAAAAAAAAAAAAAAAAAAAAACTCCCTTATTCAATTTTATAGTTTGATTTTAATTGCTAAAAATAATCTCCCCAACAAAGAATTTTTTTTTTTTTTTTTTTTTTTTTTTTTTTTTTTACAGTTTAAAGGTGTATTCGAAAAAACACTTTTCCAACTTCAACAGCTCGAAATTTTCTGATACAATCTCAGACGCATTTTTAAAAGTAGAAACATGAAATTTGCTGAAGGGATTTTTGAAGAGACGTATAAGGTGCCGTGTGATATCATTTTAATCTTAATTCATTAGAATTTGATTTATAAACAATTATTTTCTCAGCATGACGCTTTTTTTTTCATTCGCAGATCTCCCGCTTCAGAAAATTTGGTCCAAAACGCCGTTTTTGACAGCATTTTTTTGCAACATTTTCTGCATTTAACATAGAATCGACAATCACAGCACTTTGAGTACTTTCTAAATAGGACATTTTGCCAGTTTGATGCACATGAGAGCAAAAATGAATTCAAAAATAAATCGAAAAAAAGCAGTTTGAATCGAAATACACCCTTAATTAAAATTTTAAAGATCTTGTTATATGCAGTTATGTGGCTCCATATTCGAAATGACCATGCATGTTATGAGATTGTTTTAAAAAATCTATATTTTCTAAAATGAAAATATTTTGTACTAAATATTGAATATTTTAAACTTATTTTATCTTTGATAAATTTACATGTTTTAAACTTTTTCTTTAGAGCAATAGATATGTTCGTCAACATTACTAATTTCCACCACATAAATATAAAGATGACCTGGACCCACAATATCTAATGCTTATTGCTGAAATAAAGTGTTAAAAGTAGAAATTATTTAGCATATTCAATAATATCAAACTGTTAAATTGTGAAAGAGAGAGAGAGAGAGAGAGAGAGAGAGGGAGAATATCATTAGCGGCCGTCCATAAATGATGTCACACTTGAAGGAGGGGGAGGGTTTTCATGAAATTGTGACAGTTTGTGACAAGGAGGTGAAGGGGGTAAGAAGAAGTGTGACATTATACATTTTGGTTAAAATAAAAGCATTAAAATTCAGTAGATAAATGAAGATAAAATATGAAGATATTTAAAACTTAAAATATTTGTCTTCATAAAGATAAGCTTTAAAGCCAAGTATGTTAAATTCTATTTCAAATTCCAAAATACTACTGTTTTCAATTACTCTTTCATATTAATATTTTATAACTATTCTATATTATTATTATTATTATTATTATTATTATTATTATTATTATTATTATTATTATTATTATTATTATTATTATTTTGTTGTTATTGTTGTAAACTATATTTCATACAAAGTACAAATCATTTTTATTGTTCAGCTCACAAATGTTATTAAAACACGTAGTTAAAGTTTAAAAATAAAATTTGAAATGTGATCTAAAACGTAGTGCTTTGTTTCTGAACTGCAAGTACATGTTTACGTAATATAGCGTGACATGTGATAAGTGGGAGGGGGGCGGGGAGGTAAAATGAAGTGTGATACTTTGTGACAAAGGGGTGGGGGGAGGGGAGTCAAAAATATGGAAAAATGTGTGACACCATTTATAGACAACCCCTTAATCCAATCTTTTTTTTTTTTAATTATTTTTTTAAGAACAAATTCAGTTGGTTTAAATCGTGCCAACACTGCTTTTTAACGTAAAATACGAATTAAGCTTGTGATATGCCATTCTGGTCATGTCGCCCTAGTCCATTTAATTCACTCAGAAATAAATAAACAAATATATAAATAAACATGGCCGATCCTAGGTCAGTTCTTAACCTTGACGGGTCGTTTTTGTTTTGCTTCTGTTATGGAATTATTGCGATGATGATAAGTTCTTTTGGGAAGCCAGCTATTGTACTCCGTTAACAACAAAAGTCCTCCATTGTTTTGGTGGATGACGTCAAATGAATTGTGTCTGGAGTGGCTGTTCTGCTTTTGTTAGGAGGCACGGCACGGCTCTTCTTGCACAATCCCCACCAAAGATCTCGGTAAAAGAGCGGCAAGCATCATTTTATCTTTAACTTTTTTTTCTAGTATTAGGAGAAGAGAAATCTTAAAAAACAACGATTAAAACAAGAGCAGAAAGTTATCCACATTGTATATCCAGTGCCCGAATAAGGCTACGGGTTGAGGGGGGGGGGGGAACATCATTATAGGGGCCCCCTTTTGTCTATCGATAGATTTTTTTTTTTTTTGTGTGTGTGTGTGTGTGTGTGTGTGAATAATGTGGAAGTGGCTGAAGTCATACTAAACTGCATAGGTATTTATGTATAAATTTTGTACTCGGTGCAGTTCACATCTGTATACAAAGTATCACAAAAAGATAATCACAACTTTAAGAAAAAGTACTAGCAAGATAACTGTAGAAAAAAATGACAGATTGGTTGACAGAAGTATCTCTTCTTTGATTATCTAAGTAAGTTATAAGATGGCTAAAAGAAACTGTCGAAAATTGGTTATAATAAATGTTTTTAACTTGCCACGAGGGGGAACATTAAAAAAAAATTTGTGGGGAATGGCTCTCTTTTTTTGAGGAGGGAGATCTTTTAATAATCAATTTTTATATTAAAGATTGTCTCCACAATCAAAATAGCTAAATTTCTAAAACTTTTGGGAAGTTATTTTTATTCGTAACCAAAAAAGTTGCATAAATAATCACAAAAAATATAAATATATACATTTTATCCAGATGACAAGAAATTGAAGATTTTCCCGTTTTTATATAAAACCAAACAACTATTCAAGAAATTGAGCATTTTATGCAAATTTTTAGGACATGACAGTTACAAAAAGCCGTCATGAGAGAGCAACCACGGTCTGTCACGTCCTGAAATTCAGTTTAAAATTCCACTGTTTACGGAGATTTCGCGAAATATTCTTTGTCTTTATTGAAATATGGCAACGTTAATCAACCACATTTGCTCTGAATAAATGCATCTTGCATCTAAGATTAAAAAATACTTCATGGATATCTCGGAAATTACGTACTTTGGTTTTAAGTACAGCATTAAAAGAGTCAGAAAGATTCTGATTGTTAAGCAAGAGATAAATTTGAAAACATTCAACATGTATTTCATTTTTTAAATTTCTTTTTAAAATTATCTTCGTTCAGAGGGAAGTCATGACCAGGGGTGTTGTAGTCGTAAAAAAACCAGAGGTCATACGATCGACGCAGAGAGTATACGCTTAAGGCAGAGTATACCCTAGAGAGCATTTGCTATGGCTTTTATGAGAAACAGAGGGTATACGGTGTTAATTTAAAAAAAAAATCCAGAGGGTATACGGCGTAACCACCCTATACCCTCCACTACAACCCTGGTCATGACCTCTATAACCTCCCCTTGGGTCCTCCACTGTGTAAATCCCTAATCACAAGTCTCCGCAGTAATTCTTGTGCAGTCAAGAAAAAGAAAAAAAAAACATATTTTTATGTCTCCACGTGTTATTAAGTGCATTTCAGTACATCTAATGTTTCCCCTTTTGCTCGCTGACCTTCTCCGCTTCCTTCCTTCTGTCTTCATGTTTCTTCATCGCATCTCATCACCATAATTTTATAGACAGTATCCGACAAACGGAATCCTTTTTCATTAACTCTTTTCCAACTTATATGAAAAGGGTTTATGAATTCGGTGTCTCTGTTCATCTGTCTGCCTGTCTGTCTACGCTCCAACTCATGTAAATACACTCCGATTTTCATGTAACTCAAATTGGTTCATGATGTTTACCATCGCGTGTTCGATATTGAATATCAGATGTGTAGCGGGAATAGTGTTCATTTACAGGCACATTCAAAATAATTCCGTTATATTATTAGGCCAGGTCGGCGGGAACACAGAAACTCACCTCATCGAGTTCAATGATGAAAATCTAGAATTACAGTCGAACCTCGTTAATACGCGAATCAGGGGTCCGATCAAAATTCGCGTATTAAACGGGTTCGCGTATTAACCAAAGGTCACGAATTTTCGTCGAGTGGTCTATCTAATAACAGTCTATGCGGAAAAAACACAGTTTTGTCAATGTTTAGCGTTTTTAAGACATAAAATAACATTTTATTTATTTTAATCATAATATGCTTACTAATCAGGAACGTTTGAAAGCTTAAAATTCGAATAATCGTTTTTTTCTCAAGTAAAAATCCTATGTCTTTTCAAATTTAGATTTATTATATATGACACATAAAACTAAATAAGACGAACACAAAGATTTCTGCTAACCATATTAACTAAATCTAATGTTAACAAAAGTGAAATCGTTGTTAGCTATACAGAACAGATAGATGCGATAATAAATAGTGTTGATAATAATAAAAAGTCAATTAAAAAAACTTACTGAAGTCAATAATGTCATAAGAATTACTTTTTGGAAAAGTAGCTGAAAATTTGGCCTGTTTGACATGCGGTTCGCGCCATCACCATGATGTTTTCAGTCCAATTTAGGTAGTGATGAAGTTTGCTTGTTGAGGGTCCTTCGTCCAGTGACGACACATGTTGTCTTAAGAAATTGAATACCTCTATAACTTTGGAGAATAGGGATGGGGCCGGAAGGACAGGTTCATCATCTTCTGCCTCCTCATCCGGTTTGTCAGTAGCAATTACATAGTCGATGATATCATCCGGACTTCTAAGTTCGGAGGTATCTAGATCTTTGTCGATATTAATGAACTTGTCTAAATCGACAAAATTTTCCCTTACAACTTCTTGTGCGGCCAGCCAATTTCCTTCAACATAAGGGTGCGAGGTTGGCTCTGTGTAAATGATGTCCTCGCTACCTCCAAAACCCGCTTTGTGAAAGCAATTTGTAACTGTTGTTGGTGTTACAATCTCAGTAAGCATGTACATAGCGTCGAGGGCTGTAATTGGATGACGCTCGTTGCAAGAAGAATTGCTACCGTGTTCGATTTAATGAAGATATCGCCATACGACGCGAGTCTTGTAATTTACCTTGGCGCTGTTAATTATTCCTTGGTCCATTGGCTCGGTGACACTAGTCGAATCTTGAGTTAAAAAAATTACTTGGATATTAATTATTCAGGTCTTTGTTATCTTTTGGATGCGCAGGGCAGTTGTCCACAAGCAATAACACATGGCGCGATTCTTTTCTCATACGCTGATCAAAATTACGAAGCCATGATGTAAAAATGTTGCCCGTCATCCATGCTCTACGCTGGCTTTCGTACAAGCAGGGGAAATTCTTGACATTTTTAAAGCATCGCGGGTTGTGTCATTTCTTTATGACCAGCAGCTTTAATTTATCTCATCCATCAGAGTTGGCACCGAGCAGAATAGTAAGACGCTCTTTGCTCAGTTTGCCTCCATGACATGTTTTTCCTTTCATAGCCACTATTTTATTTGGTTTTAGTTTCTAAAAAAGCCCAAATTCGTCCAAGTTGTAAGTATCCCGACTTGAGTAGTTTTTACAAGCTGCGGAAGCACATTAATTTTCCAACAGTGAACATCTTCAATATTGATTGCAGCTGACTTATCGCACACTTGCTTGAATTTTATGCGATACCGAGTTTTAAATCGATCCAGCCATTCATTTGAGGCACTGAAATCTAGCTGAAAGCACTGCTGAGGCACTGAAATCACATTTTTGCTGCAATTTCGAAAGTTTTTCTTGTATTAAGGAGCCGCTTATTGGGATATTCGTAGAGCGCGCTTGAACAAACCACTCCTGAAGGCTCTTTTCCATGTCCTGAAACTTGGAAGATTTTATTTTCTTGTTTTCTTTTTTCCTCCAACCACAGTTTGGTTAACGATGGAATTCCAATTCTTTTACACCTTCGCTGCCGCTTACGTGAAGATGTGATGATAGTTAATACCACACTGTAGAAGTGGGTTTTTCCCAGAAGCCGATTAACTTTTTATAACAAAGAATCAGTGAAAGATTTTACCGCGCCAGCGCGTGACTGGCTATTGGACATCATCCCATGTCACACGCTGGCGCGTGAGTGACCCCTTAACGTTGGCACCATATCACGCGCTGGCGCGTGATCGTCAGCAAATGTGTTAACAAAGTCCTTAAAGTTGACTCAGGTATGTCTTTTTCAATGGCAAATGATTTGATACAGTTTGGGCATCGTATTTATTTATAATTTGTAACTTCTTAGGGATGGAGAGAGTCTTTCATTTAATATGTTTTGCTCCTTCCGCCATAGTTACTAGATTATAAACACATAGATGGATACCGTAGACTAGATAATATTGGAAGCGACTCTCCTCTTTTAAAAATATCACAACAATGATGAAACAGCGATTGGAAAGACTCACGTGATTAATATGTGATTGCAGCGCATGCTCCATCTGTTGGTTCAACCGCTCTAATTTAGGGGGTTCACCCACCCGGGGCACCCACCAAAAACTTGGCATAGGAGGAGGGTCACACTATTTCTTAATTATGGAGAAAAGTTCTTTTCGTTTTTGCTTTTTATAAACTAGCTGACTCACACAGCCCGCGCCCGCGATGAATGAACCTTACATAAACTTCAAATTTGTATGATTTCATAAATTTAATTCCCTTGTCTACATTTATGTTTTTAAATGAAAAAAAATCAAGAAAAGTATTGAATTGAAGGCACATTCTGCTTCACGTAATTTGATTTTTTGAGCCTAATGCGTACAAAAAGCTAGCGAAACCACGACAAACACTCAGGTTTTCACTAATTTCAAAAAGTTTTGGGTCAATTATTTCTTAATTTACATATTCTTAATTAGCGTCGCATGATAGCCGAAATGCATACGTTAAAAATCTCTAAATGCTATATTAAAATCTCTAAATGCTATATTAAAATCTCTAAATGCTAGTGCTAGCCTAGGATCGGAGTCCAAATCTAGTCAGCGTATAGTTTTCAGGAAAAAATGCTCAATTTAATTGGGCTTAAATAATTGTTGTATAAAAAATAAGTTAAATAATTTTTGTATAAAATGCTTGGGAAAATACTTCATCTAAAAACTCGTATGTTTCGAACTAAGCTCATTCGCGTATTAAACGTAGGATTTTCTTTTCAGGGACTGATAAAATTTCGCGTATTAAACGGGTCCGCGTATTAACCATACGCGTATTAAAAGGGTTTTTTTATATGCATAAGATAGGAGTATTTCAAGGGACCAAACAAAATTCGCGTATTAAGCGGTTTCGCGTATTAAGCGGTTTCGCGTATTAAGCGGGGCGCGTATTAACGGGGTTTGACTGTAGTTAAATCTCGATTCGCATATAAAAATGCAATCGGTCTGCAAAATCCTATCTCGGTGGAAAACACCTAAAAACTCGATTTTAGCGGTTGACTCATAGATTTATCATTATGTTTTTCTGCTCACAATCTTCTATGTTTTCATGCTTTCAGGTGCAGGAAAGCACGATGATAAGCTTACGAGTCAACCGTTAAAATCGGGGTTTTACCAAGCATTTTTCACCAAGATAGGACTCGACATACCGATTGCGTTTTAATTTGCGAATCGACATTTAACTAATTCTAGATTTTCGTCCGTGAACTCGATGGGGTGATTGTCTGTGCTGCCACCTCCCATTCTATATGGTCAATGCGGAAAAATTCGTTTGCAATATATTTTAATGCAGTATATTTAAATGGCATTACACAATTTCAAATTTTTTGAAATTGATATAAATCACTGAATTTCACTACAAAATGATTATCACAGAGTTGTTTATTCATAGCATTTGTCGTTCTTTGACAGGGACACACAAAAGAAATCAGTTACGGTAATGTCTTTGAGCCATAATTGCTGGAACTGCGTTTACAACAATCAACATGTGTACAAAAGAAACAGAGACTAAATACGATAAAAGCACATTTTTAGTCAAATAATTGCGAGAAAATGCAAATTTCGTAATCTTTGAAGAAAAATCGTAAATTTCATCAAAGGATTATCAAAATAAATAAAATAAACTTATTTCATCAACGGATCGCAGAAATAATACGTTAATTTTGTCAAAGGATCGGAGAAACAACGCGAATTTCGTCAAAAGATTGCTGAAGAAATGAGAATTTTATCAAAGGATCGCAAAAACTCGGCAAATTAGGTCAAAGGATCGCGAAAAAAGCGTGACTTTCGTCACGCCATTGCAAAAAGAACGCGAATTTTGTAAATAGTTCGCAACAAAAGCCTAAATTTATCAAAAATAGAAAAAAAAAAAAAAAGGCGCGAAAAACTTCGCGGAAAAATGCAATGTTCATCAGAGATTTGCTAAAAAATGCACAATTTTCGTCAGAGGATCGCTAAAAACATGCGATTCTCGTCCAAGAATCGAGATAAAATGCGATTTTCTTCAAGCGATCGTGAGAAAAAAAAGTGAAATTCGCCAAAAATGGCGACTTATACGCGAAAAATAGTTGCAAAATAAGAATATTTAATCGCCACGTGGCGAATGATGACCGTAAATATGCTCCTATAAATTTTATGCATATTTTATTTCCAATCGTTTGTTACCAGTAACTGTCTTCCATTATAATTAGTTTCAGAGTTAGTAAGGAGAATTTACTTTTTCCCCCCCATATTGTACATGTGTATTTTATGACGAATTGCAAAAACATAAAAACAGACTCTGTTCTACAATTAATGTGTTTCCATGAAGTTGGCTTAAATTAATAAGAGCATTTCGAGTGTAATTTTTTCCTCCTTGCCCATTACAGTCTGACCTTCTCCGCTTCCTTCCTTCTGTCTTCGTGTTTCTTCATCGCATCTCATCTCCATAATTTTTCATAATATCTCGCAAACGGAATGGTTTATTACAGAGAGTCCCGGAGCGACGCTTTCCATTTTGGAGCACCCCCGGGGAAGTTTGAATCAGCGCGCTAAAAAGTTTCAGACTCCCTCCCGAATAGCTCAAGTTCTGCTTAATTAGACAAACACTTGCTGCGAGAATTCCTGCTGTGGTAGACGTACTTTAAAAAAAAAAATTCTTTTAATCAGAATTTATCCCGAGTTTGAGGATAAAGAAAATTTCATTATAGGTTTCAACCTATAATGAATTTTTAAGTAGTTGACACCTTAAGGGTGTTTGTTCTTAAATCAAAAAGGGTAACCTTGTGACACATGCTTTAATTTATTTTTGTTCGGAAATGCATGAAAATAGCAGATGTTGTTATTCAGAAACTGTCTAAATGCACTCATTATTATTTATTTATTTATTTTAACAAAATAGGTTTTTTATAACAAGCCTTCAAATTTGGCGTTTTTGAGCACATTTCCCAACGAAAGCAGAAAAACCGGTCAAAAAGCAGGAGAAAAATGGGTGATCACGTGATCGAAATAGCTTAGAACTGGATAGGTAATTTAATTATCATAAAATGGAAAATTAAGTTCGATTCGAAATCGCTTCCATAGTCAGGCATTCCTATTTTATAATTTTCTGTTTCAAAATGAATTTGTAAATGTGTCAAAACGTTTTGCACTTGTTGAGCGGAGCAGTTCAGAACACCCTTAAAGAGCTACTTCAGTTGCGCGAAAAGACTCGCTCGCTAATGCTAATCCCGTTGAAGAAATTTATAAAGATATGCCGGTTGCATTTCAATCTTTTTAAAAGTTTTTTTTTTTTTTTTTAATTGGATAGCTGAGATTTGTTCTGTACAAAGGCTATTATTTATAATTATTAATTAATTATTAGTCTTTATTAAAGAAACATAATTATTAATTATTAATTATAAATGTGACCCAACTTACCTTTGTGTGTTTCTGACCAAAAGTTTTTATTTTTTATAAAATAAAATGTAATTAATTCATCATTAATACAGAATGATTTTCTAATTATACGAATTACTTCTCATCGAAAATGTTTTATGTTATACATACCACAATTTATCTCTTATAATGATTTTTGAAAATTATCCTATGTTATATTAGAATTTATTAATGGTGTTAGGAGCCTTCGGCTATGGTGGAAAGCTTAACCTGGCTTTTCCCTCAGATTGCACGTAGGTTACCAATTACCAAGGAATGATAGAAACACATTTAAGGGAGACCCGTAAGAAAAAACCCAAAATTTTTATTATTGATTTTAAAGTAATGAATTTTGGTGAACTATTTAAGAATCTTCTTGTAAGGAATAATTAGTAAAAAAATTCACTTTTTATTAAAAAGTATATTTTTTATGGGGATTTTTATGACTTTTTTTGTCGAAAAATACACTTTTTAAAATTACTACTCCTCATTCAATTTTCAATATTTTGGTATTACTAAAATTTTTTAATAGTGTTATAGTATATAGAAAAGAACTAAGGAGAGATATTTTTAATTTTCTATTTCAATCAGCTAAAAAAAAAAAAAAAAAAAAAAAAAAACACGCATGGTAAATTTCCTTAAATTCGTTATCATTTTCATGTTTACCAATTTATGTAAAATTTTCAGAAATAGTTAAAAAAAATATCTCTCCTTACTTTTGTTGCAAATTTTTTTAAGATTCTAAAAACATAAACACTTTGTTTCTAAATCATTTTACCACTGAGCCTTAGTACTTTGAACTTAGGCAAAATATGAAAAAAGTCATTTTCAGGAAAAAACGTTTTAAATGGCCGCTAGTCCTTTAAACTCTATAGTGAGTACAATTTAAAAAGCTCATTTTCTACCTGTTACAAGTGTCCCCGAGTTCTGAAATTTTGCATGGATATTCGCAATTATGTATTTTATCGTTTTCTGAGAAAAAAAATTTTGAACTTTTGATAATTTTTGGCCGAAAATAGGGTACGGGTCTCCCTTAATGGCAATTGCAGAGAGAATTGGTGGCTTAAGCTGGATTTTCCAGCAAGAAAACGCCCTCAAAACTTTTACCAAATCCTCCTAGAAGTGATTTTTGGATAATTGGGGACATGTCATGGAATGACCTGCCCATACCCTCATCTCAAATCTCAAAAAATGTATGGGGTATCCTCAATAGACGTGTATATGCCAAGAGCTTGTGACGTGTCCGTCTAATGAAGACATATTCTGAGTAGAATTGAAAACGCAAAACTTTTACAGAGTTGCCACTCTAATCTTGAAAAAAAAAATTCCCTGTATTTTCCCTGTACTGCAATACATTTATTCCATGTTGAGTGCGAAAAAATATATGCGTGTATGAAGTCTAATTAGAAGTATTATAATTTGCCATTACCAAATTCCCTGTGTTTTCCAGATTTTTTAGGATTTTTTAAAAAATTCCCTGGATTTTCCCTGTTTTGGGAAGAGATTTAAAATTCCCTGTGTTTTCCCGGTTTTCCAGGTTCTCCAGGTGGCGTGGCAACCCTGTTTTATTTACTGTAATTGGGGAACGGGGAGTGGAGCAAAGTTCGGTATTTTGGACAATTAAACAAACTACTGTGAGAATAAACTTTAGTTTGTACTCACATTACAACTAAGTCCGGCTCAAATTACTAATTCGGCTCTTCTCTTCAGGTCGCAGACTACTTTTACTAACCTGTAAATAAACAGCCCGTGGCTGCACAAATATCTTTATTTTAATCAATTACAGTGCAAAATTACTCTGAAATAACTCTTACCGAACTCCTGTACTAAGGTTCTCTACTTTCGTTAGTCACACGTCAGCTCTACTACTAGAGGCTCTTCCCATCTTACCACACCACACACACCCTCCAACTCACAACTTACAGCTTTTATAATTTGCAAACTGAAGACGGAGCTAGAAATTTGCATAAAAACTAAAAAAAAAACGCAGTTAACTGTAGATCGAGGGCGCCACACATGTTAGAACATTGCGATCTCACTCAAAACACCAGAGTGCCTTATTAGGGACACTCCCTCACAAGCTTATGGTTTAAGTCTGTGGCAAAACTGAAGGCCGCCATCATTCAAGTTTATGATAATATTGATGCTACTGTCTTCCAGAGATTGATAAATTGTATGCTACGTCGTATATTCCAAGTCATAAACAGGGTGATTCAAAAAGCCGTTTACAAAATGATATGACAAGTAAGCATGCAACAAGGATAAAAAATCATATAGGAACATAGGGTCACAAACCATTTATTGAGTCACAAATACAGGGTGTTTCGTCCTAACTCAATTTCAATTGACGGTAATAACTTTCAGAATGAAGTATATTACAACAAAACATTTATCAGACATTTTTACCTTTGTTTTAAATGTGATAACACCAAACAAAGTAATAGAAGAATAGAAGTTTGCATTATGCGCGCCAGCAGATAGCAGAATACATTTGATAACTCATATTTTGGACTGTGATTATCAATTCATACGGTAGTATTGATTGCTTGAACAACATGTTTTTCCCGATCTTTTTGCGATGGTCCCGTTTCATACAACACAAGGTTCATATCATTCCATTTTCATTACAATGTTTTTATTTTTCCCGAAATTATTACCATCAACCCAGGTGTAATTGTTATGTAACGCTTAATATTTGTGACTCAATAAGTGGCTTGCAACCTTACGTTTCGATGTGATTTTTTATCCTTGTTGTATGTCTGATTTGTCATATAATTGTTTTAATCGCCCTGTATAAGCATGGCGGATATATTGGCTATCAACAGTAGTGGCTTTATTTCGGAGGAACACTTTTCAAGACCCCTATCCCCTCTTTTTTTTATGTATTCATTTTTTTTCTCTTTAGGCGGGGCAGGGAGTGAACTATTCCTTGTAAATATGTGTTTCTATATAGACTTTCTTAATTGTCTTGTTCTCATTAGTTTCTTTTGCCCAATTACTATATAAAATCACGGTGGCTTTATTTCGATGGAACACATCTTATATACATATCTTTATTTTTCCTTACACCCCCCCCCCCCACATCTCTAGGAAGACGATGGCTGAAGGTGTGTTCATGTAAAGTGTATTTTCAGCTTGCGTACCCTAACAATTAAATTAAACAAATACAGTGAAACCTCCGAAATGGGACGGAAACTTTTGACCCTTAAATAGAGGTGTCTCTTATTCAGAGTTTTTACTTATTTAAAATTAGTTATTCAGAGAGGCATAAAAAATAATAAAACATTAAAGGTGAAGTTAACATGTACCTGAAGACTATAAATTACGTTAATCAGGCACAAAAGGAATAGAGAATTACCCTAATTTCCTGCGTATAATCCGCGGATCAAACAATTCTTTTTCGACCCAGAATTTGTTTAAAAATAAATGTAACTTGTCAGATCGCCGTAAGTATTTGTCTTCAATCACTAAATAAAATTTCTGGGTCAAAACAGAATTGTTTGAACCGCGGATTATACGCAGGAAATTAGGGTAATTAAAATTTTCAATCGATTACTACATTAAATGATTTATAGAATTATTGATTGTATCTTTTACATAAACATTTGTGTACATGCAAAAAGTACAATGACATTTAAAAGACTCTTACTTGAAGTAATGAAAAGTGGTTGTTATGTAGATTTAAATTTTTTACTACAAACTTTCCAAGTGCTCAATTACCATAGTTATAAATGTTAGTCCTCCATTATTAGCAGTATTTACGAAAAAAATATTCAATTGCTTCATGTATTTTAAAGCATCTGTAAAGTAGCTTATTTTATATTTTTCATTTCTTCTTCACTTTCAATCATTCTCAAAAAATTTCAACATCTTTTTCAATGGGAATAAACGCACCAATGTCTTCATCTAAATTGTGGGTAAATAAATGCTCGTCAACCATCTTGTATGTCTCTGAATCAATATGACTGCCTGCCTGTTAGATAAATGCGAAAAAAAAAATTATTTTTATTTTCATCTTAGACTGTTTCATAATCTTAAATTCAAAATGCCCCCTTTTAATCTCATTTACAAATGTCCGTTAAATCGAATGTCTCTCACTCAGAGCTTAATGTATTACACATCCTATATCAAGGCAGGGCCATCGCTAAGACTTTTTATTGGTGGGGGAGAAGACCTTAAATTGCCAAGTCAAATTTTCATATTTGCCAACTTGTTTCATAATTTTGCCAAGTTACCACACTTAGAAAATATAATACAGTTCTTATTTGTAAAAAGTTCAATAATATTCCCAATTAGAGTTGTAACTTTTGTAACTTCTATCTAAAAATAGGAAATATGTTACAGTTTTTATTAAAATTTTAATGAAATTTGCCAAGTGTAACAACATTTGGGAATGTTTGGGGGGGGGAGATCCCCCCCTGTCCCCCCCCTTAGCGAGGCCCCTGTATCAAGGGACTGGAACATGAACTTTTATCCCTTATTCAGAGTGTTTTTTACTTGGAGGTTTCAATGTATAAAACGGTCAAAGTCAAAGACTTTGCGGTCCACAGAAAAATGGACGTCGGGCCAGTTGTGACCCGCGGGCATGCGTTTTGACACGTCTGGAGTACATGAATCTTTTTATGAATTATTTTAAATTTTAAATGAAAACTACGATTGCTGTCCGCCTATTTTTGCACTAGTTTATCCAGAATTTGAAAGCAGAAATTCTTAGGCAATCCACTCCGCGGTCAAAGTTAAGCGGCATGCGGAGAATGGAAAAATTGTTAACCACCTTCGAGGTTTTTAAAACGCGGAGAGAAATGTGGGTGTCGATCGATTTTCCTCAGTTGCGTTGGAGACCCGCGATCAGCATCTTTTCCGGAGCAACGAGCAAGAGGATAATAGAGACGGGGGGATTGTCTTGTTCGAAGACGAATTGCTCCGGCATCTTTCTTCGTCCGGATGCGTGTAATCGGAATCACGGATAACAAGAATGAAAAATCATCCGCCTCGGGATATAAATTATGAAACACTTTCCAGTAGGGATGCACCGAATGTATGACTCCTGTCGCATAATCCTGCTTATTATAGCTTACAACAAAACGTACGTTAAAAAAAATAATAAATAAAAATTATTTATTATAAATCAAAAAAATAAATAAATAAACAAAATGAAAATAAATAAATCAAATAAAAATAAATAAAAATTAATTAATTAAAAAATTAGATAATAAAATAGTAAAAAAAAAAAAAAAACTAAAAATAATTATAGTAATAATAATAAACTACAAAAGTAATTTCCATGCAGGAGAAAGGGAGGGGGATGAAGAGAGATCGTTGACAAGAGTATTACAATTTTTATAAATAAAATAAGCTTCGTGAGTATCTAAATGAGAAGGAGAGGCAGGATTAGAAATAATTCTGGCCATGGAAAAATTGAAAAAATGACCGGAAGACCAACAGTGAGAAGCAATGGAAGACCTAGAAAATTCCTGATTTTTAATGTACCTCTGATGTTCATCCAATCTTTTCTTCAACGCTCTTCTGGTCTGACCAGTGATGTAAAATACCCGGGTATTTATTTTTAAGGGTAAATACCCAGGGTAAATACCCGGGTAAATACCCAATTTGGGTATTTACCTGGGTATTTATTTTCAATTATATATATTTGGGAAATTACATTAATTTTACTTTTAGTTATGATAAAAGAGTATAAAAAAAAGAAAATTATAAACTTTAGACTTCTTACAAATCTTTAATTTAAAAAAAAATCAACGTTTTACATTTAAGTATTGAATTTAAATGTAATTTTTAAAAATGAAGCATATAAAAAAGTTAATGTGTTTATAGAGAATTGTTTTTTCAATAAATTTAAGGGATAATATTGATATAAAAATAATATACAAATATATAATACACAAATTAAGCACATATTAAATATAAAAGTGAAAAATATAAATAAAAAATATACAAATTATGCAAAGATATAACATAAAAGTGAAAAATACAATTTTCTTAATTCAATATTCGTATGTTGAAGAGAACCATTTAGCATCAGCAATAGCTTGACTTTAAGGAAATAAAACTCAGTAATTTTGGATTCAGAAAGCAGCCTAATATTAAACACAATTTAACATTTATATATAAATAATATGCAAAACTATAGATATAGATAATAAAATAGAAAATGAAAAATATAATTTTATCATATCGACACAATTTTTCTCTCAGTTTAAAATCAGTCAGACTTCAGACACAACAACTTCGGAATCTGAATTTTCAAAGTCCTCAATTTCTAAGCTGTCGTCACTTGAAAGTAATTCTTCTATACGATTTATTGTTTCTGAAACATTTTCATTTGTTTCCTGTTTCTTTATTTTGGGTGTATTCTGTTTATTTACTTTATTGTGTAGCAGCTTCCAATTATACGATAGGTAGGTTAGCTTAGCTGCTCTTTCTGATGTCTAGCGGTTTCTTTTTTTACTGTGAATCCAGCTAAAGGTGCTAAAGGTTCTTTCCGTCACGGCAGACGTAATAGGTGCACTTAATATGCGCAAAGCTACTTCAGCTAATATATTAGTGCCCCGTAAGCTTTTCCACCATAGTAGAGGAGGCATATTCTCTAGCCCTTCCCACAAGATTTTTCTTTCCCAGAGACCTTCTTTTTCTCTGTAATGAACAAGATCCATTTGAAGTTGTGTGTTCTCTAATTTCATGTGATGGCCAACATCATAAATGAATGTTAAACCATCAAGCAAATCTGAAGGTTCTAAGGTACTTCCTTGCATTATAGGATTTAAAATGTCTGCTGCAAGATGGAGAGGACCAACACCACATTATTTTCTTTTTCTAAATTGCTCCATAATATGCTTTTCTTCATTTTTTTCCAATAAAGATACAGGAAGTAATTCTAGCAATACTTTTTCTAAGTTGTTTATTTTGTTATACACCAAATGAATCTGAGGTTTATTTGATTCAAAAGATTCTATAAGTTCTACAATCGGAGTAAAGATATCAATCATATTTTCAATACGAATCCAAAAAGTATCATCTAAAAGTTTTTTTTTTTTTTTTTTAACTCAGAAGACAATTGAGCTTCTTCACAAACTGCCATAGTTTGCAGCGTAAACTTGTTATCTTTTAAGCTTTTAAGACTGTGTAAGTAGCTTTCCCACCTAGTTTTACCTGGCAATTTCAAGGAAATATTTTTCTTGCTTTCTTGATCTTGAATCCGGTTAAACAATGCACTTAAACGGTTGCTGCGTTTGATAGTTTTCACTATATCAATTACATTTGTAAAAAATTGTTTAACTGACTTGTATCCTGAAATATCAGAACACAATAAGTGTAAAAGATGGGCAAGGCAACCTAATGGAACAACATGCGGATATTTTTCTTTTACTAATCTAAACGCTGCTATCATATTTTTAGCATTGTGACCTATAATCACAAAAAAATTTTCAGGATCATGATCTTTCATAACTTTTTCAATTTGCTCAGCCAAATAACAAGCATCATGCTTGTTTTCCTTTGACATGATAAAATCAACAAATAGAGGTTGTGGTTTTGAAATCACAAAATTTATTGCCTCATTTCTTATGTTACTCCAACCATCACATTGCAAATGGAGGTGTTTTGATTCAGTTAGTTGTCTCTTAACTTCACATTGCATTTCAGAATATTGAGAATCTAAATAAGTTGAGGCAAGACGAAAACGTGAAGATAAATTGTAAAAAGGTCGAACTTTCTTAAAAAATTCAATCCACAAAGGATGTTCAACCAATGACAATGGACTTCCACTGATGAAAATGGCCTTAGCCAAATGTTGATTGAGTGTTTCCTAAAACAAAAAAGAAGCATTTGTAGTTTTATTTTTCCAAAATAAAAATATGCAAAGCATAGAATTTTTACATTTTTAATCCAGACTTCTATAGCATTTGTAATCTTTAATTCAGATATTCCAAAACCTTTTATTATTATTTTATTTCTTTTCTTTCATGAAATGATAATAGATGCCACCACTAGCATACAAGAATACATTTCAGAAAACACTATTTTATGCAGCTATATATATTTTCCTTTTTCAAAATTTTGAATTTTTAAGTATTAATTACTTAGTTTCTCCTAATTCCTTCCGCCTTGCCTGTTTAACCATTGTTCAGTATGGTAAAGTAATTTTTTTATTTATTAATGGCAAGTCCTATTTTAATTATTTAACTGTAAATCTTATTTAAATGTTTTATATTGTTTTATTTTTTAAATTTATATTTATCAGTTTCGTGATTTGTGTTATTTATTATTCAATAATATAAAATTCCAAGTTAAAAAGAAAAAAATCTTATTGTTTCCCACAACTAACAACAGATGGCGACACCATACAAAATATACATATTTTTGAATTTTGAGATATTTTTAAGTGGAACTCCTTAGTATTATTTATTTATAAATTGCCTTAGTGTTTTGTATTATCATAATAATGCCTGATGTTATTATCATTTACCTAAATGCATTCTAGTTTCAAATTTTCTCTAATTCGCTATTGCCGTGGTTCAAATGATTCCGGATTACAGATATAGGATTCAGCATATGATATTTTGTCAGGTATATGATATTTAATTACATTATTTAATTGTTTTGAATTGCAATACTGCAAACCAACCGATTTATACTTTAAAAACTTCGACAGCTAAGGATAAAGTTAAAAAATGGGGGAGACCCTTATATGGATTTACATAAGGGAAGGGGATTTTAGAAGGTATTAACAATATTTATTATACTTATTATTTGTAAGTTAAATTAATTTATCAGGAATTTATCTGTCTATAACTATCTTTTAGAATAAACAATATTTTCAATTAATTTCCTTTTTAAGTCAAATTTACATTTAATTAAAATGTAGTATTTGACTTTTATCCAAAATGTTCTTTAAATAATAAATGCATATATCCTGTAACGTTATTTTTTATATGGAATGTTTTTTGAAAGCCTATAGAAACTATGAATCTTGAAAGCAGACTGTTTTCATTACAAATAAATTTATAAACTTGTGGCTTTAAGAAATCTATTTTTGCTTTGCTATTCTATATAAAAATAGGATTACATTGAAACTGCCAAAAAATATTTGTCTTATAAAATTGTATAATGGCAAGGGAATGGGTTCCTTGGGGATATGAAGATTTTCCCCAACTGCCCCCCCCCTGAACACATACACTCATTCCATGCCACTGCTTATAGCTCCGTATTATTTCAATCACAAAGTGAATTCTTGCTTTTAAATTATATATTTTTCACATCAGTGTTTAGCAGTGTTTTTTTATCTACACTTTAAAACAAATTAAACGATTTTTTTTATTAAAAGAAAAAATATATTAAAATGCAAAGGCTTATTTCAATGAATCTTTTAAATTTTAAAATAAACAATTTATTAATTTATTAAAAATTGTAATATTAAAAATCAGAGACATATACTAGAGAAAAGCTTCAAATAATTTATTTCAATTAATATCAGTTCTAATTTAAGTATTTACTTTTAAAAGAACAAAATTGTATTTATTTTTGTTTATTAATATGTAAATGTACTTACATTTGTTATTTCATCCATCTGATCCAAAAATGCTGTCATAGATATCTGTGACTTCGAAATTTTTTTATTTGTCAAAAAACTAGATGTTCCATCTCCAGCATTTTTTAGAAGCGAAGGTACACTTGTTATCGGTATCGATGAAGTGTTAGAAGATGTACTGGACATTTGACCAGTATTAGGTTCATCTGTATCACTAATTGTTATATTTTCCTCTACATTTGAAGTTGAAGGCATAGTAGAAATAGATTCCTTGTGATATTTTTTGCATTTAGAATCACTGTCAAAAACCTTTTTCAAACCTGCAGGACATTTGAAACATTTCTTAATATGATTTTCCATTTTGTTTACATTAGCATGCTTGTAATCCTTATTACAATATTTGCACTGCACACTTTTTCCTTTCACATTAAAAAAATTCCATGCAAGTCCTTTTTTTTCTCCCATTTTTACTTCTAATTCTTTCAAACGCACACCATAGACATCTAAAAGCAAGTGAAGAACAGTTTATAGAATCAAAATCCAAACCAAAACTAGCATGGTTTTGGTTTGTAAAATATAGCATAGTTTTACTTTGTAAAATCTAGTTTAGTTTTGGTTCATACTTATGCAATGATTGGGCGCCATCTATTGCTTCTGGTGGAAATTTCTAATTGAAATTCAAAGGAATTGCAGATTATAAACAAAGCAAGAAAAGAGTGTGTATTACTAAATTTTTAGAAAATGGGAATGATATTTTAAAACTTAAAAGATGATTCATAGAGGTTTATAATTAAGTTGATGATCAAACACATAATATTTGAATAGTGTTTTGTATTGAGGCAAAATATTTTAAATTTTTGGGCAGCTTTTTAATTCAGCAAGAAATAATCACAACTCATAAAATTGGAAATGAAAATATTTATTTAGAAAGTGAGTACTTTGAAATTGCAATTCCTTTAAACTACTGTTAACATTTAGAGAAAATCAGTAAATTCCTATTTAATCTTTATACATGTCTGCAATATTAGGAAAAGATAATTAAATTTCTAAAACCAAAATTTTGTAGTTCAGCTGACAATTGTGAATATTTATAGACTGTAAAATAATAAAAATTGTTTAATAAACATAAATCAATAAATTGTTTGTTAAATTATTTATTTAAATGCTTGATTGTGTAATTTATCTTTTTCTTTATTATTAGCAATCTAAATTTCTCTTAAGTATGGATTATTATTATTATTTTCTTAATAAATAGATGTGACATGTAATCTGTATAATGCTCTGCAATAAACTGTGCAGATAGGTAGTCTTATATTTTCATTTTAAAAAATGTAATAGAGCTTCACATTATTTACTTTGAAAATTTCCTACAAATTAAATTCACTTACTTTGCAGCTGAAGCACACTAGCAATAAAATTAAGCAATTTTGCGATGTAAGTTTCTACTTCTCTTTAATTGTGGCTGAAGCCATACAACTTTCATAATTTGAATATCTCATTCTATGATTTTGGACTTCATAAATATTTAAGTTTCAAATAAAAATAAATTTTACTTTAAATATGCTTTTTCAAGCTGAAATATGAAAATACCCAGTTTTTGGGTATTTACCCGAGGCTTGGGTAAATACCCAGGTAAATACCCAAAAAATATTTACCTACCCACTGGGTATTTACCCGCCCCACATCACTGGGTCTGACCAATATAACCCAAATTGCAAGAGCAAGGAATAAAATAAACACCCCACCGGTTCTCAACAGGAATAGGATCTTTCAAAGACGAGAATTTAGATCAAGCTTCTATATCCATCGAGATTGACGAGATCCTGCAATTAGTTAGTATTTGTATTAGGCAAACTGCTTTCCAATTTAATAATTCCTTTTATGTTCAAACGGATGGTTTAGCCATGGGCAATCCTTTATCTCCTCTTTTATGTGACATTTATATGCATTTTGTGGAAGAAAGACTCTTCAGTTTATTTGATTTTCCCTTCTGGTGTAGGTATGTTGATGATACTTTTATCTTAATTCCTTTTGAGCTGGATCTCCAAAATCTCCTTTCTCTTGTCAACTCTGTTGATCCTTGCATCCAGTTTACTCTTGAAGTCGAAGAGAATGATTCTCTTCCTTTCCTCGATGTCTTAGTTACTAAACACCCTGATCGGTTCTCTACCTCTGTTTATAGAAAACCTTTCGCTGTATCTCTACCTCCGCATGCTTTTTCTAACCATCCTCCACAGCAAAAAGTGGCTTCCTTTTATACTTTTGTTTACAGAGCTCTTCGGATTTCTTCTGACTCTTCTGCTCTAAATAAGGAAATTAGTTACCTCAAATCTCTTGCCCTCACTCGTGGTTATAATCCCTCTTTGATTGACAAAGCTCTGTATAAATTTAATAAGCCTAAACGTCTTCTTACTGATTCTAATAATTCGTCTAATATTAACTCTATAGTTCTACCTTTTTATTCTCCTCTTTGTTTCAAAATAGCTAAAATCCTTTCTCGTTTCAATTTTAAAGTTATTTTCAAACCTATGAATAAAATTAAATTCTCGTCTTTGAAAGATCCTATTCCTGTTGAGAACCGGTGGGGTGTTTATTTTATTCCTTGCTCTTGCAATTTGGGTTATATTGGTCAGACCAGAAGAGCGTTGAAGAAAAGATTGGATGAACATCAGAGGTACATTAAAAATCAGGAATTATCTAGGTCTTCCATTGCTTCTCACTGTTGGTCTTCCGGTCATTTTTTCAATTTTTCCATGGCCAGAATTATTTCTAATCCTGCCTCTCCTTCTCATTTAGATACTCACGAAGCTTATTTTATTTATAAAAATTGTAATACTCTTGTCAACGATCTCTCTTCATCCCCCTCCCTTTCTCCTGCATGGAAATTACTTTTGTAGTTTATTATTATTACTATAATTATTTTTAGTTTTTATTTAATTTTTTTTTTTTTTTTTTTTTTTACTATTTTATTATCTAATTTTTTAATTAATTAATTTTTATTTATTTTTATTTGATTTATTTATTTTTATTTTGTTTATTTATTTATTTATTTATTTATTTATTTATTTTTTATTTTTTTTTTCAATTGTTTTCTTTATCTTTTATTAGTTTTTCTCTGCCATCTGGGTTCTTTTAGCCAGCGCCACCTGGGGCACTCTTTGTAATCTTCTCCCTTCTTCTTTGAGTTTATCTTTACTTTTCTCTTTCTCCTTGGCTCTGACAAGCAGCGCCACCTGTCGCACTCTGTGCAATCTCCTCCCTCTTTATTTCACTGTTATTTCCACTCTGTCCGTTGTGACACGTGTTTGGACCAGCTGATGACGAGCGGTAATTTTGCAGCTCGAAACGCGTCCTGTATAATTTATCTTTTTATGGTGATTTAACAAAGTTTTTATATTTATTGATAAAAATTAACTATTTCTAAAGAAAAACCTCAATAGAGATTTAAAGTTGATGAATAAATAATTTGAAATTACAATTCTTATAGCAATAATAAATAACGTTTCAGAATTCATGTTATGAAATAGTTGAGAAATACTAACATGAAAACACTAACCCCTTGGGGACGAGCGGTACATATGTATTGCAAAAAGGCTTAAGAATCCGTGCTTATTTCCACCAATAACATTTCACTGTAAAACTTGCTTTATTTAATCGGAGTATTTTTTTGATTTAATAAGACATTTTAAGCCTTTAAACCATTCACTATTTAATAAGGCGCTAAGAGAAATTTCTGCTTTTAAAAATCGCGGTGACAAAACATTAAAAGTTTCATAAAAGGCTCCCGTAGCAAAGGGGTTAAAAACCCTAATTTAATTTTAAAAAAATAGTTGAAATAAAAATAGAACTCACTTTAGATTTTTATTTTATTTTTATTTTTATTTTTATTATTATTATTATTATTATTATTTTTTTTTTTTTTTTGATTTTACATAAGTATTTCCGTATTACAAATGTACTTTTTAAAAAGTTGATAGCCGTAGAAAAGAAAAGGCCCCCACTATAAGGAGCAATTTTTATTCACACTTATGATATGTATCTATCCTTTTCAACAGGGCCGTAGCAAGGTGTTTTGAGGCCCCCCCCCCAAAAAAAATATAACTTTGGGCCCCTCCCCCCCCACTTTCAACTGAATTTAAAAAAAATATTTATATTGAAGTTTCCAATGAGTTTCAAATTATATTAATGTAATAAACAAATTTAATAATTATCATAAGTATTTTAAATCATTATTAAAATTATTATAACATTCATAACTCTGCACAAATACGAAATAAATATGCATTGCTTAAAGAACCCGTGGCAAAATGCGCGCGACACTGTGACGGGCGTCGCAGACTTTTAAGGACACCTGCAGACTCAGCAATGCCACGGACGCGCTATTGCGCTTAAATTATGCAAAAAATCGGTCATGGGCCACAAAAAATAGCTCTTTCCTGTGGGACGCGTAATTTCGTCAAAATTTCGTCGCAAAATAAGAGCGATTTCATCCAAAGATCGCGAGAATAAACGCAAATATTATCAAAGCATCGCGAAAAAACGGCAAATTTCGTCAGAAAATCCCTCAAAAGCAGATTTCATCAAAAACTTGCGAAAAAAAGGGCAAATTTCGTTAAAAAAAATACCCCAAAAACGGCAAATTTCATCAAAAAATCTTGAAAAAAAGACAGATAACGTCAAAAAATCGCGAAAAAACGACAAATTTTGTCAAAAAATCTCGAAAATATAGACGGATTTCGTCAAAAGATCGCGAAGAAAACGAAAATTTCGTCAAAGGCACAAGGGAAAAAAAGAAAGATATTGCTGGAAGTGGATTTTTCTGTTTTATTATTATTATTACTAGCATACGCAGCCCGCTTCGCCGGGCTTAATTTGAAAGTTTATTTAATAATTTATGTGTATGGTACGCTTCTCTCTCAGCTGGCGACGGATCCCCCGGTGACTCTACGCTTCTCTCTCAGCTGGCGACGGATCCCCCGGTGACTCTCCCCGGACCATCGGCACTCCACGTGCGTCGGGTGAGCGTCAGAACAAACTTTCAGCATATACATATGGGTGGTTGTACTTGAATGCACAGACCTGCGCGTTTTTTTCTATCTTGCTTTTATACCTCTGGACCGAGTTGGCGCATTGCCAAGATTTGCTTCCTCTGGACCGAGTTGGCGCATTGCCAAGATTTGCTTCCTCTGGACCGAGTTGGCGCATTGCCAAGATTTGCTTTCCCCTGTGCCTCAATTAATTAATTATCCTCAGAATTCCTTTTATTTATAGAGATTTTGTAAGTGATGGAAATAATTTACACATACACATGCATGTTACCATAATTAATTAGCACTACAATAGCAGAAAAAATATATTTATGTAATACGTTGCATTTTGCAGACTATTTTTGAAAATATTATTAGCGTTGCAGACATTTGAAGATAGTTCTGCCACTGGGCTTAAAGATAAATTAACAATGTTAAAATAAAATTTGTCTAAAACAATTTTACAAATAAGCACATAATGCTAAGATTTTATTATAAAGTATAGAAAATAAATAAATTTTATAAACACATAATTTTAACAGTTCGCTACTTAAGAGGCTACTTCAGTTACGCGAAAAGACCCATTCTCTAATGCATGGAAGAATGGAATGGAATACTATGAAAGAAATTTATATCTCAGTTGCATTTCAATATTTTTAAATGATTTTTTTTCACTGGATAGCTGAGATCAATCTGTATCCAGATTTTTTTTTCACCTTTTTTTATTTTGTTTACAAAGTTTTTTTTAAGAAGATGCTTTAATTTTCGAAACCGGTTTTAAAAATTAAAGTGACCTCATTAAAATTATCTGTAAACAAAATTGAAAAAGCAAAAAACAGCCCGTATACAGATCGATCTCAGCTATCCTCAAAGAGCACCGATTAACCAAATTCATTGCATAACCAAGTATTGAATGACAAAGAATTTACAGAAACTGACTTATAAAAATTTTACAAGTTTATTTTTAATATTAATTTTTTTTAAAGTAACAATTTATATACATTTTCCCCCTTTTAAAATATGAAATGCTACAGGTTTCAAGACAATTATAAACTCCAGTTCATGCCAACTTTTTCTTAAAGTAAATAAACAAAAATATTTTTAAAATAAGAACTTAAATGATAAAGTGAAAGCAAAATTGTTATTATTTTGAAAAGAGACAAAAGATTTCGAATTGTGCGTAAAGACATAGGCCCTGCAACATTTTAACAGGCTCGAGAACTGTGCCATTTCTTGTCAGTTTCAGAGCCCATTAAGAATTAGAAGTAGAGGAAGCCCGACATCACAGAGGGGGGGAGGGGGGTCCCTATTATCCTATCAGTTGTTTTTTCATTTACTAAATCCATTTTTCGTATGTTTAAATTATTCGAAATTTTACCATGCAAATTTCGATTAAATAACGTTTTTACTATTAAATTAAAACTGACTATCTACATATTATACACATTAAAAAATATTTTATTAAATACATAATTATACGTAACCAATTAATTTTGTAAAAGGCATATATGGAATTACAGTTGAGAATATTTGAACTTCAAAATATTTCTTATGTTTTACAAATTGCAGCATAGTAAGAAAAAATATTTCATAATAAAAAAACTATATATGTTTTACTCTGATTGAATTTATTGAATTGAAAATTAGCTTTGAAAAGTAAATTTGCGGGGGCCCTTTGTATTTTAGTTGGTAAGAATGGGCTTTATGGGCCTGTGCATTTAGCATCACGGAAAAAAAAGGAAGAAAGAAAGAAAGAGCATAGAAAAATTTAAAATAGCACAATTTCTTATTGTGACATGAATTTAGAACTCTAGATTTTCAAGGAAATAAGAGTATAAATTAAATGAGAATTTACTTATTACTTGTTAACAAACGAAATAGTAGTTTAACATATGAATGCAATGGAATCGGAAGTTGACGCAGGGATTTTTTCTTGGATCCCAATTTGTGAAAAATAAAGTTATTTTTATGAAATTTATTGTATTTTGTAATGAAATTTGAATTCCAGTTATTGAAATTCGCATCAAACATTTATTAATAATAACTTATTTAGGTCTATATGCTAAATTTCTCATTTCAGGTGAACTTGTTTCCTTTGCAAAACACATATTTTAAAACCTAACAGTATAAAATTAATTAGAGTATATTTTTATGGAATAGAATTTTGTGAGTGGTGTGATTTATTAAAAAGAATTTTGTGAAGGAGCCCTAATAAAACGCTTAAATGAAAAACATGTAAATGAGAAATGTGTGTTATTAAAATATGCTCTATTAGTATACATATATTTTTCCAAGCTGTTCAAAATTTTCTAATACTTAAAATTTTTAATAATTGCTATATAAATTACATAAAGTAATAAATATGACTTACCAGATTAGTATAGGAGTAGATCTTTTTTCCTCCAGATATACACTTAATTTTATAAATACTATACTATGCGTATTACTAAAATAAATGCGTATTACTAAAAAACATACGATAATCCACATCTGAAGTGCTGTGTTGTCTACAAACATGTACTTGTATGCATTAGCGGGCTGCTAAAGTACTTGAATAGGTCAGTACTCCCTTCAAGGTCAAGGAATCCGGTTACTACTAAGTAACTAAGCTGTTAAATTTTAAGGGGATTCTCTAGATGTTATTTGTGTCGCCCACGTCGTGAAATCGGTGTGAAAAATGACCTATCTTCTAAGAACATAATACTCCGGTATTTCAAAAGAAAACACCCTTTTGTCGCTAGCAGCTTTATACAAGAACCCGGCTTTCTTCAGAGTCGATCCGATGACTCTTTTCTTATCTTTCTTAGTTCCATGCAAAAACCCATGGTCAAAAAGCGAAGGGGGAAAAACGAGTAAAAAAATAAGGATTTTCAGTTTCTTGGTTTCTGCGTTTTTGAAATCTAAACAAGGTTTTTGATAAAAACAGGGCCCCGTTAAGGCTACGGGGGGGGGGGAGGGGCCTGGAACAAACATCATTCTGGACACCCCCCCCCCTCTATCTATCTGTAATTTTTTTCTTTTTTTTTTTTAAATAATGTAAAAGTGGCAAACAATAAAAATAAAAAACATATTGCACACATGCATAAATTTTGTACTCACATCTATATACAAGATATCCCAAAAAATTGGTCACAACTTTATTTAAAAATATTAATTTGATAATTATAGAAAAAATGATTGATTGAGATAAGCATTTCTTTGCAAATTTTTACTTTGCTTACCTACGTACATTACAAGATGTCTAAAAAAGAAGGCTCAAAATTGGACATAACAGTTTTAACTTATCACGTTACGAGGAAACATTAATAAAAAATTTCTTTTAAAAGCTATAGGATACTAAGTTGTTGTAATCAGGGCCTGACTAAGTCACGGGCATGCAGGACAACTGCATCGGACGTGGGGTCCCCTCAATCGGGGGCCCTCAAGGGCAAATATAACTTTTTTGTTAAGGCTAATAAAAATGGCCAAAAATGACAAAAATTCCTTCTTCTTTCTTTCTTTCTTTATTTATTTTTAGCTTTATTGGGGCTCTTTTCTCATCTCTCCTCTATTTTGGAACCCCATGCCCCTTCCACCCTCCCCTGGATCTAACAGTTACATCACAGTTGTATTTACATTTTAATGCCTCACATTTAGTCTTATATTTCTATAACAGAAGAAAAAAATGTATTCGATAATTTCTTAAAGTTATCTTTTTTGTGCTATTCTGCATACAAATGCGAATAGACAACTAGTATAAAGGTTAGTTTAAGACACTTTAGCATAATTCAAGAAAAAATCCAAAAGTTAGAAAGGGGCCCCCCACAATCTAAGTCGGGCCCTGGTTGTAATAAAATTTTAATAATTTGTTTTCTAATGATATATTTTGTTTTCTGCGTATGTGGAGAGAACACTGGAAGCAGAGAGGAAAAGGAGAACAACATTCCCTTCCTAAATGTTTGAAAACGTATGAATTTCGGTCACTTTTTGCACATTTTAAGCATTTGGCACCCTTTAATGAAAATCCTCATTATTGGGGGGGGGGGGGAGCTTTAAAAAGGTGCACCTGGGGAAATTGCCTAGCGGGCCCCTGAATAAGAAAAAGAGAATTTGAAAAAATAAAAACATTAAAAGATGTGTTTTCTTACATTTTCAAAACAAATAAACTTCGGTAAAAAGGTCGATAGAATCGATTAGGGGGCCCCCTGACTTCGTCGGCCCCCCCCCAAATGGGGGGTATGGGGGGCGGTCGCTACGGCCCTGCTTTTCAACAATGTTTCATTTTATATTTAACACGTTCGCTGCCGCTCACGTGAAGATGTGGTGATGGTTAATGCCGCACTATAAAAGTGGGTTTTTCCCAGAAGCCGATTTAATTTTTATAACAAAGAATCAGTGAAAGATTTTACCGCGCCAGCACGTGACTGGCTATTGGACATCACCCCACATCACGCGCTGGCGCGTGATCGGCAGCGAATGTGTTAACGGTGAAAACATTTTTTTTTATCGAATAATAAATTCAAGATTATACATTATAAGCACATGTTTTGGTTGTTACACATGCTCACTCAGTAAGCTATTCTGTGGACTATCTCACTATCAAGGGTAGGGGCTTTGGGATAGGAATACACTGTTAAAAATTTGAAACTTTTGCTGTATCATCGTTTTACCGCTTTAATCCCTTAACTGGTTAATTCTTTTCCGTTCAATAAATTGAAAATAGCGGATTCACACCACTATTACTTAAAAAAAATATTCGTAAAATTTAGTCTAAACATTTCCGCCTTTCAATAGTATGAAAATTTTCTTAAAAATATTAGTGGTGTCAAACAACTGTAATTAACTATTATCTAATAGTTAATTACAACTGTAAGGTACACTGTACCTTAATATATAGAGAGAGACAGATGTTTAAGGTATCCGGCCACGTTGAAAATGCAATTTTCGACCAATTGTCAAAACTTTTTTATTTTATTTTTATAAATACCAACTTTTTACCTTTCTAAAACTATGTTTGTTTTTATTGTACGATAAATAGATCCGGAGTTATAGCGGTTTTTAAACTACTCAACAGCTGTCACTCAAAACGGAAGTGCCGTTTAAAAGGCCGTGTGTTTGGAGAAATTTCGAGGTTTTGGTAGTTTTTTTTTTATAATTATAAGAAATATAAATAATATGCTTCATGGGCAATACTTATTTTTTGGGTTCGAGGCTAATTTGTTTATTATAGATGTACATTACTGTAAATTCTTGAAAAACATAAATCGACACTTTAATTGCATTTTTTGGAAAATGTAATTTTCAGTGAAAATTCCATACGCAAAACACGATTTCTCAAAAAGTTATAGTAATATCACCATGAAATTTGAAATATATGTTATTTACACTATTGTGAAGGGAATGAACTAAAGATTTAAATTTAGAATAAATATTTTTTTTGTTTTATGGATGTTTTTGTGGAATGACATCGATGAATTTTATGAAAATTAACATGTAAACAGGTACGATACGCTATAAGTTTTGAAATACTTAAAGCATCTCCTAGATTTTAGTCCATACCCTTCGCCAATGTCATAAATATGAAGTGTAAAAAGGAAATTAAGATACATACAGTAGAATTTTCTTTAGAGTATTTTGCGTTTTGGGCCAAATTTCATTAAATTTTGCGATAAATTCCTCCATTTATCAAAATTTTATCAATGAATAAAATATTTTTTACTTTTTTTACATTTTCTAGTCATAATCTTAGTAAAAACAAGTTTAAAAAATAATTAAATCGCTTTTATGGAAAAAATTCCTCCGAACGTGGTCGGGTACCTTAAAGTTTATAGATCTGCAAGATAGATATAGATCTGCAAAAATGTTTCACAAATTCCAACATAGGGGATAAGCAATAGATAGTCTTTCTTACGAAATCTACTTAAATTGTGTCAGAAAGTTGTCATCATAGATTTGGAAACAGCCTTAAGGCTGTTCTAAACTGCTCGGCTCAACATTCGCAAAACGTTTAGACATATTTATATTTCCAAATTCATTTTTTAACTGAAAGATATAAAATTAGAAAACCAGAATATGGAAGCGATTTCGAATGGAACTTTGTTTTCCATTTTATAGTAATTAAATTATCTATCGAGATATGAGCGATTTCGATTATGTGATCACGCGTTTTTATGCCTTTGTAAGACTGATTTTTCTGCTTTCGTCGGGAAATGCGGTTCAGAACGCCAATTTGATGGCTTGTTCAATAAAATCTATTGCGTTTGAAAAAGAAAAGAAAAAAAAAAGCAGAAAAATGAGTGTGATTAGATAAATTCTGAACAACAACACCTGTTAGTTTCATGCATTTCCGAACAAAAATAAATTAAAACTTATATCAGAAAGAGCCCTTTTGGATTTGGGAACAGCCATAAAAATCACGATCGTAAATAAACCTTTATACAGAATTCGAAAGCTACTTTAAAAAAAATTCTAAGCCAATCAGCGGTCAAAGTTAATCGCTATTGCCATGCGGAGAAGCTAAAAGGCGTTAACCACCCGCCGGGTTTTTAAAAGCGGACAGAAATGTCAGATCGATTTTCCTCGATTGCGTTTGGAGAGGCGATCAGCATCTTTTTACGGAGCAGAAAGATAATAGAGAGGGATCGGCCTTGTTCGAGGACGAATGGGCCCAGCATCTTCTTCCACAGATTGCGATACGGTAAAATCTCCAATACGGACACCTCTATTTAACGGACAGTTTTCCAATCCCTATTCCCAAAGCCAAAATTTTTGTATATTTAACTGATGAATAACGGACAGTAATTTTGGCGATAAAGGATAAAAAATCATGTTTTAACGAGAAAAAAAAAAAAAAAAACCTTTTAAACAAAGTAAAAAGATTTTAAACTTAGGGCAATGTGTCAGAAATTTTGTGGTCACAGATAAATGTAGAGGGTGGACTGAGTAATAACCTCCCCTCTCTCACGCGCAATGTTGAATTTAGGAAATGGCCTGAAAAAGATATTCCAATAGAACATTAACCCTCCCCCCCCCCCCTTCCCGGCGGCACAGAAATCCCCGCCAGAGAAAAATGTCTGAATTTGAATCTGTACAAGTTCGAGAAAGAAAATGTCCCACCTTGAAATATTTAGGATTTTCTACTGATTAATCTCTAGAAATACAAATTTATTGATTTGCAGAATTTAATAATACATACAGTTGAGTCTCTATATAACGAAATCCACCGTTCAGTCAAAAAATTCGTTAAATAGAGAAAGGCAAAAAAATTTCCATTTAATGTTTAAATTTTGAAACAGAAATGTTTTTGAGGTGTTTAATTAAGTTTTTGAAATATTTAACAGAATTTATCCAGAATCTCAATCATTTTCGCCGCTTCCTTTCTTTTTCCAATGTCTTATTGATTATTTTCAAAATTATTACTGTATCAGAGAGAGTTATGCTTATCCTAGAAGCGATTTTATGCAGATGCAGTGGAAGATAACACCAGCATAGATGACTTTTAGTAACAATTCTTCATTCAAATGATCTCTGACAACAAAAAATGCTCCGAATCTCCACAAACAATAAGCATCCACTCTAAATTAGTAGATGAAAACCTGTTGAAAAAAACAACCTTTTCTGCATTTGCCCCCTTATCGTTTCCTTATTCCTGCCTTACTATCCAAACCAAAAAACAAACAACATTTTCAAGACGAATAGTTTCAATTGAATAGTTTTATCTTTTAGGATGTTTTGCGATAATTGCAAATCGATCCAGCAAGCAAATATTTCAATCTTCTTCAGGAAAGCAAACTCATCTTGGCTAAAACAAAGTCAAATATAACCTTGCAAAAAAAGGATGTTTTTCTGGGGGAGGGGGTTTGAAAGCCTTTTTAGGGGCATAAGAAATAAGGTAGAGGAATATAGCTATGAAATATAAATCAGAAATCATCGAAAAAAATTATTCCACAAATAATTTTAAGCGTTTTCTAAACATATAAAAGAACATTTTTAAAAAATATCGTTAAATGGAGATATATATTTCGCTATATGGAGATTATTTTTAATGTAATCATGAAAAAATTGACCGTTCCGACAAAAAATTCGTTAAATAGAGAAATTCACTGGATAGAGTTTCGTTTTAGAAAGAATCGACTGTATATCATTTTCTCTCTCGTCTTAAATGCGCGTAAGATATATTCGATTTTTTCCCCGTAAGAATCAGTGTATAAAGGTATGCACAATTTTATTTGAGTTTTATTGCTTAAAAAAGTAATTTTATTTTCTAATTAATCATATATAAGAGATGTTTTAAGAAATATAAAAGTGAATTAAGAGCGTTCTCAACTGCTCCGCTCAACAAGCGGAAAATGTTTTGACACATTTACAAATTCATTTTTAAACAGAAAGATATAAAATTGGAAGGCGTGACTATGGAAGCGATTTCGAATCGAACTTAATATTCCTTTTTATGATAATTAAATTATCTTTGCCATTTTCAATACTGTTCCAACCAAAACTATATGAAGTTATGCATCGAATTGAACCAATTTTTTTGTGTAAGTGTATGGCTATGGCTAGTTGGTCCTCCCTGGATTTGAAAAACATCCGCCGGAAGGGAGTTCTGCAATAGCGAATTTTATGCCATTTTCAATATTGCACCACCTAAAAGTGGTATGAAGTTAGTTCTAGAACTGAACTAAATTTTTTGTAAATGAATATTTTTTAGTAAAGCAAGTATGTCCTCCCGGAATTTGAAAGAAAAATCTGCCTGTCATTCTATTGTTCATCGGCTCGTGCAGAGACGGAAATTCGTTTTTACTCCCATTAATTGACTGAAGCAGAAATTTCGGATGAAAATCAAAGTTGGTATAGTATCGAATTAAAATTATTAAAGCATTAAAATGAGTAACTATTTTTTTTAAATATTAAAATGTACGTATGAGATAGAAGAAAGTTTTGGGATTGGCACACCCAACTAGTTTCTTTCCACTCTTCAATTGTCACAGTTAAAATAAAGGAAAGGGGAAGGGGAGAGTTTTTTTGTTTGTTTGTTTGCTTGGAGCTTTTGGCATGTTTTTAGTTCTCAAGCCATTAAAGCATTCTTTTTACGAACACACACACACATACATACATACATACCTACAAAAAAAAAAAAAAAAAAAAAAAAAAAAAAACTGACAAATTTTACAATATGAACTTAAAACATTTTCTGTTTACTTAAAAGGGTGACAGTTAATAATACTGATGATTTTACAAGTTTAAAATATATATTTTATTTAAATTTCCAAGAATAAAATTATTATATTTTCAGTCAACAAAACCTGCAGACATCTTCAAGGAATATTTTCATTAACTGCAATCCTATTCATTTCAAATACAGTCGGCTCTCGTTAATTCGAACTCGTCAGGACCACAAGAAATGTTCGAATTATCCGAAGTTCGAATTATGGAAAATATGAAATGAAAACATGCATAATGTGATGCTATTACAAAGGATTTAATGTTATAGGTTTTTTTATTATTATTTATTTCGTCTGTTATCATTAGACTATGACTTAATATTAAATTAGAATGTATAAATACATAAACCAATTATAACATTAGAAACAAGTACAATGGAAGAAAATTTTAAAGCGTCACTGATGGACAGACGGGACACTAAGAAAGTGGATATCAAATGCATTGGATTATATGTATACTCGTTCGGAACAATTTTCACAAAAATCAAAGAAAGTTATTCAAATGATCTAAAATCCATGAGAAAGAAAAGAAAAATGAAAATCGGAATTCTAGTTAGTTCGAATTAAACGAAATCAAGAAAAAATGAGCATTAATGAAAATTTTTAACGATATTCTACCACTGAAATTTTCGGGATTTCATGTTTAGTTCGAATTAAGCGAAGATTCGAATTATCCGATTTCGAATTAACGAGAGTCGACTGTACGTCACTTCATTTGAAATCGGAGTGTCTATAATAGAGACCAACCGAAAATTTGGTTTTGGTTTTCTTTTCGGCCCAAAATCTGAGCTTCTCGGCAAAAATGTTGCTGAAAATTCGACCGGACCGAAACTACATGCATTCCAAAATCTCGTTTTGTCTTTAGGAAATTTTCAACAATACTTATCGATTTGAGCTGTATCAGATGAAATGAGACTATTGACTGCTGCGAACTTCACTGTTTATGACTATCAGTCATGACTGACTCGAAACGTGGATGCAAATTATAAAGCGAGCAATGCATGATGGACTAAACTTTTTTACGTGTTCATTAAAAGCTGTATACTTAACAGAACTAGTTGGATGTGTCAATCCCAAAACTTTCTTCTATCTCATACGTACATTTTACTATTTTTAAAAAATAGTTACTCATTTTAGTGCTTTAATAATTTTAATTCAATATCATACCAGCTTTGATTTTCATCTTAAATTTCTGCTTCAGTCAATTAATAGGAGTAAAAACGAATTTCCGTCTCTGCACGAGTCGATAGACAACAGAATGATAGGCAGATTTTTTTTTTTTTTTTTTTTTTTTTAATTCAGGGTTATCCTACTTGCTTTACCAAAAAATAATCATATACAAAAAATTTAGTTCAGTTCTAGAACTAACTTCATACACTTTTAGGTAGTGCAATATTGAAAATGGCATAAAATTTGCTATTGCAGCGCCCCCTTCCGGCGGATTTTTTTCAAATTCAGTGAGTACCAACTAGCCATAACCATACACGTACACAAGAAAATTTGGTTCAATTTGATGCATAATTTCATATACTTTTGGTCGATATAATATTGAAAATGGAACAAAAGTCGCGATTGCAGCGCCCCCTTCAGGCGGATTTTTTTCAAATTCAGGGAGGACCAACTAGCCATGCCCATTCACTTACGCAAAAAATTTGGTTCAATTTGATGCATAACTTCATATACTTTTGATCGGTACAATACTGAAAATGGTACAAACATCGCGATTGCAGCGCCCCCTTCCGGCGGAATATTTCAAAACTGAAGTAGGACCTGCTTGTCACAGCCAAAAACATTCACAAAAAATTTGGTTAAATTCTATGCATAACTTCATACACTTTTTGATGGTAGAATGGCGACATACACACAGACACACAGACACACACATAGACACACGGACAGACAGACATTTTGTAAAAACATGTTTTTTGGAATCTCTGACATGTAAATCCGTCGAAAACCGGAAGTCGAAAAAATTTCGATTACAATACTTTCTTCTATTGAAGATGGAAGAAAGTAAAAAGAAAAAATTTAGTTTGAAACCGAAGAAGTATTTTGAATAGTGTAAGAGAGGACCATTTGCAAAAATCATTCTAAAAGGTAAATCAAGGTGTGACTCAGGGCCAGAGCCGTGCAAAACGGAGGCGTAGGGGGCGGTCGCCCCGGGCGCAGAAAATCGAAGAGGCGCAAAATTTATTATTATCATCGTCGTTTGTTTCTTACCCCTCTCTCTCTCTCTCTCTTTTTTTTTTTTTTTTTTTTTGTAAAAAAAATATGTATATAAACATATTGAGATTTTTTGTTTGAAAAAAACAAACATTCTCAAAATTGCATATTGCTTCATTCTTGGAATACAAAAATGGTTATTCAGTACTGTAAGATACATTTTTTTTCTCATACGTTTTCCAGATCCCCTTTGCCAAAATATATGTGCAATTTTCTTTTATGATATTTAGTTGTTAAAATTAAATCTTTTAAAATTTCAAAATAAGTGACAAATGTATTTAATAGAATTTGTGTTTTTACACTTTTCAATTTTGTGACACCTGTCACAAAGAGAAATGGTAATGGAGGGGGGGGGAGGGAGGCGCCAAATTGAAACTTCGCCCCGGGCGCAATTTTCTCTTCGTACGCCGCTGATCAAGGCAGTAGTAAGAAGTGATCAATAGGAGGGGGGGGGGGGGGCTCATATTTTCTCTCTATCTGACGCAGAAAGATAAATTAGCGCATATTCACACTATAGGTACTATGTTTCTTATTAAATTGTTGTAATAACTTTATTTTATACTAAGAAAAAAATAGGATGATGAAAAATCGGAGTGTATAACTAGTGCAATATTAAATATCATGTTAGCTTCCTATGTGCAAGTAGGATGAGTGAGTGTTAAAACACTTAATTTAGCTACAATTTAATATTTCTGCAAAACTGTGAAAGGACATCAAAACTAAATTAGATTTTTGAACAGAATTTCACTTGGATTTTCGGAACATAAATCCATTGAGTAATCTTGGAATCTTTTCTAGGGGAGGCTTAAAATGTTTTACGGGGGGGGGGCTGAGCCGCCCGTAGCACCCCCTTAGCTACGGTCCTGGTGTGAATACCTAAATTTCATATATCCTTCCTAACCTTCCTAACCTTCCATTGTTTCCTAAATTAAAGTATTTTTCAGTTAAATGAAATTCTAATAACTAGACAATCTTTCTCTGTCATTGATGAATTAATTACGTTATATTATGAAAATAAAAAATTTTGGTTCTAAGGAACAAACACTTTGAACACACATATAATTAATTAATAATTGTATATATTTAATAATTATGTACAATTAATAAATAATTACGCATTTTTTATTAATACGTATAATTAATAATTATGTATATTTATGTATGTATTATTTAAAAAAAAATTTGGGACTTTTTCGTTTTCGGATGAAAAATAGAAAGATCACCAAAATTCGGTCGCGGTTTCGGCCGTAAAAAACCTGTTTCGGTCGATCCTTAGTAATAACAATAACATTAATAATTTTAATAATAATAATAATAATAATAATAATAGTTCTTTTTAACAATCATAATACTTGATTGAAAATAATAGACGCTCAACGAACCATTCTAATGATTTCTTCCTTTTTGCATTTCATGAGTTGAACACGATTTATTTCCCTCGCGCTCAGAGAAATAAACTGACAGTTACAGTTAGGGATATGCGTCGTCAAGGTACCAATGTTGATCATCTTACGTCATTGTGACGTCATCGCTCATGCCGAGTGTTCGGGAAGTATATAATATTTTTCCCAAACCTTTACATTCGGTTTTGTTACGATGACAAGAGTGAATTTTCGATTCGCGTTTGAAATGAAATAGACGCCCTCTCGCGGACAAAGTCTGAAAAACGAAATAGAACTGATACCGTGCGCATGAAATCAGTGTTTAAAAGGCCGATAAATAAATAAACAGTTCTATAACGCGTGCAACGTTGGGTTCTTTGTATTAAAATTATCTAAAATCAAAATTTTATACACAAAGTTTAGATCTATAATATAAAAAAATACATTTGACTTACTCATGGCAAAATAGCATGACAGCAACACAATGCTTTCATGCTTCAGCTTCTCTAAAGCAATTACTAGATTTTCCAGCATCTACAAATTCTAAAATTGTCGATATTTGTAATTTATCTCCCATAATTAAATAAAAAAGATAAAAAACTGCACTTTAAATAGCTCTTTAAACTTGTTCTATGCTACAGTGCTACAGCATGGAACGTAAACAAACAAACGTAAACAAACGATTATCAGGTCTATTACAACGCCATCTTTCGGTCATTACAAACGCGAATAGGTTGACATCATTCTATTCGTTATAAGTGACTTATTTGTTTAACATTAGCATTATTGTAATTTAGTTTGATATTATAATTATTTTTTTCATTTTTATTAGAAATCGATCGAAAATTCGGTTTCGTTTTCTTTTTTGGCATAAAATGTATATTTCGCCGAAAATTCGGCCGGACCAAAACTACCTGTATTCCAACAATCTCGTTTCTTCCTTCGGCAATTTTCAACCTGACTGACTGATTTGAGTTGTATTGGCTCAAACGAGAGCCAATACGAGACACTCTTAGTTTAATAGTATAAACTGCACTGTTTATAATTATTAGTCACGACTCACTCAAAACGTGAGTGCACATTATAAAGCAGACAATGCATATAAGTCTAAACTTTGAGGGCACTTTTCACGTGTGCATCAAAAGCTGCAGAATTAATAGTAATAGTAAATTTTTAGATTGAAACTGCAGAAATGTTTTCAATACTCTTTGGATACTCTAGGAATTTTACTGTGCGGACTGCAATTTTCACCTTTTGTGATATTCTCCCTTACATTTCATAAAATTTATGTGATTTAATAAAAATAAGTAAAGCAAAACAGACTTGAATGATGCTTAATATAAAATTTATAAAAGTATAAAATGATTAAAACATGTAGGTACGTTTGGCCAAGCAATCGCAACGCCCTATCAGTACATACAGAATAACCATTGAAAAATAAACATCAGGACCAATTAAGTGCAGTTAAAGTTAAAGTTATTTTTCCGTAAAAAAAGTATATTCAGGAGATCCAGCATTCACTTTGAAAAGAGATGTCGTGAAAAAAGCAGAGGGTATGCGCTCTAAGCAAAGGGTGTACGCTTCCGGCAATGGTTATACCCTAGTAATGGCTTAGGTTTAATCTAGTTTAGTTTCTTTGGATTACACCTCTCTGTTTACAAACGTTTCCATTTTGAAACCGAGTTGTAATAATTATCACAGTAGATTGGTCCTAGAAGACAGGTTTACTCGTATACAATCACCGACGTTGAATGAAGCCTGTTCTATTCCTGCGGAATATGCTTTGTTTCTGGAAGAATATCTTTAACTGTCCTCTGTTGGCTGAGTTGTTTATTACTTTCTGCTACCTTCAATGCAAAAAAGTATTGCAGTCGGATTTTTTTTTTTTCGAAATGATTTGAATTAGGGGTCAAAGACACCCCTCCCCCTAAAAAAAAAGTATGCCGCCATTGTACCGTTGTAAAATATATAAAGTTATGCATGGAGTTAAAACAAACTTTTTGTGTATACTTTTGGCTATGGCCAACAGGTAATCCTCTAATTTACAAATGTTCCACCGGAGGAAAACGCTGTAATAGCGATTTTTGTGCCATTTTCATTATTGTAATACTATCTAAAAGTGTCTGAAGTTATACATAGAATTGAATCAAATTTCACAATTATGTTTTTTGCTATAGTAAGAAGGTCCTATTTGAATTTCGTAGTATTTGGCCGGAATGAGGCGTTGTAATAGCGATTTTTGTATATATTTCTTGATTTCTCGTAGTTTTATTGTACATCAGCGGTTTGTGCAGCGACAGGAATTCGCGTCTTACTATGCCTGTTATTCGCAAACAGCGAATGTACTACAGAATAAAGAAAAATTATTGATTTTAATAAATATCATGATCTAAATGAACTGTTTTTTACTCCGATTGATTGAATGAGAAATTTATGATGAAAATCAAAGTTGGTACAGTATTGAACTAATAATATTGAAGTATCAACATGTGGAACCATTTTTGAAATATTAAGATGTAGAAATAAGAAATAGAAGAAAGTTTTTCGATTGGCACATCCAACTATAGTTTTTCAATGGTTATTCTGTACTGGAGAGGACTTACGGTTGCTTGACGAAACATATGCATCATGTTTTTAGATATTTTTAATTATTTTATATTTCTATAAATTTTATTTTAAGTGTATTCAAATCTCTCTTACTTTAGTTATTTTTATTAAATCATACTCATTTTCAATAACGAACATTCTATAGTAAACACCAGTAACATATAATAATTTCATGAAAATCTGAGTGTATTTACGAAAATTGGCGTACACATAGAATAGACAGACAGACATCAGAAGGCATACAAACAGAGTTCATAAACACTGTTCAATACGTTGAAATTTGACAAAAAATCAGAAAACACATTTTCTGACATGTTAGATACACTGTAAAAAAAAATCTGTAGTACTACTAGAAAATCTCTAGGCAACTGGGATTCCATAAACTTTTCTAGTAACCAATACAGTTCCTTCTTAAGTAACACTACTGCATTAAACTTAGTAAACAGCACACAGACTTCCTTAGTGAACATACTAAGAAATCATTAGTAGACATTACAGGTGCTTTTTTGGTTGGAATACTAAGAAATGATAAGTAGCATTACAGATACTTCTCTTGTACCTTCACTAAGAAATGGTTAGTAGTATTACAGATATTTCTCTTTTATCTTCACTAAAAAATTCTTAGTAGCCATTACAGGTCCTTTTTAAGGATGTTTACCAATAAATGGTTAGTAGTTTTACAAATACTTCGCTTGTATCGTTACTAAGATATTCTTAGTAGCCATTACAGGTATGGTTAGCAATACTACTAACCATTTCTAAGTGAAAGTACAAGAGAAGTGTTTGTAACACTACTCTTGATTTTTTAGTATGTTTACTAAGGAAGTCTGTGTGCTGTTTACTAAGTTTAATGCAGTAGTGTTATTTAAGAAGGAACTGTATTGGTTACTAGAAAAGTTTATGGAATCCCAGTTGCCTAGAGATTTTCTAGTAGTACTACAGATGTTTATTCAGAAATGGTTTGTACAATTACAGATATGAAGTGCCGAAATTTTCGATAACACAATAACTTTAAAAATTTTCATTTATTCGAACTAATGAGATTCCGATTTTTGTCTTTTTCTTGCTTTCCTTCGGAAATCAGATCCTTGAAATATTTCTTTTTCTTTAACTTTTGACAGATCATTTGATAGATGATAGAATTGTTCTAATCAAGTATACAAATAGTCCCATGCATTTGATATCAGCTTTTTTAGTGTCCCGTTTGTCTAATCAATGACATCTCCACCCTATCTTCGTTTGTGTTTGTTCCTAATCCCATAATTAGTTTATTTATACCTTTTAATTTAATATTAAGTCATATATAATGGTAACAGCCGAAATATATTTAAAAGATACTTGAACTTTAATTTATTTGTAATAGTACCCCTTTAAACATGTTTTTCTCTGATACTTTCCATAATTCGAACTATGTATAATTCGAACATTTCTTGTGATCCCGACGAGTTCGAATTAACGAAAGTCGACTGTATCTGATTTATTTACTACAATTGCATTCCGAATTTGTCTGCAAACAAATGGCAACATTCTTTAGGGGGAATTACGAGGAGTTTTATTAAAAGCTTGAACGAGAGCCAAGAATTGCGGTCATTTGCTTTTTCCGGCAGTACGCTTTACCATGCACTGAAATGACAACTTAAGACACAGCTCTTCTGTTTACGCCCCTGGAAATTCACCGTAAATAAATAATACATTGCAAGCGTTACTAAATGTTTTCTGTTTGAGCTGTTTTAGCGTTAAAACAAGAAAGGAATATCATGCGTTAAGCATAGATTATGAAACATTTTACAACACATTGAGATAACGGAAGCGAGACTTCCCATTTAACCCTTTCCAGCACACTGTGCCCAGCCCGGGATACCTAATTTTAATTCCAAACTTGCAATCGGCGCCAATAATATTTTAATAAAATTTAGCTTTTTACAGTGAAAGCTTAAATTAAGGGATTCTTAATTTCTCAAAAAGTTGTTTCTAAATTCTTGTGTCAGTCTATAATTTCTTATTTTGCTAACAGAATTTGCCCGTGCCGGAAAGGGTTAGTAAGGAGACAGAGGATGTAGTCTAAATAAACAATTCGTAAAATGCATAACATACTTAAAAAACAGATTTCAATAATCAGCATCTATAGCTTGAAAAATATCTGAATTCGTTTCTGAGTCCCTGTATATATGATTTATACATTTACATATATATCACATCACATTGTATACAAAACATTTAGTTACAGTTAGAAATTGCATAACACAATTGAAAATTGCCCTTCATCAATTTCCATCAATAAACGGAAATAGATTCGATTTTTTTTGTATAATCCTGTATATGATCTATAGAATTTGTACAGAATTAGTAATATGAAAAAAAAATTGCTTAAGTTTAAATATACTTACCAGAACTGAATGCGCTTTTCCAGACTTGTTGCTCATGGACATTACTATAACTGAGTTCTTCAGTGTGACCTGTAAATGAACGTTAAAAGCTGTGCGTACTGTATTTTATATCATTTTGTAGTACATAATGAAATGTATATTAATTGCAAAATGTTTGAAATATAGAACGACACCATTAAAATACACTAAAAACTTTTTTTTTTTTTTTTTTTTTTTTTTTAATAGAATTTGTTGTAACGGCATTCTTTTGAGTGCCTTTGTAAATGTACTGTAAGTGCTACACGTAATCTACTTATAATAAAATGCGTCCGAAGAAATGTGTAGAACGGTTCCAGGTTGTGCCACTCCTATCTGGATTCAACCGTTGCTAGACGCCACGTTAGGCTTAATTGAAAACAGATGCTAAAATGATGCTTTTACAATTTCTTCCACTTGAAATAATGTTTTTTTCAGCATATTTTCATATAAAACATGTATATCAAACCCAATTATAATACATAAAGATAACAGTGGAAATGGAAAAGTTTTTTACTATCTGAGTACGATCGTATTTTATTTATCACTCTAGCACCGTCTCTCACAACTTTAGTGCTGCCATCTATGAACTATTTTAGAAGCCTTTTTGGGAATATATTATAAAAGATAAATTTAGTTTTAGATGAATTTAAATTTAGTTTTATTATTATTATCTTTTAAATGCTAGCATTTATCCGGTTAATTTTTTAAAATTTTGTTTTCTATTTAAATAAATAAGCTCTTTTTTTTCTTCAAGTTGTTATGTATATATAAGATATCATCATGACTGCATTAGAATAACTGAAAATTATTTTTTCACATGGTCTTAAATTAAAACTTTATCTGCTTTGATGCAATGCATGCAAATAAATCAAAATTGCTCTTAAATTAAAATTTGATGACTTTTATTTAATTTATGATATTATATATTCCTTGCATTTAAATGGCATTTGATAAAAAATACAAATTTCGTTTACAATGTAAGCAAATTTCGAATGAATATAATCTAAGCTTTAAAAACTGATAAAACTGTAATTTAATTTAAAATTTATAACTATAATTTATAATAACAACAACAATAACAATAATAACAAATATTTATAATTTATAATAACAATAATAATAATTTTGGTTTTCATAACTTACGGATTGAATTTTTAAAGTTGCAAGCTGAAGTTTTTAAAAATTGATTTTGATTTAAATCAATGCTTCCTACTATAGAAAAAAACAGTATTTTCTATAAGAAACTACGATTTTTTTTTTTAAGTTGTTTTGTGTATATTAACTGCGCATAGATGGCACCAAATCTAAATTTAAAAAGCAAACTCAAAGCTTCATAATCGATGCCTAAAAGCATCGAACTAAGAATCTCTCATATACCCACGACTAAAATCGCTGCCGAATCATAATAAAGAATCATAATAAAGAATGTATTTTAAAATTTTAAAAATTTCAATACTTAATTTAAATGTTTTGTGAAATCTTCAGAAATTGAGTTTTATTTTGCCAATTATCATTATTATTGTAATAAATACTGTTCTTTGTTTTGAAATTAAAATTTGTTTAAAAACTAAATATCAAGTAAAAAAAAAAATAAAAATCATTTGTATTTGTAGAATTTTATTGCTATTTTTAAAATGTGCTTTTTTACAATACAAACTCTTCAAAAATAAAATCTGCATTCTGTTTGTTTGTATGAAGTATTAAAAAGATGAAATGCAAGTGAAAAAAAAACTTCACTTCATTTTCAATACCGAACATACTGTATGAAACTCCGATAAGTTATAAAAATTTCATGAAAATTCAATTATATTTACGGGAGTTGGCGTATGAACCTCAAACAGATAGATTGCAAACAAACAAACTGAAAGGCAGACAAATGGAGGTAATATAAACAATTTTCAACTATAGTTAAAAATTTGAAAATATACTATGGATATACTATGGAATTGTGGAAATATAATTATGGAAAATATACTTTCCTTTATATGGGGAGTTTCTAAATGAATATCGGGGTTTTTACGCTTGGTAGTACAGTCGAGTCTCTATATAACGAAATCCATCGTTCCAATAAAAAATTCGTTATATAGAGAAATTCGATGTATAGAGAATGATGTTAAAAATCGTATTTAATGTGTAAATTTTGAACAAATATTATTTTTGATCTTTTTAATTAAGAATTTGAAATGTTTAAAAGTATATATTAACCTAACATTTTATTTCTTAATTATTTAAGCAGTTTCAAAAAAGAGAACAGACATTTATTTGAAAGCTTAATGAAAATCAAATAAGGAAGATTGCATTAATTTCCGAGGAAGAAATATGTAATCTTTCGTTGTTTTGATTTTAAAATTGTTACGCTCTCAAAAAATTCTCAAATTTTAGCAAGGAATGAAAAATTATAGTTAACATTTTCCTCCATTTGAAGGCCTCTCATTGATTCCTCTCTTATATGTGTAACAATCCTATTGACTCTGTTTTGAGAAGGATGTTGAAAGGTGTGTGGGAGGTGGGATGAACTCGTTGGATTTAAAGAACAAAGAGAGAAGTAATATTTAAAAAAAAAAAAAAAAAAAAAAAAAACTCAGCATTGAAAAGTGATGGAAAATTGATTCCATATGATTTCGAAGTTTTTTTAAAACTGAATAAATTATGACCAATTTATGAAAAAAATCGTTATATGAAGATAGATATTTCGCTATATAGAGACTGTTTTTAATGTAATAATGCAAAAAGGGGACCGTTCCTACTAAAAATTCGTTATATAGAGAAATTCGATGTATGGAGTTTCGTTATAGAGAGACTCAACTGTATTTATTTTAAAATTATAATTAATATATAAAATGAAAGAGCAACTCAAACAGTTTTACCTACAAGCTTTCAAGCATTCAAGCTAGTCATTCAGCGGCCGAATTCCCCACGGTAATGTTAAGTCTATGGGTGTTTGATGCATTTTTATATTCAAAATATCTCCACGGGAAATTAATATCTTTAACTCCTTTTTTCGGTGCTCTATTCTTAAAGCATGTCACTTTTTTTCTTAGTTGTCAAAATATTTCTAAAATATATGCTTAATTGTATGTAAAGTGTTAAAAATTAATTTCCAGTTCGATAGTTTTTAAAACATTTAATATTAAATTGAACATAAATTTTAGAAATATTTTGACAACTAAGAAAAAAAGTGACATGCTTTAAGAAGAGAATACTGATCCCTGATATTTTGAATATAAGAAAGCATCATACGCCCATAGACTTAACATTACGGAGGGGCATTCGGCCGCTGAATGACTAGCAACCTTAAGGGGGCTCAGAGCTTGAAAACTTTTTAAAAAAAATCGATTTTTTATGATCTATTTTGATTATTCAATTAATTCTGAACTCAGTGCAAAAAACCGCATAAAAATATTTGTATTTTTAACGGAGTTATAAGCATTTATGTAATCAACACTTTCAAAGCCTCACCCATATAATTTCAACTTTAAGTCGCGTTTTCTCAAAACTTGATTTTTGATGACTATCAGTAAGATTTAAAAAAAAAAACTATATGATGGAATGGCTTTATTTATTTATTTATTTATTTATCTATCTATTTTGTATGCATGTAATATTATTATATATAGAATGAATTGATAGATTTTAGATAGTTTAATATTTAGAGTATTTTTAACGAAAAAAAATTGTATTTTTTAGGGATTTTTTAAATTTTCAAATTTAAAAGTTTTTTAATATATATATATATATATATATATTTTTTTTTTTTTTTGAGTGATAGTTATATTCTTAATTCATTCTATAGAGTAAAGTTTCCTGATCATTTTAAAGCAAAAATTAGCTTAAGTCAATATTTCTTATGTCAATTCAACGTTCAGATATCTTACGGACGGATAACACATATTTTTTTTTCTCGAAAATTGTGTTATATAAATTTTGCTATAGTTTTTATTATATTACATTAAAGTACTTCATTTTATAATTTTATAAGACTACAAACATACTTTAAAAATATCAGAAAGTTTAAATTAATTACATTGAATACTTCTGTTTTAACACGTTCGCTGCCGCTTACATGAAGATGTGATGATAATTAATGCCGTACTGTAGAAGTGGGTTTTTCCCAGAAGCTGATTTACTTTTTATAACAAAGAATCAGTGAAAGATTTTCCCGCGCCAGCGCGTGACTGGCTATTGGACATCACCCCACATCACGCGCTGGCACGTGAGTGGCCCCTTAACATTGGCGCCATATCACGCGCTATCGCGTGAGCGGCAGCGAACGTGTTAATATGGACTCGAAGCGAGAGCTCTGTTTACATGTTTTTCCGTATCGATCAAGCCCTGAGCTCCCTTAAGGGATTACTCTACGCCCAAATCTAATAAGGATCTATCTATGTCAAGATCTAACAGAATATGAAGATGGATGAAATTCCGTGCATTAATTCTTGAGATAGAGCTATACCGAAAATCATGAAAAGTGCATCGCAGTAGCGCCACATGATGAACGGTTTGCATTAAAACCTAATCAGCGCTCATTTATGTGAAGGTCTAACTGAATATGAAGTTTAATTGCATTCCGTGCATTAGTTCTTGAGATAAAGCGCCCATAAAATTTGTGTCATGCACAGATAGGCAGACAGGTGCACATACACAGACACACGGATGTACGTTACATAAAAACAGTCAAATCGTGACCAAGACCTTAAAAAAATATAAATCCATCGAATCGGAAGTCGAAACTTTCACAAATTCAATATTTTTTTCTTGTAAACATAGAAGAAATAATTAATACAGATATATTTAATTCAATGAATTGTCTGAAAGAGTTGTCGAAATACATTACCATTATTTAATAAGGTACAACATAATGATATATATAGGATTATAATTAAAATTTTCTTCTGTTTTAAAATGCAATGCAAGTACATAGATATTCACAGCGTGCAAATTTTATTAGCCTTAAATCTACAAAAATAAAAATCGTTTGGTAATTACAATTTTTTTTCTTACAAAATTACAATAAAAATATGGAACGCATAAAAAATTATACCAAAAATTGATAAAGAAACAAGCAGATTCATGTTAAAGGCAAAAATAAATGTATATAATATAGAATTTTTCCCTTTTCGAATTGCAGGCACCTATGTAAATTTTTAATTTTCAAGATAAATCTTTCGAAACAATTTTCTTGCAATTTCGTCTTAATTTAAAATTATTAAACTAGGAATTATTTAGATTTTTTTATTATTAAAATTATACATAAAAATTCAAAAATCATAATAAATTAAGCATCAAAATCTACCCAATGTGATTGATTGAATTTATAAGAGATTCGCAAAAATAATTACAATAAATAACCAATCTTAAATAGGCTGCCTAACTCTTTTAAAACAAACAATACTTTTTAGCTAAAATTTAATTTCAACTTTTCAAATTATTGAAGCATTAAGCTTCATTTCTTTACATAATCAATAACATGCATGATTAAGATAAGAAATTATGAAGTTATTGAGATTTTTATCTTTTTGGTAATAAGAAATGAAAAATCGACGAAAATTGCGTCACATATGAAGTTCTAAAAAAAAAAAAAAAAAAAAAAAACAAATATATGAAGGTTCAATATTGGTGATTAAAATAAATGAATACTATAAACCAGGCCTGTCCAACCTTTTAGTAAACAGGGGCGCACTTCAGCTCCTCGATCTCAGTGAAGGGCGCCATTATTCACACGGCTGAAAATCTATTACACAGTAGTTCTATCGCACAGTAATACTATTGCTCAGTAGTTTCAGTACATTCCCCCATTTTAACATAATGCAAATGAATCGTAGAGCGGAAGACAAAAGACCCTTACAATTCTGGATTTATAGAATTTTAAATTTCAAATTATACATTTTTCTATGATAACTCTATCTCAAAAATGTTTGTACAGTACGATGCCAGAAATTTTAATCGCGCCTATAATAACAACAATAATAAATAAATAAATAAACATAGAACTCAGATATATTGCTAAGTTTTTTTAGGATGTGAGAATATATTTCGACTTATTTTCAAGGTGTATTTAGTTTTATAATATATTTAAAAAAAGGCATGTGATGATCGATTCATATGGATGATTCCAGAGAGAGAGTCTGAAAGTACTTTCATAGATGAAAATTATTCTGCTGTGCTCTACTCTTTGCATGTACTACTCATCCTTATTAATTTTTCTAAGTAAATTAAAAACAAATTCTCAAAATTTAAAAAGTCAAAAACGAAAAATTAGTCCCCTTATTCCTGGTATAAAACAGCCAGTTGCCAACATAAAAGAAAAAAATGGACTTTCATGCACATGTACTTTCAAAGGGACTTTGAATGGGAGAAAATTTTTATTTACATGTAACTTATTAATAAGTAAAGAGAGCTATTTCCAATTATTACCACATCAAACCATCATAATTACACTTTTAAAAAATACCTACAAATCGTGAAAATACGCATGATTAAATTTTTAAAGTATGTTTTTGGTTTTAATGTGTTTTCAGTAGCTTTAAAAATATCTCTGATGCAAATACTTATGAGTTTACAGAAAGTATTCCTTATAATTCAAATTTACTTCTAAAAAGTCTAGTAACAGGAAATCTTTAAAAGGGCGCCAAGAAAATGCCTAAAGGGCGCCATGGCGCCCGCGGGCGCCGCGTTGGACAGCCCTGCTATAAACCATTCTGAGACAAAATGGCGGATAGTTGAATATATACATGATATAGATCATAGGTTCCCAACCTTTTCTGGTCCACCGCCACCTTTACAAGAGAAAAATATGCCAACGCCCCCTCTTCCATAATAGTTAATTATACAACATGTTAAATTATTATTGCATATTACCTATATTTTATCTGTCTGGCAATATATTAATCATAGTAGAAGTTAATTAAAACGACCATCAAATTTAGTAGAAAAAAATGTTAAATAAAAATTGTAAAATAAACACAAAACCAATAAGAATTTTTAAAAAATAACGAAATAGTTGAGGCAATTGGAGTTTTAATATTTTTTCATGTCAGATTCCAATTTCTTCAACATCAGTCACAAATTGTCAGGTTCAAAGATACATGTTCCTTTTCTTTAGACTGTAAATTAGTTACTTCATGGAAACCACTTTAATCCAAATCTGATGAAACGAAAGCAATTAAAATTGTACATACTCTCCCTCACATTCCAGATCAGAGAGTTGTAGATTTCTGAAGTTAGAACTCTTGGTATCGATTTCTGAATTTTACTTTTAATGTTCTCGTTTACTGCCATGATTTCCTCTTCTAAATATGATGGTATTGCAGTAGTTGCCTTTCGAAAGGATCTAAAAACAAACTCGGTATAATCATGTATAAATATCGTGGAATCACTCTGAGAAAACTTCATGAAGAATGTCCAAGTGTAGACAGTAAGTTAATATTCTTGTTTTCACAGACTGCGAATTAAGTGGCAATTTGGCTGTATTCTCTTCTACTTAGATTTCCTTTGATCAAAAAAAGTTTATCCACAGAAGCAGCTATGAGGTTTTTTATTTTAATTAAATTCAAATCATTATCTTTCAATCATCTTATGCCTTATTATAAATACTTAGAATATTTAAAATTTTTTAATTAATGATTCTAAACACATCTTTCACATAATCGATGTCATTTTTTAATGCACTCAGGTTTTAGCGTATTTTTACACCTCTGTTTTTAGTTAAGTGAAATACCAAATCAAATATATCGAAAAATGATTCAGACAAATGCCTTTTCAGAGACAACGAACTTTTGTATGCAGCAGCAACCGATTGAATTCATTTGCAAATCTGATGAAAAATGATATAAACAACTGCACAACAAAGTAAAACAATTGTTTCATTTTGTTGTAAAATGATTTTCACTATAAAGTTGGCAAAATATCCTGTCATTCAATGAATTGCATCTATTCCTATTGACTGCTCTAATAAAGTAATGAAGCGACGTATATGACGTATACATTCTTTCCAATTTCTGAAACCAATTGCTGATGATGTGTAAAGGAATGTACAGAGAGTATATTTAGTACTGCTTGTTTAAAACATGTTAATGAAACCCTTCTGATGTCCCGTCGTTGTTCGAGCAACATAAGTAGCAAGTGACAAAATATTTTGATAAATAATTTATTTCTCTTGGTCTAACTTCGTGGTATTAATTATCGATTCTCTTCGTATCAGTTTCCAAATTTTTAGCAAATAATAACTCTTGATTTTTTTTTCTTTTATGAGTTTTTGATATTTGGTAACGCCGATCCATGGAGTTGAATGGAAATTTGTAGGTCTTTATGTAACAGCATAATGATGTTTCGGTGTTTTTAACCATCTATTCCCCTTAGTACCGAATTATTTCTCAGGATTTTTTTCAGTTGCTATCGGACGGTTTCTTTTGATGAAGAGCAGTTTTTATTAACTCTCTGACTACAGGAAGCACCGTGCGAAAGGAGGGACGAAGGGGGCGATCGCCCTGGACGTGGAAATTTAGTGGGCGCTAAATTTATACTACGAACGTTATTTTTTGCCGGTCACAAGAAAAAGATCGGGATGGGGTCACCAAATTGCGACTTTGCCCCGGGCGCAGTTTTCCCTTCTCACGCCTCTGAATACAGGCAAGATTAATTTCTCGTCGACGTCGACTATGTTCAATTTTAATACTTTTATTATTATAATTATGATTATATATGAGGCTCGTAGTCCGTTAGACTTAAAAATGTTTGACATAGTTGTTTTAATTTTTTCTTTTCCAGTCTTTGAACTGATCAGATGTGGCAATCCCAAAACTTTCTTCTATCTCATACAAGTTAATACTTCAAAATTTGCTATTATAGCGTCAGAATTAAATGATAATCTATGTCCATCGTGAGGATTCTAATGGTATGAAATTCCGTGCATTAGTTCTTGAAATAGGACAATTGCGACAATCGAGAAAAATGCAGAATAAAAATGCCACCAATTATGCGATTTGCACCAAAACATAATCAGCAATCATATTTATCAAAGTAAAACTGAATCTGAAATTTGATGAAAATCCGTGGCATTAATTCTTGAGGTACACTGTTGCAGGAATCGTGAAAAAGACAGCATAACAGCGCCACCTGTTGAGCGATTTTCAACAAAACATAAACAGCATCTATTCATGTCAAGGAGTAATTAAATCAGAAGTTTAATGAAAATCTGTGTAGCAGTTCTTGAAATAAAGCCTGTGCCGAAATCTTGAAAAAAGCATCATAGCAGCGGCACCTGTTGAGTGATTTACTCCAAAAACTAATCAGCATTAATTTATAACAGAAAATACAGGAATATAGATGTTTTTTATAAATTCCGTGCATTAGTTGTTAAGATAGAGTGCCTATAAAATTTATGTCACATACAGACAGACAGGGTGAGAAACAGATTCATAGACAGACATTTTGTAAAAACATGTTTTTGGAATCTCTGACCCCTAAAACGCGTAAATCCGTCAAAATCCGGAATTCAAAAATTTTCACGAATCTAATACTTTCTTCTTGTAAAGATAGAAGAAAGTAAAAACAGGACATATCTTTATCTTTTCTATCAACATGCATTTATTCAAATGCCCCTGTAGCCTAGAAGGATTCATGGCTTCCTTTGAAAAAACTTCTTGGCGAATTAAGCACATAGGTAACGATTGGTTTCTGGGACAGTGCTTAGATCCATATTTCAAACACTCAACACTGTATTGCTGGCATTTCTTCATCAAGGTATTTTGAAATAAAAAAAAATCCCTATATAAGTTTAAATAAATTTACTTTTGAACAAATTTATAGATATGACGATTTTTATCATTTTCACTCAGGTTAAATAAATTTCTTGAACTAGTTCAAATCATAGGTTTGTTTTAAAATCGTTGTTCAGGCATGTGTCATCATACCTCAGAATTTTACGAAATACAGGTTAATAAAACAATAATTATGTTTTTAATTTTTAGCCAGCCAATTATCGCGAATTTTTTACTCCACAGTTTTTGAATTTATAATGATTTCTAATTCGAGTCACAGCCCTTCTTCGAGTTCCACGGCTATTTTTTGACATTTAGTAAAATAAATTGAATCCTTCAACCCACCCCCTCAGATTTAGGTTTGTCTGTATAGATTTCCCTTTAAAGGTGCAGTTAATGTTTTTGTGTCGGACTGGAGGATCTCGTAAAGGAGATCAACTATTTTCATTATATTAGTTCCTAAATAAATAGGTAAGCCATGACCGCCCCCCTCGACTGTCCTAGCGCCCCCCATTTTCCTCTAGACTCGCTACCGCCCCCCTGGAAGGCTCCAGCGCCCACTGGGGGGCGGTACCGCCCCCGTTGGGAACCTATGATATAGATGATTGGGACAATTTGACGTGGGGATGAATCAGACAGTCTCATTTATCCAAAAGATGATGAAACATTCATTTAACTAAAACAATAATATATACGTTTATAAATTAATAATTTATGATAAATTATTAGTATTAAACAGTACTTGTATCAAATATAGGTGTTTATTATTTAAAAAATATGTTGAATCTTAATTATTGCATTTTAATAAATGTTAAATAGTTTGTCAAAAATTGCTATTGAAACTTTATCAACATAAATTAAATTGTTAAAAATAGTACAGTCGAGTCTCTATATAACGAAATCCATCGTTCCAGTAAAAAATTCGTTATATAGAGAATTTCGATGTATAGAAAATGATGTTAAAAATCGTATTTAATGTGTAAATTTTGAACAAATATTATTTTTGATGTTTTTAATTAAGAATTTGTAATGTTTAAAAATAAATATTAACCTAACATTCTATTTCTTAATTATTTAAGCAGTTTCAAAAAAAGAGAACAGACATTTATTTGAAAGCTTAATGAAAATCAAATAAGGAAGACTTACATTAATTTCAGACGAAGAAATCTGTAATTTTTTATTGTTTTGATTTTTAAATTGTTACGCTCTCAAAAAAAAAAAAAAAAAAAAAAAAAAAAAAAAAAAAAAAAAAAAAAAATGCTGACATTTTAGCCAGGAATGAAAAATTGTAGTTAACATTTTCCTCCATTTGAAGGCCTCTCTTATGTGCCTCTCATTGATTCCTTTCTTATATGTGTAACAATCCAATTGACTCTGTTTTGAGAAGGATGTTGAAAAATGTGTGGGAGGTGGGATGAATTCGTTGGATTTAATGAACAAGGAGATAAGTAATATAAAAAAAACTCAGCACTGAACTACAAATCAAAAATAAATGATGGAAAATTGATTCCATATGATTTCGAATCTTTTTTTAAAACTGGATAAATTGAGACCAATTTATGAAAAAATTCGTTATATGGAGATAGATATTTCGCTATATAGAGACTGTTTTTAATGTAATCATGCGAAAAGGAGACCGTTCCTACAAAAAATTCATTATATGGAGAAATTCGATGTATGGAGTTTCGTTATAGGGAGACTCGACTGTATATGTTTATGGTTATCGATCAAACGGGAAAAATCATACTGAAGTTTGAACTTGTCCTTATATAAATTCTCACTCGCAATTCCCCTAACATAATTTCATTTGCATATTATATGTAAGATACGTTTAATCAATATGATGTGAATGAAAAATATTAGCTATGCCGAATTTCAAAGACATTTTTCACTTTCATTTGATAACTAAAACGTCTCGTATGGGAAAAGGGAACAGATATACAGTCGAAGTTTGCATTACAAACTGAAACTGCAGTAAAAGAAGTGATTAGAAATGCTGAGATATAATAGCCATATTATAACACCATATTTTATAAAGATAATTAGGGTCTGTTCATATATAACGTTATCATTTTAGGGGGGAGGGGTCTGGCAGATGATATCGTAAGACATATATATAGGGGGAGAGGGGGGTTGTCTATTGATATCGATACCATTTTTGATCTAACCAAAACTTTCTCTTTTTATTTGTCACATGTTTTATAGTACAAAATAGCATAGTTTTTTTTTTTTTTTAATGAAAATACAAAACTATTATTGAAATTACTACATTATTATAAAATTAATTTTAAAACCTACAATTCCCCAACGTTTTACATTCCTGTTCTTCTTCATATGTGTATGCATGTATAATCGCTGTCCGAGAAACCATATGCGGAGTATATTTGAAATGAAACTTGAGTTTACTAATAAATAAAAGAGAAAAAATATTGTTCACATGTTTCGTTGATAAAAATTTCTGTCTTACACTCCCCCACCACCTTTCCCATCCATACGTGGGAAGTGCAAGGAGACACTATTACTGTTAAATGCATAATGTAACAAAAAGCTATTATAAAATTCTTTTAAATAGTAAACATTTATTTTATATATATTTCATACATAAAATGATTTATATCTTATACATAAAGTGGTATTTTAAATGATTATTTCCCTTCATTTGAATCAATAAAACATTCAAAAACAAATGTAACCAGTGAGACAGCTATATAGAAATGTAAAGCTGCTCACCGGGCCAATATTTTGGTCAATACAACAACAACAACAATGTAACCAGTGTTTTATATATCACTCCAAACGAAATAAATAAATTATAAAAGTCAAAAAAAATTTTAGACATTGATAACGATATCATTATTGGGGAGGGGGGGGGGTGTCCAAAATTTCCAAAAAGTTGATATCGGTATAAATGCACAGCCCCGTACATACAAGTTTATAAAAACAAATTTTAATTAGGTAATATGAATACACGAAGGAAAATATTTTTGTTTCATCCGTCCCCATTAGTGTCCCATTCATCCCTGCTGTAGAGATAACTCGCACAGAGGGGAATTTTTTTTAAAATAATATTTTAATGTATAATAGTAATCTAAAGAAAATACTGTGCATTACCTGATGTGTGAAATATGATACGTAGTATTGATAATAACTTTAAAATAATATTTGTAATAAACATTTCTGTGAAAATGTCTTATTCATCCCCCATCTCCCCTAATAGGGATTTTTTTAAAGTTAATTTAAATGAAATTAGTTAATTACTTTGTACAAGATTTTTTTTATTTGTTCTTTATTATTAAATATAATTTTACCATAGATATTGAAGTATTATTTAAAATTTTAAAAATTGTTTAAAAGATCACTGAAATTCAAATAACTAATTTAAAGATAAGGTTCTAAAAAACTTAATCCTCAACCTGCTTTTTCTAAAAGAAGTGGTTATTTTTTTATTTTTTTCAGTGACTGAAATAAGTTAATATCAAATTTTATTTCCTTTAAAAATGTTAATTTTATTATGTCTGAATTGAAAAATTGTTTTTATATGTCTTGCATAGTGATAATTTTTGAGTAAAAATCGTTTTCTATTAATTTTTTATGTAAAATCTGTTATTATTATTATTATTATTATTATTATTACGAAACGAGGTATTACAAAATCGTAGCTAGAAGTGAACAGTAGGGGGAAGGGGGGGGGGGGCTCACGAGATTGTAGGGGAGGGCTCATAATTTTTTTTTTCTCTTTCTCTGGCGCAGAAAGATAAATTAGTGCACATTCACACTGTAGGTACTATGTTTCTTGTGGTTACACTGTTGTAATAACTTCATTTTATGCTAAGAAAAGTATTCGATGATGAAAATTTTGAGTGTATAACTGGTGCAAAATTAAACATCATGTTAGCTTTATATGTGCAAATAGGATGAGGAAGTGTTGAAACACTTATTTTAAATACAATTTAGTAATTCTGCAAAACTGTGAAAGGGTCTCAAAACTAAATTAGATATTTGAATAGAATTTCATTTGAATTTTCGGAAGAGAAATTCTTTTAGTGACCTTAGAATCTTTTCCAGGGGGGGGGGGGTCAAAATATTTTAGGGGGGGGGGGCTGAGCAGCCCATAGCGTCCCCTTAGCTACGGCCCTGGAAGTATATTTCATTATTGTATCATAATAGTAGTGATAATTGTTTAACAAGGATTTTGAGACTTATTCCATGCTATTTTAATTATGAGACAAAGTCATTCAAAGACTAGGAAAGTGGCTTTGCCTCGTCTGCACTTGGTGCTACTTAAAAAAAAAGAAATAGTGATAATAAAAAAAACTATTCTTTAAAAATACTAAATGTGAATTTTAAAATTTACAACTGATAAATTACAACAGGAAATAAGAAATTGTTTAAATGATTGTTTCAACAAGTTTCATATTTTTAAAGCCAACAAAAGGCAAGAAATGAAACAAACTCACCCAAATAACAGTTTTAAAAAAATGTTGCAAATTAATTTTTGTATTATTTAAATGTTTATGTGCGTGTTTAAAAGGGGTGAAGGATTCATTATTAAATACTTATTGTTTCCCTTATCATTAATTTTGTTTATTACTTAATTTATTGCATTTTTACTACATATATATATATATATATATATATATATATAAAATAATGCATTGTAACATCAGTGAATCATAAAATGATCAAACGCTTTAAGAATAGAGTCATTTCGTTATACTTCATTCTCCATCGAACATTGAACATAGCATACTTACGGTGAAAACAAATCAACAGGCACATTAGCTGAGCATTTCGCGAGGGTTGTCACAACAAAGTGTTTATCGCTTTAATTTGGCGATTGCAATTTTCTCTTCTTTGCGATTTTGGAAAAAAATAATAATAAAGGAAAAATAAAGAAAAAATGAAATAAAACAAAAACAGTGGATCATATTTATGCTTCGCTATTTTTATATTATTGAAGAGATTGCAAAATTTGCTCATGTATTTTCTTGCGATAATTGAAGTATTGTATGTACTGTTCTGTTAGGGTTCGGAGATATAGATCCATGCATATACACTATTGTAGCCTTTAATCACCGAATACTTTCAGTTTTAGCCATTTTGCCGAATATTTAAAAAATATTTGTCTGAATCTTTTGTAAGTTTGGGATTATAAAGAATATATTTGATTTCACATTCATCATCGTCGATTTGGTAAAGAGAACAATTAGGGTAGGGCAGCAAAAAATTATATAGGAACTATAATATTTGGGATTACCTGTAAAATAAAACGCACGAAATAATCTATAATATCGTTATAGTATAGGAATATGTGCAGATTGTACAAAAATATAAGGTCAAATATATTCTTTATAATCCGAAAGTTTCTGAAGAATTCGACATATACATATTTAAACATTCCTGAAAATGTCTAAAATTGAATATGGCCTGTGATTAATGGCCGTAAAGTGAGGTACATATACGCCATTTTCCTTAAACAGTAATATTACACATTTTAAAAAATAAATTAATATTTTCTCATATCTAAAAATTATATTTGCACACGAAGCATTGACTGTTAAAAAAGGCATTAAATGTGAACATTATGCAAATGTTTAGCATATCAGTCCCGCAATACATTAGCCCCGCACTTTAAAGTCACGTAATATATTAACTGGAGCAGGGGTTTTGGGGAGTTTTTGAACTAATCTCGCCGAAAACGCGTGAACTGTCTGTTGCTACCCGTGAGAGGATTATATTTCTTAACAATTCTGGATTAAGTTACCGAAGAATAGGTAAAAAATTAAATCTAAACTTTTCTAGTGTTCGTTATGTAATTAGAAAGAAAAAAGCAACTGGTTCGACAATAAATAAGCCGCGAACTGTGCGTCCAAGAAAACTAAATACCAGGCGAAGGAGAGCCATCATAAAAGAATCTACAAAAAATCCTTTTCTTAGTGCCCGAGAATTGGCTGTTGATGTCGTTTCAACGTCGAAAACAATAGTTACACCACAATCAATTACAGTAAAACCCCGATAATTCGGATTAATTGGGACCAGACCCAATCCGGATAATCGAAAATCCGGATTATCCGGAGGATGAGGACAAATGAAATGAAATAAAACATACTTACAGAAAATCACCTTTATATTAACATATTCTATATTTATAAACTGTAAAAATGTTTATTTTGTAATTATAAAGTTTGTAATCTACTGCTGTGCCAGTTTTACGGGCCGGATGGTCACACATCCGCTTGAGCACAAGTAGTTCGTTTTATTGCTAGTGTGCAAATATTTTTGTGGCAGTACAAATGCTACTTTTTTATATTTTCATATTTTAAATAATAATTATTAAGTCAGATATTAAATATGTTTATTTGTTTTGTAAAAAAGTTGATATTTTTAATTCTTAGTTGCTTTTTATTTGTTTATATATATGGTACAACAAATTTACCTGGTGTGCAAATACTTTTTTTGCTCACTGTATATATATATATATATATATACAGTCTAGTCTCCCTATAACGAAACTCCATACATCGAATTTCTCTATATAACGAAATTTTAGTAGGAACGGTCCCCTTTTCGCATGATTACATTAAAAGCAGTCTCTATATAGCGAAATATCTATCTCCATGTAACGATTTTTTTTTTATAAATGGGTCTTAATTTATTCAGTTTTAAAAAGCTTCGAAATCATATGGAATCAATTTTCCATCACTTATTTTTGATTTATCGTCAGAGCTGATTTTTTTTTATTTTATTACTTCTCTTCTTTTTCTTTAAATCCGACGAATTCATCCCACCTCCCACACACCTTCCCACATCCTTCTCAAAACAGTGTCAATTGGATTACACATGTAAGAGAGGAATCAATGAGAGGCACATAAGAGGGGCCTTCAAATGAAGGGAAATGTTAACTACAATTTTTCATTCCTTGCTAAAATTTGAGCATGTTTTTGAGAACGTAACAACTTTAAAATCAAAGCAACAAAAAATTACAGATTTCTTCGTCTCAAATTAATGCAAGTCTTCCTTATTTGATTTTCATTAAGCTTTCAAATAAATGTCTGTTCTCTTTTTTGAAACGGCTTAAATAATTAAGAAATAAAATGTTAGGTTAATATTTACTTTTAAGCATTTCAAATTCTTAATTCAAAAGATCAAAAATAATATTTGTTAAAATTCCATATATTAAATACGATTTTTAACATCATTCTCTATACATCGAATTTTTCTATATAATGAATTTTTTACTGGAACGGTGGATTTCGTTATATAGAGACTCGAATATATATATATATATATATAATATGAAGATGAAACCACACACATTATTTGTAGTAGAGGTCTGCACGGGCCCGGGCTTGGCCCGTGGCCCCGGCGGAATCGTTTCGAATTTGCTAACGGGCCGGGCCGGCAGAATTAGAATGTTTTTTCAACGGGCCGGGCCGACAAACAAAATAAACGGGCCGGCCGGCAAAAAAATTGAACGGGCCGTACGGGCCGGGCCGGACCGATATAAAAATCTTCGGGCCTACCGGCCCTTTTTGATGATTTTAACATAAACGATAAAATATAAACCTGTTTTCAACGAAAATGGTTTTAACGAGAATAAATATAAATGTGCATCACGAGCCATACTAGTTTGACAGCATCAATATAAAAATGTAACTTGTGCAGTGTAGAGATCGGCATCGGACAGTTACATTGTGTGTAACCCGTTTTAATATTTTTTAAACTGACTCGTGCACGGCCAAGATCAAAATTGGAGATCAAGGCATTATTTTTCTACATATAGACTTGCCGGACCGAAAGAAGACTTAATTGTTCTCAAGATCTGTAGGGCAGACAACATAATTTGTAAAATTATGAACAGCGATAAAGAACTTATGTTAGCTTAATCTTTGGATATATGCTTCTTGATGGTTTTTAAATTAATTTTTCAATAATGCGAAAGTTTGACACATTTTTACATTAATTTTTAATTGTAAAAATATAAAAGTGATAAGCCTGACTATTGAAGGGATTTGGAATCGAATAGCGTTTTTCATTTTTGGTAAATAAAATACATGCATAACCTTGTTGAGATACAATAGTTTCTCAAATGGTTGCAGGTTTTTCTCCCTTCCCATGCTATCGCTTCCGGAAATTCTATTCAAAACGCTAACGATGACAATATTTTATTTGCTTGCAGTGTTCTTAAATTGCTAGTATCAAAAAATGGATAACGCCCTTCGATTATATAGTTTCTGAATAAAGACACCTGCTAATCTTATGCATTTCTGAGAAAAAAATGAATTTAGAAATGTATCAGAAAGGAGCTTCTTTGAATTAACGTATGAAATTGGATTTAAAATCTTTAATAAAATGATATAAGAATATTTTTATAAATCTTCTTTTATTAAACAGCTTCAAAAGTTACAATGTTTTGAAATTTCTTTTTTCTTTTCTTTCTTTTTTTTTTTTTTTTTTTTTTTTTAATTCTAAGCCATATTAATTTTTTAATGAATCTTTATTTGAATGTTGAAAGTCTAAGAATCTTAGTAATCATTAATGTTACTAATGTGTATTTCCTGTAAAATATACTGTAAAACCATTCCATAGATATGTATGCAGTACTCTTTAAAAAAATCTTAATTATATTATAGAAATCTGAATTTTTTAGAAATCGTAGAAATTGTAACGGGCCAAAACGGGCCGGGCCGGGCCGGGCCTGTTTTCCCTGATTTCTCTACGGGCCGGGCCTAAAATATAAAAGTTTGCACGGGCCGGGCTGGGCTCGGGCCGAACTTTTGAGTTTTACAACGAGCCGGGCCCGGGCCTGGAAATTCCGGCCCGTGCAGACCTCTAATTTGTAGTTCCAAAATACACTATATTGCCATTGATTATGGGACACTTGAGATTTTAGACATTTTACTAAATATCTAGAAAAATACATGAGGAATCATCTCGAAACTCTTAGTGTATAAATATAATAGTATACGTCATACATCTCCGTGAAGATTTTTTACCGAAACTCCATAGGGGACCGTCAACAAATTAAAAAAGAATGAATATCTTTTGAATAACCCTGTCAAAACTAATGTAGCAAAAGCGCTCAAACTCTAGATTATGATTGAATGTCTTATTGTAATACACTGTGTTCATTTTTATGCAAATAGCATGCATACTCGCAGAGTAATTAAGGTTTTCATAAAAATGGCCCCAAATTTTTCTAAGTTTTTCCCTTATAATTTTCAGAGTTCTTAATATAAAATAATATTCTTTTTCAAAAAATATGACAAACAACATTGCACACAGTACCCTGTAATCAGAATTAAAAAATAATAAAAATTGTATGAAAAATGAGTAGGTTTACTAAATAATTTTTTACTGCGCATGCGTCAAAGATATCAAAATTTCATTTGAATATTATGTTAGCTAAATGTATGGAGCAAGTTTTGTAAAAGTCTCAAAATTATAGCTTGAAAATTCTGAAAGTAATCGTCTATAGAAAAAGGACAAAATCCGCTGTTTCCAAAATGAAGCAAAAAAATGAGGAATTTTATTCAAAAGTGTTCGTAACATCCCGTATTGTGTATTCTATATTGACACTAATCAATGAATATATGGATACAACCCCTCTTGTTTTTGCTTCATTTTGAGAATAACGGATTTTCAACTTGTTCAATTGACGATTATTTTCAGAATTTTCAAGTTATGATTTTGTGACTTTCACAAAAGTTGCTCTATACATTTAGCTAACATAATATGTAAATGAAATTTTGATATCGTTGACGCATGCGCAGTAAAAAATTATTTAGTAAACCAACTCATTTTGTATACAATTTTCATTATTTTTTAATTCTGATTACAGGGTACTGTGTGCAATGTTGTTTGTCATATTTTCTGAAAAAAATATTATTTTATATTAAGAACTCTGAAAATTATAAGAAAAAACTTGGAAAAATTTGGGACCATTTTTATAAAAGTCCTTCCGGCAATGCCGGGAGGAAGAGGTAGCTTTCATATACTTATATATTCATTTATTTATTTTAAGGTAAGTTACATTGTTCAAAAATACTAAGCTCAAATTAGTGGAAATAATCTTATAAAATTAGTGATTTTATAAGATTGAAACTAGTTTTTGTCAAGACGGAATATTAATAGGAATATTTAGAAATTAGTCATCTTTTATTCAACCTGGTTTTATTTTAAGCGATTTAGAGAGTCACCAAATTCCACGATATCATAAAGTGTATGCCATTTTAAAGCAACATTGTGGATCGTTCAGATAAGACCGTTTCAAAATGTCAGCAAAATTCAAAGTGCTATAACTCAGTCATTTTTTTAGATATAGACAAAATAAAAAGTGTTCTGGAATCGTTGTTTTAAGTTCTAACACGTAAAAGAAAAATATTTTTCAATTTTTAATTTTTTCGCATTTAATTTTAAATTTTAAATTTTTTTAAAAATTTAAAATGGCCACCATTTTGAAACAAATTGGTGGATGATGCTGGCCAACGAACTCGGTCGAGAAATTTGTATATACTATGTACATACCAAGTTTCATTGAAATCGGTTCATAAATACGCGTGTTATCACGTGACAAAAATCAGATCGTTTCAAAATGTCAGCCATAAGAAAAATTCAAAGTGCTATAACTCAATCATTTTTTAAGATATAGACAAAATAAAAAGTGTTCTGGAATCTTTGTTTTAAGTTCTAACATGTAAAAGGAAGATATTTTTCAACTTTTAACTTTTTCGCATTTAATTTTAAATTTTAAATTTTTTTAAAAATTTAAAATGGCCACCATTTTGAAACAAAATGGCGGATGATGCTGACCAACGAACTCGGTCGAGACATTTGTATGTACTATGTACATACCAAGTTTCATTGAAATCGGTTCATAAATATGCGTGTTATCATGTGACAAAAATTAGATCGTTTCAAAATGTCAGCCATAAGAAAAATTCAAAGTGCTATAACTCAATCATTTTTTAAGATATAGACAAAATAAAAAGTGTTCTGGAATCTTTGTTTTAAGTTCTAACACGTAAAAGGAAAATATTTTTCAACTTTTAATTTTTTCGCATTTAATTTTAAATTTTAAATTTTTTAAAAAATTTAAAATGGCCGCCATTTTGAAACGAAATGTTGGATGATGCTGGCCAACGAACTCGGTCGAGACATTTGTATGTACTATGTACATACCAAGTTTCATTCAAATCGGTTCATAAATACGTTAGTTATCGCATGACAAAAATCAGATATATATATATATATATATATAATGTCAACATTTGAAAGGAGGGTGGTTTTGGGGTCTGGGGGTCATGATCGGTGAAAATATACCAAAATTTTCCGGAAGTGCTTTCCTCCGGACGGCTGCAATAGGTAGCTTTTTACTTTTTGTAATGAAAGCTATCTAAAAACCTTAATTACTCTGCGAGTATGCATGCTATTTGCATAAAAATGAACGCAGTGTATTACAATAAGGCATTCAATCATAATCTAGAGTTTGAGCGCTTTTGCTACATTAGTTTTGACAGGGTTATTCAAAAGATATTCATCCTTTTTTAATTTGTTGACGGTCCCCTATGGAGTTTCGATAAAAAATCTTCACAGAGATGTATGACGTATACTATTATATTTATACACTAAGAGTTTCAAGATGATTCCTCATGTATTTTTCTAGATATTTAGTAAAATGTCTAAAATCGCAAGTGTCCAATAATCAATGGCAATATAGTGTATTCGTGCGGGCCTGGGGATTCTGCTTTGGTTCTGCAAGGTTCGATTGTATTCATTTTGATTTATTTTTTTCCATGTTTCAATGTGGTACTTTTATATTAAATTCAATGGATTACATATTGTTTTACAATTAATGGTTATACATATATGTGTATATATATTTCAAGCTTTAACATTTAAAGATGAATTTTTAATTGCAAAACCAATAATTATGCAGGACAAATGGTTTTTCTTTACTTAATCCATTTGAAGAAGAGTTTTTGTTTTCACACATTTTCTGCTAAAATCATTTTAAAATGTTTCAAAATGAACTGGAAGAATATTTTTAGGTGCGTTCGTAATTATGCGAATACGTAGCACCTATAGTCGTCGTTCAGTCCGTCCGTCTTTCGCATGTAACGACGCAAAAACTATCCAACCTAATCATTTGAAACTTAAAATAGATTATTATTATATAATTTCATCGGGTTATTTTAAATTTTATGAAAATCGGATGTATAGTTCAATTATAGGAACAATGAAAAGTATTCTGTTGCGTTACGGCCAATGGGAAAAAATAGTTTTAAGTGCATTTTAATGATGTTACACTCTCAGGGCCTGATTACCGCACAGGCCAACTAGGCCATGGCCTTGGGCCCACTGCTGCTGAGGGCCCCAAATTGAACAAGATGATTTGGGGCAGCATTAGCATTGCAGTTTTCGGAATTATTTTCTCAAAAACCAAAAAATATTTTGACTAGCATTGCAGTTGTATCCTAATATCTAATAATATCTCCCTCCCCTCCCTCCCCCATATATAGCTACTATTTCGCGGCGAGTGGCCCCGAAAAGGTGGTAGGCCTTGGGCCCCGCACAACCTTAATCTGGCTCTGTACGCTCTTTCGAACATAATAATATTCATATGCATCTATTAAATATATACTAAAATATGCATTCTGTACAATCTGCAGCGCAAAGAATATTTTTTATTAATTTACAGGAGCTCACAAAAGTATTCTATTACATAACGGTATGGGGGGAAACATCGGGGTGTGTTTTAATTACATTAAACTATTTTACATTTTATGAAATTGATATAAGATGCTCAGATTTACTGCAAGTTAATTTCTCTATAATAGATAGTATTTACAAGGACATACAAAACTGTTAACTGTACCGTATCCGAAATACTGTACAATTTTAAAAACTTCGTTACAGCAGTACGAACACAAGTCTACGCAAAGAAGATCATAAAGGTTACTGAGTGTGGGCATAAATTACTAAAAGGTAATTTTTAAATGAGTTATGCTTTTTTACGCTGAACTGCATTTAATTTACTAAGAAATGATTGTAGAATTTAGATAAAATGGTATACAAGGTCACGCAAAGAATTGGACACATGGCCGTCTATAAATGTTAATTTCTTTAAATATGATTTTATCAGTAGTATTAAGAGTGTTTTAGTATGAATTAATTTTTAACTAAATAGTGGTATGTAATAAAGATATTATAGGTAAACTACAGGGCTGAACAAAAGTATTGAAGTATGTTTAAATCTATGAGTAATAAATTGCTGAAAGAGAAATTTCAACCTGTTATGCGTTTTCTTGCTAAACTAAATTTTCCCATTATATAGTATATATACCTCCAGATTACGCACAAAACTGTTCAAAAGAATTGGAATACAGATTTGTCTATGGCCGGTAACTGCTGGTATCAGTTTTCCAAATGGTTTATGCTTTTTATATATTGTTTATTTAGCTACCTTACTTATCTTATTTCAAATAACGAGGTTTTGTAAAAGGTTCAGGAAGTGTTGGAAAATGTTTCGTAATCTATGCTTAGCGAATGATTTTTCTTTTTTGTTATTGCTTTGATAAAGAATATGCATGTGAACTCAAGTGCTTGAAATTGTCGTCTGCTTTTTTATTTCGTTTTCACTAATATGCCTTTTAACACATTCCAACAAAGTTTAAAAGTTTTTATGATATCGGTTTGTCTGGCCGTCTGATCTCGATCTAACTTTTGTAAATATACTCGGATTATTCTGAAATTTTTGGATGCTATTCAAGCATTATATTACCCTAGCAAGAACCCTAGTTCAAAGGACGTTTGTAGCATGTTTACATTATTTACAGGAATAGTCAAAAGAAATATTCCGTTAGATTTCAGCCAATGGAAAAAAATCGTTTCAAATAAATTTTAAAGATGTTACCCCCTTTCAAACATAAAAAAATCGATATGAATTTGCGAAGTCCACTAAAATATGCATTCTGTAGAACATGCGGTGCAAAGAATAGTCATTATTCATTTACAGGATTACACAAAATAATTCCGTTACGCAAAGGTTTACGGAGGGAATTGTTTGCAGTGTACTTTAAATACGTTATAATATTTCATGTATAATGAAATTGATGTACCTCGCTGACGCTTACTATAAGTTATTTCATGTATAATACGAAGTGCATAGCACTTACAGGGACACACAAAAGATTTCAGATAGTATATTCTTTATGAAATACTGTATATTAACGATGATGGTAGGAAATGCATTTTTAATATGCGCTTTTAATTTTCACTATATTTATTTAAACTCTATAGGATGTATAAATACAGGGCTGCACAAAATAATTCGCAAAATTACTGAATATGAGCGTAAATTGCTGAAAGGTGGTTTATAAATAATTTATGCATTTTTACACTGAACTGCGTTTAATTTACTCAGGAATATTTGTAAAACATAGATAAAATTATATGTCTCGCCATGCAAAGAATTGAACACTTGGCCATCTATAGATGATAATTTCTGGAAATGTGATTTTAGAAGTTTTAAGAGTTTTTTATTTTGATCTAAATTGTAGCTAAATTGTAGCATGCAATATAGGTACTAGGTAAACTACAGAGCTGAACAAAAGTATTTTTTCAAGTATGTTTCCATCTATCAGTATAAATTGCTGAAAGAGACATGTCAACCTGTAATGCATTTTCTTGCTAAGCCAAATTTTCGCATTATACACAGGGATGTAGTGGAGGGTATACTTGGGTATAATCCGTATACCCTCTCGATTTTTTTAAGGAACAGCATATACCCTCTGGATTTTTTTAAGGAACACCGTATATTCTCTGTTTCTCAAGAAAACTACAGTACATACACTCTAAGGTATACCCTCTAATTATTTTACGATTATACCACTGATTATACAGTAGGTATGTCATCATGGAGATCAAATATAAAGCTGTTCAAAAGAATTGGAATACATGTTTGACCCTGGCTATGGACGAAAACTGCTGAAATCAGTTTTTCAAAAGTTTTATTTGTTTTTTTTTAAAGGTTTACTTACTTAGCTTATTTAACTTATTTCTAAATAACGAATTTTTGTAAATGATTTCAGTAAATGCTGGAAAGTGTTTCATAATCTATGCTTCACGCATGATTTTTCTTTATTATTTTTGTTCATTTTATTTATCTATTTCAAATTCAAAAAAATATTCTTCATTTGCTACCCCACTTGTCTTATTTAATCCAAACCAAAATAGCTTGTTTTTTAGTAAAATAACCATAATCTTTGTCCTCTTAATTAGAAGGAAAAGTTAATAATTAAATTAATTGGATTTTTTTTTACCATGAACTGAGATGATGAGAATCAACATTAAAACAGAAGTATTTCAAAATATTGGATTATTACACATAATCTTTGATTTTGAATCTTTATTTGAAGTAACATCGAATGAAGAGTAGAATTATTCAGATACTCTTAATCAATAATAATAATAAAAAAAATCATAAACAAATATTCTCGCTCTCATGAGCATGCCTCTCCTTAAAAAACTTGTTCCATAATATGTGACCTCAAGTGCTTGAAAATTATCGTCTGCTTTTGTACAACTTTCTGAATATCACCACTTTTTATTTATTTTAATTAATGCATTTCACATTCAAAACATTCTTCACCCAATACTCCCCCGCTCCCACCTGCTCGTCCTCGTCCCAATCGATCTCAATCTACGTACGCTTGCGTCACTGGAACGTAATTTGACGTCACACAGGCATGGGCGAATTTCAAAGAGAGGGATGGATTTCTCTATTGTAAGCGAAGGTATCTGTGAGGTTCTTTTAAAAGTACCTTGAATTTTGTGTAATATAATATCGGTTACACTAACATTAATATAATTTATTCTTAATTATTAGACCTGCTCGACGTTGTCCGAGACCGGAATAATAACCGTTCATATACTTTAAATCAAAGATCGGAGAAATGCTCTTTTTTTTAGCAGGAAACTACCACTATTTTAGCAAAAATTTAGTTAATTACAACTATATCTACTTGTTTTAAAATGTATCGACTATCAACTACTTTTTTTCACTACTTCGCTACTTTCGAATTTTTTCAGGAGATTCAATCTACACTAGAAAATTGAGTCGAACTCGAAATATTCAAACTCAAGATAAAAGTGAAAGAAAATTAATCCTTATTTTAATACAGTTATGAAAAAGTAGTCTGCAAGTACAATTATAATTCTAAATAAAGTTTATCCTTTTTTTTATATAGTATATATACTAGGAATCTCTGCCCCTTTCGTGCTACGCTCGTCAACCCCCGTTGAAATATCACAAACTCTAACAAGTTGGAAATTGCACGTGAAGCGTAGCATATGAGGTGCGTTCGTACAAAAACGAAGTTTTAAAAATATTTAGATCTTGCTGTTATAGTAGACTGTACTTCGGATACAGTACAATGGGCGAAATCTTTTTTGTATTCTTGTAAATATACAGTAAGTAGCTTTTATTACACCTCAGACACGCATATCATATTCATAAAATGTGAAATTAGTTTAATATCATTAAACATGTCCCCGTATAGCATTAGTTGTAGAGTACTTTTGTGTGGCCCTGTAATTTAATAATAAATATTGTTTGCATCACAGATTGTGCAGAATGTACATTTTAGTATTTATGTATTTCACAGTTTCATGTCAATTCTATTATATTCGAAAGAGTTTAACATCATTAAAATGCACTTGAAACTATTTTTTCCTATTGATCGTAAGGTAAAGGAATACTTTTGATTGTTGCTTTAATTAAACTATACATCCGATTTTCATAAAATTTAAAATGACTCGACAAAACTACGCAAAAATTGTATATTTTAAATATCGTGCGATTTAGTTGGGATGTTTTTGCTAAGTTATATGCAAGCAAATAGACGGACGGTCTGACAGACTGAACGACGAATATAGGTGTAGCTATTTATATCAGCGGTTCCCAAACTTTCTTGATACGCGACCCACCTTTCAGTGAAAAAAAAAAAATAATCGCGACCCACCTTTCAACAGAAAAAAAAAATTCGCGACCCTCCGAAAAAGATAAAGTTGTATATCAGTATAGATATTTTTTTACGATTTCCATACGCTCGGCTATCTTAATCCTACGGAAAACGCAAATTTTCGTACGAAAGATATATTAACAACAAAAACAAGAATCGGTAATCTCAATGTGTGTAAGTGAATAATAATTAAAACGATGCTCAAACTACAAAGATAATTAAAAATGCGTTTAAGTGTTACATAATAAGGCAAAACATAACTTTGTTAAAACATAACTTTATAATCAATGAGACTTCTGGTACTGATGTTTACCAATGTGGGAACATATATGAGGAGCCCAGAAGCCAAGGGGTATAAGTGACAAAATTGAAAAAAATGAGTTAAGTGCACAGGCTATCTGGAAATATGTCTATTTATTTGTAGGTAAAGAGTTAAGAGTGATTTTTTCATTATGTACTGAGTTATAGGGGTCAGTCACTTAACCTCTTTCCCAAAAGTGTGAAACGATTGGAGGCCAAGGGGTATAAGTGCAGTTGTGTCCGTTAACGTCTATATAGCAGAAGCACGACCAACGACATACATACAAAGCCATTTGCTTTTTTTATGCATTAAATATATGCATTTTAACTGTTATCAAGTAAGAAAAATCATGCGTTAAGCATGGATTATGAAACACTTTCGAACACTCCCTGAAATCTTTAAAAATTTTTGTTATTGAGGGTAATAAAGTGTTACAGTCCATTGCCAAATATGTATTCTGATACTTTTTAACAGCCCTATGTTTTATTTGTCGGTTGATATATACTGTATAATGGGAAAAATTAGTTTAGCAAGAAAACGCATAACAGTTTGAAATTTCTCTTTCAGCAGTTTATATTAATAGATGGAAGCACACTTGTATACTTTTGTTCATCCTGTAGTTTATCTTGAACCTTTATTATACGCCAGTATTTAGCTGAAATTTACTTCAAATTAAACACACTTAAGACTACTGAAATCACATTTCCAGAAATTATCATTCATCGATGACCATGTATAAAAATTTGTGTGTGATCCTGTATATCATTTTACCTATATTTTACAAGCATTTCTTAGTAAACTGAATGCAGTTCAGCATAGAAATATAAGACTTATTTAAAAGAAATCTTTAAGTAAAGTACGCTCATAGTCTGTAACCTTTACGAATATTTTTGTGTAGCCCTGTATATGAACTATAGCATTTATACATATCGTATAACGTGTATACATTTAGTGAAACTTAAAAGCGCAAATCATAATTAAAATAGCATTTTGTTCATCCATCAATCATCATCGATAATTATACAGTAATTCGGATAGAAATTAGGTCCTATTTGAAATCTTTTTTTGTGTCCCTGTAAATACTGTGTACTTTGTATTATGTGCGAAATAATTTATAATAAGCCTCAGCGATATACATTAATTTTATTATACATGAAAATTATAATATAATTAAAACAAGTCGCAAACAATTGTCTCTTTATTATTAGGTAAAGTAAATCTTTGTATGGTCCTGTAAATAATTAATAACTATTCTTTTCACCTCAGATTTTATAGAATGTCTATTTTAATGCAATTCATAAATGCATATAAATTTTAACATGTGACAAGGTGTAACATATTTCAAATTCATTTAAAACGATTTTTCCCATAACAGGTAATGTAACGGAAAATTTTTGATTGTCCCTGTAAATAAACTAATCATGTTAGAAATATGTGCAATAAGTTGCACAGAGTCATTGCAAGAGTCATTTGCAATAAGTTCGTGTTGAAGTAAACATGAATAATTCCCAAAAATTTCAGGGCAATCCGAATATATTTACGAGAGTTAGGACAGACGGATGGACAAACCAAAATCATATTCACTTTTCAACTTTGTTGGTAAGTGTTAAAAAATATGAAATTCCAATGTTTCTAAACTTATAATAAAAATTTAAAACTTATATTAGAACAAAAGTTTTTCATTTCATTCATTATATCAACATTGTTCATAAATTTTTCGTAAATTCATTTTTTTATTTCATATTTTTTCCTTTTTTAGAATTTATATTAAAACAAAATTTTGTCCTTTGATTTATTTGTATCAACATTAATCTTAATTTTTTCATAAATACAATTTTTTATTTAAAAATTTTTCATTTCTTGTGTTCATTCGGCACTTGTACCCTTTAGTTTTCAAGCAGTTTTCATTACTGCTTGGAAGCCAAGGGGTATAAGTGCCGAATGATGATAAATATTGCTTAGTTATAAATTAAAAAAATATCCTATTCCACCTTTTTTTTAAACAGTTATTGAAACAAGAGTTCAAGGATCATTAAGAAATAAGCAAAATTTTCATATCTTAATTCATTCAATTACAGTCGATGTGTAACTTTGAACTCAATTTACTCGAAATCTAAATTTTGTCACTTGTACCCCTTGGCTTCTGGGCTCCTCATATATTAACAAGCAATTTGTCTCAATACTTGTCATAAAAAAAAGTAGAAAAGCATGTTCTTATCAGCACGAAGTGTTGAATTTCATCAAGGAACCCAAAAATGATTTAAATATTTTTGGATATTTTGTTCGTATATTAATCTAGAAAGAAACTAAGGATTTTCCCTTGAAGTATTATTTCCTGTTAAAATTGTTATATCTCTTTCAACGGATGGAATAAAAGATATATTTTAATGACAAACTTCGATTGTTCCGCGACCCATCAAAACAACTGCCGCAGCCCACCAGTGGGTCGCGACCCATAGTTTGGGAACCGCTGATTTATATAATTACGGACGCATCCAAAAAGTTATTCAGATTTTGATGTAATAGCACACAGTATTTCGGATTCAGTATAGTAGCCAAAATCTTTTGTGCGTCCCTGTAAATATTATCTGCTTTCTTTTACACAGGAAATAACTTGTAGTGTTCCCCAGAAACGTATATCAATCTCATAAAATGTTAAACAGTTAATTATAATTAAAACGCGCACCAAACAATGTTCTCCCTATACCATTATGTATATGTAATGGCATAATTTTGTGTAGCCTTGTAAATCAATAACAAATGTTCTTTTTCACCACAGATTGTGCAAAATGTATATTATAATATGTACTCGATAGATGCCTATCAATTTTATTATGTTCGAATGAGTGTAATACCATTAAAATGCATTTAAATTTTTTCCCCATTGCCCATGTTACGGCCCATTGCCTTAGAATTGTCAATAAACTTTTCTACCAAAAATTGAACCGACTTCAGAAACTACTGCTAACAAAGAAGGTCTCCATACGGGCATACTCAGAAAATTCTGAAAAAAATACGGAATGTTCTTCTCATGTGGATATACAGTGTCTCACAAAAGTAATGGGACACTTGTGCTTTATAAAAAGAAACTGCAATAAAATAAATAAACAAGCATGTGCAAAAATTTTTTGGGTGTGTTTCATATTTAAAGTTAGTAACAATTATTACATAACATACATTTTGTCAAAATATTAAAATATTAATTTAGTAAAAATACAATTGTTCAGAACGGAGCAAAAAATGGCTCACATAAGTGATGGGACACTTACTTTTCCATCAAATATTTATCCAAAAATTTTACCTTTTAAAAGGTTTTAATATTTTGTTGGATTTCCTTTTACTTTTAAAACATGATTTAATCTTTTTGGGATGGATTCGACAAATTTTTTTGTGATTTCTGGAGTGATTTTATCCCATTCTTCTTGAAGCACCGATTTTAGTTGTTGTTTTGAAGAAATGGTGTGTTTGCGAATTCTTGATTCCAATTCTTCCCAAATATTCTCTATGGGATTTAAGTTTGGAGATTGTGGTGGTGTTTTTATTATTTCAGGACAGTTATATAGCAGCCAGAGTCTAACGTTCAGAGCAGTGTGCTTGGGGTCATTGTCCTGGTAGAATTTAAAATCGTTATGAAGGTTCAATTTACGTGCTGAAGATTTCAAATTTTGCTTTAAAATATCAATATACTTGTACTGATCCATTATACTGTCAATAAAAACAAGATTACCAACTCCAGCGGACGACATACACCCCCATACCATAACTCCTCCTCCACCATGTTTTACTGTTGGTACCAAGTTCTGTTTGCGAAATTCTTCCCTGGGTTTTCTCCACACCAAGATTCTACCGTCAGAACCAAATATATTAAATTTACTCTCATCAGCAAATACAACTTTATTCCAGTAATCAGAATTCTTATTTATGTTGGATTTTGCGAAAGCTAGTCTGAGTTTTCTATTCTTTTCACTTACGAAGAATTTTTTCCTGGCTACTCTACCGTGATATCCAGCAGATCGAATTACCCTTCTAATAGTCTCAGGATTAACAATTATTCCATATAATCCTTATAAATCAGCAGCAACTTTTGAAGCACTATTTCTTGGATTTTTTTTTAATATTTCGAACGATAATTCGCTCTATTCCATTGGATAGCTTTGATGGTCAGCCAGGTCTTCTTTTATCCTGAATCATATGATTCTTTTTATATTGTTTAATGATATTGAAAACTGTTGAACGACTCAAGTTAACTGTTTCAGCAGTTTTTCTAATAGATTTTCCACGTTCAATATGCAAATTAATAACTAATTTTCGAATTTCAGGCGAAGTTTCTTTTCGTTTAGCATTCATGGCTACACAGAGCTAAAAAACACAAAAATTCCAAAACAAACTGGAGAGAAATACTGCAGACGATTTTATAAATTATTGCCCATTGCCAATTGCTTTTAAGTAAAAATAAAACCCCCAAAAAATTTTTTATTGCTTATTTCAGACGACTTTTGTTGCATATATAATGGTGTCCCATCACTTATGTGAGCTATTTTTTGCTCCGTTCTAAACACTTGTATTTTTATTAAATTAATATTTTAATATTTTGACAAAATGTATGTTATGTAATAATCTTTACTAAATTTAAGTATGAAACACACCCACAAAAAATGTGTACATGTTTTTTTTAATTTATTTGATTAGTTTCCTTTTGTAAAGCACAAGTGTCCCATCACTTATGTGAGACACTGTATATGTTTGTAAAAAATTTTTTGACGGAACCCCGAAAGAACATTATTTAAATAATAATGAACATTTCTTTTATTTGGCGATTTATCATCGGTTGGCGACAAAATAAAATTTCAAAAAATACTTTTTAGCTCACAGGCTATCATAGCCTGAGAGCTTATGTGCCCGTCCGTTCTGTATGTATGTTCGTACGTTCGTACGTACGTTCGTGCGTAACGCGATAACTCATGATAAAAATATCGGATCCACTTGAAATTTTGTATATAGGTATATCCTGATAAGGCGCTTCCCTGATTAGTTTTTGGAGTTCATTCGATATGTATAAGAGGGGGAATCTCATGCCCCTCCCCTTAATTGATAGAAACGGGATTTTCATGCAGAATTAACAGTTTTCGTTCAAAATTTAGATCTAGGATCATTCTGATGAGGCGAGTCCGTGGCTGTTATTAGATGTTCATTGAATAAGTATAAACAGGGGGAACGGGGGCTCTAATGCCCCTCCCCTTAACTTGCATAAATGGATTTTTCAAGCAGAATTGTCAGATTTCGTTCAAATCTCTGAATTGTTTTGGAAGTTTAATGGTTAAGTATAAAAGAGGGGAATAACTCCTCTTAAATTATATAAATGCTAAATGGATTTTTATTAAGAATTATCCGATTTGCTCTGAATTAAAAAATATAAAAAAGGAGAAAGGGGAGAGCTGTTTTTCCTTCTTCATGTTTTTATTTATTTATTTATTTATTTATTTTTTTTTGAACGGAATTAACGAAAATACAAGGCTGTAATGTACAATTAGTATGCGTAGCCTGTGAGCTCAATGCCATCAGTTTAACTGGGCAATATTCTTTTTACTTTATGTCAAATTCTTTTTAAGGTAAAAATGTTTCATCTTGAACTTGTTTAAAGAAATTTTATTTATATAACGTTAGTTTTGTAAGCTTTAGTTTGTTTTAACTATATTTTTGTCATAATGTATTTAGAATGAAAATTATCTGTGAAATTTTATGAATTATAACAAATTTAAATTAATTAAAATTGTTTCAATCTCAAAATTAACTCCAATCTAATTGAGCTCTGTCGATTCAATTTTGTTGCTATGGAAACAAAAACTTCTCCGACATTGAAATGCATTATTGCAGCATTCTTCATCTGGCTTTTAATTTGTCATACGGTTAAATGTATGAAAAAATACTTTTCAATATGAAAGTATTATTTATATAAGAAATTATTTTTAAAGTGATAAAAGTAAATAACTGCAGTAAAAGCAACAGAAATATGTAATATAAAATACATTTATGTGTCAAACTCTCTCATTGTTCAAATTTACATTTATTAAATACTATTTACACGTATTCTAAAATTTAATCGACAAGAAATTTTCAGGTGCATTAAAATCGTTTGCTTTTGGCGAAGAAAATGCTGCTCGCCAAATCGCGTGACCTTTCGTCTTTTCGTGCCAAATACTTGAAAGTTTTTTTTTTCTTTTCTTTTTTATTTTAACTGAGTTTCTTCTGTAATTCCGCCGCTAAATTTGATTGATCCTTTATTACATAAGTAGTTTAATCAGTATTTTTTTCAAAAAATTCTGAGTATGCCCAGTATGGAGACCTTCCTTGTAAGTGAAAAATAATTTTTTACATAATAGTAATAACAAATTAAATTAAATATTTACCATGCGTGTTATTATATTTATATACATTAATTTGATTTTTTGGAGTCGGTGCCAGCCAAGCCAAGTTACATGTAATTTTCCAACAGACACACATCCAAGTATCTACGGCTTTTTTACGATTTAATGTTTAGTTAAAAAATTTAAATTTATTCTTTTACGATTTGCATTGGTTACTTAATTTTAATATTGAAATTGGCTTGGCTGGCACTGACTCCAAAAAATCAAATTATTGTACTTAAATATAATAATACGCATGGTAAATACTACGCTCCTAATTAAATTCTTTATTACTGTTAAGTAAAAAATTATTTTTCACTTAGCAGTAGTTTTTGAAGTCGGTTCAATTTTTGGTAGAAAAGTTTATTTTTCTCTTTTTAGTTAAAAGTTAACTCTTAGTTAACAGTTAACTCTTTAGTTAAAAGTTTCTCTTTTTATTAAAAGTTAAACATTTTTTGAAGTCGGTTAGTAAAAATTATAATACGAAAAAAAAAAAAAAAAAAAAAAATGTAAATTATATACACGTATGTCAGGAGGAGGTTCGAACCCAAGTTCTCCTTCGAGAACCAGAGTTTAAATCTGGCACCTTAGACCATCTGACTGCACATATGTCATCCTGACTGCACTCCACTCGGCGAGCTTATTCAACGTCCATGTTACTTTTAATTTGCGAGAGATCTCTAATTTTATTAGTTTTTGACTGATTACTAAAAAAGTACTGAACCAATTTCGATGAAATGGAAGTGGTACCAATTCCAGAGTAATCTCTGTCTTTAACTTAACACCAAAAACCAAATTAATCGGTTGGATAATTTCGGAGTAATCGGTGAATATACATAAAAAAAATACATACGCTTCGAATTGATAACCTCCTCCTCCTTTTTTGAAGTCGGTTAAAAATTATAATACGGAAAAGGTTATTGTATTCATGTACGTCAGGAATGAGATTCGAACCCACTCTCGTTTTCGAGAACCAGAGCTTTAATCAGGCGCTTTAAACCGCTCGGCCATCCTGACTGCACTCCAGCTGGCGAACATATTCAATGTCCATGTTACTATTAATTTGCGAGAAATCACTAATTTGATTAGTTTTTGCCTATTTACTAAAAAAGTACTGAATGAATTTCTATGAAACGGAAGTGGTACCAATTCGAGAGCAAGCTCTTTCATTTAACACCAAAACCAAATTAATCGGCTGGATAGTTTCGGAGTAATCGGTGAACGTACATTAAAAAAAATGTATACATACTCGTCGAATAGATAACCTCCTTTCCTTTTTTGAAGTCGGTTAATAATACGGCAAAGATTATTGTAAATTATACACGTATGTCAGGATACATTTTCGAACACACGATCTCTCTCGAGAACCAGATCTTATAAATCTGGCGCCTTAGACCGCTCGCCCATTCTGCTTGCACAGCGAACTTATTCAACATTTTTAGTTAGCGAAAAATCACTAATTTTATTAGTTTTTGCCTAATTACTAAAAAAGTACTGAACCAATTTCGTTGAAACGGAAATGGTACCAATTCGAGAGTATCCTCTTTCATTTTAAACAAAAATAACAGAAATCGATAGCATAGTTTCGGAGTAATCGGTAAACATACATAAAAAAAAAAAAAAAAAAAAAAAAAAAAAAAAAAAAAAAAAAATTACATACTTGTTGAATTGATAACCTCCTCCTCTCCTTTTTTGCAGTCGGTTAAAAATAGTTTAAAAGATTATTTAGAAATGTAAAATGCTTTACCTAAAGATATTTTTGAATTTAAACTGTTTGCAAAATTATTGTTTGGCTATTGTTATATGATGTATATTTTTCCATTTACGGCATTGTCATGAATTTATTCTTTTAATATTTTACTTACTAAATTTTTTTATTACACGCAAATTTCGAACAAACCTCAACACCTTTGCACAAATTTAAGCAAAGGTGTTGAGGAGCGTTGGAGGTACCTATCGTATCAGAAGTATAAAAGCATTGTTGATAATGATTTTTGAAAATAATCGTCTGTAATTAGCCGAGATATTAACTCTTAACGACAAGAACGGTTTGGACATAAATAATAACGGGGGCGGCGTACTCTGCACACTATCAGCTTTTAAAGCCTAGATAACAACTTATATTAATATATTTGTCTAATGCAATACATACTAGCAGTATAAAGAAATAAGTTTCCTACTGTTGCAAACAGCTAATTTAATTAGAATTAATCACATAAATTAGTGTTCATACGCATACGAAATTAATATGTATATATATATATCCATTTTACTACCAGAATTTTATTAAAAGTATGCATACGAACCCTTCATAAATACTATGGGATTCGTGATTACTTTGCATTGAGTGGGTCTCTCATTACGACTCTTGTGTATTTAAAAGTTAACTTATCTGGAAAAACTTGTCACAAACGAAAGTGGCTTTGCAAATCTGCGAGCTCCTTTCTTACAAGCTCCTTTAGCACAATGCCAAGTTTAAACATTGAACAACGGTTTTGTGTTAGCTACACTGGAAAAAGAAAGGGTTATTACTACGCTGAATTTAATTTTATGAAATACCAAATGAAATTTAAATATGCACTACCTATTATTCTTAGTACCGAGTTAAATTTCTTATAAATAGATAAGATTAAGATAAAACAAAAAGAGTTAAACAGAATGATTAATATTTGATTAGGCTTCATATGTCTTTGAACTTTTACGGTATACCCATTTATACTTGTCTAATAACAACCTTAGTTCTTAACAAAGTCTTAATTATGCTTTCAGCTACGATTTTCTTTTAATAATACAGTTAACTCCTTCGCAATGAAAGCAATTTACTTAATTTTTAAACTTTAACCATCGGTTTCTCAAAATAGAAAATTTTCTGTACTAGAATCGCGAAAATGCTCCAATTAAAATAGGTAATTTTTGCAATAAAAAATAACTGTTGGGAATAAGGAAGTAGACAGCCATGTATCCAATCCTTTGTGTGACCCTGTATATCATTTTATCTATGTTCTACAAAGATATCTTAATATACTATATGTAGTTTAGCGTAAAAATGCATAACCCATTTAAAAAAACACTTTTAAGATATTTTCGTTCATACTCAGCAGCAGTAGTCCTTACATTTTTTTTTTTTTTTAATAACCTTGTATATGATCTGTAGCATTCATACACACAACGATCTGCATATTAATTATAGCATTTATACACATCATATAGTATGCATATATATAGTGAAAATTACAAGCGCAAATCGTTATTAAAAATGCATTTCTAGCAATCATCACTAATATACAGTATACTCCACAATATAGTATCTGGAAATCTTTTTGTGTGTCCCTGTAAAAGCTATGCACTTCAGTATTATACATGAAATAACTTATAGTTAACATTAGCGACGTATATCAATTTCATTATATATCAAATAGTTTTACATAATTAAAACAAGCAAACAATCTCCCCTTCTTATATCATTATGTAACGGAATACTTTTGTGTGACCCTGTAAATGAATAATAACTATTCTTTGCACTGCATATTCTACAGAATGTAAATTTTAGTGAACTTCATAAATACATATCAATTTTGTTATGTTTGAAAGGGTATAACATTACCAAAAATTATTTGAAACGATTTTTTTCCTTTGGCCGTAATATAAAGGAATACTTTTGACTGTCCCTGTAAATGAAATAAACGTGCTACAATTTGCAATTAAAGTAGGGATCGTGCTAGGATAAATTTGAATAATATACAAAAATCTCAGGTGATCCCAGTATATTTAAGAGAATTAGAGCACGGCCAGACAACCAGACAAACTAGTTTCATAAACATTTTTCAACTTTGTGGAAAATATTAAAAAATGCATTTCCAGCAGTCATTGCTATAATTCTTCGGATTCTGATACGGTATAGAATCCGAAAAATCTTGTGTGTGCCGGTAAATTTTATGCGCTTTAATATTGCACAAAGAATAACTTGTAATGAACCTCAGCAACACATATCGATTTCATTAATTGAGAAATTCATAGTTTAATATAATTAAAATACGTCCCAAACAATGGTTCCGCCTATACTATTATGTAATGAAATACTTTTGTGTGGCACTGTAAATTAATAATAAATATTCTTTGCACCGCATATTCTAAGTACTTCTAAAGTGTACTTCATAAATGCATATTAAGTTCATGACGATGAAAAAAGTATACCATCATTAAAATGCACAAGAAAATATTTTTTCCCATTGTTCATAATGTAACGGAATACTTAATTTTATTCTCTGTATTTAAACTATGCATCCAATTTTCATAAAATTTGTAATGGCCACACAAAATTATGCAACAATTGTACATTTTAAATTTCAAACTATTCGATTGGGTTCGTTTTGAGCTGTTGTATGCGACAGACCAGACGACGACTATAGGTGCTATGCTGCTACGTATTTACAATTACGGACACATCTAAAAACAGTAGAACTTACAGTTTGAGAGACCATTCATTTGTTAAAAAAAATGACTAAACTCTTGAAATCTGTTAATAAATGTAATAGAATTGCTATTTTATGGAATTTTTAATTGAGTTATTTGTGGTTTTTCGAAACCGAAATAATAGTTTTAATTATTTGAATGAATTTTTAATTGATTTATTTACGGTTTTTTGAAACCGGTTCAGGATGTGAAAGCATTTTCATAAAAAAAGCCCTTAAAGAAAATGGAAAAAGTTAAAAATGGCATCTTTAGAGATCGACCTCAGCTACCTAATGCAAGAAGAAAAAAAAAACATTTTAAAATATGAACAAGTTGGAAATTGCACGTGAAGCGTAGCAAATGAGGTGCGTTCGTACGATAACGAAGTTTTAAAAATATTACTCTCATATATCAATCTCAAAAAATTGTAAATAGTGAATTACAATTAAAACGCTCATCAAACAATATTCTCCCTGTACCATTATGTAATGGAATACTTTTGTGTGGCCTCGTAAATCAATAAAAAATGTTCTTTGCACCACAAATTATGTAAAATGTATATTATAATATGTACTTTATAGTTGCATATAAATTTTATTAAGTTCGAATGAGTGTAACACCATTAAAATGCATTTGAAACATTTTCCCCCATTGAACGTAATGTAACGGAATACTTTTGATTGTCCCTATAATTGATCTATCCATCCGATTTTCATAAAATTTGAAATAACTCGGCAAAATTATGTAATAATTATGTACTTTAAATTTCAAACTTGTAAAATACATTTGAAACTTTTTCCCCCATTGACCACAATTTAATTGAATACTTTTGATAGCTCCTGTAATTGATCTATGCACCCGATTATCAAAAAATTTGAAAAAACTCGACAAAATTATGTAATAATTATGTATTTAAAATTTTAAACGATTAAAATGCATTTGAAACTTTTTTCCCCATTGACCATAATGTAATGGAATACTTTTGATTGCCCCTGTAATTGATCTATGCATCCGATTTTCATAAAAATTAAAATGACTCGACAAAATTATGTAATAATTATGTATTTAAAATTTCAAATGATTCGGTTAGGTAGTTTTTGCGTTGTTATATGCGGACAGACGGACGGACAGACGGACGGACTGAACGACCACTATAGGTGCTACGTATTTACATAGATACGAACGCACCTAAAAAACAAATGAGCTATTTAAAAAAAAATCTTCTATGGGAACATTAACATTATCGAGTGGGGGGGGGGGGGTTTCGCGTGAATAAAGTAGCCCCATAACAACATACAACAGTTTCACAACAATCTGTGTGTATTTTAAGCGAGTTGGACCACTTACGATCAGACAGGTAAATCGAATTCATAAACTCTTTTCAACAACTTTGGAGAGTGTTAAAAATGGAAGGGGCATTCGAATAAACACCGGTCCTTGGGACTACGGTATATAGGATCTGTTATCCAGAATGCTTGGGACCGGGGATATTCTGGATAAGGGGTTTTTCCATAATGCGGAACACTTTACTATAAGTTTAAGAATAATACAAAATAACAGTATGAAATGTATAAAATGTGAATAATATATGTAAATATGTAATTACAAATTTGTTAATAGCTTATTTCCACAAAATAAAAAAATAACTATGAATTAAAATTAAAAAAATATTAACATATAAGACTTGAGAGCAGAATTTTTTGATTTGGGTTTTTAGAAAATTTTCATTAAGATTGGTTGCTTATAGTGTGTTACTTGTACTGATTGCTCCTGTATCCTGCATTATGACATGAATTTTTGTTAATGGAAGCAACTTCTTTGTTGCATTCCAAAAATTGGTTATTCAGTTGAAAAATATCTGTAGCACATCTGAATTTTTTTTACTTACCCATCATCATTACTGTCATTAGATATATTTGTCATTATGTCACATGTCTCACTTCCAGTCATCAGATGTACTTACTAAAGTAATATCATTAGCAAGGACAATTTTCCACTGATTATTGTTCTAACATTTGAGAATCTGAACATGAATGTCCCTTCGCTTTGTCCAGCAGATCTGCAGGGCCGTAACTACCGCCAGGGCAGCCGGGGCACTGCCCCGGGGCCCCAAAGCCTGAGGGGCCCCAAACTGATGGTTAAAAAACTATTGATTTTAGTTTCTAGTCTAAGTTCCTATAAAATGCCCAGCACATACCTAAAAGTTAGTAATAAAAAAAAAAATCAAAGTGCTAGTGCAAAAGGAGTTCTACAGCAGACAGCAAAATGTCGAGTCGAATGTATCATGTCGCGCCAGCATGTTTGCTGATCCCACCGAAGCTAGTATAAGGAAGAAAATATAAATATGGACTTCTAATCGACTGAATAATACAAAAAGCATAAAAAAAATTCTAGAAAATCTTTCTTCTTATCTATACTAATAAGTTAACAAAACGCTCTGTTTGTGTATGTCTGCGTATGTGTGTGTGTGAGTGTGTGACTGCGATGGTTAGCAAAATCTACCGCACATAGAAGTCTGAAATTTTAGGTGAAGATTAGTCCAAGACAGGTCCTGATGCACCTGAGGCTCAGACTTTTAATATTTTGGGCCCCTTACAATTTTTATGCACCAAATTGTTAATAGCTTGACTCCTTTTTATCTAATCTTTTCCGTTTTGAGGTACCTTTCTCCTTTTAGATATTTTCGCCTTTTTACTCTTCAGTTATGACCTTGGACTCTTGGGGCCCGTTTTAGGGCCCCTTTTAGTCTTTGTGATAGTAAATTGTTAATAAATTGCTTCCATTAATTTCGATCTTCATTTTTGGGATACCTGTTCCAATTAGATATTTTCAAATTTTTACATTCCATATAAGACACTGGGGAGCCCTAGATAATCATAGGGCCGACCCAGGGCCCCTTGATCTTTTTGTGCGCTAAACATTTTCACTCCCTAAATTTCTCACCTTCTTAGTGCAAATTTTTAAAGCTGAATTTTGGACTCTTATGTCAGGACCAACACCCTGATATTTTTATTCGAGCCCTTTTTTAAACGCTTACCCAAACAATTGGTGCATTTTTAAAAAATATTATTCTTGCAAATAATTCATACTCTATGCTTAATTTTGACTAATTAAAGGTCTAAAGTGTTATGTACTAAAACATTTTAACATGTTTTCATGTTTGGGCCCTGATTGTATTCGTCAGTTGGCCCCTATGGGGCCCTCTATCATAGCTTCCTTTAAAATGGTCGGATTCACAAGCTTTTTTAAACAACATTTTAAGTCCTCCAACTACGACATGAACAACAAAAAAATTTTTTTAGACTTCAGCTACCACTATTCATGAATATTAATCGCTTTCTTGGAGCCCTTGGTGCAGCTTCTTTAAAAATGATCCAAATTGCTTTCAATTTTATTCAACATAGTTTTAGCGTCTTCCCATTATTTTAATAACTACACAAATATCTTTATACCCAACTACATGCGAAATAATTTCCTGGCCCTTTGGGGCTCGGTACAGGCCCCCTTGAAGTTTTTGTAATAATAAATTATCAATAAATTGCTTTCTTTTAATCTGATCTTCATTTTTAGGATTCTTTATTCGTTTAGATAGTTTAATGTTTTGACATTCTATACAAGACACTGTGTTCCCCTGTGAAATCATAGGGTCCAGCCCAGGGCCCCTTAGCATTTTGTGAAATAAACATATTTCACTTCCTATATTTCTGATCTTCTTAGTGCAAAATTTTAAAGTTGCCTGGGACTCTTCTTTCAGGACCAATCCAGAAAACCTGATGTTTTTATTCGGACCCTAGGACCCCTTTTTAAACATTTGCCCAATCAATTGGTGCATTTAAAAATTATATCATTCCAAAGAATAGTTCCAATTCACTAGCTTTTTTTTTTCTATCAATTTTTTTTGTCCTCTCTCTACCTATTACATGAACGACAAAAAAATTTCTCAGACTTCAGCTACCATTAATTTTGTTTGTCAATTGCTTTCTTGAGGCCCTCGATGCAGCTTCTTTAAACAAGAACCAAATTGCTTTCAATTTTATTTAACATAGTCATAGCTTCTTTCCATCATTTTAATAACTACAAAAAATATCTTTATACCCCACTACATGCAAAATAAATTCCTGGCCCTCGGGGCCCGTTGAAGTTTTTGTAATGATAAATTGTTAATAAATTGTTTCCTTTTAATCCGATCTTCATTTTTAGGATTCTTTATTCATTTAGATATTTTAATGTTTTGACATTCCATATATAGCTGGCCATAACGCCAGCTGGAAACCGCCATAGTCTAGCTACCACCAATTTTGAATATTAATCGCGTTCTTGGGGCTGTTGGTGCAATTTCTTTAAAAAATGATCCGGATTGTTTGCAATTTTCTTTCACATTGCTTTAGCCTCCTCCCATTACTTTAATAACTACAAAAAAAAAAAAAAAAAAAAAAAAAAAAAAAAAAAATTATACACAACTACATGCGAAATAAGTTCCTGGCCCCTTGAAGATTTTGTACCATAAATTCATATTAAACTGCCCTCTCTTAATCCAATCTTCATTTTTGTAACTATTTTTTCACTTAGTTATTCCCATGTTCTTACATTCCATTTAAAAGCCTGAGACTCCCTATGGTCTCGGCTCAGGCACCTTGAAATTTTTGTTCTCCATGCATATTTCATCCACTTATTATCAAACCTTTTCAATCCATAAATTTTAAAGTTGAATTTTGATCTCTTATTTCAGGACCTACACCCTGATGTTTTTATTGAGGTCCAAAGGCCTTTTTTAAAGCATTTACTCATTTTTTTAAGCATTTCTTTAAAATATTATTTAATGAATAATTCATATCATATGCTTAATTTTGACTAATTGTAGATCTAAAGTGTTAATTGTTTGCTTAAGGCTATCATAATGTGTCCCGGGCAATGCCGGATGGGTCAACTAGTCTATTAATAAATACATAAAATCGAAAAAAAAATTATCACAATCCATCTTTCAAAAGGTTTTTAAACAGAAACGCATGATTAAGTTACATACACTCAAAAATGAATCTAAATAAAATGCTCTTTAAAGTATTCATCCAATCAGAAGTCCGTATTTTCTTCCCTATGCTAACTTCATTGGCAAAAATGGCATCGCCGCCAAGTGCCTGCCGAGTAGAGTTGTCCAATTCTACATTTTTTAGTCATTTTTGGGCTTATCATACTATGTACATTTAAACAACGGTGTGCGAGAAAAGAAACTATGCCCGAGGCAAAGTTACAATTTGCCGGGAGGGGGGGGGGCGGAGGTTTTGCCCCGGGGCCCCCAAGTTTATAGTTACGGCCCTGCCGATCTGTAATAATTTCCTTCTTAGAAATTTTAAAGTTTTCCCACTTCATGTTCATACATACCATCAAAAGATATCTCAGATGGCCACAAATTGTATCACCTTTGGATATGTGTGTATCTGTCTACTATATTCCATGTTTAATGTAAAATATATCTTCGATTTTTATGTTTTTGAAATTAAACAAATTATTTTCCGATTTTGCATTCTGGTTTTCGGAACTTTCTGGATATGGGCTTTCCGGATAACGGGTCTCATACTGTAGTATTGCTAGTTGTCCCGATTCTCGCAGGACATCCCAATTTTCAGGGGCTCCTAGACCTGTCCCGTGTAGCCACTGTTCGCCAAAAGTCTCGATTTTTCACGACGCGCAAATTCTTTTAAATGTATTTTAAGACGCCGCTATTCGTTAGCCTGCATTCTATAATGTGAAGACAGAACCTCTGTATAACGTAAAATTTTTCTAGTCTAGTCACTTCGAAAGGAATGGCTGACGTGGGAACCTGCCCAAACCGTTTTTTATGGCTCATAGTAATTCTGTTTTCACATGTTATACTGTATTTTGCTTTGTAAATACTGTATAAACAGTCCTGCTTATAATGGAATCCTTTTTTAAAAGAATAAATTCTACTGTCCGAATGATTCCATTTTCCATTTCTATATGATTGTTGTGTTTATTTAATAGAGTAAATATTTTTGAAAAAATCCGTTTTAAACAGATTTTAGTTTTAGAACGTAAAATTGTTCGGTATTTTTACTGAAGCGAAAGTGAATTTTTTACGTTTAGGACAAGATTCCGTAATAGAAACAAGTTTCGGTTTTATGATATTTATCGTATTTTTATCTCCCGATTTAGATGAGGTTTCCCCGCTTTTTATGTCTTTCAGTACCGCTATTTTTTAAAAATTTTGAAATAAAGTAAATTATTATTTTAAAAATGTTTTAGATAAACCGAAAAAATATTTTTTTAAATAAATTAGAACCTTTTAAAAAATCAAACAATGGCAATTCAGAAATTAATTCGTGGCTCATAGCGATTCTGTTTTCACATGTTATGCTCAGTAGCGGCTCGTCAGGGGGTGCTGCATCAATTTATTCATACCACTAAAATTGTATGGTAATTTCAGTTTTATTTAATCAACAAAATTTGCCGAATAAATAGTATGAAAGATTTTGTTAAATTTTAATGGTGGGAAAAATCTGATGCAGCACTCCCTCACGAGCCGCTATTGGTTATGCTATATTTTGTTTAGTAAACACTGTGTAAAAGGACCTATTTATAACAGAATTCTGTTTTAAAAGTATAAATTTTACTGGCCAAAGGATTCCTTTTACACAGGGCTTACTGTATATGACTTGTGTTTATTTAGTATAACAAATCTTTAAGAAAATATCCGTTTTTTTCATTTTATTCTTTTTTCCTTTCATATTCAGTGTGATATAAGTTATTAAATTCAATGGTTAATATCAAATGGTTAATATTGTTTACTATTAATGGTCTTATATATATATATATATATATACTTATATATACAGTTTAAAAGTTAAATAATTATAGTTTTCATTTTATTTATATAATAATTATTTTTCCTTTTTTAATGATGTACAAATACTTTTTTTTTTTAAATAAATTAGAAATGTTTATTTAAAATAAAATTGAAAAATATTTCTTTTAATTTTATAATATAAAATAATATACTTTTAAAATTTCATATAAATAAGAAAAGTATTTTTTTTTTTAATTTTGCCAAAAAGGAAGTGAAATTGTTGTTTATAATTTTGTCGAATTATGAAATATAGGAAAAGACCTATTTGATATCACTGTGGCTCTATAGTACCAATATGGGGCTATATACAAACACAGAATTTTATAGATATATCTGTAATCTTTTAGAGCATTATATACACTTTATTTACTCCTCTAAAGGCGGATTTCCTTTAACTTTATAGGAGATGTTTTGAACTATATTTCGAGAAAATAGTTTTCGTTAATTATAAAAGTATCAGTATGAGCGAGTTTAAATTTAAAACATTATAAAATTCCTGCACTTGTTCCGAAACAGGGCCCTCTTTGTTACTAAGCATTGCCGCCTATGCCCCCCCCCCCCCCTCTATCTCTCATCATCCCTGTTACCCACAGAGCAAGAAGTTCAACTAGAACTACGTTTTAACTCCTTCGTTTTTTTCAGCATGAATGCAAAATGTCCGCAGTAGCGGCTCCACAATTCCAGTGAATTTTCTGGACGGAATTTCGTCGAAACGCTGAATGGAAACTTTAGTTTACTTTCAGTTCAAAATGTAGCTAGACAATTTCATAAAAATGTCTAAGTAATATTCTTAAAATTGAGATTTGATGAAAGCATCAAATTTTAATACATTTTATTAAAAAATTAATATTTCTTTAAAGTTAAGTAATATTAAGATATGATTTTATTCATTTCGTTATAAAAAATGAATTTTAAAAAATCAACTCAAAACTGAAACATTTAATTTAGAGTATCAATATAACTATTATATTATTCTTGTTATTATTATTATAAGTGCTCTAAATGTAGACTGTTCTTTTAATAAAATAAGCTGTCATAAAGGAATTTGAGTTTGTATAGTTGTCACATAAATAAATGAAACATTTGAAATTAAAACGAATTAAATAAAGAAAGAATGTTTTAGATGCATTTTAATATTATACAGTCGAACCTCTATATAACGAAACTCCATACATCGAATTTCTCCATATAATGAATTTTTAGTAAGAACGGTCCCCTTTTCGCATGATTACATTAAAAACAGACTCTATATAGCGAAATATCTATCTCCATATAACGAATTTTTTCATAAATTGATCTTAATTTATTCAGTTTTAAAAAAGCTTCGAAATCATATGGAATCAATTTTCCATCACTTATTTTTGATTTATCGTTCAGTGGAAAGGTTTTTTTTTTTTTTTTTTTTTTTTTTTTTTTTTTTTTTTTTTTATAAATATTACTTCTCTCCTTATTCTTTAAATCTAACAAGTTCATCCCACCTCCCACACACCTTTCAACATCCTTCTCAAAACACAGTCAATTGAATTGTTAGACATATAAAAGAGGAATCAATGAGAGCACATAAGAGAGACCTTCAAATGGAGGAAAATATCAACTACAATTTTTCATTCCTTGCTAAAATTTGAGAATTTTTTTTGAGAGCGTAACAATTGTAATTTTAAAATCAAAACAACAAAAAATTACAGATTTCTTCCTCTGAAATTTATGTAAGTCTTCCTTATTTGATTTTCATTAAGCTTTCAAATAAATGTCTTTTCTCTTTTTTGAAACTGCTTAAATAAGTAAGAAATAAAATGTTAGGTTAATATATACTTTTAAACATTTCAAATTCTTAATTAAAAAGATCAAAAATAATATTTGTTCAAAATTTACACATTAAATACTATTTTTAACATCATACTCTATACATCGAATTTCTCTATATAACGAATTTTTTACTGGAACGATGGATTTCGTTATATAGAGGCTCGACTGTATTTGCAATAAAATAGTTGTATTTGTTGAAAGTTTGTTTATTTGAAAGTGGCAACAAAAGTTTGTTTTTCTTGAAAATTTAAAAATTGTTAATTTATAAAATATAGGTAAAAAACAACAGAATATTACAGAGAAATCATCCGAGCTTTATCATGAAAGAAGTAAAAACGAAAGCGAAAATGCAATGAAAATTACATTGTTATTTTTGACGGCGTTCAGAGACGTAAACCTGGGTTACGTAGGGTTTCCCGAGTAGAACCCGAAGCGTTCAGAGACCGCCGTCACGTGACTTTTCGTACCGTTCAGAGCCGTGAATTACCGAGATTTCGGGTAACCCACATTACCTGCAGAATTTTGTTGGGTAAAGTGATCACGTGGTTGGGTAATCTGATTTGTTTATCATTTGATAGCGTAACTGCGACTGTTTTATTGGAATATCTCTGTTTTGATTAGTTTTTTTTGCACTATGTTTTCGTTTTTTAATATTAAGGAAATGATAATATAGACATTTTTGATCTAAGTTTTGCATTTCGACAAGTTAGAACAGTAATTTCGTTTATTCATGCTAAAAAAAGAATAATAAAGATATTTCTAGTTTAAATTTTATTTTAGATAAGTTAGAATATAAATGTTAAATTTTTCATATGACAAATTAGTTAAGCTTAAAAGCAAAAAAAATTATTTACTTTCGCAAAATATGTTTAATATAAGTAAAAACTAAGGGTAGAAAATAGGAATAAATCTTTATGTATCGATAATTACATGTGTGTGTTCCATTTATTTGAAATTTTGTTTGTCCATTTTTTGTAATTGCTAAACGTTTAACACAGCTCATAATGATTTTAACACATAAACTTATTAATAAAGTATAAATTTTAGAAACATTTTGATTACAAAAACACACAAAGATAATATGCATATTTTAAGAAAAAAGAAGTCACTAAAATAATTTCCAGTGGAGATATTTTAAAAATATTAATGCATTATGAACCTATAAGTTTGACTCTAGCAAAGGAATTTGATATCTTATTGATCAGCACTCTTAAATATTTGATTCTTTAGCCAGAATAACATTTTGGTTCTTCAGAATGAAAAATGTTTTTTTATCTAATATTTTTATGAGCAAATACTGCAATATAAAGTTATTTTTCAATATTTGTTTTTGAATATCAGATAATATTATTCATTCGTTTTAACCTATAAAGGAGTCCATCAAATTAAAAATGCTTTAAAACTATCCTCTTATGAAATATCAATTCAAAGCATAGGTTTTTTAGTGTATAAAGTTATTTTTTAAGAAGATCTTGTTTAACAACATGAAAGTATGTGTGTTAAATACTATATAAAATTTTTAATATTTTAAAACTCTGAAATTTAAAGAACCTGTGTGCCAAATATTTGGTATTTGGCTAAAATCGCTGTTAAAGTATTGTAATTCACATTATTACTTTATTTATTAAACAAAAAGAAAAAAATTAAATTAATGTATCATAAATTTATTTTTAATTACTTGTAACAGTTAAATTACTAATGCACTTTTATTTGGTTTGCTTTAGAAAAAACTGACGATGTGTCTTTTGTCTTTCTTTTAAGAGCATTCTGTGATCATCAGCAAATGAAAGACATAGAGAGACATAGTCAACAATATTCACCGGTGATCTTTAATTTTCAGACTTCTGATAAAAAGTCATAAAACATCAAATGAACCACATAAAAATTTCTGACATCAAGTGTTGGATTTTTAAGATCAAAACAAATTACTTTTCTTGACTACAGAAACAGGAAGGAAGGAAGTATATGTTGTTCTGTTCTTGAAAATTCCTTCTTATTGTCCTTTCAGTAAATGGAGTGAAGAATGCTTTGAATATGGAAAATGGAAATTTCTTATTTATCTCAGGCTAAGGAAATGTTACTATGCCTTAGAATGAATATAGCAACACATTTTGGAATGCAAACAATTAAAAAGAAAAAATCTTGCAATCCATCATTAATCAATATGTTTCAGAATTCAATTTTTAGAATGAATTTTTTCTAGAGAAAATATTTATTATATATATATATATAGGCAATCACTTCAATTCAAATGAATAAACATATTTTATCCTTAACAAAATATTAGTTTAAAAATTCTGATTCAGCATTAATTTTAGTAACGTACTTTAATGATAGTTTTATTGTTAAAATTATTACTAATAATCAATTTATCTAAAAGCAAAGCATACTTTTGATTACTGTCATTGATTTATATATATTTGTAATCAATTAGCTAATTTAAATTTAGTAATAAGTACATTTTTTTTTTTTTTTTTTTTGAAGCATTCTGAACCACCTCCCGTAACTCGAAAAAAAAACCCTGAAAAAATACAGTGGGTTGATTTTTTTCTGAAAAAAACCCAGGTATTTAACAACCCTGGTTGGAAAAGATAAAGCTACAAAAATATTCTTTTGTAGTTATTCACACTATGTGCTTTTTTTTTATTTATTAAACATTCAAAATATTAAACTAATATGAATCTCTTCATTTTAATTTAGCCACACTCATACTAATTTTAGAATTCTTATTGCATTTGTAATTTTTAATACTTTTTAGATAAAGCTATAAAATAATGAACTTTTTGAATTGTTATCCAAAAATGTAATGTACAGCTAAAATAACTTTTCAAATCACAAATGAACTTAACATTAATTTCCTGAATGAAATGCTGATATTACAGACTAAATAAAAACCAGAGCAGCAACAAAAGTGGTGTGGAAGATGTGTCAACTAACAGCGATTACATCTTAGGCACCAAGTTCCATATACATTCTTGTGACGTGTAATTTAAGGTATTTAATGAACTAGCGAGTCACACTTACAGAACAGGAAATCAAAATGAAACCCTGTCCTGTGAATGTGCCCAGCTGTCATATAAATACCAAATGATTCTTCTTCTGTCCCTCTTAACTCAGCCCCTTGGTATATCTTCAACTTCAGTAATAACTGCGTAGCTTATACCAAGTTAATATTGAATTCAGACACTTTTCTCAGGGGACATTTCATTGCTCTGGGGGAATGTTCCTCCCGGGCCACCCCCTGAATTCAACACTGGTGTGAACAACAAGATTGCTCTTTATTGGCACATTAATGCAACTTCTTCTGCGATGGCGTTAATACATAAGTACCAATATTTTTATTTATACCGCTGTCAGAAAAGCTTAAATATTCATGAAGAATTCCAAAAATAATAAGAGTTACCTATAACTGCTGAATTAAAACAAAATTATTCAGATGAATACTATAATTAAATAATGAGTACTATCATTTTTCTTGATCTCAAAAAGGGGACAACATTATTAATGCATCTAATTTTGCTAAAAAAAAAAAAAAAAAAAAATACGTTTTTAAGTTTTATGTAAACATAAGCCACCCACCCAGAAAAACATTTTTCATCATTTTATCAATGACACTGATTTAAATCTCAAAGTGTATTCCGCACTATTTATGATAGTTGTAATTTCTAAGAGCCAAGTGTTAAGAAGTTTTAAATCATTTAGAATAAATTTCACTGTTATTTTTTTAAGTCATTATCAAAGAAAAGCTAATTAAATAAATTTCAAAATATAGAGATAGGAAATAGCCTAAAAAATTTTCATCAGATAAAGTAGGCTTATGTTTATTAATTCACTGAACAGAATTAATTTATTAAATTCAAACGCAAATTTCTAGTTACTACAATACTGCATTATAGAAAAATATACACATGAAACCTAAATTATATGTGCTTATAAAAATACATTGGAGCATACATATACAAAGAGAAAAATAATAAACTCACTTTTATTCCTCCAGTAATAGCACTACGGTTAGGTTTAAATTGCAGAGCTTTTTTGGCAGCAAAATAAATAAATAATAATACACTACATACACTTACAGCCGCAATGTAACTGGTGATCAAAGGTTCTCTATTATTTATAGTTTTTGAATCAAATACTGTCAAAATTCAATACAAATTAAACACAGGTTCAAATACCAACAAACGCAGAGCACAACAAAATTCTATAGCATTGCGTGATGCAATCATCTATCTAGATCACGTTACTTTTTCGCTTCTGAGCCATTCTAACGTCGATAACAATATATGGCTGCTGTTACATTTGTAAATGTAAATAAAAAACATCTGCCCACTTTACCCGAAAGCATTCAGAGCCATTTTAACCCAACGTTATATTGAGAAACCCGTATGATGTCATTCCTCAATTTTTCAAGTAACTCGATTTTCAGTCTTTGAACGCCCTCTGTGAAGAAACATTTTAGGCCTAGTTTATTTTCCATTTTCTTTAAAATAAATTAAATGACCCAACACTGGAATATTTTAGAGCGGGAGGTGGCCACATAGACAATCATTGAGTTCACTGCTGAAATTCCAGAATTAGTTAAAACTCGATTTGCATATTGAAACACAATCGGTCTGCCGAGTCATATCTTGGTTGAAAACACTTGAAAACTAGATTCTAGTGATTGACTTGTAAGTTTACCAATGGAGCAGGAAAACAAAATAATAAACTGATGAGTCAACTGCTAAAATCATAGTTTCAGGTGTTTTCCACTAAGATATGATTTGACAGACTAATTGCGTTTTAATATGCCAATCGAGTTTTAACTAATTCTGGAATTTCAGTCGTGAACTTGATCCCACTGCCACCTGTTGGTCTATTTCTATTTATGCAATATAATCTTAAATACTTTTACGTATAATAACATAGCTTTTAAATTGTGATGTTAATATATCACTGAAGTAAAGCTAACATATTATTAAAAAGACAAATAAAAAATTAGAATATATTTTAATTAACTCTTAAATATTTAACTATTATAAAAGTATGACAAGTTCTACAGTTGTAGTGTGTTAATTTAAAATCTGATTATGTCTATCAGAATTCAGTATGAAAGAGATTTAATTAAAGAACTTGAATAGAAATTATTTTTAAATAAAATAATTTTTGCAAAAAAACAATAAGCTATTTTTTTTTTTTCATTTTTCTTGCTATTCATTTTTCTATCAAAAATACAATACAGTCAATAAAAAATATAGGGTAGCAAGGGTAAACTAAACCCAAATTTTTGTTCACAACTTTAACAATAATAAAAACATTTTAATGAGATGAGATTTTGATCATATTAACTTTGCTTTGTATGAAATATAAAAAAGTCATTGGAAGTTATCTAATTTTTGATTGAAATATATTTCACAAAAAGCAAAATAAGTCTCTTCTAAATATTGTTAAATATCTTCGGTTTGGCTGAATATTTGGTAGTACAGGTATTAAAAAATGCTCTGGTGAGCAACAAAAAACGTTAATATGTTTTTAAATATGAAAAAGTGTTTGACAAGTGCTTCTAATTGAGCATGAGAGAGGACAAGGGGTTATTTCTTGGCTGCAGCTCACTGCCAATACCAAATTTAAAAAAAATCATATTTGCACTTTTTCTGTGTAAGGGAAATCAGTCACATTTACAATAAAAATATGAAGCGCAAAGACATAGCCAAGAAAAATGCAGCATAATTAAACATGAATGTAAGGCAAAATAGTACCAGAAACCTTAGTTCCTGTAGCGTATCATACTCATGCAGTGCCACCAAGCATGCTCCCAGCATAGAACTGCACAGAAAATGATTTGTATTGCAGAGTCAACAGTGCAGTTTACATGTAAAGCAGAATTGAAAATTTTACTTAAAAAAAAAAAAAAAAAAAAAGACAAAGTTTTACGCAAATTTCTTTTATATGGAAAAAGCGCAAATATGACTTTTTCAAATTTGGCACTGACAGTGAGCTGCAGCCAAGAAGGGACCCCTTGTCCTCTCTCATGCTCAATTAGAAGCATTTGTCAAACACTTTTTTCATATTTAAAAACATATTAACCTTTTTTGTTGCTCACCAGAGCATTTTTTTAATACTTGTCATTAAAATTTTTTGTTAAAAACTGAAGATATTTTTATATCTTGAAAAGAAAAATATTTGCTGCCAAAATTTTATTTTTATATTTGAATTAATTATTGCATTGTCAAATAAAATGCATGATGTCTGATAAATAAACCAAGGAGTCGAACGAAAATAATTACAGTACAGTGCGCTCACAACTTTATTCAAAGAACTGAAACTAAATGCTTCGCAATAAAAACAAATAATTATGTTTTCCATGTGATTTATTTAATTTGAATGAATTATACTACATACATAAAAAATTTATACTTATTTAAACTCGGTGGCAACGAATAAAAAAAAAATCTACAACAGCAACAATGTTCAACTGGAACTTTAAGACACAAATTCGATTTTCTCGGCAATCGTCAAACATACAAAGATGAAAAAAAAATCTATTTTAAGTTTTACCAAAAAGGGTACTACTCTGTAATCCCGTTGACCAAAAAATTATTGCCAAATTCTAAGATTAAATGCTGATAATGGAATGTCATGTTCAATGACATTAAATACGTTAAAGGTGTTTAAAATGTCATTGCATGATTTTATTTTGACTTTTTATTTGTATTTTTATTAATATTCTAATAATTAGTTTTTTTTTTTTTTTTTTTTGTTATTTAAAATAAAAATTATGTCAATAAGTATAATTTGGCTATTAGTTTGGCGATATTTATAATTTGATGAAATTGGTCGACGGGATAACAGAGTAGTACCCCAAAAGGATTAAAATAAACCAAAAATGAAGTTAATCCCTCCATGGGATCGTTAGCTATCATTTGTTGAATTTTAGGTCTTCATTTTTTCGTTAAAAGTTAAATAAAAAACTACAGTAAACTACGATAATTTTTTTAATGCTATCATTTTATTCGTCTTGTCAAGTTCTATCTTCTGAAAAAAAAAAAGAAAATCACTGTCATAAGTGAACTGTTTGCCACAAATTTCAAAAAGACATTTGCATTTTTCATTTCTTAAACATATTATACCAAATGCTACCATGTATGCTATGATAGTATGACCAAGCCAAATAGACAGCGCTCATTGCATCTATAGTATTTAAAATAGAAAATTGAAATGCATAGAACAGAAAGGAGCTTTAAAACATATTACAATGTTTACTATAAATAAAACCCCCAATCATCACGGTATCACTTCAATGTAAAATTCTGGATTGAGCAACCCCCCCCCCCCACCCCCTATTTGTCTAGTTACATCTATGCAGAAACTATGCATACAAAATTTCTTATTCTCACCAAAATCCCTATAGTCGAACATTGTCTGCATTTCTTATTTATAACATTTTCAGACAAAGATAATGTAAAAATATTTACAGGAAAAGAAAGAACATTTTATTATTGTTATCCAAAAAAGTATGAGTAGAATAACTTCTGAAATCCCAAATGAACTTGATATCAACATATTAACGTACTGTGAATGAAACACATCCACTGTCACAAAAAGAGACCTTGCAACATCAGTGAAGAGCTTGAGTGAAGACACCAAGGACTAGCGGGCTACATTTACAGACAGAAAATTAATAAAATATCTGCCTGATAATGTATCCAGCTGTTATAAAAATTTTAACAGATCTTCGGTTCCAGAGTTCCTTGACTTCCCAGCAGGCTTCTTAACAACAGGGATAACATTATGTGATTTCATTACACTCCATTATAAGTTAATATATTGATACCAAGTTCAATTAGAATTAACAAAAGATATTTTAAATGTACATTTTGAGATAGCAGTTTAAAAACTTCTTTAATTTTCTGTAAATATTTGTATTTTATTTATTTATTTATTTATTTATTTTTTTGCTCTCTGTGAGGTATTTTTTTTATTTTTGTTTAAGAGTATAGAAATAAAGTAAACAATATTACTTGGAAATAAAAAATAAACTAAGTAAGCATCAAAACAAACACATTGCAATATAGTTGCAGCTACCTACAGTTGTTACCACATTCTTGAATTCATGGAAACATACAATCTGCCCATTTTCGCTATGTACACAAATATTTAGCAAATTAAGCGACTGGCTTTTTTTTCCCTATCATTTTAAATTTGTTTTATAATTTACACATCCATAAAATAGAAGTTTCTTGGTAGGGAAATGTCAGCAGAAACGTTTATTTGATATATGCTTTTTTTCGCGAGAGGGCGAGAATTTTATTACAAATTTTATAGATATAAGCACATAATAATTTAAACATACCATATTTTCAACCGAATGATTGCATCTCCACTTCACACTAAAATCGCCAGCAAAATCTGCAGCAGACATTTGTGCCACAGTATATATTTCACATAAAAAATAACTTTTTAAACACTTCCCCTTCTAATAAAAGTGATTATTCAGAAAATATTATAATCTTCTCATCTGACGAATAATCTATCTGCACTATCAAAAGCCCAGTTGCCGCCATGTTTGTTGATGTAAATAAAAAAATCCCGTAACTTTTCCCCGTTCAGAGAAGTTTTAACCCAACCTTTCCCCGAGAAACCAGTATGACGTCATTCCCCGATTTTCCGAGTTACTCGTGTTTTGGTCTCTGAACGCGCTCAGTTTTCGGTTTCGTTTTTAAAAATCGAATTTATTCGAATGCTCATTTTCATCAGTATCGATTCATCAAAACAACTAATAAATTATAAAATTAAACAAATAAATCCATTTTGTGTTTGGATTGTATGAGGAATATGCTGTATTTCTTATAATTGTATGCATAGCTGGAAAATTTTAATCGCATTTTTTTACGATAATCTCAAAAATACTAGCACATTATTTATTGATCGCAAAGCAGCGTCATTCACTCAGCCAGCTGCGCGCGCAAATATCTTAAGATGGCGGTCATGAACCGGCTGGAGCAGTAGTTCGTTCAATTATATGTAAAATAAAACTATACAATTTTATCTTTTACGCACAATTTTTTATTTTCTGCCAACGTTATGATAAAAGATTTGAGCACAATATACAATTTTAATGAAAGTTTTAAATGGTCGGAGTGAATGTGTGGGACATCAAATTTAAATGACATTGATGTGTTGATACAAAAATAAATCATGTTTGTGTGCCGGCAAAATAAAAATCAAGACATTTTCCTGTTTTATTTTCAGTAAAACTTCAGAAATTTAAACTTTTACAATATCTGCTTCACAGGTAAATTAAATGATTTTAAAACTTAGGCTAATCCTCATTTATGTTATTGTTTATATATTAAGAAGAAAATGCTTTATTGGTTTTGTTTTGTAAATACAGTAAATTGAAGTTGCTTGAGCCCAACGTAAAAGAGTTTTTAACTAATCATTGTCATGATAAGTGTTAGGTTATATAAATTCCAGGGCCCGATGAGAGGGAAGGGATTACTGGGGATATAATCCCAAGGTCTGGGCAATAAAGGTTCCGAGTTTCATGGCTTAAAATTGTGTTTATCTTTCAATTTGCGATGGCATTTCAAAAGCTAAAATCAAACTAATATTCGTATTTTAGGTAAAATGCAAAATTAATCAACTCATGTTAAATTTACGATAAAATTAGAATAAAAAATCGTTTTAGTTTCATTGCTCAAGTAATTGCAAATATGCTAGTTTGTGGACGTAATCTTTGATTTTGCAATTAATTGTTTTGTGGAGATAAAAAAAAACCTTTTAAATAATTAAAAAAATATGCATCTTTGATAAATTATTTTATTTATTTCTGTGATAAGGGAAATCAATTATACAACTTGCAGGCAATGTTAAAAAATGTGAATTTATGAAATTTTAAAATAAATGTGGATTTGAAAAGTGATAATTATTGATGATATTGAAATATTCTATTGGCTTACATCAGAAAAATCTCTGAAATATCCCTCTGAAATATTACCATTGTGCCTGGTATTGAGCTGAGGAGGAGGGGTATAAATGTCCAGTAATCAGCAGTTCTGCCAGAATTCGACTTTAGGGAGGCTCATATGTGATTCAATAATCAAAATAAAGATAGTTAGTACCTAATTCAGTCGTGTAAAGTAAGAGAAAATTTTCAACATTTAAAAAAAAACAATGCTGCAGCAAGCTATCCATAGTGTTGATTCTAGGCCAATTTTATTTCTGACTATGTTATGTGTAGGGATGTAGAAAGGAGGGTATACAGCAGACTTCGAGTCGATTACAGAGGACTGTAATCGATTAAGATTACGATTATTTTCAATTTCAAAAAACAGATTACGATTATGTCTCTATTTATGCAAGCCTGATTACGATTACATAATCGATTATCCTTTTTTTTTATTTCAAGATTACGATTACGTTTGGATTACGATTAATATTTTTTTTATTGGATTACGATTACCGAACTAGTCGATTACGATTACAGTTCGATTACACTAATTCCGTAGTCTACATGTTACAAACTAGAGTTACAAATTTACAAAATATGAGTTTCCTTTTATTTATTTATTTTTAAAGGAAAAATAAATCATTTATATTAAATGAGCTATTCTTTTCTATATAAATAATATGTTTTCCTTTTTGAATACTTTAGAACATAGGTTCCCAACCTTTTCTGGACCACCGCCCCCTTTATAAGAGAAAAAAATGCCAACGCCCCCCCCTCTTTCTGAATAATTAATTATACAATATATTAAAATATTATTCCATATTATCTATATTTTATCTGTCTATCTATCTATCAACACGTTCGCTGCCGCTTAAGTGAAGATGTGATGATAGGTAATGCTGCACTGTAAAAGTCGGTTTTTCCCAGAAGCCGATTTACTTTTTATAACAAAGAATCAGTGACAGATTTTACCGCGCCAGCGCATGACTGGCTATTGGACATCACCCCACATCACGCGCTGTCGCGTGAGTGACCCCTTAACGTTTGCGCCATATCACGCGATGTCGCGTGAGTGGCAGCAAATGTGTTAAGAATCATAAAGTAGAAGTTAATTTAAATGACCATCAAATGTAGTAAAACATTGTTTATTAAAAATTGAAAAATAAACAGAAAACAAATAAGAATTTAAAAAATAATAATGAAATGGTAGAGGCTGATGGAGTTTTTGTTCATGCTGGATTCCAATTTTTTTAACATCAGTCACAAATTGTCAAGTTCAAAGATGTCTATTCCTTTTCTTGTTCAGTAAATTAGCTACTGCATGGAACCCACTCTCAGCCAAATATGATGAATGAAAAACAAAATTGAATGTACTCTCGCTTACGGCTGTATTGGCTTTTGAAGTTAGAACTCTTGGTATCCATTTCTGAATTTTATCTTTCGTTCTTATTTGCTGTGAGTTCCACGATTTCCTCCTCCAAATATGTTGATACTGCTGTATCCCCAATTGCAAAAGGATCTAAAAAAATACTCGGTATATTCATGATAAATATCAATGTCAAGATCTAACCAAGTATGAAGTTTGGTGAAAATCCATACGTGAGTTCTTGAGATAGAGCTGTTGCAGAAATCATGAAAAAGCTCAGCATAGAACCACAACCTGTTGAGAAATTTTCAGCAAAACGTAAACAGCATCCATTCATATCAAAGATTAACAAAATCTGAAGTTTAGTGAAAATCTGGGTAGTAGTTCTTGGGATAAAGCTGTTACGTAAATCGCGAAAAAGGCAGCATAGACCTTGTTATTACCTGTTTAGTGATTCACACCAAAAATGAATCCGCCTCAATTCATATCAGTGATTACCTGAATATAAATTTTTGTTGAATTCCGTGCAGTAGTTGTTGAGATAGAGCGCTCACAAAATTTATGTCACACAAATACAAAATCATATACTCACATAACCTCAGACTCACAGACAGACATTTTGTAAAAACTTGCTTCTTGGAATCTCTGACCCCCTAAAACATGTAAATCTGTCGAAAACCGGAATTAGAAAAAATTCTCGAATCCAGTCCTTTCTTGTAAAGATAGAAGAAAGTAAAAATAGAACATATGTTTTGTCTTCTCTATCAGCACTCATATACTTAAAATGGCTTTACTTAAAAAAACATTTTGGCAAATTAAGCACATAGTTAACGATTGGTTTGTAAGAGTGCTTAGATCCATATTTCAATTACTCAATACTGTACTGACGGTATTTCTTCTTCTATTACCGTAAAATACCGTTAATACGCCCTTCCCGATCAATCACCCTCCCCTAACTTTATAAAAAAAAATTCATTGATAAAACGTAAATTACATCCAAAAATCGCTGAAAAACGGAAAATACGTCAAAGAACCGCGGAAAAAAGGAGGGAAATTTATCTAATGATCGCTTAAAAATCGCAAATTTCATTATAAAATTATTTAAAAAAAAAAAAAAAACGAAGAACGCTAATTTCTTCAAATGATCGCGAAAATTCGTTAATTTCATCGAAGGATCGCCAAAATCGAACATTTCAGCGAAAGATTGCAAGGAAGAAACGCGAATTACGTCAGATCTAAAAAAATGCTATCAAAAGATCGCTAAAAAACGCGAATTATGTAAAAAAGAAAGAAAGAAAACGAGAATTACGGTAAAAAATCACGAACAAATTTTGAATTTCTTGAAGGATCGGCAAAAATGCACTTTTTGTCAAAAGATTGTAGGAATAAAACGCGAGAATGTCAGATTTATTAAAAAAAAACACAGTCAAAGGATCGCGAAAAAAGCGCACATTTCGTCGAGGATCGCGATAAAAATGCGAATGTCATCAAAAGATCGCAGTAAAAATGCAAAATAAGTCAAACGATCGCAGAAAAACACGAATTTCGTCAAAAGATCACGGAAAAGGCGAATTCCGTTTAAAAATCTCGAGAAAAAAGATGGATTTCGTCAAAAGGGCGCTAATTTTGTTTAAAAAAACCGCCTTAAAAACGAGAATTCCGTTAAAAAACCGCGAAAAAAACCCGCCCATTTCATCAAAGGATAACGAAATAGACGCGCTGAAAAACATAGATTTCGTCAAAAGATTGCAGAAAAAATGCAATTTTCGTTAATGAATTGCGAAATAAACGCAAATTTTTTAAAAAGATTACTGGAAAATCCCGTGTAAGCATCCCCTCTGAATATTTTCCGATTTTTTGTCACGTTTGGGAGGGGGGCGAATTAATGGTATTTTACGGTAAGATATTTTGAAATATAAAAATTTTCCCTATTTATGTTTGAATAAACTTACTTTTGAACAAATTTATAGATATAATGATTTTTATCACTTTCACTAAGAATAAACTAATTTCTTGAACTGTTTCAAATCACGGGCTCGTTTAAATGTCCCTGTTCAGGTCTATACTGTCAAACTACAGAATTTTTCGAATTGCAGGTTAATAAAAAATAATTCTGTTTAAAATCTTTAGTCAGCCAATTATTGCGAATTTTGTGCTCCACAATTTTTAAATTCATAATGATTTTTAATGCAAGTAAAAGCGATTTTTCGTGTTCCGCTGAGATATCTTGACATTCATGAAAGAATTGTAGCTGCAATGTTTTTAGCCTAATATGATACAATTTTGTTCGCCGCGATTTTAGTCCTTCTACGTGTTCCACGGAGATTTTCTGACATTAGTAAAATTAATTCACTCCCTTCCCTCTCCCCTCTCAGATATATATTCGTCTTTATATATTTCCATTTAAAGGTGCAGTTAAGGTTTTTGTCACGGACTGGGTGGGCAATGTAGAGGAGATCAACTATTTTTATTACATAAGTTCTTAAATAGGTAGGTATACCATGACCGCCCCCCTTGATTGTTCTAACGCCCCCCATTTTTCTCTGGACTCCCTACCGCCCCCCTGGAAGGCTCCAGCGCCCACTGGGGGGCGGTATCGCCCCCGTTGGGAATCTATGCTTTAGAACATTATTATAAATTTATTTTGAAATTAAGAGCATTTCTAAGGATGTTTGATTAATAGAATAGGTATATGTAACATGTGAAATTCTGATTTGAAATTTACGAATACCGGTGTATGTAGAATGAGCCCTCCTCCCCTTACACACACACTAAAATTTGGGGGGTGGGGGCATGTGTTTCACAACCTTTTTTTTAATGCAAAATTTAAACATGAAATGAGTTTAACTAAGGTTATTTTCCTCAGAACATTCGTTGCAAGACATTTAGGCAAATAAGCAAAACAAAATTTAAAAAATGAAGAAAAATTAAATAAAATAAGCTTCTACCATAATTTTCGAAATGGGAGAATTAAAACAATTCATTCTTTTTTCTTTCATTTGCATACCTCTGTCCCCTTGAACCACATATTTAAAACAAAATTGAAACACATGAACGTTAACAAGCAAATAATAATAATAATATAAAATACTGTCTTTTGGTAGGAGTAAATTCAGGGTTGCCGGCTTTTAACCGGGCCAAAAAAAGCTGGCCGGCGTTTTTTTGTTTTATCCACTTAAAAAAAGCCGGCTTTTATTTTTAAAGTGTTAATTTGTATTGAATCCATATTAAATTTGGATTGATATATTTTTAATACATTTTTAATAATTTACTACTAAAAAAGTTATAAATTTTTATTTAATTTTTCAAATAAATAAGTCCTTATAACTGCTAGGACTTAACTGTGAAGGCATTATGTCTGAAAAATATAAATCTTGGAAAAAAGAAAATATACTCAAAAAATGTGTTTTAAACTTCTACATTTCATAGTTCTTCATATATTACACATTCTTAAGAATTATATTTAATAGAATTATGACAAAATTAGTGTTCCCTATAGATATAAAAAGGGCATGGTGCTATTCACTAAAAAGGGGACTACTGCATCATAAAAGGGCACTTTTGCAAGAAAAAAAATTGTTATTGCCTTTAGAAAAAGAAAAAAGAAAGCAGCAAAATACATAATTTTTAAATATGATAAATCAAGTAACATTAATTTTGAATGATTTTATGATATAAAAGTTAGAAATACAATTAAATTAAAACATGATTGAATAGTTTCATGTTCTTTTTCTTAAAGAAATGAAAAAATTCTCTCATTTTTGGACACACAAATTTAGAAATACTACGGAAAAAAAAAAAAAAAAAATATTTATTAAAAATCTCTGGGTAAAATCAGAGGTGCATTTTACTACTTTTAAAAAGGGCAGGGTGCTGCACCCTTCAAAAATGGCCTAGAATGAACACTAACAAAATGAAACATATCAAAGCATTCATGGAAACATTGTTACAGGTCAATATGTAAAGATTAAGTCATAAAATGAACAATGTTGAAAGAGAAATGAGGAAGGATTCAATATTTGAGGAAAGTTTAATACATAATTACATAAAATTAAACAACAAAAAATGTTCTAATAAAATTTGTTGAATTAAAATTTTAAATAGCTCTTTGTTATTTAAAAGTGCATATATGCCCACTTGCATGAATGAATATATTCATGCATATGCTAATTGAGTGAAATAAATTGTGAAATATAATATATTATGAAATCTGCATAATTTGAAATACTATTTTCAATAGTGAGAAATGGTGTTTTTTAACTCTTAAAATTAGTTAAGTAATAAAACATGTAACTAAGTAACCTTTAATTTTATAAAGCAGTAAAAATGGAAAAACAAAGGTAGGATTAAAGGTCAATGTAAATCAGAAAAAGCACTTGGTATGGCCATTTTATAATTTAGCTGACATATATTTGCAATTCTGACTATAAACCACTAGCAACTCCATCAATGTGTTATTCTAGTATTAATTTCTTCATTATTGAAAATTTGGCTATAACCCAATTTCTCATAATGAATCATAATTAAAATCCCAATTTTTCATATTAATAAATAAATTTATTAAACTCAAAGTAAATTAAACATCATTGAAATTAGTTAAAAGACACTTAAAAATGTGTTGCTTATAATAAAAAGGCTTCACTGTATAAAAGCCAATTATGGCCAAAAAAGGCCAATTTTGGCCAAAAAAAAGCCGGCTAAAATCAATAAAAGCCAACCGGCCTGGCTTTTTTGCAACCCTGAGTAAATTGGGGGAGGGAAGAGGGGGAAACAAACCTTTCTGGGAAAAAAAATTAACTACCTTTTTTTCCCCATTATTTATTTATAACTCATTTATAGAGATTTTTTTTGGTTATTTTTTTTCTTTTTAAAATAATCAGAGATAAAAAAATTTGGTGGCTACATTTCAAAATTCAGGGGTTCGTCATTGAATTTGTCGGCGCATATGCTAAAAGAATTTACCAACAACTAAATATCATTACCCTTAAAAAAATCCTATTTACACCCGTATGTTTATTGACAAACCAGCCTTAATTTCAGCTTTTTTTTGGGGGGGGGGGGGGGGGGAGGGATCCTGATAAAATAAACACATATGTATATATATATATATATAAACAATCTTTTATTATTACAACTTTTCTAAGAAAACTGATCTATATGTTTAACTTATCCAGATATATTAAAATACAAATTTCGAATAAACATACTTTATACTTATGATTAAAAACATTATATAGTTAATATAAAAAATTCCTTTCACTATAATTTAAAAGAAAAAGACAAGATATCACTATTAGGGATGCACCGAATATTCGGTATTCGGCCATGTTACCGAATATTCGGTTAGGCCGAATATTAAACTATTCGGTTGAGCCGAATATGAAACTTTTCGGCCTGCCGAATATTCGGTATGGCCGAATATCAAAGTACCGTATTTTCGGGTGTATAGCCCGCAACCTGTGTATAACCCGCACCCCTAAATCGAGCAGTGCAGTAAAAAAAGTTCGTGTATAACCCGCGGAGATGCATCGGTGTATAGTCCGCGGGCTATGCACCATTTACGAACGTATATTTTGACCAGGGTTCGAAATTAGAAGCCATTAGTCATAATTTTTAACACAAATTTACCAAATTTTTTCGTGATGCATAATATCTACACTGTCAGAAAAATTCGTCAATATACACCAAGTTATCGTTATTTTTTCACAAATAACTTCTGTTTTCCCAGAAAACGTATTTGTTCTGTGAATTCATTCCGAAAGTCGAAAAATGAGGAAACGACTCCGTTTATATCTAGTGTCAGCCATTTTTCTTCCTTAACACTCTAAAATACATAATTCTAATTATATATATCGTAATATTGTAAAATGGCATGGCTTACTATCTTATGTTTTATTCCAACTTCCTTTCTTTCCTTTGCCGGCATTTTCCATTTTCCATCTTCCGTATCCAGTTTCCGAACTTTTGTTTACACGTTCAAATCAATCGCTTATCTTTTCCGTGGGTACGTTCATTCTGGTTTTATCGCTCCGTTCGATCTCAATCCGCAAGCATCGCGGATCGCATCTCGCAAGTGGCGGTCTTGCATTTCTTCCGTCGCAAGTCAGGAGCTCGCTTACTCAACTCGGAGGGGCGTATCCAGTTTCGGAATTGCCGCGGCTATTTAAAGCCGGCGGAGATATGTTGTGCGGGTGGATTTTGAAGTGATGTTATGTCTCTAGACAATTGATGTTAACGTCAATATGATACAGTTTCAGAAATGTATTTTTAACTCATACAGTTTTAAAAGTTTTAAAGTTAACATCTAATTGAGTAATTATACTAAATCCATTGCTGGACATTTGATTTTGAATATGGTTTTATCAATTTCGCCGGTGTTTCATTTCATTAGCAGTGGTAATCCATTTGTGTTCGTTTTAATCAAGTCATCATATGTATGTGTGGACATTATTAGCTTCAATTAAAACTCTGTTTTCTTAAGACTTTTCATCGAGTTATTAGATGTGCCGTATTGCTGGAATTTCTTTAATACGTCGATAGCTGTCGTCCATAAGTGAGTCTGTTTTTGTTTTTCATTGCTATCCTAGTATTGTTATATGCCATGCCATGCCATTCAATAAGTAATATTATTTCAATACATAGAATGATTTTAAGTTAAATATGGAGTTGAGCTTATTTTTCTGTTTACATTTTACCAGTTATATTTTCATCTGAGTTTATACATATTTTCATTTAAACTTGAATATTATTTCATGACTTAGAATAATTTTAACTGAACTTGTTTTCCGTTCACATTATGCCTGTTATATTTTTCACCTGGACTTATATATGTTTTGATTTAAACTTACATTTATTTTTCGTCAATAAACGTTAGCCTGATTTTACTGAAAAACAGTTTCTTTAATGTCTTATATTACACTGTCACAACGTCACCAATTACTTACTCTTTTAGGTCACCGTAATTACACTGTTATAAGCTGCTAAATTTTACTCTGTTTTAGACGGTTCTTGTTACAGAACCGATCACGGGTTATGGGCCAGAAGCGAATACGCTTTTAAACCCTTTACGGCGGCCATAACCTAATTGGTGACATTTCAAAATTTTTTTTTTGACAGTTGTTTGTAGTATGCGGCCATTGGACCTCCGAGTCATTTTAGAGGGGGGGGCCGCAATATAAATTTTTTTGAAGGCTATATGTATTGTTTTCTTTTCTATCGATATGAATTACAAAAAGGTTTTTTTGGATAACTTATAATAGAAATTTTTATGTACAACCTGACTACTAAGTACATTAATTAAAAAAAAAAAAAAAATTTTTTTTCTCCTGTAATATCTTATGGTTAAAGCATGGCCATGGCTAACATACAGGTATGCATAACAAAACTGAATTCTCACAATTATGGAACTTGGGCAGCAGACGTAAAGTATCTACTATTAGATAAAAATGCGTGGAGCATTGTTAATGGCACTGAAAAGGCTCCTGATGGAAGTGACTCTGTAGCTACAAAAGAATATCAATCCAGAGTCAGGTCTGCCTTATCTATTGTATATCTAAATGTTGAGAATGAATTCCGAAGAATCATAGAAAATATCGACGACCCTCATGAGGCCTGGACTAAACTTAAATTGCATTTTCAGCCTGATAACCGGGCACGCCATATGCAATTATTTGGCGAAATTCTTTCCTGTAAGATACAACCTGAAGAGCCCGTTGATATGTTTGCAGCTCGTCTCCAAAGACTTGCTGACCAACTGGCTGCAATAAATGAGCCAATCAAAGAAACTTACCTCACATTTCAATTGCTTAGATGGCTCCCGAAGAAGTTCGACAACATGGTGCAAGGGATTCTGCGATGGCCAGACGAACAGTTTACGTTCAAAAGTGTTCTTACAGAATTAGTCGCAGAGGAGTCCCGTATCAAACTACGAGAGGACGACAGAGTGAATGCCGTGCAGTCTCATTTCTCCAGAGCCCGTTCCTCAAAGAAGTGTTCCTTTAAGCCTAAGTTCAAAGGTCGGTGTCACAAATGTGGACGCAGAGGACATTTACAGAGCCAGTGTAGAGTGCCTGATGTCACCCGCCAGGAATCCTGTCTTAGCTCTAGTTCCAGAAGTTCCATGATGCCTAGAGACTCCTCCAATTCCGGTTCCGTGGTGTACAGAGACTCTTCCAGTTCCAGAAATTCTTCTTTGTCCAGAGGCTCCTCCTTTTCCAGAAATTCATCGAAGGACTCTTCCCTATCCAGTCCTGTCCGTGTCCAGTCTGATGGTCATAAATCCAGAAAAGATGTGCCTCGCAACAGACGTCAACGTAAGACAACAGGCCAGGTAAATTACCTCATACAATCTAATTTAAGTAACATAAAATGTGGTGGAGACGCCTGGGTCTTTGACACAGGTGCCTCCCACCATTTCTGTAAAGATAAAAGTTTATATGTTAAGTTTAAACCGTTAAAAAATGAGGAATTGGCTGTTGCAGTTGACGGTGCTACTTTCCCTATCGAGGGCACCGGTTTAGTGGATTTAAAAATAAATGGGGAAATGGTTCGCTTCGGCGACGTCATGTATTGTCCTAGTCTAAGACATAATTTAATTTCAGGTCCCAGACTTGATAAAATGGGTGCCAAGTTCAAAGGAGGTGAAGGAAGGGTCAAGGCATATCGGGATTCTGGCACACTTTTTCGTGCTTTTCTTAAAGATGGCATTTACTGCCTCTATCCGGATCCTAACCATAAAAATAGAAATAAAGACCCTAAAACTAACCGTAATCAAAAGCCTAAACGAGTACGTTTCCAAGCCTCAACAGTTCAAAAAGATGATTTTAAACTCTGGCATAGACGCCTTGGGCACATCAGTTCCACATTAATGGAACATACTTTAAAATGTAATGGCGTTAGGGGCTTACCACCCATTAAATGTAAAGACTTTGAATGTGAAACATGTAAAATCAATAAGCACAGACGAACATCATTCCGCCCAATAAACCAAATAAGATCTAAACGACCTCTAGAACTGCTACACACTGATCTGTGGGGTCCGACACAAATAACAGGGCGAAACGGGGAGAAGTATTTCCTAACTATAACAGACGACTTCTCTCGCAAAGTGTCAGTATACCCCTTATGCAGTAAAACACAGGTATTTAAAGTATTTACTAACCACGTAAAAAGAGCAGAAAGATTTTTGGGTACCAAAGTAAAAGAGGTTCGTAGCGACAATGGGCGGGAATTCGATAATGAGGCATTCACTAAATTCTTTGAAGACAATGGCATAAAACATGAGTTTACCAATGTATATTCTCCTGAGCAAAATGGAGTTTCAGAGCGTTTAAATCAAACAATAATGGACGGGGCTCGCTCAATACTCAGTGAAAGTAAACTCAGTCTCAAATTCTGGCCTGAAGCTGTCTTATACATAGCATACACTCTGAACCGAATATGTCACAAAACCCAGAAAAAAACTCCTTTCGAATATTATTGTGGTAATAAACCATCCATAAGACATTTACGACCTTTTGGTACGGTGGCATATGTGGGGGTACCTAAACAACAAAGAAATTCTAAATTCGATCCGAAGGCTAAAAAGGGTGTCTTAGTGGGTTACGCAATGTCTACAAAAGGCTACAGGGTATGGATTCCCGAAACCAATAAAATAATAGAGACAATAAATGTTAGGTTTGGTGACGAATCTGTATCCACAAGTATCCCCAAACACAGTGAACAAGGTCCTAGCTATTCAATAGGCACAAACCCATTTACAACTTCGGAGCAGCGCAACGGAAGCGACCTGGGACCCTCTTACATCCTAAGTTCTGAACCACCTGAAATAGATCCTTTAACTGACCTTCAACCTGACAGTTTTACTTCTGAAGCACCACCCACTCAAAGTATTAGACCAAGTACCTCTGAATCTTCAGACTCTGCCTCCTCACACCCATCTGAGGATGACAGTGACGAGGATGGCGAGGAGTTTACTAGAACTCTCAGGGAAGCTGTCTGGTTCCGTAAGCCTGTAACTAGGCCTGACAAATCGAGAACCGACGTCTACTATTACGAGTTGGGTGAGACACAACGTCTAAGATCACTGAAGGAAGTAAGAGACTACTGTCATTCTAATGGTATAAAATTTGATCCGTCACTGTTCAGTTTTAAAGGAAGCAATAAGTACGAAGGCATTGTAAAGTCCACTCCTAGCCCTAGCTCAAGTCCTGGTTACACACCTCCACACACCTCTTTCTCTGAAACTCATTGATTCCTCCATTGATTTTCTTAAGTCTCCCATTGAAAATTACAGAACGAAACACATAGACGTAAAATTATTTTTTTTGTCAGAGACCTTTTAAACCAGGAGATTTTTAACGTTAAACACGTAGCCAGTAAATCTAATCTCTCAGACATTTTCACTAAACCTTTAACAAAGTTTGATCTTAAAAAATTTATTGATGTAATTTTTAGTTATAAGTAATTTATATATATACATGATATTTAAATGCTATGAAAAAAGAAACTCCTCCTCCTTTGAACTTGTGTCAAGCATTAAGATGCTTGTTTAACTTTTCATGTTAAACATTGAAGTTTAGCATTTTTTTTAAACTGAAATTTTTGTATATTTCAGTATTTTTCTTTTAAAAATGTTTGAATATGTGATTATACTCTTGTTATTTCATATTTGTTTCATATGCATATGTTTTCATAATGTCATTTCATAGGTTTAGATATACCCTCATTTCCAACATCGCGGACAATTTAACTCCCGCTGGAATGTGGTCAGACCTCAGGATCGTTCATCCTCCGGGATCCGAGCAGCCTCGAAAAACGTCTCGTGAGGTGCCCTTGTAAATAGCCAGAGTGGTCTGCAGGGGGTAGCGGCGTTCTTGAGTGTTCTGATCACAGGAAGGCCTGTCGCGGGCATCGTTCTTTTTAAGTCTGTAAGTCCCTGTTTTTGTATAATGGAAATGTCACATAGGTCCCGTCCGAGGTGTTGAAAATCGAGTTGTATTTTGTTTTATTGCATATGTAAATATGAATTTTTTCTTCTCTTCTTAAGAGTATATATATAACAAGTTTTTTTTATATTGAATTTGGCCAAATCATTTGCAAATGTATATCGTTTCAAAAGCTTAAGCATATTATTATTTTTTTTGTGTTGTCTTTCATGTGAGCGCTCACAGTCACAATCATTTAACTATGTCACTATCATAATCATAATTCATAATTACTATCACGATCATGATCGTTATTATTCTCATTATTGAAATTTTCTCATTTGCATAACATGTGTCTTTCATATATTGTCAAAGTATTATCATATTGTAGCTCATGTATACGTATTCTTCATATTATCCTGAATTTATGTTTATGTGATAATCATTCTTTTTCAGGATAAATATGCAAATGTATGATTGTTTAAAATTCATTTGAATATTGTTACAAGTCAAGACTAAAGGAAAAATCATCATATTAAATTCTTTTTATGTAAAGGTAACTCGTAGTCACTTGCATGTGACGAGGTAATTGTAATTATCTTTCACGGATTTTTTTTTCAGGAAAATGTTATTTTTATAGACTTTTGCTATTGAACTTTTTCCGACGTGGAAAAAAAAATCTTTCGTTAGAGTTACAATTGTAACTAAACTTTCGTGAAATGAAAAAAATTGTTAATCTAGTTGTTATATATAATTGTTAAAGTTGTTGTTATTGTTGAATATTGTTATTAACATTGTTGGAAAATTGATGTTTTGATTAACCCTGTTGAAGTCATTGAATTTGTTGCATTTATGCTTGTTAATGTTAAGTTTCTGTTTTACTGGTAGCTATCGAAGTGTGATAGTTTATATTCTAATGTTTTACTGTATTCTATATATATATATATATTTTACAATATCTGTTAATTATCCATTTTATTTTTAAGTACGAGTGTTAAGGGGGGGGGCGATTGTCAGCCATTTTTCTTCCTTAACACTCTAAAATACATAATTCTAATTATATATATCGTAATATTGTAAAATGGCATGGCTTACTATCTTATGTTTTATTCCAACTTCCTTTCTTTCCTTTGCCGGCATTTTCCATTTTCCATCTTCCGTATCCAGTTTCCGAACTTTTGTTTACACGTTCAAATCAATCGCTTATCTTTTCCGTGGGTACGTTCATTCTGGTTTTATCGCTCCGTTCGATCTCAATCCGCAAGCATCGCGGATCGCATCTCGCAAGTGGCGGTCTTGCATTTCTTCCGTCGCAAGTCAGGAGCTCGCTTACTCAACTCGGAGGGGCGTATCCAGTTTCGGAATTGCCGCGGCTATTTAAAGCCGGCGGAGATATGTTGTGCGGGTGGATTTTGAAGTGATGTTATGTCTCTAGACAATTGATGTTAACGTCAATATGATACAGTTTCAGAAATGTATTTTTAACTCATACAGTTTTAAAAGTTTTAAAGTTAACATCTAATTGAGTAATTATACTAAATCCATTGCTGGACATTTGATTTTGAATATGGTTTTATCAATTTCGCCGGTGTTTCATTTCATTAGCAGTGGTAATCCATTTGTGTTCGTTTTAATCAAGTCATCATATGTATGTGTGGACATTATTAGCTTCAATTAAAACTCTGTTTTCTTAAGACTTTTCATCGAGTTATTAGATGTGCCGTATTGCTGGAATTTCTTTAATACGTCGATAGCTGTCGTCCATAAGTGAGTCTGTTTTTGTTTTTCATTGCTATCCTAGTATTGTTATATGCCATGCCATGCCATTCAATAAGTAATATTATTTCAATACATAGAATGATTTTAAGTTAAATATGGAGTTGAGCTTATTTTTCTGTTTACATTTTACCAGTTATATTTTCATCTGAGTTTATACATATTTTCATTTAAACTTGAATATTATTTCATGACTTAGAATAATTTTAACTGAACTTGTTTTCCGTTCACATTATGCCTGTTATATTTTTCACCTGGACTTATATATGTTTTGATTTAAACTTACATTTATTTTTCGTCAATAAACGTTAGCCTGATTTTACTGAAAAACAGTTTCTTTAATGTCTTATACTACACTGTCACAACGTCACCAATTACTTACTCTTTTAGGTCACCGTAATTACACTGTTATAAGCTGCTAAATTTTACTCTGTTTTAGACGGTTCTTGTTACAGAACCGATCATCTAGCACGCATGCGCATTGGGTCTGTTAGTAATAAATTCGATTTTATTTTTAAAATGAAAAACAAAAATATTTTAGCGATTAAAATGTCTAATTTAGTTTTAAAAGACAAAAATGTTTTCGAATTTAAAAATAAATAACAATTACTTTCTTTATTCGTTCAAAAATTCTCACAATCTGTTATTCAAAGTTGGATAAGTTGAATAAAGTTCAATATACTAAGTTATTTCTATGATAAATATTTGCATATAAAATATACTTTAAGTGAAGACATTTAAAAAATATTTTAATTAAAAAATAAAATGCAAAAAGAAAATTGATATTATTAAAAAAAATCTTATCGAATAAAAATAAAACATCCATTTTTTTTCTCTGACAATCTACATAATATATTTAAAATTCACATTTTTATACTATATTAATACTAAACGTAAAAGAAAAGAAAAAAAAAAAACAGCCACATTTTCATTAAAGATGAAATCTTTCCGAGATTAACTGCAAAATTAAAAGCTTTTTAATGAAATACACCAAACCACACCCATATGAAATCAACACTTCTATTTTAAAGCATATTTTTCATGAGCAACCGTGGCGCAATCGGATGAGCGCTGGCCTTGTAAACTTGGGGTCGTCAGTTCGATCCCCACCTCTTCCGCATTGATTTTTTTCACGTGACGGATATTTTTCCTCTTTTGACGGAGAAAAAAATAAACGGAAAATCGTCAATGTACAGACAATTTCTGGCAGCAGTGCTGCCAGTACTTTTTCTGTGAAAAGACGGAAGTTTTTTTGAGAGTGTACAGTAATTGGGCTAAAAAATTAAGATTATCAGTACCGTAATTTTCGGAAGAAACGCCGCGGCGTTTACGTGTTTTAAGATAAAATTTCAAGCGATGCGGCATTTACGCGCATTTTTTTTCAAAGAAGCGTGATATTAAAAAAAAAAAATTCCGAAAATTAAAAAAAATCGGTGATAAATTCAAAATTTCGGACATAAAATGTATACGTATCTTAGGTCATTGGTTCCCAAAAGGATCGATCCGAAATGCACCAACTCCGAAAAGGAACGATTCCTCGGACTCTATCTGAAATGAAACGACTCCGGAAAAGTTCGATTCCTAGAACTCGTTCCGAAATGAAACGACTCTGTAAAGGAACGATTCCTCGGAATCGTTTCGAAAAAGACTGACTGCTCTGAATCGTTCCGAAATGACATAAATCACGCACTTTTTTTTTTATTCTTTGAAACAGGGTAAGGTACCAACTCCGAAAAGGAACGATTCCTCAAACTCTATCTGAAATGAAACGACTCCAGAAAAGTTCGATTCCTTGAACTCCTTCCGAAATGAAACGACTCTGTAAAGGAGCGATTCCTCGGAATCGTTTCGAAAAAGAACGACTGCTCTGAATCGTTCCGAAATGATATAAATCACGCACTTTTTTTGTTCTTTGCAACAGGGTCGGTAGATTATTTTTTTGAAAAATAAACTAAAAATGATCTTAAATTCAGATTTGTCGAGATTGGAAGGGTTCCGGATTTTGGATTTTGTACTCTACAAACACAATGGCTATTATACATCTATCAGTGCAATACTTGGCAAATATTTAAAATTTGCCAAGATATTTAATATTTGGCGATAGTTGCGACAGTTCTTCCAAACCCAGAAATAACTGCATTTAAGCAGCAAAAAAAGCCTTTACAAACATGGGAGAACTCTCTAAATTTCAAGGCATAGCGAAAAAAATGTACAAATTTCGATGTTTTTTTAAAATTTTTTAAGGTTTAAAAATTGTTGAAAAAAATATCACGATTTCCAATTTTTTTAAAAAAAATCTTTGTATAACTCGCACCGTGTATAAGCCGCAGCGGCTTTTTGGGAGGTTTTTTTCTTGTATAAGCCGCGGACTATACACCCGAAAATACGGTATTCGGCCGAATCCAATACTTAATAAAACCTTTTAAAAACTTTTCATTATTTCTACTTTTAACTGTCAATTTTTTAATTTATATTTAAAATAATTAGAAACAAAATCATATTTAAATCAAATAGAATGTTTTTACATTATTTATTTGCTGTTTGTTAAGTATAACTTAAGAAAATTAACCATGAGAAGGATTAAAATAGTGATTTATTAAGATTCTCCTTAAGAATAAATTATGTGCAGATACAAGTTTCTAAATTTTGTTTAGTAAATAATATGTTTCTTGCTTTTCCCCAAATAAAAGTCCTTTAAAAGAAAAAAAAGAAAAACTTTTGAGATTAGTAATAGCTATCAAGGCAGACAATTTTTGTGTATGAAACCATAATCATAATCAACTTATTGAGTCATAAGTACATTGTATTTCCTCTCACTCTAGGTCAAAACTTGTATGTTCATTTATTACATTAACAATGAATAAGATAACATAATTTCAACTCACATGCTTTGATATCTGCAAAATATGATACGATGGGAAGGGTGGAAAATGCCACCATTCATAAGAAAAGAACTATGAGCCAAACATGCTTTTATTCAGAATTAAGTTCGAAGTATCTGTACTTTATATTGAAAAAAATCTGCCTTGAGTTATTTAAAAAGGACAATATCAGATTGCAAAATTTTTCTTCGGCCATTTTTTCATTATTTGATTTTAAGATGTTTGTTTTGATATGTAGAAAATTTTATTAATTAAAGTTTCATAATTGCGCTTCTTAAATAACTCGAGGCAGATTTTTTTTAATACTAAATGTTCTTATAAAAAGCTCTTGTTTATCAAAATGTAAATTTCTTTTATTAAATATTATGTAAAACTCTTTTTAAAAGTAACATTTTAACACCTTTAAATTTTGAAATATAAAAATTATTTGGAAAGCCGAATATTCGGTATTCGGCCCAATAATTACTATTCGGCTATCCGAATATTCGGTATTTTGTTCATCTGTCAGCCGAATATTCGGTATTCGGCCAAAATCACTATTCGGTGCATCCCTAATCACTATGCAATATTTCTAAAATAAATCTATACAATATGTATACATATCTATTAAAAAATTACTTGCATGTGGGTGTTCAAATTGGACTTGGTTTTTATGGAGACCCTGACATCTGACGAGCACATTTTACATTGTTATTTAAAAAAATTTGCGCCTTTTTCATTCAAATCTGATAGAGATTCCGTGAAATAATCTTCAATATTTTTGTTGTTTCTCTTAGCCATCTCTTTCTCTAGATCCTTGGAAACAACCACTTAGATATAACCACTTAGAAATTGAACATGCGAATGAGCTGTTAGATAAATTGTCACATGCAATTTAAGCATCTTTTCTTTCCTCCCCAATTTTCATTATTCTCCGATTCCCACATTTGAAAGAGGGTGATGTCTGTCAAATTGCTAAGTGCCCATAATAAAACCATAAATATATATAATTTTCTTTTTTTCCTTTATCATTTCTACTCAATAACCCGCGAAACAAGATCCTTCGAATGACCACAAAGAATTTTTTCCCCCAATTCCCATACTTTTTAACGAAGTCGGACTATTTCTATGTCTTATGCTACTATATACCAGGAGCAGCCCTCTATAGCACTGACACTGACTATATACAGTGTAAAGAATGCATCCTGTTTCACCCGAAGTGCTGCCTTATGACCTATGACCTCTTCTTTCTTATGGGGCGATTTGAGCTACAAACGTGGACACTCTTTCTTTGGTGCAATGTTTAACTCAATGACCAAGAAATTTATGGACTGCACGAAAGAAAGAAAGAAAAAAAAAGATGTAATCGTTTATTTGTGCTCGATTACGATTACATAGCTTTTTGATACAGATTACATTTCGATTATCTGCATTGCGATTACGATTAGATTATGATTGTAATCAAAGTGAAATCTCTTGATTACGATTATATCACGATTACTTTGAAATTAAAATTTACGATTACGATGCGATTACACAGTTTTATGTAGTCGATTATAATCGATTACTATTGCACGATTGCGATTATTCGAAGTCTGGTATACAGCATATATCTTCTGGATTTTTTAAGGAACATTGTATACCCTCTGTTTCTCAAAAAAGCTATAGTATATACACTCTTTTTTTTTTTTCTACGACTACACCACTGATTATGTGGCCTGTGGTATTTAAAAAATATTTTAAGCACTCAGAGCAGCTCTTGCTGCTATTTTTTATGTGAATTTTTGTTTCTTAACTTTGCAATGTATGTCTATTGGACATAGAAAAATTTTTGTAATTTCTAGGGATAGGACGAATATTTGGCTGGCCGAATACATTTTTTCAGAATAAAGAAAATAACTTTTAATTTATATGTGCATATATATGTATATAAATGTACACATACATTATTTAAAATGGAAAAAAAAAATATGTAGGTTCTATCTTTTTAAAATTTTTAATAACTAACTGCATTTCTTGTTCTTATAATATTTCAAACGTCTTGATACTGCTAATTAAACACCTTTTATTACATCTATATAATAAGCCTGCAGATTTCAGCAAAACATACTAAATAGAAATTAGAAAATTCAGTAAATGGGTTTTTAAGTAAATTTAAGCTATTTACATTGTAAAATTCCAATTATTGAGACAAGTGAAAGAAGGCATTATATAATACAAAGAAAACTGAATTAACATATATACAGTAGAGCGCCAAAAATCTGCGCATGTTTGTAGATGTAAACATCTTTCTTCTGTGGTGCTAAAAGGGCAAAGTTAAAGAAATGATGACGTCATTCCAAAGCGAATGATCGATTAAGAACATTTTCATTGATGACAGAAGCCAGACAGATTTTCTGCTGATTAGTGAAACGAGTTTGACAAATCAGAAACCTGTGTTTTTGGGCAATTTTTGCTGTTTGTGAAAATGCAACCTCCTGATCCATCATCTTCTTTCACTAATGAGCAAAAAGTCTACCTGGATCCTGGTGTATTTTTACAAAGAACACAACAAAAGCTGAGGCTGAAGTGAAGAAAAGATTAGATAAGCACATGCAATTCTGTTGCTGTTTTTATCATATGGAAGATTTTGTATTTTATTCATTAAGTTATTTTACGATAACTTTTTTTTTCCTATGAAGTATCTAAAATATGGAAAAACGAAAGCATGTTGCACTTATAGTTCTACAAAAAATGGAAATCGTTAAAAAATTCAGTGATGGAGCAATGCCTTGGTACATAGCCGATACGTACGTCATTGCTATTTCTGTCAGAACAGTAAACATAAAAAAAAAATAAAAATATTGAAACTCTACACAAAAAGTGAAACAGACAACTATTGATCAAATGTTTTCAAAGTTCAAAAAATAATTTGTTTTGTTTATATTGTTTTCATTTTTTTCATTCATAATAAAATAACTTAATAATCTAATATTTTAATGCTATTAATGTTTTTATTTATTTATTTTTAATCTTTATTATATAGGTATAAATTAATGGTCGCTACTCGCCACGTGACAATTAAAGTTGTAAAAGTGGCGATTAAAAATCTGCTATTGATCGCCATTCTGGTCGCCACTCAGCGATTAAAAAATCTTATTAATTTGCTTTGTGAAATGCAGCTTTTTTCATGGATATATGCATCTCTACTTTGTTTACATCTAATTAGTGAATTGATTAATTCTTTCTTTCTGTCGGATGCAACCAGATTTAGCAACTTTGTTGTATTGTATTTTCTATATTTTGGCTTTTTACCATGAATTCTTTATTTGGATTATGTTTTCAAGAAATAGTTTTTTTCCCTACAAAATATAGTCATCAATTTTAATTTCACATGCATTTCAAATAAATTATACCATTTTTATCTCTGGATGCTAGGAGATTTTTAGGACATTGCTGTATATTATATTTTTCACTCTTGCCATATGCTCACTAATTGTACCAGTAATAGTTGGCTAGTACAATTTTTTTTAAATTATTATTTATGATTAAATTTTATGTAGGTGTCAAGAAAGATTCAAACATTATAGCCAATTAAAAAATATAGGACAAAATTAGTACTTGCCACTAGACGAGTAATACTGCAAATTTAGCATCTGACTTTACTGCCACCAAGCAGACTTCCCCCACCTCACCAATACATTGGCACTCTCTAATTGCCTTAATAAGACATCCGGAGTTTTGAAATCTCAGCCAAAACAAAGAATATTTATATTTATCTGTACACTCGCCAAACTTAATAATTATCACTTGCTAATCTTGATTATATTAGATCCTATTAAGTTTTAAGTAAAAATAAAATATCCAAGAAAGATGTGAAATTGTATTTTTAAATTTAAAATTTAAAAATACAATTTCCTTGTATGTTTTGTATTAATGAATTAATATATATTTAAATATAGTTTATCTCTTATAATTTTATCTGCAGTATTAATTACTAATTCATATTTTTTCATTCAGTGGAATGCCAGGTTTATTTTTAATTCAATATTTGTAAACTTTGTTACTCACTAGCTGCTAAATAAAGAAAAAAAAAATCATTTTGACCTATATTTAAAAAGTGGCTACTAACTTTTAAAAAGTGGCCACTAATGAAACTGGGTCTACCAGCCACTGGCTATCAATCCAATTTTCCAGTTTTCACCTATACTTTATTATTATTAATTATTTCAATGGCCCGAAATCTGTACAGCATCCTCTCCCAATCAGTGCGGATTTCTGACCCTCTACTGTATATATATTTATGTTCTTTATGTTAACAATATGCGTTTAAACTGTTAATACAAGTGTTAATAATAGCTCACAATTTTTTTAAAATCATTAATTTTATTTCTTCAATTATAAAATTACTGTGTTCCTCTAATGTTATACTTTAAATTCACGGATGAATTTAAAACTTAAATGTAGAATACATTTCGCAGTTTAATAAATAATGTTGCACTTGCAATGCTTGTTTAAATGCTTAATGTTTGAATACATTTAAGTTTTATGATATGCTCTCTTGAACTTAACCCTCTGAGCGTCTTGTAAATGAATAAAATTGTAATGTTGTTTATTCTGCATTTTGTTTTAAATGCTCAAAAAATAGCATTCTCCAAGGTAAGTTTGATCTCTAATTTGGACAACATTTTCTAAAAGATCCTCAACTTTTATAGGAAATACAAAAATGCTTTAATTTTTAATGTCCAAATAACTGTACATTTTGTGTAATTGTGAATGAAAATGACTTCATAAATGTGTCAGAAAGTTTTTAAACATGATGCAAGAAAGCTTCTTTTCAGAACAATGTACCATTTTTATTAAATTTCTGTTTGGAAGCCTTTTTGTTCTAGAGTCAACATTAATCCACCCTACCCCCTTCCAGGAACAAATGGAGAAGAATCTATTCATGTACTTAAAACATTGTAATAATAACCTAAAAAAAACCACCCTTCCCTTAAAGACTATGAATTTTAATTTTGAACTCATAGTTTTATACTGCACATTTAGAAAACCAAAAACAATTAAAATAGCAAATAAAGCCTTTGTGCAAAAATGTTTAAAGATAGAAAAACAACGATTATAAATGCACAAATAAAGTAAGAAAAGGGGAGCAAACAGCTGTTTCGAATCTACTAACGAGATTCTTCTTCAGTGCAAAAAACTCAGCGAGCTAGACAAAGCAAAATCGAGCCAAAGCACAAATAAAGTAAGAAAATGGGAGCAAACAGCTGTTTCGAATCTACTAACGAGATTCTTCTTCAGTGCAAAAAACAAAGCAAAACTGAGCCAAAGTTTTGGCTCAGTTTTGCTTTGTCTTGCTTGCTGAGTTTTTTGCACTGAAGAAGAATTTCGTTAGTAGATTCGAAACAGCTGTTTGCTCCCCTTTTGTTACTTTATTTGTGCATTTATAATCGTGGGTTTTCTATCTTTAAACAAAAACAATTAGTTGTTATGATAAGAAGTGTCAATAAATAAAAAGGGTCAAACGTAAATGAAAGTGAGAATTCACTTGTAAATTGTGATAAAATCCTTCAAATGAGAATGTTTTAAGCAAAACTATCAATAAGTGAAATTGCAATGATGAATTTGATTGCAATCAAAAACAACTCTTGTCTAACAACATCACTTATGGCTGTAAAATTTTTCTTCTAGTTTGTCCAAGAATTTCTCTTAGATTTTAAAATAATTGTTTTGAATATGGTTTCCAATGAAATTTTCTTATGGGGGCTGCTTGTAACATTCTGTAATAGTCATACTATTTTAATCCAAAATTGTATCAAGACTTTTATATATTTAAAAAAAAAAAAACAGTAGATACAATTTTTACAATGTGCTTTAAAAAACATTGTATATTGCTTAAATAATTTCTATATTTTGTTTGCAGTTGGACCGCTAGTTGAATGGCGATGACGTTGGGTCTAAACATGAAACTGATCCGCTTGCTGCTGCAGCACTCCTGATTGGTCGTCTGTTGACGTCATCATGGGCAGTAGCTGCTCATCAGCTCAGAAGAAAAAAGATAAAGATAAAAATGCACAAGGCGGACAGTAAGATTAACAAATTAATACTTATACTCTGGACATGATAATTATGTTTGTAGATGCTCTTATTAAATATAATCAGACTACATAAGGGTCATTCCATGGTAACTTACATTACATTTCGCACAATTTACTGCAGTAATTTCAGTAATATAACACTAAAAAATATTCAAATATAAAATTAACATGATTTGTCAATAAAATCTATCTAAGGATCAATTTGGATCAAAATTACCTAAAAAAATTTTAATGAAAAATACACTTTATATAACTTACATTCCTTTTTCAGTAATGGCAATTACCATAGTAAATAAAATTACCAAAATTTAAGAAATAACATTAAAATTCGGTAATTTCCCTCTAAATTGGGCTTTGAATAAGTTTAAGTAGCAAACCATGTCAAATTTACATTTTGAATAATTTTTTTTTGTGTGTTATATTACTAAAATTTCTAAAAATATTTCAAAATGTAACGTAAGTTACCATGGAATGATCCATAATCAATTTTCTCCATTTTTTAATAAAAACGATTTTTTTTTTTTTTTCAAAAAATTGTTTTTTTTTTCTTAAGTGTATTTTTGGATATGACAGTACCTTAAATGAAAAAATGCATATCATCCAGCAATAAAAATCACTGTCTTAGGCAGAATTGATTGGGAACCAAGAAAATTTTCCATAGTAGACAGGACTCCATCTTACAAGGGGACCACCAAACATGGTGCACACAGATTTTGATGATTTCAAATGTGTTGTAGGGGTCATATCACTTTTTATTCTGTTGTAAGGATTTCTTCAAATGAGCCTTAGTTTGTGAGAAATTGAGGATCAAAGTTCAACATATATTTCAAATACCCATGAGTATAGCTTCTGCTTGTCAATTCATGGTACAGTGGTAGCATGCAATGAATGAAAAATGAAAATTTATCCTTTTTTGTATAAATTATACAAAATAATTTCCAGGTGCAATTTCTCAACCGTATTTAGGATCAGATAGCAGTGGCGTAGCTAGCGGGGGGCGGTCCGTCCCGGGTGTCACCCTTCAAGGGGTGACACCCAATCTTTATTTGAAAGTACATATATATATCATCTTATAAAATTTTGGGAAAGTATTCTGGAAAAAAATGAAATTTACAGCTTATCACACAAAAAAAGATTTTTTTTTTTTTTTTTTTTTTTTTTTTTTTTACATATAGGCACCACATTGATTTATGAGAAGTATGGGATGAATTATGAATAGCCCCTGTAATTTCTTATATGGGAGGTCTGCAGATGAACTAAAAAAGGTTTCGTCATTTCCCATGTTATAGATGCCATGCATTCATTCCCCCCCCCCCTTTTTTTTTTCTTAGAGATGAAACTCGCATACAATATAATCCATATTAAAAGATAATAATCTATACTTTAGTCTGCGTCAGCACCCTTGACTTCCAAAAATCCATAAACTTTAGGTTGTAATCTATATTGCGTCTCAAAAGTATATTGACTGGTAACTTTTTGAAATAATTGTTCAAAAATGAACCAATAATCATGAAAAAAAAAAAGCAATGATAAGAATCGTAGCATAAGTTTATTCCGATAAAGAATACAGTACAGAAATTTTGTTAAAAAATCAAAATAGGCTTTCCTATAAATGTACAGACTTTTTCAGTTTTTACTTTCTTCTATCTTCAATAAAAGAAAGTATTGTAATCGAAATTTTTTTCGACTTCCGGTTTTCGATGGATTTACACATTTTAGGGGTCAGAGATTCCAAAAAACATGTTTTTACAAAATGTCTGTCTGTCCGTGTGTCTGCCTGTGTGTGTGTCTGTCTGTGTGTGTGTGTCTGCCTGTGTCTCTGTCTGTGTGTATGTAGCTATTCTACCATCAAAAAGTGTATGAAGTTATGCATAGAATTGAACCAAATTTTTTGTGAATGCCTTTAGCTATGGCAAGCAAATCCTCCTTCAGTTTTGAAATATTCCGCCGGAAGGGGGCGCTGCAATCGCGATTTTTGTGCCATTTTCAATATTGTACCGACCAAAAGTATATGAAGTTATGCATAGAATTAAACCAAATTTTTTGTATATGTGTATGACTATGGCTAGTTGGTCCTCCCTGAATTTGAAAAAAATCCGTCGGAAGGGGGCGCTGCAATCGCGATTTTTGTGCCATTTTCAGTATTGTACTGATCATAAGTACATGCAGTTATGCATCGAATTGAACGAATTTTTTTGTGTAAGTGTATCACTATGGCTAGTTGCATCGCCATGACTCTGAAAAAAATCCGCCGCAAGGGGGCGCTGTAATAGCGAATTTTATGCCATTTTCAATATTGTACAACATAAAAGTGTATGAAGTTAGTTCTAGAACTGAACTACGTTTTTTGTATATGATTATTTTTGGTATGGCAAGTAGGTCCTCCATGAATTTGAAAAAAAATCTGCCTATCATTCTATTGTCCATCGGCTCGTGCAGAGACGGAAATTCGTTTTTACTCCGATTAATTGACTGAAGCAGAAATTTAAGATGAAATTCAAAGTTGGTATGGTATTGAATTAAAATCATTAAAGCATTAAAATGAGTAACTATTTTTTTTTAAATATTAATGTATACGTATGAGATAGAAGAAAGTTTTGAGATTGGCACATCCAACTAGTTTATTTTTAAATTATAATTTTGTATCTATTTCTTTGAATTATCTATAAAATCACATCAGGCATGCAATTGAAATTTTATTTGTAATAATGTAGAATTGTGATTGAAAAATATGGCGGATTTGGGGGTGGGGGTGGGGGGTGACACCATTTTGCATCCGCCCCGGGTGTCACCCATCCTAGCTACGCCACTGTCAGATAGTCAAATAATGTACATCTTTGAAAGACTAATAAAACTAGTCGTTGGGGTGTCACCGTAATACTTACCCATCATAATATAAAATATGAAAACGAAACACGTGTAAACTATCTATGGCGAATCCAAAATAAAATTTAAATGCATAATTAAATGATTTTAATATACATAAGAATGCTCTATTAATGAATTGCTGATGAGCCAATTTCAACAAATTATATAAAACGCAAAAATACTCAAGTAGCACCGGATTGCGTAAAAGAAACATCCTTATAACTCAAAAAATAATGATCATATTAACTAAAAATTTACTGCATTGGATTAAGCGTCTCATTTCCAATTAAAAATATCTGTGAATTGAAATTTGAAAGAAATACATGGTCATGAAAAATTGAAGAATGTGGAAAACAGGATTACACATATATCCGCAACTATAGTCCATTTAATTAGTGGAGGCAGGTGACCTTGACAAGCTTATCCCTCACTTTCACCAACTGAGTTGAAAGATCACATGTAGTTCTATTACGAGTTCTGCGAAAACACAGTTTCACCTTGTCAAGGTTAGCCACCTCCATTAAAAAAATGAAGTATAATAATCCGATCGACATCGTTCTGCATGCAAAATTTGTGTTATTTTATTGCCTTTTACGTCCATTCCTTAAAATAAAAAAATTCAAAATTTTTTATATACCTTTCATCAGAACGAATTTTTCAGGAGTAAAAAAAAAATAGTTCCGGATAATCGAGGTTACTGATATTAAATAGGCTTTGTCCAATTATTATATACTAAGTACATACAAAATTTCAAGTCTCTATCTCAATTTGTTCGGGAGATAGAGCGGTTACAGACAGACACACAGACGAACGGACGGCAAATTTTTTTTTCTAAAAATGTTTTTCGAAATTTCCAGTGTCTAAAATGTGTAAATCCATCAAAAAAAAAAAAAATTTTTGATTTCCAAAACGATTGCAAGACTTACCCTATACTACGTATGATGGGTAAGTAATATTAATGCAATAAAGCTAAAAGGCAAATTTTTACCAGTAATCTAAATTTTTAATACTCTGCAGGGCTTGAATTTCAAGGCGGGATGGCGGATTCCCGCCCGAAATTTTTAAATCCCGCCCAAAAGAATATCGTAGGCGGGAGGCTCCCGCCCAAAAAAATCACGAATTTTCCCAAAATATTTTGCATTTTGAAACCGCCATTAAGTCTCACGATCTTTTTGCGAATTTTCTGTATTTGCGTCGATTGAATGGCATATTGGAAGAGTTTTTTACTGCGAAAAATCGTTGGAATTCACGATATTTTTCTACAACCGATCGTCAAATTTCGCTTTTTTTTTTCCCGCGATCTATTGACAAGTTTCATGTGATTTTTCATCTCGAGAACGGAGTCATTCCGTTTCGAATTTTATAAAAAATGAATGCATTTGATTCCAAAAGTTATGAAATATCGTTTATGAGCCCGGAAACTCGGATAGTTATGTCCCAGTTTCCGCACTAATAAACTATTTTTCATAGCTTTTGAACCGAGCTGAATTGCATATTTTCACAATCAATTTCATCAATCGTTCGCAAAAAATAAAAACGCAAAATCCCGAAAAAAAAAAAAACTCGACTTTTCTTAAAACATTGCGATAAAATGCTAATTTCTTTAAAAAGAATCGCGGAGTAAACACGAATTTCGTGAAATGATTGCAGAATAAACGCGAATTTGCCGTTTTGCACATGGAAAAAAACAATTGCGGAGAAATATAAATTTCGTGAAACGATCTCCAGAGCACACATTTCGTCAATATTTCGTAGAAAAACGACGATTTCATCAATGTTTTTTTAAACGAACTTTGTCAAAAGATAGCTGAAAAACTTGAATTTCCTGTGCGGATCGCGGAAAAAACGTCAATTTAACCAAATATCGCAGATAAAAGGCTGTTTACATCTGAAGACCGCGGGAAAACGTCAATTTCGTCTAAAGACTGCTGATATAACGCCGATTTCGTTAAAAGATCGCGGGAAAAAAACGGCGTTTTTGATAAAAAAAAATCGCATAAAAATATTTTGTCAAAAGATCGTTGAAAAAAATGTCGATTTCATCAAAAGATCACGGAAAAAACGCTGATTTCGTGAAAAGATCGCGGGGATAAAACTCCGTTTTAGAGACTATGTAAATTTTGTCTAAAGATCGTCGAAAAATGCCGATTTCATAAAAAAAAAAAAAAAAAAACCCACGGGAAAAAGTTGATTCCGTCAAAAGATCTCTGAAAAAATGCCGATTTCCACAAAAGATCGCAATAAATTCCGATTTTACTAAAATATTGCAGATAAATCGCTGATTTCGTCTGAAGATCGCGGATAAGAGGGGGGAGGTAACTCGCGAAATCCCCCTCTTCCCGCTGATTTCCGTAAATGCGATGGGAATTTTAAAAAAAAAATCACCCACAGAATTACCCCTGGGGTTTCAGGAAAAAAAGTGAGCCTTCTCCTTGGAAAACAACACACACACAAACATATCTGTTCATTGTTATAGGTATATTTTTTAATCAGAAATATTATATACTGGACTAACTTTTGAAAAATTAGATTAACCCGAACCCAACTTGCAGCATTCTACACTCAACCTAAAATCAATTTGAACCAAAAACTGAGTTTACTAGACCTGAAAAAAAAGTAATTAGCACAGGGAGGGAATTTATTCATTTGAAAACAAAATATACTATATAAAATCTTGACTTATTCTTTAAAAAAAAAAAAAAAAAAAAAAAAAATTGCATAGTTATTCTGAGTTGTTGATAAAAATTGCTTCAGTGGTATTTTGTCATACCTGTATTCGTATAATTCTTTAAATAGCTCATAAAATAACAGTAGGTTTTAAAGATTTTTTTTCTCCCTCCCAAACAGCTAAACTCCCCTCCATTTATAAATGTTGGGAGGGAGACTCCCCTCTGCTGGAAAATTGAATTTCAAGCCCTGCTCTGTAAATCTCTAAAGCTCAACATCATTTATCGTTTGCACACATAAAAAATGACAGGTTATGTCCTAAAAAAATATATTTTTTTATTAACAAATCAAAACACTCTTTACATGATTCATAAACATTCAACTTGATTGGAAAAATCGTATGTTGAGGAGATAAAATTTGCGATGCATAAGATTAACATATATATATATATATATATATATATATATATATATATGGATATTTTTAATTATCTACTTTTCTTTTCTCGGTAATATCAGAATAAATAAAATTTTCTTTTTATTTATCTTGTTTAGCTTCTTTTGCAGACAAATAAAAGATTTGAAATACAGTACTCTCTCTCAAATCTGCACATCTAGGAACCAGAGGTTGTGCCGATTTCTGGTCATTGTTTTCTTTACATTTTTTAAACAGTAATTTGAATGTAATTAATAATGCAATCGAAACTATAAGGAATGCTTTCAATATAATGAAATATTAAAATAAGTAATAAACTAAAATAATAAAAAATTAAATAATTTTTTAAATGATTCAATTTAAGAAATGTATTTTTTCTAAATTATTCAATGAAACTTCCCTCATAAAGGTACATTTAAGTACCTTTAAATACAAGGTTTATTTCAGGTTTAGACAGATTTAGTAACCAAAAAAGCTCTATTAATACATAACTATATTTGGTAAAAAGAAACCAGTGCAGGGCGGTAACTATAAACTTGGAGGCCCTGGGGCAAACTAGTGAGGCCCCTCGCACCCGGGTCAAATTGAAACCCTGCCCCGGGTGCAGATTTTTTTTTTCAAACGCCGCTGTTTAAATGTACATAGTATGATAAGCCCAAAATTGACTAAAAAACATAGAATTGGGCATTCCTACTCGGCAGGCAGTTGGCGGTAATGCAACTTTTGCCGATCCCACTGAAGCTAGCATAGGGGAGAAAATACAGACTTCTGATTGGTTGAATACTTTAAAGAACGTTTTGTTTAGGTTCAATTTTGAGTTTAGTTTGATATATATTTTTTTCTATTTTATACATTTATTAATAGATAAGAAGAAAGATTTTCTAGAATTTTTTCGATGTTTTTTATATTATTCAACTGATTAGAAGCCTATATTTTCTTCCTTATACTAGCTTAGGTGGGATCGGCAAACCTGCTGACACATTCGACTTCGACATTTTGCTGTCTGCTCTAGAGCTGCTTTTGCATGCAAAGCGTATGAAGAATATCGACAGACACGAAAAAACATTTACTCTAACACTTTGCTTTTTTTTATTATTATTAACTTTTAGCTATGTAATGGGTATTTTATAAGAAGTTAGACTAGAAACTAAAATCACTAGTTTTTTTAACCATCAGTTTGGGGCCCGTCAGGCTTGGAGGCCCCGGGTCAGTGCCCCGGTAGTAGTCACGGCCCTGTACCAGTGATAGCAGCAATATCTTGAATTTTTTCAAAAATAAATTTATTCTTCCTTCGTGAAAAAACATGAATTCAGTAATATTTAAAGAGAAGTTACAAATTAAAATGTATATAGAATTGATATAAAACTGAAAAAGTCAAATTTTGTATCTATATCTGAATTGAATGTTTCATTGTTTTCTTCCATAAATTATGCATAGATTTTAGAGAGTTGGGAAATTTAGAGTTGCGGTTATAAGGGAGTCTACCGTATTACTTTTAACTATAATATCTCTGATAAAAGAACTTGAAAAATTACATTATATGAGATAGTATATTAAATTATTAGATTTTATATTATTTATCTTATACCATATATTGAACATGGTATTAAAATATTCTCCAGAGAAAACAAAATGAGTCAGAATTCACTCAATACTGTAATCCACAATATTCTATAATCTGCACAATCTTTGGCCTTAACTTGTGCAGATTAAAGAACTTTGCCTATAGTTTGTTTATCAATATTGAACTTTATAAAGTTGCCGACTGTGTGTACATTTGTTTATAATAAGATATATATAAGCCTTTAAATATATTTTTTTCACTTTTAGCATGTTATACGAGTAATTGTAGCTTATTCACTTATAATTCAAGTTGTTGGAAAAGGAAAAAAAAAATCTGTTTGTTTACAAATCACAAATTTAATTAGAAATTCTAAATATCTTTATTAATTGACAGATAAAAGTTGAAATTGTTCAAGGTTTATAAAAATGTCTTTTAAAATATTCAGTTTAGCTGAGTATTTTGATATTTGGCAAGACCAAATGTTTGGCAGACAGAATTTGTTGATATTTGGCCAAGACAACTGTTTTGATATTCAGTTGTACAGTATAAAATTCATTAGCTAAGGAGGAAAAATTAATTTTTTACTAAAATTTTAGAATTTGCAAAGTTTTTTAAAAAGTTTAGATTTTTAATTGTTTTTTTAGTCCATTGTTTCAATGCATAACCACTAAAATATGTTTCTTTAGTGAGAGGAGGGGGGGGGGAAACAAAGCTCTCCTTCCTTCCCCTGAAATTAGAAAAAAATATTTTTCTGTCAAATTTTAGTTTAAAATATTTATTTATATTACAGTTTATTTTTTTAAATCATCAGATATTTCTTCAGAAGGGTAGAGTTTGTAGATAAAATAAAATCAGTAATCAATTTTATTTTTTTTATTTATTCATTGTTAACATTAAATATAGCAGGAATTTTTTTAAAAATAATTTTAAAAAATCTAAAGATAAGTTTTATTTATATTTTACCTGGTGTTGTTTAAATTGTACTATTTTTATTTTTGAAAAATCCCAGATATCTGGATGGGTGTGGGGGGGGGGGATTCTAAAAGTTCAAGAGGACCTAAAATCCAGTAGATCTTTATTACTGAGGATTCTGGATAATAGGTCTTGTGATGTATTCAGTGCATCCCTAACACACAGCCACTTGCCTGGGATGTTCATTGGTGCGCTTGGTAATAATCCCAGTAGCAGAATTTTCTGTGTTAATCTGCAGCAAATCAAAATTTATCTGGGACCCAAATATGTTGGACCAAACTTGCTAATATAAGAAGTTATAGTGGCCCATAAAATAGTTTGTATTTACAAAGAAGATATAAACAAAAGGTATAAGTAAAAGGTACAATAAATACAATAAATCTAGAAAGAAAATTATATTTCAGCTATTTTTTTTTTTTTTAGTTCAGAATTTATTTTAAAGCTATTAGATTGATCTGCAAAGTACAAACAAAATCTGCAGCGTTGCTGCCGTGCTGCACTGTTTCTGCTACCGGGGTAGTAATGAACATGACATTATATTTATACTTTGTTAATAGGGATGGGGAAATGCATCCTTTTGTGAATGAATTTTCTGACAGGATGAGTTAATTTTTAGATAGTCTTCTAAAATTGTAAACCACAGAGGTATGGCGGAAATGTTACTTTTCTTTACTAGTTGGCTATATTTTGCGACTTTGTAAATTACTATGATGTAAACAAGGCACTAAGTTCTGTTAAACTTTCCTCTCTTATATATATTTTTAAATTTTTAGAATAAAATTTCAGAAAATGCATTGAAGTAACAATAATGAAGCTATTTTTACAGCTGTGTAACTTTTGTCATAACAATTTTCAACCGTATGTTCCATTTTTCTGGCTGATAAGATTTTCTAGAAATTCCCATCTACTGGTTATTAGCATTAAATCCGATAATTTGGAAACACTTTTTTTTAATATTATTTTTGCACTTTAAATGTTAGACGGGAAAATAAATAACTTAACCTCTTATTTACTTATTAGTTTATCATATGCTCAAGTTGTTGTGTCTGCCTTAGATCCCCTATTGGTGGACGTCGCCGTTCAACAGACAGTTTACCTTATGGAAAAGGTTCTCCACCCTCTTCCCGGAGACCTTCCTTTGATCCTAATGCAGCTCCTGCCACAGTTCCAGAACAAGTTGAAAGTCCCACTGATTCCACCGTAGCACAAAAAATACCGGTGGATGCCGCTTTGTCCTCTGTAAGTGCTGGGGGATCATCTTGCTCTCCTCCTCCTGGAACGGTTTGTCTGTCTTTCTTCTTTTCTTTTTTTTTTTCGCTCTTTGTTCTTTTTGTTCTTATCTGTAGTTTCATCTATCATTAGAAGCATGCTTTTTATATTCAGTTGCAACTTACTCTTTTTTTTTTTTTCTACATTCTGTGTTCTGTATCTGGGAAAGATAAAATCATATGTTCTGTGTCACTTACTTTTTTCTCTGTCTTAGCCTTTACCATCTTAAAGTGAATTATTCAAATTTTATATAATGTATTGTGTTTACTAGTATTAACTTGCATCCATTTATTTTGCATACTCCCAGCTTTCAAACAAAATTTTAAAATATGCATATTTTTCATATTTTCAAGCCATGAGTATGATATGATTAGAGTTTAATAGCTGAAAATATTTGCTATCTTATCTCCAGAAAATATCTCCTGAAGAATGTAGACAGTAAAATATGTTTAATGTAACACAGCATTTCTCGGATTTATTTCAAGTGTGTGCTATTTTTATACTTTGAGGACCAATTTTATACTACTTCATATATAAAACCATTATAAAATATTATAGACTATCACCTACATTTAATATAATTTAAAAACAAGTTTCAAGACAAGATTCAAACATTATGAATTTTAAATTTGGAACAAGTTATTAAATGAAGCAATTATGACTGAAGGTTTAAGGCAAGATCCCAACATTTATAAATGAAGATTTATATAAGATTCAGACATTTTAAATTTGGAAAAAGGATTAATATGAACAGGAAATTGGATGCGTAAAAAACATGGAAAAATAGAAATATTTAACATGTACAGTCAAACTGTATTTAAAATATTTTAACAAATGAAAATTATCAGGAAAATATGAAATCATTGATTCCATTATCCAAAATGTAGTATATCAAAGTAAAAAATAAAATAAATAAATAAATAAATAAAAATAAAAATACAAAAATAATGCAAAAAAAGGGAATTAGACATGAATAAAAATAAAACTTATGATGTAAAACTCGTTGTCAGGAGCAATGTTTTGATACCATAAGTAATATATGATTAATTTTTGAAAGAGAAATAGGAAGCCATACTCTAAGACTCTTTGTTTCATTGCCAAATTGATCGTATCTAACAGATAAATTTCCTTGAACTTCAAATGTGTAAACAGCATGTTTGACACCATCTTTTTCAGTGAAGTAGTCTTGAGGACAATTAGAGGTCCAGTAATAAATTAATAATAAAATGTTTTCTTCCACCCATGTCACAGAAAATGCACAATAGCAAATGGCTATGTGGGTCCTATTTAGCATTTGTGTAAACATAACACACACATTCATAAAAATGATGTTTCTGGGGAAAATTAAAAATTTTCTTTTACATAAATTGCCAAGTTTTCAACTAAATTTAACACCGTTTTCCGTAAACTTGAAAAGTGACAGTAGAAACAGTACATTGCAATTAAAACATGAATATACGTAGGTTGATCCAAAAAAAAGTTTACAAGCAGAAGCATTTGAAACGTAATAAAAATGTGGAGCAAATATTTCCACCCAGGGTGGTTGACAGATGGCGCTAGTTGTCCTACAGCGGTTCTACGAGTAAGTAGCGTCAGTACGCAGACACTTAAAAGTGACAGTAATGGCACGACATCTAGAAAAGTGCTCTTTCATAGAGGTGCGAGCCATAATTCGATTATTATGGGCCAAGAATGTAGCCGTATCCGAAATTCACAGTCATTCTTCTGCATGACAATGCCAGGCCCCATACAGCTCACCAGACTCAAGAATTGCTGCACAGGTTCAAGTGGGAGGTCTGGAATCCCCACCCCCATACAGCCCCGATTTGGCTCCAAGTGACTATTTCCATTTTCCGGCGTTGAAGCGAAACTTATCCAGAACATGGTTCACCTCAGACGATACAATGAAAACAGCTGCCGAGAAATAGCTCAATGAGCAGGGCCCTGATTACTACCAAGACGGGATAAATAAGTTGGTCGAACGTTCTGGCAAATGCCTAAACAGGTTTGGCGACTATGTGGAAAAGTAAGGGCCAGATGTATCTCTTGATTGCCATTTGTATCTTGTTTCTATTGGTAATAAATACTTTTTCCTTTGCCTTGTAAACTTTTTTTTTGGATCACCCCTCGTATATTGAATATTTGATGAGAAAGACATTTTTACACAATTTTTAATTGTGCATGTGTGAAAGATTCCAAAAGTTTTATTTCATAATTTGATAGTCAACTATTTAAGGTAAGTTATATAAAAAGTTCCGCTAAATGTTGCAAAAATTCAGAAAGATTGAAGCAATACAATGAGTTAGTTTCTAAAAGTAGTTTTACTATAAGGGATTTTCCACAATCTGTCAATCAGATCACTATATCTGAAAAAATCTGATGTCAAACTTGTTCTTCACATCCTTGAATTTCAAGGACAATTCATCTAGAATTTCAGTAAGTATTCAACAGACTGTGTGTAGTCAAATTTGGTCGCTGTCCTCTAACTTTTGGAAGCCTGTATATAAAAATGCAGCATATCAGCATCATCGGTTAAATGATTTACACCAAAATCTAATCAGCAACAACTTATGTTAACTTTTAACTGAATCTGAAGTTTGATAGAAATCTTTGCATCAGTTTTTGAAATAAAGCTATTGCAGAAATCGTAAAAAATTCTATGTAACAGTGCCATTTATTGGGCAATTTACCCCATAAATTAATCGGGATCAGTTTAAATCAGTGACTAACTGAATCTGAATTTTGCTGAAAATTCATGCAACATTTCTTAAGATACATGCAGAAATCTTGAAAAATAAAGCATAGCAATGTCACTTGTCAGGCAATTTGCACCAAAAACTAAAAAATACTGATTTATATCACAGACTAATTGAATTTGAAGTTTCACGAAATCCATGCATTAATTCTTGAGAAAGAGCTACTCTGATAATTATGAATAATGCAGTATAGCAGTGCCATCTGTTAGGCGATATGCACCAAAAAAGTAATCAGCAGCAAATCATATAAAAAATTAACAGAATCTGGAGCTTTATGAATATCCAAGCATTAGTTCTTGAGGTATGGCTACTGTGGAAGTGAAAATTGTGAAAAAGGCTGCATAGCACGCTACATGTTACACCAAAAAGTAGTCAGCATCAATTTATATTTGGGAGTAACTGAATCTAAAATTTTATTAAAATTTATTTATTAGTTCTTGAGATAGAGTGCCCACAAAATTTGTGCCACATACAGAGACAGACTCACTGAGTGTCTTTTTGTAAAAACATGTTTTTTGAGATCTCTGACCCCAAAAATGTGTAAATCCATCAAAAATCGGAGTTCAAAAGTTTTCATGAATCCAATAATTTTTTCTTGTAGAGACAAAAGAAATTCTTCTTTTTTAGAAAATCTAAGAGAACCATGGATTCAGGTCTTGCAGAGAAGTTTGATTGATTAGTAAAATTTTGCATAGAGTGAAATATTTGCTTACATAGTAAAAACTGACTTATTGTTATTTCTTAAAAAGAGCATCCTGATTTTTAAGTAATAAAAGTGAATATAAGAATCTAAAAAATAACCTTCAGAATCCAAAATGTGCGGTTAAGACTGATGATCAGTGAGAACTGAAGTTCCCTTTGCTAATGTTAAATCTATAGATGAGTAATTAATTCATATTTTTAAAATATCTCCTCAAGAAATTAATATTAACATTAGCAAGAGAAACTTTAAATCAGACTAACAACCTTAAGAATCTAAAAGCTACTCTTATGTACAAATCTAAAAAGTACCTTTCAAAATTTAAAAAGTGCACTTTTCCAACTAACCATACTCCTCCCTTCTGTGAACCTATATAAACATACAAGATGAGACACATATGGCAAAATCTATAATGGCAACTTTACTAGTGTCTTTAATGACAAGAGGAAAGATTTAACAAGCTTGCAAAATTTACCTATGTTCTTGAAAATATATTTATGCTTTATATTTTACATATCTATTCTTTACTAAATAAAGCAGAGGCAGACAATATTGTATTTATGCTTAATTTAATTGTTTTCCTTTTTTTTTTTTTTTTTTTAAATCAAATTTATATTGGAATACAAAAATGAGCAATATTAAAAGGCACCAAGTATATTAAATAAGCAGCAGATTGGTTTCGGCAGCATTTAGCTACTGTTGTCAGTGCTCTAGACGGTGAGCACTGACGACAGTATGCTAAATGCTTCCGAAACCAGTCTGCTGCTTATTTAATATATTTGGTGCCTTTTAATGTTGCTCATTTTTGTATTCCAATGCATTGAAACAAGATCTATCTCAATATTAATTCAAACTTATATTGTTCACCATTGAATTACAAAATAATAATACTATGAAAGAAAACCTGTAGAAAATTCTGAATAAAAAAAATATTATAAGATTGGTAAGTTTTCCCCCATTGTCAAGAAAGAAGCTGTGGTCACAATCGCATTACCATTGCGCTCTATGAAAGTATTCTATCTTGTATATTTATGCATGGTTAGGTGTGGGGAAGCAAGTTTAAATGTTATTGGTTTGTCTGAAAGTGCAGTTGTAAGTACAACAATTAATAATAAAAAGTAAGATTTGTGAAAGGTGTTACTTTATTATCCAAAAAAATATCGCCGAACTATAAGATTTAATGCCAATAAGGATGATCATAAAAGTTACATTCACCTGACATTAAACACGATAAACGTGCTTGTTACTCATCAAGTGTATTTTAATATGGCTTTTTGTTTATATATTTTTTAATGTTTTGCTAATTTATTTGTTCTTCCATTATTTAAAGTAAAAATTATCAATTTGTATAATTAGGCAAATAGTTTGGCAAAATTGGTTGACAGGATAATCAAGAAGTACCTTATTATGGAACATTATAATAACTATTAGAAATAAATATCTTTCATAACATGAAATGTTCAGAAAGTATAATTAAGTCATTATAGTGGTATTTTAAGTATTTAATCATTTATTTAAAATAACATGATTTCTTGAAAAAATATTTGTAATGCACTGTTAATTGCAATATTATTTCTCTTTATCGCAGAAAAATTACTTGCATTATAAAAACTGACTCCTTGTGTTTTGTAAAGAGTGCCTTGATTTTTAAATATTAAAAGAACCTTAAAATGCACTCTTACAAATCTAAAATGTGACCTTTTCCCACCTTCATCCTTTTATAAGCCTGGGGTTATTCTTATGCTTAAATAATAACAATTTTATTATTAAGAACTTTTAATTGCTTTATTTTATTATAAGTGATTGCTTTTTACCCACAGCCCATTTAAATTTGATTATTTCTAAATAATCAGAAAAGTTTTTCAGTCTTGGCTTGGAATCATGATTTTTTAGAATCTTTGTTTTCATAAATAATATGGAAATTAAAATTCAGTTCTATTACTTTATATGTTATCTTAAATGTACAGTCAGACCTTCTTATCATGACACCTGGTTTTCACGTCACTCCACTTATCATGTCAGTTTTACAAAGTCCCGATTTTCTGTATATGATTTTAATGTAAACAAACTCTGGATTTTACATCATTGAATAATTTTCAACTGTGGATAAATTCAACGGTTTAGGAAAATTGTCCATTTTTTCATAATTCATCATATAAACTTAGAAATTAAATGGTAAGAAATGTCTTTTCGCAAAAGTGTATTAAATACTCACTGAGATAAGGCATAAATTTTACTCCAATTTTTTATCTGAGCAAATAAATTCACACATCTGTCTGTTCTTGGTCTTTTTGGTGGCGCTTTCTTGTGGTTACATGGCGAACAGAGTTGAAGCATTGCATTACATTGAAACAATTTGAAATTATTTAATACCCATTTCTGAAACAACAAATATGGATAACAATTCATTGTATAATATTGATAAAATAACTTTAGAAATCACATCCAGGGCATAGCAAACCTTAATTCATCTATATTTCATGGACTAACATCAACAACAACAACAAAAAAATCTTAAATCTGATTTTTACTCTTTTCAATTTTGTTTTTGTGTTTATTTTGTTTAATAATAATGTTTTATTATTTAAAACTGCACAAATAGTTATACATTTAAAATTGTCTTAAATTAATTAAAAATACAGCCTTTTATTTTTGTCCAACTCTAGTTACTGCGACACTCTGCTTATAACGACATTTTTATCTGGTCATTAGAGCATCTGGATAATGAGGTTCAATTGTATATATTTTATATATTCACTTGTATGTATGTACTTTATATGTTTATTTATGTGCAATACCTATGAGCAATAACAACAATAAAAAAAAAAATTATAACAATATAATGCTATTATAGTAAATATCAAAATATCAATATAATTATTCACATATTTTGTGCATTTTTCACATTTTTTTAGTTCCAAAATAAAAATAGGTGTATGCATAAAACATGTGATTTTAAAAATTTCTAAAATATTTTTTGGAATCAAAATGGCACTTACAGAGAAAAATTTTCATTTCTTAATTTAAAAAATATTTTTTAAGTAGCTCCAATTATTAGTATCATTTATGTAATCATTTTTTTACACAGACTGGAACTCCTGTTGTTAAAGATGCACCTTCCCTCGATGCAATTGGACTGCCTGATCTGCAGAGGTTTCCTGATCATGTGCGTGCTTTAGTGTTAGGTCGAGTGAATGACATTGATGTATTACCTCCTCTTCAAGAGATTACACTCTATGTTGCAGCTGATTTTTATGGTAAGTCAAAGTTTCTTAAATGATTTAAATTTGTTTTATTAGTATTATCCTCCTCCTCCTCAAAATATCTTTTTCCCAATTGCTTCTTACTTGTGTTAATAATTCAATAGTAAACTTCGCTGTTTCGTTTTAGGTGCACATATAATTATATAAATACGTAGCATCTATAATCATCATATGATCCACCAGTCTGCCCGCATATAACAATACAAAAAACTATCTAAATGAATTTTCTGAAATTTAACAGGTATAATTGTTGCAGAAATTTGTCAAATCATTTAAAATTTTATGAAAATTGAGTTAAAACCTAAGAAGATATTCAAAGTTACTTTTATTTTATTAAATCCTGTTATACATAATTAATTCAATGATAGGTAATGATTCCAGGTTGCCATGATGATAATGGATTGATAATATAAAATTTAATAGTATATATAATTATTGCAGAATTTTATTGAGTCATTTAAAATTAAATGAAAATTGAATAAAAACTTTAGAAGATATTAAAAGTTGTCTTCATTCTGTTAAATCCTATTATACATAATTCAGTGATAGGCAATGATTCTAGGTTGCAATGAGGATGATGTCTTACTTAAAATGGAGTCATATTATTGTTGTATTACAAAATTTAATATATAGATAATCATAATAAATTTTGTATTTATGCATTTTTGCATAAGAATCCAACAGCTGTTACACAAAGATCTGTATCTTTATCAAACTAGTTATAGTACAAACACGCTTTATTTGGCACTTTTGACTTACAATTTCTGACTTTTTTATAAGTGCCTTGACTGGACAAACAAAGAAACCACTATTAATGAAGCTTGCACCTAGCATTAAGGCCTGTCATCACCTGTAATCTGGTCTAATAATGATTAGGTTTAATCAATAATACGATTATTTAAACAAAAGGCAACAAACTAGAAGCATTTTATTTCATCATGAAAGCATCATATCTAATTTTATCTGCACAAAAATAGAAGCTTATGTTATTTAAATCTATTTACATTTATTAAAATCTTTTATTATCATTTAGAATTAAAAAAAAAAAAAAAAAAAAAAAGTATTCATTAGTGCCTTTTTTGTGCAGCCAAGGGTTGCAGTTAAAATGATATGCCAAATGAAGTAAGATTTAATAAGTTATCACTGCTGCCTAGAAGTGTGTATGGGTCGGAATTTGCAGGTCTCGGGCTGGCCCGGCGTGAAAATTGAAAGTCAATCCAAGCCCGGCCCATACAGAAATCAGCGAAAACATGCCTGGCTTGGCCCAATCTAGCCCGGCATAGTTTCTACTATTTTGAAAAAATCTGAATTTTTATCATATAATTAAGATTTTATTAAAGAATGCTGCATACATATTTATGATATGATTTCATAGTATATTTTATATTGAAAATGCACATTAGCAACATTAATGATTACTTAGATTCTTAGATTTTCAACATTCAAATAAGGATTCATTAAAAAATTTATGTGGTTTAGGTTGTGTGGTTTAGAGTTAAAAACATCATAACTTTTGAAGCTGTATAGTAAAAAGTAGGTTTAGGAAGATATTTCTACATCATTAAAGATTTTCTCAAATCTAAAGGAGCTGTTTCTGATACATTTCTGAATAAATTTCTTTTCGGAAACGCATAAGATTAGCAAATGTTCCTATTCAAAAACTATGTAGTTTAATGATGTTATCTATTTTTTGATACAAGAAGTATATCTTTGAAAAAATGCTGTTAAAGTTAGCATTTTGGATTAAATTTCTTGAAGTGACATTATAGAAAGGGAGAAAAGTCTGCACCACATGACAAGAATTTCTTATATCTTGATAAGTACTGTATTCACCAAAAATGGAAAACATATTCGATTTCAAATTCCTTCAATGGCCAGGCTTGTCAATTTTATGTCCCTTTACAGTTAAAAATTAGTTAGAAAATGTGTCAAAATTTAACGTTGTTGAGGTGAATTTAAGAACCACTTATAAGTACCACCAAAAAATATATTTCCAAAGTTAATGTTAACAGAAGTTCATTATTGCTATTTATAGTTTTACAAAATATATTGTCCACCGTACACATCTTGTGAACAATTAAATCCAGTTTCAGCCCAGCTTGATAGTGTAGAAAAACAATGCCTGATCTCAGCCCGGCACAAGTCTGCTAAAAAAAATATTAAGCCCAATTTAGACAATGTAACTGTTCAGTGTCAATTTTATACTGGACAAGTTACATTTTTGTATTGATGTCAAATTAGCATCAACTCGTGATGCACATTTATATTTATTCTCATTAAAGCCATATTCATCGAAAATAGCTCATATTTTATCCCTTTTTTTAAGATCTTTATATTGGACCTCCAGGCTCGCTAAATTTTTTATTGGCCTGGCCTATTTGAAAATTTTCATACAATCTGACGAACTGGGTACAGGCTTCGGGCCCGTGCAGACCTCAATTGTTGCACTCAGCTAATATAAAAGCACCTATTTTTTAAAGTACTACAAATTAGTTATTAATAAGTATAAAATAATAAAAAGTTTTAAAAATCCTTTCAAGAAATTATGTATTTCATTTTGAAATGGGATGGAGTGGAAGGGCACTTCCTGAATTAAACACCGTTGCCACTTGAACTCTGAGATAAAATTATAAATAATGATGAACAGTGCCATGCAACGCTGTTAAAATAATCAGAGAGTGTATGTAGTAGGCAGAGAGTATATACTAAACAATATACACTATACTATAGCTTTATTTGAGAAACAAAGAATGTATGGATTTTTTTTTTTTTTTTTAAGTCCAGTTAGTATATGGAGGCTTCCAATGAAACCTTGGTGCTGCACTTTTTTTATTATCATGTCATTTTGTAATATCTCATAATCTCTTAACAGTTTAGGTATAACATTCAGTGTTTTGATTTGCAAATTATATTTACGATTTACTGTTCCTTGCAACCAGGGTTGGAAAAAAAACAGGTTTTTTGGTTTAAACCAGGTTTTTTTTTCTTTAAACCGGTTTTTTTTAAACACCCGTACTTATTATATATACATGCATATTTACTGATAAAAACAGACATTATTGGTTTATAAGCAGTGTAGCTTCATTTAAAATAATTTAAATTTAATAATTAAACTGAATTTATGCTGAAAATTGAAAAAATTCATTTTTCAAGTTAAACAGATTTAGCAAACAGCCTTCTGTTGAAAGTTTTGATTGTTCATCACAGTGAACCATTGATGCTCTGTAAATCTTTATAAACAATCTTTTGATTACTAATAATAAACATTTAGATGTAGTTTGATAAATATTCTTTTCCACAATTATTCAAATAATAAATTACAAATACTTCTTAAGATTTTTTCTTTCTGAGTGACAATTTGAAGTTAATATTTTTAGTCGTTAGATTCAGTAGATAGCAGAGGGAAAAAATTATTATTAAAATGCTATAACTAGCAACCAGTCTTTGCTTTTGATTCTTCAAGATAATCTCCCAAAAGAAAAATTTCTTTTACAGCTTGTGCAAAATCTTAAAAGATCATTGTGTTACATTATTAATTGCATTAAATAAACTGCAATATTAAAAAAAATTAAAATATTTTATACTAAATATTGAATCTATTTTATCTTTGATCAATTCACATGTTTAAAGTTTTTTCTTTAGAGCAATAGATATGTTCACCAATGCCATACTTATTTTAATCCTATGCATAAAAAAATGACTTAAGCCTAATATATCTAATGCTTATTGCTGAAAGTGATTCACATTCAATAAATAAGGAATCACAATGCTTATCACATTTTTAAAACTAAAACTAATATTATTGACTCATAGATGGATCATGTCAAAGGTCTCTCTGAATTTATTCTTTACAGGCAAATAAAGCCTATTTTGTTCCCCTTGATTTAAGAATAGTAAAAATGACAATCAGTTCAATTCTTTTTGTAGTGGTTAGCATGTATTTGTTTTCGTCAGTCACAGGACTTGCATTATTATATTGTAATATAAATTGATTTTACCTTGGTATCTGTCTTTGTTATAGATTCTGTAGTTGAGCGAGAAGCATTAATGGAAAGGGTGTTTCCTTATCTGAGGAGGTACACTGCCGAGAAAGGTTATGAACTGAACATTGCCGATCTGCATTGGGGAATACCAGGTGTTGGCATTGTTGATCACAGCTTGCCGGAACTATGCATGGGCTTACTAGAGAGATGGAAAACAAGAAGACGGCTTCTTACTCTGGTAGGTTGTATCAGAAAGTAAAGTCTTTAAACTAAAATCTCTGATTTTTATCTTAGTGTACATGATTTCACAAAAAATAGTTGCAAACTTAGTTTCTATATATATCACTAGGGGGGCCCCGCCCCCCTGCTCGCTATGCTCGCCAACCCCCCGCGTAATCGCTTCGCGATTCCAAATTATTGGCACCCCTGTTGGCCCTGCTGGCTGCGCTCGCCAATACCCCATGGTATGAATAAGCAGTTGCAGACCTTTCAAATGATGTGTCACACGACTGGTGTTGTAAAGAAATTAAAAATATGTCCCCGTGGGGGGGCAGAGTGGGAGGCGACACAAAAGACATCCATAATATGAATAAGCAGCTGCAGATCTCTCAAATGATATGTCACATGACTGGTGTTGTAAAGAAATTAAAAATGTGCCCCCCTGGGGGGCAGAGTGGGGGTGACACACAAGACATCCATAAAATGAATAAACAGTTGCAGACCTTTCAAATGATGTGTTACACAATTGGTGTTGTAAAGAAATTACAAAATGCGCCCCCTCTGAGGGCAGAGGGGGGGGGGGTTACACACAAGATATCCATAATATGAATAAGCAGTTGCAGACCTCTCAAATGATGTGTCACACAATTGGTGTTGTAAAGAAATTAAAATGTGCCCCCCTGGGCGGCAGAGTGGGGGTATGACACACAACACATCCATAATATGAATAAGCAGTTGCAGACCTTTCAAATGATGTGTCACACAATTGGTGTTGTAAAGAAATTAAAAATGTGACTCCCCCCTGGGAAGAGCAGAGTGTGGGGGTGACACACAAGACATCCATAATATGAATAAGCAGTTGCAGACCTTTCAAATCTTGTGTAACATGACTGGTGTTGTAAAGAAATTAAAAATGTGTCCCTCCTGGGGAGCAGAATGGGGGATAACACACAAGACATCCATTATATGAATAAGCAATTGCAAACCTCTCAAATGATGTATCAAACGACTGGTGTTGTAAAGAAATAAAAAAATTGGCGAAATATTACAGTTATCGCCAAGTTGGCGTCACTTTTGACAACTAATTTTGGTCGCCAAATTTGGCGATATATCGCCAAGTTGGCGCCAAACTTGGCGATTGTTGGTGATGGTAACCTTTCCTCTCTTTATGGTAACCCATACTTTTTCCCCAAATCTTTTATTTTTAGTTTTGAAAATTTAAATAACAGCATGCATTGTTAGTTTTGATAATGGATTTATTATTTATTTATTTTTTTTTTTTTTTTTGCAAAGAAAGTAGATTTTTTTTATTCAAAAAATAAATTGGCATTTGACACAAAGCACTTAATCCTTGGATATTTCAAGCACACAAATCACAAAATACATTCAAAAATTCAATGTAAAAATAGGAAATAAAAATGCAAAAGCTAAGTTTTTATTAATATGAAAACTTTCGAAAAGAATGTTATGAAAAAAAAATATTATTGGCGGTGGCATTAACATTAATTAGTATTTAGTTATGCTTTCCTTTGATGTAATAACATTGATCAGTCATTTAGGAAATAATTTGTACAGGTTTTTGATAAATTCGGTAAAATTTATGTTGATCTGGATTGGATTACATCATTATCCAATGCTCAACAGATCTCATCCAATTACAGTAGACTCCTTCAAATCTGCACAGCTTGGGACCAGAGGTTGTGCCGATTTTAGAATTTTGCGGATTTCTGGTCATTGTTTTGTTTACATTTTTTAAACAGTAATTTGAGTGCAATTAATAATGCAATCAGAACTATAATGAATGCTTACAATATAATAAAATATTAAAATAAGAAATAAAGTAAAATAATAAAAATTTAGATAATTTTTAAAATGATTAAAGTACTAATAGCAAAGGTCAAGTTGATAAGCAATAGTATATGATTAAATATTCATTATAAAGATTAAATGTATTTTTCCAAAATTATTCACAAAACTTGCTTTATAAAAGTACATTACTAATTCATATAAAAATCATAAAATAAGGATTTTTTTTTTCAAGTTTAGCCAGGCTTAATAATTAAAAAATCTTGATTAATGCATAAATATATTTGGTAAGAAGATTGTGATTACCAGTAATATCAGCAATATCTTGAATTTTTTCCAAAAAAAAATTATTCTTCCTTCATGAAAAAAACATGAATAGAGTATTATTAAAAAAAAAAATTACAAATTAAAAAATATATGGAATTGATACAAAACAAAACTAAAAAAATCAAATTTTGTCCCAATATTTGAACTGAAAGTTTCATTGTTTACATCCATAAAATATGTGCGGATTTTAGAGAGTTGTGGATTTCTGGTTTGCCGATTTGAGGGAGTCTACTGTATTATATAACATCTGCTTCTCATACATGATGTCAGACATCATTTTTTATGATATTTAAATCCAGATTCTTTGATGGCCAATGAAAATTAGCCATGTCCAATTGAAAATGTCCAATTAGATGTCATAGAAAAATTGATGCATTGATTTTGAGGTATGACATGGGAAACTATCTTATTGAAATAGATACATTTTGCTATTAAACCATTAATTAAGTATTGATTTGATACCTTTGCTGGTAAATTTCTGGTAAATGCTAGAATTTACCTAAGCTTTTGCACATTGAATGTGAAGGTAGCCATTCAGTAGAATGATATCCAAACCATAATGTCTGTCATCACCCTCATTCTGGTGATTATTCATTATCAGTTTTTGCCCTGGGTCATCCAATTAGACCAATCATCTGGTCTGTCAATACAAATCTTTTTATTCATGAAAGCTGTTGCAAACCAGTTGTGAACTCCTTTATTCATTCTTGTGCCATCTTGTGTTTTTCCTATTTTTATAATACAGTTTTTTATTAGCTCATGCTATCAAAACTTCAGTTCTCTCATGATCCTCTACATTGTCCTTAGAAACATGGTTAAGCTCAAATTTGTTTTGGATTTTTACTGTAATAACACATTCTCAATTATCACTCAACTTTGTAACTTCTCTTTTATCTCTCGTCACATCTATCCTCGAAAGTATCTTCTTGTGTGCACATCTCTTGAGATCCTCGTGAGAAAAGTCTCTCTGTCATTTGACTCACTGCCATGGCATCATTTCAGGTATACCAAAGGTTTGAGAGGTTTCTGAAAATCTTTTTTAAGTTTGATAGAAATTCAACTTCCTTGTTCAGAATTTTTGGATAATAGGACAAATAACTATTTAACACTTTTATACAAAGAGAATAACAAACTCACGTGACTGTTTATGCCTGCTCACATGCTCTTAATATTCTTTTTGTTCTCTTATCTGTGTGGTTAAATCAGCAAAATCTCTTCCTCAATTTACTGTATATCCTGGCATATAACATGTTTTGAATACATGCATCATTAATTTGAGAGTATGTATTTTTATTTCAAGCATATACTGCCATATAACATGCACCAAGTTTTTCACCATAAAAACAAGCTAGAAATACTAATTTTTCTCCACTTTAGATAATGCATCTTTTCTTTGAGAATGCAAATGTAATTGTTTTCAGTCTATTGAATTCTTATCCTACAGAATTTAAACCAATCCCCTAAATATCTGGCTTGAGACAGTTTCTGGTTTCTATTATGCATTCAAACTTTCTATCATTCCATCTGTGTGGATGTGCTAATCTGAACAAGGAAAAATTCCCATTTTACATACTATTCTTCATTCAGTTGAAGCTGTTAACTTTTAATTGTGATCATAAAGTCTATGAAAATCAATTCTTTGTCATAAAGTATGATCCCAGTAAATAGAAATAACTAAACTTATGGAATTAAATGCAAAGTAAAAGCGTGGAAAAATGAAGTGATTTTTTAAAAGTTAAATGTGTGTGTTATACTCCTAGATGTATGGTAATAATTAATTCAATTAACTGGTAAACCAGATATTGTCTTATTTAATTATCTTGAATTATATAATCTCAAATTTCATTTGCAGTTTACTAGAAAACATAAGTTAAAATATTTTCTATTTTTTAACTTTTTTTAGAGGTCTGGGGAGCATATATTAGTTTCATGTGATACAGTGTAATCTCATTAAAATACATTTCAAGCAATTTTTCTCAATAAATCATAATGTAATGAAATTCTTTTGAATGCTCCTATAAATGTGCCTACCTATTATATGTTGGGTATTAAAATTGAATGAACTACAAATACTACATTCAATTTTAATACCCAACATCCATAGTAAACCTCAATGTATATCAATTAAATGGCAATCTGGGTGTATTTATATGGGTCAATCCATTTCAAGTGGTCCAGAAAATATAAAAATGGTCGCTCGACCATTTTTTAAAAATCTGAAATTTTTTGTACAACAACCTTAACATGACGGAAATTCAAAATGACCGTTATTTTAATTTTACTATTTTTTGTTTGTGCATGGCGGCCATCTTTGTTTCATCGTGTTGATCGATTTTCTCAGATACTAGGATACACAAAATTGTAAATATATCGTCTTTTATTTTTCCAATTGAAATGGGGTTTGCAGCATTTTGTTCAGAATAAAATAGGCTAAATGTACGGTCGTAGAATAATTTTGAAAAATAAATTTTTACAGATGAAATTTAATCACAAAATTTAAGATTTTTTCCAAAATTATCCGTTTGCAAGAGGAATTTTTTCATATAAGGAAAACTGTCAACCTTCCACGATTTTTTCTACAAATAGGTCAAAAGTGCGTGTACTCACACACCAAGTCCCAGATCTGGGAGTTGATTTCTCTTTGCGAAAAAAATTCCGAAATTCGTCAAAAATTGCACTTTTTAGGCTTTGATATCTCTGGTGGGGCACGAAATAAAAATCTGAAATTCTGGCCTTTGATAATATTTTGTAGTAGTGTTATGTACAAAAAATTTCAAGAAGGAGATTTGACTACAAGCTGAGATATGACATGGACAATATGTGAAAACAATACTGCCAAACTATTGTAACCTACTATGTAATTGTTCAGCAAGACTGTCAACCTTACACAATTTTTTCTACAAATAGGTCAAAAGTGCGTGTACTCATACAACAAGTCCCAGATCTGGGAGCTGATTTCTTTTTGCGAAAAAAAATCCGAAATTCGTCGAAAATTTCAAAAATCGCATTTTTTAGGCTTTGATATCTCTGGTGGAGCACGAGATAAAAATCTGAAATTCTGGCCTTTGATAGTATTGTGTAGTAGTGTTATGCACAAAAAATTTCAAGAAGGAGATTTGACTATAAGCTGAGATACGGTGATTAAATTATGTTAAGAAATGCTATTACGAGTACATTAGGAGAAATGAGATTAGTCTCTTTTATTACAATATTTACACAAACATATCGTTTGTTGAAAACACTTAAATAATAAACATTTAATTTACAAAGATACTATATATGCTCAACAAAGAGCTTAACACTATTTACGAGACATGTTGTAAGTTCGACCAATTACTGTTGTCAGTCCATTAGGCTGTTCTTTCTCAAAATTTTATTTGTAGTCCCCCAAGTCTTGTCATCTCTTGTTAACTTGAATGAAATTCTCTAGATTTAATAATTAAAACCATGTCAACTCGATCAGTTGCAACCCATTGTCTGTAATTTACTTTTCCTGAAATGTGTTCCGAGTAAAATTGTTGTACTAGCATTTCTAGTGGGTTTGTTCATCTGGACAAATAGTGTATTGGCTTAGCATACATTCTGAATTGTTTAAATCTCACAGAAGCATTTGAAGACGATATTTGTAATTAACATTTAACTTTGTACCATAAATAATTATATAAAATTTTGGAGGTATGAACAATTACATAGTAGGTTACAATAGTTTAGAAGTATTGTTTTTACATTTTGTTCCATTTTGTTTCACATATTGTCCATGTCATATCTCAGCTTGTAGTCAAATCTCCTTCTTGAAATTTTTTGTACATAACACTACTACACAATACTATCAAAGGCCAGAATTTCAGATTTTTATCTTGTGCTCCACCAGAGATATCAAAGCCTAAAAAGTGTGATTTTTGAAATTTTTGACGAATTTCGGAATTTTTTTCGCAAAGAGAAATCAGCTCCCAGATCTGGGACTTGGTGTATGAGTGCACGCACTTTTGACCTATTTGTAGAAAAAATTGTGTAAGGTTGACAGTCTTGTTGAACAATTTCATAGTAGGTTACAATAGTTTGTCAGTATTGTTTTCACATATTGTCCGTGTCATATCTCAACTTGTAGTCAAATCTCCTTCTTGAAATTTTTTGTACGTAACACTACTACAAAATACTATCAAAGGCCAGAATTTCAGATTTTTATCTCATGCCCCACCAGAGATATCAAAGCCTAAAAAATGCGATTTTTGAAATTTTTGACGAATTTCGGAATTTTTTTCGCAAAGAGAAATTAACTCCCGGATCTGGGACTTGGCATATGAGTACATGCACTTTTGACCTATTTGTAGAAAAAATTGTGTAAGATTGGCAATTTCCCTTGCATGAAAAATTTCCTTTCGCAAACTGATAGATTTTGGATAATATCTTACATTTTGTGCTAAAATTTCACCTGTAAAAATGCATTTTTCAAAAATTTTCTACCTCTGTCTATTTAGCCTATTTTATCCTGAACAAAATGCTGCAAACCCCATTTCAATTGGGAAAATAAAAGACGAGATATTTACAATTTTGTGTATCCTAGTATTGAGAAAATTGCTGCACACGATGAAACAAAGATGGCCGCCATGCACAAACAAAAAATAGTAAAATTAAAATAACGGTCATTTTGAACTTACATCATGTTAGGGTTGTTGTGCAAAAAATTTCATATTTTTTCAAAATAGTCAAGCGACCAGTGCTGGACCACTTGAAATGGATTGACCCATACAAGATTAGTTAGAACACAGACAGATGGCCAGGTAAACTGATGTAAAAAAATTTCAAAAATGTTTAAAATGGCAAGGTGAAATCTCTAAAAAGGTTGTTACTATTATAAAAAATATGTGTATTATCACCAGAAACACACCTTTGTATATAATTTATATCATTCTAGCCTATCAGAAGAGGAAGTACATTAAAAATAATTATAGAAATCCATCTTTACATATAAAAAGAAGGTTGAGTTATATAAAATATTGTTTAAAAAGGCAGAGTTCTGCCCCAAAATCCAGTGTATAAGTTATATCCCATATTGGGGGGGGGGGGGATGGCACACATGTCATATATTATTTATTCATTAATAAATTATTTATTTTATTTTTTTTAAATTTTTGTAAATTGTTTTGTTAAACTTTTTTGGTACACATCTTATATACGCACCGGAGTACCTAATTGGCACAAAATGGTGTTATTTTGTCTGTTATGGTATCCCGATAATAGTTGTTTATTCATTAATAAATTGTTTATTTATTTTTATTTTCTTTTTAAAAATTGTAATAAAGTGTTTTGTTCTATAGCTATTAATTGAACCTCTTTTTTTTTTTTTTTTTTTTTTTCCTTTTTGCAAAAATGGAAAATATTTAAAAAAATATATATACTATGTAAATGGTATTCAAAAACGAGGTTTCTGCCCAGAAAAAAATTGCACCAAACCTGGTGTGTATATGAAATTTGTGCCCTTTTTTTATTTATTATTATTTCCTTTTTTAAAATAACAGAAAATAATTTTAAATTACATTAAACTGTTATTGAAAAATGAGGTTTTCGCCAAATTGGTATTAAAAATAAAACTGCCCCAAACATGGTTTGTATATGACATCTGTGTACTTTTTATTTATTATTATTTCCTTTTTAAAATAACAGAAAATGATTTTTAAATATATCTTGGACTGGTATTCAAAAACGAGGTGTTTGTCAAATTGGCATTTAAAAAAAAAAAAAAAAAAAAAAAAAAAAAATTGTTTTGTTAGTAGGATTGTTTTTTTTTTTTTTGGTTAAATAAATTAGTTTATTTATTTTTTTTTTTTTTATTAGGTTGTTTTTAATGACAACATTGGTGCAACTCTTTTACCACGCACACTTCCAAAGCCTCACTTCGAATCTGGTTTGGAATCTGTTGAAAAAGAAGAGGACAAAGATCTCTTCAACAAGTGGTACAAGTTAGATACGCTGGCATCGCCCATGGTATATGTCTTGCAGCCGGTGATCCAACACTTTCCAGACATAGCCAGTGAAGATCCATCTGCAAGAAAAATTGCTTTCAACCGCTGGAAAGAAGAGGCTGACAAGATGATTTCACTTTTCGGCACTGTCTTACCTGATGGCCAGAAGCAGAAGAATTTAACATCAGGTAACATTTTTTTAATTTAAGTCCTTTGTAATTTGTTTTTTTTTTTTTTTTTTTTTTTTTTTTTTTTTTACGGACGGTAAAATTATTTTTAAGAATGTTCTCAACTGCTCCACTCAGCAAGCGCAAAACTTTTTGACACATTTACAAATTCATTTTTTAAGAGAAAGATATAAGATTGGAATGCCAGACTATGAAAGTGATTTCGAATCAAACTTATTTTTTCATTTTATGATTTTTAAACTACCTATCCAGTTCTAAGCTATTTCGATTTTGTGATCACCTGTTTTTCTCCTGCTTTCGTCGGGAAATGTGCTGAAAAATGTCAATTTTGAAGGCTTGTTATGAAAGATCTATTATGTTTTTTTAAAAAACAGAAAAATGAGTGCAAATACACAGTTTCTGAATAACAACCCCTGCTATTTTCATGCATTTCCAAACAAAAATAAATTAAAGCAAGTAAGAAAGAACAAAAGTGAAAAATTATGCATCAAACGCAGATTATGAAACACTTTCCAACATTTTTAGGCTATAGTAATTTTTCACTATTCAATAAGGTGAATTATGTTTATGTTGTCTATGTAATAAACAATTCAGAAAACACATATTTGAAAACACAATTTCATGGGAAGTCGGAGTAATATCCTTATTCTTTTCTGCTGCCCTGTATATGATCTATAGAATTTATACATACCACGTGATTGCTAAAGCTAAAATTTAATTTATTTAAAAATGCCCTTCTAGCAATTTTTCTTAAGGCAACACTGTGACCAAATTCTTTTGGTATCTCTGTAAAGTATGTAATGCATTCACACTTTATTCTAGAATAAGTTCTTGTAGTTCACCTCAGTGATATATATAAATTCCAATATATTTGAAATAGAGTTAACGTCATTGAAATGTATTGCAAATATTTTTTTCTCCCTTAGACCATAATATAACAGAACTTTTTTTTTGGATGTCCCTGGAAAAGAGCTACACTGGGCTACAAAATGATATGAATACTCAGTTTTTCAAGCAAAAAAGAAAAAGGTTACAAAACAAACTAAAGTTTAATCAATGTTAAAAATAGAACAAATTTTATTTTATGACAAAATATAATTGAAACAGCGATAAAATAAACTGCATTTTTCCATTTTGAAATGTTTTATAATAATATGAACATTGGGCAAAAGTATAGTTTTATAGCCAGTTAGCATTAGAGCTTTTAATTAATATAAAAATCAGGCATGGAGTGGATCAAGCTTTTTAATATATTTTGATCGATTTCATTTCAGTGAAAGATGATAGCAGCTTTTAATTCTGAAATTGTAACATATTATTTTCTATTTGCATAAATCGCTCTAACAAGTAAGCTTCATATGTTTTTCATTTGATTTAAATCAGGAGAAACACATGGCTTTAAAATTACATGTGTAACATTAATAAGAAACCATTTCCAACTGTTGTTTGATGTGTGGGTGGATTCATCCTCTCATCACTGTTTTTTTTTTTTTTTTTTTTTCCCATCCAATCTTTTGGTGAAGTTTTCATTTTTAGCAAGCTTTTGATGAGACTTGTGGTTATTTTGCAATCTTTTGATGAGTTTTGCAGTTATTTTGCCCTCTTTACATGAAATTTGCAGTTATTTAACAATCTTTAAATGAGATTCAGTTATTTTGCCTTCTTTACACAAAATTCGCAGTTATTTTATGATTTTTTGGTGAAATTAGTGGTTGTTTTTGCCCTTTTTTGATGGAATTGCAGATGTTTTGTGATTGTTTGGTGTAATTTGCAATTCTTCCATGATTTTTGACAAAATTTGTGATTTTTTAATGAAATTTTGGGTTATTTCTTCCCTCTTGAAATAGTGAGTTGTTTCGTGATCTTTTGATGAAAGTTTCAATTGCTTTGTGATCTTTTAATGAAATTTGTGTTCATTCCACAATCTTTTGATTAAATGTGTTTTTTATTGACAAAATTCTTAGTTGTTTTGCTGAAAATTGCTGTTATTTTGCCCTTTTTGACAAAATTTGTTATTTTTTTTAATGATTTTTTGCCCTTTTTTGATGGAATTGCAGATGTTTTGCGATTGTTTGGTGAAATTTGCAATTCTTCCATGATTTTTGACAAAATTTGTGATTTTTTAATGAAATTTTGGGTTATTTCTTCCCTCTTGAAATAGTGAGTTGTTTCGTGATCTTTTGACGAAAGTTTCAATTGTTTTGTGATCTTTTGATGAAATTTGTGTTCATTCCACAATCTTTTGATTAAATGTGTTTTTTATTGACAAAATTCATAGTTGTTTTGCTGAAAATTGCTGTTATTTTGCCCTTTTTGACAAAATTTGTTATTTTTTTATGATTTTTTGACAAAATTTGCAGTTGTTTCATGACTTGACAAAATTTGTGGTTTTCTTATAATCTTTTGATGAAATTTTTTTATTTTGCTATCTTTTGACGACATTTGCAAGGTTTTTGTGTGTGTGTATGTGTGATTTTTTTTTAACAAAATGTGTGTTTATTTTGCAATTTTTCGACAAAATTTGCTTTTATCTCGCTATTTTTGTGATGAAACTTGCAATACTTTCGCTGTCTTTTAAACAAATTATGGCTTTTTTACAATCTTGTGACAAAATTTGCAGTCATTCTGTGATCTTTTCACGAAATTTGCAGTTTTTTTGCAATCCTTTGATGAAATTTGCTGTTATTTTGCACTCTTGTTACAAAATTCGCATTAAAAAATTTTTTTTTGGTCAGAATTTCAGATTGATGACTCATTTTTTTTTTAATTTTTGGAACCGAATGCCTTAAATTTTGGGAAAATTCGAAACAGAATCACTCCAGGTATATCTTTATATATAAAAATCTTCTGTGCGTGTGTATGTAATTGAACTCCTCCAAAACGACTGGACCGATTTTGATGAAATTTTGTGTGTGCGTTCCAGTAGATTCGAGAATGGTTTAGATTCACATTTCGTCTAAATTGATTCAGTACTTTTTTAGTAATTAGGCAAAAACTAATAGTTAGTGATTTTTCGCAAATTAAAAGTGCTATATATATTAAAGAAAAATCAGGATTTCGTATTAATCATAGCACAAAAAAATCTACCGAACCAAAAATCTTGAAAATTGGAGTAAAAATACTTTTTATAACATCGAGTGCCGCTAAAAATGGATTTTCGAAAATTCCACCCCTAAGATGAGTAGAAAAATGAACGAACTTTTAAAAAATTCCATAAAAATCGCCTTTTGTAGTTATTTTTCAACTGATAACATACTTTAGTGCATTTTTTCATTCTGTATCGAATGGTACTAAGCAAATTCGTTTAAATCCAGTAGTTCGTGAGATAATTCACATTTTCCTAATTTGGCGGTGTCTTCGGCGCAAAAACCTGAAATTTTCAATGCTCATCTTTCTATATAAAAATCTTCTGTGCGTGTGTATGTAATTGAACTTCTTCTAAACGACTGGACCGATTTTGATGAAATTTTGTGTCTGCATTCCAGTAAATTCGAGAATGGTTTAGATTTACATTTCGTCGAAATTGATTCAGTACTTTTTTAGTAATTAGGCAAAAACTAATAGTTAGTGATTTTTCGCTAATTAAAAGTGCTATATATATTAAAGAAAGTCAGGATTTCGTATTATTCATAGCACAAAAAAATCTACCATACCAAAAATCTTGAAAATTGTGGTATAAATACTTCTTATAACATCGAGTGCCGCTAAAAATGGATTTTCGAAAATTCCACCCCTAAGATGAGTGGAAAAATGAACGAACTTTTAAAAAATTCCATAAAAATCGACTTTTGTATTTATTTTTCAACTGATAACATACTTTAGTGCATTTTTTCATTCTGTATCGAATGGTACTAAGCAAATTCGTTTAAATCCAGTAGTTCGTGAGATAATTCACATTTTCCTAATTTGGCGGTGTCTTCGGCTCAAAAACCTGAAATTTTCAATGCTCATCTTTCTATATAAAAATCTTCTGTGCGTGTGTATGTAATTGAACTTCTTCTAAACGACTGGACCGATTTTGATGAAATTTTGTGTCTGCGTTCCAGTAGATTCGAGAATGGTTTAGATTTACATTTCGTCGAAATTGATTCAGTACTTTTTTAGTAATTAGGCAAAAACTAATAGTTAGTGATTTTTCGCTAATTAAAAGTGCTATATATATTAAAGAAAAATCAGGATTTCGTATTAATCATAGCACAAAAATATCTACCGAACCAAAAATCTTGAAAATTGGAGTAAAAATACTTTTTATAACATCGAGTGCCGCTAAAAATGGATTTTCGAAAATTCCACCCCTAAGATGAGTAGAAAAATGAACGAACTTTTAAAAAATTCCATAAAAATCGCCTTTTGTAGTTATTTTTCAACTGATAACATATTTTAATGCATTTTTTCATTCTGAATCGAATGGTACTAAGCAAATTCATTTAAATCCAGTAGTTCGTGAGATAATTCACATTTTCCTAATTTGGCGGTGTCTTCGGCGCAAAAACCTGAAATTTTCAATGCTCATCTTTATATATAAAAATCTTCTGTGCGTGTGTATGTAATTGAACTCCTCCAAAACGACTGGACCGATTTTGATGAAATTTTGTGTGTGCGTTCCAATAGATTCGAGAATGATTTAGATTCTCATTTCGTCGAAATTGATTCAGTACTTTTTTAGTAATTAGGCAAAAACTAATAGTTAGTGATTTTTCGCTAATTAAAAGTGCTATATATATTAAAGAAAGTCGGGATTTCGTATTATTCATAGCACAAAAAAATCTACCATACCAAAAATCTTGAAAATTGTGGTATAAATACTTCTTATAACATCGAGTGCCGCTAAAAATGGATTTTCGAAAATTCCACCCCTAAGATGAATAGAAAAATGAAGAACTTTTAAAAAATTCCATAAAAATCGGCTTTTGTAGTTATTTTTCAACTGATAACATATTTTAATGCATTTTTTCATTCTGAATCGAATGGTACTAAGCAAATTCGTTTAAATCCAGTAGTTCGTGAGATAATTCATATTTTCCTAATTTGGCGGTGTCTTCGGCGCAAAAACCTGAAATTTTCAATGCTCATCTTTATATATAAAAATCTTCTGTGCGTGTGTATGTAATTGAACTCCTCCTAAACGACTGGACCGATTTTGATGAAATTTTGTGTGTGCGTTCCAGTAGATTCGAGTATGGTTTAGATTCACATTTCGTCGAAATTGATTCAGTACTTTTTTAGTAATTAGGCAAAAACTAATAGTTAGTGATTTTTCGCTAATTAAAAGTGCTATATATATTAAAGAAAGTCAGGATTTCGTATTATTCATAGCACAAAAAAATCTACCATACCAAAAATCTTGAAAATTGTGGTAAAAATACTTCTTTTAACATCAAGTGCCGCTAAAAATGGATTTTCGAAAATTCCACCCCTACGATGTGTAGAAAAAAGAACTAACTTTTAAAAAATTCCATAAAAATCGGCTTTTGTAGTTATTTTTCAACTGATAACATAGTGCATTTTTTCATTCTGAATCGAATGGTACTAAGGAAATTCGTTTAAATCCAGTAGTTCGTGAGATAATTCACATTTTCCTAATTTGGCGGTGTCTTCGGCGCAAAAACCTGAAATTTTCAATGCTCATCTTTATATATAAAAATCTTCTGTGCGTGTGTATGGCACTGAACTCCTCCTAAACGATTGGACCGATTTTAATGAAATTTTGTGTATGTGTTCCAGTGGACTCGAGAATGATTTAGATTCACATTTCATCGAAGTTGATTCAGTACTTTTTTAGTAATTAGGCAAAAACTAATAGTTAGTGATTTTTCGCTAATTAAAAGTGTTGATTAAGTTCGACGAATAGAGTGCGGACGGAATGTCTGAGGAGTCTAAGGCGGCAGATTCAAGCTCTGCTTCTTGAAGAAAGAGATCGCGTGTTCGAAGCCCGTTCCTGACAAACGTGTATGCTTTACAATAATATTTCCTGTATTATGTTTTTTATTAACCGATTTCAGAAAATCGTTAACTTTTAACTAAAAAGAGAAAAATAAACTTTTCTGTCAAAAATGGAACCTTCAAAAAATACTGAAGAGTGAAAAATAATTTCCTTACATAATTGTAATAAGAAATTAAATGAAGAGCGTAGTGTTTATCGCGCGTATTACTATATTTAAGTACATTTTTTTGATTTTCTGGAGTCGGTGCCAAGAGGACAACGTCTTTCGGTGACAGGACAACGTCTGTCGGGTCCGCTAGTGATATATACTATTCTGAGATCAATTTTGTAAAGGTTGCCATACGGATCTTTTTATTTAGCGAAATTTTTCTATCTCAAGGAATTATGAAAGTCATTGTTAAATTGAAATCAATTGTATATGTTTCTGCAAAATTTCTGTAGGAGGTTAAAATTTTCTCCAATCCTAGGTCACTTGATCCGTACATATTCTGCACTCCAGTATTTATGTAAGTTAGAGTTTGGGCCAACAAAATTTTCTGAAACTCTTCACTATTGTTTTTGTTGTTGCTTGTAAGAAGATATGAGTTGGTACTCAAATATGACATGTTTTTCCTATTTTCAATGGTTTTTTTTTTTTTTTTTTTTTCCCAAATGAATTTAAAATACTATATATACAGTAGAACTTTCCTTTACAAAGTCTCTATTTAACGAAGTATTGTACCTAAAATTTTCCGCTTAACTTTAAGAACCATTAATGTGTAAAAGAATCTCTATATTATGAAAAACATACTGTATAAACAAAGTTTAAATGTTGTACACACGCAAAAGTCTAATTAATTGAGAGAGTCTGATTCCAAGTTTACAAAAAATGCCAAATGAATTTTTTTAAGAATCCAGTACAAAGTAATATTGCAGACATTTTTTTAAGTTAAAAATTTGGAATACTGAGAATAAAGGAGAAAAGGTGCGCTACATTTCATGTTTTGTTTCATACCTCTGTTTATTATATGTTTTTTTAGACAACAAAATATTTGTCATATACACTGCTCAAAACAATTAAAGGATATTGCAGTTTTAGGTGGATTTTGTATCTGGGAAACTTTTTAGCTGATTGATACATGGTCGACAGACATAGTAGGTTATATGAGAATAAATTACACATGTTTGGCAGAAAAAAATGCATTTTATTGCGCATTTGTGTACAAAAAGAAAAAAACACAATTTGTGCATATGAGAAAAAAAGAATAAGAAAAGGTGTTTTCTTCAAAGAAAATCATTTTCAGTAGGGTGTATGGTTTCCACGGGTGGCCAGCAACGTTGAACACCTTTGAGGCATGGACTCAATGAGGCTATTAATGACAAGTTGGGGTATTCTGCCCCACTCTTCCAGAAGAGCTCTTTCCAGTTCTTGGAGAGTTTGTGGGGGTTGTTGGCGGCCAGAAACTCGTCTTCCTAGAGCGAGCGTCCCAAACGTACTCGATTGGATTCATGTCTGGAGAACACGCTGGCCATTCCATTCGAACGATTCCTTCCTCGAAAAGGAAATCCTCCACCAGGTTTGCACGATGTAGCCTGCAGTTAACGTCCATTAAAATGAAGTTATCTCCGATTGCTGCAGCGTAAGGGACTACAATAGGTCTGAGGATCTCATCCCTATATGGGCGACCTGTCAGAGCTCCATCTCGAATGATGTAGAGGTCAGTGCGCCCGTCAATGGAGATGCCATTATACCATTTAGCATAAAGGACAGCAAGTGTTTACAAATTTCAAATGAGATTAAGCATTTTATATCAAAACTAAAAATGTCCAATAGAATGGATGCAGGGTCTCAGTAAGATATATAAAATAAGAGTATTTTCTGTTTGTATTTACCTTTTTTTTCAATTTTTGATTCTAGTTTTACAAGATGAGATCAAGTTTATTGTGACTGATGATCCACAAGAAGCCAAGAGAGTGTTGTGGATGCAGAGGCGTTTCACTCACAAGCCAAATGTAGATAAGAACTCTCCAAATGCCAAAAGAGTGGATCAGTCCAAAATTCAGCTGGAAGATTACCTCCCAGATACCCAAAAATTAGTTTTTTATGTGAAGTGGCATGAAGAAGGAATTGATCCAGCAAATTTTGAAGAAGATGAAAGTTATGTGTCTGAAATGTGTGAAACTTTGAAAGAAGAGCTCAAGAAACTTATTGATGGCTTACTGGAAGAAGATTTCCTAGAAGAAGCCACTGAAGTTTATAGGGGTAAAATATGTAATTTTTTCTTTCTTTTTTAGTTTTTGATTTTTTTTTTAATATCTTTTATAATTAATGAAGAGCTCATATGATAAAAGTGATAAGTGACAGAATCTTCATTTTGAGAAAATGAGCTATAAAGTTCCAAATATCTATTCATGTTTATTGTCAAATGCCTCCTTTAATCTCTTCATACCTGATGTATCCTATATGATGCACATTTTTACATTTATTTTTTTCATGTACATAAATAATTTAAAGAAAAAAAAAATGGCATGAATGGAGCTTAACACTTAGCAGAATTAAATAAAATAGCAATTTGTTTCTTGTAATACTTTTTTAGCTAGCTAAGTGTTATATAAAAATGGTGTGCAGCAGAAATGTATGAATTTTACTTAAGTGAAAATTTAAATAATTTTACTATACATTAAGGTACCATTTGTAGTGTATATTAGTAATAAAAAATATTAAATATGTGTTTTATGTTTTTCAAAATAAAACAAAAAATCTTAATTAATGTATTTACTCGTGTATAAGGCATACTTTTTTCCCAAAAAATTAGGGCAAAACACCTAGGTGCTCCTTGTACATGGAATAATTTTTAACTGTTAGATGCAGTTGAACGATATACATATGAAACAAGAAATTATTCAAAGAAGATATTAAAACTCGGAAAATGTTACTTAATTGAAGTATTACTGCATATTTATTTCATTCCTTGCAGTGTTTCATACAATATAGCTAATGACATTATGTAAACGCTAATTAGCAATTCTCTTTACCATCACTCATTCCTATTTCCCGTCATTCTCTTACAACCCAAAGTCTAAAAATGCATTTTTGTCTTGTTTTCTGGCCTAATGTAATATTTGTTTAGACTTTTTTTTTACTGAAACTCATTTGGTCATTCTTCATTAGCGTATCAAATTTATAGTGCGTCTTATATACGAAATTTTAAGAAATCGCCATTTTTACTTGTAAAGTAGGGGTGTGCCTTATACACGCGTGCGCACCCTATACACGAGTAAATACGGTAATTGTCAAAAAAAAAAAAAAAGTATTTATTGAGTTCTCATGTATTATCAAATTTTATGTACAAAAAATAAATTTATATTTGCTTTTCAATCTTTTTTTTGTTACCTGGTATTTTTTAGATATAAATTCATAACTAAAATAATAATAACGATAAAATAAAAAATAAAATGAAATGAAGCTTGGGGTCAGAAGAAGTTAAAATTCTTTTGAACATTAATTTTATTTAAATTGTAATTTAATAGATGGTAGAGAATCCTTGATTATCTTCAATCACATGATTAACTGAATTTTTAATTTTATTTTGTCACATACCACATTTATTATCCGAACTTTTCAAGTCTACAATTGAACTTTAACCAATCTCATGACTTCTTTAAAAAAATTCTGGTACTTCTCTATTATCTTGTCTACCACTTTCCATAAAAAGAAAAAAAGCCAATGCCAAAAATGGATGATCATGGCATCACATTCACTTGATGTCAGATGCATTACACTTGTCTGTTATGCCATCAGTAGTTTTTAATTTGTTGTTTAACTGTAATTTTTTTAGGATTTATTATATTTTTTGTTTATTAAACTAACAATGTCCATTAAAGGTGATGTCATGATATTTAAAAAAGAAAAAGCATTGAAAAATATGTTACAGTGCTAAGTTACATACAATAAATCAGCTTTAACTGACATTCACATGTGCTCTGCATTCAAAAAGTTAAAAAGTTGCTGATAGTTGACACTTTAAGCAAGTGTGACTTTATTTTTTACAAAGTAGAAAATAGTAATGGGCATTATATATCATAACAAGGCTAACATAGCAATTATTACACTATCTTAGAATTAATATCTGGAAAGAAAGGTGAAATGGTGTATGATTTTTAAAAAGAAACAACATAAAAGCTTAAAATCTTATTGAAAAATAAATTTAAAATTTAACATCATGAAATTACAAACTTGACTGAAACTAAACATTTTCTATTTATAAAAATATTGAGTAATCCTCAAAACATGGCAATGTTCATTCTTATGTTACCAACATCATAGAAGAGAGCAGTAAAAATACACTGTCGAGCCAAATCATGACCACTTACCTATTTAGGCATTGTCCCACCTTTGGTCCACAACACAGCTGCCATCTGCCTTGGCATTGATGCCATATATCCTTGGTCGATGATCAGAGACTGATTGTATCAAGTGTTCAAACAACAATTACATAATTACAACATTTATTTATTTATTTAGCTCTGAGCTGTCATTCTATGACACCCAAAATCTGCTCTATCAGATTAAGACTGGTTGAGTTAGGCAGCCTAGCTCTTAATTGGAATTCAATATTGTGTTTCTGGAAACACCCCTTTACAGTTCAAGGGTTGTGACATGGAGCATTGTTTTTCTCAAAGACTCCATTTTAAATTGAGAACACAAATATGATTAAAGGGTGAAAATGGTTAGCAGTGATGTTTAAATAGTTCATGGTCTTCATTGTATGTTCTACCACAACAATGGTCCTAAAGACCCCTGTGAAAATGTTTTTCACCACTACTGGTCTGTATATGACTTGCTATACAAGATTTGCTGTACAGAGGGTGGTCGCCCCGGGCAGGGAAATTGAGGGGGTACCAAATTTATACTACCAACCTTATTTATTTCTTTTTTTCAGGGTTGGTAAATTTTTGTCATAGGTGGAAAAAAACCTGGTTTAAACTGTCCTGACAAAAATAGGTTTTTTGCCAAAAATAGGCTGTCCATTTATTTTTTTCCAACAAAAAGAGAAAAAAATTTCTTGAAAGAAAAAAGAAACTTAATACTTAGTTAAACAATCAGTATGCATTTTATGAAATGTAATGAATGTAACTTTTTGTTTGCTTCTTGGAGTGTAAGAGGGAGGAGAAAAAATTCTAATTTCCTAACAAGACATAACAAAGAATTTTTTTCATTATAAAATTTCCCATTTAATTTAATTATTTTTTTTTTAAATCTGTAATAGACTAGTTTCATCAGATAAATAATTTTGAGTTTGTACCAAAGACTTAAATATTTAGGGGATAGTAAGAAGAAATGGGACACTTTTTACAAAAATAAGAAAATCAACTTTGTTTGACCCAAAAATAAAAATTTTGATTCATAGAATACAAAATGAAACACTTTTGAATCTTCTTGAACAATACAGAAACATAATTTTCAGAAACAATTTTATAATTAAAGAAATCGCAAATTTCAAAATGTGTCCCATACCTCCTAACTAACAAGAAGGTATGGGACAGATATAAAACAAAGGTATTATGCACAAATAGTGCAGTGTCTACTATATATACGATCTAATAAAGATTATAGATTGATAATATCTATGCTACAATATTGAATTCCAGCATTTACACCACTAGGAGGAATATTCAGGATAGTCAGTCAGAGATCAGTTCAATTTATTTACATTTTGAAAATGAATATATTTTCAATGTTATAAATAATATATAACCCTTTTAAAAATAGTTGCACATTAGCAATTTTCAATCATCTTATTAAAAAGAAGGAATTAGACTTGTCCCATTTCTCCCCCTATCTTCTTTTATATTAAACTTCTTATATAAGCAAAAACACTACTTTTAGGCATAGTAAATTATGGATAATATACAAAAATTGGGCTGCAATTATCTCATCTAGTGCGTGATTGATGAAATTTTTAGAATGGTACACAAAGAGAAAAACCTACTGTCTCATTACACTCTACTCTCCTCTACATATTTTTAAGATTCATTACATAAAACAAAAGTTGCAAAGTTATATAAAACCTTTTGATAGTTAAAAAAATATTAATAGTATTTTCGCCCTGGTTTTTTCCAGTTTTTGCCACTGTCCTGGCAAAAATACCAACTTTGCTTTTTTTATAATAAAAAAAATATGTAGTGACTTAAGCATACATTCTATAGTATGTTGCTTCAATTTTAGAATGCAAAAGGGACTTCAAACTAATATACTGTACTGTTATATGCATTTTTTCCACATCCGTTTTCCAGATCTTCTTTGCCAGAACATAAGTGCAAATTTATTTTACGTTATTTAGCTGCTAAAATTAAATCTTTTTAAGTTCCAAACACAAAATATGTATTTATTTGTTCTTCTACATTTTAAAATTTTGTTACACATGTTAAAAATTTCAATGGTAAGGGAGAGGAGAGGATCAAACTGAAACTTCGCCCTGAGTGCAGTATTTTTTTGCATGCCGCTGTTGCTGTATAAGGGAAAACAACAATTCTCCTGGTAGACAGTGTACCCTGACATGGCCATTGACACTTTGAATGATGAATAGTGATTAATTTGACCCAAAGTAACTCTTTCTCATTGATCCATGGCATGATGAGGAGTGAACATAAGCACATGAGTGGAGTCTTTTTGACATGGTTTTATATCCATCAATGTTAGCTGAACTGTGTGCTCCAAAACAATTCTATTAGGATCTATATTATATTGAGCTATCAGCACAACCAGTCAGAAGAATTGATTTTGTTTTACTGAGCGAGAGAGACTCCAGTGTCCTATTTCCTTTACAACATATGAACATCTAATGCCATAGTGTCTACTGGTGAATTCATCAGCATTCATCCATTTTTCAAATGATCTAAACAATGGTATGTTGCCAATTACCCACAGATCTCTTAGTTTCGTAGACAATCAGCTGAGCAGTGGGCCATTGAACTTTGCCTTCTATTAAAGTCATGAAGATCAGAGCATTCTTTCCCCTTACATGTAGAAATAAGCACAAAAGTGATTCTCCAGACTCCCTAGCAGCATTTAAATACAATTCATACCTATTTATGAGCTTTTCACTTCATCCAGGCGAGTCCAATGCAAAATGTCAGATGATCATAATGTTTTGGCACCTTGGTGTATAATCACCTAAAAAAAAAGCAAGCATAATTACACATCTGTAAGTGAGATATTTGCATATAAACTATGAAATGAACAGTTACTTATCTGGATGAATCACAGTACAACATGCACCATGATGTAGTAAGACATCATTCATCCTTGAATCTTTAGCATCACCTATATGCACTTGAAATGGAAGCTTTCCTCCCATAAGCAAATGTAAAATAGGTCGCACACTAAGCAGACAAGCAACCAAAAAAGCGTAATTCAAGAAACATTTCATTCTGTTTACAAAGAAAAAAACACTAGAATTTGTCTCCTATCTTACACATTTGTCATCTTGTCTGCTCAGTGTACGATATCCCTAAGGAGCTAAATTTCATATAGCATGCTGGCTATTTTCACAATCAAATTAGCAATGGCAGAAAAGCAACTAATGTGGTCCATATCAAGATAAACAGATTATGTTAAGGAGAGACTATTCTATTCATAAACAATTGGTAAACTAAACTTACTATTCAAGATTAAATGTCTCCAACAAGCATAATAAATGAACTTGATATTCGAATTAATCATTCAGGCATGCACAAAGCATAGTTACCATCCTATTCTTTTTAATCAATTAAAAACAAAAATTTTGTTTAAAAAAAGTAAAATTAAGAGCATTTGTAATGTGGCTTTTACTTATTATTTTTATTTATTTCTGATTTTAATGGATTAAAAGAGATTAGGAAGATTGGGAGCTATGTTTTTGTTTAGGAGTTTTTATCTAAAGGGAGATAGAGTAGTAGAGAGACAGTGGACAAATGTAGAAATAGAATGCGAGGGATAGAGACTAACAAAAAAATTCCTGGGGTTGATGCAGGGAGAGAGTTTTCTAATAAAACAATAAAAATAAAATAAAAATGGCCGTTCATCCCTATTCTCCCTTTGCTACATGTGAAGACACATGACATGAAATTTTTTTGATGAAATGCTGAAATGTAATGTAATTTTTACTAAAGTACTGCTATTATTTATCATGGTAATAACTTAAATTTATTTTCTGTACTTGCCATTTTTTCATTTTATTTTTCTTCCAGGCATAGAAAAACAACTTTATGTTGAATTAATTCAGCAGTACCAAGCATGTAAAAAATTGAGCAAAGATTTCACTGGCCAGCAATCTGTTTTGAACTCTGTGAAAGACTACATCTGTGGAAGTAGTAATCATCCGTTAATCATTCATGGACCTACAGGGTGTGGGAAAAGTTCATTGATTGCTAAAGTAGCCGAGATGTCTTCCACTTGGCTGCCGTCTGCTTGCGTAGTTCCTCGTCTGATCAGTTTAACAGCTGAGTCTTCTACCCAACAGCAACTGCTAAGAAGTATTTCTGAACAATGTTGTGCATTATATGGGGAACATCCTTCTGTAGCTTCATCTGTAAGATTTTTCTCTCTTTTTACATGATACTTTTATATACTTAGGAGTTCCCATTAACAAAGGCGACTCTAGATGATTATTTGAATACATCAGGGGTGCAGAATATGTCCGATCCGGCGATCTAGGATCGGGGGAAATTTTAACCACCTGGGGAAATTTTTCTGAAAATATGCAATTAATTTCGATTTTAACAATGAATTCCATAATTTTCTGAGGTAGAAAAATTTTATTACAAATAAAAAGATTTGTATGGTGATCCTCACAAAATCGATCTCAGAATAATATGTACTGTACATTATGGGTGGTTCTATTCCAAATTTTCCGTAAATTTAAGGCAATTAGTTCCAAAAATATAAAAAAAATTATTTGGAAACAAAAATGACCAAGAATTACAGAAAAATGCGTATTTTGTCACAAAAAGATCGCAACTGAACCGCATATTTCATCAAAAGATCGTAAAAGAATTACAAATTTCACCAAATGATCGCAAAACTATAAATTTCATCTAAAAATCTTGTAATACTCGTGAATTTCGTCAAAAGGGGCCTCTGCAATTTTCATTAAAATATGGCAAAATAATCGTGGATGTCATCAAATTAACACAAAAAATCCCCAAATTTGTTCAAAATATCTGGAAATTCTCTAATTATCGAAAAAAAAAAAAACTTATTTTGTCAAAAGGGGTGAAATAACAGAAAATCTCATCAAAAGAGCCACAATTTTCATTATATGAGGGAAAAACAACTAATTTTGTCAAAAAATCGCGAAATAACCACGAATTTTGTCAAAAGATGGCAAAACAACCGCAGAACTTTTCAAAAGATCGCGAAATAATCGGTAATTTCATCAAAAAAAAAAAAAAAAAAATCTAAAAATCATAAATGTCAGAATTTTTTTTTTCATTCAGGATCACTTCTGCCATATATACTCACGTATAAGTTGATATGTATTAGTAAAATAATTTTTTTATAACTATGATAATAACGCATTTACCTATAGAATATCATAGAATGTTGGGGAAATTTTCATGTGGATTGGGGGAAATGCTGGGAGTAGAAACATTTTCTGCACTCCTGGAAAACATACAGTTCTTTATATTACCACATTTAGACACATTTACCTGGCTACCTAACTGAAATATCCTCTAAACACATTATATATATATATATATATATATATATATATATATATATATATATATATATATATATATGTGTATAATTGGTATCCTTTAACCAAGCTGTCAAAAAATTGATCTTTGTATTACTGATTGACAAAAATTGCAATTTTTTGTGATTGAACAATTTAAATCGCAAAAGATTTTTCTTTATTATTATTGTTTTAAGACTAATCAATCAAAATGAAGACCCTTTTTTTTGACCAATTAACAAAAATTGCAATCTTTAAGTGATCAATTTATAAAAATTGTAATTTTTTTGTAATCAGTGATTAAAATCACACTTTTTTCATAAAAAATCCGCAAAAATCACAATCTGTTAGTGATAAATTGAAGAAAATCATGTTTGCTATTGTTATGTGTTTGTTAAAAAAGACATCTGCCCTGCATCTGTGTTTGACTGTTAAGTTTGGCATTTTGATTTATCCAATTTAATGAATTTGAATGCCAATATAGTGCAAAACTTGCAACATTTTAGGAATTTTTGGACAGATTACCATATTTTAGAACATTTTGAGATTTTTTTTTTTTTATTTTAGGAATTTCAAAATTAGTATGATCCCTCCATTAATTGCATCACACAAATTTTATGGCTTTTTTTTTTTTTTAATCCCTTTTTGTCAAATTGTCACACTGCACTGACATGTTTCAACCGTGCTGTAACTTTTTTTTTTTTTTTTTTTTTTTTTTTTTTTCTTGCAACTATTAATTTGAAACTAATTTTATCCTGGAAAAGTAAAAAAAAAAAAAAAAAACTTTGCAGTGAATGATATAACTGACCGATATAATGACCAATATGCAGTAAACTACCAATATAAATACTATGATTTTTTTTTTTTTTTTTTCTTTACTTAAATCTGTTGCAAGTCAAAGAAAAATGAAAAATATACCTAATACTGCCTTGTTAAGAATATCATTTTTTTAATGAATCTTGTTAAACTGATTGCAAATAATGCTAATTAATTGTTTTCAGGTTTTAGATGTGATACAGTTGAATCTCGTTAACGCAAACACTCAGAGGGAAACTTTTTTGTTTGTGTTACCTGAACTTAAATACATTACATATAACTAGACAGGACAGTTGGAAACAGTTTGGGCTAAAAATACTTTGCATTAAGCATGTTTCTGTTAAAGAAGTTTGACTATATCACAATGTATTAATGCACCCCTTTTCTCTTAAAGTGTGGCATAATTAAAGGATAACCCCTTATTATCAATGGCAAAATAAAAACTACATAGAAATATTTTTCAGCTTTATCACTTGTTTTGGAAAGTTTACTTTCTTAAAAAAATTAAAAATATACTAGTGTTTTTATATACAGTTGTCTTCAAAATGAATATAGTGATTACAAACAACTATAACTTAATCAAACAAAATTTATCAATATAAAGTACATACAGTGTAAAAAGAAGTTCAAAATTTTGTTTACTTTATAAATGTTCTATGTTACTCCCCTTAGTCACATGCTCAACATCTAAATATCCTTTTTGTTCAAGCATCTGTTACCATCTATGACAATTTTCCTGTCATATATATCCTTTTTAATTTCCCCTCTCCCTTTAGAAAATCAGTCCTTAACTTTAATTCTTTAAAATTTCGCAATTTTCCTCCCTCTCAAATGAAACCTTTAATTTTATCTAATTGTACATTTAATATTATAGCTCTGTGCTTCTTCATACCTCCCCTCCCCACTCTCACATTTGTGTAAGTTAATTTAACACTTTTAAAGTTCTAATAGTTAAAATAAATGTGCTATTTTATTCAGTTGGTTTTATTTTTACTTTCACATGGACATCTGTAGAGATAAATCCTAATTGCCAATGATTGCTTCTTATAATAAATATTATAGAAAAAAAAAAGAATAATTTTTAACAGCTGCAGATTTCTTCAGCATCTATCTTCTGTCATTACGTAAAGCCTTATTCTCCCAAGTAAGCTCGCTTATCTGCACAATTTAATTTGTTTTTATTTTATTAGCCCTTTTGTTTGATAGTATTTTTGTTTAAGTTCTTTAAATCCCACATATATAGACATTAAAACTTCCAGTTGCCTCATGCATGGGCCAGTAATGCAGCCCGTTATTTTGAAATTTGCAACGTACTTGTACAAAGCATGTGTAATGATATTCTCTATTACTATTCCTTGCCACAAGAATTCCTTATCTTACAACTCTAAAATTGCTGTGTATGTGACTTAACTTTACTCAATAATCTTGCAATTCAAAGTTAGTATTTTAGCTAAAGAGATGTAAACACCTAAGTGTGCCTGTATTGTACTCGCCACTTATGGGCATTCTCTCTCCTATTTCAATTCTGTACTTCATGACCTTTCAAGAGTACAATAAATTCTGTATTTATTATGTTTGGAGTTTTTTGTGCTTTAATTTATGAACCTGGATTTGGTGATATACACCACACCATCTTCATATGTTTTTAGCATTTTGGAACATTCTACGCATTAGAATTTCAGAATTGTTCTATAATCACAGTGCAGAGAAGATTTCGTCAGTGGTACAGTCAAGCACCACCATATGCTAACTACATATACGGATGGTATTGGATGTTTGAATAAAAAGATTGTTTTAGTGTTGTCTGTATGACCAAGGTTGAGTCCATACAACATTTATAAAACATGTAAACAAAATTTCAAACTTCCTTTTACATTCTATGTATTTCTTAACAATAAATTCTTGAAAAAAAAAAAAAATAGTTATAGCTATTTGTAATTGTTGCATTCATTTTAAATCATTGGATCATTCTGTATACAGTAGACACTTCCATATCCAGATTTTGTATCTTGGAAAAAAAAAAAAAAAGGTCACTATAAATTGTCAGAAATCAATTAAAGTTGTGTAAATTTTGAAAAAAAAAAAAAAACCCAGATTTTTCAAATACAGTAAGGAAAGTTTCTGGTTCTAAAAATATCACAGAACAGAAGTTTTTGGCTGTGTTAGTAGTGATGTAGATCATCATCTGACTGATGAAAAAAAAATTTAATTTCCTAAATGAAAAGGAAACAGTATAAACAATGATGGTGAACAGGGCCGTGCTTAGGACTTTGGCGGCCCTGGACGAAATATATTTTGGCGGCCTGGTCACTGGTCGAGATAATTCGATCTTTCGTAAATAATACTCGGTTTTAAAGAGCAAATTAGCTTGTTTTTAGAGTCTCTATAATATCTAATCGGCAGTGGCGCGAGTACTTTTATACGAGGGAATTTTTACGTATTTGTATCATCCTTACTTCCATGGGTGTACCCAAGGATGTGTTGGGGGAGGGGGTGATAGGGCTAAAGCACAGCCCGAAATTTTCGAAAGTTATATGAAAAAAGTGCTGATTTTTTTTTCTTTCTTTTTGAGAAAAATTTGTAATTTTTTCAAACATACAGTGGATTAGCCATTCTTATTAATCTCATTTTAATCCACATTGCCATGAATAAAGAGAAAGGAAGGTGTGATGGGATTACAGCCCTTCTCTTTTTGAAAATTAAATGAAAAAAAAAATTCCTTACTTTTTTAGATAATTTTAAGATTGACATTTTTTTCTTCTGTTTTTCAGCGAAATAGCCATTCCCGTTAACCCCATATTAGTCCACATTGACATACAGCATACCCAAAGATGGGAAGGGGGGTGATGAAATTAGAGTCGAGTCCCTTTACCTTGAAATAGTCGATAATAAAATTAAAATTTGTGCAGATTTTTTTTCTTTTGTTTGAGACAAATTTCTATTTTTTTTTTTTTTCCCATATCATTCAACGGATTAGCCGTACCTAGAGGTCTGCACGGGCCGGGGTTGGCCCGTACCCAGCCCGGCGGAATCCTTTCGAATTTTATAACGAACGGGCAGATGTAGAATAGTTTTTTCAACAGATCAGGCCGGGCCGACAAACAACTTAAACGGGCCGGGCCGGGCTGGCAAAGAAAATGAACGGGCCAGACGGGCCGGGGCGATAGTTTTCGGGCCTGACGGCCCGTTTTGAAGTTTTAAGCAGAGACGATAAAACATGAGCTATTTTCAACGAAAATGGTTTTAACGAGAATAAGTATAAATGTGCGTTATGAGCCATACTAGTTTGACAGCATCAATATAAAAATGTACAGTGTAGAGATCGGCATCGGAGAGTTACATTGTGCATAACCCGTTTTAATATTTTTTTAGCTGACTCATGCCGGGTCGAGATCAAGTGTGCATTATTTTTCTACATTTAGACTGGCCGGACTGGAACTAGACTTAAATGTTCTCAAGATCTGTAGGGCAGAAAACATGATTTATAAAATTATTAATAGCAATAAAGAACTTATGTTAGCTTAATCTTTGGATACATACTTCTGGATGGTTTTTAAATTAATTTCTCAATAATGCGAAAGTTTGATACATTTTCTGATTAATTTTAAATTGTATATGTATAAAAGTGATAAGCCTAACTATTAAAGGGATTTGGAATCGAAAAACGTTTTTTTTATTTTTGATAAATAAAATACTTGTATAACTTTGTTGAGATATAATAGTTTCTCAAATGATTGCAGGCTTTTCTCCCTTCCCATGCTAACGCTTCCGGAAATTCTATTCAAAACGCTAATTATGACAATATTTTATTTGCTTGCAGTATTTTTAAATTGCTTGTATCAAATAATGGATAACGCCATTCGATTATATAGTTTCTGAATAAAGATACCTGTTAATCTTATGCGTTTCTGAGGGAAAAAAATAATTAATTTAGAAATGTATCAGAAAGGAGCTTCTTTGAATTTAAGAATGAATTTGGATTTGAAATCTTTAATAAAATGATATAAAAATATACTTATAAATCTTCTTTTATTAAACGGCTTCAAAAGTAACGATGTTTTTAGCTTTATTTTTTCTTCTTTTATTCTAAGCCATATTAAATTTTTAATGAATCTTTATTCGAATGTTGAAAGCCTAAGAATCTAAGTAATCATTAATGTTGTTAATGTGTATTTCCTGTAAAATATACTGTAAAATCATTCCATAGATATGTATGCAGTATTCTTTAAAGAAATCTTAAATATATGATAAAAATCTGAGTTTTTTAGAAATTGTAGAAATTGTAACGGGCCAAAACGGGCCGGGCCGAACTATTGAATTTTACAACGGGCCTGGAAATTCCGGCCCGTGCAGACCTCGAGCCGTCCCTTATTTTTAGTACCATATTAGTGCTCAATGACACCACATTATACTGAAAGAAATGAAAGGGGTTGTTGGGATTACAATCCAATACCACAAAAGTCATTTTTTTTTAAGCAAATCTATATTTAAAACCGATTATCAAATACGATAGTCTATTTCAAAACCGAATCTATATTCAAATATTATCCTCTACCACTCAAAAGACTAGATGCTCTTTTCTCTTTAGTTCCATGTTAAAGCCCAATGACACTACAGTCTACCCAAAGAAATGAAAGGGATTAATGGGCTTACAGCTCAGGAATTTTTTTGACGGAATATATGTTTTTTCGCGATATTTTGTCGAAATTCGCGTTTTTCGGCAGCTTTTTCATGAAATTCACCTTTTTTTTAAATTCTTTTTTGAAATTATTTTTTCTGTGGAACTCTGGAGGAATATCTGTATTGTTTAGAGATATTTTGTCGAAATTAGCATTTTTGCCCCCGCGGCTTTGTGAAAATGTTTGCTTTTTTCCATAGTATTTATACGAAACTTGTTTTTTCCGGGCTCTTTTCGCAATCCTTTGTCGAATTTCACGATTTTTTCCGCAGCACTTTGATGAAATTAGCTTTTGTCTGCGGCCCTTTGACGAATTCGCATTTTTTAAAATGCTTTGACGAAATTCGCGATTCTTTTACACGATACTTTGTCAAAATTTGCAATTTTATCCTCGGCTTTTTGACGAAATTTGCGGGTTTTTTTCGCAATCCTTTAACAAAATTTGCGTTTTTTTTCGTCACCCTTTCTCGAAATTCGTGTTTTTCAGCCGTCATTAGACGAAATTTGAATTTTCTTCGCGATTAGTTGTCGAAATTTGACATTTTCTCTGCAATCCTTTGTCAAAATGCGCGATTTTTTTCGCAACCCTTTACGAAATTAGCTTTTTTCCAGTGGTTCATCGACGAAATTCGCATTTTTTACAATTCTTCAAAGAAATTAGTTTTTTTTTTCTTGGCCCTTTGACGGAACACGTGTCTTTTTATGATTTTTTGTTGAAATTCGCGTTTTTTTTTGGGGGGGGGGGGGTGATCTTTTGTCGAAATCTGCAAATTTTCCGCAGCCATTTGAGGAAATTCGCGGTTTTTTGAGACCCTTTGACGAAATTTGCGTTTTCCCACGATCCTTTGTCGAAATTAGCATTTTCCCCTCGACTTTTTGATGAAATTATTTTTTTTGTCACGATCTTTTATCAAATTTCACGTTTTTCAGCAGTCATTAGAAGAAAATCATGTTCATTTAAAGAAATGTGCTTTTTCTCTAATTGACGAAATTTGACTTCCCACGATCCTTTGACGAGATTCTTGTGTTTTTACGGCCCTTTGACAAAATTCTGATTTTATCTGCGGTCTTTTAACAAAATCCGACTACTTGCATATTCCTTTTAACCAAATCAGATTTTTTTTTCCTGCGAATGATTGACGAATTTGATATTTTTCGACAACCATTTGTCGAAAATCGCGATACATTTTTTCAAAGTCCAAACTTCAAACTGATGACGATTGTTTTAAATTTTCGGAAAATTACGGACAAATTTAGCCTTTCCCCTTGTGGCTGGGGCCTTTTTGTCTGAAAGATTGAATTGCTCACTTGGTCTTGTCTCGTTGGTCTCCCACACCCCATATTCAAGATTCAGACATAAAATTGGTAATTAAACTGATAAAATTTTCAAAATTGTTGGCCAAATTTTACGGTTATTGAGTCGATTTTTTTTTTTTTTTTTTTAATGTATAAAACATGATATTATCGGAATATTCTCTATCAGGAGCACCAATAAAGATTTCTATACGGTAATTCCAAGTTCTTTAGAGTAGAAAGTATTTCTCTCTAGTTCACATGTATAGGTGTAACATTTGTTGATAAGAACTGAATTCGGCAGGTTACGATTGGGTTTTTTTTATTACCTCAAATTATCTGCGACAGATATGAATGCCTAATGACAAGGCGTAATATAAACGAAAGTATAAATCCTAAACAAATGTAAAAAATATAAATTTTTTTGCGGCCCCCAAATTTTGGTGGCCTGGGCAAATGTCCGGCTCGACCCCCCCCCTAAGCACGGCCCTGATGGTGAAGTACCTACTGAAGAGAAATGCATTTCTTTGGAGGTAGCATTTCAACCATTAGAAGTGTGCTATATATATATTTTAACTTTTAAAAGTTAACATTGAATTTTATATACTTTTAATTCCATTTCATAAAGCTTGCTTTGAGTTTCATAGAATAACACAGCATATCAACTCCCTCTGACGTAATTATAGTGAGGCATTTGGATAACATAGCTCTTCTGTGAATTGAACAAAGAAAAAACAGACAAATTTAATGCAATAGTAAAAAGAAAAAAATTATTTACTTCAAATTATAAATGCAAAAATGTGAAAATATATTGAAAATAAACATATTTATGTCAAGTAGGTACATTTATGACTTTTTAATAAAAGTATGTCCCTCTGTCTTATTTGGATTATTCTAATATCTAGATTATTGCAGTCCAGATTAGTTCAGTTATAGAGGAGTCTACTGTATGTTAAATAAATAAATATACCTATTTTTTATTTTATCTGGATCTGGATGTAGAGTACACCAGGCTGACAACAACTACACATTAGGTGTAGAAATTATATATTTATCTGCTTCTACTACACACTATGCATTGCTTACTAGAAAGTATGCTTTTTTCAAATTTCTTTTAAACCAAACATTAAGCATGTAAATGAAATGTTACTCATGACATTTAAAAAATTTATATTTTTTATTCCTTTTCTCAGATTCTCTTCATAATAAGAAAGAAAGAAAAAAAAAATTCTTCCAACATAAAGTGAGGACAGACAAAGAATATCTCATGGCTTCTTTATGCTACAAACACTAGCCATGGAAAGGCTTGAATATCAGATAAATTATTTCTTGTTATAATTTCTCATGAATAACAAACTGTTGTTAAAAGAATTTTTAGTTTGGTTGTTCTTTTTTTTTCACCTTTCTTAAATTAATGAATTAATAAAATTTTCACTTTGAGCCCGATTTCATGTTCAAGGGCTCAGGCTGAACTCATCTCATCTCTACTCCTCTTAAGCTGTCTGAAATTAAAATTCAAAATCTTAGAAATTTTCAGAAAACCACAAGATTGTTTAATACAAATTTTGAGATTTTTATATATTTTTTTAGTTTTATTTAGAATAATTTTATTAAACTTAAGGTATTTTTATCAAACTGTCTTTTCTTTCTTTCAGCTGTCTGTAATATTTTACTGTTAAACTACAGTTTGTAAACATTTTGTATTTTTCTGCAAAAAAAAAAAAAAAAAAAAAAAGTTATCAAACAGTATATTTCTGCTCACCCTAAGTATATGTCTGAAAAATTGAAAGTTGCCTTAAAATTGTTTTTTTTTTTTTTTTTTTTTTTTTTAATTGTATTGCTAAAATTGTTTCTCTTGTTTGTATTTCAGAACATTCACTCTTGGGATTATGGCCTTTCAAAACTATTAGTTAAAGTATCTGAATTAAGGCCTCTTGTTATTCTGATCGATGGAATTGATCAGCTCGCAGACTATAGCAAGAAGGACTTAGAATGGCTCCCTCGAGAATTACCCCCGAATGTTAGGTTACTTGTTTCAGTACGAGATGATTCTGCAGACTTCTCCAAGATAAAGGTAAAGATTTTAGTGTCATGAGTACTTTGCTTTGACCCCTTACTTTACAGTATAAATTTAGAAGTTAAGTTTTCAATCCATTGTTTATTTTAAAAATATAATAGGAATATTAATCTTAAAGTTTTTAGGTTGAATTCTTTAAAAAATTGACATATTGTAATAATTTTGTTTATATATATGAAAAGATAAATGGACTGACCGCTTTTTAAAACACAAATTTAAAATCCCAAATTTAACTTTAATTCTGATGCTTAAGGATTTTTGCCCCTGGTAGCTCTTTTTTTCTAGCATTTTTCAGGGATTTTTGCTGGCATTTGTTATTAGGGCTAGGTATATCAGAGAGCCCGGAAATTCTATGAGTCTTGATCACATGTCATTCAACATAGTAATATAAAAATCGTAAATAAGTGACAAATGTGCCTTGCACGACTAAATGCACAAAAATACTCACACGCTTAATGCAGGATTAATGACATTTTTATCTTGTTATATTCCTGATTTCTTTCTCATTTATCAATATTTTATAAATTTTATTGTGCTTCAAAATAGATATTGTATGGGGCTTTATATACTGTGTGAAATATTTTGAGTAAAAATATTCAATGCATATTTAATCAAAATTTCTAACTTGTTTAACTTTTAATTTCAACTTCTATAAAATGAAAATTTCCTCTTGTTGGGACTAGCAAGCACTCGGCCAGAAATATTGCCCCTTTTATATACTGGGAAGCAGTTTTTTCAAGGCTTTTTGCCTCTATTCCTTATTAGCCAAACATACATTACTCAACTTAACATTTTAAAGAATATTTTAGACTATCCAGCTGGACCAAGTTTCAAAAGAGTTCTGTATTAAAAAAAAATAATAATAATTCAGGCCCTAAGAACTGAAGAGTGTTTTCTTTTGAATCCCTATTTGATAACAAACATTTCTCTAATTGGCATGAACTCCAGTACCTTACATGTATATACAATAGAAGATATTTTTAATACAAACCGGGAAAAAAATAATTGTGCATTATATAGATCTTTTCATATATCATTAAAACTTAACTTGTAAACATGACCAAATAGGTCTGAAACATATTAATATATAGTAAAAGATCTTTATATTGCATACTTCCACAACAAAAATTATGCAGTTTATAAATTTTTGCATAATATAGATCATTTCATATATTGTGATATTACCTTCTAAACATGATAAAAAAATACACCTGGACAAAATCATTGTACTACTTATTTCAATTTTTTTTTATTATTATTTATTTAATGATAGCAATTTTTTCATAAAAAAATAAAAAAAAATCGGAATTATGTACATGAAGATGATGTAATGTTTCAAATTTAATCCTCTAGAGGGTAAAATATGGATTGTAGGGTTTTTTAAGTATAAAATTCTTTGTTTACATTTCAGAAGCTGTAGAGAATTGCATTAAATAGAATTTCATGATAAAGATTTTCTACTGTACAATGCAAATCTTGTCATCAGAATGTCTGAAATGTTGAACCAATTTAACCCTTGTTGCCACAATTAATTAATCAACCTTTTTGCATTTTGAATGTAGCTGTTACAGTTAGTTTACAGGGACACACAAAAGCAAAAAAATCTAAATGGGACAGTCAGTTTACCTACCAGTATCTTGAGTTATTTTAGTAATCCATCTATTACCTGTCTTCTTAAAAACAAAAAAATCATGGTCCTGGCAGAAAGAACGCACTACATTTATATGTGCTAAAATGGAAACATGCATAAAACTTAATCTTTCTTTAATCACTTCAGATTCTGTCTTAGTACATTTTATTGCATGAAATAAACACAATTTAATATGGTAAAGTCTGAAAGTGGAATCACTGTAAACCAAAACAGAATTCTATTTTGAGAATTTTCCAGCTGTTCAGTTGATAATTGTATAAGTATTGTAATTGTATTTTATTGAGACTAAGAAACTTTTGCATTTAGCACAGGATTCCATTATAAACAGGTTCCATTTTCACACATTTGAAAAATGTGCAATTTGCAAAGGCGGGATTGCTGTAAATTGGAAAAATATCTGTTTTAGATAGTTTTCCATCTTAGCAGATAAATTTATGTAGTATTCCTTTTGATTGAGCCATATAGTTTCACTTGAGACTAATAATAGTTCAATAAAACTAAACTCTGTGACTATAAAATCCATGAATTGTCTATACTGATTGTTCTGATCCCAGTTTTTTTTACCCCAATCTTTCTTGTGGTATACAACATGCATCCAGGCTAAGTGGTTAGCCCAACATAAGATCCTCTGTGTAGTTCCCATGCATGCTCTGTACTCATTTTTATCAACCCCGAAAGGATGAAAGGGCTGAGTGAACCTTTCAAAGTCGGGGTCCAACTCATGACTCACAGTACAGATGATCTGCTCACTAAGCCATTGGGCTTCTAATAATAGCATAGCAACTCTAATCAATTACATTCTAGTTTTTAATGCATCATATCACTTCAAGCTGCTTCTTCTTTTTTCTTTTATCCATATATTAATTTACAAAATATTTATTTTTTCTCAATTGTAACTCTGAAATTTTTCAAATACAAATTACAAATTTAATTTAAAAAAAAAAATTACCATAACTTTCTGAAAAACAAATTTTATTTTGAATTCACAGGGCTCAATGCTTTTGCAAATCTAATCTCAACCATTATTAGATAAGAAGTAATATTTTAATTTTAATAGATTTGTATTAGCAACGAATTTGAATCATATCTAAATTTTAGTGTTTGAAAATAATCAGTATGTGTAGTATAATTTAAAAAGATGCAAAAGAAAGTAACTTGATTAACACGCATTTATATGTTAGAGTATTTAACATTTTCCTACTAGTTGAAGTTATTAAATTTATGTTGAAGTAATATAACAAGTTGTTAAAGTTATATAAAAGATTTTTGTTCTGCACTAAGAAAAAAAGTATTTTTATTAATTAAGGTACTTAATTTAGAATTGATGGATCTAAGAACTTTCTTCTATTTAAAATTCAAGGTAGAAAAATATTGTCTACGAATTACAGACATAATTCACCATCAGTTTTACTTGAATAATGTTGCAAGAGGGGGCACCCTAACTAAATGGGGGCTCCCTAACACTTATCTTTGCCCAGGGTCCCATTTTAAAAAATAAAGTTTTGCAGTTCATTTCTTCGACAGAGACAAATTCAATTCAGCTATATAGTTGAAAAATGTTATTTAGATTCTAGTTTTTGTTCTGTCAGAAATGTCGTTTGCAGTTTTTCAGCTTAGTTCTGACACAAAGTAACATTTATAATTTCTACAAATTGGTTTTCTTTCTTTTTCAAATAAGTTGTATACTCTATTATTAAATTAAAATTTTGATTATTAGATATATTGAGTATAGATAAAATTTGTTGAAATATTTTGATAAAAATAAATTTTTATATTTCTAGATTTTTTTATTTTATTTAATAAAAAAAATGTTTAATTCTTTAATGCTGTAACATGTTGAATTTTACTTTGAACTAAGCTTGAAAAGCATTCATCTTTCAATGCATAATGTATATGATCAATTACATTCTAGTTTTTAATGCATCATATCACTTCAAGCTGCTGCTTCTTTTTTTCCATAAATGCTCTTTTGTATGCTTTTGTACATATTCTTATTTAATCTTCTATTAGAACTTCTAAGAGGTTTGAACCATTTTTAATCAAGAAAAAAATATTTATTTTGTTTATTTTTTCAGTTTAAATTTAGAGTTTTTCTCAAAATTCTAGTTAAAATCTGCTTTTGAGTTATGTGTTTTTAAAATAAATTTAAAATGTTAAAATAATTTATTCCTTAAAATTTTCTTTAATGTCTCTTGTTCTATATTTTTAGGAATTAATTGAAGATTCCAGTTGTTTCTTATCCCTCAGTAATCCATCGCCAGAAGAAGCAAAGTTATCTGTAGAAAAATTGCTGGGTATTCGCAAAAAGAAACTTAGCGACACTCAGAAAGATATGATCAATACGTACCTGAATGAAAATTCCAATTCTCGTTTCTCTTCGCTCTTGGGTGTAATGTATGTCCAGTGGGCTGAATTATTGGACGCAAAAATGGAAAATGGCATAGAAGGACTCATCTTTCAATATTTATCCAATGTTGAATGTCATATAGGTATTACATTGTTGACTTTTGTTTTAGGTATTTTAGTCACAGCCAAGCATGGTATTTGTGAAAGTGAAATGCTAGATTTACTGTCTTGTGAAGATAGTATATTAAATATAATATTTTTTAATGAAGAGACAAAAGTTTTCCGTTTTCCAGCCGTAATGTGGGCATTGACAAAAAAATTATTAGACCCTTTCCTCAGTACTCAAGTTCTTGGAGGTAGAACTTTAACAATGTTTTCTTGTGAAGCTTACAGGACAGTTGTTAAAAAATATCTCCAAAACAAAGGCTGTTCAATGAAAGCTTATGCGCAAGTACTTGTTGATTACTTTTTCGGGAAATGGGCAGAAGGGCAAAAGAAGCCCGTCTCATCCAGCTCTTCTGTCTCGAAGGACAGGTTTGTTCTAGACCAGCCTTTGGCATATGGTCCAAACCCAAATCGTAGAAAACTAGAGGAACTGCCGTATCAAGTTTTACAAATAAATGATTCTATCCGAGACAACTTTTTATTGGATGCTACGTGGCTTTTGTATAAATTTTGTGGTTCGGACCCTTACCAAATGTTAGAAGACCTTTCAATGTACCAAAGGACTTTGTCTGAAAGTGATAAACAACTAGAAGTGTTAGAAAATCTAGTACAATTATCCAGTTATGCACTGCGTAGCGATGGATCTCAGTTCTTTTCACAGATGTATGGCAGGATGAAAAACTCTTTCTCAAACTCTGATGTTTCTAATCAATATCCTGCTATTAAAAGCATTTATGACACTTCTTGCAAACCACCATTATCTTGTTTGTTACCGCTTGGCACATGCTTGAAAGAACCTTCCATGTTAGAAGTAACAGCCAATTGCAATGGTGACTTGAACTCATCACCAGAATCTCCTAGTTCAAAAGGCTTTCCATTTACTGGTTTGTATACTATTAAGGACGACAAAGCACATGCTGTTTCAATATCTAGTGACACTAATGAAATAGTTGTTTGGAATATTTATGAACAGTGTGCTGTGCGCCGTTTCACCAACATTAACCAGCCTAAAGATATCAAAATGGTAGATAGTCATCGTGCTTTAGTACTGTGTAATCGTGAATTAAAAGTGTATCATTTAGACCAAGGAACATTATTAGTTAAATTAAAAGGAGTGATGAATCAAAAGATGCCTTATTATGGCTTGCATAATGAGGATAATGCTGTTTCACTCTCTAGGAATAGAATGTATGTGAACATGACCAATCTTAGTACTGGAGATTTAGAAACAACTTTTAAAGTGGGAGAGGACAGGTATAATGCATGCATTTTTTTTTCTACATTTGTAGCATGCAGTTCTTGTTTTTAATGTGCTTTTTAGTTATTTCAATACTTTAGGAATTTCTGGTACTATGTTTTCTGGTTAGAAGGAAGAACAGGGATTGCAGGCAGAAAGCCATAATCCCTGCCTGGATTTTGAAATTTCATTAATTATATTGTCATTTTCTCTAATGATTTTTTTTAAGTGAAATTTATTGAATCAAGTGTTTTAAAAATTAAAACATTTAACATTGCTTGCAAATCCAAACTGGCTACGTTCTGATACTTTTCTAAATTCCTTTTTGTTTGTAAGTGCCTGTGATTGGCAAATGCTCTTATTCAGAAATATGTAATTGGGTAGTTTTTTCCATTTTTTGATAAAGGCAGGGACTCTTTTAGAAAATTCTGTGAAAGTTGGCACTTTGAACTGAATTTCAAAATGTGATTGCCCAATAAAAGTCATTATGAGACAGCAGTTGCTTGTAACTCAAGGTGTAATTTATTTGTTCTATTTGCCAGAAAATTAAAATGTTCAGATATTCCTTGGTGTAAAAAAATAAAAATCTGTTTGAATTCTCTTTTTTGATAAACACTGTTGTATTTTTTATTAGTTCTTATTTATTTCAACTATGTATTTTTTACATTAGTAGGCCTAAAAACTCTCTTAGAGGTTTTGGATACAAAATTTTTAGAAGGGGACCACCAAATATGGTGTGCACAGATTTTGATGATTTCAGAGTATTTTTCATACCGCTAATTATTCTGATGAAAGGGTTACTTCAAATGGGCCATAGTTTTTGAGAAATTGGGAGCTAAAATTTAGTGTATATTTCAAATACCTATTAGTATAAATTTCGGCTTGTAGCTTCGTTGCGCAGGGGAAGCATGCAAACTTCCTGTCTGCCACATAGCGGGTTCGACACCAGGTTGGGCTTTTTTTCTTTTTTATTTACTTTTATATTTTTTACACATTACATTTTTTAAGCAGTATTGGGAATTCTACAGTTTGGAGCTCTTTGATATTTTTTTAAGAGGACAGTTTACTTTTTCAGCATTTTTTAATCTTTTTTTTCTTTTAAAATATGGTTTAAATGGTGAGAGAATTACATTTTTCAGGGTTCAACTAAAATAACATTTTGAAAAGAAAAATAAATAATAATAAAATGCATATTTAATTATAATTTAAAAAATATATAAGAAAATTTTAATATTTTAAAATACCTACAATTTTAAGCATTAATATTTTTGCCCAATTACTTTTTTTAGGTTTTCAAATGTGTATTTCACAAAACTGTGCATAGATTTTTAGATAATCTAATATTACATTTAATATATTTTTTTAACTTATATATAAAATAAATAAAATAAAATCTAACACATCTTCATATATATCTTTATTTAATAAAATAATTATAATTACTTGAAGAATAATTCCATACGCATATTTAAAACATTTAAAATAAAAACACATACAAAACATTTTAAATCTTTATATCAATGCAAATAAAGGCTTAACAATTTTAAAACATTGAAGTGAAGAAAATATGAAGGTAAAACTTTGAAGAATAATCCTTTACTTTAGCATGCTGTCACCACCGATATAATTACGTGATATCGGACATGCATGAGAAGTATATAATGAAGAAGATTAACTCTTTCAATTAAACTTAATGAACAATTTATTTACACAATATTTTCAAATAGTAAATCAATATTTACAGTTATGAACTTGGATATAAATGATCTGGTTCAACATTAAATTAAATACAAAACACCCGTTCTGTGCACTTTTAAGCTACTCTATACTTCTCTTAAGCATGTAAATTAACTCAGACATCACTCTTAATCTCTCCACACACTCAGGCTCAGTCTTCTTAGAGCCTCGCTCAATGCATGCTGTCCTCTCAGCCAGAGCTTTTTTCTGAACCACCTCACTCTTCTCACGCTTGGTCAAGACTGAAATATCAGCTCTCATCCTCCAATCAGCCATCAGCAAACAGGATTCATTTCTCTTCCCCCACGGATTCTTCCTCTAAAAGGAAAGTCACTCTTTCAAATCATATCTTTCTCTTCAACCCTGTTCGCCTGCCTTATCTTAACTTTGATTGACATGCAAAAGGTACCTATTGTATGTTACATTCTTTCAATCAGAACTATGTCCCCTTGCTACTCGGATTAAGACTCCAGATAAAGAAGGAATGCGATTTTAGGGCTTACAGTACACAGAATACATTAGCAAATAAAAGAATAGTATCACATAAGAATAGTTTTAGATAATAATCACTTATCCAAACCTGACATAATCTAATTTTTGTTCATTTTGAGGTAAATTAAACTTTTAAGGGTGCTAGTTCTTTCATTAATACAATCTTTAGCTAGCATTCAATCTGTCACAATCCATAGTCTTTCAATTTTTATATTGAAATTTTTTCTATATATACCAATATTTCAAATCTTGCATCAAATTTTGTTCAAATCTTTGTTCAGTTCTCTTGTTCAAATCTTTTAAAGAAGATAAACGAAATCAATAAAATGAAATTTTCATTTATTCTGATATTACTGAGAAAAGGAAAGTAGATGTTAATATGTAAAAATATATTTTTATGTATCATAAATTTTATTTCATTAACAGACGATTTTTTCAATCGTTAAATTTCTATGAATTATGTAAAGTTTTTTTTTTTTTTTTTTTTTTTTTAATTTGTTTTAATAAAAAAAATATTTTAAAGTGCAATCTGTCATTTCTTATTCTTGCAAATGATAAATGATGTTAAGGTTGAACTTTAGAGAAAAATGCATTTACAGAGCATTAAAAATTTGATTACTGGTAAAAATTTATATTTTAGCATTACTGCAGTAATATTTTATTACTCTTTCGAAGATATAAATTTTTGGAATTTTCTAATCCTAAATATGTTTGAGAAATTACACCTGAAAATTATTTTGTGAAAGTTATACTAAAGATAAATTTTCATTTAAAATTCCATTGAAAAAGGTAATGGAAAAAAGAAAAATCTTTATTGCAGAATTATGCTTAAAATGAAAAATGTAAATAATAATTAATAAAAAAACTTCTAGGCATTAATTAATCTCGCAAATTTGTCAGTAGAAATATTAATTTAAAAACTGCAGATAAAAATAAATTTTCATAAAAAAAATTAAAAAATGTAAATGTAATTTATTAAGAAAAGATAAAAAAGTTCAAAGCTGTTGAATTCCCTATTCCTGGCAGGGCCGTGCTTAAGGGGGGGCGAGCCGGACATTTGCCCAGGGCCGCCAAAATTTGGGGCCGCAAAAAAGTTGATGTTGTTTTTACATTTCACCAGTTTTTATGAAGAATCTAGTTGGCTTGTCAGGCGCAACCCGAGCCCGTGATGAATGACCTTTAAATTGACCTCAAACTTGTAGAATTTTATGTCGTAAGACTCCATTCTATCTAAATTTATATTTTTAAGTGAAAAAAATATTGAATAAGTGTCTGCTATTTTGCATTTTATTTTCTGCTTAATTTGATTGTTAGAGTCCTTGCATACCGAAAGTGAGTGAAACCGCGACAAAACACTCAGATTTTTACCGATTTTTGTCAAAACATCCCATATTTCATTTTGTGAAAAATGCATATCTAACGTTTTATTTTGTTAAACTGGGACTTTAGTTACTTTTAACGCAGGAAATATCGTTTCTGTTAGGCGCAAAGCGAAAGAGAAAAGAATTATCGTAAAATTCATACACTTTACAACTAGTTGCACTATTGATTAGGAGATTTCATCGGTAAGAGTATACTTTTGGTTTCTTGGAAACTCTAAAAGCTATAGAAGGGCGAAACATTCAATTTTTTAAGATTTCGCAAAATTTTCACTAATTTAATTTTGTAAAAAAGATTTCTACTGTCAGAAGTTTTCAAAATTTTTATAGGTGATTAAATCTGGTCTATTGGGATGCTCTAAAAAGATTGTATTAAAACACGGACGCTTAGTTTCTTTTAGTGAAGAAAATATATCGTTTCTGTGATTACTGGTACATTAGAAAAAGTTAAAATTCTGGCTTTTTAAAACCAATTACATTATCGATTAGAAGAAGGTTTTAGCTTTTAAGCACATATTTTTGGTTTGTCGATACCTGTAAAACTGCATCCTGGTAAGGTATTGCAATAAGAGTAAAAAATGTTTTTCACTAAAACAACCTTTTTTTGAATTTTTTTTGTTTTTTTTAAGAGTGCTATATATTTCCAAGATTGTTGTGGATTTTTTTTAATTGATTGCAGCATTTGAGACTTAAGAATACGATCTTTCAGAATGTGTCTTGCGTTTTAAAGTTAACTAAACGGTTTGGACGATGTAAATTAATACATAATTACAAAATTCCTCGGAAATTTTCTTTTTCTGTTCTTTATTTTCAACCAATGCATAAATGTACCTTTAGATCATGCGCCGCAGCTTTTCATTTCTCGCAACGACCGAGATAAGTTTTAAGTGAAAGTGAGTTTGGTCTTTAATTAACAAATCTAATGAATAAGAATTATAAGAATTTTATAATTTTATAAGAATTTTTAAATTCTGAGTTCAAAATTTCCAGGTGTGTCATGAGACACTTTGGGCTAGCATTACCAAATATTTCATCCTCATATACATGCCTATTTCTGCTAGCCATCGAACGCAGACTGACATCATACACACACGTAGACAGAGTTAACTTTGTTTTATTCGTTTTTACTCCGATTAATTGATTGAAGCAGAAATTTTAGATGAAAATCAAAGTTGGTATGGTATTGAATTAAAATTATTAGAATATTAAAATAAGTAACTATTTTTTTTAATATTAAAATGTACGAATGAGATAGAAGAAAGTTTTGGGATTGGCACATCCAACTAGTTACGAAATGTTTTTAGAGACCATTTTTATCTTATAAGTAACTACCATGCTAAATTTCATGTTTCTAGGCCCTTCGGTAACACACAAATCGCATGTTTAGAGTGTTTTTTTGCTTCTGCATCCCTTTTGGGGTAGCGACATCAACGTAAGATATAGCCTTTATTAAAGCAAGGACTGTTACCGTCATTTTGACATCATTAGTTTTTTAATCGGTTCGTTACTTCCCGAGATTGCTTAAAAAACTCAATTTAGAAACTTTTTATATCGCATTTCGCGCATTTTTACCTTTTTAAAATTTCATATTTTTTAGAAACTGTTCTTCGAAATCATTTATATTTTATAAGTAATTAACATCCCAAAAATTATGTTTTTAGGTCCGTCAGTAACGCAGTCACATTAAAAAAATTTTCTTTTTGCTCCGGCACCCCCTTTCGGGCAGTGACACCTTCATAAGACATAGCCTTTGTTGGAGCAAGGACTATCAGCATCATTTTGATATTATTAGTTTTTTAATCGGTCCGTACTTCCGAGATGGATTAAAAATTGCAATTTAGAACACTTTTTGAGCATTGTCATCGCTTTTAAATTTCGTATTTTTGGAAAACGCTCTTTGAGATTAATTATATCTTATAAATAGCTAACAAGCCAAACTTTATGTTTCTAGGTCCTTCAGTAATACAAAAGTTGTATCTTTAAAGTGCTATTACACGTGTGCTGCTGCAGGCGTCTCCATGTTATCCTATGGGACCAGGGAGACGCTTGCAGAGCGTGTGTCGGAGCGTCTTTTACGCCTGGAACGAAGCGAGTCGCCAGCAAGAGCCAATCAAATGCTTGGAAATCCAAATGACGGTAAAAACTCTTCTCGAACAGCCAATGAAATATATAGAAAACGAAAAAGCGCAGGCGATTTTTGTCGCTTGCAATTTTTACGTGTAATAGCACTTTTAGAAAGGTTTTTGCCTCCTATGGGGTAATGACGCCAACATAAAATATAGTCAATGTTGGTACCAAGGCCTGTCACCATTATCTTGACATCATTATTTTTTTAATCGGTTCATTATTTCCCAAGATTTTTTAAAAATCGCTATTTTGAACGTTTTTAGAATGCCTTTCAGTACATTTTTAGAACGTTTTTTGCGCCTTTACTCCCGAAGTTAGTGGCATCGACATAAGATATAGCCTATGTTTAACAGGGAAGAACACCATCATTTTGGTACCATTACTTTTGAAATCGGTTAGGTAGTTCCAGAGATTAGTCCCTACATATAAACAAACTTTACCTCTTTATAATACAGGTGTAGATTACGTGCGATTTATGATACTAAAACCTATAAATTAAACTGAACTGTTATTTATCATGAAAAGCCAAAAAATGGTAAACTAAAAGGATTTTAAATACTGATGTGCATGGGAAATTTGATTCTTTTGATAATAAATTTTATACCTTTTTTTCAATTTTTAGTGTTAAAAAGTTCATACTAATTTCACTCTTGTGCAGTTTATAACATTTTATATCCGTTTAAAAATTTCGGAAAAAAAGGGCCGCCAAAATATATTTCGCCCAGGGCCGCCAAAGTCCTAAGCACGGCCCTGATTCCTGGTAAGAAATACCTATTTTGCTTAAAATATGTAACAAGTAAAAAATATAAAAAATTGTAAAAAAGAAAAAGTGCCCAAGCTGGAATCAAATTCGCTACCTGCCAGTCATAAAGCTCATACACTTCCCCTGCGCCCAGTGTTCTCATTGCCGCTCACCATTGCGCCAAATTGCGACTAAATTCTTCATTTGGCGAGTAAACAAGTGATTAGATTCGCCAAATTGCTAGTGCTCAATTTTAGCTTTTTCTTTTTTTTCATTTTCATTTTTCATATATATGCATATTTTTAATATATTTGTCTCAGATAGTTGAAATTAGATTAATACCAGTCGTTGTCGCAGTTGTAAAAATTTAGGTTATTTTAGAACCTATTGAAAAAAAAGAGTAAATTAAAGGATTAAAAATATTTTTTTTCATGCTACACAGTGAATCTATTTGGCTAATATTTTTTTCATTTGGCGAATGTTTTTTATTTTTAACTAGCCAAATTACCAACGTTGGTCAAATGTCAGCGAGAACACTGCCTGCACCACAAAGTTAAAAGCAGTGTTGAATTAGACACTTTTCTTCGTGTGGGACTTCAATGGCTCTGAGCACTTTTTGACCATTGAAAATACAAAAGATCACATTTTCCAGCGGGGGACATTTCATTGCTCTGGGGGGGGGGGTCTCCTCCGGGTCACCCACTGAATTCAACACAGGTTACAAGCAGTAGTAGCCATACTAATGGATATTTAAAATATAGACTGAACTTTGACCTCCAATTTCTCAAAAACTAAGGCCCACTTGAGGAAATCCTTACATCAGAATATTAGTGGTTTGACCCTTACAACATACTTTGAAATCATTAAAATCTGTGCGCACAATGTTTGGTGGTCCTCTTGTTAGTTTAGCTAATGTCCAGTTTTTCTTCCCTAAATTTCGTTCTGCCTGCTTTCTGGTCTGGTATACTTATCAGTAATATCACTGAGTTTTTTAAATCCTAAATTTGTGCAACTTGTACACTTAAAAAAAGGGAAGAGTTTTACAAAAGTTGTTTTTTTTTTTTTTTTTTTTCAGAAATAAAACATATTCTATGTATTTTGTAGAAAACTAGCTAAAGTACCCGACATTGCCTGGAATTTTAAGAATGTTTGTTTTGAAAAATCTATTTCAGAATTTAATATAAACATAAATCAGACAGTTAAAAAAAAACTGTTGAAGTGTTGTACACATGAATCAAATGAAAACTCAATATAAAAATGCATGAATTTATGTAACAGATGCAAAAGAATACAGCTATAAATCAGAGTTGGTTTTCTTCCACAGTGGGAAAAAAACACTGAAAAAACCAGCTGGAAGAAATGGAAGAAACTGTTTTTCTTTAAGAATTTACAATGTACTTTCAATTTTGTAAGATATAATAAATATCTTCTTCCTATAATCTTATATAAATTAATTCCATCAGACCAAAACAAATTTAATTAAGTATATATGCTAAATTAATAATTACATCAGTTTTTTAGCCGAGATCATACACAACTCCTGTCTAAAAATCTTCAACCATTGGCTAAATGAAAAGAAATTTTAACCAAAATATACCAAAACCAATTAAATGTTATCCAATTTAACCAACATATTTTTTAATTCTTTAAGTTTCTGAAATTAGCAGTAAGTTCTAAGATGTAGAGATCCTTTACCATTGGTAGAATGAAACCCATTTAAATAAAAGCTTTTAATTTACATCAATTTTATTAATGTAAGTAATGTACAATAATTACTGTATCAAATATAGATCGACCAAAAATACGGTTTTGTTTTCAGCCCAAAATCAGAATTTTGCCAAAAACTTAGCTGAAAATTTGGCCAGACCAAAACTCTCAGTATTCCAAAAAATCTTGTTTCTTCCTTTTGAAATTTTTCAACATGAATCATTAATTTGAACTGTATCTCTGCTCAAATGAATGAATTCAAAGAACTTCATTATTTTTAATTATCAGTTATGAATTATTAGTCATCTCCTAGAAACTTTTTAATTTAAACTGTATTAGTGTTTCAAATATTCTTTGAGAAAGCTCTAGAATAACAAATGAGCATTTACAAAAATCATTACAGAAGAAAAATCAAGGTGTGAATATTTAAAATTAAAATATTTTTTAATTAAATGAAATTAATATAATTAGAAAATCTTTGCGTCGTTGATGAATTATATTTTATTGCATGTGAAAATAAAGATAAAGCTTTTGTGTTTTTGGATAATTAACAATTGTGCATAATTAATAAATACTACACAAATGTATAATTTATCAGTATGTATATTTATGTATGTATTAATTAACTTAAAACATACAATTTAATTACTTAAAAAATTTTTTGGAATTTTTCGTTTTTGGTTCAAACTAAAAAGGCCACCGAAATTCGGTTTTGGCTTTAGAAACCTGTACTAGGTTGATCCTCAGTATTAAAAAAATCATTAAAGTTCTCATTTTTCTTAGTACAATGCAGTATAATATAGCAAAAAAGTTTTTTAGCAGTATGATGCTGCAATTAGTTTCTCAACTTAAATTGGATGAATGCAAAAGATGAAGATCTTTTTTTCAAGTCCTACATTTCAGGATAGTTTAAAAGCATTTTGACATATTCATAGATATTTTTGGAACACTAATCTTTTAAAATCAGCATTGAAATATTCATGCTAGATGTTAGTATAAATAATTACAAATTTATTTATTTACTGTGTTGCACAGCTTAAAATAATGCATTTTTATATAAAAATATATTTTTATGTGAAAAATAAACAATTTGTAAGTAGTTTTTTTTTCTCTTTTTATATAAATGGCGTAATTAATAAAATAAAACCATCCCTCCATCTCTAGAGTAATAAAAAAAACATCACCTGCAAAAGGTCTGCTGAACCTCAAGTTTATTAAACAAGTAATTTATCTTTGCAAAAAAATTTTTATTAATAATAAATTTTCCAATTTAGATTTCATGTAATTATACTTTAATTCTTTTACATAGTAAATATACTTTGAGCATTTGTTTTGGTTTCTGATGGTTTCTTCTATTTCTTCCAGTTTTATCCATTTCTTCCAGTTTCTTCCGGTTTTTTCCAGTATCTTCCACTGTCCTGGAAGAAACAGGTTTCTTTCGGAAGAAACCCAACCCTGCTGTAAATAAACTTATTTCCATTCTTCCTTGGAGCAATAATATTAAAATATGCTGATATTTCTATAATTTCGATATTTCCACTTTATCATGCTTTAATACTTTTTTTCACACTCATATGACATCATATATTCCTCATTTCTTTTATATTTTTAATATGACTTAATATTCCCTTTTTTAAAAATTCATCAAACTGTTTATTTAATCTTTAATTTTCATGTGAAATCTTGCAATAGAAAATTTATGATGTAACATTCATTTTTTTTTTTTTTTTTTTTTTTTTTAATTCGTTAAACTATTTATTTTATTTTTAGTTTTCACGTGGAAATCATGCAATAGAAAGTAATTGTAGTGGAATGAATTTCATTGTGGATTTTTAATTGTTGGCAGCTGCTGTAATGAAAAATGTTTAAATTTGATGTTGTTACATGGATGTTTTTTTAATTAATTAAATATCAATTAGGAATTATTTAGATTCACGATTACTTTAATTCTTAGTTGCCTCGGTTGTGTTTTAATACACCTATACATAACATTTCACAATTCTGGCTTTTAAACTGTGGATTTGTATAAAATTACAGGCTGACAAATTTTCATTTTTATAAATTAGATATCTCTTTTATGCATGCTTTTCAAGATAAAAATTACATGATATTCTATGAAACCAATCATAATTTTTTAACGCTTATTGTCTAACTTTTTCCTTAAATGTCATGCTATAAAACATCTCTGGCATTATTGCTGTATTATTAGGAGATTAGCAACTTTAATTTATTCTATTGATATTTTGTGCAATTAAATTTTTCAAAGGGGTCTTACCTACCTCAACATGTTTTCACCACCTTTTTTTTTTTTTTTTTTTTTTTTTTTATTAATTCTTTTAGCCAACTTATGACTTTAATGTATATATATATATATATTTATATCTGTACTATATTTTTGCTGTAGTATATTGTTGCAGACTGAAGTCAAAATCTTTAATTCTGAAAAGTAATATGTGCATTTTAATATGACTGCTACTTTTTTTCTCTGCATTTTTTAATAATATTATTTTAAATACTTACTTTTATTTATATTTGCTTGCTTGACATTTAAGAGTTTTAATCAAAAATATGTTTAAAAGAAAAAAATTAGAAGTAATACCACAACCACATATATTCCATAAAACTTATCAAACAGTTGCTGCTTTAATGCCCAACCAGTTATCCAGAACATATCTGACCCCAACCATTCCAGATAAATGGTTCTGTACTGTATATTTTATTTTTCATTAAAAAAATATTCATGTAAAATGCCATTTAGAGACAACTTTCATGTAAAATTATGCAAATCAGGGTTGAAATATAATTCCACTTAATATGGCTGATGTTATTTTTTTTTAATGTGCACATTTCTTTTGGTCAACTTTGTGTTTTTTGGTTAAGTAATATGTAATGATTAAATACACAAATTTGCATACTCCCGAAGTTTGGTAAACAAAATTGAGCAATTCTTACACTGCTTTCAGTCTATTCTCTAAGAAAACAACTAACAGCTTAGTTCCAAGTTTTATGTTGATTAGAGACATTTTACAGTTTACTGGTAATAGTGTGTACTTAATATTTGTTTACTCTTATATTATTCATAGTTTGGCAAAATTTAGATTACTAATGCTTAAAATAAAAAAATTATACACTTTAAATCAAGCATTAAGAATTATTTAAAAATTACTTTAAAGGCTCCTGTCTCCGTCCTGCGAAGCACTCGCGTACTAATGCTTATCCTATGGTGAGGTTGTTTGCATTTAGACATTTTTAAATAATTATTTTTGCATGAAATAACTGAAATACATCTCTATATCATCCCTTTTTTTTAGTTTTTCAATTTTAATTGAAGATATTTTTTATAATGATACTTTCATTTTCAGAACTGATTTCAAACTTTATGAAAAATATCTGCAGCCAAAATCGTATAGGTAAAAAAAAAAAAAAAAAAAAAAAAAAAAAAAAAAAAAAAAAACAATGTAGAGATGCATCTTAACTATCTAATTATAATAATAATAAAAAAATATTTAAAAATGGCAAAATGCAAATGGGATATTAGCAAATAATCTCGTCATACGATTAGCATTAACTTGCAAGTGCTTTACCTGATGGAAACATGAACCTTAATACATAATTGTTTGTAATGAAGTGCAGTTTATGTGTCTTCTGTAAATAGCCACACTGAGCTGCTAAATTAAATGATTGCGTTTTGTGAAATTTAAGTATCTGTTATCAACTATTCTAAATACTTATAAGAATTGAGTCTAAATTTATTAACATTAAGGAATTAATTGCTTTGTTTTCATATAGACTATTTATCTTGAATTCCATAAATTGTAATTATCAATTGATGAGAAAATAAATATATTGTCTAAGTAACCATATTTCATTAATACAAATATTTTTTAAGAGTAAATTAAATGTATATATTTATATCTTGATCAAATAAATAAAATCTTCTTATGTGTACTATCAGTTTAAATTGTAAAAAATAAAGTTAATTGATATATGATACATACAGGGGTTTTACAAAAATATGGAAACACCTTAAAAAAAAACACGTTTCCTTGCCTAGCATTGTGTACGGTGCCCGTTGTTATTCAAAACAGTTTGCAGTCTTCTCGGAATGGATAAATACAGTTTCTGTATGTTTGCCAAGGGAATATTGTACCATTATTCCTGCAAAACGGTGGCAAGTTCAGATAACGATGTTGGCGGAGGATAGCGAGAACGCACTTTCCGCTCCAATGTAGACCACAAAGGTTCGATAATATTCAAGTCTGATGACTTTGGTGGCCTGGGGAGATGCGAAAATTCATCCTCGTGCTCAGAAAACCAGTCATGGACAATGTGAGTTGTGTGAACAGGGACGTTGTCGTCTTGGAAGATACCATCATCATTGGGGAACAAAGCTTGTACCATTGGATGGACTTGATCGGCCAAAATGTTCACATAAGTCTAAGCAGTAATACGCCCTTACAGAGTTATCATGGGGCCAGAAGAGAACCACGATATGGCTGCCCAAACCATCACCGAACCCCCGCCATGTTTCACTCTTGGTAACAAGCAGTCTCTATTATAGGCTTGAGATGGCGTTCTCCAGACGTAAAACTCGGCCAGAAGTGGGGAACAATGTGAAAGAAGACTCATCAGGCCATATTACGCTCTTCCGCTGCTCTATAGTCCAGACTTAATGACTTAAACACCACTTTTTCCTGTTACAGGCATTAGCATTACTGATGGATGGCTTTTCAATTGCAACACGACCAGCAATTCCCTATTTATGAAGCTCCCTTCTAATTGTTTTGGTACTCACAGGATTTGGTAACACGACATTCATTTCAGCAGTAACTTTTGCAGCTGTAGACTGCTTATTTTTCGCGATAATCCTCCTTAATGATCGTCTGTCACGATCACTCAGCACACACTTTCGTCCGCGCTGTGATTTAGCGGATGATGTTTTTCCGCATTTCAAATATGCGGAATAAATCTTCGACACAGTACCTCTTGGAACACTAAAAACCTCGGCTACCTTGCTTACGAAAGCATCCACCATACGCGCGCCAACAATTTGTCCACGTTCGAAGTCTGTTAACTCTGACATAATGCAATGATAATCTCACATAACAGTGCTCCAACAACGACTGAACGGTGCAGTGATTTTACGAAGTTGTGTAGGTGGCGTAAGTAGGCGAAAACTCCAGTGCCACCAACATAGTTCATTATAATCAATCTTTCTTTTCAAACATGCATTTCAAAAGGTGTTTCCATATTTTTGTCCAACCCCTGTATGTCATACATATGATACATTCATGATACAAATCGTATATAAAATTAAGACTAGAAGAAAAACAAAAAGATTGACACCATTGAGAAAACATTTTTAAGAATTGAAATTCTTTGTTTACATTTTTTTTCATACTTTGAGGATTACAAGAGTTTGTGAATTATGGGTTTACAGATTGGTGATACTCCACTGCAAATGAAAATATCAAACTTTATGATATTTTGCAAATAAATATCTGATATATATATATATATATATATCAAGAAAATATATATATGCATTGCTGTATATTACCAAATCCTATATGAATTTAATAATAGAAATCTAGCCTTTACCTACCTCATATATACACAGGGGTGGGGAATTTTTCAAAAATCTTACCAGCCGTGGATTTATTTCACCAGCCTGCAAGATACAACACACATTCAGTTGAAAATAGTTTTGACAAAATCGCACATGAAATTACTATTACTACAATACATTTTCGTAATTCTTTTTTCCCTATAAAATTAAGAAATATATGCAACAGAGGTAAGCTTAATATAAGATAGAACTTTAGTATCATATTTACACTGTAATAATTTGGAAAGTTAAAATATCTAGATTGAAAAAGTGTCTCTGATAATGTTTCTATTGCCTACAGTTTTTTCAAACACTAAAAATGCACTCGCCTTGCCAGAAAATCCACTCGCCACTGGCAAGCAAAATGATGTATTTCCCCATCCCTGTATATACATGCTATTTCCATTATATACTGTATATATCAATTTATAACATGTATTTTTAACTCTAACAAGTCATTTCATTTTACCATGTTCGTGTTATACACTGAATATAAAATGATGGATGTAAAGTCTTAAGGAAAATAATTCCAAATTTTTAGAAGTATATTTAAATGCATTTACAGTCGCACCTCTATTTAATGAAGTCCTTAAATCTCAAAAACAAGTTTGTCATATGGAAAATTCATTAAATAGCGATTTACTTTAAAAAATATTTTAAACAACATAAAAGATTTTAAATTCTTATATACTTGACTAAATATTATTTGAAAAAGTATTTAATCTTACTTTTTTTTGTATAAATAACATCATCGATTTGCTTTATTTATTTTATCCATCAAAAAGAAATATGCAAGGAAAACATGAATAAATCAAAACATTTTACACAAATAAACTTTATTTTCAGATCTAAAAAAATAGAATAAAATTAATGAATCATTGTTGTATTTATTATAACATAAAAAAGTCTGTTAATTTTGTCTGAGTGTTTTATTTGAAAAAGAGTTTTTTCACATAATGCATCTCAAATCTCTGCAATGCACCAAAAATGCCTTCAGGAGTATTTCCTTCTGACTGTAATCCATATCAAATTGTTTCAAATGATTTTATCATTTCATTATATGAAGGTTTGTGGATTTCTGCATCATGATCATTTCCATCTTCGTTTTCTTTGCAATTCATTGTTGGCTTATTTTTATTTTTTACACTGCCCAAAATATTCAATTCAGTTAGCGTTTCTGAGATCTCAACTTCGGAATCAAGTGAAAGTAAATACTCAATCAGTCTATCATCATTAATTTCATCTTTTTCTTTCAATTATATCGACATTCTTTTTTAGTTCTAAAGGAATATCATCTTCATTTTTTTTTTCATTTGCCGAATTTTCATTGCTGACAAAGAATCCAGCTTTGGTAAAACTGTTGCATATAATAACCAGTGACATCAACCAGTGACATCATAGTTCCATGCTTTGGAAATATTTTATATGCTTTCCCATAAGTTGATCGTCGGCATAGATTGGTTGTTCTCAAGTGCAATGACAATTTTTCACATTATTCCTTCCCGATAGTGTACTTTGAAGCTTTTGATCACTCCTTGATCCATTGGCTGAAGTTTTGATGTAGTGTTAGGTGGTAAGTAAAAAATTGCAACATTTTTCAGTTTTTGATTGATTTCCTTTGGATGGGTGGGACAATTGTCAAAAACGAAAGCAATTTGGTGATCATAGATTTGTCCAACTTTTTAATCCATTTTTCACAAATTTCTAATGTTATCCAAGACTTTTTGTTAAAGTCATAATCAACCACCAAAGATTTTATGATTTTTAAACATCTTGTGTTCTTGCTTCTTCCAATAACTAATAGTTTCAGTTTCTGATCTTCAGTCATATTCGCATCTAACATGACAATTATTCTTGCTTTACTTTTTTTTTTCACCAAAGCATTTTTCCTTTTTAAATGTTAATGTCTTTTGAGGCAATATCCTTATTATAGATGTTTTCTGGCATATAGTCTTTTAAAATTTTACTACGGGATGTCGTTATCCAATTTTCACTATCATGATCATCAACGTTTTTATTTTCACTAGATATTATTTTTACTGCAATACTGTGTCTTCTCTTAAATTTTTCAAGCCACCACTGCTTCCTCGAAATTCGTCGTGTCCCAGTATTTTTCGCAAATTTAAGAGCTTTTTCAGTTACGAAAGGCCCAAAGATCGGAACATTTTTATCTCGCATTGTGCATACCCACTTCAAAACTGCCTCATTCACGTCTTCATCGACACAAGTTTCTAAACATTTTGAGCAAGAATTCGATGAATCAGAATTTTGCAATTTATCATGATTTTTTATTATGGTTGATTAGCTGTTTGGAGAAATCCCAAATTTTAATGCATTATCCTGTTTTTCACTCCTTTATCCACCTGATCATGAATTAAATTTTTTTCTTTGATACTCAAATGGTTTCGCTTTGACATTTTCGAGTTATAAAAGCCAAAATTTCTAACACGCCTAATCAAAAATCTAGAATACTGGAGACTCTTATTCAAAGACATGATACATGTCCATTGAAGATGAAAGTAGGATACTAAAAGTCTGGACATCCTGGATAAATGCACAATGATTTTATTGCACTCTGTGAGTTACGTGCCTGTTAAAACTAATTCAAGGTCCTTGTAATCATAAAATGAGCTTTAAAAAAAGTTAGGTCACAAGAAAAAGTTTGTTAAATAGAGAATGCATTTCGCTGTTTGGAGGTTACTTTACGAAGAAATTCGCAAAATAGAGGTTCGATAGGGGATATAAGCAAAGAAACTTTCAATATGTAACAAACTTAATATATTTTATCAGACAATGCGAAGGTTCATGGTACTTGCATGATATATTTTCAGGAATGTCATTATCTTTCCTGTTGTTGCTTTCATAATTTTTTTTTTTTTTTTTTTTTTTTTGTCCCCACTGTCGTTTTCTATCTAGCTATAAATAGTCATTCTTGATATTGTCAAATTCATTTAATATTCCACAATTTAAAATGATAAAATAATTTAACTACTATTTCCAATTTGATTTCATTCCATGATGTAATAGTTCATTCATACAATTTGTTCATTTTGTGTTAGTACCACATATTTCTTTCTTTTGTAAATGTCTTTTCTCCTTCTAGCATCCATGTGTTCTACTGCTGCCATAAACTTTCTTTGAAATGCTTGTTTATGGGAACATTTGTAGGTGAACTAACAAAATCAGTCCACTTTCTGGTTTTCTTAAAGCTCCTGGATGCCTTTACCAAATATTTTTTTCTTATAAATTTTATCCAATTCTCAGGTATTTCTGGTTTGTTTTCATGGTAATAACTTGATGCATGTTATACAGCAGTATGCATTTGAAATAAAAATATATACTCTCAAATTTTGATGCGTGTTGTACCTCAGGGCATGTTATATGCTGAAATATATTGAATGTACGTTAAAATGATGTAGACTAGGTGAGGAGTTAAAAATGTAACAAAAATCTCTACCAAGAAAGAAAGTCTAATTAATCATCCATGAAATACATGTTTGGTATATATTTTTCTGAAGTTCTTATGTTTTAAAACATTGCAATTTCAATTCTAATGTGCATTATTATCACATTATAATGTGTATTATTATCGCATTGTTGTATTGTATAGTTTAATGTTTATTTGTGTTATTGTTTATTATTCAAATGCTTCAAATTTGATGTACCGGTTTATTCTGATAAAAGGCTGTGCAAAAATAACGTTTTGGTAATTTTGGACCCCCCTGTCTCCTTTCTTATATCATATGCTATCATTCATTGAATCCCCCGCCCCTCCCCGGTAATGATATCGTTATCAAAGTGTAAAAAATTTTGATTTCTAGATTTCATTCTTTTCGTTCTAAAAAATAGACAAAACTGGTTAAATTTTTTTTTTTTTTTTTTTTTTTTCATACTTTTATAATTTAAATGAAGAGAAGTCACAATAATAACACTTTACACATGAAAATCCTTTATATCAAATAACACTTAAAAGAAATAATTCCTATTTAAAAGTATTTTATAATAGTTTTTTGCTACATAATGTATTCAATAGTAATGAAATCCTTTTGCACTTGCCCTAACAGAGGTAGGGTGGGGGACAAATTCAAATTCTTATCAACAAAACAAGTGGACACCATTCCTTCTCTTTCTCTTTTATTTATTAGTAAACACAATTTTCATTCCAAATATACTTCATATATATAGTTGATTGAACCATGATTAATATGCATACATCTGAAGGAGAATAGTGACTTTAGGGTATTTCATATTTTAGAATTAAATAATTTTACAATGATTTAGTGATTTTAATGAGAATTTTCTATTTTCATAAAAATAGATAACAGCCTAAAAAATGATAACATGCTATTTTGTACCAAAGAACAGGTTACAGATAAAAAGAGAAAATTTTGATTGGATCAAAAATGATATTGATATCAAAAGACAAACCCGTCCTCTCCCCTCCCCCAAGAAAATGGTAATGTTATAGTATAAGATTGTTGAGTTTATTTAGTAAATAAAACCCAATAAGACAGAATTGCAAAAGACTGTAGAAAATTTCTGGTTTAAACAGGTTTTCATCTTATTAAGTATTCTTAACATGGGACAAAGAAGTTTTAAAGTTTAAAATGGGATTTAGTTATATTCAGGTCCCATTTTAATTGGGTTTCTCGTATTATTATGTCTCATCTTAGACCCTGCCACCCTCACCCACCTTTTTTTTTTTTTTTTTTTTTTTTTTTTTTTGTCTCCCTGTTTCTTGTTTTTGAGATTCTGAACCTAGCAACGTTATCTATGAGATGCTGGGTGCAGGACCATAACTAGAAGTGAATAATATCAGAGGGTCTCATATTTTCTCCCTCTCTCTGAGGCAAAATTCACAGTGCATACACTATATTGCCATTGATTATGGGACACTTGCGATTTTAGACATTTTACTAAATATCTAAAAAAATACATGAGGAATCATCTCGAAACTCTTAGTGTATAAATATAATAGTATACGTCATACATCTCCGTGAAGATTTTTTAACGAAATGCCATAGGGGAGCGTCAATAAATTAAAAAAGAATGAATATCTTTTGAATAACCCTGTCAAAACTAATGTAGCAAAAGCGCTCAAACTCTAGATTATGATTGAATGCCTTATTGTAATACACTGTGTTCATTTTTATGCAAATAGCATGCACACTCGCAGAGTAATTAAGGTTTTTATAAAAATGGTCCCAAATTTTTCAAAGTTTTTTCCTTATAATTTTCAGAGTTCTTAATATAAAATAATTTTTTTTTCAGAAAATATGACAAACAACATTGCGCACAGTACCCTGTAACCAGAATTAAAAAATAATAAAAATTGTATGAAAAATGAGTAGGTTTACTATATAATTTTTTACTGTGCATGCGTCAAAGATATCAAAATTTCATTTGCATATTATGTTAGATAAATGTATAGAGCAACTTTAGTAAAAGTCTCAAAATCATAGCTTGAAAATTCTAAAAGTAATCGTCTATAGAAAAAGGACAAAATCCGTTGTTTCCAAAATGAAGCAAAAAAATGAGGGATTTTATCCAAATGCAGTAGTACATCCCATATTGTGTATTCTATATTGACACTAATCGATGAATATATGGATACAACCCCTCTTGTTTTTACTTCATTTTGAGAATAATGGATTTTCGACTTATTCAATTGACGATTATTGTCAGAATTTTCAAGTTATGATTTTGTGACTTTCACAAAAGTTGCTCTATACATTTAGCTAACATAATATGCAAATGAAATTTTGATATCGTTGATGCATGCGCAGTAAAAAATTATTTAGTGAACCAACTCATTTTTTTTACAATTTTCATTATTTTTTAATTCTGATTACAGGGTTCTGTGTGCAATGTTGTTTGTCATATTTTCTGAAAAAAATAATATTTTATATTAAGAACTCTGAAAATTATAAGGAAAAAACTTGGAAAAATTTGGGATCATTTTTATAAAAACCTTAATTACTCTGCGAGTATGCATGCTATTTGCATAAAAATGAACAAGGCTTATTACAATAAGGCATTCAATCACAATCTAGAGTTTGAGAGCTTTTGCTACATTAGTTTTGACAGGGTTATTCAAAAGATATTCATTCTTTTTTAATTTGTTGACGGTCCCCTTTGGAGTTTCGGGAAAAAATCTTCACGGAAATGTATGACTTATACTATTATATTTATACACTAAGAGTTTCGAGATGATTCCTCATGTATTTTTCTAGATATTTAGTAAAATGTCTAAAATCGCAAGTGTCCCATAATCAATGGCAATATAGTGTATTCACACTGTAGGTAATATGTTTCTTATTAAACTGTTCTAATAATTTTGTTTTATGCTAAGAAAATAATAGATGATGAAAAATTTGAGTGTATAACTAGCACAATATTAAACATCATGTTAGCTTTATATATGAAAATAGGATGAGCGTGTCTTGAAGCAATTATTTTAATTACAATTTAGTATTTCTGCAAAACTGTGAAAGGGCCTCAAAATTAAATTAGATTTTCAGAACAGAATTTCATTTGGATTTTCAGAACACAAATTCATTTAGTGACATTGTAATGTTTTCCAGGGGAGGCTCAAAACATTTTAGGGCGGGCTGAGCCCCCCCTCCCCCTAGCACAAACTTAGCTATGGCCTTGGCTGAGTGACTGGAACATTATCAGTACAAATTCCCCTGCTTTGAATCCAATCAAATGTGGCCATGTCATTTATTTTCACAAAATTTTAACTGAAAATTTCATTTTTTCAATTCAAATCATATGCAGATTTTAGAGATGCTGATTTATAATAGTTAAATGTATCATTTTGTTAACCAAATCAGAAAAAAGACAGTTTTTGTTTTTTTTTGTCTTTCTTTATTTTGATATAGATAATTGTGTTGAATTTTTATTTTTCTTTCCTTCAGGTTTTTAAATAGCTTGTTAGTAAGTGCTAATGGCAGGATCTGTGTGTGTGGCGATGAGACCCAGAAGCCATTTCCATTGCTTGTGTGGGACCTCACCAGTCGAAAGCTTGTGTATGATCTTAGGATCCCCCATCATGAGTTTGTTACGAGGTTGTCTGCAATCAGTGATGATGGGCATTATGTTGTATCTGTTTGTAGGGTTTGTAACAATTATTTTCTTTGATTAACCTTTAAAAGCACAAATGTCGAACTATATTGCCCGCTCAGTGTAAAAATGATTACTAATTCTAAAATGTGATTAATAGCTGCACTTTTTAAAAAGTTCTAAAAAAATAAGTCTTAGAATATTAGTAATTGTGACAATTAAGATATTTGGCATAATACAATATAAACAGATAGAACAATGTTGGAGTTTTTTATGATATAATAGCAGAGCATACATCATTAGTGCAAAGAATGGTAGAATTTTATTCATACATATGGAAGAGAATTGGATTCAAGAGATAAGTTTATTGAGCAATAGAATTACAAGGGACGGACAATAGGAAAATAGCCTAGGAAATGGAATTGGTAATGTAAAAAAAATGCTTGCAGATTGAACATTTAACACATGATTTATCTCATTGCTAATCAAGCGTAGAACCAACAGAGCAAAAAATGTCCAAGCCAGGAATATAACCTGGAACCTTTGGAATAGCATTCCAAGTACTTTACAGTTTAAACTGTGAGGACAATATCCAACTTAGCATCTCCCACTCACATATATTGGTAAAGCTGCAACTGCAGCACAAGAATTAAATATTATTAAATATTCAATATAACTTAGCATCTCCCACTCACATATGTTGATAAGGCGGCAACTGCAGAACAAGAATGACATATTATTAAATATTCAGTAATTTCAAGCATATTTTCACTGCTGAAAATTAATTAAATTTATATATGCTTGTATATATTACCTGAAAGAGGTAAATATCGAAAAAAAGAGTAAAATATTTCTAACCATTTAATAATGAGGGAATAGCAAAGTTACAATTAACTTTATTCTTATGATTTTTGTAGATATGGACTGATCAAAAAAGTTAAGTTCATGTATAGAACTGGGTTTAATGATAATTTTCATAAATTTTAATATTGTGAGTGAAAGTCAAAAGTGTGATTAATCTTTAAGTAATGTTTTGCAATGACAAATTTGTTAATTTATTGATTTTGAATCATTGCAATCGCTCTTAAATTTGAAATTTTAAACTGTGTTTGGTTAGTCCAGTACAGGTAAGATCACATTGACAAGTAATGTAACTGCCCCATGAGTTAAACAACTCAGTAGGATCTTTGATTATGGTGAGAATAAGTTTATTAGCAGGGGATTAAATTATTTTTTAAACCATATTGCCTAAGAATTTTAGCTATGTGAAAGCTGGATTTAGAACAGTAAGGTAAAACATGCTAATATTGGAAAGAGAAAAAGACTGAGGTGAACTTGGGGAAAGAGGATGCTGTAGTTTAAATAAAGCAATACCAATAATAGAAGACTTGTAGTAACCTCTGTTATTACTAATGGCTTTAAGATATTGAATATCAGAATTAAATCAGTAAGAATTGGAGCAATCGTGTAAGGTACAACAAAGATATAAAAAGTGGCCACTTTTTGGCTAGGACAGGAGAGAGCTTAGAATGGTAGCGAAACAGCGAAACTTTAGTGATTGACAGTTGTCGAGATGACATTTTCAGTATGGGCAATAAGGGTATCCAAAAAAGAGATTTCTTCTTTTATTGGCATCTATTAGAATTGTTCACATTTTCAGTGCCATTCTCTGTGTTATTTTCCTACTGGCTGTTGTCCCCTATAATTTCCTGTAATTTTATTCATCGGGGGTTGAAAAACTACCTTCTGTTCTAGAAAACTACAATTACTTTATTAAAAATATGAGTAACTACAACTGTTTGTTTAAAAAAAAAAATTACAAACAAAGCAGAAAATGATTACAGACTACTTTTCAAAAGTAGTTTGCAATCATTACTTTCAGATATTATCAATGAATTCACTTCACTCTCAAAATACACACACTGATTAAATAATAATACAAAGATGCTATATTCTATCACATCTTAAGTAATACAATTAAATGCGTGCAGCATAATCTAGGTTATTAAAAATTTTATAAGGATAAAATATCTGAAATTGTATTTTCCTTGAATATTAAAATCTTCTGAAAATACTTGAAATTTTATTTGCCTTAATATTAAAGACACATGAAATATCTCGACAAATTAAACATTTTTTGAACAATTTGTCTGTTTGGTACACTTTTCTTAAAAAAACTATTGATCATATCACCTTAAAATTTGTTACGGTGTCAGAAATCAAACTATTTGAAAATAAAAAGTAACCTTTTTTTTTTGTTGTTGTTGTTTTGGCTTTAAAAAATAAAATTCAAAATATTTTACTTAAAAACTTCAAAGCTTCTAAATATTTTCCATTATTTAGAAAATCTTTTTCACTCAGATCTATAGTGTTAGATATTTTTTGAAGAAACAAGTTAGTTACACAATTTTGGAAAATTTCAACTGTTTACCTAAAATAAAATTTTAGAAAATTGTTCAAAAACATTAAAAAAAAAAAAAAAAAAAAAAAAAAAAAACACATTTTGAAAGAAAGGCAAAAAATATATGCAGTGCTTATAATATATTTACTTTAAAGCCTTCCAGCACCATATTCTTTCAAGTTTATAATCATTTAACACCATAATATTTTAGCTCTGAAAGATAACTAAAAACTCAAAAATTTGAACCATTTTATATTTCATGTGCCCTTAACCCATTAAAGCCTAGCAGCAACATGTGGTACTAGAACACATTCAACCATTTTTATTGTCTGAATACTAACATTTTTTAATGGAAACATTATCTTTATTTGATGACTTTAATAAAATCAAACAAAATTTGCTATTTAAAAAAAAAAAAATGATATGAAATACAAGATTGCATTTTAAAGAGGAAAATAATTCCCACTTTAATGGGTTAATATGAAATAACGTCAAATGTAAATTTGAACCTGCTGTTTTGAGTTTTTGTCTCCTCTGATATGTAAATTTTTGTTCCTGTGTATAGGAATTGCATGACACCTCTCCTAACTTCATAATTGTGTACGATCTTCAAAGTGGCACACTGTTCAAAAAGTGGAAACCCGAGAGTAGCAGTTGTAGCATAGCCATCTCTTCTCAAGGTGGATGTGTTGTAAACGGCCTAGAGAATACCTGGGTCTTAGTGTGGGATTTGTCGACAGGAGCAAGAAGGTAAATATTTTTCTTATATGCAGTCAAACTTGTTTAATATGAGAAGGAAGGGAATTATAAAGATCCTCGTATTAACTAATTCTCATAATCATGGTTGGCACAGTTTAAACCAACCCCCACAAAAATACCAATTGCTTTTTTTAGAAGAAATTTAATAACATTTTCTCTTTTTTCTTTATAATTCATGTGTTTCAGATTATTGGATATAAATAATTTCTATTTTTAACATTTTATTTCAGCAATAAGTGTTAGATATACAGTAGATTCCCTCAAATCTGCACAGCTTGGGACCAGAGGTTGTGCAGATTTTAGAATTTTGCAGATTTCTGGTCATTGCTTTGTTTATTTTTTAAAAATTAATTTGAATGTAATTAACAATGAAATCAGAAGTATATTGAATGCTTACAATATACTAAAATATTAAAATATGCAATAAACCAAAATAATAAAAATTTAGATAATTTTTAAAATGATTAAAATACTAAAAGCAAAGTTCAAGTTAATAAACAATAATGTACAATTAAATATTCATTATAAAGATTAAATGTGTTTTTCCTAAGTTATTCAATCAAACTTGCCTCATAAAGGTATATTACTAATTCACATCAGGATAATAAAATAACGAAGCTTTATTTCATGTTTAGCCAGACTTAATAAATAAAAAAGCTTGATTAATACATAAATATAGTTGGTATGATTGTGATTACCAATGATATCAGCAATATCTTGATTTTTTCAGTAATAAATTATTCTTTCTTCATGAAAAAAAACATGAATTCAATAATATTAACAAAAGTTACAAATTAAAAAATGTATGAATTGATATAAAACTGAAAAAGAGTCAAATTTTGCACCTACATCTGAACTGAATGTTTCATTGTTTATATCCGTAAATTATGTGCAGATTTTAGCGAGTTACAGATTTTAGGAGTGCAGATTTGAGGGAATCTACTGTAGTAAGTTTAGTTCTTTTTTATGTATAGGTGTAAAATCAGTATGCTTTGGTGAACATATCTATTGCTCTAAAGAAAAAGCTTCAAACATGTGAATTGATCAAAGATAAAATAGATGAAAAATATTCAATATTTAGTATAAAATATTTTAATTTAAAAAAATGCAGATTATTTAATGCAATTAATAACACAACACGATGATCTTTAAGATTTTGCTAAATCTGTAAAAGAACTTTTTCTTGATTGGAAAAATTATCTTGAAGAATTGAAATCAAAATATACAAATTGAATAAGAGAGTATTCAAAGATTGGGTGCTAGTTATAGAATTTTAGTAATAACATTATTACCGTATTTACTTGTGTATAAGGCGCACTTTTTTTCCAAAAAATTAGGGCAAAACTCGTAGGTGCGCCTTATACACAGAATAATTTTCTACTATTGGATGCAGTCGAACGATGTACATATGAAACAAGAAATTATTCAAAGAAGATATTAAAACTCGGAAAACGTTACTTAATTGAAGTACTACTGCATATTTATTTCACTCCTTGCAGTTTTTTATACAACAGAGCTAGTGACATTATCTAAACGCTCATTAGCAATTTTCTTTACCGTCACTCATTCCTATTTCCCGTCATTCTCTTACAACCCGAAGACTAAAAATACATTTTCGTCTTGTTTTCTGCTCTGGCGTAATGTTTGTTTCGACTTTTTTTTAATTAAAATTCATTTGGTCATTCTTCATTAGCATATCAAATTTGTGGTGCGCCTTATATACGAGATTTTTACTTGTAAAGTAGGGGTGCGCCTTATACATGCATGCGCCCTATACATGAGTAAATACGGTATTATTTTCTTGTTAACTGTTGAATCTAATGACCAAAAATTTTGACTTCAAATTGTCGCTCATAAAAGAAAATCCTAAGAAATATTTGAAATTTATTATTTGAATAACTCTGGAAAAGAATATTATATTTATCAAACTGCATCCAAATGTTTATTATTAGTAATCAAAAGATTGTTTGTAAAGATTTTCAGACTATCAATGTTTCACTGTATAGACTAGTTTTATTGTTTGAACATAAGACTATTTGCTAATACTGTTTAAATTAAAATATGTGTTTTTTCATTTTCTGCATAAATTCACTGTAATTATTTAATTCGAATTATTTTAAAATGAAATTACACTACTTATAATCCAACAATGTCTATTTTTATCAATAAATATCATGTATATGTTATAACAAAGAATGTTTTAAAAAAACCCGGCTTAAACCAAAATAACCTAATTAAAAAAAAAAAATGCTTTTTTTTTTCTTTCTTTTTTTAAAAAACAGGTTATTTTGTCAACCCTGCTCATAACACTAATGAAGTTAAACAAGGATTGGGAATCCATTGCAGTAAACTAACTCAATTCTGTTTAACTTGGGATCAGAGATTCTGCAGATTTTAGAATTTTGAAGATATTTGATTATTGCTGTGGTCATTTACTGTGTACAATTTAAACAGTAATTCTAATGTAATAATGCAATTGAGATTATAATAAATACTTACAATTTAGTAAAATGCTGAAATAATTAAGTGAATTAATAAACTAAAATAATAAAAATTTAGATTATTTTAAAAATGATTGAAATATTAAAAGTAAAGATCAAGTAAATAATAATGTATATTAAAAATGCATAATAAAATAAGATACATTGTTCTACATTATTCAGTGAAACATGCTTCATAAAAGTACTTTACTAATTCACATCAAAACTGTAAAATAAGGAAGTTTACAGGTTTAACCAAACTTAATAACTAAAAAAGTTAGATTAATATATAAATATATTTGGTAAAAAGATCATGATTACAGATAATATCAGTGATTTGTTGAACTTTTTCTGAAATTTATCCTTTCTTCATAAAAAAAAAGGCATATTACGATGAATTATATACAGTAGACTCCCTCAAATCAGCAACTCTCTAAAATCTGCACATAATTTACAGATGTAAACAATGACGATTTTAGTTCAGATATAGGGTCAAAATTTGACTTTTTAAGCTTTATATCAATTCCATACATATTTTAATTTGTGATTTTTTTTTTAATATTACTGAATTTGTGTTTTTTTATTAAGGGAGAATACATTTATTTCTGAAAATATTCAAGATATTACTGATATCACTGATAATCATAATCTTTTTACCAAATATATTAATGTAATAAAGCTTTTTTTTTTGGTTATTAAGTCTGGCTAAACCTGAAATAAAACTTCCTTATTTTATGATTTTGATGTGAATGAGTAATGTACTTTTATAAGGCAAGTTACATTGAATAATTTAGAAAAAATACATTTAATCTCTATAATGAATATTTAATCATATATTATTAATATTTAACTTAACCTTCACTTTTTAATGTTTTAATCATATTAAAAATTATCTAATTTTTTATTATTTTAATTTATTACTCATTTCAATATTTTATTATACTATTGTAAGCATTCATTATAGTTTTGATTGCATTATTAATTAAATTCAAATAACTGTTTAAAAAATGTAAACAAAGCAATGACGAGAAATCTGCAAAATTCTAAAATCCACAAAACCTCTGCTCCCAAGCTGTGCAGATTTGAGGGAATCTACTTTATTTAAAAACACACAGAATTGATATAAAAAGTCTAAATGTGTTTTTACATGTGAACTACAGTAGAGGGCCAGAAATCTGCACTGTTTGCGAGAGGATGTAGTGCAGATTCTGTGGATTTTAGGCCATTGAAGTAATAATAATAAAAAATAAAAATAAATAAATAAATAAAAACATTAATAGCAATAAAATATTAGATTATTAAGTTAAAAAATATGGAAACAATATAAACAAAACAATTTATTTTTTGAACTTTGAAAACATTTGATCAAAGTTGTCTGTTACAAAATTTTAGGTTGTTCTTATTTAAGTTGTTTTAAGAAATTAAGATATTTTCCCCCAAAATTCAAACCCTCTTCAAATTGAAATTTTTCAGAATTATCTTACTCATCTTCACCATCATCATCAGAATTGCTTCTTCTCTTCACTTCAGCCCCAAATTTTGCTGCATTCTTTGTAAAAATATGAAGGGTTTGCTCATTATGAAAGAAGATCACTAATCAGAAGGCTGCATTTTCGCAAACAGTGAAAATTCCGAAAAAATGCAGGTTTCTGATTTGTCAAACTCATTTCGCTAATCAGCTGAAAATCTGTCTGGTTTACATCATCAATAAAAATGTTCTGAATCGATCATTCGCTTTGGAATGACGTCATCATTTCATTTCTTTAACTTTGTTCTTTTAACGCCACGGAAGAAAGATGTTTACATCTGCAAGACTGTACAATTTCGAACGTTGGTGGATTTGTAGCGCTCTACTGTATAAGTGTTTGTTTACATCTGTGATGATGTGCTGTTTTTAGGATTGTCGATTTGAGAGAGTCCATTATATCATAAACACTGTTCTAGATTTAAAAAAAAAAAAAACTGTTAAAATATTTTTTAAATTTTTTTTAAATTTTTTTCTTCTAACAGGTTTACCTTAAGAGGTCATAGTGCACCGGCTGATCAAATCCGGATGGAGGAACAAGGGAAACGTTGCCTCACTTATGACTCAAAAGGCCGGGACAGAAGTGTGAGGGTTTGGGATGTGACAAAAGGTAACATATTGCCTTCAATTCAATTTATTCAATAGTACCAAAGTGCTATTTTAAAATTAACTTTTTTAAATATAGTAAATGCTGCTTTAGAGAAGGTTCTTAATGGTGATGGTATCAAATTAAAAACTAATGCAGTCATTGACAAAATTATAAAACAATAAAAACATAAGTTAATTATTTACCTTAGTGGAAAATTGAATGTCTGTTGATGAAAAGTCATTTCATTAATCTTTGGTATCGCTCATATAAGGGTCTAACCATAATCTGCTAAATTATTTTCATTTTGTTTGGTGCTGTATCACTTCTCTATTTGTGATTCATCCTTGTGGAACTCTCCTCCATGTTTATCAGAAACTACTTTCATATTATCCAGAAAAAAGATGCAAATCAGAAAATGTAGGATGTGCAGTTTTAGAGATATATTTCATTTCAGTGTTTTAAGGAAAAGTTCTACTTTGGCCTAAAATTTAAGTGATTTTATTTCTTTTTGGTTACCAAAAAAAAAAAAAAAAAAAAAAAAAAGATATTATCAGACTTTTTGCATTATACAGCAGTGATTGTGTTCATTTATACACTGGAATTCCAGTAATTTTTTTCTTTTTCAATACCTGAATTTCAGTTTTCCTACTAACTGCCATGTTGCTTTTTAAGTATGTAGTTTTATTGATTATTTACATCAAGCAACCTTATATATTTTTTATCAACTATCTTTAAGAGCTAGTTTGAGTTTATTTTAACTGAAATCATTGAGTGTTTTTATTTATTTATTTATTTTTTTTTCTCCAGAATTCTCCTTTATTCTCTTTTATTTTGAGTTGGTCAGAAATTTCGGCATTGACATTACTTCAGCTCAATAAGCTTCTCTGTTCTTAAATGTAGTATGAGGGAGAAAAGTACTGTTGTAGAACACAGCAGCTATTGGCTGCATTGCAGGGACAAAGACGTGTTGCGCATGACATAGCGGTGGAGAGGAAGAAAGATAGAAAGAGGGTGTGTTATCTAAAGGTTAAAATTCAATATTTGTATTAGTAGCCATCGGCCAGTAGAGGCTGAATGTTTAGTAGCCACTATTGTCAAGTTAGTGGCCACTAATTAATATCAAGCTTGCCACTGAGGAAAAAAAAAATATTGTGTAAAGAAATTTTTACAACATTTTTCACAACATTTATGCTTAGATTTTGTGAATTACATTGTATTGGATATTGCATTGACATATTTCTTATGTAAAGGGATCACAGTGCCTTGAAAAATGGTCAAAATATATTTTTTCCTTTTTTTTTTTTTTTTTTGCAATATTAAATGAAAGCTTCTGTAATTGTGAATGTTTTGACACCTCATTTTTACCTACACGACAATCATATTGTCATTGTGAGATATTGTAAATTATGTTCATAAATCCAGCACAATGACGCATATAAATAAAAGCTTTAAACTGATTTTTCTCCCAGTTTATGTTTTTATATTTTGCTTGTTTGAAAAATTCTAAGGCTTTTTTGTTAATTGAGATTTTTTTTTAAAAAACTTTTTTTCATATGTATTTAATATTTTTGTATAAGGATTACACATTCAAGTTTATAGTTATTTTTTAAGAAATATTTAAATTGAGAGTTTGCTGAATTTCTTTCATTTTTTTTTTTTTTTTTTTTTTTATATATACACAAGAAAAAAATTACATTACAGTATATTACATATACACATATATTACAGATTATTTAAAATTGAAAAGATGGTTTCAAAGGTACTTGGTGTCCCCTTAAAATGTTTTATAGCATTTTCTATAATAAATACACCATATTTTCATAGTTGGATATGTGTAAACGAATACCTACCTCGCTACCTGTCAATATGTACAATTTCATACTACACTAACATTATTTTGCCTAAGTATAGAATTTGGTTTCTTGGAATTCCTTGGTTTCTTCGTTTTCTAATCAGAATATTAAATAGTTAACAACTATTTTATATGTATAGAAAACCATAACTTCGTTCAAGCTTATGATTTTTTCCTCATCACCAATTACAGGGCTCCCAAATGGTCCCCTTTTTCCCCCAAAAGTCCCCTTTTTAGAAAAAAGGTCCCCTTTAGTCCCCTTTTTTGTATTTTGGTCCCCCAAGTCCCCTTTTCTGTGTCTGAAAAAAATTGCCACAAAATATAAAAAACCTGGAAATTGCTAAAAGCTTAAAAATCCAAGAAGGCAAAATTTATTAAAGAGGGCATAAAAAAAGCATTATAATGGGTATAAAAAAGCGTTGTAACTGAAATTCTTTCATGAATCTAAATGTTAAAAAATCACACAGAATACAGGCAAATTTTAGGAATCTCATTAAAATTCTTAAAAATTAAATTGCAGAACATGAAAGTTACTATATTAAGCTACTGCTTGACCAGTCTTCAATAACAGGCCTTGGAATGCTTCAACTCCCCCCCTCCCCCTAAAATAATAAAGATTTTTGAATGGAAAGAATCATTGAATTGTAGGGAAACAGACGATTAAAACTAAGAAAAATTAATTTAAAGTTCACAACTCTGAATCATATTAAAGAAAATGGTTGGAGTAAAATGCCTTTTCAAATATTTTTACTTTTTTCTATCTTTACAAAAAGAAAATATTGAATTCATTAAATAATTTTGACTTCCAGTTTTCGATGGATTAATACATTTTAGAAGGTCCTGAACACGATTTGGTGGTTTTTAGAAAATGTCTGCATGTGGCAAAAGTTCCGTGGGCGCTGTATCTCAAGACTAATGCTCAGATAATGCACAAAACTTTTGATTCGTTTGGACCTTGATATAAATTAGGGCTAATTAATTTTTAGTGTAAATCGCTCAACAAGTGACACTGTTATGCTGCATTATTCACAATTTCATTAATAACTCTTTATCAAGAACTAATGCACGGATTTTCATAAAACTTCAGATTCTGTTAATCCTTAATATAATTTGGTGTTGATATTCTTTGATGTAAATTGCTTAATAGGTGGCACTGCCATGCTGCATTATTTATGAGTATCTCAATAAGTTTATCTCGAAAACTAATACATGAAATTTTATCAAACTTCAGATTTCGTTACTCCCTGATATAGATTAGTTTGCTTAGTTTTTTGTGTAAGCTAATTTGATACATGTGTATTATTATACAACTGAATGTTGAATAATCTCAGCAAGATAAATTGCATTTTATGGACAAGATTTTTTTATTATTATGATTTACACTCCAATAAAAATTAAAAATGTGGCATGACATTTATTTATTTAGACTGTTGAAAAGGATTTACTTAAAACTATGTATTCTATTTTGAAAAAAAAAAAAAAAAAAAAAAAAAAAAAAAAAAAAAACTTGCGTTATTTTTTTTTTTTTTTTTTTTTTTTTTTTTAAGAGTGAATTTTAGTAAGATGAATTGCATCTGGTGATTTTATTTTTTACAATTCATACTCTAGTGAATGTTAAAAATACTTATATGCACTCTTACTTTAACATAATACTTGAATAAGCATTTAAATTTTATCTTATTTGAAACGCTATTTGTTTGTGTTATACTGATTTTTCAAAAATTAATTTTAATAAGTTATATATAAAAAATACATAAATATGCATTGCTCTTCCTGTAATAAATTTTATATTTCATCTCCAATTTTATGTTTTGCTTTTTAGTAATTGGCAATTTCCGTTCTTTAAGTTCCTATACCTGGATGAAGTTTCCCATCCAAATAGCATTTCTTATTATGTTTTTATTTTTTAATTAAATGATGATAAAATTTTAACATTAATTTTTTAAGGATGATTTGGTGTTTTAACTATTTTTCAACTAACTAACCAACCAATCAATCAATTCTTCTCTCCACAAAAATTTTTTACTCGTTAAAATTTCAGGTATTTTCTAAATGAACCAGCAATCACCCCTGATTACATTTACTTTCATTTTAATTTGTAGTTTGGCATATTATCACTCCTGTCTTGACTTCAAAAACTGCTCGAGCAAAAAGATTTTGCTTTTATTTTTTGTCACAAGAAAACATGGTAACTCTATGCTACAGGGATAAAGTAGTTGTTTGAAATGCCACCTTTTTCTCTCTTCTAAATGGAAGCTTACATATCTTTTCATAGGGAATTCCATTACTGAAGCTGAGATCCAAATGACTGTGATCTTGTTCCTTTTGCATACTTTGCTCTTTCATCTGGTGAAGCTTTTTCAGACAGTCCTGGTTTTTTCAAATTAATTAACTAAATTATCATTCTCTCTGATTTTGAAGAAAACTAATAAAATTTTTTCTCCCCAAGTAACAAAAAATAATTTCATCTTAAAAAATAATTTCATCAATTTTAACTAACAAAGAATATAAGCTAGAGATTATACATTGTAACTTTACTTGAGAAACAGATCATATACAGAGATTCTGTAAAATATTCAGGAGGCAGTATATGGTGTATACAGTGTGAAATACAGTGGAGTAATGGAGTAAAAGGAGTATACAGTGGTATGCTTTCCAGCACTGTTTCACCTTAGGTGTTCTTTTTATATTTTTTTCAAAAAATTACCATTCCAGGATTTTGTTTTGTATGCATCCATGTCTTCTATTGTATTGTATTGATTTCTACTGTAAGTACTATTGACTTTTTAGCTTATACTTATTAACTGAAAAATGAGTTAGTTTCATTTTTATCTTTAAAAAAAAGTCTGTACACCTATGCCTACTTTGCCACCAATAATACTCAAAACTACCTATTCCGGGCAACCTTTCTTTTTAAATAAGAAAGTGTATACCTCAGAAATGAAGCTAACTCTTTTATTGCAGGTGGAGTCTGCATCACTTGATCAAGTTCACAGCTGAAATTCCAAAATTAATTAAAAACTTGATTAGCATATTAAAATGGAACTGATCTGCCAAGTCATATCTTGATGGAAACCACATCCAATTTTAATAGTTGATTAGTGTGTTCCATTTTGTTTTCCTACACTCACTCTTCTATCCTTTCATACTTTTTTATTAACACCACTGAGTGAAGCATCATGTGTAACCTACCAGTAAGCTCCTGAAATTGAGTCTTCAAGTAGTGACCACCAAGATATGATTTGGCAGACCTGTTCCATTTTAATATGCTAATCAAATTTTAACAAATCCTGGTATTTCAACTATAACCTGGATGAAGTGATGGTTTGTACAGCTGCCACCAGACATCTTTCTTGCTGCAAGCACTTTGATTCTTTATTCTGATAATATAAGTATATTAATACATGATCTGAATAGAATGTTATATGTATTGTTTTAGGTGAATGTTTAGCTGTTTTCACACCAGATCAAGAATTTTCATGTTGTGAATTGTCATTGGATGGAAAAGCAGTAATTCTTGGACTTAAGGGCTTTGATACAATCACAACACTTCTACTTTGCCGAGAAAGCACAATTGACGAGGAAATGCCAGAGATAACTTGTTATGGTGATCCACAATTAAAAAGTAAAACTTTTGATATGTCTCACGAAGGCCAGTGACATTTTTTTGTGACATAAATTTTACTGGAAGGTAATTTGATTACCAAAATAACTACACCGTTTTCAGAAATTCATGCCTTGAGCATTATCAATTTCTGAAAAAAAAAAAAAATGCTTCTCTGGCTGTCATTTGCCATCATCGCTTCATCATTTTTGCTGAAGAAAACATGATATGGCAAATTCAGTTTATCTAGCTGTCATTTGCTATCATATTTTCATCATTTTGTTGGAGAAAGAGTAACATGGTTGATTCAACTTATCTGGATATCATTTGCCTTCATCTTTTCACCCTTCTGTTGGGAGAAGAGTGATATGGCAGACTCAGCTTATCTGGCTGTCCATTTGTCTTCATCTTTTCATAATTTTTTGAAAGAAAAAGTGACAGGACAGTTTCAGCTTTTCTGGCTGGCATTTGCCATCATTTTTTCATCATTTGTGGGAGGAAAAAAAAAAAACAAAAAAACAACAGACATGACAGATTCGAGTTGGATGTAGTGACTCAAAGTATATGTTGCTTGCCTATTTTTTCCTTGGCATTTAACATCAATTTTTAAAAATTATAACTTATTAAGCCAAAATTTTATGCAGTAGAATTAAAAAAATAAGTGCTGCATATGTTGACTTTTTAGTGCATTGTTGTTTCAAAGACAGAGTCAGAATGTATGTAGACTGTGTTACTGTTACGTATGAGGTTTTCACAAAGAAAAAAAAAAAAAAAAAAAGAAATAGTTCAAATCCTAGGTGTATAGGTGTCTTGTTTTATTGTATTTGTATATTACTGGATTTCATAGTTTGGTTTATGCTTTTTATTGTACATAATTACATCAAATGTTTATAAAAACTCAGGTCTTTATTAGTTATGGTTTTGTGTTTCTTGTCATATGCTGTAATATTTCAGATGTTTTCTTTGGTTATTTTTATTTATTTTCGAAACACCCTAGTGCTCAAAACTGTTCTATGCAAGTAAATAATGTCTAATTCTGTACTTTAAAGAGAAAATTGTATATGTTGATTTAGTTAGAGAAACTAGTCTGGATTTATTGTTGCTTTGTATTTGTTACTATTGATAATCTACTTAAAAGTTATTTATGTTAGTTGAAAATTCCCCTTTCTTCTCCCTAACTATGTACAGCTTATATTGAATGTTTGATATGAAGATGGGTTTAGATGATTTCATTTACAATTCTCGGTTAATATAAAATTTCTAGAAATTAAAATTTAATCAGGCAGCCAAAAAATAAGTCCCATTGAAAATGAAGCAGTATGCTGTCTAACTATCCCAATTTTGTCTCAATAATAATAATCTATGTTATATCTAACGGCCTAGTTATAAAACAAAAAAATCTAAATGTACATCAACTCTGATTTCACAAATATCGCACAATTTCAATTTTTACAAAAGAAAAGATTGGGAAAAAAAAGTCTGAATGAAAATAAAGCAGTATGCTATCTAACTTATAATTGTCTCAATAATAATAATCTATACTGCAAAGCAAAAACATCTAACTGTACATCAACACTGATAGCAATGACCTAAACTGTTGCTTTTGCTTTTATCTTTTCTTATAAATATTGCACAATTTCAATTTTTATAAAAGAATTTTTTTTTTTTTTTTTTTTTAAATATCCCAATGAAAATGAAGCTGTATGTTATATCTAACGGTCTTAATTTTGCCTCAATAATAATAACCTATATTATAAAACAAAAACATCTAATTGTTCATAAAGACTGATTTCATAATGATGAGCTAACAACCTGAATTATTGCTTTTATTGCACATATGTTTTCTTATGACTATTGCACAATTTCAATTTTTACAAAAAAATAAAAATTACAAAATTTTTAACAAAATGAAGTACCATGCTATCGAACTGTCCTAATTTTGCCTCATAATAATAATCAATATTATAAAACAAAAATGTCTCTCTGTACATCAACACCGATTTTATGATGATGATAGCAACCACCTGCACTATCGCTTTTATAGTGCATGTGTTTTTTTTTTTATAAATATCGTACAATTTTTAATTTTCACATTATCAAACAGGAGAAAAAAGTATATTTTTAAACAAAATTTTATTGAAAACTGTATTACAATTTACTAATTTTTAAAATAATTTTCAAACATGATTTTTATATATATATATATATATATATATATAATTTATTTCAACAATGAAGGTTTGCTTTTACAATAATCCAAAGTAACTTTTACAGTTATATAAATAATTATGCAAAACTAAAGAGAAATGAACATTATGTCAGTTGGCTTAATTTTGTTTGAAAATAAAATGGTTAAAATTTAACTATACAGCTTTGAAAAAAGTTCCATTTTTGTTACCAAAAAATGTTTGCAGTACAGTTATCCCTATGATTTGGCCCAAGTGCTGCTGTGATTAGGGGGAGATTTTAGGTAATTTTTATGTTAGGTGTGTGAAGTTGCTGTTGAGGAAAAAGAGGCACATCAAAATGAAAAATTTATGTGCACATTTCTCTTATGCGGTGCTAAAATGAGCCTAAATTTACAGTTTGCCATTTGGCAACAGCCATATCAACAATTCTCAGAGGTTAATTTGTGGTCTCATGACCCAACTCATTCAGCTAATGAAATTCAGAAATAATCTTCTTTTTAAAGACAGATCTTTCATTCAATGTATAAATAGAAGTGTCATTTGTTCCTATTACAATGATGTGTGCATTCAGTAAATAAGCTTTCTGACCAAGATTGTCTTTTAGACACTTCAGAAAACAAGTTGTTTGCATTTCGTAAGCATGATGGTCTCTGTAGTGTTTTTCAAAGACTTTTAAATGAATTTTAATTGTGCCATGCAATATTAATATATTATAGACTAAAAAGATAAATAAGTTAAAATTTGTTCTTAATTGTATGTTCCCTTAAGTAAATGTTTTTGTTGTATTTTTTATTTTGTTAAGATTTATTTAATAAAAATGAATTTTTAATTGTGTATTAATGATTGTTATTTAACATTTTTAATATATGAATGTCACTTTGCCTTTTTAAGTAGTGAAATTTATTTTTCTATTTATTGGAAAAGCAATATTTTTAATGACCCAAAGTTCAGACTTGGTAAAGTTCCAAGGATTCTAGACTTTAGACTTTGTACTGTAGTGGCAAGCAAGTTGGGATTGCATAGGAGTTCTAATATAAATTGTGCTGCAATTTATAGGAATTGGCAAGCATCAGAAAACAGAAGGCTGTGCCCCCTAATATTAATAAATTAATGGAATATAATAAATAAAAAATGCATGCCAATTCAGAGTACACATAAATTATGCTGGCATATATAGAGTGTGACTAGGATTCTTCAATTGAAATGAATGTAATGACAAAATAATTGCACAAATTACAACATAGTGTAGAGTACTATTATTTTCAATAAAAAAAAAAAAAAAGTTTTAACTGATTAAATGCACATTATATACGAAAATATTGGATGCAAAATATTTTTAAAGAATTCAATAATTTTGTTGTTGTTGTTAATTTTTAATCTTACCTACAAAGATGACACAAATTTATCTTGCTTTCTCAAGAGCACTTGGAAGGCAGAAATATGAAAATTAATTTATAATTTTTTTTTTAAGATTTTGTATTCATTATTTTTCCTTTTTCTCACGTTTTATTGATTATCATGAAATCATACTCTTTACATTTCATCATATACATTTGATTTTTCAACAATGATACATTTGCTATTTCATTTCTTTTACGTCTAATTTACTACTTTTGTGGGGTTTTTTTTTCATTTCATAGAAACAGTTATATATTAGCATTTTTAATTCTACTTAAGTGTTCTTCAAACAGTACTATTAAACCAAAAATGTTCTTAATCTATGCATTCTTTCTCTCTCTCTCTTTTGAAGTAAGGCGGGGGAAAAAACTGTTTCAAAGGTATAGTGTAAAATAAATAAATAAATCATGCATTCCATATTATTTAAAGAACTAATCAAAGTAGTTAAATTGAAAGAAACTGAATAATATGAAAAAGAACTGAAAACAGGGTGTATATGCATATTAAAGTAAATACATGTAATTCATAATGATGTAGGCAACAACCTGTATTATCACTTTTGCTTTTATCACATCTATATTCTGTTCTACATATTGCATAAATGAAAAATTTACCCTGTCAAATGGAAAATAACTTGGGGAAAAAAAATGTGTTTCAAAATTTTGACTCAATCTGCTGAGTTTAAAAATTATTTTTTTATCGATAAAACACAAGACTAGGCTATAAAATGTAAAAAATCTATTTTAGTTTTCAATCAAAAATAATTTTTGTCTTTTTTTCATGAATTAGATTTATTTAAAAGAGAAAATAAAATAATGCATTCAGCTTAAAGAATTTTTCATGAAATAGCTAAATATTATTTAATTTTTATGAAAGTGCTAATAAAGCATATTAAGATAGAATTTTTTTGAATTTTCAGAGATAGCAAATATTGAAAATACATTCAAACTTTACTATTTTTTTCCCTTTAATTACCACAAGAAAGGCTTAATTATTTTTTTGGTTGCCTGATAAATTAAAAATGTATTACACATTGATTTTTTGTTTACTATACATAAAACAAATAAATATATGTATATATATCTATATTTGTTGTTAGATTTATCTGATTGGCATATTTTGTGATATCAGTAAAACATCTTTGAATTTTTACAGACCTTACATTTGTCGAGGCAGTGCTTTAAAAAAAAATGTAGCTTGTAGTTTGTGCTTTAATATTCCAATTGATGCTAAACTGGATGTTGAATAAATGTTCATTGTGTGGATGTATCAAATAATTGGGTATATTTTGTGATATCGAAATTTGTCTTTCCTGACCTCCTCTACTGATGGTAGAATTGAAATATGAGAATCATTTATACTCAAAACTAGGTCACAACCTAGTTTTGCTAACAAAAAAAAAGTATCAGAGCTCTAATATTATGCAGTAATAACAGCCATACTGTATCCCTCCTCCACCATCCCCTCCACCCATGTATTTATATTTATCTTTTTTCAAATTTTAAAGCAATTTTGTCTTTAGCAAAAGGAAATTTTTGATATATTTTGACTATATGCATTTATCTAATAAATTGAACAGAACAAAAATATTAAAATCGGAAGAGGTAACTTTCAGAATAGTCTATTGGCTAAGGATTTCTTTGTATCAGTTGTAAAACAAAACACACAGTGCTATTCTGGTGGGTTCAAACTAATATTTAAACATTTTTTCAAAAATAGAGAAGTAATGGAGCTGCATTCCTGTAAGCTTTGATGTAAATTAAGCATCACTTGGAGCCAAAAAGTTGATTAGTAAAAAAAAAATTATCATACACAAACATAAAGCAGTGAGTAAACACAACACAAATACAACCATTAGTAAAAACAACATGGTTGAGGTTATTTCTGGTAATCCTGGTTATCACTTGGGAATTATTAAGATAGAAAACTATAACATCTACATTTGCAAGAGTTAAATAGAAATATGCTAGTAAGTCTGAGTGCAACACACTGTGTCATATGTATAAGTGCTTTGGTAGGAAAAGATTGGTAAATGTGGAGAGAAATGAAAAGGTAACTTAGGATTCAATTTTTGGAGATCTTTTCTAGGCTCTAGAGCAAAATATTTTTGAGCTCTGATAAATTCCGCCCAATATTTAAATATTCACCAATAACAAAAGAGTGCCGGACATGAGTTATGGCACAAATTAAGCACTGGTGTGATGTTTCTGAGTCAGCGAATTATCAGTCGGATATTAAAAAATGTATAGTTAATTTTATCTGTTGCAAAAAATTTAATAAATCAATGTTTTATTATTTTAAAGAAAAAACAATGTAAAGAAATATTAATAATTTTCTGAAAAGACAGTGAATTATATTAAACTTTGTTTAAAGAACAGCTTGACGCTAATACTTATAAAGTTTTAATCCCAATACAGTCTCTATTGAGTTGTAATTTTCCAAATGGGTGAAAAAGTATTCAAGCCAGGGTTTGAACTAAGGACCTTTTGGCTTAAGTTGCCAATGCTTTACAAATTGAGTTATCTTGGAGTAATCAATTTGGCAGACATAATTCACCCACCTAACCTTATTCATAACAGCATTTGGTAGGGATGCATCAAATACTGATCTTGACCGAATACTGAATATTCAGCTAGCTGAATAGTGATTGTTATGCTGAATACCAAATATTAACTGTTTGTCGAATAATGAATATTTGGCTTGCCAAATTCTAAGTTTAACAAAATTAAAAGGTAACAATTTTACATAATATTTAGCACAGATACTTCTATTTTGATATACGAGACCTTTTTACAATTAAGCTTTACACACACCACACACACAATTTCTGGCACTTTTTGCAGTGATATCATATTTCACAGAAATATCACAGACAATAACTCTCTTGAAAATATAGTTTCAATATTTTCATATTATTAATGTAACAAATGAAAATCTAAGTTTGATCTGATCTGAACTGAGATGAGATACATATTTTTTGACTGATTGTGATACTGGTTTCTTAGACAAAAATTGTCCATCTTGAAGTGTATTATGAACTCTGAAAGATTTTCTTTCTTGTTCAGAAATACTCTTTTTTTGGAAAAAAAAAAAAAAAAAAAAAGCAAAAGACAGATTATTTACAGGACATTGTTCAACAACTTGCATTTGTACATCATTTATTCCTATGAAGATCATCATTAATTGTTAATTTTCTTAAGTGACACTTATCAAGCAACAAAAAAATAATACAACAGCATTCTCTTTTATTTGAATTTGATTCTGTTTCTAATTACTTTGAATATATTTATAAACTAAATGTTAATAGTACTGTGCGGCTGAGACAAGAAAAAAACCTTGAGTAGATTTTCGCTTTCGAAGGTGCCAAAACTTGTAGGGAAGGAACTTTGTCTGCAGGAGCAGAAGGACAAAAGAAATTGTGATAATTCTCGGAATGTCTGATTAAACAGGAGAGGAAAAAAGCTGGAGATCCAAAACTTGTAGGGAAGGAATTTTGTCTGTAAAAGTGGAAAGACTATGATAATTCTCGGAATGTTCAATTGAATAGAGGAAAAGAAAAAGCCAGATTTCCTTAAAATAAAGTTGAATGGCCAATTACCCTGGCAACAGGACTGAGCCTGAATCTGTCCTAGGATCTTTCTTGTCTCACCAAAAACAGTTGAAGTTGTGAGAGGTATTTAAAAATATATTTTTAAGCATTTGATTTGGCTGAATATTTCGATATTTGTAGTCTAAATAGTTTGATATTTGGCATAACCAAATATTTGGCAGACTGAATAATTTGACATGACACCTAACTGAATATTCAGTAACATGCCGAATACTGAATATTTGGTTCATCCCTAGCATCTGGTATGTTATTTTAAATAACTCTGCAGAATAAATTGTTGGTAATGTAACTCCATAAATGCTGAATATGTAATTATGATTGATCAATTATCATGATTGTTCTAATTGGTAAATAAATCATATGAATTGTAATTTTTCAACTAAATGAAAAAAATATCTGCAAACCACAAAACTTTTGTTTTAATTTGGAACAGACATTTGTTACTTTTGCAAAATGATATAATGATCATGCAATAATTTTAGAATTTTTCAATACTTTTTATGTCACTAAAAAAGGGATACTTTTTATAAGAAAATAAAGTGATATAAAATTTTTCTTGGCAATATTAATTTCATTTGTTCTAATACAAGTTTTTCAAGACATACCAATTCATTTTAATTGCGTTCAAATTGACATGAGATAGCTGTATTTTTGTTCTTCGGTATTACGCACAGTGGTTTTTTTTTTTTTTTTCCTGAATTTGTCTAATTAGAACATCTTACACGTCCTCTTAGGGTTCAAATTAGAATCTGGTGTATTACATTTAAATATTAAATCATTAAACAAGTTCAGTTACACTTTTAAAATATCTTCTTTCTTGTCTTTTTTTTTTTTTTTCTAAATATCCATGTTATAACCTATGTTTCTATGTTTAATGCAATGGAAATGGCAGTCAATAAATTAGATGAAATGTGTCTGAAACTAAGCATACCCATAATTGAACATAAAATGAGTCGTAGTTAAAGGTAATGTGCCAGGTGTCCTGATCATCAAGGATTTAAAAATTAGTCTCGCAAAACCACTGCATTGGATTTTTTTATGATGCACAAATTCTTTTAAATTTCTTTTAGAACCGTTTTATGCATTAATCTTTGTAGAATAGAACTTAATATGGTAAAAGCTCCGAAAACATAACATTCTTAAAACTGATTCCAATGAAAGGAATATCATACAGATCTAACTGCTAAATGGTTTAAGTCAGAATACTTTTCCAATCTTCCGCTACTCTTTTTTTCTCTCTCTCTCTGCAGGGTTTATTATAATTTGCTTTGTAAAATCTGTGAAAACAAAACTTGTTTATAATAAATGTTGTCTTAAACATAAAATTTCATAGACCCTATAAAAGAAATATAGAATTATAATGACCCAGCTGGAAACCTTTCCAACCCCCTGATAACCATAGTGTATAGGTGTAGGTTCACAATCGTCAGTCGCTACATTGCCACATATTTTTTGATGTGGCCACTAATTTTCATTATCTAAATGAGCATTCTTTTTCCTAGATAATTTTTATATTAAAAAACACATATGTTTGAGATGTATTTTGATTTTTAATAGTGTAAAATATTCTCAAGCATTCACAATTTCTTTGTGTATATATTTTTGTATCACAAAATCAAAATAAGAAATGTTACTTTCCAAATATTCCTCACTATCATAAATGCTTAATTAATCTATACTTGTTCAACTTTATTATCGAACTGTACATTAAGATTTATTACTTATATTTTACTTAATTAACATTCAATTTTAAAGAATTTTATGATTAAATTAAATGTACACATTTGATGTAACTAGTATGTTTTTTGTTGTACATGGGTATATATTAAACAGATTATTTTTCACTTTGAATTACTTTTTTTTTTTTTTGTAAGATTGTTATTGCTTTTTGTGTGTTTGTTCAAAATGTGACCACTGGATCTTTTGGGTTTAGGAGCCATTGGCTCCTCCCAGATTTTGGGAATCTGCACCTATACCATAGTGTGATAGGCAGTGTTTTTAAACAATCTTTTATGATGTTTTGAAGGACTTCTAAACATAAGAGCATAAGGTAGCTGTTCCTTTGATAAGGTCCTGATTCTTTCAAAAAGCACACAATTCACAGGAATATATGGTATTGTTATAAGATTATTATTAATATTTTGTTCTTATAGATTATTTTGTTCTCTTTAAATGAAATGGTTTGGCATACAGTGCAACCTCGATTATCTGAGCTAATTGGGACTTTTACTACCTCAAATATCAGAAATCTTGGTTAATAGAAATTGTATATAAAAACTTGTCGTGCTCATAAATTTAACATCTCTTAAAATAAAAAACAATAAAACTATTTTTGAATGAATAAACATACATAAAGTTATGTTTCACAGCTGGGGAATATAATTATCTGATAACACATTGCACCTTGTCTTCAATAAGGCCACATGGCTACTGGAAAAAAAGCATTGTTCCCTGTTTTCTTCTTAGAATATAATGTTTCTTGGAAGTTGAGTTCTTTTAGGGGTAGAGGAGCCTGTAGCAAGGATAATGAACTAAAAAGTGAGGTCTTTTTTAAATAAAAAATGAAATAACAATAAAAACAGACTTTATTCATGGTTCAGTTAACAGAAAGTTTGATTAATCGAAGTTCCATTGTATTTGATCAAACTGTGAATTTTTCTATCTTCTTGAGCAATTTTTCATGACTTTGTATAATTAGATGATAGCATTAAACTGTTTGTCAAACAAAGCACCATTATGACACCCAAGAAACGTTAAGAGTAGTTTATAGTTTTTATTCAATTTGTTCTTATTACACTTTCTGGCTTTGTTGTTTGTTATTAGTATTGTTATTGAAAGTACTGCCAGCTATTTTTTGTATGTGTATGTATATATATTGAGCATTGGGATGACAGGCAAAAAAGAAAACTTGAAAAATCAATGTCAGTTGGTTTTAAGATTAATTGTTAAAAAAAGTGTAATGTTACATTTGTTGACAATGTTGCATATCTAGCAGCTGTTCCTAGAATAGCAATTTCTGGAATTATTACATACATACAGTTGATGTTATTTGTGTGCTATTAGTTATCTATTGACATGTTGTAAAATTTGTCATCTGTTGGCAAAAAAGTTGTAGATGAAAAAAGGCTTCTTCACTCAGATGACCAGATATTAAATGTGTCTCCAATAGCAGGAAAATCTTTAAGTATCTGAGACATCTTTCAGGGAGAGAAAATAATCTTGGCAAAATATGTTATAAAAAAAAAATAATAATAATAATAATCAAACCATTACTTATTTTTAATGTCTTTATGCATTCTATTTATTTTTATTAATAGTAGTCTTATGTTTTACCCGTAAAAACTAAATACAATATAAAGCTGGGAAAAAGTCGAATGGAAAAGAAATCTGCAATGCCTGTTTTAAACTTTCTGCTACTGTGAATATGTTTCATGTTTATTTATTTATGCAATCCAAAATGATCAATATTAGTTACATTTTTAATAATGCAAAAAAAAAAAAAAAAAAAAAAACCATGGTATATCATTTACAAAATCACACAGCTACAGTTGTTGTTTTTATATTTTAGAAATGATGTCAAAGTACTCTCACTTCACCCCATTATCCTGTCACACCCATCTCCTTCCTTTTAAAGTTTGACATAAATAATAGACCCTTCACCCTTAAGAAAATGGAAATTTTGAGAAATATTTTGTCTCAGAATTTTACTTTAGACAGAGTTTGCTGCAATTCTAGATTTATCTTTTTATTTACATGTAATATATATATAAATATTAAAATTCAGTGTTAGTACAGGGTAAGATTGCCAGATTTCTTTGTTAAAAAATAAAATGGAAGATTTTTATTGCTACTAGTTCATTTCTGTTTATCAAATTTCAATCATTTTCCACATCCTACTGTACTATGTTGAATGTGCCAATAATGTCTCTTAAAGAATTTTTTAAAATAAATTTTAATGTTTGATTTATATTTATAATTTTTATTTAATTGTATTTGTATTATCAGGGGGTTTGTCCAAGCATTTCACACAGGGTCCTGTTTTTGTGGAATTGTGAAAATAGTTTTATGTTTGTAAAAAATTTGCTTACAAATTTGTGAATTTAAAATGATCATTATATTCAGTTTTTTGTTTATATGTTTCTAAGATGATATTTGTATGTAAAATGCATATTTTTTTTTCCTTTATATATCCTCTTCAAACCTGATGTATTCTATAGGATACAGGCCATTTTCACCACTTGCTTACATTTCAGAATTTTATTTTTATTTTTCAAACTTAATAATTTCTTTTAAAAATGGAGACAGGTGTTATATTTAATTATTAAGTAATTATTAAGTAATTTTATTTAAGTAAATATTTAAGGTACATAAAAAAAGGGTTGTGTACTTTGCCCTATAATATTATATGTAAATGTTATTTAAAGTTGGGTTGTAAGGCAAATTGTCAAGTCCGTTATCATGCAAAATTACAGAAAATACTCAGCTTTAAATTTCCTAAAATAAATTTACTTTGAAGTGACTTATGTCCCTAAATTTCAAAACATGATATTTATCAATAATACTTAAATTAAATTGAAATGAGAGACAGTTTTAGCCACAAGATTATGATCACATGGAAATTATACAAGAACTTTTTCTACCAATCACAGTATATATTCATGTAAATTACTACATTTTAAGGAAATTGCATATTTGTTTCTTAGTTGAAAAAAAAATAAAATAAAAGTAGAATGATGAAAAAATGATAATCATTAAAAAACCGTGCAGTAACAGACTTGACACTATGTTGAAAATGGCTGATACACATTTTTACAATTTTTTTCATGTATATAATGTTGAGATAAATTGGTGTGAATAGACTGCAGAACTTAACAGAATAGCAATTTGCTTCTAACAGCGCTGTTTTAGCAATTGACCTGTTATGAAATGGTTTGCAGCAGAAATGTACAAAAGTGAAAATGTAAAAAACTTTACTGTGGGTTCAGATACCATTTGTAAAGTCCACTAATGATAAGAAATTATTAAACATATTTTATGTTTTTTCAATGCAGAAAAGTAAAATAAAATGCTAAGAAATTGTAAAAAAAAAAAAAAAAAAAAAAAAAAAAAAAAAAAAAAAAAAAATGTACTGATTAAGTTCTAAGGTACAGTGTTGATTTCAGACATTTTTCTCTGAGAAGGACTTCTGTGGTTCTGGGGGGGGGGGGGTGTCCCCCTCGGACCACCCCCTGCATTCAACACTGCTTATGCATCATCAAATTTACATACAAAAAATAAATTTTAATTTTTTTCACTGTTCAATCTTTTTTAGTTGTCAGTTTGTTAATATAAATTTGTAACTAAAACTAAAAAAAGTACATAAATAAGCCATTGTGTCTGAAGAGGATATGCAAACGATTTTACTTTTAAGTGATTAAATTTGTGAAAGGTTTAATTTGGAAATAGAAACGTTTTGTGAAAAGTCTATTTTTCAGACAAAGAATTTTATGAAAGATCCTGTTTTAAAATAAGTTTTGTGAAGAAGGGTCCTTTTTTGGATTGAAATATTTTTGTGAAGGTTCTTTTACTCAAAAATGGGCCTAATTCTGACTCTGTAGCCATGCTAATAACTTTCTTCAATAATACATTAAATGTGTAACCATCAACTGATCATCATGCATAATATTTTTATGCAGTTTGTTCTGGTCATCTTAAAAGTTGTTCATTCAAAAAAAAAAAAAGTTTTCTTTGTTTGTAATCAGTGATGCACACACTAAACTTTTCTGGCACAAGATTATAGCAGATTATGGCTCACATACATCTGTACCAGGGCCTGATTGTTACAGGGGCAAATGGATTTTCAAGTCTACATTTTCACAGGACCCCAAAATACATTTTCTAAAGATAAAAATTATTTCTAATTTACATACAGAAAAGAAAGAAAGAAAAACCATGACTAAACTATTGCAGTGTTCTTAACTAACAACAATAAAATGCATTGTAAATATTGAAATTGAAAGAAGAGCTAATATGATATCATTTTTCATTCACTCCGTTGGACTTACAATATGTAAAAAATTTTACCTTTTCATAATTTGTTAATGATGTTTCACATATGTTTGTAATGTATTCTTTTTTAATGCTTCATATTATCTAAACCAGGACATAGATTGCGAAAAATGGTTGCCAATTACAAATCAGGTTTACTGTTGCCAATCATGTTCAAAACAATTATTTAACATTATTTAATACATAACATTGTTAAAAATGATGAATAATATCAAATAAATTAATAAATAAAACTATAAAAAAAAACTATAAACTTTTAAAAATTAAACTATATTATGTATTATTATTATATTACAGACCTTATTACATATGATATACTATAAAGTTGTCAAAAGTAACTGTTATTATCAATTGGTGCCATGCTTGGCATAGTTGTATCTGACCTTTTTTGATAATAAACAAGTACTCTTTTTATACATATAAAGGTACCTTTTAAATTTTGAATTTCAAATATAGCTGTTTGTCATGTTTATAATGCAATTTTCTTGAGAAAAGTGTGCCCTGTCACAACCTGTGTGCCCCAAGTTTCATTTAGAATTAATCAGGTCCTGATCTTTACATGACAATGGTATTTAAAATGTACTCTCATTTTAAAGTTTACACTGATGAGAAGCAAAAATTATCTTTTCTTTTATTCCTGAATTAGATTTTTAGCCATTCATATTGTCCTTAACTTGCCTATAAATATCCTAAAACTTGGGACCGTTTTCGTACTTTCTGATTTTTATAATTTAGATTTTTTTTGGTACTTTTCCAATATAAAGACCATGGTGATTTTTCTTTGTTCAAAGCTTTGCTTATGAAAGTACAATTTATAGCCAAATAATGTAAACAGCTATGTAAACAAACCTAATGAACTTTTATCCTTAGTTGTATATATATATTCATATATCTAAAATCCATTACAGTACATTCTCTCTAATCTGCACAGGTTGGGAGCTAGGGATTTGCAGATTATAGATCATTTCTTTATTTACATTCTAGTATTTGGAATTTATCCCAGAATATAGTAATCACACTGTAAATAAATAGCACAGAAATGAAAGAAAATGCTTTATATATATATATATATATATATATATATAAAAATCTATATTAAATATTAGAAATATATTTAAATGATATAATAATACAAAATTAATAGAAAATATTTCTACTTATTTTTAAATCTATCAAACATTGCAGTGATTATTTTTATTTTATTTTTTTTTACAGTTAAAGTGCACAATATCTTACTTAAAAGAGATTTTAACTGTCATCTGAAATTTAGCGCAGATTATAGAATTGCAGATTAGAGGGAATTGACTGTGTGTGTATATATTTATTTATCTATATTTTTTTTATGTAGTTTAATTCTGTTTACACATAAAAACATAGACTAATGGTTTGTTTATATTGAATAAATTGTATAAATATTGAAAAAAATTCTTATGTATACGAGACAGTGTATAAGTTGCTAGAAAATATGCATGAAAATGTTTTTCTCTCGCCAAGACTCCTATACTGGAAAAGTACTGTTTTTTTTTTTTTTTTTTTCCCGTTTTTTATTGTTTCCTAATTTGTTAATATCAATAAAAGTTGGGTAAAAGTCAGAAATAGGCCAAAATGAAACTATTTTTTATTGGAAAGGATATTTAGTTAAGGGTTTGGGGTTCGAAAAATAAAATAAATAATGATTTTTTGACACCAGCGCATCTTTTAAAATGCATCCTTATGTTTAGCATCCTTTTTTAGAAATCTTCAAAATTACCCTTGCTAATCACCTGATAGCAAATCAAATGTAGACATCCTGATAAAATAATAAATTGTTTTGATTTCAAAACATTTTATCTTGCATTGTGTTTGCACTGTTATTTGTCTGAAAGTCTTGAATTGTCTAAAGGCTGATTAAATTGAGGTGGAATTTGTCGAAATGATTTAAGATACATAAAATTTTATACAAGCATCAACAAAGCAAAACAGAATGCAACAATATTTTTGCTATCATAATTTTTTGGCATCCATTTTGTTTTGACTTTTATGTTGCATATTTTCAAAACAGATAGTTAATATACACACAGTGAATTAAGAAAGAATGACCCAATTACAATTAGTAATTTTTCGTTTTTAAAGACTGATTAGAAGAAACACTTTAAATACAATATAGGAAGAAGCTCAAAGTTTTATTTGCGTGCTTCATAACTATTTTAAGTGATTTTTACTAGTCACACAGAAAACATTTATATGATCACTCATTTAATGCAAGATATTGTGAAACTTATGCTCGACACTTTCTGACTTTTTAAAAATGAGATATGCTTTCTTGCCTACATCATTTAATGAACTTCAAAGATATTGAAAAAAATCTGTATAAGTGTATACATCAGTTATACTGTGTGTAATTATAAGTGCGACATCATGCACTATGTAATGCACTTATGTAATGTTTAAAGAAAAAAAAGGTGCAAATAAAACAGTAGAAAACAATAGTACAAATTATCTATGGTTAGTTGTATTTGTGATGGCCAGTTATCAACACAACGGATATAGGCCATAAGGGGGGGGGGGGCTCCATGAGGGTCTTTCTAAGGGAACCTAACTCATATTTACGCAAGGAAATCCAAGGTTCGAAGAAATCCACGGAAAACTCCGAACGATTACGTTGACAACCGCGATTGGATTTGAACCCAGCATCTGCCATCTACCAGTTTCGAGAGCAGGATTTCTCAGTCATTGGTGGGGCCCAAAGAATGTTCCAGTTTCAATGATATAATATAACAGTTTAATTTAGACTATTTACAACAAATCATGCATCAAATTGAACATAAACTAACCTAGTTTTCCTTACAAATGTTCAATAAGTGCACCTTTAGTTATACAAGATGGAACCCAACGAAAGAAAATCTTTAAGAAAGAACTGTTTTATTGATTTATAATAAAGCTAAAAAATTAGTTACAGTAAAAAATGCATCTTATATTGGTCAATCTAACTCTCAAGCAAATATTATTTTAAGCTAACATTAATAAAATACTATAAAACTCAATTATCCAAATTATTAAGCGAAATAAAACCGAAATTCATCAGATTTTATAACAATTGATTTTTTTGAAATAGTATACGCATTTTAATGTATTTATTTATTTTTATTTATTTATTTATTTATTTATTTTTTTTTTCAGTTTTCAGAGAAAATGGAGTGATTTTGATGCCATAATTACAAAATTGGTACTAAAAATCATAAAAAAAATTAATTAAGATACAGCTTTCAAACAAATTGCATTTGAAAGTGCATTTTTTTTCTCTATTCGACGGTGTAAAAATTAAAAATGTGCGATACTTAGAAATGTAAAATTTACAGTAGCCAAAAACTGCAAAACCGAAATTGTAGGGAAAAAGTGTTTCCTTTCTCAAAATGAGGTATGTGTTAAGCACAGATACGTTTGGCCTTTATAGTATAGATATGGCACACATCCAGCCTAAAAATCCAATTCTTCCCACACTTTTGTTTACAAATTCAGAGTAATGGAAGCAGTAGCCTCTTCAATTCTGTGTCTCAACTCTGGCAAATCATTAGGTAGTAGTGGAATGTAAACACAATTTTTTATGTAGCCCCAAAGGGGAAAAAAAAACGCATGGCTCTAACAACTTTTAAATCTTCAGTCCAGCAAATAAGGCTCTTGTCCTCATCAGGTGAAGCACTTTGGACCTAATGCTAATTGTAGGGAGAAGTTATTGACTAATATCTCATTTGCATTGTAACATTTTTATTTTTTGCATTGGATAGCTGAGGAAGAACCTCTACATTGCACCGTTTTTAAATTTTTGATTTTGGTTGCTGATATTTTTTAGAATGACACTTTCATTTTTGGAACTAAATATCATTTTCGAAAGTGGTAAACTAACTTTATTGGAACTTTTGTGAAGTAGTTAGGAAAATTGGGAAGGTTTGGGGACATATTTGGTATTTACAAATTTATCAGGATTTATACAGTTTGCAAAGTATATGAGATGGGGTGGGGGGAGGGGGTATGTTTAGACTTTATGGTAAATATGAGATTTCATAATATAATGCTGCAAAATATTTGATTCTAAAGAAAAATTCAGATTTTTTTCCTTTTTTTTTTTTATCCATACTTATCTGTTTTTGGCCCAATACAAAACTGTTTTGTTGTTTTTTAAATATTGAAATATTTCTTGCAATTTTACTTAATTTGGGATAATGTACGATTGGTGTTGAAAATTAAGAAATGTATACAGCACTATAGTACAAATAGGATTACATTGGGGGAGGGAAGGGTTTTTGACTAATTTAAAGTTGCTTTTAAAATGTTTTGTATAATTTTAAAATTAAAAATAACAGAACAGATTTTGGCTTTCCATGAAAATAATATAACTCAATAGTATTTGTCTTAAATACATTTTGAGTCACTTTGTGTTTGCATTTCTCAATTTTTTAAACATGTATTAATGATTATGTGTCATGGCAACTCATAAAAGTCACCTGTCTGCAGTGTTATTTTCTGTGTGTTTAAAAAACTGCACTTTGAATAGTTGTGAAGTAAGTAAACAAAACTTTAAACTTTCTTCTGTATTTTTTAAACATTTTTTCCAATCATTGCAAAAAAATAATTGTCATTAATAACAGGTTCGTTCTTTGTTAAATTACCTGTATTATCTAAACATAAAATATTAACCAGTGCTTTAATGAGCATATTTTAAGAACAAATACTCTAAATTCAGATGACAAACAATTTGTTTAGTTGGGAAAAGAATGGGCTTTGACTATTTGTACAGAGAACTTTACATAAACAGTATTGGAAGAATAAGCTGTATATTGTATTTACTAGGAATACAGCTTTGTTAACAATGTAAAAAAAAAAAAAAAAAAAAAAAAATTCTTTATTGTGTTTATATGTTGCAGCCTCATTATGCTAGTCTATTGCATTATAAAGTGTTTTTTAAAATGAGGTAGACATATTTGTAATTGTTGGAAATTAAAATCTTAACTTTGAAAATGGAAAAAAAAAGTGTTTGTAAAGTGTTTTGAAAAAAAAATTGATATATTATACTTGTGCAGAAAATAATGCTTTAATCATCCAGACTTTGCAAAAAATCATTCGATTATTTGTTCAATCAGCATTCATATCAAGAATAAGGATGTTTTATACATGTTTGGACTCTTTAATTCATAACAGAATGTAGATAACACTGGTTTACAAATTTAAACATTTTTTATATACTTTTTATGACACTCCAATTTTCTTATATTACCTCTTACTAATGAAATGTAGCATTTGAAAAAAAATCTATCGCATCACATTTTTAGCTCACAGGCTATCATAGCCTAAGAGCTTATGTGCCCGTCTGTTCTGTATGTACGTGCGTTCGTGCGTAATGCGATAACTCGTGATAAAAATATCCGATCCACTTGAAATTTTGTATGTAGGTATATCCTGACAAGGCACTTCCCTGATTAGTTTTTGGAGTTCATTCGATATGTATAAGAGGGGGAACGGGGGGCTCATGCCCCTCCCCTTAGTTGATATAGATGGGATTTTAATGCAGAATTAAGTTTTCGTTCAAAATTTAGATTAGGATCATTCTGATGAGGCGATTCTGTGACTGTTATTAGGTGTTCATTGAATAAGTATAAATAGGGGGAACGGGCGTTCTAATGCCCCCCCCCCCCCCTTAATTTATATAGATGGGTTTTTCAAGCAGAATTTTCAGATTTCGTTCAAATCTCTGAATAGTTTTGGAAGTTTAATGGTTAAGTATAAAAGAGGGGGATAACTCCTTTTAAATTATATAAATGCTAAATGGGTTTTTATTAAGAATTGTTTCATTTGCTCTGAATTTTGGATATAGATTTTTTATATGATAAAGCATATCTTTGATAGTATAGGAAGTTCAATGATTAAGTATAAAAAAAGAGAAAAGGGGAGAGCTGTTTCCCCTTCTTAATTTTTTTTTCGAACGGAGTTAACCCTTGAAAATATAAGGCTTTAATGTACAATTAGTATTTGTAGCCTGTGAGCTCAATGCCATCAGTTTAACTGGGCAGTATTCTTTATTTACTTATACAGGGTGTTCATTTTCAATGGTGTCCAATGGCTAATTCCTAAACCGCTAGTCATAGACATAGTTTCAGTTAGAAAAATGTTTTAATTGAGCTAAGGAAATATTTCACAGTCCATTTAGGTCAATAAAAACACTTATTGAAAACTTACGAACTTTAAATTTTTATACTATCCCCTGGTCCTATAAGCTGTATTTAGTAAAATTTCACTGCTATACTGACAAGTAAGCCAAAAAAAAGTCTCATCATTCTAAGATTAAAAATGGCAGAATAATAGCAGTTTCAAGTTGGAGCACATTTTTTGCTGCAAAATAAGGAAGGGTCAATTTAGTAGAAAAATAATTTTGTCAGATATATATTAAAAAAATGATTGTGAGTAAATGTAGTATTGCAATATGAATTTGAAATCTTTAATAATTTTGACATATTAATGCAAAGCATACAATTTATAATAAACATGTAAGAAAAAAAAAATTTTTTTAATCATATAAAAAGATGAAAATTTATACTTTAGATTACACTAACCTGCAAAATCCGATATGTCATGTTTTTTAGTTTTTAATAATTGATTCTTATGTATTCTTTACCACTGAATACGAAATCGACCTTCATTTTTTGCCAACAGGCAAAGATTTTTTGCAAATTGTAAGTTTTAAAGTTAAAAAAGGAAAAATACATAAAAATTGTTAACTTTTAAATAAATAATTATAGCTTTAAAATATTAAATTGCAGGCTATTAAATTGCAGGCTATTAAATATTATGTAAAATGAAATTATAATACAATGCAAATCTGACACAAATTACGAAAAGGAGAAAATTATAAAATGAAGAGTAAAATCAATCACTTCTAATTTTTTCTTTTTATATTTTATGTTATTAAGTATTTAATAAATATTTTTTTAACTAGATGGGACAGATTTTTCACAATAATTTTCCCGTACTCAGTGCATTAGAATCTATGAAAAAAAAAAGCACATTTCAGCAAAAGTATGTAAACCAGTGTAATTAAGAGCTCACTAACTAAAACATTGTTATTCATTATAATACTTCACAAGAAAAATTAAAAAATAACACCACAAAAAAAACAAACCCTGATATTCAACCCAGGGCTTAATTTCTAACCAAATAAACAGTCAAATGCGAATATTACTTCTGCTCAGAAGACTCCATACATAAATATATGAATCATTAACTGTATTATTAAAAAGAAAATCATTGCTAAAAGAATAACAAGATTTTGTAAAAAATTATACAACATAGGATTGGGTATAGCTGTATATATTAGAAAAATATGATTGATCATATACCATAAAAGTTCAAAGTGATATGAAACAAATAATATCAACTATTGCTATTTTGTATCTTTTTTTTTTTTACTCTTATCATTATAATGTGTTCTTTTGATGAACTTAATTTGGTACTGACAATAAAAATAGTGCATATTTAAACTTTATTTGGCATTACATAAAAGTAAATTCAGTGTAGTAATATTCTTTTCTTTTTACAGGGTAGCCAAAACAAAATATTAATTCGGCACTGTAATAAGTGCACTTTGAAAGGAGATCTCAAAGTTACCATACTGCCTTGATACGTGCTGTATTTTTCCAGATAGATTATTAACTTTTGAAAACACTTTAGACATATTGAGAGATCCACTCAATACAAACTAGTCGACGACTTTAGATTGTTAAGTCAAATTTATATGTTTGTCAACTTGTTTAATAATTTGCCAGATTTCCACAATTAGAAAATGTAATACATTTACTATTTGAAAAAAAGTCCAAAATTGGTCTTAATGAAATCATGTCTAAAATACAGATATTTCAAATGATGTGCTTGACATTAAATAAAATGATAGATCAGATAGTGCTGTAACACAATTGGTGTTTATTTGCATTATATTGAAAATGTGAAACATCATTTGCGTTACAGAGCATACTTATAAACATTATTCATTAGTTAAAAAGAAAATGGATTTTAGCAAACATGATGATAAAGAAACTTGAAAAAACAGAGCAACTTTGCAGTCTTCAAGATATAGAGAATAAAAAGTAAATCCAGTGTTCCAACATTAACAAGTTGAAAGTTGCACGTGAAGCGTAGCAAATGAGGTGCGTTCGTACGATAATGAAGTTTTAAAAATATCACTCATATATCAATCTCATAAAATTGTAAATAGTTAATTACAATTAAAATATAATTAAAACTAGTTAATTACAATGTTCTCTCTATACTCATTATGTAATGGAATACTTTTGTGTGGCCTTGTAAATCAATAATAAAAGTTCTTTGCACAACAGATTATGCAAAATCAATAATAAAAGTTCTTTGCACAACAGATTATGCAAAATCTATATTATAATATGTTTTTTATTATGCATATCAATATTATTATGTTCGAATGAGTGTAATATTATTAAAATGCATTTGAAACTTTTTTTTTTCCCATTGACTGTAATGTGCAGGCATGAAAGTGGGAAATGAGAAAAAAGGTGGAAAAATTTCTTCATCTTTTACAGTAGCACCAAACGCGTATATAATTTAAGTGTCATTTAAACAGATACAAGAAAATTAAATATATAACTGGACTTGTGATTGCTATTTTTTATAATTTAGTATTAACAATGTTAAAGGTGCAAATCCAAATATAACTTATAAACTTATCAGAAGTACAGTTATTAATTTTCCAAAACAAATATTCTGAATGGTTAAGCTGGAGACTTAAAAAAAAGGGCATTTCTTTTTTTATTCAAAAGAAATCAATCTGCTAAATTGGTCTTTGCTTCAAAATACACTTTGAAAAAGATATCACAGAAATTACCCTACAGTGATGCATAAATAGTACAAAATATTCTACTCCAAAAAGAAACTTCCTTTCACTTTGAATTTTTAAAGTCAAAAACTAATTCATTCTTGAAAGACACATTGAACATCTTCATCACAACTTTCAGATGCTTTCATGATGTAAACTCACCTTTCATTTTATATCTCTTTTGCACAATTCAAGATTGGTTGGTTGTATAAGGTTTAATGGTGAAAAATCCCTTCAGGGACATGCTGTGCCAATGCACAATTCAAGAACAAACTCTAAGAGGTTGGAGCGAACAAAATGTTAGATTACTAAATTTTTCAGCACCCCCCCCCCCCCTCTATTATCCTTCTAAAAGTTTCTTTGCATTTTTGCATCAATCCAGAGAATGTCCAAAATTGCTTTAAAAAAGGTGGAATTCCTCCTTTAGGAGGAACTCTTTCATGCCTGAATGTGACGGAGTACTTTTGATTGTCCTTGTATTTGATCTATGCATCCTATTTTCAAAAAAATTGAAATGACTTGACAAAATTATGTAATAAATATGTAATTTAAATTTCAAACGATTAAAATGCATTTGCAACATTTTTACCCATTGACCGTAATGTAACGAAATACTTTTGATTGTCCCTGTAATTGATCTATCCATCCGATTCTCATAGAATTTGAAATGACAAAATTATGTAATAATTATATATTTTAAATTTCAAAAGATTCGGTTGGGTAGTTTTTGAGTTGTTATATGCAGGCGGATAGACAGACAGATGGACGGACTGAACGACAACTATAGGTGCTACGTATTTACATAATTACAAATGCATTGTAGCCAATGTGGTCCTCCCCTTGAAACCAGCAATCATGGTGATGAGAGTGTGTCAGTTGTTCCTTGAATACTGGATATACCTTATTCCTCTGTACAAAAGATTTTATGACAGATTTTTATAAATTTGTTTCACTTTTATGGGTTATTTATAAAGCAAATTAAATGCTAATGTACGTCAAAGCACCCCTATTGGCAGATTTAAAAAATAGTAAAGTGCATCATTTGAATTTTCTGTAATTCCATCTCATTTGATCAATAGAACACATTCTAGAGCCCTCTGAAATTGGCAATTTATTTCTTGCTCACCCTGTGCTTTACAATATTTATAAGAACAAAGTTAGATTTTCCTCACACTTTAGTTCAAATCAATAGTTTTATAATGCAGTTTTTTTTTAAACCGACCTGTGTGTATTTTTTGTTCACGCATAACTTTTGTAAATATGAACTGATTTTGATAATTCTTTTTTTGTTTGAAAGTGTATGGGGTCCATTCGAATTTCATTAAATCTGATGATTAGAGCTTTTTTAAAAATAAAAACTTTAAAATTAAAATTCTTTTTGAAGCAATCGACCAAATAGAAGCATTCATTTTCATGTTACACTTACACACATACATGTCATACACACAATTTTTTCAAAATGTGAAATCCTTACTGGACAAGGGCCGGAATTCACATAAATTTTGTGCTGTTTGCGAAACAACATTGATTAATAAGAAAATTTTCTTAAAACAATGAAATTTTTTTTTTAATTCAGGCTTCTGATTGGTTAATCTGGTTTCGCTAACAGCGCAAATTCTACCCTGGATTCCGGCCAAGTTCTCTTATCCACCAAACCGGAAGTATAGCATCGTATGTGGAAATCAGCTACCCCAGTAACACTTAAATAAAAAGAATATTGCGCAGTTAAACTGATGGCATTGAGCTCACAGGCTACGCATACTAATTGTATATTACAGCCTTATATTTTCAAGGGTTAATTCCGTTCGAAAAACAAATTAAGGAGGGGGGGAATCAGCTACATCCATCTGCACGTTTTATACTTAATCATTGAACCAGGGGTGATTCTCGTCCGAAAATTCCGAAAATTTAAGGCATCCTCTTCCGAAAATTTGAAATTGGGTAATCAGTTCCGCATAGTTGCCAACTTGTACGGTTTTGCACACGGAAAAAACAGTTGCGTAGAAATGCAAATTTCGTGATAGGATCGTCGAAATAGCATACCATTCGTCAATATTTCGTGGGAAAACGACGATTTCGTCAATGTTTTTGTAAACGAACTTTGTCAAAAGATCGATGACAAAAGGCAATTTCACCAAACATCGCAGATAAAACGTTGATTTTTTCTGAAGACGGCGGGAAAACGCCGATTTCGTCTAAAGATTGCGGATATAACGCCAATTTCGTTAAAAGATCGCGGGAAAAAACGCCGTTTTCGATAAAAGATTGCTTAAAAATATTTTGTCAAAAGAGTATTTGAAAAGAATACGCCGCTTTCATCAAAAGATTACGGAAAAAACGCCGATTTCGTCAAAAGATCGCCGGAATAAAACGCTGTTTTCGAGAAATATCGCGTAAAAAAACAAATTTTGTCTAAAGATCGTCGAAAAAACGCAGATTTCACTTAAAAAAACATGGGAAAACGCCGATTTTGACAAAAGATCGCTGAAAAACCGCCGATTTTTTCAAAAAATCGTAATAAATCGCCGATTTTGCTAAAATATTGCTGATTTCGTCCGAAGATAGCGGGAAAACGCCGATTTTATCCGAAGACCGCTGGAGAGAGGGGGGGGGAACTCACGACCCCCCCCCCCCCGCCGAAATTTCCGAAAATGCGATACGAATTTCCGAAAAAAAAATTTCATCCAGAATCACCCCTGCATTGAACACCTTAAACTAATCAGGGATATAATTTATTATATAAAAAATCTGCTGCATGAATAACATTAATCACAGAAACATCAGAATGGTCTTATATCTAAATTTTGAACAAAAACTGATAATTCTGCATGAAAAACCCATTTATATCAATTAAAGGGAGGGGCATGAGTCCCCCTCTTTATACACTACATTGCCATTGATTATTGGACAGTTGCGATTTTAGACATTTTGTTAAATATCTAGAAAAATACCTGAGGAATCATCTCGAAACTCGTAGTGTATAAATATAATAGTATAAGTCATACATCTCCGTGAAGATTTTTTCCCGAAACTCCATAGGGGACCGTCAACAAATTAAAAAAGAATGAATATCTTTTGAATAACCCTGTCAAAACTAATGTAGCAAAAGCGCTCAAACTCTAGATTATGATTGAATGCCTTATATTGTAATACACTGTGTTTATTTTTATGCAAATAGCATGCATACTCGCAGAGTAATTAAGGTTTTTATAAAAATGGTCCCAAATTTTTCCAAGTTTTTTCCTTATAATTTTCAGAGTTCTTAATATAAAATAATATTTTTTTCAGAAAATATGTCAAACAACATTGCACACAGTACTCTGTAATCAGAATTAAAAAATAATGAAAATTGTATACAAAATGAGTTGGTTTACTAAATAATTTTTTACTGCGCATGCGTCAACGATATCAAAATTTCATTTGCATATTATGTTAACTAAATGTATAGAGCAACTTTTGTGAAAGTCACAAAATCATAACTTGAAAATTCGAAAAATAATCGTCAATTGAATAAGTTGAAAATCCCTTATTCTTAAAATGAAGCAAAAACAAGAGGGGTTGTATCCATATATTCATTGATTAGTTTCAATATAGAATACACAATACGGGATGTACTACTACATTTGGATAAAATCCCTCATTTTTTTGTTTCATTTTGGAAACAACGGATTTTGTCCTTTTTCTATAGACGATTACTTTCAGAATTTTCAAGCTATGATTTTGAGACTTTTACAAAAATTGCTATATACATCTAGCTAACATAATATGCAAATGAAATTTTGATATCTTTGACGCATGCACAGTAAAAAATTATTTAGTAAACCTACTCATTTTTCATACAATTTTTATTATTTTTAAATTCTGATTACAGGGTACTGTGTGCAATGTTGTTTGTCATATTTTCTGAAAAAAAAAATTATTTTATATTAAGAACTCTGAATATTATAAGGGAAAAACGGTTTAATGCCGCTTTCGCAATTTTTTCCCTACTTCCTATCTCCAACGCGAATTCAGAATCTTCCCTCGAACGGTGCACTTTTGGCGCAGTAGCTTTGGCGTGATCGGTGAACCGGTTACTGGATTGCAGGGTTGCAATAGACTATGCGCCGCAAATACGAGCTGTGGTCGTGTTCGTGTCTTGCTTAATGTTTTTGTTTACCATCTTATCAACGAATTTGTTTCTTGTATAAAAAAACAATTCTCAACAACAATTCTCTTTAATTGAAAGTTTATTGCTTTTGATGTATGTTATAATTTATATCATACACACTAGCAATATTTCTTCAATTATACTCGATGTGATGATGGCTAGTCAACGTGACATTCTAGAAAATGATGTAAACAGATTGCTAAATTCAGTTAAAGATTGATTGCATAGCTTGATGCTATATTTTGCTAAAATTGAATTATATTTAAGTAAGTTAAGTATTTCATTTCACCTTTTAATCCATAATTTTGGAAATTTTTTCTTAGTGTGAAACTTGTTTTGCATTTCTTTTTGTGATTAAAATTAGTTTTCTTTTGCATTAAAAGACCAATTATTATTGCTGGCAGTAAAAATGCTTATTTTCTTTTAAAAACCAATAGAAAGTTTATTCAAAAATGTATTCCATAATATAATTAAATATAGAAATTTGGATCTTTGACCATATCGGGAATTTGGTGGAATAAAATCCATTTGTAAAAAAGTTATAACTAAAATTTCTAGTAAGATAAATCAAGAAATTATGCAATATCCGAGGAGATCTTTATAGATGGAAATGTATATATTAATATATATATATATATAAAGTTCTCAAAACAACTTGCTGAAAAATTTTTGAAAAGAATGCAATTTAAATTTAAATGCAATTGTTTTTAGTAATGTTTTGATTTAATGGATTTAATTTAAATGTTTGTGAGAAAAAATGACTTTATTAGTAATCTGAAAGTGGTTTATGAACAGTTTAAAGTATAAAGCAATTTGTGTGCCTTTTTAAAATGTAACTGACATATTTGCAATTCTGACTAAAAATCACAAGCATATTCATCTTACTCATTTGTCTTTATTATATTGAGAAATCGTGTTTTTTGTTAAATTCAAACTCAATTCATTGTTTTTAAAAATTAATATTTTAAAATGTGCATTTTTTCACTTAACTGCTTTGCTGTATAAAGTCATTTTTATATAGTTTAAATACTTTGCTGCAGAAACCAATTTTGTCCTAAAAAGCAGTTTTAATTCTTGTTTTCTGAAATATTGATTGTGCACTGCACATTACTTCAACATTTTCGATTGACCTTCAGTTTTCACTCCCACATTTATTGATTTTGGACCCTAACTGAAAATGTGCTTGACGTGATTATTTTTAATTTATAGTTGATCATTAATTATAATATAATTACACAAAACTATAATTTACCTTAATAAACCTTATGTCATTTGGTATGAGTAAATGCCCACTGCTTAAGATTAAAAAATAAGTGTTTTAAATAGACTATGTAGTATTTATTTTAATAATCAACTAATATACGGTTTAAACCTGCACTTAATTGTGAACCTTCTCATTTTACTCTTTAAAAATAATGTTTTTAAAAAGTCAATGGAAATTTCTGATTAAATTTTAACAGATTGCATAATGTAATAGTTTACCACATGAATTATTCATCAATTAACAATTAACTATAATTTTATTAATAAAAAGTGTTGCTTATACAGGGATCAATCCAGGCAAAATTTGACGGGCCCTTCACAAAATTTTATTTTATAAGAAATATAATTTTCATTACTTTCATATTGCTTGGTTTTAAAATGTGTAACCTGCAAAGAAACTATGTTTGCCTTAAATTAGTTTATTATTAATAAATGCTTGGTTCGAATTTTAATAACTTTATTTTAATGTTTCGTTATAGAATATTAATATTCACAAAATAAAATAAATTTCACAAAATAAAATAAATTTCACAAAAATACAATCCATGCATCAATCTCATATTCTCATTGTTCTGTTTATATTTAGATAATATAGGAGTTTATATAATTTATAAACAGGGTTTGAAAAAAAAACCAATAGTCTAAAACCCTGGGTTTTCTGAAAAAAACACTTTTTTCACATTTTATTAAAAATTGTTAGAGAACACTTCAAACTTCTAATTTTCATAAGTGTAATATTTAAATTTTTCATTTATCAGTGAATGAAGGGTATAATTTTGCATTAAGTATAGATTAACAATAAAAATATATAAAAAGAAAAAAAAATAATAAAGTATATTTAAAAAGATTATTTTGTATCTCATGGGACTAGATTATTGTAAAAATGATGTTATACCAAGTACAACTGAATTTCTTTATATAAATCTTACATAAGTTAAACAGATTTATAATTTATTCGCGTTTGTAACAAAATGCTCGCCCTCTCGCGGACAAAGTCTCAGTTAATTATTGAACGTATACTGTTGGATTTCTCTATAGACGTTAAAGCAAAAAACGTGAATTTTATTAACTTGTAATTTTATAAAATGCGATTTTAAAAGATCGATTAAAACATGTGGCTGAAGTTTCTAGTTACTTTTGTGTAAATAACGAGAAATGAAAGACTTTGAGTGTCTATAAATTTCAAAATTCGAAGAGTTTGTTAAGTACGATACTACAATCTGCTGTTTAGTAGACGGCAGTATTTATTTATATTTTGGAGTTAGGAAAAGAAATATTGCCGTTGAAGAACATCTATTTAAAATGTTTATTCTTGATAATATTACTTTCCAAAGTGAGTAATATGTATGATTTATTTAAATTATTTAATGTTAGTATTCTGTAAAAATTAAAAGTCGTATTATACTGGTGTCAAAGTTTCTCCCAGAGGGGTGCTCCGCCCCTCCTGCCCTTTAATTTAAAAACTAGCGCCCCTCTTGTCGCTCATTCAAAAAAAAGCACCCTTCTTGCCCCACATTTGAAAAAACACAGCCCTGCAGTGATGATGTGGATGCGTGAAAAATCGTTGACGGAATGCATAAAGTAACTCATATGCATCCCACAAAACGTGTAGTTTCGTCAAAAAATTGCGAAAAAAAGTAAAATTTCACTTTAAAAAAATGGCTAATTTCGTCACAAAATTCCGTAAAAATGGCAAATTTTTTTAAAAGATCGTAAAAAACGACAAATTCCGTCAAAAAATCGTGATAAAATGGAAATTTTCGTAAAAAAAATCACAGTAAAACAGCAGATTTCGTCATAAGATTTGCGGAAAAACGGCAAATTTCGTCCAAAAATCGTAATAAAACAAAAAATTCAGTTAAAAGATTTGCAAAAAACGGCTAGTTTTGCCAAAAATTCACAACAAAATGCAAATTTTGTCAATGAGACAAACACATAAGAAAGTTAATGCCAGAATTGAATTTTTCTGTTCTAAAAACTAATTTTCCTCCTTCAAAATTGTGTTTTTAATGCTTAAAAAGCGGATTTTTCTGCTTCACAATCAAGGCGTGTGAAAAGAAAATTGCACCCGGTGCATAATTAGAATTAAGGCCTCCCCCTCCCACCTTTTTCTTGTGACAGTCCAAAAATGACGTTTGTATACTATAAATTTGGCACCCCTTAAATTTCTGCGTCCGGGAAGACCTCCTCCTCCCCCCTCCCTGTTCACAATCCTCTTTTGACTGTCTAAAACTTTCTAAATGTGAATCCTGAAAGCACTCGTTTATGAAACAAAAATAATCTTTTATTCAACAAAAGTGTTCTTTTTTTTTCCAAAAAAAGTCTTTTTTAATAAATCAAGCTTGCCCCATAACAATCTTTTAACAAAATCAGCTGTTTTTATACGATCTTTTAACAAAATTTGTCGTTTTTTCCACAGTTTTTCACGAAATTTGTTGTTTTTTCATAATTTTTTTTTTTAGCAAAATCTGCAGTTTTTTTTCGATCTTATAACAATTTTTATATATTTTTCTTTTTGTTAATTTTTATTGGCGAAATTTGTGTGTTTGTTTTTTTTTTCAATTTTTTGACATAACTTGTTTTTTCATGATTTTTTGAACCGCTAGATTCTAGATTCAACTCTATAAAAGTGCCCATTTTAGAACAGTAGCGCCAGGGGTGTGCCGACCCAGTGTGCAAAGTGTGCGTCGCACACAGGCACCGAAATAGTAAAGGTGCCAAAGATTTGAGAGAGAGCAAATACTTTTAAAAAAATTTTAATTTAATTATGCTAAAATGTATTGCATTTTCTTCACATCTGAATTATCTTTTTTAGGTTTACCTTATACAAACTTATTTATAAATATTCTATTCTTTGTTTAAAAATTTATTTCGTTTTATTCTACTTATGTGTCCCCAAATAAGTCATTTTCACACAGACATGTCTAACCTTTATAAACAGAAGCCCACCTCATATAGTTGTAACAGGGGCGTGCCAGCAGTAATCGGTGCCTGTGTGCAGAACTACATTTGGCACCCTACACCCCCCCCCCCCATCCAATTGCCTATAAAAATAAAACTTTATCCCCCCCCCCCCAAAAAAAAACTATAAATATTTATAAATGTGCTATTCTTTTGGAGTTTTTTGAACCAGAAAATTTATTTAATAAAATATGTCTTGTTTCTTTACAATTCATACTTTATTTCATTAAATAAATTAATTTCTGTTTCCAAAATGCTTAAATTACTTGAAAAATAAAGAAGGGTGGCAGCTATGTAAATAAAATTCGTAACACAGTAAAACCTGTGTAAATGAAAGCACTCTCTATCAGAATCCTGCGTTACGGTAAAATTTCATTATCCTATCAAAAACATGAATGTGAAAGAATGCCAAGTTCGTTAAAGGTTTCGCTAATAAATGAAGTGAGATCTAACTGCAAACCAAGTTCTTTGGAAGCTCCTGTCATGCATAATATTTTTCAATTGCTTAAAATGATTTGTCATGTTACTTGTTATTCAATAGAGCGACTTAGCAAGTTTTCTCTTATTCAAATCTCTCTATTTAACTGATCAGAACTTAAAGTTGATCACTTAATTTATTAATACCTTAACATCAATGTACTTATTCGAACACTCAGTTGACAATCAGATTCTAGATTAAATTGTACTCTGACTCAAACATTAAAGTTGGTGGCTAAAACTTGCCAAGTCGCTCTATTGCATAACAAGTAACATGACAAATCATTTTAAGCAATTGAAAAATATCATGCATGACAGGAGCTATGATTTAAGGAGCTTCCAAAGAACTTGGTTTGCAGTTAGATCTCACTTCTTTTATTAGCGAAACCTTTAACGAACTTGGCATTCTTTCACATTCATGTTTTTGATAGGATATCATTATTTTTTGTCAATTAAGTAGGTATTTGTTTTTACTTTGCATGTATTGACGATGGCAATGTAATGACGAATGTATCCTCTTACTAGCTATTTAAGATTAAAAATCCATTTAAAGGGATACATTAAAAAAAATATTTGAATAGTTTTCTTGTAACAGTTATCAGTGATCTTAAATAAGATTAATTATTTAATACTATTAAATTGTTATTCAGTGATTAAGGTAGCTTCTTCATCTACAAAACTTTTGAAGATAGATTGCCCTCTGAAAATCTAATTTTAAATGTATTCTGAATTAAATTATTGCTGCAAATTATTTTAAAATAGTTTCTGAATCATAGGGGACTTATAGCTATCAGCGTGAGATATACGCGCTTCATATAAGACGTTAACTTTTACCAGTATTTCCGAATAGTAATTTTCTTCTTATTTATGATAAATTCTGAAGTAAAGTGACAATTGTTTCTTATAAATAATAATAATAAAATAAGTTAAATTTAGCTCCTGTGGTTTTAAAACTGTATATTATGCTTTTCCACCGCAGTGAGGTAATAGTGTTGCATATTTTCTGCTTGAATTACGGCACCTTTTATTATTTATAACTATATGAGGTGCGCCTCTGTTCATAAAGGTTTTGCAGGTCTTGTCTAAATGATTTATTAGAGGATTCATAATTAGAATAAAATAAAATTTTAAAGAAAGAAATGAATATTTATAAATAATTCGTATAAGGCAAATCTACAAAAGATAATCCAGATGCCAAGAAAATATAATACCAGAAGCGGATTAACTACCTCCCGGGCCCCTAGGCTAGATTTTTTTGTGAACAACCTCCTCTCCCCTCCCCCGGTCCTCAAAGCAATACATTTTTCTATTTTCTGGCACAAAAAAGAGAAAAAATTAGGGCCATATAAAAAATAAAATTTCATATTGTAATACACATATGCAGCAACATATAAAACAAAAGCTCTATTTAAATTACACGCGTTTTTGTAGTTGAAAGAATTTTTCTATCATCAGCAGTTTCTATCACACTAATGTTAATGCTAATCCTACGGGCAGTTCTTTGCAGATTTCTCGCACGCATTTTAATATTTTTGAACGAATTTTTTTTTTTATAGGATAGCTTAAGACTATCTATAATCACGCTAGTTTTTACATTTTTTTTAAAAGTTTTTTTTTCTTTTTATGTACGTGATAGTTTTGCTTTCAGAACCAATTTAAATCGGTTCTAAAAGTTAAAGTATTTTTTTTTTTAAATCTGAAACCAAAATCCAAAAAGTAAAAACGAGCCCGGTTAGGGATCGTCCTCAGTTATTCTTCACAAAAATATTCAATCAAAAATATTAAAATGCATGCGTGAAATTTTCAAAGAACTGCCCTATGGGATTAACATTAGCGTTCCCGTGTTCTCTATGTCTAGTGTAGCCTCTTAAGCAGTTGCTTCAAGCAAGAACACCCAATCTTTAATGTTATTCCTTGCTTGAACATGGGTTAGGTTCCCTTAAAAAGCCCCCCCCCCCCCAAGGAGGGCACCCCATTCTTTAAGACCTATATATCATGTGTAGATAATCGGCCGATATAAAATAAACCATAACAAACTTAATGTTAATCCTATGGTAGAAATTTTTTTAAACATCTCGTTTGCATTTCAATATTTTTAAGTGATTTTTGCATTGGATAGATGAGGTCTTCTCTACATGCGTTTTGTACTTTTTTAGTATAGTTGAACATTTTATTATTATTTTTATTAGGATAGTTCTACTTTTTGAAACCGGTTTCGAAAGTAAAAATAACTTTATCAAAAAAAACCTGCAAACAAAATAGGAAAAAAAAAAGTTAAAAGCGGCCTTTCTAGAGCTGATATGAAGAAAAAATCTGAAGAAAAAAAAAAATCGTAGCATCGAGGCCCCTTTTTCTTCCGGGCCTCTAGGCTTCAGCCTATTCCACCTGCATAATTCCACCTGTTTTACATTTTAAATAGAAATCATTGCCTTATTGCATAATTTGTCATAAATAAGAAGAAAATTTCTATTCAGAAATACTGGTAAAAGTTTCTCCTACAACAATCAAGCCATGAATAGAGGTGGACTTATACGTTAGAAACTTGGATGATGCTCATATATCTCACGGTGATAGTTATAAGTACTCTATGATTCAGAAGCTATTTAAAAGTAATTTGCTGCAATAATTTAATTCAGAGTAAATTTAAAATTTGATTTTCAGAGGGGCAATCTATCTTCAAAAGTTTTGTCGATGAAGAAGCCAGTAATCTTAATCACTGAATAACAAATTAATAGCATTAAATAATTAAAAGTAAATTAAGGTGACCGATAACTATTAAAAGAAGCCTTTTCAAATAATTTTTATTTTTAAAAATGTATCCTTTAAAATGGATTTTTAATTAAGATGAAACATTTGAATAGGCGTCAAGAAAGCCTTCTAAGGGTGCAATTATGGCGTCCGCGGGGGACGCGTTGGAGAATCCTGAATAGAGAAACGGTGTAAAATCAGAACTTACAGGTTATGCAGATATGTGGGGGAATACATTTCTTGGTTTCGAGATAACGATGTCTAGGAGTCTTCATTTGGTTTATCTACGAAAGTCTGATCTTTCTTGATTATAATACAGTAAAACCTCTAAATAACGGACACCTTGGGAGCGCAGGAATTGTCCGCTATTCAGAGGTGTCCGCTATTGGGAAAACCTCATAGGTAGAAAAAATGCTGATGAGATGCTTAATGCTTCATTAGTCGATTTTAATACGTCCGAAACCTCGATTATATGATTAACCAGAAATTAAAATAATTTTAAAAGCAATAAAACAAATAAAATTGAGCATACCTTTATCCTTTGTTTATTGCATTCTTACAATTTTTTTTTTTTTTTACAAAAGCTTGCTTTTACTTGCGATTACGTATAATTCGTTTTTCAATGTGAAGTTTTAACTCTATCAGTAGTTTTAATCCTTTTGAAAAAAAATTTCTAAAAAATATTTTATAACTTTTTACTGTATTTTTCTGATTCTTAAAAGCATACAACCTCAAATAATCCGAGGGTGCGTGTGTGTGGGTGGGGTTGGGGGGGGGGTGATCGCGGTTAAATGTAGGCGGAGAGGAGATTTTCTCCAACTCATTCCCACATTTATCTGTGATCACAAAATTTGTGACACATTGCCCTGATAAATTTACAGGATCTTTGTTTTTTTTTCCTCGTTAAAAAATATTTTTTCATTCTTTTTTGCCAAAATTACTGTCCGCTATTTGGAATGTCCGTTATTCAGAGGTTAAACATACAGAAATTTAAGTTTTGGGAGTGGGGATTTGAAAACTGTCCGTTAAATAGAGGTGTCCGCTATTCGGGAGTGTCCGTTACGGAGGTTTTACTGTACATGAATGAAACTATGTACAAATAGACGATTTGCATATGAGTAAAAAATGAACATTTTAACTTAGGCCATCTGCCTATTGCATTAGCTGGGTGCGACCCATATCTGGCCGTTATCTGTCAGATGTGAAAGCGGTTCACTAGTTCGTCTGGGGTGGAGTGGAGAGTATACGGAGGTATATGCCGTATACCCTCTGCTTTTCATATAAAGCATTAGCGTATACTGTATCCATAAATTGTCATGACTCTAGCGTATACCTTTTGCTTATATATATCGTATATCTTCTGATTCTTTTACGACTATAACACTTGTATGACTACAGCTAATCCGGATTGCAACTACTGTCGTTCTCACAGATAAACTACATAGTTCACCAAAATTTTATTGTTTGGTTTCTGAGATCTAGTTTCAGGAGCCTCGTTGAAAAATGTGCATACTTTGTGGTACAGAGTTCAATCTTTGTTACTAGGCAAGGCACACATACATAACGTTATCATTTTAGGGGGAGGGGGATGGTCTGGCATATGATATTGAAAGATATCTCTAGGGTTTGAGGGGGATATCTTTATCATTTTTGAATGATCCAACCAAAATTCTCTCTTTTTATTTGTAATTTGTTTTTTACATGATAATTTTCTCATTTTATTTATAACTTGTTCTTTACATCAAAATAGTGTGCAATCTTTTTCTTAGTCTGTTATCTATTTTTATGAAAATACAAAGTTATTATTAAAATTATTAAATTACTATAAAATTATTATTTTCAAAATATGGAATACCTCAACGTTTGGCATTCCAATTCTTCTGTCTTATGAGTATGCATATATAATCTGCCTTCAAGAAATTGTGCAAAGTAAGTTTGAAATAATATTTGTGCTTATCAGTAAACAAAAGAGAATGTCGTCCAACTGTTTTGTTAATAAGAATTTCTACTTGCCCCTCGTCCCTTTTCTTTCTTGTGCTGAGGCAAATACACGAAGGCATTATTACTGTTGAATTCATTATGTAACAAAAATTTAGTTATTAATTACTTTTATCTAATAACTTTTTAAAGTTTCTTTTGATATAAAACTATTTCATATATAATAGTGATATTTTAATGGGTACTCTTCATTTGAATCAATGAAGAGTGCAAACAATAAACGTATAACCATATCTGTACATCTCTGCAAAGAAAAAATTCAAAAATCTAAAGAATTTATAAACATTGAAAACGGTATAATTAGGCTGGAGGTTGAGGAATGATAACTTATGATATCGCAAGGAGAGGGGTGTCAAAAATTGTAAAAAAGTTGATAACGTTCGTTATATTTGTATAGCCCCTTGTATATTAGTGCTCAATGTGCAGATTTTAAATTAAAGATACTGAAGTTAGCTACGGGGCAAATTTTAACTGATAAAAATGAAACATCAGCCGTTTGTGAAGTTGTTCGCATTCTGTGCCGTTAGTTTAACACTGTGATTTTCGCACTTAAGGAGTAAAGTTTTTTTTTTTTTGGCAGCCGAAGCAATATTTGTGTAAAGCACTTCTACAAATGATAATTTTTGTGGAAACTATTATGTATTGGACAAAAATTTTGATTTTATTTTCCACACTATAGACCTCTGAGAGAGCTAATACCTTTTATCTATATCTGATACTCTGGACTTATCATGATGGTGAAAAAGGGGAAGGAGCGGTGAAGATAGTCTAAATTTGGCCGCAAATGTAAAAACATTCTTACATTTTCGAAGACTTAGGGGGCAGCCTTTCCATGCACTCCGAAAAAAATCAAATGATAAGTTTTTGTTTAGTTGGAAGGACTGTTTAAAGATTGGCACACAAGCATGAAGTCTTTGAAGAATGACTTTCTTCGCCATTTTGCGATGATCATTAAGGGTTTTTAATTAATACAAGGTAGAACCCGTCAAATTTTGACGAAAGAAAATTTTTAAGAAAGAACTGTTTTATTGACTTATAATAAACCTACAAAATTCACTATAGTAAAAAAATGCATTTTATATTGGTATGTCTAACTCTTAAACAAACGATATTTATCATCAAATTAACAAAATACTGTTTCTATAAAGCACAGTTGAAGAAATAGTTAAAATTAAACTTGAATCATATACCGTAAAATGGGGTGAATCGGAACACTTTTCAAATTTAACGTTAAAAAAAGCAACAACTGATTTTTTTTATTTTTCTACTAGAAACTTCGGTCTTGTTTTGTTCTTTACTTTTTAAGAAAAAACGAAACATTTTTACAGCTTATATATGTATTATTTATTTTTTTAATGGTGTTCCGATTCACCCCGCAGATAGGGGTGAATCGGAACAAATGCTATAATCTTTATTTATTCAGATTAAAACTTTAATAGGGTTAATAAAAACAGGTAATAATGATAATTGAAGAATAGGAACACGTAGTTACTGTGAAACCAAGCCTTTATTTTATATAGTAAAGATATGCCTTTTTAAAAAATAGGAAACAACTTTTAAATAAAAAAAAATTAAAATTTATTTTAAGAAATTATATTTGAATTGCACAAGTAGAATTTAATACAAATTTAGCCCTGTTCTGTGTTATCCTTTACTAGTAGTCATTTTGTAAGTGAATCTATTGAATATCCCCAATCTCTGCATGTATTAATACAATCTGCTAATATGCTATCATCCCCAGCCCTTAGTATTGTTTGCATCCCTCTCTTTTTAATTGGTTTTTCATTTTGGGATGTTTGTGTAATGTTGTGGATGTCAGAGAATAATTCTGTGCAGTTTTTCTAACTATTTTGCTTTTTTTTTATTCTTTTATTGTGTGTTCCATGTTTGTTGAATTAGGCTTTGATTTTTTTTGTTTAATTAAGTAAATTCTTGGCACCTTTAAACTCTTCAAGTAATTAGAACAAACAAAATATTGTTACAATACATATTCATACATATGTTTTCATATATTACATGAAACTCTTACTGTAAAGAAAAATAAACCATGAGAGAAAACGTGTTCCAATTCACCCCGTAAATCTTAAACCACTAAATTTACAAGCCATTTTTCATTATGTAGTTTAGAAATAAGTAGAATTTAATACAGCATATCGTTTACAGGTCTATTATTAGTTAAAAATCCCCTCTATTAGGTTTAGAATACAAAAAATACTCTAGTTACATACAAAGTTTTGAAGAAGTTGAAAAAATGAGGTTTTTGTAGATCCTCTTGAAGTTTTTTATATACCTCAGTAGTTGTGCAAACATGTCAAAACTGAATTTACCAACTTTTAATGTCATCACCTTCTTATAAAAAAATTGGCAACTAAAAATATCATCACATATATTTATAATGAATTTATTTGTATGACTTGGAAGCAGACATGCTACTTTTCCACAGAAACGCGGAATTCCGCTTTTTCGGCGACGAATGTTATTATCCCTGGGATCGATGCAAATATGCATTAAAATTTGTTGACATTTATATCTAGGGGTGGGGGGTCAACAGATGAAATACAACAAAAACACGAGTACAAACCGCGCTAAATTAAGCAAATTTCTCCAAAGGATTGAAAAAAAAAAACCTATAAATTTTTTCAAAATTTCCTGGCTTTTCCGTGTTTTGGGAGGGGATTTTAAAATTCCCTGTGTTTTCCAGGTTCTCCAGGTGGCGTGGCAACCAGACTTCGAGTCGATTACAGACGACTGTAATCGATTAAGATTACGATTATTTCCAATTTCAAAAAACAGATTACGATTATGTCTCTATTTATGCAAGTCTGATTACGATTACATAATTGATTATCCATTTTTTTATTTGTAGATTACGATTACGTTTGGATTACGATTACCGAACTAGTCGATTATGATTACAGTTCGATTACACTAACTTCGTAGTCTGCATGTTACAAACTAGAGTCCGGTACCGTGTCCTGTTAATTGATTTTATCCAAACCTAAGCTGATACTAAGTTCATGTCGGGTTAAAGCTAATTTCAATAAAATAGGATATCTATATATATAAATCTTTTATGAAAAAGATAAAAATTGATATTAAAGATATGATTAAAACTAATATTCATTAAATGCATTACAATAAGGACTAATTTTCATAATTTTCGGGTTTAGGTTGGAATACATCGGGTTCGAGCCGCATTTCGGGTTTACTAAATTTTAAGATTAAGATTTAGTATAACCAACTTCTGCAGGACTCTATTATGAATCCCTCTTACTTTGGAATTTGGATTCGTTATTTTGCTATATATATGCAGTACTTTTCTTGTTTTACAATTTTTTAATTGTGCTCACAATTCGAAAGCAATTAAACTATTCTGAAAAAAAAAAAAAATCTCCCGAATCTAATTCTTTTTGTTCTCTTGAATTTTTATCATTTACCTTTTGAAATTCTCAATAACTAAGAAAATAACATTTTGTCATATACATATATATGACATTGTATTATTGAGCCTGATATTTTTTAGACCGAAAAAACTAAGTTTATTTTAAAAAAAAACTGTTGATGCCAATACTTTATTTCTTTGTTATTAGAATTTAGTTATAAATATATATTTTACAGTTGATGGCACAAAAATAAATTGAGTTTAATAGATTTTTAAAGTGCATTAAAATGGTACACCAATTACCGAAAAGACAAATATGATAAATAAAAACGAAAGGTATCAATTTTCTGAAAATATTCATTGTAAACTGATTTATATTCTATGATTTACAAATAAAAAATTAAATAGCTCTCAATTATTTTGTAATATCTGCAGTATTTTGATTTTTAACCAAGATTATACAGTACAACAAAATCCATTCTTACATTAATAAATGTTTATGGAACTTGCAAGAACAAGAGTAACCTGTAAATATGGAAACTTACCTAAAATGAATTATATACATATATATATTGTTGGTAGCCCTAAATTCGTATTATTTTTCTTTTTCATGCAAATACGAAGATGAAACCACACACTTCATTTGTAATTCCAAAGTGTTTGGGGACCGAACATTCTGCTTTGGTTCTACAAACTCCATTTGTATTCTTTTTAATTATTTATTTTTTCGCTCTGTGTTTAATGTGGTATAAGTTATTAAATTCAATTGTTCATATATTGTGATACAAATAATGGTTATATATATATATATATCAATTAATTGAAAAATAATACATAAAATAAACCATTAAATTTAATATTAAATTTCCATACTGAAAAGTGGAAAAAATAAATCAAAATGTATATAATATACTTGTTTATTTATTTTTGCTACTTTGAAATTCCGTTTTAACACATTTCACTGTATCAGGCACATTATAAGAAAATATAATTTTGTTATTTTCAAAAGACACATAGAAAGTTACGAAAAATATATTAAACATTAATTAAAGTTAGTTCAAAGCATTTTTTCATCTTATTTCAAATCTTCAGCTTTGAGAAGAACAAACAAAAGTGTAACAGAAAAAAAAAATCTTGCTCGCTCACATAACACTTTTTGCAAAACATACAATTTGAGTTCAAATAAAAGTAAAAACAGATTAGGTAGCATGGCTTTATCAGTAAAGCCGAAAAAAGGTAATGTTACGTTTCGATATAAAACTGTTAAAATTTGAGATATTAAAAATAATTGTAATGACAATGATAAAAACTAATATTAGGTATAACAAATGTAATATAATTCACAAAATGCATAATTTTGTATATTATTTTATTATTAATATGACATATTTATTTTAAAAGGCAATTTTAAAACACGAAGCGCATACATGCAATAAAAATAAAATATTTGAGAGAGGGGGGGGGGGGGAAATTACGTCAATGAACGATGAATTAATAAAATCATTGACTTCAGTAAATAAAATTAATTTCATTTCATTGGTAAAAAAAATGATAAATAATAATAAAGTTGTAAAAAATTGTACTTATGTCTTTTGTGATAGACAACTTGGTAAACAAATACATTTCTACACATATAAAGTAAAAACTATCAAAACAACATCTGTTTGTAACAAAAAAATTTCAAAATTGAGATGAATAGAATGTAGAAAAATTATAACAGACAATAAACCTGTTAAAACGGAAAATGAAATATAATTGAAAATTTCTGAGTCATTTAGCGGTTCGGCATCAGCATATTGTGCTTCATTAATTTTTTATTAGCCGAATAATTAATCAATTTTTTTTTTTTTTGAGAATATAGTAAAAAATATATTAAAATACAGTAAAACCTAGTATTACGGAAATACAAGGGGCAGCGGAAATTTTCCATTTGAGCAAGTGTACTGTCTATTCTTACTGTATTGTATTATTTTCACCGAGATATTTTACAAAAATTATTTTGTTTTAGACAGGATTTTAGAAATGATCACGTTTCGTTTTAACAGGTTTTATTGTTTTTTTTTTTTTTTTTTTTGGACATAAAATTAAAAAACAGTTACAAATTTACAAAATATGCGTTTCCTTTTATTTATTTATTTTTAAAGGAAAAATAAATCATTTATATTTAAAGAGCTATTCTTTTCTATATAAATAATATATGTTTTCCTTTTCAATATTTTAGAACTGATTTCATTGTTATAAATTTATTTTGAAATTATGAGCATTTCTAAGGATGTTTGATTGATAGAATAGGTATGTGTAACATACGAAACTCTGATTTGAAATTCACGAATACCAGTGTACGCAGGATGAAACCCTCTCCCCTTACACACACACACTAAAATTTGGGGGGAGGGGGGGGGACCTGTGTTTCACAACCTTTTTTTTTTTTTTTTTTTTTTTTTTTTAACCCAAAATTTAAACATGAAATGAGTTTAACTAAGATTATTTTTAAAAATAAGCTTCTACCAAGCTTTTCGAAATGGGAGAATTAAAACAATTCATTCTTTTATCTTTCATTTGCATGCCTCTGTCCCCTTGAACCACATATTTAAAACAAAATTGAGGAACATGAACGTTAACAGGCAAATATTAATAATAATAATAATAATATAAAATACTGTCTTTTGGTATGAATGTATTAGGGGAGAGGAGGGGAAGGGGGGGGGGACAAACCTTTCTGGGAAAACAAAAACTACCTTTTTTATCCTATTATTTATTTATAACTCATTTAGAGAGTTTTTGGTAGTTTTTTTTTTTAAATAATCCGAGATAAAGAAAATTTGCTGGCTATATTTCCAAAATTGAGGAGTTCGTCATTGAATTTGCCGGCACATAAGCTAAAGAAATTTACTAACAACTAGGTATCATTAACGTCTTTCACCCTTAAAGAAATCTTACTAACACCCGCATATTTATTGACAAACCTCTGTCTTACTTTCTGTTTTTTTTTTTTTTTTTTTTTTTTTTTGAGGGGATTCTGATAAAATAAACGTATTTAAAATAAATAAAAATAAAAAACAATCTTTTATTATAAGAACTTTTGTAAGAAAACTGATCTATATGTAACTTATCCAGATATATTAAAATACAAATTTTGAATAAACAGACTTTATGATTAAAAACACTATATAGTTAATTTAATATAAAAAATTCCTTTGGCTACAATTTTAAAGAAAAAGACAAGATATAACTATACAATATTTCTAAAATAAATGTATACAATATGTATATATCTATTAAAAAATTACCTGCATGTGGGTGTTCAAATTGGACTTGGTTTGTACGGAGACCCTGACATCTGAAGAGCACAATTTACATTTATATTTTAAAAATTTCAAGCCTTTTTCATTTAAATCTGATACAGATTCCGTGAAATAATCTTCGACTTTTTGTTATTTCTCTTAGCCATCTCTAATCTTGTTAAACAACTACTTAGATATAACCAACCACTAAGAAATCCAAAATGCGAATGAGCTGTTAGATGAATTGTCACATGTAATAAAAGCATCTTTTTTTTTTTCTTTTTTTTCCCATTTTCTTTATTTTCCCATTCCCACATTTGAAAGAAGGTGATGTCTGTCCAATTGCTAAGTGCCCATAATAAAATATTTTTCTTTTCTATCCTTATCACTCCCACTCAAAAACCCGCGAAACAAGACCCCTCGAATGGTGACCATTTCTGTGTTTTTATACTATATACCAGGGACGCAGGGACTAGAGGTCTGCACGGGCCGAAATTTCCAGGCCCGGGCCCGGCCCGAAAGTTAAAATTTCGGCCCCGGCCCGGCCCGAACGAAAGAAATAGTGGCCCGACCCGGCCCGAGCCCGAAAGAAAAAAATAATGGCCCGACCCGGCCCGGCCCGAAAGTTAAAATTTCGGCCCGGTTCGGAAAAAAGTTTAAAATTCGGCCCGAACCCGGCCCGGCTCGAGTGAATTTCTACAGAACATTGATCTTTAATCTTATGGAAGAGTTCTGACCCCAAAAAATTATAATAGTCTTTTTTTTTTCTATGTTTAATCTCCATTTATGCAGAAGTGCTGTAAGCTGCGATATTTATGCTTTTAAATGAATCTTTGTTTGTTGTATGTAAATGTGTTAGTTATCACTAGTATTATTAATCCATATTCTCTGTAATGGAGACAAAAAATCGAAAAAGCGGTATATGGTAAAATTTCCAAAGACGAAATCGCTTTGGTACGAAAAAAAAATGCATTCCCTTCTTAACAGATGTAAATGTTTAATATTTTCCCCCCCGTATTGTAGTATTCATTTTGCATGGATGAACATTTTAAAAGAAGTTTTCAGTTTTCAGTTAAAAAAAAAAAAAAAAAAAAAATGTCATAATCATGTTTTTTTTTTTTTTTTTTTTTTTGTGTGTGTGTGTGTGTGTGTTTAATTCTATTTTAAAAGCCCAGTAATCTACGATTCTTTAAAAGGAATAAATTCTAATGTTTAATTGTAGAATAATGACGGCTTAAAAGTATATGCTTTTTTTGCAGAAATTTTTGGACAAAGCCAAATATTACTGATTTATAAAAAGTCGAGAAAAGGATTTTCATATAGGAAGATTCAATAGGAACTGATTATTTTGGTCCATGAAAACTAGGAAGAATGGAGTCAGTCTCGGCTTCGTACGGAAAAAAAGTTAGGCCCGGCCCGAAAAGATTAGTGACTAGGCCCGGCCCGGCCCGAAAGGATTAGTGACTAGGCCCGGCCCGAGTCTTCAGAAGTAAGGCCCGAGCCCGGCCCGGCCCGAATGCCATTATTGAAAATCAGCCCGAGCCCGGCCCGTGCAGACCTCTAGCAGGGACAGCCCTTTATAGCGTTGACTACATACAGTGTAAAGTATGCATTCTGTTTCACCCCGAACGGTTCCCTGACCTATGACCTCTTCTCACTTTTAACTAGGGGCGATTTAACGAGCTCCACACGTCGACCTACTCTTTCCTTGATGTAATGTTTAACTCACCAACCGAGTATTTTATGGACATGGCGAAACGAAGAACGGAGGGAAAAAAGGTGTAATCGAAGAATGTAATCGTACTTTTATGCTTGATTACGATTATATAGCTTTTTGATGCAGATTACATGGCGATATCTGCATTGCGATTACGATTAGATTATGATTGTAATCAAAGTGAAATCTTTTGATTATGATTATATCGTGATTATTTTGAAATTAAAATTTGCGATTATGATTACAATGCGATTACGAAGTTTTTGTAGTCGATTATAATCGATTACGATTACTCGAAGTCTGGTGGCAACCCTGCAAATAAACTCCCCCATGGAGTCGCAACTTATCTTATCAGAAATTTCACCTTTTTTTATGAATTTTTCTAATTGGAAGTATGGGTCTAGGGGCAGTATTTGAGGAGATAGCCTATTGTTTCAATATTTATTACTCACCCTGTATATGGCATTTTGCTAAAATAATTTCATAAAGAATTCATCTTTAATAATAGATAATCAGGGTGGGATTCGCGTTCGAAATTCTGAAATCCTGCCCAAAAAAATATTGTAGACAAAAGACTTCCGCCCCCCAAAAAACATGAAATTTTCGAAAAATCTTGTAATTTGAAACAATTAACTACCACTTTTTAAAAAAAATTCTGTGCGACTGAATAACATATTTTAAGAGTTTTTTGCTGAAAAAAATTGTTGGAATTCACGCTTTTTTCCGCAACCAATCGTCAAATTTCGCATTTTTCTCCCCTGCGATCGATTGACAAGTTTCGTGCAAGAATGGAGTAATTACGTTTCAAATTTTCCAAAAAATTAACGCATTTGATTCCAAAAGTTATGAAACATTGTTTATCAATCCCGAAATTTGGATAGTTAAGTTAGAATTTCCGGGATATATTAGTTAGGATTATTAGTAAATACTAATTGTCACACAGGATCGTGTAAAGCATGCAAATTTCAACAATACATTGCAGAAAAAAATGTCAAACACTGGAAAACAACACACACAAACATATCTGTTTATTGTTATAGGTGTAATTTTTAATCAGAAATACATAATGAACTAACTTCTGAAAAATTAGATTAACCTGAACCCAACTTGCAGCAATCTACACTCAAACTAAAATCAACCTGAACCAAAAACAGAGTTCATTAGACCTGAAACATAAGTAATTAGCACAGAAAGGGAATTTATCCCTTTGAAAACTAAATAGACTATATAAAATCTTGACTTTTTTTAAAGTAAAAAACACATTTTGCATAATTATTTTGAGTTGTTGATAAAAATTGCTTATTTTGTCATGTCTGTATTTATGTAATTCTTTAAATAGCACATAAAATAACAGTATATTTTAAAGATTTTTTTCTCCCTCCCAAGCACCTAAACCTCCTCCCCTCCTCTGGAAAATTGAATTTCAAGCTCTGGATAATAATTTGCATAGTGTCGCCATTTACTGCCAGAGAAAGAAGACAACAATGTTATTTTTTTTTCTTTGCAAATTTTATTTATTTAATTGCAAAATTATGTAATAGGAACAATTTTGAAAAAACAAAAAATAAAATGTTAAAAGATAATAGTAATAGACACAAAAAATTCTCTTTAGTTATTGAATTAATTTTAAATATTAAATAAATGAATGCAAGTTTAATGAAATTAAAAAAAACTTGATCAGTGTTGTACAATTGTGTAAGATCAAAACAGATAGCAAAATTTTGCATTGTGTGGCAATTTATTGTGAGAGAAAGAAAATAAGTAAATAATCAAATAAAATCGAAATAAGTAAGTTAAAAAATAATAGTAATAGGTACAAAAAAATCTTTTTAGTTATTAAATTAATTTTAAATATTAAATAGATGAACACAAGTTCAATGAAAAAAAAAAAAAACTTGATAGCGTTGTGTAAAATCAAAATGGATAATAAAAGTTTGAATCATGCCACCCTCTATTGTGATAAAAAGAAAATAACAATGTTACTTTCTTTCTCGGAAGATTTAAGTTGAAAAAGAATAAGTAAGTTAAAAAATAAAAGTAACAGCTACAAAAAATCTTTTAAGTAATTGAATTAATTTTAAATATTAAAAAATGAATGAAAGTTTAATGAAACTAAAAAATATATTTACTTCATTAGTCTTGAAGAATCATGTAAAATCCTGATTATCAAGATTCCATTTTTTTATTCAAATGCAAATTGAATTAAATTTAAAGAAGATTCATAATTTAAAAAAAAGAGATAATTAATCTAAACAGCTATGTTTATTATAATTATTTTGAAAATAAAAATTATTACTACAACTTTTCCTTTTTTTGGTGCGTGTGTGGGAGGCCGCGTTAAAAGTGGTAGGAGGCCTTACTTTCAGTACTTTACGGTAAAAAATAAGATAACTTCAGATATACAGAAGACTCCCTCAAATCTAAACATCATGGTAGATGTAAACAATAAAACCAAATTTATTAACATATTAATCAAGCTGTTTTGTTATCAGTTTGGCTAAACATGAAATAGAACATTTTTTATGTAAATTAGCAATGTACTTTTATGAAGCAAGTTTTACCAAATATTTCACGAAAAATGTATCTCATTTTATAATGCATACTTAAGATTATTATTTACTCATGTAATTCATTAAATAATATATTGTACTATAAGCATTTATTGTAACTTCAATTGCATTATTATACTCAAGTTACTGTTTAAAAAAGATAAAGCAATAACCAGACATCTGTAAAATTCTAAAATCTGCACAACCTCTATTCCCTAGCTTTATAGATTTCAGAGAGTTTACTGCATTTTGGAGTATCCTTAATTTCAGATTAATATTTCAAAAAGCAATCTTTATTTCTTAAAAGAAACCTTATATGCATAATCTTAATATAACTATCAAAAATTAAACCTATTAGATATAAACTGCAATATAAAACTAATAGGTTAGCAAGAAAATACCATCATTTATAATAATTTATATTTTTAATGAATGAAAAATTTTGTTTATGAAAAATCTTATGTAAGTTATCTGTAGAAATGAAATATAATATTGTTTTGAACAAGCAAGGGTTTTTTTTTTTTTTTTTTTTTTTTTTTTAACATAGAACAATAATAATAAAAAAATGATTTATAATTACTAAAAAGTCATAAATGAGGAGAAAAATGTTTTAATGATGTTTTTTTAATTTTAAGTCTAATTTTAATAATAAAAAAACAGTAAATAAAGAAACAAAGAGAATGATTAATATATATATAATGAAAACTGTATGTTACCAAGAAATTACTTACAATTACTAAACGAAAAATGATTATTACAAAACATTAAACAAAACAAAGTTAACACTATAATTTTTTAAATATTATTTTATAGATGTCTATAAACAAACACTAAATGAAAGTGGTTAAAACTTAACAATTCTAATTATTTACCTTTTAAAATGCTGAACAACTATAAAATAAAGTAATAAAAGAAAAGTTATTATTTAAAAAATATAAATTCTTTATAAGTAAAATCCTGCTAAACCAAATTAACAAATGTAAACAAGAGGTACAGCATTGTTTATAAACATTGTTAAAATAAAATAGCGCCCTCTGGTGTTCTTTAAAAACAAGCATGATACAAGTGCCATCTGTTGATTAAAAGATGAAACATAAGTAGGTTGTTTTTAAAATATAGTATTACTACATTATTTGGATAAGTTTTACAATTTTAGCATTAAAAAAAATTGAAACATGAATGAAAAAATTAGATTTCACAACATTATCATTTAAAAATATTTTCATATTGTTTTTCCATAGTTTTGAGTATAATATGCTATATTTCGGAAAGCATAATTTAGTGAGTAATGTAATAACAAGTTATTTTTTAGGGAACATTAATATTATTTTTGATGTTACTTCAACAAACTTACTTCACTGTCTTCTCTTTTGGCATAATAGTGGGACTCTTAAAATAAATCCATATCCTTCCGGTAGTAATAAATTTGTTATCCATGGGATCAGACTATTTCCACTTGCTTGCAGAAAATCAAAAATGATAGTCAATTATTCTATAATAAAACTACACACCTGCGATTTTCTGAGAGCAATCTAGTTGGAAATAAGGTCTAACCCAACATCAGAAAATCCACTGAAGGCTAATCTTCTATCAGTATTTACATTTTTTGTATATGGATATTTTATTTGTTCTGGAAGTAACGTCAAAATAGTTATACTCCCTACAAAATAACTTCTTTCTTAAAATTTACATTAATTGTTATTTAAAACTTTAGAAATATATACATTTAAATCAAAGAGTTTTCCAAAAATAGCATATTTTTTAGTAAAGGAACTTTTTTCAAAGATAGTAAAAATAATACACGGGTGCTCTAGCCCAGTGTGCAATGTGTGTTGCAAACACAGGTGCCAAAGATTTCAGCTGAAGAAAAATCAGGAGCATGACAGTCATTAAAGATTGTTATAAGAAAGGAATCTATTACAGTTTAAAATTTATAAGATATTTAAAATTTTATAAGAAATTGAAAAATGTTCTTTGATTTTTTGGCTTACAAATAGTAATTTCTACAAATTTTATGTATTTATTCACAAAATGAACTTCTTTAATGTGTCCATCAGATTTATTTTTTATGAAAAAAAAATGTAAATCCTTTTAAATATGGAGTATATTTTTGTTACATATACAGTAAAACTCCAATAATTTGGATTAATTGGGACTGGATCCAATCTGGATTATCAAAAATCCAGAGAATTAGAAAGAAATGAAATAAAACATACTTACAGAAAATCACCCTTATGTTAAACTTATTAAATATTTACAGACAGTAAAAATGTTTACTTTGCTTAATTCTTCCGAAAAGATTTCAGAAAGAGTATTTTTTATTATGAATACAACGATGAAACAAGTTAATGCTATGGAAATAAGCCAATCGCTTCTCAAACTTGAAAAAAAAAAAAAAGACCAAACCGATCTGGATTATCTGGAGATCCGAATTAGCGGGGTTCTACTGCATCAAACTTCTCTTCTGTTAAGATTGACTATAAAATTTCATTAAATTAATTGTGTGTGAAGGATTAACAATTATTTCTTTTCTATATACAAAGTTGCTTAAAAATGAGGTATGACTTTCAAACTATTTTTATTGTCTAATTTTTTTTTCCATACTTTTAGTAATAGGCCAATAAAAAAAGAACCCGGACCAAATTCAAAATTGATTTCAGCATTTTTACGATAAAGTTAAAAAACGCAAGCACAACAAAACACACAGAAAAAAAATATATATATATATCAAATAAATATCTGGAAAAAATTACTCTCATACAATCGGGTTTACAATAATTTTCATCTAAATAGATGACAACAAAACTGCATGTGCATTTGCTAATGATGCTGAGCCAAAATAATGATTTGTGGCAAGTCATGTGATGCAACTGGGCCAATTCCCATCGGAGTTCAACCTTCCCGAAGAATTTATTTGTGGTGGCTGTGAATATAAATCAAATTTCAATTAATTGAGTGAAAATTTAAATCACCATGGCCTCTTACACATCTCTTCAAAAATCACCTCAGCAAATTTCATATTTTTACTTTTAAAAATGGACTGAAAATGTTTCAGAGATTTTCGAGCTATTGAAGGTGGAAAAATATTTTTTCAAATACACCCTTAAAAAAAAAAAAAAAAAAAAAAAAAAAAATTAAAGCACATTTTAATATTTGATGAGTGAAAAACACATGCAGAGGTCCTAAAGATATCTCTTTAAAAAATCAAGAATTTTAAATAAATCATGCTTTAAAAGAGAATTTTATTTTTTTTAAAATGCTAACAATCAAAAGGATAGTGCAATGCACAGCCACAGTGATAAAGTATGATATCGAAAAGCGAAGAGGAATCCAAAATTGCCAAAAAGTTGATAACATAGTACATTTACAGCCCTTAAACTGTCGTTTTAAATTCACGTATAGATTTCATGTTCTTGAAATGAAGATTTCTTTCTTTTGAAAATATTTAGCACTTTTACTCAATCTCACAAATATTTCTGATACAACTTATTTGCTCATTCAGGGTTCTCAGTAAAACATAACTGGCAAATTCCTATACTAAATCCATATGGCATACAATGAAATTTGCTACTTATTTTCACAATCCTTTGTCAAAACTACAGATTTTATTCTGGATGATTGCTCTTAAATTTCTAGATTTTTTTTCCTCGATACCATTGGAGGAATTTTGTGTCATTTTACTTACCCATCATACGTAGTATAGAATAAGTCTTGCAATCGTTTTGAAAATCGAAAAATTTTTTTTTGACGGATTTACACGTTTTAGATAGTGGAGATTCCGAAAAACATTTTTAGAAAAAAAATTTTGCCGTCTGTCTGTCTGTAAACGCTCTATCTCCCGAACAAATTGAGATAGAGACTTGAAATTTTGTATGTAGTTAGTATGTAAGAATGGGACGAACCCTATTTAATATCAGCAACCTCGATTATCCGGAACTATTTTTTTCAAACTCTCGAAAAATTCGTTCTGATGAAAGGTATATAAAAATTTTCGAATTTTTTTGTTCTAAGGAATGGACGTAAAAGGCAATAAAATAGCACACATTTTGCATATAGAATGAAGTCGATTGGATTATTAGTTGCCGAGATATTTGTAATCTTGTTTTCCACATTCTTTGATTTTTCATGACCCTGTATTTCATTCAAATTTCAATTCAGAGGTATATTTTAATTGGAAATGAGATGCTTAATCCGACACAGTTAATTGTTAGTTAATAGAATTATTATTTTTGGAGTTATAAGGATGTTTCTTTTACGCAGTTCGGTACTACTTGAGTAGTTTGGCGTTTTATATAATTTGTCGAAATTGGTACATCAGCAGTTCTTTAATAAAGCATTACTATGTATATTAACAATATTTAAATTTTGTTTATGAATTGCAATGCATTGTATAAATAGTTTTCACATGTTTTATTTTCATATACATATCCATGATGGGTAAGTATTACGGTGGCCCCCAACGACTAGTTTATTTTTTTCCTCAAAGCCTTTTCCATGACTCTTTAGAAAATATTTCTAAATTCCCTGAATTTTTCTATATATTTGGAAATTCCCTGATTTTCCATGATGCTGAAAACTCTGCGATTAAAAAACAGTTTTTTAAACCATTTATAAAGCAAAATAATAATTTCTTTAAAAATAAAATAAAACAGATTCATCCCTAAAGCAAATTTCTATGAAATATAATATTATATCCTTTCTCACATAGTAAGCATTTTATGTAATAAATAAAACATCCATGAATTATTTCTTTATGGTTTATTTTTTTTTTTTTATAAAATATAGACATCCTTTTTGTTAACTTCTGTTATAAGAGTGTTTTTATTTTCTTGTCAAGAGAACATTACTTGATACAAATGAAGTTTATAAATAAACAAATTGTCAGAACAAGAATTTTGGGATATTTCTTATGAATATCGCATAAAGAGCACAGTTTTACACTTTTTACTCTCTAAATGTAATCTTTGTTATCAGATAACAGTGATAATGATTTAGGTGATTATTGAAAAATAAATAATAATTTTTTAAAACTGATTTATACTCATCATTTCTCAAATCTAATTAATTAAAAAATAAATAAATAAAGAGGAAGGAAATAAAAAATGGGAAATTTAAGCTATAACTTTATTACACTAGTTTTTAATGTGTCAGTTAGTTGAAAGATATTAATTGCGTCAAAATATTTTGATTATAGTCGAAAATCTACAATAACAAAGCACGAAAAAAAAAAAAAATGATACAATAACATCGTTACTTTTTCACACTAACACAGAAAAAATAAAGTAAAAATAGAGGAGAAATGAAAAGAGGTTATTTATTTATTCTTTATAGACACACGAAAAATGCGAATAAATTCCAACTGAAGATATACATTTACATTTTACATGCTTTGAGGTAGACGCTACAGCTATTCGCCGGCATAACCTCCAATGATCACAAGAAACCATCCGGTACATCCATTATCACAGGGACAACACAAGACACCCATGCCGCTAGCTGGACTCGAACCAGGGTCCAGCGGTGTGGGAGGAGCTGACGCTACCAACCAAGCCGCTGGCTCGGCTGAAGATATAACACGATACGACACGACACACAGCGCTTTTTTAGAAATTTCCTCGCTTGTGCCGCGGCGAATTTGAGTATAGGCTCAATATAGAGACGGCTCTTAAGGAGAGCTTGGATAGCGCATGCGCCTGTTGTCGGCTCCCTCTTCATTTGGCGTTCAGCGGCAACTCCTCGCCAACGCGCTGAAAATGAAATGAGCGGGGGTTTTCTCTATGCTGATGTAAACACATCAATTCTAAAAATATGTGTGTGTGTGTGTGTGTGTGGGGGGGGGGGGGGGGGTCAGGGGTCGGTTTATTATTTCGTGAAGAAAAAGAGAGAGGGGGATGAGAATCAGTGTTTATGTTGTAAAAAAAAAAAAAAAAAAAAAAAAAAAAGTGGGGAAAAATTGGATTTAATTTTTATTATGTCATTTGATTCATGCAAACATTTCAATCAACATTAGTCATATAATTAGTTAGCATAATGTTTTATTTCTCCGTCTGTATCAGTGCTAGTTATATAAAAATAATTCTTTTAATTTTATGATAAAAAAGTTCATCCATTCAAACGGTAAATTAATTAGAATCAATTTGTATTATGTTATAAAAAGAAGCGGGGGGGGGGGGGACATAATCAATTTTTATTATGTAATTTGATTCCTTTTAATCATCGTTAATCATGTTATTTAATGTAATATTTTATTTATTTCATCAATTTGTATCAGTGTAGTATATTTAAAAATACTTAATTTAATTTTATAATATAAGCTTTGAAAATTATTGTACATTACTAATTATTGTTAATTAATTTATTATAATTGTAAATTAAGTTTTTAAATACAGTATGTAATTATTTGTAACGGTATATTTCTTTTAAAGGGAAAATTTCTTAGCACTTTTATCTAATATATTGTGAATATTATGTGTTCATAAGCCTTTTTTTTTATTGTTTAAGTTATAAAAAATTCAAATATTTTTCTACGGTTTCTACCGGGTGTCCTGAAAAGGACTGAACGATTTTAAAAATCAATAACTTGCAAACTTTTACAGATATTAAAAAAATTCTTGCACGAGAATCATCTCAAAGGTCAAAAGTTTTTTTCCTGCGATTCTGGATTTTAGTTCAAATTACAAACAATAGATGGCGCTGAGAGCGCTAAGTGCGATGTTGAGATGGATATTGACGTCACTTGGTACTGAAGCAAAATAAGGAGTTTAAGGCTGTGGAGTGGGTCTCTTTGACAATGCAATCTTGCTCTTAGGGCCCGATTTTGAACTTTTGTTTATTTGTTTTTATTGAACAACATACATTTGACCTGTGCACTCGACATAAAGCCCGAATTTGGACTCAGTCGGTATAATTTCAATGCAATGTGTTGTTGTCATTGAAATAATAAATCCTTTTATATAATAGCAGCGATTGGAAACTGGAAATGAATTTAACGAGCAGCATACGTGTTTTGCAGACGATTTTACATTTAAAAAAGCCGTATTTTCTATGATTAAATTACTTTTTATCATCTAATTTAAAGAATACTTTGTGCATCATATTTTAAAATAAAGTGAAACGATTTAGAAGTTTTTTTTTTGTTGTTGTTGTTAAAAATTAATCAATTTTGCTATTTTAAAAAATTTGTTATATTCTAAGAAATGCTAGTTTGTTTTAAAGAAGTTCTTTAGTAGAGTTTTATGTATGTTGTAAAAAAATTGGAAATGGTTTATTCTTTAGAACAAAGAATATTCATAGTACAAACATTGAAAATTTGGTGCAATAGCTGTTGCACTCTTTTGTAAAAATACCCAAATACAAAATTTATTACGATTATGTATGTTAAATTTATGGTAATAGGGAAATAATACTACCTCCGCCTTAATGAGCTATAATCATAATGACAATCTAGAATCATCACCTATCACTGGATATCATTGAATTAGTCACGCAGAATAGCTTTTAATAGAATGAAGAAAACATTTATTGATATCCTTTTAAGCTTTGAATCGCTTTTCATAAAACTTTAAATGAGTAACGAAAATTCTGCAACGAGTATACATATTATAATTCAAAGCACACTGTTGGGTAGTTTCTGCGCTATTATGTGCGGACAGATAAAAGAACATTCAAGATGACGAATATAGGAGCTACATGTATAATTATCCTCACAGAACATAATATAATGGCATAGTTCTGAGTGTCTGTGTAAATGAATCATGAATTATGCATAGTTTGTTTACAATAACCAACACGGCATAATAAATCTTATTAACATATATCACTTACAGACCAATTTAATTATTTCAACGCAAGTTAGAGTTTGGAAAGACAGACAGGCAGACGGCTAACTAAAAGGAAATGATAAAATTTTTTAACTATGTTGGAAAGCGTTAAAAACACATGTTAAGTTGAAATTTGATATTTAGCAATTTATTTAAATAGATGAAAGCATATTTGAACTCTTTTGTATAGCCCTGTACTTTTCCTACTATCTTTAAATACACGCCATTTATCTAGCTAAAATCTATTTAAAACCGAAACGTGCTTTAAACTAATGAAATCACACTTCCAGAGATTACCATCCACAGCCGGCTATTAATCCAATTTTTGAGTGCCTCTGTATATCATTTCATTTCTATTCTTTAAAGATATCGTAATATACTTAAAGCTGTTCAACGTAAAAAAATGCATAACTCATTTATTTACAAACCACCTAATATATTTACTTACACACTTAGTAAGGAGTGCGAGTTCTTTTGTGTAGCCCTGTATATGATTTGCACCAATTATATACACAGCGTAACATGCAAAAATGTACTGAAACTTTAAAAAAATCATATCAAAACTTAAAACTTCAAGCAATTATCGTTAGCGTACAGCATTTTTGATGCAGCATAGTTTAAGAAATATTTTGTGTGTCCCTGTAAATATTTCATATTTTCTATTACATAGTAAGAAATTCATAGTAAACTTAAGTAACTTATAACAATCTTATTATATGTGTAATAAAATTAAAATATGCCGCAAAGTATGTTTCCTTCTATACCTGTTATGTTACATAATTATTTTGTGTAGCCCTGTAAATGAATAATAACTATACTTTCTGCAGCATATTCTATATCATTTGTATTTCAATTTAATTCATAAATGCATGTTAATTTCATTATGTTCGGATGGGTGTAATATCATCAAAAAGCACTTGAAACTTTTTCCCCATCGGCCATAATGTAACGGAATACTTTTGACTGTCCCTGTATTGGAAATACACATCCGATATTCATAAAATTTGAAATAACTGGATAAAATTCTTCAATAAATATGTATTTAAAATTTCAAACGATTCGAAAGAGCAATTTTTGCACTGTTATATGCGGACAGACAGACGGACGGACGCACCAGAAACGAGTATAGGTGATATGCATTTATATAATTACTAATGTATCTAAAAAACAACAACATTTAAAAGCTCATGAAGAAATTGAAAACGCATTTCCAGCAGTTATTACTTAAAGACAGTACAGTAACCGGTTTCTTTTTGTGTGCCCCTGTAAATGAACGTTAAATGCTATAAATACCAAATACTCTATTCTATCATAATCATCTAATACTGAAATTCAGTGATTTATATCTGTTTCAATACATTTGAAATAGCTTATTTCATTAATATGCACTGCAAGTGATTTTTCCCCATAGACTATTATGTGATGCAATCTTTTGGGTGTACCTGTAAATTAATTGTTAATCCCACATACTTAAAATACAATGCAGGACATGACTAGGTGACATAAAAAAGGTTTTAAAGATACCCAGATAAATAAATAGATAAATAAGATATCCTGTTCTCAAAATACTTACATTCTTGGAATGTAAAAAATAAATAAATAAATAAATAAAAGTCGGTAATTCGAACGTTGTTGTTTCACGCATTTCGATTTCAAAGGAGTCGTACTCATGAAAATAATATTTTTCTCTATTATTACGCTGAAGCCAGCAAAATCAAAATTATATGGATTGCATTCAAAATCGGATGGTAAAAACAAAAGTTCATTTTTGAATAAGATCCACTCCATAGCTTTAACCTCCTTATTTTGCTTCAGTGCCAAGTGACGTCAATATCCGTCTCAATACAGCACCTAGCGCTCTCAGCGCCATCTATTGCTTGTAATTCGAACTAAAATCCAGAATCGCAGGAAAAAAACTTTTGACCTTTTAGATGAAACTAGTGCAAGAATTTTTTAAATATCTGTAAAAGTTTGCAAGTTATTGATTTTTAAAATCGTTCAGTCCTTTTCAGGACACCCGGTAGCTTCAATACCCATTTTCGTTTTTGTTTTGTTTATTTATTCTTATTATTTTAAACTTAATTCTTTCAAAATAATTATCCTTAAAGCAAATAAAACGTATTCTCTTTATCTAATACTGGATATTTTCAATCTGTTCCACTCCATTTTTGAAGATGAAATAAGAAATTTGAATGGTAATTTTATGTGATAAAATACAATTAAAAGTTTTTTTGTTTGCATGATATATTACTAATATTTTTTATTAGCAAAATTTATCGTGATTCAAACAAGTATTATTTCATCATTTTTTTGGAAGGGGGGGGGGGTCTGTGCACATATAGAGAGTGTAATAGTTTATTAAATGTTGGTGCATCTTAAAAATTGGTTTTAAACATAAATTTTGTCAGGAAATTTTGAAGTTTCTGGAAACATCAATAGAATTATCTAAAAAAATAATTTACTATTTTTAATTTTTACTTTTAAAATGGTGAAATAAATAAATATTATGCTTTGTTACATTTCTGAAATCTAAAATCAGGACACTTATAAAAAATATACTTAAAAATAAATTCAATTAATGGAAATATTATGCCTTTAAAATTACAATAATGATCAAAAAGACTTATAATACTCGTCTTACATCTCGAAACTTACTGCTATTTTTTAAAATTCTTTTTAATCAGTTTCTTATTGCTATTTTTTAAAATTCTTTTTAATCAGTTTCTTATTGTTTTTTTTTAAATTCTTTTTAATCAGTTTCTTATTGCTATTTTTTAAAATTCTTTTTAATCAGTTTCTTATCTTAACTTTTGTAGTGACATAAAACATGTCAGTTAAAAAAACTGCTTTAAATTATAATTTTTGACGAGTAACCATGGTTTGGTTTGGTTTTATTTTGTGTCGGCCGATTATCTACTCGAGGGATATAAGCTCAGGGGGGGAGTGCCTTTCGTGGGGGTCTTTATAAGGTAACCTAACCCTTAGTTACGCAAGGCTCGAAGAAAACCACGAAAACTCCGAACGGTTAGGTCGACGGCCGCGATTGGGTTCGAACTCAGCACCTGCCGTTTACCAATTGAGAGGTCAGAACCTCTCGGCCGCGAATTCAGAATCTTCCCTCGAACGGTGCACTTTTGGCGCAGTAGCTTTGGCGTGATCGGTGAACCGGTTACTGGATTGCAGGGTTGCAATAGACTATGCGCCGCAAATACGAGCTGTGGTCGTGTTCGTGTCTTGCTTAATGTTTTTGTTTACCATCTTATCAACGAATTTGTTTCTTGTATAAAAAAACAATTCTCAACAACAATTCTCTTTAATTGAAAGTTTATTGCTTTTGATGTATGTTATAATTTATATCATACACACTAGCAATATTTCTTCAATTATACTCGATGTGATGATGGCTAGTCAACGTGACATTCTAGAAAATGATGTAAACAGATTGCTAAATTCAGTTAAAGATTGCATAGCTTGATGCTATATTTTGCTAAAATTGAATTATATTTAAGTAAGTTAAGTATTTCATTTCACCTTTTAATCCATAATTTTGGAAATTTTTTCTTAGTGTGAAACTTGTTTTGCATTTCTTTTTGTGATTAAAATTAGTTTTCTTTTGCATTAAAAGACCAATTATTATTGCTGGCAGTAAAAATGCTTATTTTCTTTTAAAAACCAATAGAAAGTTTATTCAAAAATGTATTCCATAATATAATTAAATATAGAAATTTGGATCTTTGACCATATCGGGAATTTGGTGGAATAAAATCCATTTGTAAAAAAGTTATAACTAAAATTTCTAGTAAGATAAATCAAGAAATTATGCAATATCCGAGGAGATCTTTATAGATGGAAATGTATATATTAATATATATATATATATAAAGTTCTCAAAACAACTTGCTGAAAAATTTTTGAAAAGAATGCAATTTAAATTTAAATGCAATTGTTTTTAGTAATGTTTTGATTTAATGGATTTAATTTAAATGTTTGTGAGAAAAAATGACTTTATTAGTAATCTGAAAGTGGTTTATGAACAGTTTAAAGTATAAAGCAATTTGTGTGCCTTTTTAAAATGTAACTGACATATTTGCAATTCTGACTAAAAATCACAAGCATATTCATCTTACTCATTTGTCTTTATTATATTGAGAAATCGTGTTTTTTGTTAAATTCAAACTCAATTCATTGTTTTTAAAAATTAATATTTTAAAATGTGCATTTTTTCACTTAACTGCTTTGCTGTATAAAGTCATTTTTATATAGTTTAAATACTTTGCTGCAGAAACCAATTTTGTCCTAAAAAGCAGTTTTAATTCTTGTTTTCTGAAATATTGATTGTGCACTGCACATTACTTCAACATTTTCGATTGACCTTCAGTTTTCACTCCCACATTTATTGATTTTGGACCCTAACTGAAAATGTGCTTGACGTGATTATTTTTAATTTATAGTTGATCATTAATTATAATATAATTACACAAAACTATAATTTACCTTAATAAACCTTATGTCATTTGGTATGAGTAAATGCCCACTGCTTAAGATTAAAAAATAAGTGTTTTAAATAGACTATGTAGTATTTATTTTAATAATCAACTAATATACGGTTTAAACCTGCACTTAATTGTGAACCTTCTCATTTTACTCTTTAAAAATAATGTTTTTAAAAAGTCAATGGAAATTTCTGATTAAATTTTAACAGATTGCATAATGTAATAGTTTACCACATGAATTATTCATCAATTAACAATTAACTATAATTTTATTAATAAAAAGTGTTGCTTATACAGGGATCAATCCAGGCAAAATTTGACGGGCCCTTCACAAAATTTTATTTTATAAGAAATATAATTTTCATTACTTTCATATTGCTTGGTTTTAAAATGTGTAACCTGCAAAGAAACTATGTTTGCCTTAAATAAGTTTATTATTAATAAATGCTTGGTTCGAATTTTAATAACTTTATTTTAATGTTTCGTTATAGAATATTAATATTCACAAAATAAAATAAATTTCACAAAATAAAATAAATTTCACAAAAATACAATCCATGCATCAATCTCATATTCTCATTGTTCTGTTTATATTTAGATAATATAGGAGTTTATATAATTTATAAACAGGGTTTGAAAAAAAAACCAATAGTCTAAAACCCTGGGTTTTCTGAAAAAAACACTTTTTTCACATTTTATTAAAAATTGTTAGAGAACACTTCAAACTTCTAATTTTCATAAGTGTAATATTTAAATTTTTCATTTATCAGTGAATGAAGGGTATAATTTTGCATTAAGTATAGATTAACAATAAAAATATATAAAAAGAAAAAAAAATAATAAAGTATATTTAAAAAGATTATTTTGTATCTCATGGGACTAGATTATTGTAAAAATGATGTTATACCAAGTACAACTGAATTTCTTTATATAAATCTTACATAAGTTAAACAGATTTATAATTTATTCGCGTTTGTAACAAAATGCTCGCCCTCTCGCGGACAAAGTCTCAGTTAATTATTGAACGTATACTGTTGGATTTCTCTATAGACGTTAAAGCAAAAAACGTGAATTTTATTAACTTGTAATTTTATAAAATGCGATTTTAAAAGATCGATTAAAACATGTGGCTGAAGTTTCTAGTTACTTTTGTGTAAATAACGAGAATTGAAAGACTTTGAGTGTCTATAAATTTCAAAATTCGAAGAGTTTGTTAAGTACGATACTACAATCTGCTGTTTAGTAGACGGCAGTATTTATTTATATTTTGGAGTTAGGAAAAGAAATATTGCCGTTGAAGAACATCTATTTAAAATGTTTATTCTTGATAATATTACTTTCCAAAGTGAGTAATATGTATGATTTATTTAAATTATTTAATGTTAGTATTCTGTAAAAATTAAAAGTCGTATTATACTGGTGTCAAAGTTTCTCCCAGAGGGGTGCTCCGCCCCTCCTGCCCTTTAATTTAAAAACTAGCGCCCCTCTTGTCGCTCATTCAAAAAAAAGCACCCTTCTTGCCCCACATTTGAAAAAACACAGCCCTGCAGTGATGATGTGGATGCGTGAAAAATCGTTGACGGAATGCATAAAGTAACTCATATGCATCCCACAAAACGTGTAGTTTCGTCAAAAAATTGCGAAAAAAAGTAAAATTTCACTTTAAAAAAATGGCTAATTTCGTCACAAAATTCCGTAAAAATGGCAAATTTTTTTAAAAGATCGTAAAAAACGACAAATTCCGTCAAAAAATCGTGATAAAATGGAAATTTTCGTAAAAAAAATCACAGTAAAACAGCAGATTTCGTCATAAGATTTGCGGAAAAACGGCAAATTTCGTCCAAAAATCGTAATAAAACAAAAAATTCAGTTAAAAGATTTGCAAAAAACGGCTAGTTTTGCCAAAAATTCACAACAAAATGCAAATTTTGTCAATGAGACAAACACATAAGAAAGTTAATGCCAGAATTGAATTTTTCTGTTCTAAAAACTAATTTTCCTCCTTCAAAATTGTGTTTTTAATGCTTAAAAAGCGGATTTTTCTGCTTCACAATCAAGGCGTGTGAAAAGAAAATTGCACCCGGTGCATAATTAGAATTAAGGCCTCCCCCTCCCACCTTTTTCTTGTGACAGTCCAAAAATGACGTTTGTATACTATAAATTTGGCACCCCTTAAATTTCTGCGTCCGGGAAGACCTCCTCCTCCCCCCTCCCTGTTCACAATCCTCTTTTGACTGTCTAAAACTTTCTAAATGTGAATCCTGAAAGCACTCGTTTATGAAACAAAAATAATCTTTTATTCAACAAAAGTGTTCTTTTTTTTTCCAAAAAAAGTCTTTTTTAATAAATCAAGCTTGCCCCATAACAATCTTTTAACAAAATCAGCTGTTTTTATACGATCTTTTAACAAAATTTGTCGTTTTTTCCACAGTTTTTCACGAAATTTGTTGTTTTTTCATAATTTTTTTTTTTAGCAAAATCTGCAGTTTTTTTTCGATCTTATAACAATTTTTATATATTTTTCTTTTTGTTAATTTTTATTGGCGAAATTTGTGTGTTTGTTTTTTTTTTCAATTTTTTGACATAACTTGTTTTTTCATGATTTTTTGAACCGCTAGATTCTAGATTCAACTCTATAAAAGTGCCCATTTTAGAACAGTAGCGCCAGGGGTGTGCCGACCCAGTGTGCAAAGTGTGCGTCGCACACAGGCACCGAAATAGTAAAGGTGCCAAAGATTTGAGAGAGAGCAAATACTTTTAAAAAAATTTTAATTTAATTATGCTAAAATGTATTGCATTTTCTTCACATCTGAATTATCTTTTTTAGGTTTACCTTATACAAACTTATTTATAAATATTCTATTCTTTGTTTAAAAATTTATTTCGTTTTATTCTACTTATGTGTCCCCAAATAAGTCATTTTCACACAGACATGTCTAACCTTTATAAACAGAAGCCCACCTCATATAGTTGTAACAGGGGCGTGCCAGCAGTAATCGGTGCCTGTGTGCAGAACTACATTTGGCACCCTACACCCCCCCCCCCCATCCAATTGCCTATAAAAATAAAACTTTATCCCCCCCCCCCAAAAAAAAACTATAAATATTTATAAATGTGCTATTCTTTTGGAGTTTTTTGAACCAGAAAATTTATTTAATAAAATATGTCTTGTTTCTTTACAATTCATACTTTATTTCATTAAATAAATTAATTTCTGTTTCCAAAATGCTTAAATTACTTGAAAAATAAAGAAGGGTGGCAGCTATGTAAATAAAATTCGTAACACAGTAAAACCTGTGTAAATGAAAGCACTCTCTATCAGAATCCTGCGTTACGGTAAAATTTCATTATCCTATCAAAAACATGAATGTGAAAGAATGCCAAGTTCGTTAAAGGTTTCGCTAATAAATGAAGTGAGATCTAACTGCAAACCAAGTTCTTTGGAAGCTCCTGTCATGCATAATATTTTTCAATTGCTTAAAATGATTTGTCATGTTACTTGTTATTCAATAGAGCGACTTAGCAAGTTTTCTCTTATTCAAATCTCTCTATTTAACTGATCAGAACTTAAAGTTGATCACTTAATTTATTAATACCTTAACATCAATGTACTTATTCGAACACTCAGTTGACAATCAGATTCTAGATTAAATTGTACTCTGACTCAAACATTAAAGTTGGTGGCTAAAACTTGCCAAGTCGCTCTATTGCATAACAAGTAACATGACAAATCATTTTAAGCAATTGAAAAATATCATGCATGACAGGAGCTATGATTTAAGGAGCTTCCAAAGAACTTGGTTTGCAGTTAGATCTCACTTCTTTTATTAGCGAAACCTTTAACGAACTTGGCATTCTTTCACATTCATGTTTTTGATAGGATATCATTATTTTTTGTCAATTAAGTAGGTATTTGTTTTTACTTTGCATGTATTGACGATGGCAATGTAATGACGAATGTATCCTCTTACTAGCTATTTAAGATTAAAAATCCATTTAAAGGGATACATTAAAAAAAATATTTGAATAGTTTTCTTGTAACAGTTATCAGTGATCTTAAATAAGATTAATTATTTAATACTATTAAATTGTTATTCAGTGATTAAGGTAGCTTCTTCATCTACAAAACTTTTGAAGATAGATTGCCCTCTGAAAATCTAATTTTAAATGTATTCTGAATTAAATTATTGCTGCAAATTATTTTAAAATAGTTTCTGAATCATAGGGGACTTATAGCTATCAGCGTGAGATATACGCGCTTCATATAAGACGTTAACTTTTACCAGTATTTCCGAATAGTAATTTTCTTCTTATTTATGATAAATTCTGAAGTAAAGTGACAATTGTTTCTTATAAATAATAATAATAAAATAAGTTAAATTTAGCTCCTGTGGTTTTAAAACTGTATATTATGCTTTTCCACCGCAGTGAGGTAATAGTGTTGCATATTTTCTGCTTGAATTACGGCACCTTTTATTATTTATAACTATATGAGGTGCGCCTCTGTTCATAAAGGTTTTGCAGGTCTTGTCTAAATGATTTATTAGAGGATTCATAATTAGAATAAAATAAAATTTTAAAGAAAGAAATGAATATTTATAAATAATTCGTATAAGGCAAATCTACAAAAGATAATCCAGATGCCAAGAAAATATAATACCAGAAGCGGATTAACTACCTCCCGGGCCCCTAGGCTAGATTTTTTTGTGAACAACCTCCTCTCCCCTCCCCCGGTCCTCAAAGCAATACATTTTTCTATTTTCTGGCACAAAAAAAAGAAAAAATTAGGGCCATATAAAAAATAAAATTTCATATTGTAATACACATATGCAGCAACATATAAAACAAAAGCTCTATTTAAATTACACGCGTTTTTGTAGTTGAAAGAATTTTTCTATCATCAGCAGTTTCTATCACACTAATGTTAATGCTAATCCTACGGGCAGTTCTTTGCAGATTTCTCGCACGCATTTTAATATTTTTGAACGAATTTTTTTTTTTATAGGATAGCTTAAGACTATCTATAATCACGCTAGTTTTTACATTTTTTTTAAAAGTTTTTTTTTCTTTTTATGTACGTGATAGTTTTGCTTTCAGAACCAATTTAAATCGGTTCTAAAAGTTAAAGTATTTTTTTTTTTAAATCTGAAACCAAAATCCAAAAAGTAAAAACGAGCCCGGTTAGGGATCGTCCTCAGTTATTCTTCACAAAAATATTCAATCAAAAATATTAAAATGCATGCGTGAAATTTTCAAAGAACTGCCCTATGGGATTAACATTAGCGTTCCCGTGTTCTCTATGTCTAGTGTAGCCTCTTAAGCAGTTGCTTCAAGCAAGAACACCCAATCTTTAATGTTATTCCTTGCTTGAACATGGGTTAGGTTCCCTTAAAAAGCCCCCCCCCCCCCAAGGAGGGCACCCCATTCTTTAAGACCTATATATCATGTGTAGATAATCGGCCGATATAAAATAAACCATAACAAACTTAATGTTAATCCTATGGTAGAAATTTTTTTAAACATCTCGTTTGCATTTCAATATTTTTAAGTGATTTTTGCATTGGATAGATGAGGTCTTCTCTACATGCCTTTTGTACTTTTTTAGTATAGTTGAACATTTTATTATTATTTTTATTAGGATAGTTCTACTTTTTGAAACCGGTTTCGAAAGTAAAAATAACTTTATCAAAAAAAACCTGCAAACAAAATAGGAAAAAAAAAAGTTAAAAGCGGCCTTTCTAGAGCTGATATGAAGAAAAAATCTGAAGAAAAAAAAAAATCGTAGCATCGAGGCCCCTTTTTCTTCCGGGCCTCTAGGCTTCAGCCTATTCCACCTGCATAATTCCACCTGTTTTACATTTTAAATAGAAATCATTGCCTTATTGCATAATTTGTCATAAATAAGAAGAAAATTTCTATTCAGAAATACTGGTAAAAGTTTCTCCTACAACAATCAAGCCATGAATAGAGGTGGACTTATACGTTAGAAACTTGGATGATGCTCATATATCTCACGGTGATAGTTATAAGTACTCTATGATTCAGAAGCTATTTAAAAGTAATTTGCTGCAATAATTTAATTCAGAGTAAATTTAAAATTTGATTTTCAGAGGGGCAATCTATCTTCAAAAGTTTTGTCGATGAAGAAGCCAGTAATCTTAATCACTGAATAACAAATTAATAGCATTAAATAATTAAAAGTAAATTAAGGTGACCGATAACTATTAAAAGAAGCCTTTTCAAATAATTTTTATTTTTAAAAATGTATCCTTTAAAATGGATTTTTAATTAAGATGAAACATTTGAATAGGCGTCAAGAAAGCCTTCTAAGGGTGCAATTATGGCGTCCGCGGGGGACGCGTTGGAGAATCCTGAATAGAGAAACGGTGTAAAATCAGAACTTACAGGTTATGCAGATATGTGGGGGAATACATTTCTTGGTTTCGAGATAACGATGTCTAGGAGTCTTCATTTGGTTTATCTACGAAAGTCTGATCTTTCTTGATTATAATACAGTAAAACCTCTAAATAACGGACACCTTGGGAGCGCAGGAATTGTCCGCTATTCAGAGGTGTCCGCTATTGGGAAAACCTCATAGGTAGAAAAAATGCTGATGAGATGCTTAATGCTTCATTAGTCGATTTTAATACGTCCGAAACCTCGATTATATGATTAACCAGAAATTAAAATAATTTTAAAAGCATTAAAACAAATAAAATTGAGCATACCTTTATCCTTTGTTTATTGCATTCTTACAATTTTTTTTTTTTTTACAAAAGCTTGCTTTTACTTGCGATTACGTATAATTCGTTTTTCAATGTGAAGTTTTAACTCTATCAGTAGTTTTAATCCTTTTGAAAAAAAATTTCTAAAAAATATTTTATAACTTTTTACTGTATTTTTCTGATTCTTAAAAGCATACAACCTCAAATAATCCGAGGGTGCGTGTGTGTGGGTGGGGTTGGGGGGGGTGATCGCGGTTAAATGTAGGCGGAGAGGAGATTTTCTCCAACTCATTCCCACATTTATCTGTGATCACAAAATTTGTGACACATTGCCCTGATAAATTTACAGGATCTTTGTTTTTTTTTCCTCGTTAAAAAATATTTTTTCATTCTTTTTTGCCAAAATTACTGTCCGCTATTTGGAATGTCCGTTATTCAGAGGTTAAACATACAGAAATTTAAGTTTTGGGAGTGGGGATTTGAAAACTGTCCGTTAAATAGAGGTGTCCGCTATTCGGGAGTGTCCGTTACGGAGGTTTTACTGTACATGAATGAAACTATGTACAAATAGACGATTTGCATATGAGTAAAAAATGAACATTTTAACTTAGGCCATCTGCCTATTGCATTAGCTGGGTGCGACCCATATCTGGCCGTTATCTGTCAGATGTGAAAGCGGTTCACTAGTTCGTCTGGGGTGGAGTGGAGAGTATACGGAGGTATATGCCGTATACCCTCTGCTTTTCATATAAAGCATTAGCGTATACTGTATCCATAAATTGTCATGACTCTAGCGTATACCTTTTGCTTATATATATCGTATATCTTCTGATTCTTTTACGACTATAACACTTGTATGACTACAGCTAATCCGGATTGCAACTACTGTCGTTCTCACAGATAAACTACATAGTTCACCAAAATTTTATTGTTTGGTTTCTGAGATCTAGTTTCAGGAGCCTCGTTGAAAAATGTGCATACTTTGTGGTACAGAGTTCAATCTTTGTTACTAGGCAAGGCACACATACATAACGTTATCATTTTAGGGGGAGGGGGATGGTCTGGCATATGATATTGAAAGATATCTCTAGGGTTTGAGGGGGATATCTTTATCATTTTTGAATGATCCAACCAAAATTCTCTCTTTTTATTTGTAATTTGTTTTTTACATGATAATTTTCTCATTTTATTTATAACCTGTTCTTTACATCAAAATAGTGTGCAATCTTTTTCTTAGTCTGTTATCTATTTTTATGAAAATACAAAGTTATTATTAAAATTATTAAATTACTATAAAATTATTATTTTCAAAATATGGAATACCTCAACGTTTGGCATTCCAATTCTTCTGTCTTATGAGTATGCATATATAATCTGCCTTCAAGAAATTGTGCAAAGTAAGTTTGAAATAATATTTGTGCTTATCAGTAAACAAAAGAGAATGTCGTCCAACTGTTTTGTTAATAAGAATTTCTACTTGCCCCTCGTCCCTTTTCTTTCTTGTGCTGAGGCAAATACACGAAGGCATTATTACTGTTGAATTCATTATGTAACAAAAATTTAGTTATTAATTACTTTTATCTAATAACTTTTTAAAGTTTCTTTTGATATAAAACTATTTCATATATAATAGTGATATTTTAATGGGTACTCTTCATTTGAATCAATGAAGAGTGCAAACAATAAACGTATAACCATATCTGTACATCTCTGCAAAGAAAAAATTCAAAAATCTAAAGAATTTATAGACATTGAAAACGGTATAATTAGGCTGGAGGTTGAGGAATGATAACTTATGATATCGCAAGGAGAGGGGTGTCAAAAATTGTAAAAAAGTTGATAACGTTCGTTATATTTGTATAGCCCCTTGTATATTAGTGCTCAATGTGCAGATTTTAAATGCAGCCTTTCCATGCACTCCGAAAAAAATCAAATGATAAGTTTTTGTTTAGTTGGAAGGACTGTTTAAAGATTGGCACACAAGCATGAAGTCTTTGAAGAATGACTTTCTTCGCCATTTTGCGATGATCATTAAGGGTTTTTAATTAATACAAGGTAGAACCCGTCAAATTTTGACGAAAGAAAATTTTTAAGAAAGAACTGTTTTATTGACTTATAATAAACCTACAAAATTCACTATAGTAAAAAAATGCATTTTATATTGGTATGTCTAACTCTTAAACAAACGATATTTATCATCAAATTAACAAAATACTGTTTCTATAAAGCACAGTTGAAGAAATAGTTAAAATTAAACTTGAATCATATACCGTAAAATGGGGTGAATCGGAACACTTTTCAAATTTAACGTTAAAAAAAGCAACAACTGATTTTTTTTATTTTTCTACTAGAAACTTCGGTCTTGTTTTGTTCTTTACTTTTTAAGAAAAAACGAAACATTTTTACAGCTTATATATGTATTATTTATTTTTTTAATGGTGTTCCGATTCACCCCGCAGATAGGGGTGAATCGGAACAAATGCTATAATCTTTATTTATTCAGATTAAAACTTTAATAGGGTTAATAAAAACAGGTAATAATGATAATTGAAGAATAGGAACACGTAGTTACTGTGAAACCAAGCCTTTATTTTATATAGTAAAGATATGCCTTTTTAAAAAATAGGAAACAACTTTTAAATAAAAAAAAATTAAAATTTATTTTAAGAAATTATATTTGAATTGCACAAGTAGAATTTAATACAAATTTAGCCCTGTTCTGTGTTATCCTTTACTAGTAGTCATTTTGTAAGTGAATCTATTGAATATCCCCAATCTCTGCATGTATTAATACAATCTGCTAATATGCTATCATCCCCAGCCCTTAGTATTGTTTGCATCCCTCTCTTTTTTAATTGGTTTTTCATTTTGGGATGTTTGTGTAATGTTGTGGATGTCAGAGAATAATTCTGTGCAGTTTTTCTAACTATTTTGCTTTTTTTTTATTCTTTTATTGTGTGTTCCATGTTTGTTGAATTAGGCTTTGATTTTTTTTGTTTAATTAAGTAAATTCTTGGCACCTTTAAACTCTTCAAGTAATTAGAACAAACAAAATATTGTTACAATACATATTCATACATATGTTTTCATATATTACATGAAACTCTTACTGTAAAGAAAAATAAACCACGAGAGAAAACGTGTTCCAATTCACCCCGTAAATCTTAAACCACTAAATTTACAAGCCATTTTTCATTATGTAGTTTAGAAATAAGTAGAATTTAATACAGCATATCGTTTACAGGTCTATTATTAGTTAAAAATCCCCTCTATTAGGTTTAGAATACAAAAAATACTCTAGTTACATACAAAGTTTTGAAGAAGTTGAAAAAATGAGGTTTTTGTAGATCCTCTTGAAGTTTTTTATATACCTCAGTAGTTGTGCAAACATGTCAAAACTGAATTTACCAACTTTTAATGTCATCACCTTCTTATAAAAAAATTGGCAACTAAAAATATCATCACATATATTTATAATGAATTTATTTGTATGACTTGGAAGCAGACATGCTACTTTTCCACAGAAACGCGGAATTCCGCTTTTTCGGCGACGAATGTTATTATCCCTGGGATCGATGCAAATATGCATTAAAATTTGTTGACATTTATATCTAGGGGGGGGGGTCAACAGATGAAATACAACAAAAACACGAGTACAAACCGCGCTAAATTAAGCAAATTTCTCCAAAGGATTGAAAAAAAAAAACCTATAAATTTTTTCAAAATTTCCTGGCTTTTCCGTGTTTTGGGAGGGGATTTTAAAATTCCCTGTGTTTTCCAGGTTCTCCAGGTGGCGTGGCAACCAGACTTCGAGTCGATTACAGACGACTGTAATCGATTAAGATTACGATTATTTCCAATTTCAAAAAACAGATTACGATTATGTCTCTATTTATGCAAGTCTGATTACGATTACATAATTGATTATCCATTTTTTTATTTGTAGATTACGATTACGTTTGGATTACGATTACCGAACTAGTCGATTATGATTACAGTTCGATTACACTAACTTCGTAGTCTGCATGTTACAAACTAGAGTCCGGTACCGTGTCCTGTTAATTGATTTTATCCAAACCTAAGCTGATACTAAGTTCATGTCGGGTTAAAGCTAATTTCAATAAAATAGGATATCTATATATATAAATCTTTTATGAAAAAGATAAAAATTGATATTAAAGATATGATTAAAACTAATATTCATTAAATGCATTACAATAAGGACTAATTTTCATAATTTTCGGGTTTAGGTTGGAATACATCGGGTTCGAGCCGCATTTCGGGTTTACTAAATTTTAAGATTAAGATTTAGTATAACCAACTTCTGCAGGACTCTATTATGAATCCCTCTTACTTTGGAATTTGGATTCGTTATTTTGCTATATATATGCAGTACTTTTCTTGTTTTACAATTTTTTAATTGTGCTCACAATTCGAAAGCAATTAAACTATTCTGAAAAAAAAAAAAATCTCCCGAATCTAATTCTTTTTGTTCTCTTGAATTTTTATCATTTACCTTTTGAAATTCTCAATAACTAAGAAAATAACATTTTGTCATATACATATATATGACATTGTATTATTGAGCCTGATATTTTTTAGACCGAAAAAACTAAGTTTATTTTAAAAAAAAACTGTTGATGCCAATACTTTATTTCTTTGTTATTAGAATTTAGTTATAAATATATATTTTACAGTTGATGGCACAAAAATAAATTGAGTTTAATAGATTTTTAAAGTGCATTAAAATGGTACACCAATTACCGAAAAGACAAATATGATAAATAAAAACGAAAGGTATCAATTTTCTGAAAATATTCATTGTAAACTGATTTATATTCTATGATTTACAAATAAAAAATTATATAGCTCTCAATTATTTTGTAATATCTGCAGTATTTTGATTTTTAACCAAGATTATACAGTACAACAAAATCCATTCTTACATTAATAAATGTTTATGGAACTTGCAAGAACAAGAGTAACCTGTAAATATGGAAACTTACCTAAAATGAATTATATACATATATATATTGTTGGTAGCCCTAAATTCGTATTATTTTTTTTTTCATGCAAATACGAAGATGAAACCACACACTTCATTTGTAATTCCAAAGTGTTTGGGGACCGAACATTCTGCTTTGGTTCTACAAACTCCATTTGTATTCTTTTTAATTATTTATTTTTTCGCTCTGTGTTTAATGTGGTATAAGTTATTAAATTCAATTGTTCATATATTGTGATACAAATAATGGTTATATATATATATATATCAATTAATTGAAAAATAATACATAAAATAAACCATTAAATTTAATATTAAATTTCCATACTGAAAAGTGGAAAAAATAAATCAAAATGTATATAATATACTTGTTTATTTATTTTTGCTACTTTGAAATTCCGTTTTAACACATTTCACTGTATCAGGCACATTATAAGAAAATATAATTTTGTTATTTTCAAAAGACACATAGAAAGTTACGAAAAATATATTAAACATTAATTAAAGTTAGTTCAAAGCATTTTTTCATCTTATTTCAAATCTTCAGCTTTGAGAAGAACAAACAAAAGTGTAACAGAAAAAAAAAATCTTGCTCGCTCACATAACACTTTTTGCAAAACATACAATTTGAGTTCAAATAAAAGTAAAAACAGATTAGGTAGCATGGCTATATCAGTAAAGCCGAAAAAAGGTAATGTTACGTTTCGATATAAAACTGTTAAAATTTGAGATATTAAAAATAATTGTAATGACAATGATAAAAACTAATATTAGGTATAACAAATGTAATATAATTCACAAAATGCATAATTTTGTATATTATTTTATTATTAATATGACATATTTATTTTAAAAGGCAATTTTAAAACACGAAGCGCATACATGCAATAAAAATAAAATATTTGAGAGAGGGGGGGGGGAAATTACGTCAATGAACGATGAATTAATAAAATCATTGACTTCAGTAAATAAAATTAATTTCATTTCATTGGTAAAAAAAATGATAAATAATAATAAAGTTGTAAAAAATTGTACTTATGTCTTTTGTGATAGACAACTTGGTAAACAAATACATTTCTACACATATAAAGTAAAAACTATCAAAACAACATCTGTTTGTAACAAAAAAATTTCAAAATTGAGATGAATAGAATGTAGAAAAATTATAACAGACAATAAACCTGTTAAAACGGAAAATGAAATATAATTGAAAATTTCTGAGTCATTTAGCGGTTCGGCATCAGCATATTGTGCTTCATTAATTTTTTATTAGCCGAATAATTAATCAATTTTTTTTTTTTTTGAGAATATAGTAAAAAATATATTTATTAAAATACAGTAAAACCTAGTATTACGGAAATACAAGGGGCAGCGGAAATTTTCCATTTGAGCAAGTGTACTGTCTATTCTTACTGTATTGTATTATTTTCACCGAGATATTTTACAAAAATTATTTTGTTTTAGACAGGATTTTAGAAATGATCACGTTTCGTTTTAACAGGTTTTATTGTTTTTTTTTTTTTTTTTTTGGACATAAAATTAAAAAACAGTTACAAATTTACAAAATATGCGTTTCCTTTTATTTATTTATTTTTAAAGGAAAAATAAATCATTTATATTTAAAGAGCTATTCTTTTCTATATAAATAATATATGTTTTCCTTTTCAATATTTTAGAACTGATTTCATTGTTATAAATTTATTTTGAAATTATGAGCATTTCTAAGGATGTTTGATTGATAGAATAGGTATGTGTAACATACGAAACTCTGATTTGAAATTCACGAATACCAGTGTACGCAGGATGAAACCCTCTCCCCTTACACACACACACTAAAATTTGGGGGGAGGGGGGGGGGGACCTGTGTTTCACAACCTTTTTTTTTTTTTTTTTTTTTTTTTTTTTTTAACCCAAAATTTAAACATGAAATGAGTTTAACTAAGATTATTTTTAAAAATAAGCTTCTACCAAGCTTTTCGAAATGGGAGAATTAAAACAATTCATTCTTTTATCTTTCATTTGCATGCCTCTGTCCCCTTGAACCACATATTTAAAACAAAATTGAGGAACATGAACGTTAACAGGCAAATATTAATAATAATAATAATAATATAAAATACTGTCTTTTGGTATGAATGTATTAGGGGAGAGGAGGGGAAGGGGGGGGGGACAAACCTTTCTGGGAAAACAAAAACTACCTTTTTTATCCTATTATTTATTTATAACTCATTTAGAGAGTTTTTGGTAGTTTTTTTTTTTAAATAATCCGAGATAAAGAAAATTTGCTGGCTATATTTCCAAAATTGAGGAGTTCGTCATTGAATTTGCCGGCACATAAGCTAAAGAAATTTACTAACAACTAGGTATCATTAACGTCTTTCACCCTTAAAGAAATCTTACTAACACCCGCATATTTATTGACAAACCTCTGTCTTACTTTCTGTTTTTTTTTTTTTTTTTTTTTTTTTTTTTTGAGGGGATTCTGATAAAATAAACGTATTTAAAATAAATAAAAATAAAAAACAATCTTTTATTATAAGAACTTTTGTAAGAAAACTGATCTATATGTAACTTATCCAGATATATTAAAATACAAATTTTGAATAAACAGACTTTATGATTAAAAACACTATATAGTTAATTTAATATAAAAAATTCCTTTGGCTACAATTTTAAAGAAAAAGACAAGATATAACTATACAATATTTCTAAAATAAATGTATACAATATGTATATATCTATTAAAAAATTACCTGCATGTGGGTGTTCAAATTGGACTTGGTTTGTACGGAGACCCTGACATCTGAAGAGCACAATTTACATTTATATTTTAAAAATTTCAAGCCTTTTTCATTTAAATCTGATACAGATTCCGTGAAATAATCTTCGACTTTTTGTTATTTCTCTTAGCCATCTCTAATCTTGTTAAACAACTACTTAGATATAACCAACCACTAAGAAATCCAAAATGCGAATGAGCTGTTAGATGAATTGTCACATGTAATAAAAGCATCTTTTTTTTTTCTTTTTTTTCCCATTCCCACATTTGAAAGAAGGTGATGTCTGTCCAATTGCTAAGTGCCCATAATAAAATATTTTTCTTTTCTATCCTTATCACTCCCACTCAAAAACCCGCGAAACAAGACCCCTCGAATGGTGACCATTTCTGTGTTTTTATACTATATACCAGGGACGCAGGGACTAGAGGTCTGCACGGGCCGAAATTTCCAGGCCCGGGCCCGGCCCGAAAGTTAAAATTTCGGCCCCGGCCCGGCCCGAACGAAAGAAATAGTGGCCCGACCCGGCCCGAGCCCGAAAGAAAAAAATAATGGCCCGACCCGGCCCGAAAGTTAAAATTTCGGCCCGGTTCGGAAAAAAGTTTAAAATTCGGCCCGAACCCGGCCCGGCTCGAGTGAATTTCTACAGAACATTGATCTTTAATCTTATGGAAGAGTTCTGACCCCAAAAAATTATAATAGTCTTTTTTTTTTCTATGTTTAATCTCCATTTATGCAGAAGTGCTGTAAGCTGCGATATTTATGCTTTTAAATGAATCTTTGTTTGTTGTATGTAAATGTGTTAGTTATCACTAGTATTATTAATCCATATTCTCTGTAATGGAGACAAAAAATCGAAAAAGCGGTATATGGTAAAATTTCCAAAGACGAAATCGCTTTGGTACGAAAAAAAAATGCATTCCCTTCTTAACAGATGTAAATGTTTAATATTTTCCCCCCCGTATTGTAGTATTCATTTTGCATGGATGAACATTTTAAAAGAAGTTTTCAGTTTTCAGTTAAAAAAAAAAAAAAAAAAAATCTGTCATAATCATGTTTTTTTTTTTTTTTTTTTTTTTTGTGTGTGTGTGTGTGTGTGTGTTTAATTCTATTTTAAAACGCCCAGTAATCTACGATTCTTTAAAAGGAATAAATTCTAATGTTTAATTGTAGAATAATGACGGCTTAAAAGTATATGCTTTTTTTGCAGAAATTTTTGGACAAAGCCAAATATTACTGATTTATAAAAAGTCGAGAAAAGGATTTTCATATAGGAAGATTCAATAGGAACTGATTATTTTGGTCCATGAAAACTAGGAAGAATGGAGTCAGTCTCGGCTTCGTACGGAAAAAAAGTTAGGCCCGGCCCGAAAAGATTAGTGACTAGGCCCGGCCCAGCCCGAAAGGATTAGTGACTAGGCCCGGCCCGAGTCTTCAGAAGTAAGGCCCGAGCCCGGCCCGGCCCGGCCCGAATGCCATTATTGAAAATCAGCCCGAGCCCGGCCCGTGCAGACCTCTAGCAGGGACAGCCCTTTATAGCGTTGACTACATACAGTGTAAAGTATGCATTCTGTTTCACCCCGAACGGTTCCCTGACCTATGACCTCTTCTCACTTTTAACTAGGGGCGATTTAACGAGCTCCACACGTCGACCTACTCTTTCCTTGATGTAATGTTTAACTCACCAACCGAGTATTTTATGGACATGGCGAAACGAAGAACGGAGGGAAAAAAGGTGTAATCGAAGAATGTAATCGTACTTTTATGCTTGATTACGATTATATAGCTTTTTGATGCAGATTACATGGCGATATCTGCATTGCGATTACGATTAGATTATGATTGTAATCAAAGTGAAATCTTTTGATTATGATTATATCGTGATTATTTTGAAATTAAAATTTGCGATTATGATTACAATGCGATTACGAAGTTTTTGTAGTCGATTATAATCGATTACGATTACTCGAAGTCTGGTGGCAACCCTGCAAATAAACTCCCCCATGGAGTCGCAACTTATCTTATCAGAAATTTCACCTTTTTTTATGAATTTTTCCAATTGGAAGTATGGGTCTAGGGGCAGTATTTGAGGAGATAGCCTATTGTTTCAATATTTATTACTCACCCTGTATATGGCATTTTGCTAAAATAATTTCATAAAGAATTCATCTTTAATAATAGATAATCAGGGTGGGATTCGCGTTCGAAATTCTGAAATCCTGCCCAAAAAAATATTGTAGACAAAAGACTTCCGCCCCCCAAAAAACATGAAATTTTCGAAAAATCTTGTAATTTGAAACAATTAACTACCACTTTTAAAAAAAAAAAAAAAATTCTGTGCGACTGAATAACATATTTTAAGAGTTTTTTGCTGCAAAAAATTGTTGGAATTACCGCTTTTTTCCGCAACCAATCGTCAAATTTCGCATTTTTCTCCCCTGCGATCGATTGACAAGTTTCGTGCAAGAATGGAGTAATTACGTTTCAAATTTTCCAAAAAATTAACGCATTTGATTCCAAAAGTTATGAAACATTGTTTATCAATCCCGAAATTTGGATAGTTAAGTTAGAATTTCCGGGATATATTAGTTAGGATTATTAGTAAATACTAATTGTCACACAGGATCGTGTAAAGCATGCAAATTTCAACAATACATTGCAGAAAAAAATGTCAAACACTGGAAAACAACACACACAAACATATCTGTTTATTGTTATAGGTGTAATTTTTAATCAGAAATACATAATGAACTAACTTCTGAAAAATTAGATTAACCTGAACCCAACTTGCAGCAATCTACACTCAAACTAAAATCAACCTGAACCAAAAACAGAGTTCATTAGACCTGAAACATAAGTAATTAGCACAGAAAGGGAATTTATCCCTTTGAAAACTAAATAGACTATATAAAATCTTGACTTTTTTTAAAGTAAAAAACACATTTTGCATAATTATTTTGAGTTGTTGATAAAAATTGCTTATTTTGTCATGTCTGTATTTATGTAATTCTTTAAATAGCACATAAAATAACAGTATATTTTAAAGATTTTTTTCTCCCTCCCAAGCACCTAAACCTCCTCCCCTCCTCTGGAAAATTGAATTTCAAGCTCTGGATAATAATTTGCTTAGTGTCGCCATTTACTGCCAGAGAAAGAAGACAACAATGTTATTTTTTTTTCTTTGCAAATTTTATTTATTTAATTGCAAAATTATGTAATAGGAACAATTTTGAAAAAACAAAAAATAAAATGTTAAAAGATAATAGTAATAGACACAAAAAATTCTCTTTAGTTATTGAATTAATTTTAAATATTAAATAAATGAATGCAAGTTTAATGAAATTAAAAAAAACTTGATCAGTGTTGTACAATTGTGTAAGATCAAAACAGATAGCAAAATTTTGCATTGTGTGGCAATTTATTGTGAGAGAAAGAAAATAAGTAAATAATCAAATAAAATCGAAGTAAGTAAGTTAAAAAATAATAGTAATAGGTACAAAAAAATCTTTTTAGTTATTAAATTAATTTTAAATATTAAATAGATGAACACAAGTTCAATGAAAAAAAAAAAAACTTGATAGCGTTGTGTAAAATCAAAATGGATAATAAAAGTTTGAATCATGCCACCCTCTATTGTGATAAAAAGAAAATAACAATGTTACTTTCTTTCTCGGAAGATTTAAGTTGAAAAAGAATAAGTAAGTTAAAAAATAAAAGTAACAGCTACAAAAAATCTTTTAAGTAATTGAATTAATTTTAAATATTAAAAAATGAATGAAAGTTTAATGAAACTAAAAAATATATTTACTTCATTAGTCTTGAAGAATCATGTAAAATCCTGATTATCAAGATTCCATTTTTTTATTCAAATGCAAATTGAATTAAATTTAAAGAAGATTCATAATTTAAAAAAAAGAGATAATTAATCTAAACAGCTATGTTTATTATAATTATTTTGAAAATAAAAATTATTACTACAACTTTTCCTTTTTTTGGTGCGTGTGTGGGAGGCCGCGTTAAAAGTGGTAGGAGGCCTTACTTTCAGTACTTTACGGTAAAAAATAAGATAACTTCAGATATACAGAAGACTCCCTCAAATCTAAACATCATGGTAGATGTAAACAATAAAACCAAATTTATTAACATATTAATCAAGCTGTTTTGTTATCAGTTTGGCTAAACATGAAATAGAACATTTTTTATGTAAATTAGCAATGTACTTTTATGAAGCAAGTTTTACCAAATATTTCACGAAAAATGTATCTCATTTTATAATGCATACTTAAGATTATTATTTACTCATGTAATTCATTAAATAATATATTGTACTATAAGCATTTATTGTAACTTCAATTGCATTATTATACTCAAGTTACTGTTTAAAAAAGATAAAGCAATAACCAGACATCTGTAAAATTCTAAAATCTGCACAACCTCTATTCCCTAGCTTTATAGATTTCAGAGAGTTTACTGCATTTTGGAGTATCCTTAATTTCAGATTAATATTTCAAAAAGCAATCTTTATTTCTTAAAAGAAACCTTATATGCATAATCTTAATATAACTATCAAAAATTAAACCTATTAGATATAAACTGCAATATAAAACTAATAGGTTAGCAAGAAAATACCATCATTTATAATAATTTATATTTTTAATGAATGAAAAATTTTGTTTATGAAAAATCTTATGTAAGTTATCTGTAGAAATGAAATATAATATTGTTTTGAACAAGCAAGGGTTTTTTTTTTTTTTTTTTTTTTTTTTTTTAACATAGAACAATAATAATAAAAAAATGATTTATAATTACTAAAAAGTCATAAATGAGGAGAAAAATGTTTTAATGATGTTTTTTTAATTTTAAGTCTAATTTTAATAATAAAAAAACAGTAAATAAAGAAACAAAGAGAATGATTAATATATATATAATGAAAACTGTATGTTACCAAGAAATTACTTACAATTACTAAACGAAAAATGATTATTACAAAACATTAAACAAAACAAAGTTAACACTATAATTTTTTAAATATTATTTTATAGATGTCTATAAACAAACACTAAATGAAAGTGGTTAAAACTTAACAATTCTAATTATTTACCTTTTAAAATGCTGAACAACTATAAAATAAAGTAATAAAAGAAAAGTTATTATTTAAAAAATATAAATTCTTTATAAGTAAAATCCTGCTAAACCAAATTAACAAATGTAAACAAGAGGTACAGCATTGTTTATAAACATTGTTAAAATAAAATAGCGCCCTCTGGTGTTCTTTAAAAACAAGCATGATACAAGTGCCATCTGTTGATTAAAAGATGAAACATAAGTAGGTTGTTTTTAAAATATAGTATTACTACATTATTTGGATAAGTTTTACAATTTTAGCATTAAAAAAAATTGAAACATGAATGAAAAAATTAGATTTCACAACATTATCATTTAAAAATATTTTCATATTGTTTTTCCATAGTTTTGAGTATAATATGCTATATTTCGGAAAGCATAATTTAGTGAGTAATGTAATAACAAGTTATTTTTTAGGGAACATTAATATTATTTTTGATGTTACTTCAACAAACTTACTTCACTGTCTTCTCTTTTGGCATAATAGTGGGACTCTTAAAATAAATCCATATCCTTCCGGTAGTAATAAATTTGTTATCCATGGGATCAGACTATTTCCACTTGCTTGCAGAAAATCAAAAATGATAGTCAATTATTCTATAATAAAACTACACACCTGCGATTTTCTGAGAGCAATCTAGTTGGAAATAAGGTCTAACCCAACATCAGAAAATCCACTGAAGGCTAATCTTCTATCAGTATTTACATTTTTTGTATATGGATATTTTATTTGTTCTGGAAGTAACGTCAAAATAGTTATACTCCCTACAAAATAACTTCTTTCTTAAAATTTACATTAATTGTTATTTAAAACTTTAGAAATATATACATTTAAATCAAAGAGTTTTCCAAAAATAGCATATTTTTTAGTAAAGGAACTTTTTTCAAAGATAGTAAAAATAATACACGGGTGCTCTAGCCCAGTGTGCAATGTGTGTTGCAAACACAGGTGCCAAAGATTTCAGCTGAAGAAAAATCAGGAGCATGACAGTCATTAAAGATTGTTATAAGAAAGGAATCTATTACAGTTTAAAATTTATAAGATATTTAAAATTTTATAAGAAATTGAAAAATGTTCTTTGATTTTTTGGCTTACAAATAGTAATTTCTACAAATTTTATGTATTTATTCACAAAATGAACTTCTTTAATGTGTCCATCAGATTTATTTTTTATGAAAAAAAAATGTAAATCCTTTTAAATATGGAGTATATTTTTGTTACATATACAGTAAAACTCCAATAATTTGGATTAATTGGGACTGGATCCAATCTGGATTATCAAAAATCCAGAGAATTAGAAAGAAATGAAATAAAACATACTTACAGAAAATCACCCTTATGTTAAACTTATTAAATATTTACAGACAGTAAAAATGTTTACTTTGCTTAATTCTTCCGAAAAGATTTCAGAAAGAGTATTTTTTATTATGAATACAACGATGAAACAAGTTAATGCTATGGAAATAAGCCAATCGCTTCTCAAACTTGAAAAAAAAAAAAAAGACCAAACCGATCTGGATTATCTGGAGATCCGAATTAGCGGGGTTCTACTGCATCAAACTTCTCTTCTGTTAAGATTGACTATAAAATTTCATTAAATTAATTGTGTGTGAAGGATTAACAATTATTTCTTTTCTATATACAAAGTTGCTTAAAAATGAGGTATGACTTTCAAACTATTTTTATTGTCTAATTTTTTTTTCCATACTTTTAGTAATAGGCCAATAAAAAAAGAACCCGGACCAAATTCAAAATTGATTTCAGCATTTTTACGATAAAGTTAAAAAACGCAAGCACAACAAAACACACAGAAAAAAAATATATATATATATCAAATAAATATCTGGAAAAAATTACTCTCATACAATCGGGTTTACAATAATTTTCATCTAAATAGATGACAACAAAACTGCATGTGCATTTGCTAATGATGCTGAGCCAAAATAATGATTTGTGGCAAGTCATGTGATGCAACTGGGCCAATTCCCATCGGAGTTCAACCTTCCCGAAGAATTTATTTGTGGTGGCTGTGAATATAAATCAAATTTCAATTAATTGAGTGAAAATTTAAATCACCATGGCCTCTTACACATCTCTTCAAAAATCACCTCAGCAAATTTCATATTTTTACTTTTAAAAATGGACTGAAAATGTTTCAGAGATTTTCGAGCTATTGAAGGTGGAAAAATATTTTTTCAAATACACCCTTAAAAAAAAAAAAAAAAAAAAAAAAAAAAATTAAAGCACATTTTAATATTTGATGAGTGAAAAACACATGCAGAGGTCCTAAAGATATCTCTTTAAAAAATCAAGAATTTTAAATAAATCATGCTTTAAAAGAGAATTTTATTTTTTTTAAAATGCTAACAATCAAAAGGATAGTGCAATGCACAGCCACAGTGATAAAGTATGATATCGAAAAGCGAAGAGGAATCCAAAATTGCCAAAAAGTTGATAACATAGTACATTTACAGCCCTTAAACTGTCGTTTTAAATTCACGTATAGATTTCATGTTCTTGAAATGAAGATTTCTTTCTTTTGAAAATATTTAGCACTTTTACTCAATCTCACAAATATTTCTGATACAACTTATTTGCTCATTCAGGGTTCTCAGTAAAACATAACTGGCAAATTCCTATACTAAATCCATATGGCATACAATGAAATTTGCTACTTATTTTCACAATCCTTTGTCAAAACTACAGATTTTATTCTGGATGATTGCTCTTAAATTTCTAGATTTTTTTTCCTCGATACCATTGGAGGAATTTTGTGTCATTTTACTTACCCATCATACGTAGTATAGAATAAGTCTTGCAATCGTTTTGAAAATCGAAAAAATTTTTTTTGACGGATTTACACGTTTTAGATAGTGGAGATTCCGAAAAACATTTTTAGAAAAAAAATTTTGCCGTCTGTCTGTCTGTAAACGCTCTATCTCCCGAACAAATTGAGATAGAGACTTGAAATTTTGTATGTAGTTAGTATGTAAGAATGGGACGAACCCTATTTAATATCAGCAACCTCGATTATCCGGAACTATTTTTTTCGAACTCTCGAAAAATTCGTTCTGATGAAAGGTATATAAAAATTTTCGAATTTTTTTGTTCTAAGGAATGGACGTAAAAGGCAATAAAATAGCACACATTTTGCATATAGAATGAAGTCGATTGGATTATTAGTTGCCGAGATATTTGTAATCTTGTTTTCCACATTCTTTGATTTTTCATGACCCTGTATTTCATTCAAATTTCAATTCAGAGGTATATTTTAATTGGAAATGAGATGCTTAATCCGACACAGTTAATTGTTAGTTAATAGAATTATTATTTTTGGAGTTATAAGGATGTTTCTTTTACGCAGTTCGGTACTACTTGAGTAGTTTGGCGTTTTATATAATTTGTCGAAATTGGTACATCAGCAGTTCTTTAATAAAGCATTACTATGTATATTAACAATATTTAAATTTTGTTTATGAATTGCAATGCATTGTATAAATAGTTTTCACATGTTTTATTTTCATATACATATCCATGATGGGTAAGTATTACGGTGGCCCCCAACGACTAGTTTATTTTTTTCCTCAAAGCCTTTTCCATGACTCTTTAGAAAATATTTCTAAATTCCCTGAATTTTTCTATATATTTGGAAATTCCCTGATTTTCCATGATGCTGAAAACTCTGCGATTAAAAAACAGTTTTTTAAACCATTTATAAAGCAAAATAATAATTTCTTTAAAAATAAAATAAAACAGATTCATCCCCAAAGCAAATTTCTATGAAATATAATATTATATCCTTTCTCACATAGTAAGCATTTTATGTAATAAATAAAACATCCATGAATTATTTCTTTATGGTTTATTTTTTTTTTTTATAAAATATAGACATCCTTTTTGTTAACTTCTGTTATAAGAGTGTTTTTATTTTCTTGTCAAGAGAACATTACTTGATACAAATGAAGTTTATAAATAAACAAATTGTCAGAACAAGAATTTTGGGATATTTCTTATGAATATCGCATAAAGAGCACAGTTTTACACTTTTTACTCTCTAAATGTAATCTTTGTTATCAGATAACAGTGATAATGATTTAGGTGATTATTGAAAAATAAATAATAATTTTTTAAAACTGATTTATACTCATCATTTCTCAAATCTAATTAATTAAAAAATAAATAAATAAAGAGGAAGGAAATAAAAAATGGGAAATTTAAGCTATAACTTTATTACACTAGTTTTTAATGTGTCAGTTAGTTGAAAGATATTAATTGCGTCAAAATATTTTGATTATAGTCGAAAATCTAACAAAGCACGAAAAAAAAAATGATACAATAACATCGTTACTTTTTCACACTAACACAGAAAAAATAAAGTAAAAATAGAGGAGAAATGAAAAGAGGTTATTTATTTATTCTTTATAGACACACGAAAAATGCGAATAAATTCCAACTGAAGATATACATTTACATTTTACATGCTTTGAGGTAGACGCTACAGCTATTCGCCGGCATAACCTCCAATGATCACAAGAAACCACATAGAACACTTTATTACAGAATATCCGGTACATCCATTATCACAGGGACAACACAAGACACCCATGCCGCTAGCTGGACTCGAACCAGGGTCCAGCGGTGTGGGAGGAGCTGACGCTACCAACCAAGCCGCTGGCTCGGCTGAAGATATAACACGATACGACACGATACAACAACAAAATTTACACGACACACAGCGCTTTTTTAGAAATTTCCTCGCTTGTGCCGCGGCGAATTTGAGTATAGGCTCAATATAGAGACGGCTCTTAAGGAGAGCTTGGATAGCGCATGCGCCTGTTGTCGGCTCCCTCTTCATTTGGCGTTCAGCGGCAACTCCTCGCCAACGCGCTGAAAATGAAATGAGCGGGGGTTTTCTCTATGCTGATGTAAACACATCAATTCTAAAAATATGTGTGTGTGTGTGTGTGTGGGGGGGGGGGGGGGGGGTCAGGGGTCGGTTTATTATTTCGTGAAGAAAAAGAGAGAGGGGGATGAGAATCAGTGTTTATGTTGTAAAATAAAAAAAAAAAAAAAAAAAAAAAAAAAAAAGTGGGGAAAAATTGGATTTAATTTTTATTATGTCATTTGATTCATGCAAACATTTCAATCAACATTAGTCATATAATTAGTTAGCATAATGTTTTATTTCTCCGTCTGTATCAGTGCTAGTTATATAAAAATAATTCTTTTAATTTTATGATAAAAAAGTTCATCCATTCAAACGGTAAATTAATTAGAATCAATTTGTATTATGTTATAAAAAGAAGCGGGGGGGGGGGGACATAATCAATTTTTATTATGTAATTTGATTCCTTTTAATCATCGTTAATCATGTTATTTAATGTAATATTTTATTTATTTCATCAATTTGTATCAGTGTAGTATATTTAAAAATACTTAATTTAATTTTATAATATAAGCTTTGAAAATTATTGTACATTACTAATTATTGTTAATTAATTTATTATAATTGTAAATTAAGTTTTTAAATACAGTATGTAATTATTTGTAACGGTATATTTCTTTTAAAGGGAAAATTTCTTAGCACTTTTATCTAATATATTGTGAATATTATGTGTTCATAAGCCTTTTTTTTTATTGTTTAAGTTATAAAAAATTCAAATATTTTTCTACGGTTTCTACCGGGTGTCCTGAAAAGGACTGAACGATTTTAAAAATCAATAACTTGCAAACTTTTACAGATATTAAAAAAATTCTTGCACGAGAATCATCTCAAAGGTCAAAAGTTTTTTTCCTGCGATTCTGGATTTTAGTTCAAATTACAAACAATAGATGGCGCTGAGAGCGCTAAGTGCGATGTTGAGATGGATATTGACGTCACTTGGTACTGAAGCAAAATAAGGAGTTTAAGGCTGTGGAGTGGGTCTCTTTGACAATGCAATCTTGCTCTTAGGGCCCGATTTTGAACTTTTGTTTATTTGTTTTTATTGAACAACATACATTTGACCTGTGCACTCGACATAAAGCCCGAATTTGGACTCAGTCGGTATAATTTCAATGCAATGTGTTGTTGTCATTGAAATAATAAATCCTTTTATATAATAGCAGCGATTGGAAACTGGAAATGAATTTAACGAGCAGCATACGTGTTTTGCAGACGATTTTACATTTAAAAAAGCCGTATTTTCTATGATTAAATTACTTTTTATCATCTAATTTAAAGAATACTTTGTGCATCATATTTTAAAATAAAGTGAAACGATTTAGAAGTTTTTTTTTTGTTGTTGTTGTTAAAAATTAATCAATTTTGCTATTTTAAAAAATTTGTTATATTCTAAGAAATGCTAGTTTGTTTTAAAGAAGTTCTTTAGTAGAGTTTTATGTATGTTGTAAAAAAATTGGAAATGGTTTATTCTTTAGAACAAAGAATATTCATAGTACAAACATTGAAAATTTGGTGCAATAGCTGTTGCACTCTTTTGTAAAAATACCCAAATACAAAATTTATTACGATTATGTATGTTAAATTTATGGTAATAGGGAAATAATACTACCTCCGCCTTAATGAGCTATAATCATAATGACAATCTAGAATCATCACCTATCACTGGATATCATTGAATTAGTCACGCAGAATAGCTTTTAATAGAATGAAGAAAACATTTATTGATATCCTTTTAAGCTTTGAATCGCTTTTCATAAAACTTTAAATGAGTAACGAAAATTCTGCAACGAGTATACATATTATAATTCAAAGCACACTGTTGGGTAGTTTCTGCGCTATTATGTGCGGACAGATAAAAGAACATTCAAGATGACGAATATAGGAGCTACATGTATAATTATCCTCACAGAACATAATATAATGGCATAGTTCTGAGTGTCTGTGTAAATGAATCATGAATTATGCATAGTTTGTTTACAATAACCAACACGGCATAATAAATCTTATTAACATATATCACTTACAGACCAATTTAATTATTTCAACGCAAGTTAGAGTTTGGAAAGACAGACAGGCAGACGGCTAACTAAAAGGAAATGATAAAATTTTTTAACTATGTTGGAAAGCGTTAAAAACACATGTTAAGTTGAAATTTGATATTTAGCAATTTATTTAAATAGATGAAAGCATATTTGAACTCTTTTGTATAGCCCTGTACTTTTCCTACTATCTTTAAATACACGCCATTTATCTAGCTAAAATCTATTTAAAACCGAAACGTGCTTTAAACTAATGAAATCACACTTCCAGAGATTACCATCCACAGCCGGCTATTAATCCAATTTTTGAGTGCCTCTGTATATCATTTCATTTCTATTCTTTAAAGATATCGTAATATACTTAAAGCTGTTCAACGTAAAAAAATGCATAACTCATTTATTTACAAACCACCTAATATATTTACTTACACACTTAGTAAGGAGTGCGAGTTCTTTTGTGTAGCCCTGTATATGATTTGCACCAATTATATACACAGCGTAACATGCAAAAATGTACTGAAACTTTAAAAAAATCATATCAAAACTTAAAACTTCAAGCAATTATCGTTAGCGTACAGCATTTTTGATGCAGCATAGTTTAAGAAATATTTTGTGTGTCCCTGTAAATATTTCATATTTTCTATTACATAGTAAGAAATTCATAGTAAACTTAAGTAACTTATAACAATCTTATTATATGTGTAATAAAATTAAAATATGCCGCAAAGTATGTTTCCTTCTATACCTGTTATGTTACATAATTATTTTGTGTAGCCCTGTAAATGAATAATAACTATACTTTCTGCAGCATATTCTATATCATTTGTATTTCAATTTAATTCATAAATGCATGTTAATTTCATTATGTTCGGATGGGTGTAATATCATCAAAAAGCACTTGAAACTTTTCCCCCATCGGCCATAATGTAACGGAATACTTTTGACTGTCCCTGTATTGGAAATACACATCCGATATTCATAAAATTTGAAATAACTGGATAAAATTCTTCAATAAATATGTATTTAAAATTTCAAACGATTCGAAAGAGCAATTTTTGCACTGTTATATGCGGACAGACAGACGGACGGACGCACCAGAAACGAGTATAGGTGATATGCATTTATATAATTACTAATGTATCTAAAAAACAACAACATTTAAAAGCTCATGAAGAAATTGAAAACGCATTTCCAGCAGTTATTACTTAAAGACAGTACAGTAACCGGTTTCTTTTTGTGTGCCCCTGTAAATGAACGTTAAATGCTATAAATACCAAATACTCTATTCTATCATAATCATCTAATACTGAAATTCAGTGATTTATATCTGTTTCAATACATTTGAAATAGCTTATTTCATTAATATGCACTGCAAGTGATTTTTCCCCATAGACTATTATGTGATGCAATCTTTTGGGTGTACCTGTAAATTAATTGTTAATCCCACATACTTAAAATACAATGCAGGACATGACTAGGTGACATAAAAAAGGTTTTAAAGATACCCAGATAAATAAATAGATAAATAAGATATCCTGTTCTCAAAATACTTACATTCTTGGAATGTAAAAAATAAATAAATAAATAAATAAAAGTCGGTAATTCGAACGTTGTTGTTTCACGCATTTCGATTTCAAAGGAGTCGTACTCATGAAAATAATATTTTTCTCTATTATTGCGCTGAAGCCAGCAAAATCAAAATTATATGGATTGCATTCAAAATCGGATGGTAAAAACAAAAGTTCATTTTTGAATAAGATCCACTCCATAGCTTTAACCTCCTTATTTTGCTTCAGTGCCAAGTGACGTCAATATCCGTCTCAATACAGCACCTAGCGCTCTCAGCGCCATCTATTGCTTGTAATTCGAACTAAAATCCAGAATCGCAGGAAAAAAACTTTTGACCTTTTAGATGAAACTAGTGCAAGAATTTTTTAAATATCTGTAAAAGTTTGCAAGTTATTGATTTTTAAAATCGTTCAGTCCTTTTCAGGACACCCGGTAGCTTCAATACCCATTTTCGTTTTTGTTTTGTTTATTTATTCTTATTATTTTAAACTTAATTCTTTCAAAATAATTATCCTTAAAGCAAATAAAACGTATTCTCTTTATCTAATACTGGATATTTTCAATCTGTTCCACTCCATTTTTGAAGATGAAATAAGAAATTTGAATGGTAATTTTATGTGATAAAATACAATTAAAAGTTTTTTTGTTTGCATGATATATTACTAATATTTTTTATTAGCAAAATTTATCGTGATTCAAACAAGTATTATTTCATCATTTTTTTGGAAGGGGGGGGGGGGTCTGTGCACATATAGAGAGTGTAATAGTTTATTAAATGTTGGTGCATCTTAAAAATTGGTTTTAAACATAAATTTTGTCAGGAAATTTTGAAGTTTCTGGAAACATCAATAGAATTATCTAAAAAAATAATTTACTATTTTTAATTTTTACTTTTAAAATGGTGAAATAAATAAATATTATGCTTTGTTACATTTCTGAAATCTAAAATCAGGACACTTATAAAAAATATACTTAAAAATAAATTCAATTAATGGAAATATTATGCCTTTAAAATTACAATAATGATCAAAAAGACTTATAATACTCGTCTTACATCTCGAAACTTACTGCTATTTTTTAAAATTCTTTTTAATCAGTTTCTTATTGCTATTTTTTAAAATTCTTTTTAATCAGTTTCTTATTGTTTTTTTTTTTAAATTCTTTTTAATCAGTTTCTTATTGCTATTTTTTAAAATTCTTTTTAATCAGTTTCTTATCTTAACTTTTGTAGTGACATAAAACATGTCAGTTAAAAAAACTGCTTTAAATTATAATTTTTGACGAGTAACCATGGTTTGGTTTGGTTTTATTTTGTGTCGGCCGATTATCTACTCGAGGGATATAAGCTCAGGGGGGGAGTGCCTTTCGTGGGGGTCTTTATAAGGTAACCTAACCCTTAGTTACGCAAGGCTCGAAGAAAACCACGAAAACTCCGAACGGTTAGGTCGACGGCCGCGATTGGGTTCGAACTCAGCACCTGCCGTTTACCAATTGAGAGGTCAGAACCTCTCGGCCACTGGTGGGGCACGAGCAGCCATAACTAATGTCAAATAAAAATTACAAATTGAAAGTCTTCTCTACAAACACCACTCCCACCATAACACACTACACCAATCTAACTTTCAACAGTTTTCTTTAGAATTATTTTTTCTTTGTAGCACATAAAATTTTATTTGGTGTAACTGATACCCTTTTAAAAATCTTTCTAATCAATAATTCTCAATGACAATTTTTTTTTACAGTCTCTGTTACGGGACATACAACACCTCCCGAGGGAGATTTGGAATTTTATTCTTAATAATTAATTATTTTAAAGTGAAATTCGTCTTGTAACTATTCAAATGCTTTGCCCCCACCCCCAAATCACTTTTTTTTTTTCTGAGCTTCAAATTTATCTTAATTGAACATTGGAAATATTTAAATTTATTACAATTCCTAAATTGTTATTATGTTTAGATTTTTTTTATTCACCATTCTCTTATCAATTATAATATGAAAAGAGAAAAAACGAGATCTTAAAATATTTTTTTAAAAACAAAATTGCTAAAAAAATATTTTTTTTCCTAAATTATATAAGTCATATTTTTACCTTGTAAATTTCAAAAAGACATATGCATATTTTGGAAATTTTTGATTAAATTTAGAAAACACGAAGGTCAGGTCTAATATTCAAATTTAATAATATCATAATTAAGTATATTTTAATTTTTGCATTAATACAAAACCAACTAAAATTGTTACATCGAAACGTAACATATATAACTACAGATTTTCTCGAATAAAATTTTTATTTCGCAGTAGTAGTAGTCCAATTCATCCACTAACTTTCCCTTTTCATATTCACCCGGAGCCCTCTCTACCAGATATTTAAATAGATAGCCAAGTAAGCGATAAATAGCCAAATACAGTAACCCTACTGCGGGAGCCCTCTCTATATTGAGACGCTAGTGCGAATTTGGAATCTTCCCTCGATCCGTTGAGCTCGGTTCCATATTTTTCATTTCATCTCAAAATGCATTTCTCGCCAAAATTTATCGCCAAAAGTGCACCGTTCGAGGGAAGATTCTGAATTCGCATCTCCAACTTCGAGTGGTTTGAAAATCCAAACTGCAAAACTCCCCATCTTTGTTGAATGAAATATATCGCTAAAAGCATCAAAAGGAGAAAGCGGTATCTCATTTCTACGTTTCGCTGTTGGGGGTAACAAGAGGTCAATTCGAGGGTCAATTGGAACTCCTCTTTAAATGTCAAACGTGTAATCAATCACTTTGGGTTAGCTTCTTTCAGAAAATGAAAGTGACACTGTCGCTGGAGTAATTAAATTGTGATTCGGGCTCTCTGAAAGAAAAAATAAAATGAATTTAAGTATATTGAAGCACGCTGATTTTAAATCGAGGAGTGATAACTGTAAAATAGACCGATTAAAAAAGTTTTATGGTAACTTTAGAAACTTTAGTATTTTAACAACCTTTTTCATGTACATTTTTCGCATTTTTTAAGTTTACATTTTCAATTTTATTTTTTAAATTTTTAATTCCTTTAAAAATCTCGATTCATTTTACTCCCTTTACTTCAAAAAAACTAATTAGGTAATATTTAAACAATTTTTTCATAATTAAAAAAAAAAAAACACTACTAATATTTCCTTTCCATAAACAAATATATTTACACTTGGATATTGAAAAAAAAAGGTTTATTAAAAAAACAATATTCTAATGTTAGAATAACATTATATGTGAAGAAATTACGTCATTAAAAAATTCTAACATTGAACTGCTATCAGAAGCACACCTTTATACTTTTTCTTAAATATATACAATGGCGCAAACTTTTAAAAAATATTGAGTGGTCTCAAAATAATTTTGAACAACTAAAAAAATATTGGGTGGGATCAATTAATAATGGATGGATTTAGATGTCAAATTATTGGGTGGGCTCGCGCCCTATGGCCCCATATAAGTTGGCGCCACTGAAAATCTATATATATATATTTATATATATATGTGTGTGTGTGTGTAGGGGAGACTTGGGCACATGTAAACAGTTCGCATTTAACATAGCTTTTTCTCATGACTGGATTAATTTTTATGAACAGAACCTAGTGATCATAGTTAGCAGAATTTTTTCTTTTTACACATGTTATTTTTTTTTTTAAATCTCTCTTCTAGCTCTTCTTACTTTTTTTAATAATTTTATAAATTAAAATACTGTCCACATGTTCTCCAATAGCGGGGTAGATGTGAACACACGTGGGGCAAATGTCAACACAAGTGGAAAAAATATTCCTTAACATGTGTTTTATTTTGTTATTCATTTGTTGTCATCATTAGTTATGTTTTAAATTTACTATATAGAAAAAAAAAAAGTATGTATAATATTTTCTAGTTTCTGGGTGATATGTTTAAGCATAATATTCTAAAAGTAATGTAAGTAGGATGGAAGGGAAAGATTATATGACTCATTTATTGGTAAAATAAAATAACAAATAAATAGGTAATTTTTTAAAAAAAGTAAAGATTTTAAATTTTGTTTCTGGGAGATTTTAGAGAGGGGACATTTAGATAATATTTATCGAAAATCTGCCGAAATGCGAAAGATTCTCACCCCTAGACTTGCCTTATTTACTCCTAAATTAATAATGAAGAAGACTATTTTAATGATCTTTTAAAATATCTCCATTGTAAGGCCTCCTCCTTCCTACTTTATCTTCTTTTGCTTTCAAACTATGAAGAAGTGCTTACAATTAAGATTTTGTGTAATTTATGAAAACTTTCGTAAGATTTAAGATATCATATCTATCTCTATTCAAAATATTATATACCTAACTATTTTAGAAATGAAAGTAAGCCATCATTGCAAGTTTTGATGAAATGAAATTGAAAATTTTGAGAAGTTGTTTAATGTAATATTTTTCGTATTAACAGTCCATAAAAAACATTATTGTAAATCGTTTAGTATAAAATCGTATAGTATTATTGCACTTAAAAAAACTAAATACATTAATTTATTTAAATAACAATTGAACGTAAACCAGCTTGTTGCTCTTTATGTACTTGTTGGCAGATGTTTTTGTGGAAGTTCCAAATAATCAAATGTAGTATGGCGAAAAGTCTTCTATTTCAAGAAAATTATAGATATTGAAACTACCATTTTTTTCTCATTAAGTTAACTAAAAGCAGGGCCGTGCTTAAGGGGGGGCGAGCCGGACATTTGTCCAGGGCCGCCAAAATTTGGGGCCGCAAAAAAGTTGGTGTTGCTTTTACATTTTACCAGTTTTTATGAAGAGTCTTTTTGACTTGTCAGGCGCAATCCGAGCCTGACAAGTCGGTTACAATTTATTTTAAACAAATTCGTAAAATTACTGAAAACACATTCTCAGAAATTATCATTCATAGGCGTCCATATATTCAGTTCTTTGCGTAGCCCTGTATATCATTTTATCGTGTTCAAAAACTATTCCTTAGTAAACTGAATGCAGTTTAGCACAAAAATTCATAACTTATTTAAAATCACCTTTAAGTAATTTACGTACATATTCAGTAACGTTTGCGATCTCTTTGGTATAGCCTTGTATATCAACTGTAGCATTTATACATTCTATATAATATGCATAGGTTTAGATAAACTTAAAAGCACATATCAAAATTAAAATGCATTTTATCCATCCATCAGCTATCATCGGATACATATACAGTACGTCGGAAAGAATATGCTATTCGAAATATTTTGTGTGTCCCTGTAAATGCTGTGCACTTCGTATTATATATGGTTATATCGTATAACTTATGTTAAGTCTCAACGACGTATATCAATTTTAGTATGTATAAAATAATTTAATATAATTAAAATATGTCGCACACAATTCCCCTCTTTACCACTATGTAATGTAATTCTTTTGGGTGGCCTTGTAAATGAATAACAGCTATTTTTTTCACCGCATATTTTACAGAAAGCATATTTTAGTGCACATCGTAAATGCATATAATTTATAATGTATTGGACAGGGTGTAAAATCTATAAAATTCATTTCAAACGATTTTTCTCCTTAGGCTATAACATAACGGTACACCTTTGACTGTCGCTGTAAATAAACTAATCATACTAGAACCTTCATCTGAAATAAAGTTCTGCTAGGGTAAATGTCAATAATGTTGAAAATTTTCAGGGCAATCCAAGTTATTTACAGAAGTTAGAGCGCGGACAGACGGACCGGTAAGCCGAAATCATAAACATTTTGGAACTTTGTTGGAAAGTATTAAAAAAGAGACTTGCGTAATCATTTTAAATATAACATTTTAAATATGCAGTAATGTTCGTCTTTAAATGTGTTTCGCATATATTATTATAGGTTTAAGGGGACAAGGGACCTTGAAATCCTTAAAAATATTTTTTTTTATTTTTTGTAAATTTCACCTAAATATTATTCAAGGGTACATTATATGCATTATAACATGCATTTATCACAAAAAAAAATGCAAAAAAAAAATTATTTTTGACAAAAAAATGGCATTTTACGCAGCGTCTTCGAAATCTTCGAAATGCGGACTGCGCATTCCATATCAATGAAAATCCCCAATATTTTTTATGAAAGTTTGTTTTATATATATAAACAAAATTGTGCATCGAATTTTGAATATTTGAATTTAAAAGTTAAAAAAAAAAATTGAAATTTTGAAATTTTTTCGAAATTTTTTTCAAATTTTTCAATTTTTTTTTTTTTTTACTTCTTAAAATTCAAATATGTAAAAATCGATGCTTTATTTTGTTTATATATATAAAACATACTTTCCAAAAAAATATTGGGGATTTTCATAGATATGGAAAGCGCAGGGGGCATTTCGAAGATTTCGAAGACGCTGCATAAAATTCCATTTTTTTCTCAAAAATAATATTTTTTTTTAAATATTTTTGTGATAAATGCATGCCATAATGCATATAATGCACCCTTGAATAATATTTAAGATGAAATTTACAAAAAATAAAAAAAAAATTGAAAAAATTTGAAAATTTTGAAAAAATTTCAAAATTTCAATTTTTTTTTTAAACTTTTAAATTCAAATATTCAAAATTGGATGCACAATTTTGTTTATATATATATAACAAACTTTCATAAAAAATATTGGGGATTTTCATTGATATGGAATGCGCAGTCCGCATTTCGAAGATTTCGAAGACGCTGCGTAAAATGCCATTTTTTTGTCAAAAATATTTTTTTTTTTTGCATTTTTTTTGTGATAAATGCATGTTATAATGCATATAATGTACCCTTGAATAATATTTAGGTGAAATTTACAAAAAATAAAAAAAATTATTTTTAAGGATTTCAAGGTCCCTTGTCCCCTTAATGTTTTCTTTCTATTTTAATGTTAACTTGTAAATATATTTTTAAGTAGGACTTCTTCCCTCAAAGGGATTCACCGATTTAATTTGTGACAAGTGAAGACGCAGTTTTCTAACATAACTTCTTACAAATGCAGAAAATGAGCTACTTTTTAATTAATAAAATTAGTATACAAATTCAAAAAATGAAAATGAGCAAAATAAAAATATTAGAATTCAAAGTAGTACATATCAATTCATACATTTTTAGCTATTATGATAATTCTTTCAGTAATCCTTGTACAGTGTTAATATACTATATGAAACATATCTAGGAGTTGTTGACCATTAATATAATTAAAAGAAATTTTCTGAGATTTTTTCTATATAAAATATTTTTATTATTCCTTTAAAAAATGGTAAAGTTAACACAAGATTCAAGCATGAAGTCTTTAATCTTTTTCACTCTACTGAGCCCAACATAAACCAAATCTAATATAACCCCTGGTTTATAGTTTTTGAATTAATTTATTACATTTTATTTATTTGACCTTTTTACAATTTAGAAAGATAGACATTTCGAATATTTTTTGCTACTGAAACCCTCTGTTGATAGCATCCCGAACATAAAATATAGCTTATGTTTGTTATTTTTTAACAGGCTCCATCGCCACAAATTTACTTTTGGAATCGGTTTCATACTTGTTGAGATTGTTTACAAATCGCCATTTAGAACGTTTTTAGGACACTTTTCGCTCATTTTCCCCCCTTTTAAATGTCGAATTTTTTAGGAAATGTTTTTGGGGACCATATTTATCTTATAAGTAACTACCATTCTAAATTTCATGTTTCTAAGCCCTTCAGTAATACACAAATCGCATTTTTAGAGCGTTTGTTTGCTCCTGCACCCCTTTTGGGGTAACGACATCGACATAAGATATAGCTTTTGTTAAAGAAAGGACTGTCACCATCATTTTGACATCATTATTTTTTAAATCAGTTCGTTACTTCCCGAGATTGCTTAAAAACATCAATTTAGAAAGTTTTTATATCTCATCTCGTGCATTTTTTACCCTTTTTAAATTTCACATTTTTCAGAAACTGTTCTTGGAAATCATTTATATTTTATAAGTAATTAACATCCGAAAATTTATGTTTCTAGGTCCGTCAGTAACGCAAAATTCACATTTTTTAGAACTTTTTTTTTGCTTCTGAACCTCTTTTGAGAAGTGACACCTACATAAGATGTAGCCTATGTTGGAGCAAGGACTATCACAATCAGTTTGACATCATTATTTTTTAATCGGTCCGTACTTCCGAGATGGATTAAAAATTGCAATTTAGAACACTTTTCGCCCATTTTCACCGCTTTTAAATTTCGTATTTTTGGAAAACGCTCTTTGAGATCATTTATATCTTATAAATAACAAACAAGCTAAAAACGTTATGTTTCTATGTCCTTCAGAAATACAACAGTTGCATCTTTACAAAGTTTTTTGCTTCCTATGGGGTAATGACGCCAACATAAAATATAGTCAATGTTGGAACCAAGGACTGTCCCCATCATCTTGAATCATTATTTATTTATTTTTTAATCGTTTCGTTTTTTTTCAAGATTGTTTAAAAATTGCTATTTTGCGCCTGTACTCCCTGGGTTAGTGGCATCGACATAAGATATAGCCTATGTTTGAACAGGGAAGAGCACCATCATTTTGGTACCATTACTTTTGAAATCGCTTCGGTAGTTCCAGAGATTAGTCCCTATATATAAACAAACTTTACCTCTTTATAATATAGGTATAGATTACGTGCGATATATGATGCTAAAACCTACAAATTAAAATGAACTGTAATTTATCATGAAAAGCCAAAAAATGGTAAGCTAGAAGGATTATTATAAATACTGATGTGAAAGTGAAATTTGATTCTTTTGGTAATATTTCTTATGATGTCTTTTTTTCAATTTTTTGTGTTAAAAAGTTCATATTAATTTCACTCTTGTGATACATTTTGTACGGTTTATAGCATTTTATATCCATTTAAAAAATTTCGGAAAAAAAGGCCGCCAAAATATATTTCGCCCAGGGCCGCCAAAGTCCTAAGCACGGCCCTGACTAAAAGAAACAAAATCGCAGAATGATGAATGCTCACATGTGACCTGTTAGAAAAACCTGTCAAGATAAAAGCACAAATATTGCGAAAAATTCTGTTTCCACAGGTTTTCGTCCTAGCAAATGTATGTTTATAGTCTTTTTTTTTTTTTTTGAAAGCATCATTTAACATTTCTATTTAAAACAGAATTGCGTTAAAGCCAGGCTAAATTTTTACAAGTTTTGTGTGTTTGTATAAATTTGTTCATTTATGTTATATGAATCAGAGGTCTGCACGGACTGAAATTTAATCCGTAGTAAAAAGAATTCGGCCCGGCCCTGCCCGAATGAAAAAAAATCAGCCCGAACCGGCCCGTTATAAAAGTTAAAAGTTTTGGCCCGAGCACGGCCTGTCCCGAGTGAATTTCTACAGAACATTTACTCTTACGAAATAGTTCTGACCAAAAAAATCTTATATTAATCTTTTTTTTTTTTTTTTTTTTTTTTTCATAGTTATAATCTTTATTTATGTAAAAGTGTCGTAGGCTGCGATATTTATATTTTTAATCAAATCCTCTATTTGTAGTATACAAATGTTTCAGTTATCATTAATCCTAGTTGTAAATGTATAATATATTTTTTTCAAACGTGTTATTGTTTCCATTTTGCATGGATGAACATTTTAAAAGAAATTTAAAAGAAAATTCCAGTTTTCTGTTCAAAAGATTCCTTCATAGGCAGCAGGTAGGCTCTCCTTTCATACGTTTAACTTTATCTAATAAGCCTAGAAGTATACAGTTCTTCAAAAAGAATGAATTTTAATATTTAATTGTAAAATAATGGTTATTTGAAAGCATATGCCTTTTTTGCAAAAATTTTAGAACAAGCCAAATTTTACTGATTTTTGAATAGACTTGGCCACTTTGAGAAAATGATTTAATCTTTGAAAATACACTTCTTGGTAATTTTTAAATTCACTTCTCAACAACGTGTAAGTTTGATACATTTTCTGACTAATTTTTAACTGTAAAGGTATAAAATTGACAAGCCTGACTATTGAAGAAATTTGGAATCCAATACATTTTTCCATTTTTGGTAAATAAGAAATTATTTGGTAATTAAGATATATATATTTGTAGAAATATAAATTCTTGTCACGTGGTTGCACATTTTTCTCTTTTATACTGCTATTGCTTCCAGATATTCTATTCAAAACGCTAACTTTAAAAGCTTTTTTTTAAAATTGCTTTAATCAAAAAATGGATATGACACCATTCGATTACATAGTTTTTGAATAAAAACACCTGCTAATCTTATGTGTTTCCGAATAGAAATGAATTCAGAAAGTAGCTTCTGAGAAAGTCTTTAATAAAATGACATAGGAATATTTTCATAAATCTACTTTTTATTATATAGCTTGAAAAGTTATGATGTTTTTAACTTTTTTTTTCATTTATTCTAAACCATATTAATTTTTTAATAAATCTTTATTTGAACGTTGAAAGTCGAAGAATCTAAGTAATCATTAATGTTGTTAAAGTGTATTTCCTGTAAAATATACTTAAAAATCATTCCCTAATTATGTATGCAGTATTCCTTAATCTTTTCACGGCCGCGAATTGATGTATCCGTTCATTAAGCTGCAAGTTTCACTGCAATATTAGCATTATTTAAATTAATATAATTCTACAGACATAATCCAATTTTAATAAATTAGTTTATGATTATAAATCTCGATGTTTTTAGACCTATGTGTAATAAAAAATTTTATATCATGTTGGAGAAAACACTTTTTTTTTTAATCTTTTAAAAACACTTACAGAGAAAAGCCCCACCAGTGGCTGCGAGGTTCTAACCTCCATACTGGTAGACGGTATGTACTGAGTTCGAACCCAATCGCGAACGACGGCCTAACTGTTCAGAGTTTTCCGTGGTTTTCTACAAACTTTGTGTAAATACGGGTTAGGTTCCCTTAGAAAGATCCCCCACGGAGGGCATCCCACCCATTAGGGCCTATATCCCACTGTGTAGAAAATTGGCCGACATTCATACAAACAAACACTTACAGAGAAAACAACATTACAATTTTGTCTTTTTGCTCGGCTGTCAAAAGGATTAAAGTTACTATTTAAAAGAATCTTTATTGTATGTTAAGTAAAATCAAAAATTTTTGTAGAAATTGAGTCGGAACATATTTCTACAAGACTTTGAGAATTTTTTTTTTATTAAGTTAGAACTTTTTTTCCCGATTACACAGTGCATCAAACATAACAAATATAACGGTTGTGCATTCAGTATTTTTAAATAATTTTTAAAAATATGAAATGAATAATTTTGGATTTTTTCTTAGTTTTCGCATGTGGTTGAACTTTTACTTATTTATTTATTATTATTATTTTTAGATATTAAATTTTTTAAAAGTTTAAGTGCATGTGTGTGTGCACGATGACAGGAAAGTGTGTGTATGGGGGGGGGGGGGATGATCTGTAAAACAGGAGTGCAAAAATGTGACACCGTAAAAAAGTGATCAGATAAAAGTGACAAGAAATTGATAAATATTGAATTTGTCGATAAATAAGTTATAAAAACTAAAGTAGTAACAAATGTCTCATTTATAAATTCTCGTAGGCCAACAGTTCCCAGCCAGGGGTACGATATACCCATGGGGTTACGTAGCGAGTTTGTTAGAGGTACATGACAATAGTTTCAGTAATGGCGGATAATAAAGCAACATTATCATTTTTTAAATAAATTCTTGTTAATGATTATCATTTTTAATATTTAATTTTATTTATTTGTACAATTATTTTTATTATAAGTTGATAAAGTATTCCTTTTTTAAACTCAATTCTTGTTGATGAAAGTAATTTTTAATATGTAATTTTATTTATTTATGCATTCACTTTAATTCTATTACATTGAATTAATACAATATCATCAATTTTTAGTTAAATTTTTGTTAACGAGCATAATTTTTAACATTTATGAATATGAATTATGAATTATTTATTATTTATTATTTATTTATTATGAATTATTTATTATTTATTATTTATTTATTATGAATTATTTATTATTTATTATTATTAATTATTATTATTATTATTATTATTTTATATTATATATTACATAAATATAATATGAACTATAATAAAATATCATTATTTAATTGTATAATGACAATAAAAAGTAATAACTATATAATATATTAATTATTATATAATTAAAATTATAACTAATCAAATTATAAATACTAGGACTTCCCTCAGAGGGATTAGTCTGAGCGATATTGCTGAGAATACACATTTAATAACTTGCGATAAGTAAAGAAAATGATATGTTACCTTTAATTGGTCATTCATTGTGATAAAATATAATGATGAAAATAAGCATATCGAATCGTAGAACTACAAAATCTTGTTGCATATACTATTTTTATAAAAGAAAAGCAAACCATGCTTTTCTTTTATACAACCTTCACTAAATTTGAATCCGATTAAAAAAAGTACCGAGATTAATTAAAATGTTATAGGCAGAGCTGCCAAGTCTCCGGCATTTTGGGTACCGGTATTTTAATACAGAAAATGTTTTATTAAATTGGAACATACTGCGGATTTAAAAAATAACTTTTCCTATAAGAAAATTCTGCTATGCAATAAGAGAGGGTTTGGCATCTCTGTATAGGAATATTTCGTAATCTACTTTTTAACCTTAAAAAAAGCAACGACCATTTTTCGGGTACAAAAAAGTATTGCTAATTGTTCCATTTTGCATACAAGGTACTGATTGTAATATTGATACATCTTTGGTGATAAATTTCCAATAATTTTTCAAATCCCATTTATTTCATTAAAAATATAAATCTTTTATTCATTTAGTTTAAAATAAATGGTTTTTAACTAATTACATAATACTTTTGAAATATCACTTTTCATTGGCCATTTTTTAAAGCATTTAGAAAGTGGTTGTTGTTTTCAGTCAAATATAGACTTTGGTCTGTCCACATTTTATTTTATTATTATTATTATTTATAAATGGTGGAGAAATATTCTTACCTAATTCCATAACGTACATAATATATGACTCTGTTATTACATAAGTCACCTTTTTATTATCATAAAAATTATATTTTTACTGATTTTGATTAACTCAATAGGAAAAATTTTGTGTTTTGAGCAATAGATGTCCGCATTTCCTTTATTTATTTATTTTAACAAAATTCTTTGTATTTAGAAGAATTTTTACTTAAATAGGAAATCCAAATGTCGCTGTTAATAAAGAAGAAAGTTACAAAAAAGGGTACAAAACGAGTAGACACATACCATCAAATATGGAAAAACGACGAATCCAAAAAAGACGTCGTATGAAATATCATCTTTTAAAGCAAAAAAACGAGGTCTGATTATCGAGCCTACTGATTACAAAATGTGCATTACATTAAAAAAAATGCTGCAAATATTGATTATTTTGTCTTTTGAGCAGTTTTGGCTTCGAAAGGTGCGCTATGTTGCAAAAAGATATAAGCGCCTATGAAAACACACCTGGTAAACGTTCATGCTCAGTTTTACAAATAAATATGGCACATATATGCCCTATATACACCGAGGTACCAAATTGGTGCCAAAATGGCGTTTAGTTGCCATACATGCTGGTTATCATATAAATGTTATAATAAATTGTTTGTTCTAAAAATATTATCATTTATTGATTGTTATATCTTTTTTAATAACAGAAAATGTTTCGTTTATTCCCTTTTTTTTTTCATTTTGAAATAAATAAATAACGTGTTGTTATAGCATGCTATATGCATCTGGTAATCAAAACGATATTTTCGCCTAATTGGCATAAAAAATCTCGCCAAAGCCGGTGCTTATATCTCTAGTATATTATCTCAAGTATTTTATTTATGTATACTATAATTGTTTTTACATACCACTTACTTCTTCTGGTATATAGAAATAGGTAAGTGGCTCCTTTATGCAGTATAAATTGTATAAAACTTTAAAAAATAGCCCCGTTGCCCCTTTTTGGATCGAATTAAAAAAAATCAATGTCTAATTCCAGTATTGCTCCCAGGTATGCATACATACTCCATATTTCAAAGTTGTATGCCAACAGGAAATGGATGAAAAATGGGAAAAGACGTCACACATGCACCAGGGTACATAATTGGCGTCAAAATGGCATTATTTTACCTGAGATGGTAACCCGGCTTTATTTATTTATTATTTGTTTATTTACTCATAAAATGTTTATTTACTTTCAGTTCCTTCTTTTAATTATATAAAATATTTCTTTTTATAGTTATTAATTATTATTATTATTTTATTTACTGTAAGTTCTTTTTGAAAATAGAAAATAATTTAAAAATGTGTATGTAAGCGTTATTTGAAAAGGGAGTTTTCGCCAAATGGGCTTTGAAAAAAATTGCGCCAAATCTGATGCGCTTGTGGTATCTGTGCCGAAAAATTAGTGACCAGAATGGACTTCCATACACAAACAAAATATAAGTTAAAAGAAAACATGCAATGAAAATAAATATAAAGGGAAAATGATGTCATAAAAGAAACTTTTTATTTAAAAACATAATTGTTTCTAATTTTCACACGCGAAATATGTAAAACATTCTTTTAGCGATCAAAAAGTGCTGTTAAGAGATTATCACAAAATCTCAAAATCAAAGTTTTTATGACATTTTTTAATATAAAAAAATAACAGTTTTATTTTCCTGCATGATTAAATTTTAAAATGTTTTATTGCATTCAATATTTCTGAGTGCGAAAATGATTACTATTTACTCCATGTACCGATTCGGTTATCTACAAAAATGTCCAGCCGGTGAAAATCACGCTCACCAAATTTCTGTGACGTATGCACATAAATTGTGCTTTTTATCAGTTTTTTTAACATAACTTTTAAACTATTTGGAATTAATTTTTAAAAGTAGGTGCATTCACCAGATTACCTTCATAGGTACCTATTGGTACAAACAGAATCAAAATCCGACAAGTACTTTTTGAGATTTGCTTGACGAAAGAATTTTTTTGAATTTTAATATCGTTACGTATCTCTGAGTATAAAGACTTCGCTTCGCTCAGACATGTCTGAGCGAAGCGAAGTCTTTATACTCAGAGATGCGTAACGATATTAAAATTCAAAAAAAAATCTTTCGTCAAGCAAATCTCAAAAAGTACTTTTCGGATTTTGATTCTGTTTGTACCAATAGGTACCTATGAAGGTAATCTGGTGAATGCACCTACTTTTAAAAATTAATTCCAAATAGTTTAAAAGTTATATTAAAAAAACTGATAAAAAAGCACAATTTATGTGCACACGTCACAGAAATTTGGTGAGCGTGATTTTCACCGGCTGGACATTTTCGTAGATAACCGAATCAGTACATGGAGTAAATAGTAATCATTTTCGCACTCACAAATATTGAATGCAATAAAACATTTTAAAATTTAATCATGCAGGAAAATAAAACTTATTTTTTTATATTAAAAAATGTCATAAAAACTTTGATTTTGAGATTTTGTGATAATCTCTTAACAGCACATTTTGATCGCTAAAAGAATGTTTTACATATTTCGCGTGTGGAAATTAGAAACAATTACGTTTTAAAATAAAAAGTTTCTTTTATGACATCAATATCCCATTATATTTATTTTCATTGCATGTTTTCTTTTAACTTATATTTTGTTTGTGTATGGAAGTCAATTCTGGTCACTAATTTTTCGGCACGGATACCACAAGCGCATCAGATTTGGCGCAATTTTTTTCAAAGCCCATTTGGCGAAAACTCCCTTTTCAAATAACGCTTACATACACATTTTTAAATTATTTTCTATTTTCAAAAAGAACTTACAGTAAATAAAATAATAATATTTAATAACTATAAAAAGAAATATTTTATATAATTAAAAGAAGGAAGTGAAAGTAAATAAACATTTTATGAGTAAATAAACAAATAATAAATAAATAAAGCCGGGTTACCATCTCAGGTAAAATAATGCCATTTTGACGCCAATTATGTACCCTGGTGCATATGTGACATTTTTTTCCCATTTTTCATCCGTTTCCTGTTGGCATACAACTTTGAAATATGGAGTATGTATGCATACCTGGGAGCAATACTGGAATTAGACATTGATTTTTTTTTTTATTCGATCCAAAAAGGGGCAATGGGGCTATTTTTTTAAAGTTTTATACAATTTATACTGCATAAAGGAGCCACTTACCTATTTCTATATACCAGAAGAAGTAAGTGGTATGTAAAAACAATTATAGTATACATAAATAAAATACTTGAGATAATATACTAGAGATATAAGCACCGGGTTTGGCGAGATTTTTTATGCCAATTAGGCGAAAACATCGTTTTGATTACCAGATGCAAATAGCATGCTATAACAACACGTTATTTATTTATTTTAAAATGAAAAAAAAAGGAATAAATGAAACATTTCCTGTTATTAAAAAAGATATAACAATCAATAAATGATAATATTTTTAGAACAAACAATTTATTATAACATTTATATGATAACCAGCATGTTAGGCAACTAAACGCCATTTTGGCACCAATTAGGTACCTCGGTGTATATAGGGCATATATGTGCCATATTTATTTGTAAAACTGAGCATGAAAGTTTACCAGGTGTGTTTTCATAGGCGCTTATATCTTTTTGCAACATAGCGCACCTTTCGAAGCCAAAACTGCACAAAAGAAAAAATAATCAATATTTGCAGCATTTTTTTTTTAATGTAATGCACATTTTGTAATCAGTAGGCTCGATAATCAGACCTCGTTTTTTTGCTTTAAAAGATGATATTTCATACGACGTCTTTTTGGGATTCGTCGATTTTCCATATTTGATAGTATGTGTCTACTCGTTTTGTACCCTTTTTTGTAACTTTCTTCTTTATTAACAGCGACATCTGGATTTCCTACTTAAATAAAAATTCTTCTAAATACAAAGAATTTTGTTAAAATAAATAAATAATAGAAAATGCGGACATCTATTGCTCAAAACACAAATTTTTTCCTATTGAGTTAATAAAAATCAGTAAAAACATAATTTTTATGATAATAAAAAGGTAACTTATGTAATAACAGAGTCATATATTATGTACGTTATGGATTAAGTATGAATATTTCAATGAAAAGTGATATTTCAAAAGTATTATGAAATTAGTTAAAAACCATTTATTTTAAACTAAATGAATAAAAGATTTATATTTTTAATGAAATAAATGGGATTTGAAAAATTATTGGAAATTTATCACCATAGATGTATCAATATTACAATCAGTACCTTGTATGCAAAATGGAACAATTAGCAATACTTTTTGTACCCGAAAAATGGTCGTTGCTTTTTTTAAGGTTAAAAAGTAGATTACGAAATATTCCTATATAGAGATGCCAAACCCTCGCTTATTGCATAGCAGAATTTTCTTATAGGAAAAGTTATTTTTTAAATCCGCAGAAGGTTCCAATTTAATAAAACATTTTCTGTATTAAAATACCGGTACCCAAAATGCCGGAGACTTGGCAGCTCTGCCTATAACATTTTAATTAATCACGGTACTTTTTTTAATCGGATTCAAATTTAGTGAAGACAACGTTTTTTGGCCAAAAGCAGCTTTTTTCCACATGTGTAACTACGATACAATTCCTTGATGTTGACTTATGAATGTTTTGACTTATGCTATTATTGCTTCCTCTCATTTATTTATTTGAATTTTAAATAAGATGACTCAAAATCGTGTTTTTTAAATATACGGAAAAAATGCATTTCGAGAGAGGGCGAAAAGGACAATATTTGGCGATTTATTACCTGCGTTTGGCTAAGTGTCTTACTACCTTGTATTTAATACTCTTCACAATACTTCGCTGTTATATATGGACTTAGGCGCTTTTATAAAAAGTTTGACGTAATTCGGGCTTAAGAAAGTGAGTTTTTTACTGAATAATACAAATAAATGAAAAATGAATACTAAGAAATACTAATAAAAGAAAAATGAAGCATTATATTGATCTATGTATATTTAAAAATTCATCTGCTAGCACTAATTAGATAATTTATGTGCAGGGGTGGGAAAATTTTCCAAATTCTTACCAGCCAAGGATTTATTTCGCCAGCCCGCAAGATGCAGCACACGCATGACAAAATCGCACGCGATTACTGACTAAATTACTATTACTACAATGCATTTTCATAATTCTTTTTTGTATAATATTAAGAAATATATGTAACAAAGGTAAGATTAATATTAGATAGAACTTAGTACCATACTTACACTGTAATAATTTGGAAAGTTAAAATATCTAGATTAAAAAAGTGTTTCTGATAATGTGCCTATTGCCTACAGTTTTTCAAAAACTAAAAATGCACTCGCCTTATGAGAAAATCCACTCGCCACTGGCGAGCAAAATGATGTATTTCCCCACCCCTGTTTATGTGTATATAATAGGAGATAAATAGCTTTTGATTCTGTATTTCTATGCTATAAAGCATTAACGTTTGTGTGTTTTTCGTTAGCATTGGGAGTACCTAGCCGATTTAAAAAATAATGTGGGCAAAAAATGTTGGTAACCATCTTTGCTGCAAAATATACTATATTTTGCGTAGGAACAATAATCACCATCAATGCACGAGCAAAAAAAGTTCTAAAATTGAGAATTCTTTGATGTTGATATGACTAAAAATTTAAAATCTTTTTTTTTTTTTTTTGGTGGCAACTTTTAAGATATAATATTCTCGTTATGAACGATTCCTAAAACATTCGACAATTTAATTTCACATATTAAACATTTTTTTTTTTCTAGAAAAAGTTTTAAACCCAATTTATTGAAAATATTGCAATTTCTAGGATACTGTTGGGGTCAGAAACTATAACTTTGGCATCACAGTAACTTATAAGATGTAAGTGCTCGTTTAGGACAAATTTTTAAAAAAGGATTCTTTAACTCTTATCGACAACTTCATTGCATCCGTGGAAAACAGATATTCAACATTATAAACTATTCGGACTGATCTCACACCTTATAAAATACACTCCATTTCTCTTCAAACATAATAGTTTATGTTATTTATAGTTTCTCAAATCGGTGCGAAGCTTCTGTTTATGCTCATGACATCATTTCAAAGAGCTATATTTCCAATATAGGAAAATTTGGTGTTTTATTTTCTGTATTACATTTAACATTTTGCATATTTCCAATTTTATATCCATGCATGGTTTGCTTTTCTTTTATAAAAATAGTATATGCAAAAAGATTTTGTAGTTCTACGATTCGATATGCTTATTTTCATCATTATATTTTATCACAATGAATGACCAATTAAAGGTAACATCTCATTTTCTTTACTTATCGCAAGTTATTAAATGTGTATTCTCAGCAATATCGCTCAGACTAATCCCTCTGAGGGAAGTCCTAGTAAAAAAATAAATATAGGAGATAAATCCGAAGCTTACGGACCCCTCACTCCACAGAAGAACAAGAAAGACGGAATTTAAAAAATACATTTAAGTACCTAGTGTTTATATTCTTATTCTCCGTACCTTACAAAATTTTTACATGAAGCCATGACAGATTTTGATATAACTTTTAAAGCGCCCTCCCCCCCCCCCCCTCCTGTCATCTCAGTCCCGAAAGAGCAATGACACTCAAATTTCAAAAAATCGTCTCAATATTGCGTTTATATTCTAATATTAACTATTTGTATTATTATCAGATTTATCTAAATATGGGTATTACCACGAGCACTTATCGTGTAAGTCACATCATTATTAGTAACTGCTAAGTTGTTGGCCACCGTTATTTTCGAAAGGTTTACATCGCTTTATTGAATTAATGAAATATCTCTGACAAAATAAGTCACATATTTCCGTTCTAAAATACTGGTATCCAAAATCGTAGTATGTGACTTACACGACATGTGCTCATAGAAATACCCATATATGCTATGTAAAAAGATGCGCTTTTTTCCGTAATTCATTTCAGTCTGTACTCTGAAAAATACTAATTTTATGCAATTCAAGATTTATTTTACCATGTATGTAAGATTGTATATAAATGATTAAATAAAGATGTAATTTATTGTCATCGATTCTGTTCTACAAACCCAGTTTTATTGTACGCGTAGTCCATTTTTATTTAAATTAAAGATTGGGCAAAAATGTAAGCGAAGAAATAAACTATTTATTTATTTATTAAATGCTTTGTATCATCTTAGATACATTTTATGTGCCAAATATGCATCCTGATAATTTCCATTCCAGGCTTTTTCTTTCAGTATAAAGTGTCAATCTCACACTGAAAAAAAAAAAAAAAAAAAATATATATATATATATGTATACCACCTTCCATCTAGAACGGATAAGTAGTCATTTTCTAAATCCCTTAACTAGAAGTATAGATGTCCGAGTTATGCGAATAAGGTAAAGAAATAAACCGAATCGACAAAATGATCGAGGATTTCTAGTCAACAGTTTTCTAGAGGATGAAACTGTATATTATATTATGAATCGTTCGAACTGCGAGAAATTATAGCTTGATTTCTGGAATTGATTCATAAATTAGAATTATAGTTACTATAAATCATTTCTCGTGTTCGCATTTATTTACCAAAATTTTTTAATAATTTTGACAACGATAATATAGGGAAACGTTCTAGAATGTGAATAGCGGATTCAGACATAACTTACGAGAATTTTAATATTGTTTGGTCTTGGGTCTTCTACCGGAAAAGAAAAAGCATAGCCAAAAATTCAAGTACGTAAAGAGCAATGTCGGACAAATGGAAGAAAAAACTTTTTATTAATAGTCGAGAAATTTAACGGTACGTACAAATTTTGATTCTTACTTTTACAAATGTAAAATCAGTTGCTCATATGTGTTTCTTAATTACCGAAAAAATTGGGAAAATTCTATGTAGAGATGAATCAGTACAAAAAACCCTGAACGGGTTAAAAGCTTGTGACGCAGCACTTTATCTTATATATCTAAGAATTTTAAATTTGGGACTTAAAACTAATGATATCAAAATTTATGTGACGCTATGCTATTAATTAATATATACATATATTAAAATTTATTCATTAAGGTTTTATCAATTACATCTTTCATAAATTCAAAATATGAATCTTAAAAGATATGATATCAAAATTTAAGTGACGCCTTGACGAGGCTTTAAACAATGTTTTAAAATTCCATTTATTTATTTATTGTCTAAATACATTTTCATATCTAAACAATACTTTTCATTTTCTAATACACTCTTAAATACATCACTTTCACTGAATATAATGCGCTGAAATGTATTTATTTGAATAAATAGATTTATCTTTTGGGCTACGCTATCCAAAATCAAAAATAACATTTGAATACATATTTTTTGCGTCATTGTATCTATTTGCATCTATTTAACTTACTTTGGATACAATGACGCAAAAAATATTTATTCAAACGTTATTTTTGATTTTGGACAGCGTAGCCCAAAAGATAAATCTATTTATTCAAATAAATACATTTCAGTGCATTATATATATTCAGTGAAAGTGATGTATTTAAGAGTGTATTGGAAAATGAAAAGTATTGTTTAGATATGAAAATGTATTTAGACAATAAATAAATAAATGGAATTTTAAAACATTGTTTAAAGCCTCGTCAAGGCGTCACTTAAATTTTGATATCATATCTTTTAAGATTCATATTTTGAATTTATGAAAGATGTAATTGATAAAACCTTAATGAATAAATTTTAATATATGTATATATTAATTAATAGCATAGTGTCACATAAATTTTGATATCATTAGTTTTAAGTCCCAAATTTAAAATTCTTAGATATATAAGATAAAGTGCTGCGTCACAAGCTTTTAACCCGTTCAGGGTTTTTTGTACTGATATCAGTGCTTTTTTTAGGTTAATAATAAAAAGATAAAAACAAAAAATTAAAGACTAATGCAAAGAATTCATATTCATGATTTCTGATCACCTTTAATTACCCCTCCCCCACCCACTTAAAAAAAGATATTTCTTATTTTATTATTAATATATGATGTGCTACTTGATTTCGTTAAAAACAACTCTGTAGTAAAGTACGTTAGTATAAGATAAGAAAGTAATGTACATTCAGCACTGTATTTCTAAGAAAGGATTTCATAATCTATGCTGTATGTATCATTTCTCATTCTAGTTAACTATGTTTTTCTTTACACATGATGATACATATACTGCAGATGGATTAAAATGATCAGGAATACAATATTCAGAATGTGCTGGAAAGTATTTCATAATCTATGCTGCGTGCATGATTCTTGTTAATTATGTTTCAACCTTTGTATAGGTTGGTAATATTGCAGATTGATTAAAACTATATCCGTTACAATATTCAGAATATGCTGGAAAGTGTTTCATAATCTATGTTGCACACAGGTTTTTCTTTCTTGTTAATTATGATTTGTTCTTTATATAGAGTGGTAAAATTACTGCAAATGGATTAAAATGATAGGCTTACAATAATGAAAATGTGTTGGAAAGTGTTTCATAATCTATACTGTATGTATAACTTTTCATTCTTGTTAGTTTATTTATGTTTTGCTGTTTGCACAAAACATATATAAACAGGGGGGGGGGGGGGGGAGATTTGGATGGGAAGATTACTGTACAAAGATGAAACTGATAGGTTTAAAGCATTCAGAATAAAATGGAAAGTATATAAACATGTTTAATGGAAAATTTTTTACTCTCGTTAATTATGCTTTGTTTTTTTGCACAGAATGGTAAAATTATTGTACATGAATGACAATAAGTTTACAATATTCAGAATGAGTCAGAAAATGCATCATAATCGATGCAGTATGCATGACTCTTCGTTCTTGTTAGTTATGTTTTGTGGGGTCATCAAGGCTTCTTGTTAGTTATGTAAGGGGGGGGGAGATTGTATCGGGTTTAAGATTTTATTAAAATTTCCATGCTCTAGTCTGTACGTATTTACATAACTTTTTTTTCTAAAAATCTTGATTTGGTTAGATAATTGTTTTTTTTTTTTTTTTTTTTTTTTTTTTTTTTTTTTTTTTTTTGGGGGGGGGGGGGTTGAATCTCGATTCAGTTTGACTTGAATTGGAATTTTCTGGTTCTTGCCGAGTTGCATTTCAAGTACTAGTTTTCAATTCTGGTCAGTGGATGGGGACGGAAATTATTTTGTCTTTCTTGAACAGATTTTTATTTCCTAATTTTTTTATTTTACTTTTTTTTTTGGGGGGGGGGATTGGATTGGGTTTCAGGTTATTCGGATCGGGTTTGAGAAAGACTTCTATTGGAATTTCCATGATCTGGTCAATACATATCGACATAAATTGTTCTTTTTTTTCTAAAATCTTGATTTGATTAAATATATATTTTTTTTTGGGGGGGGGGGGATTGAATCTGGTTTCGGATTGACTTCAAATGGAATTTTCAGGTTCTTGTTGAGTTGCATTTCAAGTACATTATTTTGTCGCAGATAAATTGGGTTACAATTGAAATTTTTTTTTTTTTTTTTGGGGGGGGGGAGGGGGTAGTGTTTGAACTGGGTTTAGGATAGATTTCAATTGAAATTCTTGTCAGTGTATGTGGACAGAAATTATTTGGTCTTTCTTGGACAGACTTGTGTTTCCATTGTTTTTTCCTTTTCGGGTTTGGATTAGGTTACATGTTAACTTTCAGACTCTTGTCAGTGTGTATCGGCAGAAATAATTTTCTCTTTTTCGGATTAGGTTAAGGTTCGATGGAAATTGTTTTCAGGTTTCAATCAGGTTCAATTCAAATGGAATTTTCAAGTTCTGGTGAGGTTGCGCTTTAATGGAAAATATTTTGTCCTGTATAGATACTGGGCTCCAGTTATATGGAATTTCCTTTTTCAGGATCAGATTAGGTTTAAGATAGACTAATTGGAATTTCCAGATTTCTGATCACGCATATCTATGGAAATTAAGTTTTCTTTCCCGAATCGAGATATGGTTGGATAGTTTTTTTTTTTTTTTTTTTTTTTTTTTTTTTTTTTTTTTGGGGGGGGGGGGTTGAATCTGGTTTCGGTTTGACTTCAAATGTAATTTTCAGGTTCTTGTTCAGTTGCATTTCAATGTATTTTATTTTACAGCAGATAGATTGAGTTACTCTTGGAGGGATTTTTTTCTTTCTGTTTTTGAAGTGTATAGGATAGATTTCAATAGGAATTTTTCGATTCTGGTCAATGTATGTCAATGGAAATTATTTTGTCTTTCTTGGACAAATTTATCTTTCCATTAAATTTTTGTTGGTTTAGAATGGGTTTCAGGATAACTTGTAGGTTCTTGTTGGCAGACTTGTATAAAACCAAAAACTTTCTGCAAATTAATTTAGTGTTGGGTGTAATTCGCATTTTTTGTGCAATTCATGGTCATCATTCGTGTTTTTTATGCGATTTATGAATGTAATTTGCATTTTTGAGCAATTTATGGACATAATTCGCAATTTTTATGCGATTAATGAATGTAATTTACATTTTACATGATTTATGGACGTAATTTGCTATTTTTATGCAATTCATAGACATAATTTACGTTTTTTTCAGCTTTCTGTCGACGAAATTTGTGTTTTTTGATCAATTTATTGACGTTATTTGTGTTTTTATAGGGTTTATGAATGTAATTTGCTTTTTTTACACAACTCTTGGACGTAATTCGCATTTTTTGCAATTTATGAATGTTATTCGTGTTTTTTTACATGATTCATGGAAGTGATTCGCATTTTTTTAGTGATTTATGAACATAATTCACATTTTTATGCAATTCATGGACGTAATTTGCATTTTTTGAGTGATTCATGAATGTAATTCGCGTTTTTTATGCAAATCATGAATGCAAAACGCTATTCCCTATTTTTATGCGATTTATAGACGTAATTTGCATTTTAGCTTTCTGCTGCCAAAATTCGTATTTTTTGAGCGATTTATGATCATAATTACCGTTTTACAACACGATTCATAGGCATAATTTGTGTTTTTCATACAATTTCTGAACGTAATTCTCACTTTTTTAAACAATTCATGGAGGAAATTCATGTTTTGAGCGATTTGTGGACCCAATTCATGTTTTTTATGCAATTCGCTTTTTTTGAGCGATTCATGGACATAATTCGCGATTTTTAGGCGATTAATGAATGTAATTTACATTTTACATGATTTATGGACGTAATTTGCTATACTTATGCGATTCATAGACATAATTTGCATCTTTTGAGCTTTTTATTGACGAAATTTGAGTTTTTTTGATCGATTTATTGACATTATTTGTGTTTTTATAGGATTTATGAATGTAATTCGCTTTTTTTACCAAATCTTGGACGTAATTAACATTTTTTGCAATTTCTGAACGTTATTAGTGTTTTTTTGCACAATTCATGGAAGTGATTCGCATTTTTTGAGTGATTTATGAACGTAACTCACGTTTTTATGCAATTCATAGACGTAATTTGCATTTTTTGAGTGATTCATGAACGTAATTCACATTTTTTATGCAATTCATGAATGCAAGTCGCTATTTTCATGCGTTTTATAGAGGTAATTTCTGTTTCAGCTTTTTGCCGCCAAAATTCGTGTTTTTTGAGCGATTTATGAACATAATTTATGTTTTACTACACGATTCATAGATGTAATTTGCATTTTTCATACAATTTATGAATATAATTCTCGCTTTTTTACATGATTCATGGACGTAATTCACATTTTAAACAATTTGTGGAGGTAATTCCCATTTTTTATGCAATTTGCGTTTTTTTTTAGCGATTCATGGATGTAGTTCACAAAACCACCCCCTTGGCTGTGCCACTGACAACAAAATCTTATGTTGGTGCAAGGAGTAATTTATTCATAGACATGAGAAAAAAGTTTTTGACAACAAACCAAAAAAAAAGTACAATACAGGATTTTTACCTGGCAGTCTCATAAAATTTTGAATATATTCTGCCTCCCCCCTCTAATTCATAAGTTTTCATACATTCTATATTATATTCCATATAAAGAAGGTGCCACTTGTCTAGTTTTGATTTAAATCAGAACGTGTTATTAGCATTTTTCATTCAAATAGAATTTATTTATTTAGAATAGAATTGATAAAGAAAATGCACAAATTGAAAAACATCGAACAGACATGATAGAATCATTACGTAATTTTCATGGTTTTAATAATCCACATGGATGTTTCTTGTTATGCCAATTCAATCTTGCAATGTCTTAATATACAATGAATAAAGTCTGCAATAAAGTTAACCAGAGAATCTTGCAATAGATTTTTGCCGTCGCTTATTCAAATTTACTTAAGAGGAATCGAGTTAATGAAATGTTGTATAAATGTTACTTGTTAGCTTTATAGATTACTAAGGACTACTAGGTTATCCCGTCGACCAAAAAATTATCGCCAAACTATAAGATTAAATTCCAATAATGGATGATTGTGAATGTCACATTCAATGACATTAAATACAATTTGTATATTTAAAATGTCATTGATTTTTATTTCGACTTTTTATTAATATTTTACTAATTATTTGTTTTTTCATTATTTAAAATAAAAAAATATGTGATTATGTATAATTTGGCGAAATTGGTCGACGGAATAACACTAGTAGCGATTACTAAAATATTTCAAATTGAAATAATTTATGAAACTGAAAATGTTTTAGCCAACATTTCACTTAAGTTTAAAACAAGCAATATATAGAAATTGTAAAGTCCCTCAAGTGTGTGTAACTTGGGACCAGACATTGCACAAATATAATGTGCTCATCTTTTGTTTACATTTTTAAAAAGAGTAATTTAAATGTAATAATGTACTAGAAATCATAATGAATGCTTATAATAGAGTATAATACAGTCAACTCTGTGAAATTCACAAAATGTATTATCTGCAAAACATGTTAAAATGCAAACATTGAAAAGTGTTTTAACACTTAAACTCAAAGATAAAAGATATGCAATAATTTTATTTTCATGAAATGACAAATTTTAATAAAATAAACTGGGATTTAAGAAAATTCATGTATTTTGTACCCTGTATTTAAAAACAATACTTTAAGCAAGCCAGTAAGTTTCCGTTTATTAATTATGATTAATGCAAACCTATTCTTTGCTCAAGCAGCGAAAGAATTAAAAAAATAAACAATTTTACCTCTATATATTTTTTGTTTATCAAACAATACACATAAAAAGTTCCTTGGCGAAGGAGAGTAAACTGCATTTCACCCAAAATTACTGACAACAAAACAAAACAAAACAAAATGCAGTCCAGATTTTTAACTGGCATTCTCGTAAAATTTTGAATATTTCCTGCCTCCACACTGTAATCCATAAGTCTTCAAAAATACAAGCAAATAACTTTATTGCAAAGTTACACATTCTGTATTAATTAATAATCCATTGCAAGATTCTCCGGTTAACTTTATTGCAGAGCTTATTCGTTGTATATTGACATTGCGAGATTCAATTGGCGTAACAAGAAACAACATGTGGATTATTAAAACCTGAAAATTACTTAATGATTCTATCTTGTCTGGTTTATATTTTTTAATTCGTGCATTTTCTATATCAATTTAATGGACATTATGTAAGAATATTACTACCTGAATGAAAAATGCTCCGTGTAACTTGCCGCGTTCGGGTTCGGATTCAAAACAAAACCAGACAAGTAGCGCCACCACGCGTATGAATACATACCTTTCTAAGAGCAAATAATTTAAAATAATTTTTGTTTGAAAACTTTAAAGAAAAATATGTAAGTCGAAATTATATTGAATTTGTATAATAAAAAATATTTTCCTATTTTAAAAAAGGATTCAAAATATTTTTTCCACAAAATGCAGAAATATGCGATGTAAGAAACGTAATATTTTCTTCTTACGAAAAATAAAGGCAAAATAAATAGAAATTTGATTTAGTATATATTTATTGAATGTTTTAAAGCACATGATAAGATGTTTTTGTAGTTTAAAAAACATTTATTGCTTCGATGCGGGTGTTTTAACTGTGACCATAAGCAGGGCCCGATCAAGCTGAAGTTAGGCCCAGGGCCTGTTAAAAAGTTGGGCCCTTCTACCTACCCATTTTCGGTGACACTTTTAGAAAAAAAAAGGTTTATTTGATGAGTTGACAAAGTTGTTTGTGTGATAAGTGCCTAATTTAAAAGCTTCTATAAATTATATTGAGTTATACAGAATATTTAAATTTTACATTTCTTATTTTATAAAACAATATTATTTGAAAAGCATTTGATTAAGGGAAAAAAAATCAGCCACATAATTTGTGGGCCCCTGAAATTGGTGGGCCCAGGGCCAAGGCCCCGGAGGCCCGTGTATTAATCAGGCCCTGACCATAAGTACATTTGCCTTTTCGCAGTGTCTTCGTCTGCTAACCCATAGAATAACATGTAATCCGCGAGCTAATATAGTCCAATTTTCCAAGACCAATATATAATAAACAAGAGTTTTCCTAGAAACAAGGCAAGTCTTATTCCCTCTATCTTAAAGAGATTCATATTATATATAAGTTTTAATAAAATCTCCCAGCCCGTTTTCTAGATCTCATTATCAGGAACAAACACCATGGATTTCAGTTTTAAAATGGTTATCGAGATCTCAAAATATACGGCACGTAGAAATGTAAAATTTATAGGATAAGATTAGACTGGGAATATAAGACTATATTTAAAAAATTGGACCATTCTGACCAATATTTGCTGAGTTATTAGAAGGCGGCTTTTCCGATTTCCTTTGATGTTGAGTTAGCTGTATATATGAAGTTCCGCATCTACCCTTATGACGATGGTAGGTTTTGACGATGGTAGGTTTAAAGCTGCGTCACTTGAAGGCTGCCGCCTTCTATGATCAGATATTGAATTTGTGGAATACAGATATTCGACACTAGTTTTTGTGTATGTTTATTTACAAATGGTATCGCCGAACATCTGGCGCAACCAGAATTATGCTTTAGAGGGGGGTAGCATATTTTAGATGTCTATATTTTCCTGATCTAGCCCGAAATGCATAGCTGCCAACATCTCCCTTTTTTTGGCGCGATAAAATTTTATAGTAAATTTTAACATTTCAAATCGCCATAATCCGCCGATTAAATAAAGTAAATATTTCTATTAAATATTTTCGCCCTCCCTCCAAGAAAAAAGAGCGAGAGTCGGCAGCTATGGGAATGTCAGGCGAGCTCGGGCCGATATTTTTTTAAACATTTTATTAAAATGGACGAGATGTGTCGTTCCTGGACATACATTTTTTTCTATGACTTGATATAGAACGAAGACTAATTATTGGAAGGTGGAGCAATCAGGGAAATCTGAGGGAGGGGCTAATTCTGAAGGCTTAAACCTCTTTGATGAATAAAAAGAAAATATTGTTTTAATTGATAAATATTATAAATGCTGATATTGCAAATTTCACTAGAAAATTTAAAAATAAGGAAAAATTGTGAAAGGAATACTGTTTTTCAAAATTTATATTTTTCAGAATATATTAAAAGTAGTAAAAGTAAATTTTCGTAATTTTAGAAAATTTTAAATAGTTAGTTTAATTTTGCGGTCTGGGAGGGCTTTCAGCTCCCTTAGCTCCCACCGTGGGTGCGCTAATGTCGCCAAACGATAATGAAGGTAGAAATAAACAAATTGTAACTTTATCGGTACAAAAAATTTAACTTTATCGGTTAAGCAAAGCAAGTGATCCCCCACTGAGAGATAATACTGCTGTTATTTTAATATTTTGAGGATTTAATATTTTGTTATTTTATTACTAGTTCTAAAATCTGCTTTTGAGGGGCAGGGAATACTAAGTTCTGGTTTAATAAACCTTAACTTCCTATTCCCTGCTATTCTGGTTTACAAACCATAATTTACAGTTATGCAGATTGGGCCATTTTCAAAATATCACCTCAAGCCCATTTCTTTGTAGCTCAAGAATCCAGAACTTACAGCAATGAAATTTAGGCCATTATAAAAATCTAGTCTAAAAACCATATTTTCTAGTTCGGTAAACATAAATTTACAGTTTTAGTGTTTAGATCTTTTTATAAATCTAACGTAAAGCCCATTTTTTTTTTTTTTTTTTTTTTCGTAAAACCAGAATTTTCAGTTGGGACATTGCTTTCTGCTTCAGGAAACAATATTTTGTAGTCAAGATGTCTCTAAACTCTAGTTCTAATATCTGTGTTTTAAAGTCAGGGAGCAGGAAATTCTGATTTTTGAAAGTACAATTTATAGTTATGAAATTTAGTTATTTTGAAAATTTAGCAGGGAACAGTTATGAAATGTAGTTATTTTAAAGATTTAGCTTGAAACCCATTTTTTTTTTTTTTTTTTTTTCTAGTTCAGGGAAAGTTCTGGACTACTCATTTAGAATATTAACTACAACTCTCAAGCCAAAGGAATTAGAATTTATAAGGATGACATGGAACTATTTTTTCTAGAGCCACAATTTATTTTCTAGATACCAGTGACATATTTTTTTTTTTTTCAGTGCATTGAATCTCTTGTCTTTATTCTTTTAAACAGAATCGTCCCTAGCGAAGGCAAGGTCGGATGCGATAACTTTTACAAGGCTTTTTTTTCTTCTAGAGTCTTATATCGAATCGGTTCAGGTTGATATTAATTTTGGGGAGTTTCGTTTACCTGAATAAACTCTTTTAGTCTCACTTCTCTGTTTATCGTTCAGAGTTCGTTCTCGGAAACTGTGTAAGTTAAAGACTTAAAATTTTGCATACTTATAGTTGAATATCTCCGATGTGAAGCAAATCATAAAATTTCGAAAATTTCTTACATAATCTTAATTAAATGGATTAATTTAATCCCATCCGACCATTTCTGTGATTTAGATTTTAAAACAGAACCTTAATTTCCGCTTTCATTGAGCAGATTAGGTGGCTCAGTGGTAGCCCATTTGTTTGCTATTCAAAAATTTTTTAAAGCTGGGCATGGGAATTTAAAAATTTCAGGGATGGATAATGAATATAGATAATAATTTCTGTAAATGTAATTTAATTAATTTAAGAATGTTTTTGTTTGAGTTAAATTTTAGCAAAATACTGGCGTGTTATAAAAATACTAGAAAAAATACAGGGTGAACAAAATTATATAAGTATGCTTCATTTATCAATTAATACTATAGTATAAATTGATGAAAGAGAAATTTCAACCAGTTTGGAGATTTTTGCTAAAATAAATTTCCCTATTATATAATTCGTATATAAACCCACAGGTAAAATACAGGGCTGTTCATAAATATTGGAATATATATTTGCTTATGGACAGTATAAATTATTTCCTAAAATAACGAAGTATTGTTAAAATTTCAAGAAGTATTGAAAATTTTTTCATAATCTGTGCTCAACGCATGATTTTTCTTATTTATTTAAATGACGAAATTATATTTCTACTAAACACGTAATTAGCAACAAAAAATATGATCCTACTATAAAGAGCTATTACACGGAAAATTTTAATCGTAGAATAATGGGCCTTTTTTTCTCTTACTAGTCAGTGTAACAGGAAAACTATACTATCTATAAGTTATAGGTTCAGGAGATCGTATAAAATTTAAATTTCGTATTTTTTAAAGAAATTATTTTATTGACCCAAATTGCTTTTGAAGTATTTCTTTACATCATTTAAAACATTTTCGTACTTGGAAATCTATGTCTATCACTAACGGTTTAGGAACTAGCCATTGGCCACCGTTGAGAGTGGACATATTATATATATATATATATGAATCTTCTGTGCGTGTTTATGTCACTAAACCCCTCCTAAACGACTGGACCGACTTTAATGAAATTTTGTGTGTTCGTTCCAGTGGATGATTCGAGAATGGTTTAGATTTACATTTCGTCGAAATTGATTCAGTACTTTTTTCGTAATTAGGCAAAAACTAATAGTTAGTGATTTTTCGCTGATTAAAAGTGTTGAATAAGTTCGATGAATAGAGGGCGGACGGAATGTCCGAGCGGTCTAAGGCGCCAGATTTAAGCCCAACTTCTTGAAGAAAGAGATCGCGTGTTCGAACCCGACTTTTAACAAACGTGTATGCTTTACAATAATATTTCCTGTATTATAATTTTGATTAACCGACTTCAGAAAATCGTTAACTTTTAACTAAAAAGAGAAAAATAAACTTTTCTATCAAAAATTAAACGGACTTCAAAAAATACTGAAGAGTGAAAAATAAATAAAAAGTTTTAGATAAACTACAGGGCTGAACAAAAGTATTGAAGTATTTTTCATACATTAGTATAAATTGCTGAAAGAGAAATTTCAACCTATTAGGCGTTTTCCTGCTAAACTAAACTTTCGCATTATATAGGATATATATCAACCGGCAGATCAAATACAGGTCTGTTCAAAAGTATCGAAATGCATATTTGGGTATCGATAGTAAAACTTTATTTATTTAAATAACGAAGAGTTGTTCAAGATTCCAGGAAGTGTTGAAAGTGTTTCATAATCTATGCTTAACGCATGATTTTTCATACTTGTTAATGCATATTTTAAGATGTGCTATTATTATTATTTTTTTTTCAATTTCTAAAAAGAATTGAGCTTATATTATTATATGCAGTTCTATTACATAATTATATCGTGATCTTTTTATATTAAATTCTTTTATATTAAAATATATTTATTCGCAGCTAAATAATAGGTCGATAGTTAACTTCAACTGTCATGTTGTTATTTTAGAATAGTTAAACTAATAAAAATTCGACTTTGTGTTAAATGTGTTCTTTAAAAAGGCTTGTTTATAAGAGAAAGTATTTTCTAATGGGTTCTGCTTTAATGTGAATTTTTTCCTAAGCAATCCGTTAAGGCTGTTCTGAGAAATGTATTTTTCTTCAATCAAGAACACGAACCTTTCTGACACTTTATTAAATAAAACATAACAAACAAAATAACATTTGTTGGCATTATTTTTTAAAGAGATATTTTACTGAACTTTTTATTTTAAAATGTTTAGAAACCGATAAAATTAATTAAACTTTCTGTAAGGCGGCGTTACATTAAGTGTTTATAAATAAACATGAATTGGGAAATGTGACAGAAACAACCAGTTTGGATTTCAAGCAGTTTTATAATTAATAAAGTAATTAATTAAATATGAATATTAATTAAATATGTATATATACATTAAACAAATCCAAAATTTCTATTATATCATTAAAAAAAAAAAAAACAGCGTATGCATTTATTGATAATTTCTTAAAATATACACACTTGTATGTTCCTTCTTTTTACTGATCTAGTGGTTCTTAATGTATGTGCAGCGGAATGAAATTTAATACGATAATGATTTATTATTTAAAAGTTCATATACTTTTTGGTATACAAAATAATGAAAATGATCTTAAATCTTCAGATAAATTTTTCTCTTTCAGAGAAAACTTTTGTAGCAGTATAACGTGCTGTACAAATTATCTATGACAAATAAAAAAATATTTTAGAATAATTACTACCCAAAAATTTTATCTCACAGAAAAATATTTTAGTTTAAAAAGTAAAAAATCAATCTCAATCAATCTCAGACAGCTCTTTAAAAGTTAGTGCATATTTTTTACAAGTTCATTAAATTCTGTTAGGCGGACTCTATGTATTGTGGAAATTCATTATTAATTTTGGAAAGATTCTCAAGTCCCTGCAAATCCATAGAGATAGAGTAAAATTTGTCTAAGGCGAAATGTTGTCTACTACGGAAAAATTTCTCGGTATCGATTGATTCCGCTTTAAACAGAATTTATTGTATTCGCAAAATCTTTTTAAGAATATTAACATTACTTGAAATGTAAATATAGTAAATGAAGTAAAAACTAATGTAAAATAAACTTATTAGAATTTTAACATTCCATAAAACAATCAACAGAAAATTATATAATTATTTCATTTTTCTTTTACCTGTGATAAATCAATTTGTTTCTGTAAGTAAATAAATTTTTTAAAAGGCATACATTTTTCTTTTTTTTTTCGTAAACTTCTTTCAATAGTTATAAGTTTAGAATTGCGAAGAAGTAAAGTACAGGTTGTCCAGCAAATAACACCTTGATTTCAAAATTAAATTTCTCAAAAAACAAAGATTGATAGTAATATGCGGTAAACGGTTTTTTCATTAGGTAAGCTGTAAAAATTTCAAACAGTGAATATTTTGAAAAAATTGCGTTCTGATTGCACAGAATGCTTTGATTTGACATTTTTCTTGTTTTAGATTGCCTGCAGAGAAATAATTTTTCAGCTTACAGTGCAAATTTTTATGGATTTTTCGAAGTAAATTTTTAGAATTTCGAAATTTCAAAAATTTAATTTAAAAAAAAACCTATGAAATATGGCATTTTAAGCCGAAAAACACATTCTCTGGCAGCAATCTAAAGCAAGAAAAATGTCAAATCAAAGCATTCTTTGCAATCAGAACACATTCTTTTCAAAATATTTACCGTTCGAAACTTTTGTATAAGATTTTTACAGCTTACCTGATAAACAAACCGTTTACTGCATAATTCTATTGATCTTTGTTTTTGAGAAATTTAATTTTGAAATCAGGGTGTCATTTGCTGGACACCCTGTAAGTAAATAAATTTTAAAAAAGGCATACATTTTTTTTCGTAAACTTCTTTCAATAACTTTAAGTTTAGAATTGCGAAGAAGTAAAAACGAAATAAATCAGAAAGTAAAAAAGAAGTCAATCCCACCCCACTGCTTATCGTAAACCGATCTGGGAAGCAATTACTTGTAAAGTTCCCCCCCGCGCCTCACACTACAGTAAAAATCTTTTTGACCTCAATGGTACTGAAGTAGAAACGAAATGGTTGTCTTTCATAGTTCGTTATCAGTATCTAACCCGGTAAGTCTCCATCAACCTGAACCGCCAGTTCAGCGCTTAACTCTCAGTTGAATGTGAATCCTAATTTACCGTTAACTCAACCTGCCGAATTCGGAGAAGATACCAAAACAAAAGTTGAGTTACTCAACCTTAATATGCAAGAGAGGTTATTCGACCGCGCATGTGCAGTCGAAGCAAAGATGGCGGCTGTTTTGAATTGAACATTGGTGGATTTTTTCCCAAGACAGCCGTTTGTAATTTATTAAGTAAACGAAATGTTAATTATAAAAGATGTTATGAAAGAATGCGTTACTTTAAATATTTGAGGGTTTTTTCAACATTTTACCTCTGTAAACGAAAATTATATTAATTTGTGACGAGTTTCCAGGCTTCGGAGGCTTCAGTTTGCCTAGCAATTTTGATATCAGGTAGCGCCATCTATTGAATGCCAATAGAAACAAATTTCTGATATGAAACATTTTGGTTACAAAATTTAGATTTTTTTTTTTTTTAATAATAAAAAATAAAAGCAGTTTTTTTCTTACATTTCAGTTTCAGCTTTTTTATATTTGTTTAAAGCATGCAATCGTAAAAGCAAGAATTTTGTGATCGCAAAATAATAAGCCGTTGAACTATAATGCACTATAATAATTAATTTTCTTACTTGTTTTAAATAATTACTTTTGTTTAGAAGCATTTTTCAGAAAATTTATCTTGAAAATTTTCACATTTAAAAATTTACGCATCAATTACTTTGGTTAAATTAATTAAAACATTACATTTACCTTAGAAAAACATTAGAATGAATATTTGAGAAAATAGATGTATTTTCAATATTTTAATATTCGTTGAAAAATAAATAAATAAACTAGCTCGTTTTTTTCTTTTATTCAAATTACTATTGCTAGCCTGGTTAGAAAATCGTTTATTAAATTTAATGATTAAAGAAAAAATATAATTTTTTTTCATCAAGTAACTTTTATGAAAGAATTTTACTGTAACGCAAAATCTTGTAAAAATAAAAATCTTATAACTGTATCGGTGTTTCTAATCTTTGAATCTAATTTTGGGAACGAATAAAACCGCAAAATCTCAACGGTAATTAGAAATTTATCTATCTAAAATTTAAGTACAAGTATGCATTTAAAAACTTGTTTTTCTTCGTAATTAAAAATTGGTGATACGTGAGTACAGAACTCATGAACGGGATACGTACGTCATGTGATTCGTTTGGCCAATCAGGTATGTTTATTTCAACCTGATGTTCACTAACCCGAGGTTGAGTGATCTCGGTTCTGAAGTTAACGATGAATTTCAAATATTAACCGACGGTTAGATTTGCTAACCAAAGGTTTCTCAACTGCGAGTTGAACAGCGGGTTGAAGGTTGATGAAGACTTGCCCGGTTAGAGGTTTTCCCTAACTATCCCTAAAATTTCTTCCCTCTCAGTTGCGAAAGCACTATAGCACCGGGAAAAACTTGGAAAAATTTGGGACCATTTTTATAAAAACTTTAATTACTCTGCGAGTATGCATGCTATTTGCATAAAAATGAACGCAGTATATTACAATAAGGCATTCAATCATAATCTAGAGTTTGAGCGCTTTTACTACATTAGTTTTGACAGGGTTATTCAAAAGATATTCATTCTTTTTTAATTTGTTGACGGTCCCCAATGGAGTTTCGGTAAAAAATCTTCACGGAGATGTATGACTTATACTATTATATTTATACACTATGAGTTTCGAGATGATTCCTCATGTATTTTTCTAGATATTTAACAAAATGTCTAAAATCGCAATTGTCCAATAATCAATGGCAATATAGTGTACTTATCCAATGAACACCTAATACTAATCACGGAAGTCTTACATCAGAATGATCCTACATCAAAATTTTGAACAAAAACTGATAATTCTGCATGAAAAACCCATTTATATAAATTAAGGGGAGGGGTATTAGCCCCCGTTTCCCCTGTTATATATATCAAATGAACTCCAAAAACTAATCAGGGAAGCGCCTTATAAGAATATACATATATCCAAAATTTCAAGTGTATTGGATAATTTTATCATGAGTTATCGCATTACGCATATACAGAACGGACGGGCACATAAGCTCCCAGGCTTTAATAGCCTGTGAGCTAATAAAAAGAATGATGCCCAGTTAAACTGATGGCATACAGCTCACAGGTTATGCAGACTAATTGTATATTACAGCCTTATATAATAACGCCCTTCGAAAAAAAATAAGGAAGGAAGTACCAACCCCCATTTCTTTTCTTTATACTTAATAATTGAAGCCCCAAAACTAATCAGGGATATGCCTTATCATATAATAAACCTGTATCCAAAATTTAAAGCATATCCGATAACTCTGCATAAAACTCTATTTAGCTAACTTAAGGGGAGGTAATCGCCCGTACCCACCTTTATAATTAACAAAAGAACACCACTCCAAATGAGCGAAGCTTCTTACTACTTATGAACCTGTATACAAAAATTGAAACAAATCTGTTAAACCTGTATGAATAACCATTTACATAAATTATGAGTGGTAGTTTCCCCCTATCCTTCCTTTATACTTACCCAGTGAATTCAAAAAACAAATCGGGGAAGCGCCATTTCAGAATAAACCTTTATACAAAATTTGAAGCAAATAGATAAATTTTGCGTGAAAAACCTAAATTAAGACGGGGGGATTATCTTCCCCCCCATTATTCCTCTTTAAAGTTATCCAATGAACACCCAATATTAATCATGAAGGCACCTCATTAGAATTTTCCTACATTTGAACGAAATCTGCAGGAAAAACCCATTTATATAAATTAAGGGGAAGGGCAATGGCCTTCGCTCCCCTTCTTATACTTATTGAATGAACTCTCAAAAGTAATCAGGGAAGTGTATTATCATAATAAGCCTAAATCCAAAATTTCATGTAAATCGGATATTTTTATCATGAGGTATCGCGTTATGTACGAACGTACATACATACAGAAGGGCGGGCACATAAGCTCTCAGGCTTTGATAGCCTGTGAGCTAAAAAACGCTAAAGTGTTGTATCCCTTAAATTTGCAACGATGCTGATGAAATCTAAAGATAGCACTGATATCTGCAGGACATTTTCTAAAATTGCAAGTATTATTGCTAGTCTAGACAATGTAATATGAAAATCCTGCAGATGTTGCTGTGATCTACACATTGGATTTCAGTAGCATTGTTGCAAATTAAAAAAATATACAAATTTTTTGCACTGTTTGGATAGAAGATTTCCACTCCATGAATTCTAGACACTGTACTTCAAACGATGAGAAGTTCTAAAAAATGCAGGCTTATGATTGGTCAATCTTGTTTTGCTAAACAGCGAATAATCCTTCTGGATCCTAACCACTGTTGCAGAGATGGGAGATTTTTCCAAAGTACGAAAATTCTGGAACAATTCTTGTATCCATTAAAATGAAAGATCCACACCGATACCTATCAATATGAGAAATAGGTATCAAAAAGCTGAAAATTCATTTTTAAAGAATCCTATATGTCAAAGCACAAATGTCTATGTATCAGGGTGCTTGTTATGCCGGATTCACAATGTGATTAAAGTGCACTGCTATGTGTATGTACATTGCCTTTAGATTTACATTTAGACAAATGTAAATGGCAAAAAATTTTGATAAGCTAGTTCATTTCTTGCATTCAAAAAACAAACTCGTTCAGGGGACTATCGCTAAGTTCTGGAATAGAAATTCTTAAATTTTCTGTAATTTGGAAAATGGGGTCTGTCAAAGAAAAGTCTTAACTTCGAATGTTGCCACATAGAGGCAGGTTGAATTATGGTGCGATTCTTCCTTTTTAGTTTTTATGACTGAAACGTGCATTTTAAAGCGTACGAACATATAGAATTATTTTGCTATGCATTGAATCATGGAAGGAACTTGACGCGCTGTGATTGTGTAAAGTACTTTATTCTGTTAAAAATATCGTGAAAAATTACTTCTCTTTTTAAAGGCTATCTATTTTCTGACCAATGAAAACGCTCCATAGATGGTTTTTTTTTTATCATTCTCATTAGTGAGAAAATAGATAGCTTTATAAACAAAGGCAGTTTTTCACAATATTTTTAATGGTGTACTGACAAATTGTCAGCTTTTCAACACCCATTTCCAATGTCTGTAGATTTCAACATGAACCTTAAAGCTTGCTGGATGCAGTAAATTTCTGAAATGTTAAATCTTAACTGGACAAGTTCTCACATCCACTAAAGCAGAAATTGGTATCGATACCAATTGACATCAGAAGTAATTATTGAAAAGATGAAAATCCTTTAGTATATATTTTGCACAATAAAGCACATAGCTGTGTGTTTTGATTAAGATTTGGTTTCCGGATTAGACACCAGAATGATTTCATATTTTGTTCAGGTAGGAATCCTTGATATAGATGACAAAAACGAGTCACCAAGCATGTTGTTGATCAGGCTATTTTCCTCAAACTTGTTAATTTTTCACACACGTACAATCAAATTCTTTCAGAAAATCATCATCAAATTTTATAATAGAAAGTGCCTGGAATTGCGATACATTTTTAAAAATTTGAAACTTTTGCTGCATCATCACTCCATTGCTTTTATAGAATATCTCTGTTTTGAACAATGAGAATCCTCCATAATAAATTTAATAATCGTTTTCTACATAAGCGGTAAGTGAAGATGCAGCAAAAGTTTCAAATTTTAAAAGTGTAATTAGGACAAAAGCATCTGTAAAAGAAATATTTGGGCATCAAATGCTATCACTCTCTTATAGAGACAGTCAGGTATAGGTTATGAATTTCGGATTTCTCATCAAAGCGTCACTGCTCATTTCCGATGCCATTACAGGAATTAAGATTGTTGCTGTTTATCTATTGTAGCATAGTGTGATTTTTGTTAAAATCTTTCTTTTTGCTTTTTCAACAGTCCTTCCACAATCAAATTTATACATTTTTCTATCGATGCTTTTCCTTCTACTGGATCCTTGTCCTCTGAACAGCAATTAGCATTATCAATTATTATTATTTAGCATAGAAATCTTTTGTTAATTTGCTCACTGTTTTCATGTTTCTAAATTCTTAAACAATTGTAATTTTTTTTTTTTTTTTTTTTTTAATCTTGTCAGTTGGAAATGAGGGGGGTGTGATGACAGTGTAATGAAACTTGCTAGAATGAAATTGCAAGGGATAGGAGTAAAATTTAGTTTTAAACAGACCTCCATAGTAGCAGGTGTAATTGTATGGTATCCTTACTATAGAGTAAATGATATTTTAATGTTTAAGACAGGCTTCATTATGATAGAGTTTATTGTATTTTTATATCATGACTGAGGAGCTGCTGTCCCCTTTCCTTTTTATGACCTGTCCCTTTTTTTTATGTCACTGGATCAAAGAACTCGTCACAAATTCAGTTAAAAATACAGGATGTTATAGGACGCCACTCGAGTTATTGAAAGACCCAGATGATAATAAGTCTATATTGGTGTTATCAGTGTTCTCGCTGGCATTTGACAAACTTTAGTAATTTGGCTAATTTAAAATGAAAAACATTTGGCAAACTAAAAAAGTATTAGCAAAATAAATTCGTCGTGTAGCACAAAAAAAAAGAAAAGAGAAGAAAAAAAAAAAAAAAAGTATTTCTTTAATGTATTTTTTTTTATAATGTGTTCTAAAATAACCTGTTTTTTTTTTTTTTTAAAGTTTATTCCTTTAATGTACTCCCTTTTTTTCAATGTGTTCTAAAATAACCTATGTTTTTATAACTGTGACAACGATTGTTAGATTTCTAAATTCAACTATCCGCTACAAATATATTAAAAATATATATATATGCATGTGTATGAAAAATAAAAATTTGAACATTAGCAATTTAGCTAATCTAATTGCTTGTTTACTTGCCAAATGAAGGATTTAGTCGCAGCTTGGCACAATGGCAAGTGACAGCGAGAACCCTGGGTGTTATTTTCAAATATTTTTACACAGGATAATTTGAGGACGATCTATAACCAGGCTAGTTTTTACTTTTTGATTTATATATTTTTTACATTATGGCAATTTCAATTGCAGAACCGGTTCCAAAAATTAAATTAAAAAAAAAATCAAACTAAAATAAAAAAACGTAAAAACTAGCTTGGTTGTAGATCATCTTTAGCTATCCTATGGAAAAATCATGTAAAAATATTAAAATTTGAGCAGATATTTGAAAATAGCACTCCCATAGATTTAACATTATCAACCAGGTCTTTTCCAGACTTGAGTGGCCTCTTAAACCCAAATTTTTGTACATAAGAACGAAAAAGTAATGATATGGTGAATGGTAGAATTTGTGACCATTGTTAACCAAATAGTGCTGAACTATATATATTCCATATTTCTGGATGTAATTGACAGTACATACAGTTTCACTTACTAAAATGCCATACACATTTCATGATATAATTTGATTTCACAGAAAAACAAGATTACTATTAAAAAATACTGGCAAATACTTTTATTGTATTTAATGTTGTGAACGACAAATACTTTTAGATTATAGTGAGATATGCTGTATTTTCAAATTAAGAAATGCTTACAATTCTTGGATCTCTGAAAACGTTAGTGTCATATACAGTGAACATCCATTAAGACTAGAGATGTAAATTTTCCGGAAAAATATAAGTGGCGGAAAAACTTTTTTTTTAATGGAAAAAAAAGGGAAAAGCTGGAAAAATTGATTTTTTATGATTGTTTCTCCCAAATAAATTATATTTTCTCAGAGAATATTAAATAATAAACATTTTTTTCCATTTATTTGTATTAAAAAAAAAAAAAATATTTTCACTTTATGTTACAAAATAAAAAAAACAAAGCCTGCTTATAAAAATTTAGTTTTTTTTTTTTTTTCCCACAGCCTAAGAATTTTTATTAAAAGCTATTGTTTGTTATATCACACCTCTGTTGAAATGATTTTTCAGTTACATGTTTAACTACCAATTGACCTAATGTAAAAACCTGAGCCAATATGCTTACAGTTTGGAATAAAATAAATAATGTATCCCATTTACATAAGTATAGCTTTTAAGTAAATGATACTAGTTTAATTAAATAAATTATTCCAGTTTTGTCATTATTATGAATATCAATATTCAAAAATTCCATTGTTTGTTTAAAAGATGGATATTTTTATAATATTACATTTTTTTCTTACAATTATAATTTTATTTCCTTTAAAAAATATGTTTAGTTTTGGTATAGCTTTCCAATCTCAACTCAAAAAAGTTTCGATTTAGTTTTATAATCTAAATTCAAACAAAACTAAGCTTTACTTTGGGCTTACTCAGGTCTGCAACTAAAAAACAGCATAGGATTTGTCGACTGTTAGATTTTTACCCACCAAAAGCAGGATTTTTTTTTTTTTTTTTAATTAAAAATAAAACTTTTTTTTTTTTTTTTAATTAAAAATAAAACTTTTTTTTTTTTTTTTTTTTTTTTTTTTTTAAATTCTAAGATTTGGTATTCCATTCTTGAGTAAGAAACCATACTCAATAATATTTCCATATGGTAATTTCATATTTCTAAGAGTGGAACTCAAAAGTTATGAAAACAGAACACTACAAATAGAAAATGCTCGCTATTTGAGAAATTAACAAACGCAGTTACACACAGACATAAACTTCTACTGTGCTTTAGAAAACTACTAAAATTCAAAGTTTAATCAAGAAGGAAAGTATAATTTGGAACGTATTTACTTGTAATAAAATATGGATTTTTTTTTTTCCATTGCAGTTGTACTTTTCTAATGCTAGCTGCCCATGTTTTGCAATATTACTGTATATTATGGAGGTAAAGTAGAGGTCAATTTTAGATTCAACACCTTGAAAACACATTCAATTAATCAGCTATAACGAAATCTTCAAAAAATGCAGCATAGTAGTGCCACCTGTAGGGCAATTTACACCAAAAACTAAACAACATTAATATATATCAGGAACTGGCTGAATCTGTAGTTTGATGAAAAATCTTCTTTTAGTTCTTGAGCTAGAACTATTGTGGAAATCATGAATAATGCAGCATAGCAGCGCCATTGGTTGGATGATATACACTAATAACTAAATATTTTGAGTTTATACCAAAGTGTAACTCAATCTAAAGTTTTGTGAAATTATGTGCATGAGTTCTTGAGATAGAGTGCCCATAAAATTTTTGTGACATTCAGACTCACAGGGTGACAGATATTTTCCAAAAACCACCAAATCGTGTTCAGGACCTTCTAAAACCTTTAATTACACCAAATACTGGAAGTCAAGTTTTTCACGAATCCAATACTTACTTCTTGTAAAGATAGAAGAAAGTAATAAATGCATGCTTCAAATTTTATGCTAAATTTTTAATTTTACCATTTCCATTAATCGGCATATTATTGAAATAATATTGCACATAAATTAATTTTTAAAAAGAGAAGTTGCATTTAATTATATATCTAGATTTTTTTCATGTAATCCTGTTTTTGGGAAATTATGAATTTCTTGTATATACTTATACAAAATATAATCAGAATTTATGATTTAGAAATTATTACTATAGTTAGGTTCTTATTTAGATATTTTTAATAAGGTTATTCAAACATATATACAACTTGAAAAGATTCAGCTGCTATATGGCATTAGATTTTTTTTTTTTTTTTTTTCTTCAATCACTAAATTTGTAAAAGATTCAATTTGAAGATACTGAAAACTGTTTTTTTCCCAATTTTCTGGGTTTTTTCAGAACATTACCATCTCTAATTAAAATGACCACATTTAATCATTATTCATTTTATCGTTATCATGTACAAAAACAGAATCCTGGTTAAGGTCTATAGGAAATGCATGAAACAGACATAGTTTAAAATGTACTCTTTAAGAGTTCATTCATACAGATGGAGGAATATTTGTCAGGAAAACAGAAATTAAAATTTTTCTATTTTTAAGAAGAAAAGAGTAGAAATCTGATCTTGCCTTTGACATCATCAAGCAGCTGTGCAGTGCTTGCTCTCTGACTACAAGTAGGGGGTCACATTCATTCAAAAAGATTTGGAGCAAAAAAATCCCATTTTGGAAAAAGCAATTTTTTTTTTTTTTTTTTTTTTTGGTAGTAGCAGCGAAATCAGTTTTTGTAGCAGAAAAATCTGCACAAAACAAAAAAAATTTGTGAATTGTTTTTAATGTTTGCAAAAAAAAAAAAAAAAAAAAAAATAAAATAAAAATAAATAAAAAAAAAAAAATAAATAAAATATTCTGATAATTTTTCTTCTTCTTTTCTCAGGATTTTTTGACGAAATCTGCTTTTTTTTTTTTTTTTTTTTTTCTGTGATTCTTTGACGAAATTTGCACTTCTTTCATGATCCCTGGATGTAATTAGCAATTTTTCTTGGATGAAATTTTGCACTTTTTCATAATCCTCTGACTAAATTCTTATTTTTCTTGGGGGGGGGGGGGAGAGAGAGAGAGAGAGAGAGAGAGAGAGAGAGAGAGAGAGAGAGAGAGAGAGAGAGACTCATATTTATTAAACACCGAAAAGCGGCTTATTGGTGAACGTTAAGTGCTGTAGAAACTTCCTCTGTTGAAATTCACGGAGTATTTTGAACTAAAGCACGCACAATATCGACATCAATGTGCAATTGTGGCTCATCTTCAAGGTTAAACTCTGCGCAGGAAAATTTCGTAAACCATTTTTCCACAGTGCAGTCAGTTAGCTGGTGCTTGATCTTGATAAAACTTTTAATTGTTTTTTACGGCTTCTGCAATGTTTATTCCCTTCCGAAACTCATAAAGCATAACATGCCGTAAATGCATCTTATCGACACTCATTTTGAAAGTAAATTTTCTTGAAACAGTTTGTATCTACACAAATTATTTTGTTTGAAATTAAAGCTGCACACGTTAACTTTCCAACGATCTGTCTTATGTAGATGTCAGTATTAAACACAACACTTTACGCCCCTTCTAACAACATCTATTGCACCTCCGCACTCACCCAATACAATGTAGTTAATAACCTTGAACATAATAAGTATACTTAATGCAAAAATGTCTAATTTATTAACTCCTGTTATAATGGACTCTGATTAATACAAACAAAAACGTTTGCCCTTGAATTTCCATCTTAACAAGAATTCACTAGATTATCAAACTTTTCACTAATTTAAGGGACATCTCCACCTCACCTTCCTTTATACATTATATAATAATTTAGACCTGGGAATCTCTTGGTGGATCAAACTGTATTGTAATTAAAATTTTTTTGCACGTCTTCTTGCTAATATTTTAGCATTTTCCATATTCTCAGCAAGGGGCAAAAGAGACAATCTAGAAGAAAAACCTATATTTATGTTACTTATGTTATACTTAAAAGTTTTTGTAGGTTCATCACTTATTTAGAGAATTTATTTTATTGTGTGCCTTTAGCTTACTGATAATTAAATTGATATTTTGAGAAGGCTAGTAATTTTAAATTCATATTTGCAAATCCAAATTACCAGCTCCCTAAAATATTAAAATATACATTTTTCTGTCATATGATATAATTTAGTTTGGAAAAAAAGATTGCAGTTTTTCAAAAATTGGCAAAATGGTACCCCAAGTGTTATTTAGTAAAATAAAAAGACCACATATATAAAAACAAATTTTAATAATATGATTTCAATTTACAAGAAAATAATTTAAATTTTGCATGCAGTACAAAATGAGAAACTAATCACTTCATTTTTTTTCTTTTCCATAAAAAGATATACAAGAGTTAAAAAAAAATTAAAAAACAAAAATTCATCACTCAAGTAGTTAAAATTAAATCTTGCAGCCATAAATATACATAAAAGCAGAATTATAATAATCTTTAAAAAATAATTAACAAACAGATTGGTTAAATCAAGGACACTTAACGAAGAAATATTGCTCTTATTAAATCAGCCTAAACTGTATTTGTACCTCGTTTGTGAATTTACATAAAAACATACAAATTGCATTATATATATATATATGTATATATTATTGAAATGTACAAAAATTTAAGTCTTTTGATATTGTTTGTTGGTTTTTCTTGAGCACAGATCTTTTCACTTTCTGCCAAAAAAGAAAAAAAAAATTACTAGCAACAGAGTTCTCTCATACACGTGTGACCCAGTCAGCAGTTGACTAGACAAAAATGCACAATTTTCATAGCTTGGCATCAATCAGACTGGTAGCTCCCCCTGGAGAAGAAAAACATAGTTAATAACATAGTAGTACCATGGTTTTTAAGGGAACAAAAGGTTACTCAGCTTTCGAATTCTCCTCACTAATGTAAATTAAGCACCATTTTAGAAATATTTTGAGAACCAAGGAAACAAAAAAGAAGCAATCTTTAAGAAGAGAACACAGATAAAAGAAATTAAAAATATTAATAATTAATATATATTAATATATATAATATATATAATATATATAATAATTAATATATATAAATATTAATATTAATAATTAAATATATTATTTTAAATATATGAATGCATCAAATGTCCATAGATTTAACATTACAGAGGAGATTTCCGGAGCTGAGTGAGCCTCCTTAAAAGCCCACACTACTGACTGAAAAAGACCCGAATGATAATGTTGAGTCTATGGGAGTGTTCTTTCCGAAGATCTCGCTCAAATTTTAATAAACTAGACCAGTTGTAGATTGTCCTCAGTTATCCTATGCAAAGAAAAAAATCATGTAAAAATATTAAAATTTGAGCGAGATATTTGAAAATGACACCCCCACAGACTTCACATTATCATCCAGGTCTTTTTCAGTCAGTAGTGTGGGCTCTTAATACAATTCATTCCAAAGAACTGTTAAACCCACATATATATCCCTGCTCTTAAAATCATAAATTAATAAGAATTACAAAATTTAATAAACAAAAATAATTGTTTACCATTTTAGATAATTTATCTAATTAATTTTTTTTTTAAAGTCTGATATTAACTTTTGCTTCAATTTTTGTACATTATTTCTTTTAGAAATGTATGCCCATCATCTCATTTGTCCAAAGCTCAGGAAATATCCTTTTGATCCATAAAGTAAGTTTTCAATGATGTGGCATCTTCATTTAATGAGACAAAATTTTTCTTCCTTTATCAATATCATTGTTCATATCATTCAATACTTTAAAGTCCTCCCCCCCCCTCCCCAGTTGATGCAACAAATACTTCTGTATTTGTCTATATCTGAAAACAGCACATCATCTATGTAAATGTACTGGGCAAACAATGTCTGTGAAAGATTTTTTTTTTTTTTTAGGCTCCTAAGTAAATTGGATTCTGATAAGCAAAGTTCTGCATATCAGAGGATAAAGAAAAGAAAGTGTTAGTCAGAAATTCAGTATTTAACGATTTTCTAAAATCTTTTTTGATTTTAGGTCATTTTCTAACCATGTGGAAAATTCCATTTTTAATAACAGAATGAAAAATGCAAGTTTGAAGATGTAATGTGCATGCATAGAATCCCGCTTTGATGAGATGACATTCTTTTTTATAAGATAACTAGAATAAATGCTTGTCCTAGGATGGTGAAGAAAAATTGTGTTTTTCACTTAAAATCTGAAAAGAGATGATAAAAATAATTAACAACACAGAGTTCATACAAAGTTTGGAAGAAAAAATCCAAGGAGTACATAAAAAATCCAAGGAGTCCAAACAGTTTTAAGGATCTGTCACTTTAGTTGTTATCTATGTGGTATGCACTTGCATAGCCCCAATTCCGCAAAGATTCCACGAGAGGGGGGGGGGGGGGGTATCCACGATCTTCAGATGAAATCAGTAATTTATCTGATATTTTAGCAAAATTGGCGATTTATTGAGATCTTTTGTCAAAATTGCCGTTTTCCCATTTTTTTTTTTTTTTTTGTATGAAATTGACATTTTTTTTTTTTTTTCAACGATTTTTAGACAAAATTTGCATTTTTACACGATCTTTTCTCAAAAATGACATTTTATAGCAACAATCTTTTGACAAAATTGGCGTTTTCTTTTTTTCCCCCCAATGATATTTTGACTAAATATTTGTAAGCGATATATTATTGAAAACGGCGGTTTTTCCCACGGTCTTTTAACAAAATTAGCGTTTTATCTGCGATATTTGATGAATTTGCCCTTTTTAACCATGATCCGCACAGGAAATTAGCATTTTACAGCGATTTTTTGACAAAGTTCGTTGAGAAAAACATTGACGGAATCGTCGATTTTTCACGATATTTGCGTTTTTCCACTATTTTTCCGAGAATCATTCATGAATCCACCGTTATCAGCAAAATTGAGCATGATAAATCGTATTATGAAGAAGAAATCCAAGTTGAATATCTAGCTGTCAAGGAATTAAACAGCATAATCACTTTTTGAAATTAGAAGCTTAGAGGTGTGTCTGGATTATTCTTTTCACTTTTCTTTCCCTTATGGACGTGAAAAGTAAATCACTTTGGTGGCTATTAGTATGATCCCAATCAGTCACTGCTGTGTTTCTGATGAATGATGTGCATACAGGGTTTAACGTGCGCTTTACTATCACAATTTAATTTTTTTTTTTTTTTTTTTTTTTTTTTTTGAACCAATATTGCTTGCGTGCAAAACTGCCGCTAGACTTGAAAAATCTTGTCCTCGGAACTTCTAAAATTCTGGGTCCCTTTTTACCAAAAGCAGGTCCCCACTAATTATTTTAAATGCAAAAATTGAACTTGTTCATTTGCAAATGAAAAATAAAATGCAATAATTATTGCTTTAATAATAAATAAATAAATAAAACCAATAATATATTTTTTTAACTACTAAGAGAATTTTTCTTTGTTTAAAAATAAATGTGCAAGATACAAATTTAACTATAAAATATTGAAGATTTGAATGTGGAAGATAACAAGGATCACTATTGTTTGCATTTCTTAAAAAAAAAAAAAAAAAAAAAAAAAACGGGGGCAAGACTGATTTATTAAAAAAGACATTCTTGCTGAAAAAAAGAATACTTTTGTTGAGTAAAGTGATGAAACTTTTTATTTAATGAATGGGTGTTTTTCTCAGTCACATTTACTCAGAAAGACTTTGAGCATTCAAAAATCGATTGTTAAGCAGGAAAATCAGTTTTTAGAGCAGAAAAAAAAAAAAAATTGAAGCAAGAAAATTAGTTTTTAAAACAAAAAAATTCACTCCCGGCATTAACTTTTTTCCCCCCCCCATGGCTCTTTGACAAAATTTGAGTTCTTTCACGATCTTCTGACGAAATTTGCCGTTTTCAGTGATTTTTTTAGATGAATTTTGTCGTTTTTTCGTGATTTTTTGAGGAAATCTGCCATTTTTTGAGATTTTGTGACGAAATTAGCTATTTTTTCGCGAATCTTTTGAATAAATCATCGGTTTTTCGAGATTTTTTGACAAAACTATTGTTTAATCGCAATTTTTGTACGAAATCTGTCGTTTTATCGCATTTTTTTTTGACAAAATCTGTCTTTTTTTTCCGCAACTTTTTGAGAATTTTTGCCAAAATGCCGAGATTTGTGACAAAATTAGCCATATTTTCGTGAATTCTGACGAAATCTGTCGTCTTATCGAATTTTTTTTTGACAAAATATGCCGTCTTTTTCCGGAATTGACAAAATTTGCCGTTTTATCGCGACTTTTTTTTCGACAAAATCTGTTGTTATTCGTGAATACTTTGACAAATTTTGCCGTTTTATCGTGATTTTTAGACGAAAATTGCCGTTTTTTTGCGATCTTTTGAGGAAATCTGCAGTTTTTTCGAAATATTTTGAGAAAATTAGCCATTTTTTTTTTTTGCGAATTCTTTGATGAAATTTATCGAAAAATAGTCGTTATTTCGCAATTTTTGTGATTTCTTAACAAAATTACGCGTCCCACGGGACGCATAAAAGCTATTTTTTCGCGTCCCACGGGACGCATAAAAGCTATTTTTTCGCGTCCCGTCGCTGATATTTTCCACACTATATCGCATCCGCGGCATCTCTGAACGCAATACAATTTAAGGAGTTTCTAAGGAGTATTTTGTTTATCTAAGTAGTTCTAAGTACTACTTGGGAACATTTTCATTTCTAAGTAGTTTCTAAGGAGTCCAAGGAGTCTGTACAAACCCTGCAACATAAAAGCATTTGAATGAGCAAAGTTTGACAAGTTTATTTCTAATCAGAGCTCAAAATGGAAAAATCCACGAACCAGAATGTTACTTCAAAATTTTTGATAATAATTCTTTTTTTCTTTTAAAATTTTAGACTAACTTATTTACAACTTTAAAAAATGCTCTTGACATCCTAAATAATTAAAAATATAATTTCACAAACCGGAATAATATTCCTCATAATTTCACAAACTGGAGCACTAATTCTCAGAATTTCGTGAATCGGAGCAGCGTTTCAGTTTGTTCTGATACAGTTTGAGCACTGGTTCTAATGAAATATGAATTGCATTTACAATGCTTTTAAATAAGCCAGGCTTTCAGGTTAATATACCATAACAAAAAATAAATTTCTCAATACAACAAAATTCAACAAATATGCTACAACACTTTGCAAGTAACAAAACTTTTAACAGCTGAAAAGTATTGCATAGTTTTATTTTTGACCCTATTTCTATAATGCCAGACATGGGCTCTGTTTAAATGGCAACTCCATTCAAGAGGCGACTTAACATCTACCACGTTGTTGCAAAAAAAAAAACTGCAAAATTTTTCTCTACATTATATTTACAAAAGAGGAAAACCACGTGAACCGGAATGAAATAGCGTGCACTTAAGACAATTAAGAAGCTTATTTTATTCACAGCAAAATTGTCAATACTTTTGCTTAAATCCTGTTTTATTTTACAGTAGACTCCCTCAAATCCGCACATAATTTACGGAGGTAAACAATGAAATATTCAGTTCAGATGTAGGTGCAAAATTTGATTTTTTAAATTTTATATCAAATCTATACATTTTCTAACATGTAAATTTTGTTAAGTTTATTGAATTCATGTTTTTTCATGAAGAAAGAATAATTTATTTCTAAAAAAATAAAGATATTGCTGATATCATTGGTAATCACAATCTTACCAAATATATTTATGTATTAATCAAACTTTTTTTAGTTATTAGTCTGGCTAAACCTGAAATAAAGCTTTGTTATTTTATTATTCTGATGTGAATTATTAATGTATCTTTATCAGACAAGTTTCATTGAATAATTTAGGAAAAACACATTTCACCTTTATAATGAATATTTAATTGTACATTATTGATTATAAACTTAAACTTTGTTTTTAGTATTTTAATCACTTTAAAAATTATCTAAATTTTTATTATTTTTTGTTTATTATTTATTTTAATATATTGTAAGCATTCATTATACTTTGATTTCATTATTAATTACATTCAAATTTCTGTTTAAAATTTGTAAACAAAACAATGACCAGAAATCTGCAAAATTCTAAAATCTGCACAACCTCTGGTCCCAAGCTGTGCGGATTTGAGGAAGTCTACTGTATTTTATTTTTGGGAGAGAATAGGGGGAGGGAGGGAAAAGGGTCAGAGTGAAACCATATATGCAAATATTACATAAGTAGTTCTGAAATTAAAGTCTCTATTTTAAGTTCATACTTCTGATGCAATGTTTTACACAGCAATCTTAGCTAGTTGTCCAATTTAAATTTTAACATGTTTTCAACAATTAACAAACATGGCAAGCTAATGTTTAATTTGCCATTCAATTGCAAAAAAGTTGCTGAAAACAATAGTAGAGCAAATATCTTCTGCAATTCTTTTACGAAATTAGTATTTTTTTTGTCAATCTTTAGACACAAATAGTGTTTTTTCCCGCGATTACTTTACGAAATTTGCATTTTTTTGCATTTTTGTCGAAGTTGTCGTTTTTTTCGCGATCTGTAGGCGATAATCTCATTTTTCCGTGATATTTTGACGAAATTCAAGGTTTTTTTCGTGATTTTTAGACGGAATCTACGTTTATCACGTGATGTTTTGACGGAATCCTCGTTTTTTTCCTTGCAATATTTTGTAGGAATTCACGCTTTTCTCGAGATATTTTGTAGGATTCCACGTTTTCCCCACGATGTTTTGTAGGATTCCGCGTTTTTCTCGTGGTGTCTCGATGGAATCTGCATTTTTCTGGCGTGTTTTGACAAAAACCGTGTTATTCACGCGAACATTTTGACAAAAATAGCATTTTTTCACTATATATATAAAAAATTAAATAAAAATTAGATAAATCATTCGAAAAATATTTCAAATCAAATTTTGTTTTGTAGTGTGCCGTTTGACAAATGTTTTTTTTTTTTTTTTTTTTTTTTTTTTCTTGGAGCTATAAAGATTAAAAAGGAGATGACATATCAATCTAACACCATGGAAGCATCAAAACTGAAAGAAGAGACCTTTACCCCCCTTTGACTTCTACACATGGAGCTAAGATAAGGAGTGACAACATATCAACCTAGTATTGTGTTGAGCGTTGAAACCGAAAGATGAATTATTCCCCCCCCCCCCCCCCTCCTGTAGCTACTGTAGTTGACTTGTGTTACAAGAAGAAATTGGGAAGGTAATAGATGGCACAAAGCAGCTTACCCAGGCCAATATGACCAACACAGGGGGTAACTTCCAAGAGATATCATATATGCCACCTCTAAATATATTTTCTTATCAAGGTTTTTACCGTAGTTGATTTACACTGCAAAATTGACTAGCTCATAGTGCAAATCACTATGTCAAAGCAGGGATAAGGGTAACAGCATTTATGTTGTCTTCTTTAATCTTCATAGCTCTATTGTGATTCATAAAAAATAGGCAGAAAACCAAAGTGAATGGCTCGTTATCCCAGTTTTTTATTTACAACTATTTCTGAAAGAGTAAAGAAATTTGACTAAGTAACAAAATGGTGAATTGATTGAAACAATTGTTGAAGAAAAGTCTGTACACAGAAAATGTGAAAAATTGGGTAAGAAGTAAGAAATAGGAATGATCAAAGGAATCGATAAAAAAGTAATGCCATTAAGTCACTCTTTGGTGATATAATTACTTAAGAAAATATACAATACTTTTATATTATATATTTAGATTTTTTTTAACTTCTAAATTGGAAATGTAAAATCATGATGTGTCACTTTGCTAAATCTAAGCTCAATTCATACGCTCATCAGCAATTCTTTTATACACGCAATTATTGGATAATAACTAATATATTTCTCAGTACATCACTAAAATTGCATGAAATAACTTACTAGCTGTAGACAGGAACACTCATGAGTTGAGACCATATTTGCATAGAATTTGACGTCTACATCTAAGTCAGCCTGAAGAGTATGAATCGTCTGCAGAAGCAGTTCTCTGTGAGGACTATCTGGGCTTGAAAAAGTTTCTGGGACAAATAAAATATATACAATCAATTAGGATCACTTTACCACATACTTAAAATGTTTCAAATGAACACTATTAAAAATTATAAATTACTAATAAAGTGTTGGAACTTTGCTGATAAGTATATTATGACAGCATTTAACTCCTAAAAAGAGTTTTGAAGAATGGCATTTTGCCTATAAAAGGTTGCCAAAACAAGTAACATTGAATATTGAAGAACTGCAAATCATTAAAATTTTTGGTACTACTTTATCATTCCATCGACCAATTTCGCCAAATTACACAATCAACCAAATTTTCTATTTTAAGTTCATATTTCTGATGCAATGTTTTACACAGCTATCTTAGCTAGTTGTCCAATTCAAATTTTAACATGTTTTCACTTAAAATATCCGTTAAGAAACAAGATAAATGTCACTCACCTGGGGGAAAAAAAAACAACAAATGTTGAAAACACAATTGCAGCCAATTTTCTGTGATCATTTGAAAGAATTAGATTTTTTTTCCTAAATTAGGGGTGATTCTGGGTGATTTTTTTAATTAGCGGCGGCTGGGATTTGGAAAGCGACCCCCCCCCCCCCCTGTAAGGGAGGTATTCACGAAAACAACGATTTATCTGCGTTTTCCAGTGGTTTTTTTTTTTTTTCTTTTAATGGAACTTGTTGTTTTTTCAATGATCTCTTAGACAAAATTTGCATTTTTCAACTTTTCTAGAAAAGGACATATCCCTGCAATCTTTTGATGAAATCAGCGTCCCCCCGCCGTGATCTTTTAATGAAATCATCGTTTTTTTCAACGACCTTTTGACAAAATATTTTAAAGCAATCTTATCGAAAACAGTGTTTTTTCCTGCGATCTTTTAATGAAATCAGCATTATATCCAAAAACGGTTCTGAAAGTTAAAGTAACTTTATAAAAAATACTTGCTACCAAAATTAAAAAAGTAATCAAGGAGCGATCTTGAGACAGAGGGACCTCAGCTATCCAATGCCAAAAAAATCAAAATATGAAAGAGTTATTAGAAAAAACCTCCCCATAGGAATAGCATTAGCTCGCAAAAATGTTTGTGGACAGGGACAGGAGCCTTAATATATGCTAATTATTTTTCCCCTTCTATAACCATTACATAAGCAAATTTTATTTGTGTGATCCTTCAAATGAATGATAAATGCAAACATTTTGGTGTACCTACAAATTCATATCAATTTCATTATTATTTTAACAGTGCAATACCAATAAAATACACAGTAAATGATTTTTCTTCTAGATCTTAACAGAATTTTTTTCTTTTGAGTGCTCCTAAAATTGAAATGTAAGTGTTATACATAAAATTCTACAGTAACCAACTTGTAGTGCACTTCAATATATTTAATTTCCTTATGTTTGAAATAATTAAAATCATTGCAAATTATTATTTTTTTCATAAACTGTAATCCAGTGGATTTATTTTGAGTGTCACTGTAAAGGAACTATAAATGTTACACACTCCATATATACCAAACATGCCACAATTAACTCCAATAACATGACAAACAGTATACTTATAATATTTATTTAAAACAAGATTCATAAACACTTTTCAACAATATTGGAAAGTGTTTTAAATAAATCAAGGGATTAGGCGAGCATGTATATCAGGTAGAAAGGTGCAAATGAAAAATTTATTCAAGTTTTCATGTTACTATAATAAGGCTTTAAATGGAACTCACCTAATGGCCATATGACAACAGATAAGCACCTTGCGATGGCTATTCTAACATTAGGAACTCTGTCCCAACACAGATAAAGTAGCTGAGGGAGGGCGTCCTCTGCAAACTGATCTGGAGGTAGAGAGTTCTGGATGATGAACTCCTGACAGATGTAAACATACCTACAGATAAGAAATACTCATCAGATCATTCACACAACAAGCTTCAAACAATAAAATTTGTCAAAAAGAAATCAAAATAACATAGCTTGAAATGGTAAATACAAACTGTGTGAAATATACCAGCAAAACAGTCAACGAATATTTTACAAAATGATAAAATGTTAAAATTACAAGTAGCTGAAAGCAGTCTTCAGACTACTTATTAGTTGATATCCACTTAATTAGATAAATAATGGATTTCCAATTATTTCTTTTGCAGATAGTAGGATAGGATTTTAAAACATAAAACAAATGTTCCAAACAAAAAATCCCTAACCTTTCGAATCTTGTGAACCACTAATAAGAATTTTTTTTTATTAACAACACAGTTGTACAATATTTACAATAATTTCCATTTCATTAATAAGAAAAGTATCTTTTTGATAAAACAAAATAATAAACAGGGGATGTGAAAACTGTGGCTTATGGGATAACACTAAATTAATGTAATCTTAAGATATATCTTTTCAACCAAATTATTAAAAGCAAATTAAATGTTACAAAATAATTTAAGTTTATGTATGACACATTTTTAATGCAATAACTGCTTGTATTTGAAATAAATTTATGGTATCAATGACCTTACTGAAATATAATCATTTTTATCTCAAGCTGTTCCAAGTGATGCCAAAGTATTTCAATACCTATTTTACATAACCTTGCATTGGATTCAAAGTCTCAATTTTTTGTGTTTAAAACATTCTTTTGAATTTTTTTTTTTTTTTTTTTTTTTTTTTTTTTTGGTACCATGTTATTAGTTGTGCACTGAAACTTTAAATCCTCTAAAGACAACTTGCATGTAGCAAAAGAAGGTTTATTGTGCTTTCGAACAAAATATTTTACAAATCAAATATGCCTATCTAGCTGTGAGCCTACATAAAATTTAATATTTTCTTGGTTATAAACCATACAGTAGTTCATGCAATAAATTCTGTCAAAATGAAATATTTCCTTTCTCCCTATGATACAAATACTATACTGATGTACAGTAGAGCACCTCTAATCCAAAATTCTGGCAAATCCAAACCTAATCTATTTTTAATAATTATATCCGACTGCATGCCAGATTACAAAATTTATTGCATTACAAGATGACTCTTGGGAAATCCATGTAGAGTTTAGAATTAAACAAAAAATGGCAGTAAAGCATGTTTTTATTCCTTAAATTGCTTGAATAAAATAATAATAAAAACATATGCAAATATAAAAGGAAAAGGTGCACTGTAAGCTTACTTGTAGAAGACATATCTTAAACATTTACTGAATAAGTTATTTATTTATTTATTTTGCCAGTGATCAATTTTTTCTTTCATTTGTTCAATTTCACAAATTATCTAAATAAATGTTTTCTTCTACCCTCATCAAAATGATGACTGAGCTATTTATAAATGCAATACTTCTGGTTGTTACTTAATTCCTCATTTTTAAGTTCCAATGGATTATTTATAAACAAGGAATACTGTTTTCATCTGGAAAAAAGTTATTCTGGAGCATAGTATGCCAAATAAGATGTTTACTGTACTACTAAATACTTTTTATTTTTTTTTAAGCACACATTACTTTATTACTAATATTATTATTATTATTATTTCACCAAAATTTTTTTTTGTGTTCTGAACAGGCACTGATCTCAATTAGCTTGAAGTAGTAGAATTCTACTGTATCTGCTATTGTAGTCCCTATCGATTCTGCTTTTGCAAGTTTTACTGTACATAGGTTAGTTAAGATAGTTGAGTTCACTTAGTATAGTAAAACATGTTGACAGATTTTATTTCAGTATTTTTATGTTACCATTTAGAAGCCTTTGTTTCACATTATTTTTGTTTCTATGTCCCTGTCTGCTACACTGGAAATAGTATAACTACTTCAAACTGAGACTATTTTAAACATATATCAAATTTTAATTGTTGTGAGCAATTAAAATGTGTTTTGCACAAACAATGTAAATGAAAACTTAATCCAAATTTTCATTTCTTTTTCGCTCATTAACAGAACAGATATTCACATTTTAAGGAAAGTAAAAAATTAAAGATTGCCTGTTTTAAAGATAAATAACACTTGTTTATTAGCAGTGATTATAAATGCTTGTTAAATAGAAATTTTAAAACTTAAAATCTAAATTTTCATAAATAGGAATTTTTTGGAGTATTATGTTTTACCGATATTAGTTTTATAAATTTCATGGGTGCAAGTTAAAAATTTTGCCAGGACTGAAAATATTTTAAATAATTTGGGGGGGGGGGGGGGTAATTCCGGAGTTTCTGAAGGAGTTTAATTCTTGATGCAGTCCAAAGTATATCATCAGGGGTAGGAGCGACCAATTCATAAAATATAGGACATTTTTTGTGAAAAATATAAGACATATATAGGACATTTGACATTTAGAAAATAATGCTTTTTTGGATATATATTGCTAAAAAATACATTTTTAAAACATAATCTATGTTAGTTTATAATTTTTCACTAATTAACGATAGTAAATCAAGAAAAAATATTAAAAAAGTATGTATAAAATTAATTTTTCCATTGTTATTCTTAATCTTCTTGGTATAATGGAAATTTTCTAAACCAACAATGTTAGATTTCAAGAAAATCTTTGATAATCACAGATTCTTATAAAATCAGATTTCAAGGAAATCTGTTATATTTGAGAAAGGCTCACATGTGATCTGATAGATACCCTTGTCAATGCATTGTGAACAATCAACAATGTGTAAATTAAAGATTCCAACACTATGCCAAATTGTCTCATAAATTGTACTTCTCTATCCGAAATTTTGAAAGCTGATTGACCATTTGATCCAAAGATGAGCAAATGATTTAGATCTAATTTAGAGGCTTTCATTGCATTCATTTTGCAGTTAAATGATCAAAAAGCCCACTTTCAATATATTTTTCGGTAATACCACCAATTTTCTCACTCCAATACCAAGCAAAAATGTTTAATTGTTTTAAGTTCTGGCCATTTAATGTCTCATCATACATGAGAGTGACAAAAGGGGGATTCTTTATTGAAATCATCACTGACAGTGATTTGTTTTAAAATATGAGTCAAGGCCATGAGCAATGGCACATGGCACTTTCTTTGAATTTAACTATATACCTTGTGGCAAAGAGGAAACTGCAAACATTTCAAAAATAAATTTTGCCCTCCATCTGATGACGGAAATAATTAATTAGGGCCATGCGAATCACCCACAAAATCTTGAAATAGTAGATCTTATCTCCCTCATTTAAAGTCCCACTACTCAATCCACTTTTTTTTTTTTTTTTTTGATATTCAAACTCAAGATTCAATTTAATTTGATATTCAAACTTTTACTGCCAGTAAAATGCATAAAGAGAGATTGAAACTAATCGCTTTGTTTTTCTGAATTATCTTTGTGCTTTGTTTTTTTGGGATGCTGCATTAATTATAAATAACTGTAACTAATGGGAACCGGACATGGTAATGATCTTTACCCTTCACACACCATTCAGCAATTTTTTTTCCATGCCCGTCAATCTGATCTATCCAAGCATTACAGAATTTTATGAATCTATGTTCACATTGTGACATTGCATTAATGTAATGCAATAAATATGCCTTTTCTACATTAAAAAATAAAATAAAAACTATGTATTGCAGCTGAATACACGGTGAGAGAAACTAAAATATTCACAATGAAACACAGAACCACATTGATCGTTAGACTGACTCAGTGAGCAAAGCGATGCATGTGAAAACAAGCAATGATTTTAATACCAAATATATGAGAAAGTAGAGAAATATAGGACATTTTTGAAGGTAATTTTATAAATATAGGATATATAGGAAATATAGGACAACTCTGACCCCTGTATCATTTTAAGCAAAGTAGATTACATCAAAACTTTATTGTTTTTTACTGAACTAGGGGACAAGTGTTAAAAATGGACCTAAAGTTAATTAAAACACAAAGCCATTTTAAACAATCTTTTTTGAACTGTTTATTCACTGTGGCCTTTTACTTTCAATATCAATTTTCAGTTTCTAATTGATAAAGTGGTTTTTAAATGTACAGTGAACAAAACAAAATAAATAAATAAAAGTGCAATCTTGAATTGTAGTGTCACTACATTAAGACAAGACTTTTCATATTAACTGAGATATGCACTAGATAAATTAAAAGCTGACTTACAATTGCCTGTGGAACCACTTTGGAGAATGGATGAACTTTTCCGTTAATTCTGCTAAGACCTCTTTGGTTAAATTAGGAGTAGGATGTTGGCTCATTCTTCTTATCACAGCAGCCATCTACAACAAAATTAATAATGAGAAGAAGAAAGAGCATTACTTCAATCACATCACCCATACTAAACAAGTATGCAAACACAGCATCACAATTCTCAGTGATAATTGCAAAAAAATTACATGAGCATGGGATAAAAAACATTTTAGAGAAAATGAAGTACAATATTCTTTATTAGAATCAATGAGAATAAAACTACCTTTTTATTTAAAAACAGAGGGAGAATGTAGGTCCTATTAATTTGATTATACTGACAAAGAATTAAAATATATACAGAAAGATAAGAAATTAATTTGTTAATACAATACAGGATTAATTATAAGTAAAAAATTGTTGAAATTTGATATATTTTATGTTGGGATTTTTATTTATGAGAGACTTTTTCTTTCGTATTTTTTTAGATTTTTGGACTAGAATTATTCCTACTACAGCACTAAGTCTAAAGTTTGGACACCCAAATTTCAGAATTGTCCAAAGACTTTCCAGTATCAGTATTCTTTAGAAGGGAAAAAAGCCCTCCTTTAGAACAAAATAGTTTTATTACTGAATCAACTCGTGTCTATGCACAGAATAAAAGAAAAATTTATTAATGATAAAATGTGTTAATAAAGCAATGCAGCAGAAAATTAGTTGAAATGTTCTCTTAAATCAAAATTTGTTATTTTTCATTTTGTTGTGATTTATTACATGAAATGATTGCTTAATTTAAGATTCATATGGGTACTGTTATTTTCCAGGTAATATTAGTTAATACGCATGAAATTTTGCTTTTGGAGAAATTTTCTATAGGGAATAAAAAAACCTGATTCCTGGTCTGGAAATTACAGGACACGTCAGTTGTTCTGAAAGCTTGGAATGCTGTTCAATGTTGTTTGGAAAAATCTGAAGTTCAGACTTGGTAAAGTCACAGTTTATTTTTCATGGACTTAAAAACTGTTGAAATAAGCAAAACTAATCTTTTTCCATAGTTGGTTCTGATTGAAGAAAATCCGTACATTTATGCACAAATTGGTCCAAATACTAACTCATGATACACAATATATTGCACTAGTACTGCTCTAATAGGCTAATGTGAAAAGTAGTTAGTGCACCAAAAAGCCATTGGACAGAGCATGAATTCTCTGTAAAATGCATACTATTATGTGCTTTTTCTGTTAAAAGGGTTGCCTAACTTGATGGAAACTACCTGTTATGGGCATGACTGAATGATCATGTAAAACAAAAAAATATACATACAAAGACAAGTAGATGAGATCAAAATACACTTACAACACGAACAGCAGCAAGTCTAACTTCACAGATTTTGTCTTGTATAAGTATGAGCGACAGAGGCACCAAATGTTCTCTTACATCTTCTGGTTCATATAAATCTGCTACTGATACTAGTTGCCTAAAATGGGGGGAGATACAATATTCAGAATAGAAGTTAAAAACTTTAACAAATATTTTTGCTTTTAAAAATTAAAAATTTCATATATTGGTCTTTTTTACAGGTTTAATAGTTCTGTTTGAATTAAAAAGAAAAAATATAAAATGTATTGTAAGTCCTATACTTACTCATTTTTAAGAAGTTTAAATTTTTCATTCCCAAATATAAATACTTTCTTTATAACCTTTTTTTTTTGTTGAAAAAAAAATATTTAAAGTTTAAGGGGAGTAATTTTGAATTTTTTGACTTTAGTGTATCTTTTATGTTTTTAAACAGTATTAATGAACCAACCCATCCCCCCCCCCCCCCACACACACACACAGAGATGTTGCAGGAAATGACAGGGGGTGATTCTGGATGAAATTTTTTTTTTCGGAAATTCGCATAGCATTTTCGGAAATTGGGGGAAAGGGGGGGGGGGGTCGTGAGCCCCCCCCCCCCTCCAGCGATCTTCGGACAAAATCGGCGTTTTCCCGCTATCTTCAGACGAAATCAGCAATATTTTAGCAAAATTGGCGATTTATTGCGATCTTTTGCAAAAATCGGCGTTTTCCCATGTTTTTTATGTGAAATTGGCGTTTTTTCGACGATCTTTCAACAAAATTTGCTTTTTTCCGCGATTTTTTCTCGAAAACGGCGTTTTATTCCCGCGATCTTTTGACGAAATCGGCGTTTTTTCGACGATCTTTTGACAAAATCTGCTTTTTTACGCGATTTTTTCTCGAAAACTTCGTTTTATTCCCCCGATATTTTGACGAAATCGGCGGTTTTTGCGTGATCTTTTGATGAAATCTGCATATTTTTTTAACTATTCTTTTGACAAAATATATTTAAGCGATCTTTTATCGAAAACGGCATTTTTTCCCCGCGATCTTTTAACGAAATCGGCGTTATATTCGCAATCTTTAGACGAAATCGGCGTTTTCCCGCCGTCTTCAGAAGAAATCAGCGTTTTATCTGCGATATTTGATGAAATTGCCGTTTTTTCCGCGATCTGCTCAGGAAATTTGCTTTTTTCATCGATTTTTTGACAAAGTTCGTTCGTTTACAAAAACGTTGCTTTTCCACGAAATATTGACGAAATGTATGCTATTTCGGCGATCCTATCACGAAATTAGCATTTCTACGTAATAGTTTTTTCCGCGCGCAAAACCGTACAAGTTGGCAACTATGCGGGACTGATAACCCAAGTTAAAATTTTCGAAAGAGGATGCCTTAAATTTTCGGACGAGAATCACCCCTGAGGAAATGTTTGCTTCTCATCTCAGCCCTCTCTTCTTGAGAACAAAATGTAACATATATCATGTTAATTCCTTTGTTCTATTGCTAGGTAGTAACAATATATATACTATCAATCATCTAAACTTTTTACTTTTAAAGTTCTTTTTTGCTCCATTCAGCAAAGTTTAACTCTTTAAAATTAGTTTAAAAAAGAATCCTGCCTTATTTCTTTTTTGTAAACTAATGATTTAACCAAAATGTGAACTACAGAATTTCAGTCTAATTCATTTAAAATCTCCATTCTCCGAAAATTCGTTCTTATGTGCAGGAATCCCACTTGGAAAATAACAAAAACAAGCAAATTACAAGTAAAGTATGTATTTACAACATTTATGTGAGAATTTTGTAAATTATATTGTTTATAATAAACTAAATAAATAAATATATATATATATATTTTTTAAACATTTTTAACAGATATGTCGATTACAGATTGCCAAAAATAACTATTTTTCGATCATTTGACGGAAACAGCCGTTTTATTTCATGATTGTTTGACGAAAATCACTTCCATTTGATGAAAATAACAATTTTATTTGACAAAAATTGGACAGTCTTAAAAATTTTAACTAGTTGGATGTGCCAATCCCAAAACTTTCTTCTATCTCATACGTACATTTTAATATTTAAAAAAAATAGTTACTCATTTTAATGTTTTAATAATTTTAACCCTCTCCTGCATAAATTATTTTGCATTATTCACAAAAAAACTGGTTTTGTGATAAATGAGAACCCGTCATAAAATAATTTTATTATTGTGCTGCATTGTGTGCTATTATCTGTCCACAAATCAGATCTCCATAAATGAATGCTGAAATTCTTTTTGCTTAATAATGCAATAATTATCTGTCCTCATATGAGGCCCGTATGCATGAAAGGGTTAATTCAATAACATACGAACTTTGGTTTTCATCTTAAATTTCTGCTTCAATCAATTAATCGGAGTAAAAATGAATTTCCGTCTCTACATGAGCCGATGAACAATAAAATGACATGCAGATTTTTTTTTTCAGGGAAGACCTATTTGTTTTACCAAAAAATAATTATATACAAAAATTTCAGTTCAGTTCTAGGACTAACTTCATACACTTTTAGGTGGCGAATATTGAAAATGGCATAAAATTGGCTATTGCAGCGCCCCTTCTGGCAGATTTTTTTCAAATTCAGGGAGGACGAACTAGCCATAGCCATACACTTACACAAAAAAATTGGTTCAATTCGTTGTACAAATTCATATATTTTTCGTCGGTACAATATTGAAAATGTCACAAAAATTGCGATTGCAGCGCCCCCCTTCTGGCAGATTTTTTTTCAAATTCAGGGAGGACGAACAAGCCATACACTTACACAAAAAATTCGGTTCAATTCGTTGTACAAATTCATATATTTTTGGTCGGTACAATATTGAAAATGCCACAAAAATTGCGATTGCAGCGTCCCCTTCTGGCGGAATATTTCAAAACTGAAGGAGGACCTGCTTGACACAGCCAGAAACATTCACAAAAAATTTGGTTTGTTTCTATGCATAACTTCATACACTTTTTGATGGTAGAATAACGACATACACACACACGGACAGACAGACATTTTGTAAAAACAGGTTTTTTTGGAATCTCTGACCCCTGAAACGTGTAAATCCGTCGAAAACCGGAAGTCAAAAAAAATTTCGATTACAATACTTTCTTCTATTGAAGATAGAAAGTAAAAAGCGGAAATCCGCCATTTGGCAGAGAAATGGCATCTCTGTATATGAGATAAAAGCATTCTTTTCACAGATTCTCTTTTTCACAATTTCTATTTTATGTTTAAATAAAGCTTTCTTTTAAAAACTTATACTGTGTAGTTGTTGGCAGCAGGGGACAGGGGGGGGGGGGGGGTAGGGGACAAAATCGAACAGGTAAAAAAGAATTTTACAAAAATATGCAGGTGGGAAGCCAGAAGTTTAAAATGAAAGATTTTTTATAGATATATTTTGTATGTTTGGTACAAAAGGAGGGAGGCAGAGAGAGAAACAATTTTTTGAAGAAAGGTAGGCTTCGATGATTGATTAAATAATGTTGCAATAGAATAACAAAGAAGTAAAATTTGAAAAAACATACAAAAATTTCAAATTTTGAAAAATTTATTTTCTACTTTTCTATTGATATTAACCCTCCCCCCTCAAATGTATATTTTGTTACAACTTTTATTCACACCAGTTTTGTATATTGTATAGGAAATTTATAAAGGCTGTGTAAATACATATGTGCATATAATTAATCTGTAATTTTAATTATAATTCATAATTTAATTTAATTATAGTGTATGTAATTTTGACCTGCCTGACTGTAAAACTTTATAGGTAAAGAGTGTATATGTAGTGCATCCACAAATGTCAAATCAAATATAAAATAGTAAATGGACAACTGTGTGTGATTGAACTGTAACTTGCATTAAAACCAGCAGAACTGCACATAGTTTAGCCCTAGTACTTATCTACTTCATACCTGCCAACATTTCAATTTTGAAATCCTTACAATTTTCACAATGTATTTTTGCATGCTTAAAAATGCATAACATATGCAATGCAAAATGTAATATCATTTCTTAACAATATTTTCTATGCTACATTTATATTTATTTTCCTATTTATATTTTGAAAAATAAAAACACCAAGTTGCACATGAAAATGTTTTTCCAATTTCATACTTTGGGATCGTGTTTCAAAAAAACTAACCTGCATGATGATCTGTAATAAATAAGGGCAGATTAAATTCACAGCAAATTGCCAAAAAGATTATAGCAGTTGAGGGGGTGGGAGGGAGAGTATATCTATCAGCATTAATTATGCTTTCTTACTGGGTATCTTTGATGAAATGCACATTTTTTTCAGCAAGCCTTTCAAAATTTTCACGCTTTATACGAGATCTTCTGTTGAAATCGGCGTTTTTTCAATGATCTTTTGACAAAATCTTTGTCGTTTTATTTGCAATCTTCAGACAAAATCAGGGAGTTTCCTGCAATATATTAGCAAAGCTGGCGATTTATTGAGATCTTTTGTCGAAATCGGCATTTTCTTGTGGTTTTTTTCTACGAAAACGGTGTTTTTTTTTTTGTGATCTTTTGATGAAATTGGCATTTTTTTTCAATGATCTTTTGACAAAATATTTTAAAGCCATCTTTTATTCAAAACTGTTTTTTTTTTTTTTTTTTTTTTTTGCCCCCCTCCGCAATCTTTTAAAGAAATATGTGTTATATCAGCAATTTTTACACGAAATCGACATTTTCCTGCAGTCTTCAGATGAATTTCAGTGTTTTATCTGCGATATTTTGGTGAAATTGTCGTTTTTTTTCCACAATCAGCACAGGAAATTAGTGTTTTTCAGCGATCTTTTGACAAAGTTCATTGACAAAATCATCGTTTTCCATGAAATATTGACAATGTGTGTTTTTCGGTGATTCTTTCATGAAATTTGCATTTCTCCGTGATTGTTTTTTCCGGTCGCAAAACTGTACAATTGTTTTGTTCATCCATACAACCGTTTACTTGCAACAAAATCGGTACACTGTACGGCCAAACCGGGCAAGTTGGCAACTATGCTATTTGGTAATAAAACACTGATAATTTTTTCTATTTTTATTAGCAATTTTAAACTTTTTAAAATTAACATGACATATTAACATAACCTTTATTAAATCACTATAGGACAGCACACCACCTTTATATTGAAATGCAAGATAAAATGATAAAAATTAGTACATACTCTGCCAGAATGAGACGGAACCTCCAGTTTTTGTCTTTACTTTCAGTATCACTATTTGAGACCAGAAACTCTGAAAGACTGGGAAGAAACTGCTTTCGCTCTTCAGGAAGAATTTCCTAAAAAAAAGTGCAATAAAATTTGCAATAAGGAAAAAAAGAACAATTATACTGTAATAGTGTGCATATTGCAGCTAAACATAGTTTCAAGTTATAAAGTTTAGTATGACTAGGGATGCACCGAATAGTGATTTTGGTCGAATACAAAATGCTGAATATTCGGCTAGTTGAATAGTGATTGTTAGGCCGAATACCGAATATTCGGCTGCCCAAGTACTTTTTATATTTCAAAGTTTAGAGGTATTAAGAGGTTATTTTTTGAAGCAATTTTAAATAATAAGTAATAAAGTAAACTTACATTTTGATAAACAAGGTTTTTTTAATAAGTACACTTAATATTGAAAAAAAAATCTGACTTGAGTTATTTAAGGAGGACAAATACGAAATTTTTTTAATTAATAAAATTTTAAATTTCATGGCCTCTTCTACCAATTAAAAATAAACATTTTAAAATAAAAAGGAAATAATGAAAAAATGGTAAGAAAAAATTTCGTCTCATAATTGTCCTTTTTAAATAATTCAAAGCAGATTTTTTGCAAGATAAAATTTTATTATAAAAAGCTCTTGTTTATCAAAATGTAATTTTCTTGTATTCCTTCTTGTAATGAAGAAAGTAAAGTAAAATCAAATAGTGGCAATTCAATAAAAATAATTTTTCTACTTCTTTCGATTTAGCAATGAAGTTTTTAAAAGCATCCTACATCAATGTCTGGATCTGGAATAAGTGATCATTTTCAGAGATAGTGAATATTAAGATTTTTCTTAAAATCTTGCAACAAACTTTCAATATATGGTCAAAACAAAAGTTATTAACAAAAATAAATAAATAAATAAAAATAAAGAGATTATATAAAATTTAAATAAACTGCTCACTCAAACTAAAATGAATCCTCGTAGTGCCTCTGTAAGTAGGAAGTAAAAAATGTATGTGCATCTTACTTGATCTCTTGTGATTAATTAATCATTTAAAAGCAGCGAGAAACAACTTCTTTTCTTAAAGTATCATTCTTCTTCAAGTGATATAGTATTTAATTTTGATGAAGGATAAAAATTTTGTAAAAAACTGATAGAATTGAAATAAAATATAAATCTATAGCTGGTATTTTAATTATATATAATACGAAAATCTAGTTAAGCAAGCAAACGAATAATACTTTGAAATTTCTTTCAGCAATTTGTACCAATACAAGGACACTTGCTTGAATACATTTGTACAGCTCTGTATTTTGTTTGCTATTTTTACATTCATACTAATATTTAGCTTTAGAACTAGTAAAATTACATTTCAAAAAATTATCATCCATTGACGGCCTTAAGTCTAATTTTTTGCTTGGTCCTGCAAATCGCCTTATCTGTATTCAGTAAGCATCATTTAAGATGCTAAATGTAATTCAGCATAAAAATTCATAACTAATTTAAAAACACGAATTCATTTATTCCTAGTAAAATATAACCAAAGAGATTTTGTGATTTGTTTGTCTGTTTGCGAACGAAATGCCTGACTTTTACTGTTTAGCTAAAATGAGACTAAAATACTCTTAAAACTAGTAAAATCACACTTTCAGAAATTGTCATTCGTTGACGGCCATATATCTATTTTTATTTTGCACGGTCCTGTAAATTGTTTTGTCGCTATTCAGTAAACATCTTTTAGCATGTTAAATGTAAGTCAGCATAAAATTGCATAACTAATTAAAAAACACAAATTCATTTTTTCCTAGAAAAATAGAGTTAAAGATACTTTTTGATTTGTTTGTCTGTCCGTGAACGCAATGACTGACTTTTACTGTTCAGCTAAAATTTAACTCTGACTAAATACTCTTAAAACTAGTGAAATCACATTTCCAGAAATTGTCATTCGTTGACATCAATTTTTTTGCGTGGTCCTGTAAATAGTTTTATCTGTATTCAGTAAACATCTTTTAGCATGCTAAATATAATTCAGCATAAAAAATGCATAACTAATTTAAAAACACAAATTCATTTATTCGTTAGAAAATAAATCTAAAGATGTTTTCTGATTTCTTTGTTTCTGCACGAATGAAATGCCTGTCGTTTATTATTGATTAATATAATTGGTTAATATTGGTCTGGAGACTATCTTTACATATTTGACACTAATTTCTATGTATCCAAATTCGTTGTTAGAATCCAAAATTGTTATTTGTTCAGACATTTAGATAGACACTTTCGCACTTAAATACTGGTGTTGAAAATTAAAAGTTTAGTCCAGTTGTAGGTAATCTATAAATAGATTATTGATGGTAACGGGTTAAATATTGTTTAGAAATTTGCATAAAATATGAAAAGATGGCTGTAAATTGATACGATATAAAATATTATTGGTTAATATAATTGTACAAATTGGTTTAGTAGTTCCAGAGATTACCCTCTTTAAATAAAAATTTATGGTAAATTTGTATTTCATCATAGATTGTCGTCAAGGTTGTTATCTATGTTGATTCTCTGCTCAAACATAAAGTGAATATCATGGTTCTCTTTTTATATAAAAATCACACTCAACTCAATTTTTTTTTTTTCAAAAGTTTTGTTTACATCAACAATGAAACTTTAAATGCTAATAATTTTTTAAATGACTACACTTTAGAAGATATTTCTTTCTTCAAAAATTAATTTTATTCTAAAGATCTTCCAAAAAATGAACTTTTACACAGTTTTATGAGAAAAATAATTGAAACTTGAAGTGGCAGCATCTAAAATGATTTGCTCTACTATAATGTAGCTAGAACGCGATTGGCAGGTTTATCGCACTTTGGCATAATTTGTTAACTAATTAGCAGTTTTTTGCTTATTAAGGATAGAATTTTTTTTTTTTTTTAACTGAATTTTACAAAAGCACATAGCTTGAATAATTACCTGCCCGAAAATGCACTCTATAGCTTTTTATGTCCCTTATTTAAGTCTGTACCTAGATTGAAAAAAAAAAAAAAAAAAAAAAAAAAATGTTTGACGAAGAAAAGAAGTGATCATTTTCAGTATCTCGACGTTTAAAAAAAATATATTGTATCTTTCTTTATAATTATTTTGTAAAGATGTGTTTGATCTCAAATTAAAGCTTTTCTTCATTAGATTCTTCTAGTTTTCGTTTTATTTCTCTGTGATAATTTATATTTTAAAAAATCTGAAATTTTAAAATGCCATGCTTGGACAATTTAACACATAAAAGTTGTCTCAAGTATAACAAGCAGTTAAGCGGTCATTATGTTCTTGGCATTTGTTTGTTCGGCGGGCATTTTTTTTTTTTTTTTCCTAGCTTGGCTTGGCAAAACAACCACCCTGCTTGATATAACATCATTTTGATGAAAAAATGCCTTCATAGATACAAATAGAACCTTTCTATATCAATAAATCATTTTTTTCAAAGACACAGATGAAACCTTATCATTCTCAGGTGACAAATTGACAACAATAGTTTAAAAGATGACAAATAGTTTAAAAGGTCTAAACAGATGTCTAGAAATGTGCTAATTTATTATTGGGCTATTTTAAATATGATGTACTTTTCGACTTATAATGCATATTAATGAATTTATTATTAAAAAATTATCTTTTTTCCTTTAATTAAAGTGTGAAGATAGTTTTTATGATGCAATTTTCAATATTTTCCTGCTTTTAGTACATCAAATCATTTTTATTTTAATTTGAAACTTTTTTTTTTTAAATGTTACGTGTAAAATTTTTAACTTAGAAAAAAAAAATCTTTGCAAATATCTCTTAAAATAATTATTCGGCTTAAAAACTATCTGCTTCAGCATGTTTTTAAAATATTTCTTTTTAATACCACTAATTTTCATATTTTTGTATGCAGTAGTTTTAATATTAACAAAGAAATGCCTCAGGTTACAAAAAATTCATTTAGAATAGCAGAGACTGCATTAGTTACTTTTTTTTTTTCTTTATAACAAGAGAGATACAACAGAATATTAAGTATTTTTTACCTTAATTTTGATTCTTAATAAAGATTAACTGTAAAGGCTGATTAATATTATTACAATACTTCCTGTTATGGTTTAATTATGGGTCACAACAACAAACATGGTTTTCTGACTTTTTGTAAACCATGTTTTATCTCAAAATGACTTTACAAGTCAGTAAATTTTTTACATTTTAATCTTCCAATTGATAAAGTTTAACTAGAACACCTTTACTCACCCTTAGGAATTCGGACATGTGCTGCAGTATCCCTATACGCACTTCATCAAGATCTTTAATGAAACGGGAAAATACAGGCAGCAAGTCCCTGGATGTTATTTCAGGACCAAGTATCACAGCTAATTGATGCATGGAAGAGGCAACAGTGCGACGGACTTTCCACATCATTATAAAACCCTGAAAATAATTGCATTTATTATTATTATAAAACTACTAGGTTATTTACATTTAAGCAACATGCCAAGTTCAGGGTGGCTACAAAAATGATGAATAAAAGTTCCCGATTTTTTTTTTCTGATTATCTGTATCAGATTTCACTGATTTTTGTTATTAAAAGACACATACGGTATTTTTTTTAATGTATGCTGTTTTCTCGTATAACACACTTATCCAGCTTGCAAATATCTTTTTTGGGAGGAAAAAACAAAAATTCAACTGTATTTAATTAGCAAAGGTGCCAAGTATTATGATTTATCCATAATTATTAAGGATGCATAACAAAAGTTATGGCGACATCAGATAAATTGCTAATTTTGTCAAAGGATCACTTGAAATAACACTAATATTGACACAGGATAGCAGAAAAAACACGAAATTTTGTCAAAAAAAATCGTATGGAAAAAAAACAAACACTCATTTCTTCAAAGTTTTGTCAAAAAAACACAAATTTAGTCAAAAGATTGCGTAAAAAAATGCAACTTTCATCCAAGGCTTCCATAAAAGAATGCGAATTTCATGAAAGGTTCAGGTAAAAGCGAGAATTTAAACAAAAGATCGTGAAAAATACACAAATTTCATCTAAAGATAGGGAAATAATGTACAAATTTCATCTACAGATCGCAGAAAATGCACATATTTCATCTTAATATCACGAAAAGCACAAGATCTTGTCAAAAGGTCACAGAAAACGAATAAAATGCATGAAAACATGAAACTGCAAATTTTGTCAAAAGATCATAAATGAACCAATTGTTGAAAATTTTGATTTATGGAACAATTCAGCTTTCATGCAAACAGATATCACTTGGCAGCATTATGGTTTTGTGTCTTTTTAATCATCTTATTATTATTCGCTTAAACATAGCCTGTTTGACAATGAATCAATGTTGTTAGTAAGGTGAAAACAGAAATATTTTCTCACAGAGAAAAATTTCCCTGACTTTTGAGTAGTTTTTGTAAATTCACTGATATTGCCAGATTGAAACTTCCCTGATTCCGTGATTTCCAGAATCTATAGCCACCCTGCGAGTTTTAATAATAAGTAATTAATCCCACCTGTAAGTCTGATGAAAGAGCATCAAACGTTTCTTTGAGGCATGGCCAAAATTTACGCCCAAGAGTAATTGCAACTGCTGGTAAACTATAGGCACAATCGTGAGCAATTTCAGTCCAGTTTGCATCAATCATATTTAAATAGCACAATAACAACTCAGGGGGAACAATATCCTGGGAAAAAGAAACACCATGGTTAAGAAATATTTCACAAATTTTATACATGTTCAAATCATTTAATCACATTAGCATAAAACATGAATGATGGAAAACTAAAAAGTCAACTATACAACAAGCTTATCAAACAGATGAAGAGATCATTTCTTACATACATATAAACTGTAATCCAATTTTTGCTGCATTGTTGATGTACATGAAAAAAATAAAAATATGTAACAATAAGAAGCTGAAAAGTGATGTTTAAAAGTTTCTTTTCTCCTCCCCACTTTGTGGGGGGGAGGGGGGGGGGAGTTACAGGGAAAATTAAGTTTAATTAGATAAAATACATGAATTCACATTCTTTACAAAAGGCATTACCTGCAGGAAAAATTTTGAAACATGATTATGCAAATGGAAAATGTAATAGAAAAATAAACTTTTTCTTAGCTTAGTGTAATCCGCAACATTTCAAGGGAGAATGAAATATATTACATTTATAGCATTAAAGCTTGAACTTTAATAATAAAGACATACTAACTATAACCGAATGCACAAAATATTACATGTTCGATTGAAGTATTATTTTATGCAGATAGTATTTATGTGATATCAGTAAAATGGTGATTTTTATAGCCTCAAACCGAAAGGAAGAATAGGTTTCATTTCTTTATGGATTATTATCTGGAAACAAATATTAAAATATTTCTATTCTTTAAAATGGAAAAAAAAAAAAAATTCTGTAATAGTCTGCATGTAAGAAGTACAATCAACAGCATTCCTGTGACTTCACAGTCAGTAAAATGGCCATTTTTATAGCCTCAAACTGAAAGGGAGACTGAGATCCATTATAATACAAATTCTTAAGTACAAGCTGCCCATGGTGACCAGTTTGGTCCCTTTGAATGTATACTAAGCATTAAATCATATTGCTTTTATCCATAATTTATTTGAATTGCTCTTTTTTTTTGGGGGGGGGGGGCAAATTAGATACAGAAAGACACAAATGCCATATGTGCACCACATTGATGTGATTGCAACAAAATGGCAATTATGTGTGCCGCACATGGTAACCCATAATATCTTTATTAATAAGCTTTGTTTGATGTTATTTTCTTTATTAAATTGATATAAATTGTTTTATTCTATAATTAAAAACTAAAATTTGTTTTTAATTATTATTTCCTTTTTTAAATAATAGAAATTAGTTTAAAAATATGTATGTAACTGGTATTTGAAAACTGAATTTTCACCAAATTGATATCAGGAAAATAGGGCACCAATTTGATGCATATATGACATCTGTGTTGATAAATCAACAACTTAGTATTTTTATGCTAGACCGGTGCAAATAATAAATCTGCCAAATATTGTACCCATGACTTTTTTTTTGTATTTCTTTATTTAAAATATAGTAATATAATCTTTTCACTCATTTCATTTATAATACATAACTTTAATATGAAACTGAAAATTTTAAAATTCATGACTTTTATTTACCTTTTTTAAGTAAAAAAAAAAAAAAAAAAAAAAAAAAAAACAGAAAAAAATAAAAATGATATTTTGAAGCTCCATACTTGTAGCAAAGGAAAAAACATAAATCCAATTTATCACACCATAAATCTTTCCAAAGGACTTTTACATAGTAACCCATAACATGTGTTTTATTTGGATGTTGCCATTAAACAACTAACAAATAATCGTGATTTTTGTGCCACATACGTTAGCATAATTATATATATATATATATATATATATATATATATATATATATATATATATACAGATTACTAAAATGTAAAATTATTGCAATCAGAAAAAATCCTCACCATCATTTTTTTTCTCTCCATTTATTTAAGAAATATTAGAATTCTTTAGAATACTGAGGTTAATTTACTTTTCAGAATAAAATATTATAAATTTTAAACAGAAATAAAATTTATTTCATAATTTAACAAAAGCTAACATTTTTTAAAACATTTTCAAGCAGAGCTAACAACATTGCCAATAATAAAAGAATTAGCTTTCTTAAGAGGCTACTCCACTCACACGGAAACATGTTTGCTAATGTTAATCCTATGCAAGAGTAATGAAAAAAAATTTCCACATACAGACAGGCACTTTCTAAAAATAGTCAAATCATATTCAGAAAGAACCTAAAACATATAAATCCACTGAAAACCTTCAAATCGCCTTGTAAAGGTAGAAGAAAATAAAAAGAAACTATTGGCGAAGAACTTAGTATTTCAAATTACAATTAGGAAAAACCATAATGCCACAATTGTGACAGTATAAAGTGTATATGCATTTAGTTAAAACCAGGGCTGCTGAGTCTGAGGCAGTCATTTTTGTACAAGAAACAGAGTCAGAATTTCTATAAAACAAGCTGACTGTGACTTGTTTTGTTTAAAGTAAAATTAAATCAATTGTATGTAATCATATATCTAAAAAAGGAGTTGTTATTTTTGGATTATATCACATTCCAATATACTGTTCGACATACAGAGTAATTAAAAAAAAAAAAAAAAAATAAGTTTTAACTAAGAAGTCCAGTAAATTCTAAATTACTTCCGAAGTAGTAAAATTTTCATTGGTATTCTCCCCCCCCCCCCCTCTCCTCTTTTCAATGAAATTTTTCAGCTCTGAGAATATGAAATAAAGCTAAAATTGTAAAGATTTTGACATTTTAGAGACTACCGATTCAAATAAGTTATCGTTTGTTGTTTTCCTTTAGATTTCGATAGTTTGATTTTTTGAGCTTGAGAATTGTAAAATTAATAAAATAGAAACTTCTTTTTTTCCCTTTCTTCTTTCGAAGCTTTAGGAACTGAATACAAAATAAAGATATTTCTTTTTTTTAAATGTGTTCCCTCATATTTTTAACCAATAGCAACACTAGCAATTAGCCAGCCTGAAGTTGAAGCCATTAAAATTATTTTAGAGTGTATCATTTTCCCTACTGACTCTGATAGAAAGGTTATAATCGCTGTGGTAATTTATCAGAAAAATTGTTAGAGATTAATTAGCATCATATTTTAGAGATAGTTATGTATTTTTTTCTGAAACCATCTTTGTTACAACAATCTAAGTTAGAAGTTTAACATGATGTCCTATTTTGAATTTTAGTAAAACCATTTTTAACAGAATTTAAAAAAAAAAGGGGGGGGGGGTAGGAATTAAGAATTATTAAACATCTGTGGTGATCTGACATTTATATAACTAGATACAAGCAAAATAATTTTTATTATAAAATTTGGACAACTAAGGAAAATTGTTTTCCTTTAATTTTTATTGCTAACACCGGATGAAGGAGGATTGGAAAATAAGCATAAATTTAACAGTTAACTCACCTGGTCATAGGCAGTAATAGTATTTTGCAGAGGAGGGGGTTCACCTTCTTTATTTTCTAAAAAGAAAATAAAAATGTGAAAAAACAAAAAAATAAGAGAGTAAGTTAAGAAAAATTAACACAGGCAGAAACATTTACCCCCCCCCCCCCCCCCACACACACACACACTAAATTTATACATTTTATAAAATACTAAAGGTAAAATACTAAAAACAGTTCTTTATCAAAGTCTGATAAAAAGATTACTACAAGAAAAAATACAAACAGAAATAGTTTCTACAATAATAACTCAAAATCTAAAAAAATGTCCTAGAATTCTATTCAGTTTTATAATCTCCCTTAAAATAAAATATTTCTTTAAACATAATAGAAATTTATAATATATATTTTTTATATTTCTGGGTACACTTATCTTCTGTACCTCCAATATTTAAAATTAATGTGAGAATTGTTCGCATTCAGCTTTATATATCTATATCATCCATTCAAAGAACGGTGTAAAAATAACAATGTTCTGAAAGTCACCCTGATTTTTTTAAGTTTTGATTAATCTTCTTAATATTTTGCAACTAGTAAATATTATTATTATTAAGGAAAAAAAAAAGTTTTACTGCATATTTTATGATCAGAATTTTCATGTTTCACGTAATAAAGAATTTAAAGGTAAAAAAAAGAAAAAAAAAATTACTTATAATTTTTGTTTTCAATGTTATAGTAGAATGTTATTTAAAACATTTTTAATTGCTTGAAGCATTATCTTTATTTCTCTCTAAATCTTTCAGTTTTCCTGTTTTTAGTATAAAGAAAGCCCAGAAGAAACATACATATAATAGATATCCTTTATAACCCATATAGAGCAAGGTTTTTCATATTTTTATGTGTAAAAGTAACATTTAATAAGCATTATTTACAGTTTTTAAATCACACGACCCGAAACTAAGGGGGTGATTGTGAAGTCCATAAAAAGAAGAGGAAGCACTCATTGAGTTTGACTGTGGTCTACCAAAACTATAGTCCATTTAAATAGCAGAGGCAGGTGACCTTGATAAGCTTACCCCTCACTTTCGTCAATTGAGAGGAATATCACATGTAGTTCTATCAAAGATCTTAGAGGAAAAGATGTGAAGGCTCCGCAGGCGTAGCGTAAATCCACAGCTGTCAATGTAACAGTGCAAACAGCTAAGCAATAGAAGTTGCATACAGGGGCGAAAGATAAGAAGCATTAACTTGACTTGCTTTGGCATTATCACCAGTAGCGATAATTATCAAAATGTAGAGTAATGATATGGTCATTGCTGCTCGACTCGGTCCCTGCGAAAGCAGTGTGCGCCCCCCTCCCTCTCCATCTCTTTTCGTGGAGGGAGATGAGTTAGGTCAAAGTTCATACAATACGTTACAGAAGACTAGATGAATCTGTTCGTTGTTATGTTAGTTTTCGAGTGAAAGTGGAACTTTCGATACATAAAATTTATTATTTAACAAGTTCAACATCACTGAAGACTTTCCAGTTGTACGTGTTAATCGGCTATCTATTTGCAATATAGCAAATATATCACAACAAACAAATCATATTAAAAAATCTCCCACAATCTTTAGTCTCTAGACGAACTGCCAAAAGAAATGGCGTTTTGAATTCTCGCGGCGGAGTTGGCGCAAAGAGGTTTACTAGAAAAATATTTGGCGAATCAGTGGATGCAATGAACCAGCCTATGATTGGATCTCCCCCTTTGAGCGTGTTTCCTAGCAGTGCTGTTTGCACTGTTTCAGTTAGTTACGGTTTCCAAAGCCTTTATGTCTTTCCCTGTAAGGTCTTTGATTCTATCACGAGATTCATGGAAACACAGTTTCACCTCGTCAAGGTTAGCCGCCTTTGTTATTTAAATTGACTATAGTTTGCAACAAGAAATAAAGTGTTTTGACATTTTAAACGATTTTTATTATTTGCCTTTTAAGTAATTTCTCATTGTAATATAAGCTCTCTTTCTCTCTTTTAAATCATTTATTCAAACATCATTTTAGTTTGAATATAGTTTACAATTACAAATCTTTAGTATAAATACTCACTCTCCTCCGAATAAAGAGAAAGTAGAAACAAGTACAAAATATTACTTTTCAATTACAGAAATATATAAGAAATTTGATTACTTTGAAATTAAATAACATACCTAACATTTTATCAAACTCTCCAGTTTTGATTTCAAATCTACATGTTGGCCTGCAGAAAAAAAGAATGGATATGATTATTTTTTGCAAATATCTATAAAAAATACTCATTAAATACATCAATATAATATATAGTATTCAGTAGTGATATGGCCAAATAACCAAATATTAATTCATAAATTCTGATTTATACAAAATCGTCTGTGTTGATTTTTTCATACAATTTTTATTAAATATATTTATCAATAAATATAATTAAAAATAAAATTTAAATTTGTTTTAATTTAAATTAATGGTTGTTCTTAGAGAAATGTTTAAACTTACAAAAACTTTTTGAATAAAATACAGTAAAAGTTAGTGTCCTTCCCCCTTTTCTTTTTCAATAAAAACAATCCCTGCCTAAATTGATCTTTGCTTCAGAAATACATCTTGAAAAAGGTATCACAGAAATTATCCAAAAGTTTAGTATAAAAAGCACAAAATATTCTATTCCAAAAAGGAACTTTCTATCACTCTGAATTTTTAAAGCCTAAAATAAAATTTTATTCTTGAAAGACACTTTGAATAACTTCATTTACACAACCTTTCATTTTATGCCTCCTTTGCACAACAATTCAAGTAGAAACTCCAAGGGTTTGAAAAGACAAAAAGTCAGATTATTAAATTTCCCAGACCCCCTGCCCCCCTATTATCCTTTCAAAATTTTTTTTTGCATTTTTGCATCAATCCAGAGAACTTCTAAAACTGCTTTAAAAAAGGTGTAATTCCTCCTTTAGTAGGAGGAACTCTTTCATGCCTGCTTAAATAAACGTTGTGGATTCTTTCTGTTTGTATCCTACACAGAAAAATGTTTTAACATCTGCAAATAAATAAATACTAAGTAAAAGTATGTAATTAAATAAAACATTTTCACAATTTATTTATAAGCCATATTACATCCATGTATGTATAATATACTCACTTTACAAAAGAGTTCTCTGTCTCGCGATGATTGCATCTAGATGTCAAATTGAATTTTAAACCTCGACTTGGTTGTGTGTAATTGGAAGTACTGGAATCAAATGTATTGCTGCTCTTTGACTGAGCCTTCATGTGATCAAAAAAAGCATCTATGTCTACGCATGGCTCACGTATATTTGTAGGATCTACATCTGGAAGAGGAATGCGCCAATACTGGAAGCTGTTAAAGGCACTTTCATCGTTTAAAGAAATTGGACTACTGCTATCATTTTGATCTTCTACATTGGATTGAGAATCTAAGTCTAATACAGCACCAGCTGAATGTAAAGAAATATGATTTTCATTACTTTGAGATACATCTAAAGAAGAACACAAATTATCCTCTTTCTCACAGTCTTCTTCCTTTTCATTAGTAATTTGCCTATTCTTACTACAGTTCACTATTGATAGTGGTTCACAAGTTAGAGTTTCAGACAGCACTTCACTTACACAAACACCATTAATAGACACAGAATTCTGAATTTTATCAAAATCAACAGGATTACTTTCTTTCACTTCACTACAGTCACCGTTAACTAAAGGATTCTGTTTTTTCATGTAATAATCGTACCACATATAAGATTCTCTCACTGAATCCCCAGATTCATTCAAATCATTCATGTAACAAAGATGATTAACAACACTGTTTACTGTTTTGGCTGAACTGAAACTACTGTTTTTTAAGACTATTTTCTTACGAGTCTGTGACAACGGTTGTGAATCATTCTCCATTGGAGAGACATCTATTGCATCGTTTATCACACTGTCAGTGGCAGTCTTGCTTTGACAGCTTACTTCTATCACAGTGGAATAATTTCCTACATGGCACGGGATACCCGGAATTTCCGAGGCAGAAGTGAGAGACTTTTCAGAACAGCTCAAAGGAACTATGCTATCACAGGGTTCTGAAACATTAGTCCTGTCTACATCGGAGGAATTATTGTCAGCACTCTCTTGAACAGTTTCAGTTCTGTCATTAGGAGAATTTTGTACAGGAGGCAAATCTGGAACATTACAAACGACTAACTTTCCATCACTATAATATAAACCTGTTTTAGATGGTTCAGCAAATGTAGAAATGAAGGGACCAAGACACTGATAAGCAGTTACTCTAACCTGAGAAAGAAAAAATGAAAAATAAAATATAAATTAACAGTATTTTGAATAGTAAATAATATACTTTAAAAATAAGTTTGCTTTTAATAAAATATAATTAGATATTTTTATACAGTTCATAAATAAAGCTTAAAATTTAAAGAATTAACAGTAATACATTACATACTAGCTATTGGAAAAAAGAGTAGGATAAATATTTTATATGGTTTATATCAGTGGTTTTAAATCTAGGATTACGAACCATTGATCAGGTCTTCAAATAAATATAAAGAAACTATGTTATGTTTCTGAGAAAATCATCTGAACAAATGAATTTATTTAAAAAATAATGCTGACACTAAGAAGTACTTTCTTCCTCCCTTCCTTCATACATATACATTGGGTTATTATTAAGAACAGTGTTCTTATTGGTCACTCTGTAATTTTTCAGTGTAATGTTTCAAAAGCCTGTGTATAAATTTAGTTGTAAAAACAAGAGCAAAAAACTTTTTATGAAAATTTTGAAAATTTAATTAATTTTAATACTTCTAACTGTCCAAATGTGTTTAGATTTTCACAGCTGATGTAAATAACATGCCCAAAGGACATTTTAAAAGATTTGTATTAAAATAGAGATTAAATATCATTTAGCATAGAAAAAAGAATGTTTCTGGGAGAAACATAGTGATCTGCAATAATTTTTATCCCCCAGAGAGAGGTTAAGATTCATATTTTTGAAAACAACAATGCAGTTGTAGAGAAGATGATGCAAGACTAATAAGAATTTTTCATTAATCTATATCTCTGAAATTAAGATTGGGGCAAGCTATTCAGAATTCAAAGGGAATATTTTTTATAATAAAGAAAAAACTTTTATCAAATAAGTATTAAATGGATTGCTCACCCATCTACTTTGATCCTTTAATAGAAGCATATAAACATCTGTAAGCTCATTGCAACGAGTATCCCTGGAAACTACAGAAGACACAGCCATAAAGTTCTCAGCACATGCTTTGCGAACAGCCCAGGCAGGATCTTTACACAGCTCAATGAATTTAGGCAACTAAACACAATAAAGAGATTGATAAATGATTCATAACACTTAAACAACATATTTCAACAGGTCGAAAAATTCATACAATAATTGGTATGTTTTAAATAAAAGAAATTTAAAGCTAAACAATATTTTACATAATATGATCATCAAATGAGAATTAAGGGGAGATTTACAAATAGAACACCAAAAAAAAGGGGTTATAACTTTTTAAAAAATGTATATATCGTAGAAAATCTACATATAATGCAAACTATCTAGAAACACAAGGTTGTGCATAATATATAATTTTGTGTCTCATGGATCAAATTTCACACATCAAAATACATTAGAGTATCTCTATATAGCATTCCTTATCTAAAATATAAAAAAAATTTGTATAGATCTTTCTACATTTTGTTAGATACACTTTTGAAAAATGGTCAAAATATACCTGACTCAAATTATTCATTATATTGCTCATTTTCAAAAACATTTATTGTGATAATTTTTTTCATTAAAAAATTCTAATTTAAGGATATAAAATTAAACTACAAATGAATAGATAATATTGTCTGGATCTCCAAGCACTTTGATGTCAAAAAATTAAATTTAACTAAGTGGCGTCCATCATATTGGGGGAGGGGGAAAAAAAGGCCTTATAAAAATGGCTAAAAGTGGCATAAGTTACAGTAAATTATTACCTTTAATTAAAAAGTACATCAAGATCAGTTTAATAGTTTTTGCTGATTTACTTTCCATAGCTTAAAAAGAAATCATTTAATAATTTCTTTCGTGTAAAGTGTGAACATAGTGCTCACTGTTTAAGCCTATGAACAAGTATTAAATAAGTACAAAAAGACAGTCTGGATAAACCGTTATACAGGTATTACTGACAGACAATAAAGAATTGAAAATTGCAAAAGTCAATTTTTTCAACAATAAAAAAGACAGCTTAAACATTATTTAGAAATTTATCATTACTTAAAAATAATGCAATTATTCAAAAGAACTAAAAACAAGAGTTGGAGCTGATTTTTGAGGAAGCCAATTTTTTGTCTACATTACCACAAAGTCTGTATTATATGATGAAAACATTCCATTTTGCTTTTGTATGCATGAAGATTAAAGTAAAATTGTAGAGCCGAAGTTGCAATCAGCAGACAAAAAGAATAAACAAGCAAACAACACCAACACAAAGCTGCAAAAACTGAGCTTCAACAGGGTTCATATTCTATTTGAATAACAAAATTCCTCGACTTTTCCAGGCCATATTTCTCACAATTCATGACATTTTTAGAATTTCGAATATGCAACAAAAGAGAATACATAGATTAATAACAATAAAATGTAAATTTACCTTTGAAAATAAAGATAACATACACATGAGTGCAAGTTTGACCTTTTTTTTTTGTACATAACCTATTTAGTTTTAATCAACTCAAAAGTAAATAGCAGTATGTAAGAAAAATTCTATTTTGCCGTGTGACATTTTCTTATTGTTTCATACAATCTTTAAAATGGGTGGTGGAGGTAGAGCTATATGGGTCATTTTCAAAAAACTTGTACATTCTATGTCCCCCAACTTTAAGAATTTTTAATTACTAAAATAAATTTTTAAAAATAAAATTTAAGCATTTACATTACTTGTCTGACTGTTTAGAGTAAATGTAGGCTAAATATTATCAGAAATTAAAAATAATATTAGTGTAGTTATGGTTTCAATGTGTCAGCTATAGCTAAAATGCTATGTCCCCGCTTCCCTTTTTACTTTTTCAACTGCTATAAAATTATAAATTAATTGGCAAAAGTGTTAATTTTTTCAGTTGTGACAATTGTTGTATGTCTTGTCTGTAGCATAGACATATAATATATTTTTTAAAACTTGTTTTTGTATAAAAATGGAACAATTTATTGTTGTCCCCAGATTTTTTCCCCTCTGTTACCATATTTATTGTAATAAATTATTACTACTAAGTGTTCAACACAAGGTTCTGCAGTTCTTCGAACAGTCTATTTTTAGATGAGGCCACCATTTTTTAAATTATTAAGTTATTTTCACCGTGTTGTTAAACTAAAGCATTTACAAAATAAGGATGTTGTTTTATTCAGTTTCCCCTCTGTTACCAGCTTATTTATGCGAAATTTATTTTTTAAATACTTTTATAAAATTTTAACCATAAGATCAAATGATGCTTCTTAAATAAATAGGCTTAGTTTTTCTCTTTTTTAATTCATTTTGTGCTGATAAAATTATTTGTTAGTTTTTTCCCCTCTGTTACCATTCCCCTCTGTTACCATGCTTATGGTAACAGAGTGCAAGAAAGTGTAACAGAGTAAGAAACTACTAAAAAAAAACAAGTTTATTTAAATATTGTTCTTGAAGGCTGCACATTCTTGTTTCATGTTCTTAGAACAGAATTAAAAATATGCATTTTTCTTTTTAAATATAAAATAGTTGTTTTTGTGGTGAGCTAATTGCCATAAACATTAGGCTTTAATTTTCTCAAACAAAATGCTTCTTTAATTGTAGTCATTTATATTTATGAATCAATGTTACTTATTTATGAAAAATAATGCAGCGTGAAATACCACTATTTTCAAATATTAATTTTTGTAAAAGCCTTTAATTCTTGCTTGGTCTGTTTCAAATTTTAGGATATCTTATAACACATGATAAAAATGTATTAAAGAAGAAAAATCATTATTTAAGTAGAAAAGAATTTATTAAAAAAAATACACCGCATCAAATACTATTTTCAAATAGTAATTTCTGTAAAAATCGTTATTTCTTGGGTTAAAGCGTCATCCAATTGGCACACAAGTTTGTTAAAATTTGAAAATCTAAGGCGAGCTGTTAGAAATTGAAACACAAATTATAACATATGATAAAAATTTATAAAAACAATGCCACATGAAATACCAGCATTTTCGAATAGTATTTTTTTGAAATATCTTAAATTCTGCCTTAATCTGTTTGAAACATTGAAACTTCATGATAGCTTATAACACATAATAAAAAGTTATATAAAAAAATTGCCTGGTCTAATCCCACTATTTTTTAATAGTATTTTTTGCAAAACTCTTAAATTCTTGCTTTAAAGCACCACTACCTCGACTAATATATGATGAGATTTTTTTAAAACTAAGCAGTGCGTTTGTCATAGCACATGATATAAATTTACAAAAGAGAATGCCCGCCAAATACCACTATTTTCCAATAGTAATTTTTGTAAAAATCTTAAATTCTTGCTGGATATGTTTGAAACATTAAGATCGTGCACTATACATGATATAAACTTATAAAAAAAAAATATGCCACATCAAATATCACTCCACTATCAATCAGCGTTTCTTTCGGTTACTTTTTTTCCACTCTGTTACCATCAATTTAAGCTGGTTTATTTCACTAAAAATTTTATCAACCATAATTTTGAATAATAAATTTTGTAACTCTAACTAATATTTAATTTATGTAATATTTTTTTATAATTTAACTGAAAAAAATGTGAATGCACATTTAATTAAAACTTATGATTTTTCCAAAAAAGTAAGAGAGAGGAAATCCTTTGTATTTTACAAAAATAAAAATAATCATAACAAAACAACAGTTAGAATTTTCTGAAAGTAGCAATCATGTAATTAAAGGAAATGTGATATTTACTGTTTTAGGTGTTTTATTTTTTTAAATAAAAATTTTTGACTGTTGGTAATAGAGGGTAACATTTTGCTATTGCAAGTTCATACTTTATTTTTTATTTGACGTTCCAAATCAAAAAGTGAACTGCTGTTTTCAGTTTTATATACAAGAAATGTTTTAGCATCATCTAATATTTTTAAAAGTTGCATTTAAAAAAAAAATTTATTTGTGAAAAATTTCCCAAATGTACAAGTTTTTTGAAAATGACCCATATAACAAAGAATTCTAAACCACCACTTAAGAGTCTAATTTAATGCATTCTTCTGAGTATGTATAGTTTCTTTTCAGGCATAATGCCTTCACAGATGCATTCTAGCAGTTATAAATTTATTTGGTAAAATTTAGTAGAAGAGTATAAATATTTTCTACTAAAAAAAATTTTCTAAGTATATTTCAAACAAAAAAATAATCATAATTTAATATGAAATATGTGTAAACATTCTTTTAAAAAATAAAAGCTGGCTTTTTTTTTAAGTGGCTAAAATTAAAAAAAAAAAGCCGGCAACTCTGGTAAGAACCCTGTTCAAGTTGTATCATGATCTAGATTTCTTTAGTCATTGCCAACATACATGCAAACATCCATACAAGAACTTCATAAAAATGATAGGATAGAAAATTGCAAATATATAGAAGAGATCTATTCCTGTATTAAGAGATAAACGAATAATAATTACCAACTGTTCTTCAGTTGTTCTTCCATCAACAGTTTTAGCAATATCACCAAATGTAGATGCACATGCCTGAAAAATAAATGTTATTTTACTACATATGTTTCAATTAAATATGTACTGTACATAAACAAAAACATTAAGTTATGCAGAATATTAAAAATGTCACACAGATGAAGGATAACAGAAATGTTCATGATGATGTTCGCTGACCGAGGAACTTTATCCAGCTTGGCAACAAATTTATGATGTTACATTTAACTGTGAATTTGAGGATTCTGAATCATAATTGATTTTTTTTAACGAGCTTATTTTTAAAAATATTTCAAAATAGTTGAACACTAAGATAGTTATTTTGCAGTTAATGATTACATGGCACAGTAAGTAATATTTATTAAGGCTGTTCTCAACTGCTCTGCTCAACAAGCACAAAACATTGAAAGCAATATGGAATCAAACTACGTTTTCCATTTTTTTGATCAATAAATAAGCTACTTAGTTATAAGCGATTTTGATCATGAGACAAACAAGTATTCAACTTTTTTTAATTTATTAATCTCTTATTGAGAATTCAGTTCAAATTGCCCACATTGATACTATTTTCTGAAATGTCTATTGGGTTTGCAAAAAAAAAAAAAATGGAAAAAATAGTTCAATCAGGTAGTTTCTGAATAACAGTACAGTAGACTCCCTCAAATCCGCACAGCTTGGGACCAGAGGTTTTGAGGATTTTAGAATTTTGCGGATTTCTGGTCATTGCTTTGTTTACATTTTTTAAAAAAGTAATTTGAATGTAATTAATAATGGAATCATAAGTATAATGAGTGCTTACAATATGTTAAAATATTAAAATAAGTGATAAACTAAAATAATAAAAATTTAGATATTTTTTAAAATGATAAAAATATTAAAGGCAAAGGTCAAATTAATATAATAATCAATAATGTACAATTAAATATTCATTATAAAGATGAAAAGTGTTTTTCCTAAATTATTCAATGAAACTTGCCTCATAAAGGCACATTACTAATTCATATCAAGATCATAAATTATTGAAGCTTTATTTCAGGTTTAGCCAGACTTAATAACTAAAAAAGCTTGATTAATATATAAATATATTTGGCAAGATTGCGATTACCAATAATATCAGCAATATCTTTATTTTTTCAGAAATAAATTATTCTTTCTTCATGAAAAATCATGAATTCAATAACCTTAACAAAAATTACAGATTAAAATATATATAATTGATATAAAACTAAAAAAGTCAAATTTTGCACCAACATCTGAACTGAATGTTTCATTGTTTACATATGTAAAATATGTGCGGATTTGAGGGAGTCTACTGTATTTTCTAGTTTCAAGCATTTCCAAACAAAGATGAATTAAAACTTTCCTTTTTGGATTTAAGAACATCATTAATGCAATTTTTTTTACAAGCTAACATTTTGAACTTTTTAGCTACTTTGTCCAATCAGGATGAAATTTATTACATCCTTCATCAAAGAATGTTTTAAGATCTTGAATTAAAAGAGAATATAAATTTCTTTGCAAGTAATATAGCTGCTTTCCATAATAGACGAATTTAAAGATTATAAATATTTGTAAAATTAATTATCATTTCCCAAACAAAACAGATGTAAGCAGATTAAATTATCTAACATAACCTATTAAACAGATTAGTGATGAAGTTTTGGTGAAGCTAGTATTGAAAATTTTTGATTTACAAAATACTAAATAAGAGTAGAGATGAGGAAATGCACAAGAGGATAAAATACCTAGTCTAGTACTTATGAACATCAAGTTAAGATTCTTTTGCTTCTATAATTTAACACTAGAAATGCGGTGACGGGTCATTTTGACCCGTACCAAGTGAAATGATGTCGATTTGGACCAGAAAGCTCTTTATAAAATAAGTTAAATATATATTGATCAAAAATGATTTAAATAAGTAAGTAAAAATAGTTTTAAATAAATATTCTGATGCGAAATATTTTTATAAAAACTTTGAGAAAATTTTCCTGCGGTTCTAGTGTTAAAATTTTTTTTATAATCAGAATTCTTTTAAAAAACTGTTTCTCAAGAATAGTAAATTCTGACATATTGAAGTTATCCAGATAGCTAGGCACCTTATGATAGTTTGAGAAGGCAGAAATGTGCATATCAAGAAATAATTTTAAAATGTAAAATTATGTTCTTGAACTACACAATTCATGAAATGTTTAACATGCTTAAGTTGCACTTAAAAACAAGGATTAAAATCTATTAAAATTATCCTTCTTAAAAATAGATAAATTTCTTTTTATTATAAAAAATATATATATATATACTTGAAATTTTAAAACATTAAAGCAAATAACCTAAAATCTGCTAAATTCTGAAATTCACAAAGACATTGGCCCTAAGCTGCGCAAATTTTTATGTGAACTACAAACAAAATCTCAAGTTATTAATAAGAATTTGATCATCTTTATCTAAAAGGTCTGTTTTTATACTTATTTTTCCATTGATATAAATATATAACACATTCACATATATCACTTTTCCCTACTGTGATAGTATGAAACATAAGTAGAGACTGAAAAATATTAATCTATAATTATGATTAATGAACAAAGATTCACTTTGTACCTTCACTTTGATCTTTATACTACATATGAATAAATTCGGCAATTTACAACTTAAAAACTTACCTTTCTAACATAATTTTGTTTATCCTCACAAAGTGAAAGAAAACGTTGCAGAAATAGCTCTTCTGTAACTTTTCTGCCAACCAGAACAGCTACTTTGCTCATTAACTGAAAAATAAAAGCATTTTTCAAATAAATAATAGTTAAACTAATAAACACGCTTTTATAGCAAATCAAACTAAAAAGTTTGTTTGAAGCACTTTTTGGTACGTATCAAATCAAGTACGGCAAAATAACAAATTGTTGGAATGAACTCAACTTTGAAAGCAGCATTGATATATACATGTGAATAAAGCTTATCTTATTTTCCACACATATCTTTTTCAAAGAAGAATGGTACACATAATTTTGGGCATGCAATTTGAGAGAGAAATTGATTATACTTTGTCTTTTTTTAATCCTCCTTCACCAACCTTTTCTAGGGCTCCAGTTAAATACTTACGAAAGGATCAACATTCCATTTTAAAATTCTCTAGTGAAATATGCCTGTTTCTCAGACATTCTGTTTGTCAAACTTTGGCTATGACTTGAACTGTTCCATGTATCATTTCTCTACTAGAGGTAAGGAGTCTATCTCTCCAGGCACTCTGACATCTATCTCGTCCAGCGAAACCTTCTTTTCTGTAGAACAGCACCATTTTTCCTTGAGAAGAACACCAACATGTTCCAGCTCATCAAAGCTGGCTGTGATATGACTACATGTAAAGCACATCACAGCAACAGTTTGATGGCAGGTCCATGCAATAATACTCTTGAAGGATTCCAAAGATGATAATAAGCACTACTTCATTGTAGGTCCAGGCATTTAGAGGACTCGCTGATGGCATCTGTACAAAAACACTTCTAGAGGAACACAAAGATGATAGTAAGTGTCACTTCGCTCATCAAAGCTGGCTGTGATATGGAAATCAACACAACATACCACATCCACTTTGTGAGCGAAGGAAAACTTAATTTATATTCATTCTTATTTCCATTTAAAACAATTCCCTCAAAATTTCTCTTGCATTATCTCAAGCTCACATTAAAAAAATATACTTTCACTTTTATAAGAAATCAGCAGATGACTTTTCATTCTTTCCTTTTTAAAAAAAAAAAATAATGTAAGCATTGTAAAGCTATTGACTACCACCACTCATAATCAAGTTCCTTAATTTATAATTTATATTTGAGTGTTGGTCCTTTCTTAAGGAATGGGATTGAATTTGTAAATTTTATTTCCTTCTGGACTGATCACATCTTACTGTCACTTTTAAAATGCTTTTATATTTAAAATTTGGCATTATTGACTTTTGTTTTAATTTTGTTTATTTTTGTATGTAAAAGGTCTTCTGTTGAGCTTTCTTTAGAATTCTATGAATATCTATATCTAGATATGCATTTCTCTTACCTGGCTACAAAATGAGGCTGAATTTATAGTTTGCCATTTGGCAACATCCTTAGCAATGATCCTCTGTGGTTAATTTAATGGTCAAATGACCCACACTATTCAACAAATCAACATTCAGATACTATCTCTCTTTAAATACAGATCGTTTTAACGATGGATGAAGGGCAGTGCGATTGGTTCATTTTATTGTAACGTATTCAGTAAATCATTTTTCTGAAGATAAGACTGTCTTTTAGACAAAGAAGAAAATGTTTTGTTTACATTTTGTTAGCATATTTATAGTGTTTTAGAATTTTAAATGAATGTATTATTGAATATGTTTTAAATGAATATTATTGCACGCTGTGCAATAATATAGGTGAAAAAATGCATTTTCAACGAAATTTTCAGTTACATTTTTATGCATTAAAAATAATTGTAAAATTATTTATAAACTATACTGTACAGTATTATAGGGGAAAATGCAGTTTTATTTGAATTTTGTATGTTAAAATGATTTATGATAACATGGATACTGGCAAGAGTGATCATATAGCAATGACTACCAATGTGAATTCCAGTACAATTCACAGAGGTTGGCGAGCGTTTTTGAGGAAAGGACCAAGACCCCTAATATGTTATTAATTTGTATGGAAAGGAGGTTCTTTAGTATTTTGAGATTATATGAATGTTTATATTTAATTTTCCGATTATTGTTGTAGGGATTATTTTCTGAAAATTTTCATGCCAAGGAATGGTAGCGTGAAGCCTCTGTTTTTGAGAAGGCCTATAAATTTATTTCTTATATAACTTAACATTCTGAATAATTGTTTTAAGTCATTTCTGATAATAGTTGCAGGAATTCACATTTTTCAAGCACCTACTATGTTACATACTGCAGATCATATTGACACTTTCTAAAAACTTGTTTAAATATATAGTTATTGAATTTAAAGAATATTATATTTGTTGCACTTGGTGTTCCTCATAATGGAATAATTTTATTTTGTGTCAAATTTTCTATTTATAATATTGACAAGCTATAGATGATTTATACTCAGAGTGAAGGAATGTCCCAATATTATAAATAGAAAACTTGACATAGTACACACTTACTTTACTTCAACATCAGGAATACATTGCAAAGTGTAACAAATCTACTATTAAGAGAAAAATTTCCTAAATGTATCAAGTCATTTTTCAATGTTCATTTAATATAGAAAAATCTATGTGCTATCATTTTATCTTTGATACCACAGATGTTTTATTCTTTGCTCAACAGAAAACCTCATAACACAGAAATAAGCAAAATTAAAACAATAGCTTAACATGCAGAATCCAAAACAAAAATGCAAAAGTACAGGCCTAGGACCACTGAGTCACACTTGAAAGATAGAGAAAAAAAGACTAAATCGCAAGAAAAAGAGATTAAAAGAGACTAAAATCTAAAAAAGACTACTAAAAGGAGACCAAATAAAAAACATTTTTATCTCTTCACTTAAATGTTTTAGATACACAGACAAGCATTATAAAATTTAACACCATCCTCAGAATGCATTTCAGTTGATTTTGAAAGAATTGCGAATTTTGTTAATTAGTTGCAGAAAACTATCTCATAGGGGTGATTCTCGTCCGAAAATTTTAAGGCATCCTCTTCTGGAAATTTGAAATTGGGTTATCAGTTCCGCATAGTTGCCAACTTGTACGGTTTTGCGCACGGAAAAAACAATTATGTAGAAATGCAAATTTCATGAAAGGATCGCCGAAATAGCATACATTTTGTCAATATTTCGTGGAAAAACGACGATTTCGTCGGTGTTTTTGCAAACGAACTTTGTCAAAAGAGCGATAAAAAATGCGAATTTCCTGTGCGATTCGTGGGAAAAAACGGCAATTTCACCAAATATCGCAGATAAAACGCTGATTTCTTCTGAAGACCGCTGGAAAACACTGATTTCGTCTAAAGATTGCGAATATAACACCGATTTCGTTAAAAGATCACGAAAAAAAAACTGCCGTTTTCGATAAAAGATCGCTTAAAAATATTTTGTCAAAAGAATATTTGAAAAAATACGCCGATTTCATCAAAAGACCACGGAAAAAAAACGCCGATTTCGTCAAAAGATCGCGGGAATAAAATGCCGTTTTGGAGAAAAAATCACGTAAAAATGCAAATTTTGTCTAAAGATCGTTGAAAAAACGATTATTTAACTTAAAAAACATGGGAAAACGCCGATTTCGGCAAAAGATCGCAATAAATCGCCGATTTTGTCCGAAGATTGCTGGAGGTGGGGACTCATGACCCCCGTCCCCTGCCGCCGATTTCCGAAAATGCGATGCGAGTTTCCAAAAAAAAAAAAAAAAAAAAATTTCCATTCAGAATCACCCCTGACATGACAATTCATCATGAAAAAAAATATCACAAAATTCACCAAATGATCAAGGGGACAAAACTGTGAAATTCGCCAAATGTCCTTCCGGGAGATATAGTGAAATTCATCAAATTGCCTCAGAAAATAAGTGACAAAATTTGTCACATGATCTCTAGAAAAAAATATCAAAATGAGTCAATTTCTCCTAGATTTTTTGACATAACTCGAGAACTTATTTTGCAATCGTTTCACGAAACTCGCGATTAATTGCTGTCCTTCCACAATGAAATTTGCTGTATTTTTTCACACAATTGATTGATGAAATTTCACTTTTTTTCTGAGACCAATCGACGAGATTCACGATTTACTTTTCGCAAATGATTAATAAAATGATTTTTTAAGGTCATCTTTTGACAAAATTCATAATTTTTTCCGCAATCGATTGAGGAACTTTACTATTCTCAGAAAATCTCATATTTACAGAAATCAGCAATATACTAAATTTCAATAACATCAAGGATGTCAAAATATTCATATATGTATGACATACAAAAATAGAGGGTAGAATAAAAAAGAATATAGACATAATACAGCTAAATAAATACAAACAATAAATCACCATTTGTAATAGATTTTCAGAAATTAACATAATAAAATAATTTAAATTATTCATTATTAGTTTAAAGATAGCAGCATGCGAAGGAGTGACTAGTCTGAATAACTAGGTAATTTATACGAATTTTGAGATGTATAGTTATTTTAGAGAAAAAGAAAAAAGTAACTTGTCTTTAAAAACAGAACTTTCCTTGCACAATAGAGGTCTCACGTACTTGATGATCTTTTCTTGCAAAATTGAAATATCCAGTACTTGGTGACTTGTAACTGAGCTTTTCTTCCAAAAGAAACACCTTCTGGTACTTGATTGCAGGTATCTTTGAACCTCTTCAAAAAGTAATGCAGATGATAGAAGACTGCAGATCATCAAGATGGCTGTGATATGATATTACTATACAAATCACAAGCCAATTTGACGACCTAATGACTTCCAGCTAACTTTGCGTACTGCCCCAGTACATGACTTGTAGAGAGTATGACCATAAAACATGTCAAAGATAGCTGTGATATGAATTTTATGAAACATTTCACAGCACCCTTGACAGGTCATACAGCCACTATTATTTTTACATTCTTCTAGTCTCTGATAAAACAGCCATATCTCAGCCAAGAAAAGATTGAAGCTTCATATTTGACGACACTGTTACACCCTTTCCGTCAAAGACAAGGTAGTGAGATGATAGTTTCAATACATCTCACTACCCATGTCTTTCACAAAAAAAGTGCAAACAAGGAAACAAAAATTCATAAAGGGATTTCTAGCTTCTTTTTCGACTAGTTAATTATCATAAAAACTTCCCAATTGAAATAATTATTTTCATTTGTGTTTGTAAAGCAAAAACTATCTTGGAGTGTATAATGGTTATGATATAATCTTTGTCACAAATCTATTTGAAAGTGGGTTATCCCTTCTCTTCACAATATAATAAATGAAAATTTTTACATTTAAATAACATAGTAATCATTTGCACAACTTATGTTAAGAAGGATAATAAAGCTATATTTAACAATGAAATCAATACAAACCTGAACTGAATCTGTTCTTAAATCTTCTGGATGTACACTATCTGTTAAATGAACAACCAAGCGACATAGTTTTTCTGTAATTGTTTCTAGAGGTAGACAAGATTAAGAACATACATATAAATAAATTCACAAATTTCAATTTATAAATATTTTTTACTACAAAAGAAACAGTTCTTTTTTAAAAGTGAAATCAATAAATAATATTCAATCACAAGTCACCCTCCCCAATGGTAAAACAAACATTGGTTCAAATATCACATCATATTTATATTTTTAATATGTAATGACCAAATACAATTCTTAATTCTTCAAGATATTTTGGAAAAATACTATTTCACAAATGTGAAATATACATAATAGAAACAAAATACAATAGCAGATACCTAATTTATAAAACTGAGAGGAGGGAAAGAAACTTTTTATTGCTTGAGGTGTATGTGAATAAAATTTTGTTATAGACATCTGCTAAGAGGGGGTAGCTTGAGTTTATACAAAATAATCAAGCTTGAGAAAATATTAAATTGTCACTGAATAAACTGTTTAAAATAAAAATCTAATCATCTAACGAAACATCTAATTCAGTTTATCAAAAGAATATTTATATACATTTCTCTTACATGGTGTGAAAATCAGGCTGAATTTATAGTTTGTCGACTGGCAACAATCAAAGGTATATTTCTCAGTGGTTGTTATTTTCGATTTAAGTCTTGATAATGAAGTTTTGGGTTTGTTAGTTTTTACATCTCCAATATGTTCTTTATGTCTATCTTTAAATTTTAAAGTTATCATTTCAGTGTGATTATTGAGTTTATGTTTTACATTATCTTAAAAAGGTATGAATATAATTGAAATCTCATTATAAGGGATTGAACATGTTTTTCTGCATATAAGGTTTTTTTTTTTTTTTTTTCAAGAGTGCAGAATATGTTCAATCCAATGATCTAGGATCGTTGGATTGATTAGATTAGGATCTATTCGTAAAAATTTTACAGGGGGAAAAAAAAAAATTATTTTAACAATAAATTACATAATTCTCCCGATAAATATAATTTTACTACAAATAAAAATATTCATACGGCGAGTTTTACAAAATTACTATTATAATATAATATGTACCGGTACATGGGTCTAAGTTGAGACATTTTAGTGGGAAGAAGGAAAAAAAAGTATGTAAGCCTATATCTTAAAATTTTTGTATGGATTAGGGGAAATGTTAGGAGTAAAAAAATTCTGCATCCCTGGTTCTTTTAATTTCAAAAATGGTTTGGTGATTAAGTTAATAGGTTAGGGGGGGGGGGGGAATTTAACTATCTGTAGAAATTTCACAGGCGAAAAAAAAAAAAAAATTATTTGTACAACGAGTTTTACAAAATAACTATCAGAATAATATGTATTGTATATACTCAAGTTTAAGTTACATTTTGGAAAAGGTATATATATACCTACTGCAATACAGAATGTATGTAAACCTATAATATATCGTAAAATTTTGGAGAAACTTTCATATGGATTAGGGGAAATCTCTATAAATAAAAGGAATTCCGAGGATAATTAATTAATTGAGGCACAGGGGAAAGCAAATCTTGGCAATGCGCCAACTCGGTCCAGAGGAAGCAAATCTTGGCAATGCGCCAACTCGGTCCAGAGGAATATCATTAAGAAATATAAAACAGATAATGTATTTATCACAAAAAATCGTCTGCTAAGAAAATATCAACACTTTAACACGAAACTAACGCAATCGTTGGATACATGTTCCCTCCCGTGTTTCTCATTGCTCATTTTAAGTATTTTTAGAGTTTAATATTAGTTGTTGTTTTTAAAACTGATTTTTCACAAAGTCAGCTGCGACGTATTTCAGACAATGCATTTCTGCATGCTTCCAGTTATTGATAAAATCATACAAATTTCAAGTTCGTTTAATATTGCTAATACGGACCCGGGCAACGCCGGGCGGGTCAGCTAGTGTAGGGAATAAAGAATTTTTGCATCCTTGATCCTTTTAATTTGAAAAATGGTTTGGTGATTAGTGCAACAAGATTTTATTACTGTTGAATCCATTATGTAACAACAAAAAAATTCTTTTAAATAGCAAGTAAAAGCATTATTTTATTGACGTCTCTTCATTTGAATCAATAAAGTATGCGAAAAATAATTGTAACCAGTTTTGCATATCACCCCCCCCCCCCAAAAAAAAAAGCGAGAGAGAAATAAATTCTAAAAATTAAAATGTTTTTACACTTTGATAACGATATCATTACTAGGGGAAGGGAATGGTAACATATGATATCAAAAGGGAAGGAAAGGGTCCGAAATTACAGGGATGAGATTGACAAAAAAGTAAAAAATCTGAAAACTGCGCAAACGACATTTGAACAATAATAATTATGAATTTCAAGTGGAATAAGTATTATAATTGGTATTAAAATTTATATATCACATGAAAAAATGGACTATTATATCAAAGTAAAAAAACAAAAGTAAAAAACTAAGGAAAAAATATACAATTTTTCCAAAAATTTAATTGGTGAATTTTTTTTTTTTTAATTGAAGAAAAGTCTGAAATTCAGACTAAGTCTGAAGAATCTAATCTCTGAAATTAACAAAAGGTTCATAATGTTACATTTGTATAACCACTAGTATCAGAATAAATGAAATTTTTTTTCATTGATCTTGTTTAGCTTTGTTTGCAGACAAATACAAGATCTGAAATATTGGTGTATATATATATATATATATATATATATATATATATATATATATATATATATATAGAGAGAGAGAGAGAGAGAGAGAGAGAGAGAGAGAGAGAAAATTTCGGTATGAAAATTGAAAGAAAACTGCAGACTGTGACAAATTAATGCAAAAGAGTGCCTCATTTTTACACACACAATAATTATATCACGAGATATTGTAAATTTTGTTAATCACCCAATGCAATGCCCCACACAAATGATAGCTTTAAACTGTTTTTTCTCCATGTTTATATTTCCTTCACTTTCATGTTTTAAAAATGTTAAGCCTTTTTTGTATTTGATAGAGATTAAAAAAATTTTTCACATGTTTTTAATTACACATGTGATAAATATGCACATGGATTTAATCTTCAGGTTATTATTTTCTTTAATAAATAGCATATATGAAGACTTGTTAGATTTTATCGTTACACGTATATCAGTAAAAAAATGAAAAGAAAAAAAAAAATTCAATGTCATACCGTGCAAGAATTATCTAAAAATCTATGCACAGTCACATTTAAAATCTAAAACAAGTAATTGAACAAAAATATTAAAATAGTAAAAACTTGAAAATATTCAAATTGTCTTATATTTTTTTAAAATTTTAATTAAGTATGCATTTTATTATTATATTTATGTATTTATTTTTCTTTGCAAAATGTACTTTTAGTTGAACCCTGAAATTTAATCAGTTAACCATTTAAACCATATTATATTTTTTAAAAAATCTGATGTTGAAGAAGTAAAAAATATCAAAGTTTAAAGCTAATTCTGCTTAAAATATGTAATGTGAAAAAAAATATAAAAATAAGTAAAAAAAGAATATAACCAGCAATATCCTAGTCCGGAAGCAAGCACAGGCTATACCAATAGATATTTTAAATATATCCTGAACTTTGATACTCAATTTCTAGAAAAACTAAGGCCCATTTAAAGAAAATCCTTCCATCAAAACTATTAGCAGTATGATCTCTATACCATACTTTCAAATCATCAAAATCTGTGTGCATGCAACATATTTGGTGGTTCCCTTGTCACATATATTAAATGTTCAGTGCAAACAGAGTATTAGTAGGTTTTAGTGTATACACACTTTGCTGTTCTTATATTAACCTTTTCATGTCTGGCGTATTATTAATAGTACATGTGTTTTAACTGTTTACATGTAGTAATGTTAGTATGTGTCTGTGCATCTACTATATGACTTCATTAATGTTTAGGCATTTAGTAATAATAAATATTGCTTAGCTCTCTTTGCACAATGTGATTCTTTAAACACATATTTCACTCTTTAAATTCAAATTAAAGGTACTTATATGGAAAAATTATATGTAATAAAGTGCAAAAAGTACTAGAAAGTAGTGATATTTAGTTAAGTCTTGTTGTAAAATAATATTTTTTAAGCATCCCTAAAATTTCTTCCTTAACGTTAAGCCTATTATCATATGAATTGAAAAGTATGCAAAACAACAACATTAATCATGTTTTAGATACTGAAATATTCGTTAAACTCTAATCTACCTGCATATCTAGTATTAATGTTATTAACTTAAAAGTAAGTTTTTTTTTAAATAAGGGAACAAAAAATCAAATCCTAAAAGATTAAAAATTAATGCAAATGAACTTACCTGTATCTAACTGTTTCTGTTCCACTATTGTCAATAATGCACTATGTGCAGCTTTCCTTACCTATAAAAGCAAAAGGGGAAAAAAGAAGGCAATTAGTAAAAGAAAGTAGAATTCTTATTTTATAAAAATGGAGTAATGAAAAATAAATTGATTCTTTCATGAAATTCACTAATAACTATATAATGTTAAATTATACAATATGAAAAGAAGGAAAAAAATCGTTTTTAAATAAAAATCTTATTAAAAAATTTAAAAAAAGATTTTTTTCTTATGTTAAATTATTAAATATGGACAACGAGCTGTAGATTTTCAAAATAATTTGTCTTCATATAATTTTTGTAAAAATCTTGCTTAATTTATGTATACAGAACTTTGGTAAAAAATAGATAATTTTACAATATATATTTGCACAAGGAATCTTATAAATTTGTGAACAAAAGAATTAACCATATTTAGCTCAAGTGTAAAACTTTAATATTCTTTCAAAAAATTATCAGCTATTCAAACTATTTGTTTCTTATGGAATAAAAACTTAATAACTGGGTTCAAAATATTCTATAATTCAAAATACTTTATACTTTGATTTTCCTTTTAAAAATTTTTATTTTATACATAAAATAATAGTATGACTGGGACGCATGAAGAAATATTGAATACAAAGTATTTACATATATACAAATTCATTTTGCCTTGGAAATTTCGGATCATCATACTAAAACCGAAAAAGATGATCCTATATAAATTTCTGTATGCCGATCTTGAAAAATTCTTCTAATGCCTTTTCACAAAAATAACATAATTCTTCAATAAAACTTAAGGCGCACACGGCAAACAAAAAAACAAACATTCAGTCAAAAAAATTCTATTTTCTTTCATCAAAAATTTATGCCAACTATTTTCCCTAAACTTTTACTTCATCTCGTAAAATAAAAATCAGCTTTGCTGCCATAGCAACAGAGCACGTTAGATAAATAAAATAAATATCACAATGGCAAACTTGCAAAAGCTGTGAATAAAATGAAATACTAATTTATCAATTCCTAACACTATTGATTCACAGGTTTTATTACTGGTCTACGGACAAACATTAATAAAAACAGTTTCAAGCTATAAATATAAATTTTTCGAGTAACTTATAACAATGCCTTACCAAATCGCATTTAATCGATATACATAATCATAATACCGCCGACATTAGTAAGAAAGCCATATAGTGGCCAAATGAATTTTGGGTAATTTTTATTCTGGAAATGCCGTGAGGGATCTTTCTCCAACTATCCCAGAAGCAGAATTTTCTGTTTCAGCTTGCAGCATACTAAAATTATCTGGGACCCATTAGTGCTAGATTAAGCCTATTAAAACAACAATCTTATATTTTAAAAAAAAGTATAAAAATTGTTAAACAAATACTATAAATATAGAGACAAAGTAAATTTCAGCCTTTTTTTAAAGCCCAGTCTTTCTTTTAAATGTGGTAGATTTATCTGCAAGGTTTAAAATAAAACTGCAGCAACCACTGCCGTGCTGCACAATTTCTGCTACTGGGCCTATGATGAGTACAATTACCTCTTCATTCTCTTCCAGAGTGGAGGGGGTAGTCAATAGATATAGAATAAGATGTAAGAGTCATTCTTATTCTTAGGTAATCTATTTATATATTTTCTTATGGGGGGGGGGGGGTGACATGAAGGTTGTTAAAATTTTAATAGAGTTAAATATAAAAAAATAAACATATTTAATACATGATTAAAAATAATTTGAATTTGCATTAAAAGAATTGGGATTTGACTGTAGAATTGAGAAACATGAGAAAAACTGAAAATATAATATTGGAAACACAAACACACACAAAAGAAAGAAAGAAAAAAAAATGGGTGCGCGGGGGAAACTATTATATATTTTAAAATAAATTTTAATATTAAATTTTCTTGAGCTTTTCACTTAATCTATTTTAAATTTAAATTTAAAAAAATAAGAATTAACAAAAAATAAGTTTAAAAGTTTTAACAATATAAATTTATGTGAAGTGAAAAAAAAAAAAAAAAGGTAATTTTTTTTTTAAATCTCCTTTTGAATGTTCTCAGTACCTTAAAAGTTAGCATTTATATTGATATTTTTAAATTTTACAACACACTTACTTGATTATTTTCAGCTCCTAAATAGCCCACTAGAATTGGCATCATGTAAGTCTGAACAGAATTATTAAGCCCATTTTCATTACAGAAAGCGACTATGTGGGGAAATTGCCCCATAAGCTCTGAGCGAACAACAGGATCTAGAAAGAAGAAACATATTATAAATATGCTAATTTAGAAATAGAGGAAAATTATTTTTATCGTATTAAAATGTACGCATTTATTAATTAACAATATTGGGGGGGGGGGTTGGATTTTCACGGGTCTGCTAATCTTTGAAAATGAGAAATCGTACAACACAAATATATATATATTTCTTCTTATGAACAAAGATTTTTTTTTGTGGGGGGGGGGGGGGGGGGGGCTGTTACTTAAAGTTAGAAATTTTTTTTATATTTATTTAATTTTCGCGATCATTTCACAAAGTTCACAATTTTTCCCACCACAATTGGAATTCACGTTTTTCTAACAGGATTCTTTGTTAAAATAAATAATCCACAACTTTAACGCAAACTTTTGACGATAATCAATTTTTTTTTACTGCTATCTTTTGAAGAAATTAGTTTTCTTTCCGCAATTTTTCGGTGAAATTTGTGTTTTCTTTCTGCGATATTTTGATAAAATTCATTTTCTTCTGCAACGAATTGACGAAATCATTTTTTTTTTTTTTTTTTTTTTTTATACGATCATTTATCCAAATTTGGGGTAGTTTATCGCGACCGATCGTTAAAACTCTGAAGAGTTTTGCGCGACTGAACGGCAAAATCTGCAATAGATTTTGCGCAACCGATCAGCGAAATTCGCAATATCTTTTCGTGACTAATTAACAAAATTCACTACTCGTTCCCATGACTTTTTGACGAATTTTTTAATATTCTTCCTTGGATTGTTTATTGATAAGGTTACATTGATAAGGTAACATACATATTCGTGATTTTTTGATAAAATTTGCATTTTCTTTACGAAATTAGAGATTTTATTTTAACAATCAATTGATGAAAATATATTTGATGAAATAACCGGTTATTTTCCACGATCGTTTAAAGAAATTAATTTTTTTTCCTCCAAGACTTATTCACGAATTGATTTAGGGAAATTGCATAAGAAAAAAATCGCGGACTTTCAAGAAATTTTAACATATACAGGGATTTTACGCGCTATAGCGCGTAAAATACGCAAAAAGTCGGCGACGGGACGCAAAAAAATGGAGCTTACGCGTCCCGCAGGACGCGTAATTTTCGTCAAAAATTCACAAAAAAGCCAAATTTCATTAAAAAATTGCGAAAAAACGACAATTTTCGGCAAATTTCGTCAAAAATTTTGCGAAAAAAATGACTAATTTTGTTACAAAATCCCGTAAAAAGGCAGATTTTGTCAAAAAAGCGCGAAAAAACGACATATTTCGTCCAAAAATCGTGATAAAACGGCAAATTTTGTCTAAAGATTCGCGAAAAACGACAATTTTCATGAAAAATCGTGATAAAATGGCACATTTCGTCTAAAGATCGCAAAAAATCGGCACATTTCATCAAAAAATTGCAAAAAGACAAATTTCGTTAAAAAATCGCGAAATAACGAATAATTTTTGGCGAATTTCGTCAAAAGATTCGCAAAAAATGACTAATTTTATTACAAAATTTCGAACAAAAAGCAGATTTCCTTTAAAAAAAAAAAAAAAAAAAAAAAAAAAAAACGCGAAAAAACGACAAATTTTATCCAAAAATCGTGATAAAATGACAAATTTTGTCAAAAAATTCGCGAAAACAGCAATTTACTTAAAAAAAAAATCGTGATAAATTAGCACATTTCGTCAAAAGATCGTGAAAAATCGGCTTATTTCGTTAAAAAATCGCGAAAAAACGGCAAATTTCGTGAAAAAAAAACTTTAAAATGAAATTTTCGTCAAAGGGGTATGAAAAAAGAGTTAATGACAGGATAGAATTTTTCTTTTCCAAAAACTAACTTCCCTGCTTCAAAAGTTTTTTTTTTTTGCTGCTCCAAAAACAGATTTTGCTGCTTCACAATCTGTGATTGTTCTGATTATTTTGATAAGTATTCTTTTTTTTTTTTTTTTTTTTTAGAAAAAATGTCTTTTTCAATAAATCAGTTTTACCCCTTTTTAAAAGAAATGTGAACAAAAGTGATACTTGTTGTCTTCTAAACTCAAATAAGTATTGTTTTATAATTTGTATCTTGCGCATTTATTTTTAAAAAAAGTAAAGTAAATATATCTTAATAGTTTAAAAAATATAATATTGGCTTTAATTATTTATACATCAATTAAAACAACAATTATTGCATTTAACTTTTCTTTTGCAAATGAACAAGTTCAATTTTTGCGTCTAAAAATATGACTTATTAGTGGGGACCCGCTTTTTTGAAAAAGGGACCCAGAATTTTAGAAGTCCTGGATCCCCGGGACCCAGGATTTTTCAAGTCCAGCGGCATACACACTCGAAGTAGAATCATGTCTGTGGAAGAATTTGCAGGGGGAAATAGTGCACAGCCTTTTTCATTATTCAGGACTTCGTTTTCTGTGTGCAAATCGAACTATTTCAAACCCTACCCCTTAAGGACAGGACGGAAATTCCTAACATAAATTTTTACAGAAACACTATTCACTACATTACTGCTTATTAACCCTTTTCGGCACACTGTGCCCGGTCTGGGATACCTAATTTTAATTCCAAACTTGCAAACGGCAAAAATAATATTTTAGTGAAATTTTGCTTTTACTATAAAAGCTTCAATTAAGGATTTCAAAATATCAAAAAATTCGTTTGTGAATTCCGGTGTCAGTCGATAATTTTTCATTTTACCAACGGATTTTGCCCGTGCCGAAAAGGGTTAAGATGGTTTTATGTTAAGAAGTTTGTTTTGTAGTCCAGTTTTTGTTTTTCTTTTTTTTCCTCTTCAGTATTTTTTAATTCTAAATTTTTGGAATGATGACCTTTTCTTAATAAAACTTTTGGAACAGAATCAAGTTGAGAGGTCTGTATTGATAAAAAATGACATCATCATCAAAGCTTTCCCTTAAACTTTTGATTTATGTGACATATTAAAAATAATAATAATAAATATACATGATCAACATATAGAAAAAGAGCAAAATAATAATTTACAAGCAGCAGAACTTTGTATTAATCATAACGGAAGAAATGAATATTAAGACATACATACTGCAAACACACACAAAATTAATTATTTACTATTCTCTTCTAAAAACATTTAATGTATTATCATTTTCAAAATACGAAACTTCAAACATTATGCAATTAAGATTTTACTATTTTCGTCTTAAAGTGTTTATTACACAGAAAATTAAATGTTTCATAATATACAAAAGTAATATTTAATTTAAATTTCTAAAATTCACATCAGTGTTACATAAGTAAAAGTCATCAAGTGCTGCTGCATTGATAAAACTGGGAATCACGAATAGAGAAAACTATTTTTATCCAAAATATCATAACACCTAGAATAAAAACATTTCTAACTTAAAATCAAAATATACACACACAGTGTTGTTTAAAATAGATATTTAAAACATTTCGTAATTTAAATTATTTTTCAAACACTAGGGGAAAAAAAAAAAAAAAAAAAAGAAAGGAAAAAGAAAAGAAAAGAGAGAAAAAAAGATTCTCTATTGTTTTGTATTTAGCATATAAATAAGGAAAAAATGCACATAGTTTTTAAAACTGTACCTCACATAATGTGGAAATAACACTGCGCGCAAAATTAATGTTTACTAATCTGTGAAAATGCATCTTATGGTTCCAATATCTAAACATCTTTCATTCTACCAGCTATCAATGAATAATTACAGCTAAAGAAATAATGTAGACTTTTGTATATATTGTTTTTTGAATGCGTTTTTTGCATACTGTTCAGAAACAAGATTCAGAATAAATAAACAAAAAAATGATTTTCTGTTGTTGTCCTGTGCCCTGGGAATAGGACTTGATGGTCAACAAATAAATCCCCTTAAAATGTTAGCTTTCCATTTATAAAAACTTCTGAAGAAAAACTAACATAATACATCGTTATCAACTGGTGTTATTGAATTGATCTGTAAAGGTAACAAATATTTGAAAATTCTTCAAAATCAAAAGAAAAATCGCAGATCCGCAAAATTTTTTACGGTCATGACTTATTAATTCTTATTTATGTTGAAAAAAAAATTGGATCTCTCCCTCCCCTCGACTTAAATTAAAATCCGCAAAATATACCCGAAACTACAGAAAAAATTCAAGCACTAAAATTAGTAAAAACACGCTCATCAACAGTCATTTTGAAATATTCTAATAGTTTTCATAAATCAAGAAATCTACTTAGTGAAATATTACGTAAATCCAGAAATTTTTAGATATAGAGGAAAAAAGAAAAGAAAAAAAAAAATAAAATAAATCCCAGCAACAGAGAAGGGGGGGAGGGGGGGGAGAGAAGCTGAAAATTGATGAACACCCCTCAACCCCCTCCCCGCACGCAAAACTTGCAAATACTTGATGAAAGTAACTTACCACAACCAAGACTTCATAAAAACGCACCACACAAATTAGCATGTTCTTTGGTAGCACAACAAATGGAATAAAAATCCAAACGTCTAAGGGAATAGATGCAATTAGCCAATGGGCACTTCAGAAGACCCTTCCCCCACAACTTTGGAGTGTTTAAAATTAAAACAAACATCGGCAGGTTTCATTGGGCCTTGTCTGAGTCACATGCTATAAGCAGCTAGATTTTCTGGCAAACTCGCTTGTTTTGCTTCAGATTACAGGGGACCAATTGCGAAGGAAAGCAGAAAACTCCTCCCTTGGCATAAGACAAGCAGCAGTCAAAGAACTTCATTAAAACAGCGACTTGAACTTAGTCAGCAAGCACCAAAAATAGGACTTGGTTTCGTCTGGGCAAAAATAAAAGTACAATGCCATCAAAATATTATGCATACTGTCTCATGACTGGCTATCAAAACTGCATCTTTCCTTGAGCGACTGCAACGGGACCATGGCGCCCAAATCAGTCCCGAAATAAGAAAATTTACATAATCTTACATTCTCACTAATTCTATTCTTGAAATTTAAGAGGATAATAATGAACTTTCATTATTAATAAATTAAAAATAATAAAAAACGATGCATATTAATCCTAACTTTATCATGCACATTATTTTAACTATCATAATTTCTATGCAAGTCGATAAAAATCAATCCAAGCAGTTACAATTGCCTTTCCCTTCCAAAAAAGAACATATTTCTTAATCAACATTATCCTACAATATTGACGCAGCATCTTTTGATTACATATTCACAATCATCTCACCCCACCCCCACATCACATTTTCGTAGGTTCATTAGTATCTCGCATATAAAAAAAAAAAAAAAAAAAAAAAAAAGGCGCTTACATTATTTGAAGTTTAAATTTTACATAAAAGGCAAACTCAATGCTTTGATTATGTTATAGTTTTTTAAAAACCAATTTTTTAAAAAATTGTTTTTTGTGCTTTAGCGTTCAGAAATTCGGTTCAAACGCTCATTGACAATATATTGCCAGATCTTTTCATGCCTTAAATGAAAAAATAAACGCCATTCGATCACATACTCTTCAAATTTTATGCATTTCCGAATAAAAATTAATTCAGAAATGTATCAGAAAATAGTTCCTTTGGATTTGAGAAAAGCCTCAGAACAACATCGGGTCATTTTCACAAGTGTTGACCTTTGTTAAATTAAGATGTATGTTATTTATTTTTATATTACTATTTAGTTTAATGAAAAATACTTTAAAATGTCAGCAAGTTTGAGAGAGTAAACTCCAGATTACTTTGATTGTTAAAAACTGACTGACTTGTCCTATTTGATTAAAATTATCTTGTTCGACTACATTGCTTAGTTGATTCATGAACCGCGAAACACGATTATTTATTTTGTTCTGTATTTATCTTCCTATCAATCACTATTTACTGACGCAATTTGTTCGTTAAGCACTTTTGAATTAATGTGGATCAATAAAAGCAACAGGCATTAACAACGAGAGCCTGAAAAACAGCAGATGTATATTACTATAAAAACCCAGAAGCAAAGATTACCAGAAATCCAAATATATCAAGAACTTATGTGAAGCACAGTGATTAATTCTTCAAAACAATTATTGGTTCAAAACAATGTTTGCCTTTTTTTTTTTTCCCCCATACAGGGATTTATACAAACTTTTCTCATAGGATCCTGTTTTTGTGAAATTCTTATATCTGTGAAAATTCAAGTTATAGTTTTGTTAATTTTAATTTATCGATGTATTTAGGTTCTACCTTTCATATACAAAAGCTGGTGATTTCAACTGTTTGTTTATAGACCAGATTTTATTTTTAAATGATTAAAGTTGAGAAAAGGTTAATTTGAAGGTGAAAAAAAATCTGTGGAAGGTCTAAGTGACAAATAATTTTGTTAAGGGTCCTGATTGGGGGATAAAGAATTTTATGAAGGGTCCAGTTTTAATTATTTTGTGACGTGTCTTTTAAAAGGGCCTAAAATTGTGAATACATAACCGATTTCTAAGCATGTTACTAATAATTTCTTTATAAAATAGTGTCCCTTTTTTTGGGGGGAGGGGGGGTATCTAGCGTTCTCCTTTGTCTAGAATGAAGAATACTAAATTATTAATTATTTTAGTAACTAAAGTATAAAAATGTATAGTATGTCTTAGTTAGAGAGTTAATCTTTTAATAATTATTAATTTTAAGTAGCGTTAATTATGAAATGCAGTTATTTTAATAAATGTAAATAAATTTTTTAATTATATTAATTAAAGTATAAAAACATAGATTATATTAGCATTAAGAGGTTTTATTGTTTTGGTAATCTAAAACTCTAGGTAGCTAACTATTCAGTATCTGAACATTGGGGGAAAAAATCAAAAATTCGAAAAATCTGATTTAACCCTCTTGTCACCTAATTATTATACTGTGCCCACTCTCACTGGTGACCAATGGCTAATTTCTAAACCGTAAGTCAAACATATAATTCTAATTGCAAAAGTCCCTTAAAAAGGTTAAATCCCTTAAAAATTGTTTTTTAAGTGATTTCGGTCAAAAAAAATTACGAAAATTAAATTTTTATACGGTCCCCCGGTCCTATAAGAGATATTTAAAAAGAATTTTCCATCACTTTAACGAGCAATACAATAAAGGTCCCATTCATCTAACATTAAAATTGACCGAGTTATGAAACTTTAAATTTCATGATTTAAACCACTTTTCTGTAACTGAAAACGGATGAATTGGACTAAGCTTTAAGGGAACGTGCACTAAGGGGCCATCAATAAACGATGTCACGCATTCTTTCCATATTTTGGACTCCCTCCCCCTTTTGTCACATGTCACGCTATATTACTTAAACATATACTTGCAGCTTAGAAACAAAGCTCTGCATTTTAGATCACATTTCAAATTTTAATTTTAAACTTCAACTATGTGTTTTAATGCCATTTGTGAGCTGAACAATAAAAATGATTAGTATTTTGTATAAAATAAGGTTTACAAAAAATAATATAGAATAGTAATAAATTATTAATATGAAGGGGCAATTGAAAACAATAGTATTTTGGAATTTGAAATAGAATTTAACATATTTGGCTTTAAATCTTATCTTTATGATCACAAAATAAAATATTTAATTTTAAAAATAACCTCATACTTCATAATTTAATACACTGAATTTTAATGAAAATGTGTAATGTCACATTTCTTCTTATCCCCTTCCAACCCGTAGTCACGAACTGTCACAATTTCTTGAACCTCCCTATGGTATCCCATTTAGAACTGGGGTACCATATAATTTAATTTTCGTAATTTTTAAAACTTTTTTTTTTTTAAACCTAAATCGTTTAAAAAACAATTTTTTACCTTTTTTAAAGCATTTTTGCAAGTGGAAATACACGTTTATGACTAACGGTTTAGAAATTAGCCATTGGCCACCGCTGAGAGTGAACACATTGTATAAGTAGAGAGAAAAAAAAAACTTTTTAAATTTTAAAATACCATTATAAATCACGTGCTTTTCTTTGGGGGGGGGGGGATATTGTTCTATTCAATTTTTATTTATTTTTGTTCGAGCCCCCACGATGTTCAAACATTTCCATATAAGTTAAAGAAATCTATTATATTTAAAATTCATTTGAAAGCATGCACATACTAAGTGAAAATAATCCTTCTATAGTAAAAAAAAACTAGCCTTAAAAGGAATGACTCCTGGAATGATGCTGATGTGGAAGATTTCCGGAACTAACGAATCCGGGTTGTCCACTCCTTCCATGAGTCGAATAGACCAATCAGGAAATGGCTCCGTCTATTCATCGCCGTATGGGTTACCATAAAGAGAGGAAAGGCTACCATCGCCAACAATCGCCAAGTTTGTCGCCAACTTGGCGATATATCGCCAAATTTGGCGGCTAAAATTAGTTGTCAAAAGTGACGCCAACTTGGCGATAACTGTAATATTTCGACTAATTTTTAATTTCTGTACAACACCAGTCGTTTGATACATCATTTGAGAGGTTTGCAACTGCTTATTCATATAATGGATGTCTTGTGTGTTATCCCCCATTCTGCTCCTCAAGGGGGACACATTTTTAATTTCTTTACAACACCAGTCGTGTTACACACGATTTGAAAGGTCTGCAACTGCTTATTCATATTATGGATGTCTTGTGTGTCACCCCCCCCCCTCACTCTGCTCTCCCCAGGGTGGTCACATTTTTAATTTCTTTACAACACCAGTTGTGTGACACATCATTTGAAAGGTCTGCATCTGCTTATTCATAATATGGATATATTGTGTGTAACCCCCCTTCTGCCCTCAGATGGGGCGCATTTTGTAATTTCTTTACAACACCAATTGTGTGACACATCATTTAAAAGGTCTGCAACTGTTTATTCATTTTATGGATGTCTTGTGTGTCACCCCCACTCTGCCCCCAGGGGGGTCACATTTTTAATTTCTTTACAACACCAGTTGTGTGACACATCATTTGAAAGGCCTGCAACTGCTTATTCATATTATCAATGTCTTTTGTGTCGTCTCCCACTCTGCCCCCCAGGGGGGCACATTTTTAATTTCTTTACAACACCAGTCGTGTGACACATCATTTGAAAGGTCTGCAACTGCTTATTCATACCATGGGGTATTGGCGAGCGCAGCAAGCAGGGGCAAACAATAATTTGGAATCGCGAAGCGATTACGCGGGGGGTTGGCGAGCATAGCGAGCAGGGGGGCGGGGCCCCCCCTAGTAATAATAAAAACAAATTCCCCTCACAAAAAAAATTAAGTAGCTCAAAAAAATTAGTTCATTTTTAAAAGAATAAAGCAACAATTGTAAATAATGCTTGAAATGATATAGTACTGAAATCCGAGTACGATTAATGCAATTATTTAGAAGCCTCTTACGTATTCTAAATGATTAAATATTATTAAACGGGGATTATTATTTTTTTTTTTTTTTTTTTTTTTAGATATTGCAATAAAAAGTAGCAGCCTCCTGTGAGGCTCATGGTGAAGGGAGAGTAAAAAGAAAATAATCATTATTATTTTTTAAAATCATGATTTCTTGCACCTTAATATTTAATAAACGCTACATGACCACTTTACAAATTATTTACTAGCTGACGCACTTGATTCGAGGTGCATTTTGCAATTAATGTGGATAATGGGCATAAACACAGAGAGCTTGAAAAGCAGCAGATGTTACTATGAACCCAGAAGCAAAGATCATCTCTCTCTTTCTCCCTCTTCCTTTCAAAAAAAGTGATGAAAAGACAATCGGATATCCGGAGGGAAAAAGAGGTCAGAAATGATCTAAACTAATGCACAACATGATAGTCTTTCTTCCAAAGCCATGAATCGGGAAGATCTTAAAAGAAAAAAAAAATGAAGGGAGAGGGAGGGAAAGCGGCACGTGCCGACGCAAAACGCGCGCATAAACATCTGCTAGAAAGAGGGGGCACGCCCCCCCCCCCTTCTCATAACTTTCTATTTAAGGAATAAAAAGCTTGAGATGGTACAAAAGTCTAGCTGGAAACCAGATTTCTTTCTCTTCAAGGAAAAAAAAAAAGGGAAAAAAATATTTGGAAGTTAAAAATACCTATTACAGAAATTTCAGATTTTTAAGCTAGAGTTGGGGAGGGAATCGAGCTTTTTGAATAACAGTCTTTTTGTAAAACTTAGACGAAAATCCTGAATTTTCGATCAAAAAACAAAATATTTAAATAATAATAATAAATATTAGTTCATTGTACAGAAAAGAGGAAATTGCAGGGTCTGTAAATATGTTATTTTTAAAAATATCCAAAATATCAGGTATCTTTTAAATTAGTCAACATATTCAGGATTATAAATATTTTCACATCTAACGTAAATTGAAAACTAGAACATTACCGCACTTAAAAACAACTATAGGATTTAGATTTAATATGGAATATTAAGAAAATGTTAATTTCAGACAAAATAATTTAAAATTCAAAATAATTCGTTTTTATCGAAAATTTTTACATAAATTAAAGTAAACTTGTCTGCATCTTCATTCCAAAACGTGTTCGGCAATTTGAACTGAACAAGGGATGCATCGAATAGAGATTTGGACAGAACAGCGAATATTCGGCTGGCCGAATACCTTTAATATTTCAAAGTTTAAAGGTATAAATTTTTTTATATAATATTTAATTAAAAAAACTTGCAATTTAATAAACAAGAGCTGTTCATGAATAAGCTTTAAATTGAAAAAAAAAAACTGCTTTAAGTTATTTAAGAATGATCTTTAAGACTTTTTTAATTAATAAAATTTTAAATTCCATGGGTTTTTCTATGAATTAAACAAACATTTTAATGGAGAAAATTTTTAGAAACATACTACGTTCAGCGTTGAACGTTTGCATTTTTCATGATGGAAAGTCCCGTGCAGGACTCTCAAGCTGGACCAGACATGCAAATTCCATTTTAAATCAACCTGCAAATATTTCAACACACAGCCGGATCTCAACCCGCAATGAAATGAAAGTAAGTCATGTTTTTAATGCTATTTTGAAAAATAATATACAATTGTATCTCTGATATCATTTTATGTTATACATAGAAGAAAGAACGCACACACACACACACATATATATATATATATATATATATATATATATATATATATATATATATATATAGTAAAACTTCTGAATAGCGGACATCGAAATAAATATTTTTTCCCCTTGCAGGTCGGGTTAAGACTAATGGCATGGTCAATATGCAAAAACAATACTTCTAAAATATTGTAACCTACTATGTGTTTGTTCATACCTACAAATGTTAAACTAATGGTTGATGATGCCAAATTACAAAGATCATCTTCAAATTCTGTTTAAATCGTGATTTAAATAATTCAGATTGTATGCTAAGCCAAAGCACTATTTGTCCAGATGAACAAATCCTACCACTATTACAGAAATACTATTCCTCCATTTCAATGGCCCGAAAATATTTTGGATGAATGACCGTTTTTAAAAAATCTGAAATTTTTTTGTACAACAACCCTCATATGAGAGGAATTCAAAATGACTATTATTTTAATTTTAATATTTTTTGTTTGAGCATGGTGACCATCTTTGTTTCATAGTGCGCAGCTATTTCATCACACTGAAGTTTGATATCTCTCGTGTGGCGCGAGATAAAAATCTGGAATTCTGGCTTTTGATAGTATTTTATGGTAGTGTTATGCACAAAAAATTTCAAGAAGGGGATTTGACTATAAGCTGAGATACGGTGATTAAAAAATGTTAAGAGTTGCTGGTATTATTATTACGAGTATATTGGGAGAAATGAGATTAGTTTCTTTTATATTTTTTTTTTTCTTTTATATTTACACAGAAAATATTGTTTGTTGAAAACAGTTTAATAATAAATGTTTAATTTACAAAGATACTATATATGCTCAACAAAGAGCTTAACACTATTTACGAGAGATGTTATGAGTTCGAGCAGTTACTGTTGTCAGTCCATCAGGCTGTTCTTTCTCAAAATTTTATTTGAAGCCACTCAAGTCTTGTCATCCCTTGTTAACTTGAATGAAATTCTCTAGGTTTAATAATTGAAACCACGTCAACTCGATTAGATGCAACCCATTGTCTGTAATTTACTTTTTCTGGAATGTATTCCGAGTAAAATTGCTGCAATAGCATTTCTAGTAGGTTTGTTCATCTGGACATATAGCGTATTGGCTTAGCATACATTCTGAATTGTTTAAATCACACAGAAGCATTTGAAGAAGATATCTGTAATTAACATTTAACTTTGTGCCATAAATCATTAATTTGAAATTTTGGAGGTATGAACAATTACTCTGTAAGAACATAGCACTAGAACACAATACTTTCGAAGGCCAGAATTTCAGATTTTTATCTTGTGCCCCACCAGAGATATCAAAGCCTAAAAAGTGCGATTTTTGAAATTTCTGACGAATTTCGGAATTTTTTCCGCGAAGAGAAATCAACTCCCAGATCTGGGACTTGGTGTATGAATCCACGCACTTTTGACCTATTTGTAGAAAAAGTTGTGTAAGGTTGACAGTTTTACTTGCATGAAAAATTTCCTATTGCAAACGGATAGATTTTGGAAAAAAATCTTAAATTTTGTGCTAAAATTTCACATTTAAAAATTTATTTTTCAAAAATTTTCTACCAATGTACATTTAGTCTATTTTATTCTGAACAAAATACTGCAAACCCCGTTTCAATTGGGAAAATAAAAGACGAGATATTTACAATTTTGTGTATCCTAGTATCTGAGAAAATCGCTGCACACGATGAAACAAAGATGGCCGCCATGCACACACACACAAAAAAAAAGTAAAATGAAAATAACGGTCATTTTGAATTTCCATCATGTTAGGGTTGTTGTACAAAAAATTTCAGACTTTTTAACCCGTCAGTAGTCGCGCGTCGGTCTTTTCGCCTCCCGTATAACTTATCTTCTCCTAACTTATATCACATTACAAATACAATGGAGATCTACCATGTAGCTGACTTTGAAGCTTTCGCGACCATTTTAGTGAAGTAACAGGGCACCTCTGCTTTTCTTTCAGGTACATTTTTAGAAACAAAGCTGAAATTGGCGAAAAAGTCTACGTAAAAATCACTAATGTCAGTTCATTTTTACTTTTTCCAACTACTCCAGATCTCATGAATAAAATGCATAATTTAAGAAAACTTCCAATTTATATCTTCGTTGTAATGTTATTTTCGTATATTACGTGAAAAATATTTCTTATTTTATATATTTGGTATGCGGAGGGCCAGCGGCGAAAAGACCAAGCGCGACTAATGACGTTGTGAAAAAAGTCGCGACTACTCGCGGGTTAAAAATAGTCGAGCGACCAGTGCTGGACCACTTGAAATGGATTGACCCAATTCTTCTTTCGTAATATGAAAAATAGTATCAACATTTTGTTTTTGATATACACAAAAACACATGCATCATATTTGATACTTTATGTACATATATTACGTGTGGGTGGATCGAGATGTCTGCTACTCAGAAATGTTCGCCTTTCAGGTGAAAAACCATTATGAACGTCTTATTGTACATTGATTTTTAACTTGAAAAATATTTTGAACATTTTTACGAAAAATCGCATTGACCCGAATCCGAAACAATTTAAGTCAACCCGCAGGAAAAAAGACCCGATGCGATGCGGTGGAAACCGTATCGCGATCTTTATATAAGGTAATATAATTAACTAATTAAATTTCTCCATAGGTTAACACATAATATAATAGGATTTCACAATTGATGATGATTGGCGATGGATCTTTTTAATACCTTATTACTTAATAAAAAATTCCAGTTACCTAATTGGTGTTGAGTTTATTAATTTCGATTTCAAAGTTAAAAATGAAAAAATAGCACAGAAATTTTAACTTAATAGCTTGTAAAAAATTGATTTTATCAGTTTAGATTTGGTCTCAAACTAACTTAAGATATTTTAAGAATCCATATTATTATTATTTTGCTTCAGATAAGAGAGAAATCAGTAGAGCCGTTAGTCTATTCTGCAATGCAAACCGTGCACAACAATATTTGCAGGAGATAGCTCGATTAAAATACCAATGTTTTACACGAAAATACTCACATTAAGGTAAAAATACAACAATTTAATTCTTTGTGTGAAATAGTAATTTTCTAAAAACAAGGAGATAAGTGGAGAATCACTCTATACATTAAAACAATCAGAACTTTTTAATACACAGCTCAAGCAGGAAGAATTTTCGTGGATGCGCAATTCCAAACGATGCAGAAGATTGTTAGGATAACTATTTCAGGAGTAAATGCATGCATGAAAACCTCTCGAATATTTATACATGTCCCAGGGTTGTTTTTTCCAGTTTTCTCAGTGCCTGCCGCCATCTATTTTAAACTTCGATTTCAACTAAAGGGGTGAAAGGGGGAGCCTTGGCTGAGGTTTATTTCTGGACGCCAAGAACGGAGCTCTCGAAGTAACAGCAGGTAAAAATGCTTAACGCTCTTAACCAGTCAGACTATCTAGCGACGCATTTCAATAATTAGACACTGTTAGTTAAATCGGTATCAAATATATTCTTTACTGATATCAGTGTTACTTTATGAGGCGAACATGAAAATTGCAGTTCACACTAAAACTTCCTGGGATACAAAATTATCATAATAATTTCTAAGAACCGAGATATAAAACTTTACGAAAGAAACTTATGAAAGATAATTAAATATAAATGAAATTAAGAAAGAAAAAAATGTCCCAGAAAAGATTATTTAGATACGTATTACCCGTATGCGAGGTTAATAATAATTAAAATTAATTTTAAGATATACCATTTGGTGAAAGTAAAATTATTTGCATATTAATATCAGAGAATACTGCAAAATACCAAATAAAGATCCTACAGAAGACAATTTTATCTTCCCGAAAAGCGGTTAAAAATTAATGTAAAATGTATAGAGGTAAAAACATCTAATTATACAACAGGTTTAAAAAAAAAAAAAAAAAAAAAAAAAAAAAAAAGTGGTCAACATTTGGGAAGTTCTGAAATGATTCATGGGCGTTGTTAAAGGGAACACTTAAATAATGATTGCTCACAGATCGTGAAAACCCACGTTGTCATCAGGGGAATTTTCAAATACACATTTCACTTTTCATCATGAGAATATTGATATAAGACACGATTTATTAACGAAACGAAATAAAGAAATGTATAATTAGTTTTTAAATTTTATTAAATATTCTTAAACTTAATGAAATAAATAAACGCAAAATTTTAAATCTGTTTTATTTAACAATGCTATACCCCCCCCCCCCCCTCCACTGTCATTAAGTATGATAGCAATATAACCAACAAAATTAATGATCATACAAAATTTTAAATAGATTTTTGTATATAAATAATTGAATTTTAATAACAATGAATCATAAAATATTTGATTTAGCTTAGGACAAACTCAAGCGTCTTACATTATCAAACATTTTAGGAGATTAGAGTTGGTCAAGCTTTATGAAGTGCTGCGAGCACAAATTGTTAAATAATGTAAAAACAACTTCTGACTATACAGTTTATTATTTTCATTCTCAGGAAAATAAACGATTGAAATGATCAATCGAAAAAGCTAAATTAAGTAAACATAGAAAAATTCTAAATTAAAAATTAATTTCAAATATATTGAAGTCAAATATTTATTCAGAAGATAGTTTCATCCAACTCATAGTTAAGAGTCCATTCCCTGCCCGCGAAGACATTCGCGAGCTAATCAGGGTTGGCAAAAACCCGAGTTTTTGTACAAAAACCCAAACCACCCGGGTTTTTGTGGGGTTTTCTGGGTATTTGTGGGCTTTAGTTATTTTTCTGTATATTTGTATATTTAATAATATATGTGTTAACTCATTTAAAAATATATATATTAAGTTGCATTTTTTAATTACATCTGATCTATTTATTATTAATTAATATTATTTATAACATCAGTTAATAAATTTATTCTATTCTGATATTAGTATTAATACTAATATCAATAGAAAACAAAAAACTAATATCAGAATAAATTTATTAACTGATATAAAATAATTTTCATACTGTTAATAATTCATGTTAATTATTATTAATACTATTATTAACTATTAATTATTAATACTAATTATAATAGTACTATTATAATTAAATTAATATTATTTTAAGTGATAAAAGTGAGTTCTTATCACTTTTAAATATATTTTAGTTATCATAATGAATAATTAATTTTATTTTTGTAGTATCTATAATAATTAAAATTGTTCTAATAATTAATAACTATGATAATTAAACTAGCTGGCTTTGCCTGCTAGCAGGGATGGTCTTTTTATACGTAAATATCGATGCTAACAAACTTCAAACTGGATCCCCGCTGCCTATGCCATTGCATAACAGGTCGAAAGCATGAACTATTGGACCCTTCCTTTTAAACAAATCTCTAATTTAGATGCACATCTCAAACCGTATCTCCGCTGCCTACAACACCATGTATGCATTCTGTGGCATTCATGCCACATTCATCCATGTATGCATTCATGCACTGTGCATGCACAGAAGGATCTTTCCTTTTAAATAAATCTGTAATTGATATACAAATGTCGTACCGAACATATCTCAAACTAGGTTCCAGCTGCATACAGCACTCCATAGCAGGCATACTACCGGGTAGTGCACTATATTTTTAACAAAAATATATTTGAACAAAACTCTGTTAAATAACCTATCTGTAGACATATAAGTCGAGGGAGTGCCATTTTAAGGCAAGAAATTAAGATTTTTGCAGAAATTATTACAGAAAATAGCAGTAGAAAGTGAAAGTAACTTCATAAAAAGTATCTGCGACCAAAATCGAAAGAGTAATCAAGGAGCGAATTTGAGAGGGACCTCATCTATAAAATGCAAAAGGAACTGTTTAAAAATGTCAAAATGCGAAAGAGTTATTAGAAAAATGCCTCCCCATAGGAATAGCATTAGCTCGCGAGTGTCTTCGCGGAGAGGGACAGGACCTTTAATACAATATCTCAAAGTTAAGAACTTTTAAGATAATTACTCAAGACAAAAATTTTGATTCTGGGTCCGTTACACTGAAAAAAAAAGGACACTATTATGGCACGAACATTATATTTTACATATGCGATTTTACGAACTGCCAATCAATATTCTTTTATGACTTATTTTGTGGGCAAGCAGCGGGGTCTTTCATCCGACTCAACAGTTTTTAACCACTCATTCAGAGAAATTCGCCACGATTTAACTTATATTTACCTGCTTAGTTAATCATATTACCGTAAAAGAAGGGAGGAGGGAAAAAATCATCCAAATGGTTATTTTTTCAACTTTATTTACTAAATTTTGCATCATTGCTACATCATTTCACAGCGATAATTTTCAGGTATCACTACGCAATAAAATGATTAATTTGAAATATCAGGTCCATTCTATTTCATGTCTGATATTTTATATCCATCTATTACATGATTTTTTAAGAAGAAAGATGTGGATTTTAATTGGTTATTGCCGTCATTTAGATACAGAAAAAACAAGACTTTTTTTTTTTTTTTGGGGGGGGGGGGGAATAGTTTTAAAAGGAACGGATACCGGCAGGTTTCTTTGAACACAATGAGAATTTAAACAATGCATTTTTAAATTATTATAAAAGATCAAAAGAATGTTTACCTAACACATCCATAAATACAGAGTTAATACGTTAAACATTTGTATTTTTACAGCAAAATTATAATTAACACAACGCATTATATTTTTCGATTACTAAAGAATTAGTGAGAATTCCTTTCTTTCTTCTTGAGGCGTGGTGTAGTATAGTGTGTGTTGAGAAAGCTGAAATCTAATCTCTAATTTTCGAAAATACTTCCAAGCAGAATCTGATATGTATATATTTAAGATTTAAGATTTTAATGTTAAAAAGCATATCATGTTGGAAATGTAAACTCACTGTAAAAAAAAAAAGACCCAAATTAGGTTGTAAAATTTCTGGATACAGCAGTGTTCCAAAATGGGAAGCTAAATTAGTAGCCTAAAACGGTGAACAGGGGCGTGCAAAGAGAAAACTGCGACAGGGGCAAAATTTCAATTCGGCACCACTTTCCCAAGCATTTTCTTGTAGCAGGTCAAAAATGACATTGGTAATATACATTTAGTGCCCCCTAAATTTCCGCGTCCAGGGCGTCCGCTAGCTTAGCCCCGCCCATTCGGACAGCGCTGATGGCAGGTCCTTAATAACATCAAAACATCTCAAATAATATACATTATACCTAGGAAGTTTTCATTGTTTTAATGTTAAGAATCTGTCCTGTTTTGAACCATTTTGGATTAAGTACTTTGGGAACACTACTCTACCCAGAAATATCGCAACCCAGTTTGAGTCTTATTATTACAGTGTACAACGCGAGTTTTCTTTCTTGTTTATAAATGATAGTCTGATAACTTCATTTACAAATGACTCGGTGGTGAGAAACAAAAAAGGTTAATATGTTTTTAAGTATGAAAAAGTTTTTGACAAGTACTTCTAATTGAGCATGAGAAAGGACAAAGGGGTCCCTTCTTGGATGCAGCTTACTGTCAATGCCAAATTAAAAAACATATTTTCGCATTTTTCATATGCAAGAAATTTGCGTAAAAGTATTCTGGCATTGAGTTACAAATGGTAATTCATTTTTTACATTTGCAGCAACTCGAGTAACAATTATCTTTACTATTTTAATGCTGAAATCCTATAACACACAAATTGGAATTTGTTAGTGTTGGAATCTTTAACTAGTTTTGTTTTGAACGCTCTTAATAAATTTCTAACTCGCAACAAAAATACAGTTAAACCTATCGTTCCAGCATCCGTCGGATGATGGTGACAATAATGCAGATGAAGAGTGGTTGTACATAGCAGAAGATACGATTATGTTTCCAGTGATCAAGATGCTGCGACGCGTGGTGTCGTAAACATAGGAGAAAAGTGCGATAGTGCAAAAAATTAAAATAATAGCGGATGACGTTCACGCCAATGAAGCTAAGTCACTAGTGCCAACTATGTCTGAGGCAATTACAGCATTTGAAATTGTATGAACTTTTAGATGAGATTTACATGAGATTAAAGAAAATGACCAGAAAAATGTTTTATATCTTTAAAATTTATTTTTTGATTTAAAAAAAAAAATGAAAGAAAAACCAAACAAAAGTATTGATTTTTTAAAATAAATATCAATTTTCTATAACTTCGATTTATTTCTTTTACAGTTTAGCAAGCAACATATTAGTATTTATTAGTACACTGTACACATTGCATGCATTTATGCATAAGCAATGCATAAACATTATGTTTTTTCGTATTTTGATGTTAATCCGCATTCATCATTTTCCTGCATTCATTATTATTATTATTTTCCCCGCATTCCTTGAAAAACGATGGATTGAGGTAGAGGTCTGCACGGGCCGGGCCGCGGCCCGAAGCCCGAGCCCGGCCCGGCCCGCGGGCCGGGTTCGGGCCGATTTCCAATAATGGCATTCGGGCCGGGCACGGGCCTTACTTCTGAAGACTCGGGCCGGGCCGGGCCGGGCCTAGTCACTAATCTTTCGGGCCGGGCCGGGCCTTAATTTTTTTGCTGGACGGGCCGGGCCTAACTTTTTTTTTCCGTTCGAAGCCGAGACTGATTCCATTCTTCCTAGTTTTCATGGACCAAAATAATAAGTTCCTATTGAATCTTCCTATATGAAAATCCTTTTCTCGACTTTTTATAAATCAGTAATATTTGGCTTTGTCGAAAAATGTTTGCAAAAAAGGCATATACTTTTAAGCCGTCATTATTCTACAATTAAACATTAGAATTTATTCCTTTTAAAGAATCGTAGATTACTAGGCGTTTTAAAATAGAATTAAACACACACACACACACACACAAAAAAAAAAAAACATGATTGTGACGGAATTTTTTTTAAACTGAAAACTGAAAGTTTCTTTTAAAATGTTCATCCATGCAAAATGAATACAACAATACGGGAGAAAAAAAATATATTAAACATTTACATCTGTTAAGAAGGGAATGTATTTTTTTTTTTTTTTTTTCGTTCCTAAGCGATTTCGTCTTTGGAAATTTTACCATATACCGCTTTTTCGACTTTTTGTCTCCCTTACAGGGAATATGGATTAATAATACTAGTGATAACTGAAACATTTACATACAACAAACAGAGATTCATTTAAAAGCGTAAATATCGCAGCCTACGGCACTTCTGCATAAATGGAGATTATAAACATGAAAAAACAAGTTGGAAATTGCACGTGAAGCGTAGCAAATGAGGTGCGTTCGTACGATAACGAAGTTTTAAAAATATCACTCTCATATAGCAATCTCATAAAACTGTAAATAATTACAATTAAAATGCGCACCAAACAATGTTCTCCCTATACCATTATGCAATGGAATACTTTTGCGTGGCCTTGTAAATCAATAACAAATATTCTTTGTACCACAGATTACGCAAAATGTATATTATAATATCTATTTTATAGATGCATATCAGTTTTATTACGTTCGAATGTGTGTAACACCATTAAAATGCGCTTGAAACATTTTTCCCCTTTAACCGTAATGTAACGGAATACTTTTGATTGTCCCTGTAATTGAACTACGCATCCGATTTTGATAAAATTTGAAATAACTTGACAAAATTATGTAATAATTTTGTATTTAAAATTTCAAACGATTAAAATGCCTTTGAAACAGTTTTCGCCATTGATCGTAACGTAACGGAATCCTTTTGATTGTCCCTGTAATTGATCTATGCATCCGATTTTCTCAAAATTTGAAATGACTCGACAAAATTATGTAATAATAATATATTTTAAATTTCAAACGATTCGGTTGGGTAGTTTCTGCGTTGTTATATGCGGACGGACGGACTGAACAACAACAATAGGTGCTTCGTATATACATAATTACGAACGCACCTAAAAAGACTAATATAATTTTTTTTGGTCAGAACTCTTCCATAAGATTAAAGATCAATGTTCTGTAGAAATTCACTTGAGCCGGGCCGGGTTCGGGCCGAATTTTAAACTTTTTTCCGGACCGGGCCGAGCTCGGGCCGAAATTTTAACTTTCGGGCCGGGCCGGGTCGGGCCAATATTTTTTTCGTTCGGGCCGGGCCGGGCTCGGGCCGAAATTTTAACTTTCGGGCCGGGCCGGGTCGGGCCAATATTTCTTTCGTTCGGGCCGGGCCGGGCCCGGGCCGAAATTTTAACTTTCGGGCCGGGCTCGGGCCTGGAAATTTCGGCCCGTGCAGACCTCTAGATTGAGGTTCTGTAATATATTGCTAATACTTGGCATTCAAAATAATTAAGAGTCTAATTCAATGTATTTTTTTAAATATGCATAATTTCTTTTTAGACATAATGCCTTTACAGATGCATTCTAGCAGTTATAAAGACTTACATGTGTATATTTTTCTTAGCAGAAAATATTTGTAATATAAAAATAAATTCGTGGAAATTTAATATGAAATATCTGTAAACTATCTTTTAAAAAAATAAAAGCCGGCTTTTTTTAAATGCTAAAAGTCGACAATCCTAATTCGTCATGAAAATCTCAAGCTAAATGAACTGAAATACCCAGAAATCTTACGACACAGTCAATCTCACTAACATCGCCTTAAGGAGACACACTACCTTTAAATTGGTCAAAATATCAATTTTAATTGGAAGCTTCTTTAAGGGTGTTCTTAACTGCTCCGCTCAATAAGTGCAAAACGTTTTGACACATTTACAAATCAGGGTTCATACTCTTTTACGCAATCTGGTACTTACTTGAGTATTTTGGCGTTTTGTATAATTTGTCGAAATGGGTTCATTATCAATTCATTATAGAGCATATATATAGAGCTATGTATATTAAAAGAATTAAAATGCATGTTTAAGTTTTGTTATGGAATTAAAATGCATTTTATAAATAGTTTACACGTGTTTTATTTTCATATTTTATATTATGCATATCTATGATGGGGAAGTGTTACGGTGGCCCCCAACGACTAGTTTACCTATGCAATAGTATCGCGAGATATTGTAAATTTTGGCAACAGATCCAGTGCAATTACACATACAAATTAAAACTTTAGACTGATTTTTCTCCCAATTGCTTTTTTGATAAATACTAAAGCTTTTTTGCTGATTTATAGATTTTTTTTAAACTTGTTTTTTAGGGTATTTAATAATTTTGTGCGTTTTCGTTTATAGTTTTTTAAAATTTATTAATAATGACAGATTAATTTGGTGATTTCTCATAAATTAATATGATTAATTTATGAGCTTAGTTGAACAATATTTGGTAATTATTGATAAAATCCTCTTATTATTAATAATAACCGATTGATCAAACTAATCATAATGAATATATGACAAGTTAATTATACTTTCAAGCGACGCCACTTTAATATTTTTGCTAGAAAGCAGACTTTTTTTTTTTGCATTTGAGGTATTTTTTTTTTTATGTTCTAATGCTTTTCATGACATTTTACAAAATTATTGTTTTGATCATTCATCATTAATTAAATCATTCATGATCAATAAATATCCTTCTTAATAGCAATAATTATAATGGCAATATTTCCATTTTAAGCAATAAGTTTTTTTCAGTACATATAGGCAGACACCCAGGCGTCGAAGCAGTTTTCTCTCGGGTACGCATTTTGAGAGCAAAGAAAGAAAAAACATTTAAACTATCTATTTAGAATTTTTAACCTGTGATTTACATTAATTAATTATCAAAATTTAATTAATGTAAATCACATAATTGAGGAATATTATAACACTATTTTATTATTAGATTATTATAGAAATGCTGCACAGAACTTCTGGAATTTTGACATTAATGAAAGTAGGTGAAAAAATGAATTAAAATAATACCATCTTTACATAAATTATTTTAAGGGAATTTCAAACCTCTTTTTTTCTTTAAGTTCATAATGAAATACGTTTGTGTGTGTGCGGGACAGATATTTACAGGATACTAGAAATATTTGCTGGTTACCAGATTTTTTTCATATTGTGAGCTCCGCACCTAAAAATATCTTGTTTTTCGGTTAATGGTGTGTGTACTAGATTCAATGTCATGAAAACCGTTACGTTTTTCTATCTTTCTTTTTTCTTTTTTTTTTTTTTTTTAAATAGCAGGTCTCCCTACTCCCCATCTTTTTTTTTATAGTTAAAAAAATGAATTTTACCCCACGTTGTATGGATTTACGTTTTCCCCACCATCATGCCGATTTTGGTGATTATTTCCTATGTAGTGTGCGTAAAAACGTAAAAATGACCTTCCTATCCCTTCCCCCTCCTTCCACTCCTCCGCGCATACACTCCGTTATATTTTTTACAACGACGAACTTACTTTCTCGATTTGTTGCGAGGGGGAAAAGCATGATACTCGACCTTGGCCCATATTTTAATGTCTGTTATTATTTTCTGAAATCTTTTTGTTGCTTTCTTTTGCTAAACAGAAAAAAGCCGTAGTATTATTAAAGACGAAGTTGTTTATTATTGTAGCAAAAATGGCTTGATACGCTGTGGCCCAATTTTTTGTTTTGAATATCCACAATTTCCTTCCCCCCCCCCCCTAATCGACATATAAAATATACATAACTCGTATAGCAGGCACTTCTGGGGCGCTGAATTTCTCTCTTTTCTAATATTATTCTGCTATGCAGTTTGTAAGCTAATTGCTTTTTTTTTTTTTTTTTGAAAAGAAAAATGCTATTAAAATGTATGGTTTTCTCAGCTTCTGAAGATTTGCTTTGAATAGATAAAAAACTATAAAACCAATACAATAATTTTTTGCCCCCCCCCCCAAATATATATAATTTTTTTTTTAAAGTTACGTTATAGGAGTTTCGTTTAAATTATAAAGGATGTTTACAATCAAAAATGCGCTTCCCACAGGCTATTTACCAAATCTAAATTTGTTATTTTCCTGTATTATTAAAAATTAGTTTAAATAATTAATGTGGCCCCTCCTTTCGAAGGTCAAGAGGAAATTGATGGGTTGTGGGGAAATTTTTATAAGAATTTTTCTCTTTACAATAAATGCTAGAGCACCCGAAACAAAAATCTAGTTGTACCAGAGATAAATCCTTTCCAGAGAGAAAGAAATTCTTGGCAAGCCGCCAACTTTTCCGCATTCCCCAATCTTTTTGCCCTTTTAGTAGTAAACCAATCGCCGTGCGCTTAAAAAGAATTTTCCCAGATGAAAAAGTGTTTGGAATATTTCTTGGTCAAAAGTTGCACTTGGAAGTTGTAGCTAAATGGGTTGAATTTTGCAATGCTTTGTATTTATAATTATAACAATCGGTAACTCCAGAACAATTCAAAACAAATTGGCAGGAATGACGCATTTTTAAGCTTCATTCAAAACATAAAACTATTCGTTTCGGATCAGTTCATAAATCCTCCCTTTTCCCCATCATTATCCTGTTTTTTCCATTATAACCTAATATCAATAACTCGTCAACAGCTTCTAACCTTTATGCTAAGTTTTATTTATTTTGCCGGACGGCTTTTTACAATTTCTCAAATTTTTTGAAGTATAGATGGTTAAATATATCTATTGAATTGAATTTCCTCTTAAACTTAGAGGATCAGTTTACCTTTTCAACAATTTTGTTTACTATTAAAAATAAGGTGCAAATGGCAAATTCACTGCATGTTTATTTTTATTTATTTATTTTTAATCGCTACTATTTAAATATTAATTATTTTGACCTTTTTTTTTTTCTTTGAGAATTTCAAATGCATACTATATAAGCACTGTGTGGATTTTTTAGATATATCTAATATTAAATTTTATGTGATTTTTTTTTTTTTACTGATACTGTGTGAAATGATAAAATCTAACACACCTTCATATATATATATATATATTAAACTAAAAGATAATTTCATACGCAGAGACATAAGATAATAAAGAACATGTCAAGGGTGATTCTGGATTATTATTGAAATTCATATTACATTCTCTTAAAGATTACAGGAGACAGGCGGGAAGAGGGGAATCCACTTCTGATTTTCCGCGCCTCTTTCATGAAATTTGCATTTTTTTGTCGTTCCCTTGACAAAATCTGCAGTTTTTTAACGATCATTTGACGAAATTTCCAGTTTTTTCACGATTCTCTGACGAAATTTTCCGTCTTTCTAACGATCCTTTGACAAAATTCGCAATTTTTCTTCCAACGAATGACGAAATTGATTTTTCTTTTCCTTCTTCCAGTGATCATTTGTTGAAATTCGCGTTTATATGTTCGAATTTTCGGGCCAGAATCACCTCTGGAACATGTACACAAAATGTTTTAAATCTCTATCTAAAATATAAAAAAGCCTCAGCATTTTTATACTTGAAAGTGGAAAAAATATTAACATGGCGAAAAATAGGTTAAGTTTTCATTTGTGTGGGGAATTGAGCTGGTTGTATTAACAAAATTTACACTATCGCGCGATCCTCCTGGCAGAAACATGGCGACACTGTCACAAAAGAGAACGACCTCTTATAGAAAACTTTCCGTCACGAGCAGCTAAATGTAGATGATAGGAATATTATTTTTTTTAATCGTTATTTTAATTTAGTTTCATAATGTTTTGAAAATGCAATAGCTAATGTTTTTGAGAAACTGGCTTTAGATTAACTTTAAAAATGAGATAAATTTAATATTTCTATTTATATGAAGCATAAGAATAACCTAGTGTTCATTCTAGGTCCTTTTTCAAGGGTGCAGCACCCTGCCCTTTTTCAAATTTACAAAATGCACCCTGCCCTTTTAAAAAGTAGTAAAATGTACCACTGGTTTTACCGAGATTTAAAAAAAAATTTTTTATTTCCATACTATTTTTAAATTTGTGTGCCCAAAAATGATAGATTTTTTTCATTTCTTTAGGAAAAAGAACATGAAACTGTTCAATCGTGTTTTAATTTAATTGTATTTTTAATTTTTATATCATAAAATCATTCGAAAATAATGGTATTTGATTTATCATATTTAAAAATTATGTATTTTCTAACCCCCACCCCCCTCTAAAGGCAATAATAATTTTTTTCTTACAAAAGCGCCCTTTTCTACTGCAGTAGTGCTCTTTTTAGTGAATAGCACCATGCCTTTTATATTTCTAGAGTGAACACTAAATAACCTTATCTTCAACGTCTAGAAAGGAAAATCTGTAGAGCACTGTTACAAATTGCAGCAACTTAATTTCGTACTCAATCAAATCTTAAGAAAATAACAGGACAATTTATCATAAATTAATGCAAATATTTTCTCTAATGCTGATTCACTAAACTTAGGTTTTTGGATTTTTTTTACCTGCAGTTTAAAGACAGATATAAAAACATGTAATACCAGGGTTTTTAATTATGTATAAATTTGTCAATTGTTTATATTGTTAAAAAATATTGTTTTTATAATGAGGTTTGTCGCAGAATGCTTAAGAAACTCTGCCACAGGGCTCGCGATAGAATAATTGTAACGGATATAAAAGTATCAAAATATGCACAATTAAATTTCCTATTTAATAAATAATTGAAAAAAGAAAAAAAATCGGCATTTTGACGTGAACTGCCCGCTTGAATACTGCAAAATATTCGGCAATTTGTTATCTATGGTAGAATAACGGAAAAATGCCTTAAGGTAATTGCATTATTAATTAAATGCTAAAAATATTAAATGTTGTGTTGACATAGGAAACAACGCTGTGAAAGCGGTTTATAATTTTATCTTATCAGGAAATGGGTTAAAAATCTATTACAAAATTACATCTTTACATAGGAAAATCCGAGTACAAAAATGGGAAGATCCAACACCTGCATTTCTTCAAGGGATATGTGTAGCAGGATTTGTGAATCGCTGTTATAAAACTACTTTGAAAAAATACACACTTTTAACGATTCTGTTTCAGAAAAGAAAATTCTTTTCATTCCACCAGAGTATCTGTGTGTTATATGCCTGTGTGAATAGTGTACAAGAATCGATTGCAAGGACAATCATCTTCGGTTGTATTTCAAATGTATCATATATGTACCATATTTACCTGGCAACCTTTCACTGGGAATTTCCAGCTTTTTTTCCCCCTTGTTACTCTTTCTTTCTACTGTTGTGAAGATGAACAAATAAAGAGGTTAATTTTTGTAAATTCCAAATTCCGATACATTTTCGCGATGTAGTTTCTTTTCATTCCTCCAACTATTAATTATTTCTCAGAGGAAAGGTCTCAGGTGCATTCTGTTAAACGACTGTTTATTTTCTAGTTAAGGTTAGTCAAAAATAATGGCAATTCTTTTTTAGAATCTTGTCAGAAAATCTTCCTGTTATTAGATTTATTTCCCCCTTAAAAAAAAAAAATGAGTAATTGGTGAATTTTTATACCGAAATACAAATAGTTAAGTTCAAGAACATATTTGAATAAATTTCTATTTAGTTTATTGAGTATGTTGTTTATATTCAGCGCATTCAGATCTACCAAATTCTTGTCAGATATGCTGTATATTATTATCTACTTGGCCAAATAGAATCGGGATTTTTTTTTTATTTATCACTTTGGAAAGCATATTTAAATGTATTTTATTTAATGGAAAACATTTCAAAAGTTACATATTTTACTATATTACTACTAAAAAGAAAGAAATCTTAACGCTTTAATTGAATTTCAATTAGTACAATACATATCCGAAAACGTGTAATATGAATAAATGAGTATTATATATTAAGGGTATTTTTCGCTCACTTGAAAACCTCCGCTCCGTAAAGTTAATCCTATGGGCAGTTGTTTTCGGATTTCTCGTTAAATTATGAATACTTTTAAGCTAGCAGATTTTTAAAATAAAAGGTACTTTCACTTTGGAAATCGGTTTTGAAAATTACAGTATTTTTAAAAAATCTGTAGCTCTTAGATTTTAATTTTATTTTAGCGTTGAGTAGAAAAGCCGCCAGACGGAAATTTTTCAAAAGGAAAACATTATCTTAAAAAAAAAAAAACACTTTTACAAAATGGAAACTACACTATTCTTTTTTTTAAAGGGGGGGGGGAGCAAACTTGTATCTTATTCACCAAAAATAATTTGAATTCGTTTGTTCTAAGATTGGTGATATTTTTCGGGAAACAATTGAATTGGCAAGGCATGCATAGGAAGTGTTAAAAAGGGTCGCTCGGCACATTGGAATGGTTTAAGAAAAGCCACTGGGCGCATAAAAGAAATAAAAGAACCGCCAGGCGTTGCGATCTGCTAAAACGGCTTAGTGTCAACATTATATAACATGTGAAAAACTTATTTAGGAATGCACCGAATTTTGGCCAAATAATATTCGGCCCACAGGTTAGCTGAATACTGAATATTCAGCTAGTCCAATAGGGGGCTTAGGCCTAATGCTTAATATTTCAAAGTTTAAAATGTATTAAAATGTTACTTTTTAAAAGAATTTTATATAATACTTAAAAAGAAAATTACATTTTAATAAACAAAAGCTTTTTATAAGTAGATTATATATATAATATGTTGAGTTATTTTTAATGTCTTTTTTAATTAATAGAATTTTAAAAATCGTGTTTTTCTATGAATCGATCAAACATCTTAAAACCAAACAGAAATAGTGAAAATAAATAAATAGAAGAAAAACTTACATCCCTTTGATTTAGCAAGGAATTTTGTAATGCATGGTCAGTGTCTGAAGTGAGCGATCATTTTCAGAGTTTGTAATTATTCAAGTTGTTCCTAAAATCCTGCAACAAACTTTCAACGGAGAAAATATGATTATAACAAACATTTAACATAATATCCCAATCCATTTATTCCTTCAAAATTTCAATACGTTCAGTAAAATATACTGGGTGTGATCAAGACAAAACTTAAAAATTTTTATTCACAGCTTTATCAATAATGAAGATATTTCAACGAGATTTGTTTCATATTAATTTTGTATTAAATGTGTGAACGACTGAAATTTGATCAGTGACATTGAATAAAGACAATCAACCGGATTCTGGATAAAGGAATATCTAGCTCATAGTCAAACTAAAAACTATTAGTTTTTATTGTCTCTATAGTCCATTTTTTTTCAAAACGAGTCATAGGAAAAATTACACTTTTTACACAGCCATAGAAAAATTGTAAAAAAGGGGGAGGCAGGAAGGGGGGGGGGGTTGAAAGTTATAATTTCAAATTGAACTAAACAGTCATTAAAAAAAAAAAAAAAAAAAAAAAAAAAAAAAAAAAAAAAAAAAATATTGAGAATTTTTTTTTATTTATTTATAACAGCAAATTCAAACTATCCGAGGAGAAATGTACAATATTAAATTGACTAATCATCCGACTCACCATAATCATCAGAGAGAGTGCAGAGGACAGTGATGACTCGGGAAACATGGTTTTGGTTTTCCTGTACAGCTCGCAAGGTCTCCACCAGATTACGAACAACAACTTGTCTGAAAAGAGAAAAAATATATATGAAATACAGCTGCATATTTATCAACAAATAATTTAATATAAATAAATACAATATAAATACGATACGAAAAAAAAAAAAAAAATGTGGCGGACAAACAATACATTGAAGACAACAACAGTGAACTAAAGAGAAATCCTAACATGTATATAACAACAAAAATCAGATCGATATTTAAAAATCCAGAAAAAAGTTATTTCTTACGGGTTTCTAGAAAGCATATTCACTGAAAGTTCCGCAGAATTCGTACATACCTGTATCATATATGCCACTTAGGGGCGAGGGGGGGGGGGGAACTACACCTTGCGTTATTTTTTTTTTTTTTTTTTTTTTTTTTTTCGTTCGTTGATTTAAATCAATTAAAAAACATCGATTCAAATCAGCTTTTTTTAATGTTATTTTTGAATAAATTTAAGATGTAAGCAAACATTTTAATATACTTTAATGTAATTTAGTTTTTTATAACTCAGGTAATCAAACGGTCACTTAGTCACAAAGTGAAATGGAACGAAAAGCTTAGAAGAAAATGCTTCCAAAATAATCTTGCAACAGTAAGGAAATCTAAGCAGAAATATTAAATATTGGAATATTTATTTATTATAATTTAGAAAAATTCTGCTTTGAAATTTGTATGTGTTGTAGTTATTTTTATTTTCACTTTTCTGTGCATTTTGTGTAATAAAGATTTTTCCAGAGCCTAAAATTTTACTATTGAATCATTTATGTAAAATTGTGTAATAATAATATATATTGGTAATACTTATACCATGCATGTGAATGTGTGTATGTATGATTTATATTTTATAAATTAAAACTCAAAAAATATACTGTGTGAGATTTTTTAAAATTAAAAAAAAAATCTTTTAAATTAAAAAAAAATCGATTTTTGATTTTTATTTTTTAAAAATCACGAACCCTGTTTACATGTGAATGTGTTTATTATGATTTCCTCATATTATATATATATTCTGTACTAAATTTTTATTTTATCTTTTGAGCAGTTATAAGAAGTATATTATTAAATGGTTACTACGATGGGAAGTCTGAAAATAAGTTTCCCCTGTCGACTGTGGTCAGAGTTGTGTATAAAAGTTAAAAATAGAATGAGACATTAAAGATAAGACATATCTTTACTTTTTCCGCATAATTACCAAATACATTGAGACATTTGTCATACCGTTTGACTTTCATACACACCTCTGTCCACAGACGACAGGGGAACTTATTTTCAGACTCTCCCTCGTATATGTATGTATATATATATTTTTTCATTTAAGAATTACATATTGTTAAAGTTTTCGCTTAAAGGAAAAAAAAAATACTTCGCATAAAAACAGATATTTTCAAATACATTTTAATAATAAAACGAACACAAATATCAGTAGTAAAAACATGTGAATATGACTTCAAATTTTAAACAGAAAAATGTAACTTTTTATTTTAATTTTGAGAATTAGGGGTCATACTTGAAATAAAATGTGCATTTTCAAATAACAAAACAAAAGATAATAATAAGGAATAAATACAGAAAAGCTTTCTATCAAAATTAACAATATAGTTCGTTGAAACCGTATATTGAAATGCATTAATATTTTTACAATTATTTGAAATATTTAAATTTCATTTTTAACATTTTTTCATATTTCCGATATGATTTCTTTTTTCTTTTGTTGCACATTTTTAGATCAATAATGTATATTAATCGTTCATTAATGTGTGTTTTTACGTGAGAAATTGACTTCGTGATTTCATATTTTTAATAAATAGAAATGCAAACTTATAACATTTTTGCATATTTAAATTTAAACTTTTTAATATGCTTTTTACATAAGTGCGTCATAAGTACATTTATTTATTTATTTTTAAGTTAAATTCTTTTTTAAATTTTATTCTATTTTATAAATTATATTTAAGTTTTTTTAATATACTATTTTAAAAAATAAACTGTTAAAATTTTTGTAAAATCTGTGAAAAAGCAGGAATAATGCAATTCAAACTATTTCCCCCCCCCCCCTATGCAATCTTCATAATGAATAGATTTTAAATACTAGTGAATGCGTGGTTGGGATAGAGGAAATCGATGCTACTTTTTGTAAGGGATATTTTTTTAGAGAAAAGAAATCAAAAGTATAAAAAGATTTTAAAAATTCAATTAAAGTATATACTTGGAATATCGAATTTTACTGGCATGCCTAATAACAAAAAATGGAGAAGAAAACAGACTTCATAGAATATCAACATTTGTAAATGCTCGCAAGTTAGAAAAACATTCATTAATGTTAACAAAAATTGTGATCGGCAAAATATTTCCTTTATATTAAACTTCAATTTTGAATTTTCACCAATCTAAAAACCAAGTTTAACCTTTATTGAAAGAACACAACAATTCGAAATACCCTTACGCTCGTATGCATTTGATGATTTTGGCACGGAGCCAAAAATATACCGTTTCACATGAACCCAACGATTTCATCTCATTTACTCCAAATCAACTTTCGTAAAGGGATATTTTTAAGGGGAAAAAATCGCGCTTTCAGATTTTTAACAACAAAATCGAATTAATAAATCGATCATTTTCACATATGATTAACTTTTTCGTGGCAATATGAAATTTATTTTTCTATTTTTATTATGTCATTTTAAAAATAAATGTTCAATATGTAATTTGGAATTAAGCCGTTCAAATTGTTCAATTTTATAGGAAAGGTAGGGAAAAACAAGCACTCGCCTTTTTAATGAAGACCATTGTATAAGTCAGATGATTTCAAGAAGTTTTACTCTTATGGTAGTAATGTAAAGTATGATAAGATTACATGCACTAGAAAAATAAGTACACCAAAATTTTTTCGAAAAACTTGAACCGTGCTAAAATAAGATTACATAAAGTGATGTTTCTAGACTGTTTTATTATGTGAAAACTATTAGATATTACGTCAGCACGGACAACTACTTGAATCCGGCACTCATTAACTTAGAATTCAGTACCTAAAACTTAACTAAGTGTAAACTGATTTTGCGATATAAATAAAATGCGATATATTTAAACTGTTAATTATGCACCACAGTTCGTAAACATCACATTTTTTAAAATATCAAAAATATCCGATATTTACAAAATAGTCAACTTATTGATGATTATATTTTTTTAAACCTAACACAGGCGGATTCTAAATTCATGCTACTAATTTGAAAGATTGGTACAAGATATTTTAACAACCATTTATTGTACAGGAATGTACGGGCGCAAATGACGCATTGAAGTAAAAAAACCAAAAACCATAATTAAAAAAAAAGAAAAAAAAAATTGTTATACTATTTTATCTTTATTTAAGACAGACATTTCATGATTACATAAAGAAAAACCTCTGGAAATTTCCGATATTTCATCCAAATTTTGAATTAAAAAATAATTATTGAATAATTGTATTATAAATAAAATTTGCAAATCTGTCAAAGGAAGGAAATACACGAATTTATGTCTTAGCAACCGCAATTTCCGGCGTATACGCCGCGGCTTAGTCAAGTCTTTGTTCGTCTTAAATACAAGAAAAGAATAGTACAATAGTTTTCTGTTATGAATGAGAAATTTTGAAATACAAAAAGAGCCAAATTGGCCCTCTGGTATTTGTACCTCAACGCGTCCCTTGCTTCCAGACATTCCTATGCAATAAGCGATTATTACAATTATAGTGTCTTGTACTCTAATCCTTAAAGTTTGTACCATGAATTTAGAATCCCCTGTATAAATTAGAAACTAAATCGCTATACTTTAAATGAATACTTAATAAAACACTGTTCTACATGTTTCTGCCCCTTCCCGCTTACGTAACAAAATTGAGGCAACTATCTACAGTATTAAAATGAAGTATCAAGAAAGTTGTTTTGGAGAATAAAATTTTAAATCCAAAAGCCTTTGTTTTTGCTGAAAATTTTAAATTTCCTTTCTCATTTCTCAATCTGATATACAGCTTAAATTGAATTAACAACCAAATCCAGATACGATTTTTTACAATGAAGCTGGGAATAGCTGTATCTTAGTTTAGTTTTTAAGGGCTCTTCTTATAAATATTGCCCAACATAATATTGATTCTGCATTTAAAAATTAGTTTCAAAAGGTAAAGCCTGGAAAAGAAGCGAGGGAAAAAAGCTATAAAAAAAAAAAACTGCCAGAGCAAAAGACATTTATCTACAAAACGACACAGTCAATAACAGATGGAAAATTAATTTAAAGTTGTTTTTGACAGAAAACAACAAATATACACAAATATTAAATGTGTGAAAATATCGATCTTAATGATATTTTGAAAATAATATCAGATGATTTTATGCTGTAATATCACCGAGTCATGCTCATTTAAAATTTTGTTTATAACTGATATCGCTCAATTGTTCAGTTTATTATAAAACGACTAATTGAGACTTAATTACGTTACTGAAGAAAACTAACTTCGCGTGACAAGTTGGATTGGATATTTTTTGATTAGCTGATATTAGCATCTCAAAAATCATGTTTTTTCAGTTTTGTCACGTTAAAAATAAATGCACAACATCAAATCTTCAAAAGATGCATGACCTCTTTAAAAAAAGTATTTTTTGTCTTTAATGTTAGAATGATTTATCTTAAAGAAAAAAGTAAAAGTATCGACATTAAATTTCAAAGTAGTAAATCTGCAGTTCTAGAGCCTAAGTCAGATCTGAGGTTAGCATTGTTATTTATTTTTAAGGAAGCAATATTTTAAGTAATTTTTGATTTTGTACTTTGAGTAAATTTTATTACATGTACGGATGCAAACTTTTTTTCCCGACATCATTTTATTATACGGCGAAATGTGGAATTCTGAAAGGAAGCATGAATTTTTCGTTGTAGAGATTCTTTTCCCACCTATATTGCTTTAAAAGTTGTAAAATAATTTAAAAACTTGTGTCATGAAAACGACAATTAGTTTCAAAGAGTTATTCTCATGTTTCTAATTAATAATAATGCTATGAAAGAGTAAATTGAACTATTGTTCAATTTGCCAGTGATTGAGAATGAAACAATTTTGCGGTACATAGAGGGGGACAACAGAAAATGAAGGGTACACGCCTAGTTTTGTCAAATAATCTCCTAGCTCATCCGAAAAACCACGAAACCGCATATCGAAGAGGAAAGCACTGGAATAGACGGCGCCAAAGCGGGACATCTCTCCGTCATCAGCTAGTTATGCACACATACACAGTGGGTAAAGGAACTTACGCAGCCGCTTATCGTCAAAGCCTCTACCAAGAGCGCGCCTACGCAACTAAACAGCAGCGATCTCCTATACTTTTTGCTTTTTTTCTTTCTCTCTTTCTAGGAGGGCCAAAGTAGAGGTCTGCACGGGCCGGGCCGCGGCCCGAAGCCCGAGCCCGGCCCGGCCCGCGGGCCGGGTTCGGGCCGATTTCCAATAATGGCATTCGGGACGGGCCGGGCTCGGGCCTTACTTCTGAAGACTCGGGCCGGGCCGGGCCGGGCCTAGTCACTAATCTTTCGGGCCGGGCCGGGCTCGGGCCTTAATTTTTTTTCTGGACGGGCCGGGCCTAACTTTTTTTTCCGTACGAAGCCGAGACTGATTCCATTCTTCCTAGTTTTCATGGACCAAAATAATCAGTTCCTATTGAATCTTCCTATATGAAAATCCTTTTCTCGGCTTTTTATAAATCAGTAATATTTGGCTTTGTCCAAAAATGTTTGCAAAAAAGGCATATACTTTTAAGCCGTCATTATTCTACAATTAAACATTAGAATTTATTCCTTTTAAAGAATCGTAGATTACCAGGCGTTTTAAAATAGAATTAAACACACACACACAAAAAAAAACATGATTATGACGGAATTTTTTTTAAAACTGAAAACTGAAAGTTTCTTTTAAAGTGTTCATCCATGCAAAATGAATACAACAATACAGGAGAAAAAATATATTAAACATTTACATCTGTTAAGAAGGGAACGTTTTTTTTTTTTTTTTTTTTTTTCGTTCCAAAGCGATTTCGTCTTTGGAAATTTTACCATATACCGCTTTTTCGACTTTTTGTCTCCATTACAGGGAATATGGATTAATAATACTAGTGATAACTGAAACATTTACATACAACAAACAAAGATTCATTTAAAAGCGTAAATATCGCAGCCTACGGCACTTCTGCATAAATGGAGATTATAAACATGAAAAAAAAAGACTAATAATTTTTTTTGGTCAGAACTCTTCCATAAGATTAAAGATTAATGTTCTGTAGAAATTCACTTGAGCCGGGCCGGGTTCGGGCCGAATTTTAAACTTTTTTCCGAACCGGGCCGAGCTCGGGCCGAAATTTTAACTTTCGGGCCGGGCCGGGTCGGGCCAATATTTTTTTCGTTCGGGCCGGGCCGGGCTCGGGCCGAAATTTTAACTTTCGGGCCGGGCCGGGTCGGGTCAATATTTCTTTCGTTCGGGCCGGGCCGGGCCCGGGCCGAAATTTTAACTTTCGGGCCGGGCTCGGGCCTGGAAATTTCGGCCCGTGCAGACCTCTAGGCCAAAGGCCACGAGTCAGAACGCTGATGAAGGGAGATCTTTCACAATGATGTCATCGTGGCTCCAAAGAATTCGATGGGAATACAGTTGCCTACTGAACCAACGTAGCTACACACAACTAAGAAAACAATTTCGATCCGTGAGATATTACGAGCACAAAATTGGAAAATACAGGATAATCCCCAAGCAGATTGGACAAACATTAAGGAGGCCGTGCACTTCATTATTTTTCGATTAAATATGATAAATTAGAGAATAATAAAAGTGGTGAGGATAATGAAGGATTCTGAAATCTGTAAATGGTACGTATACCGGTCGCTCGTCCCGAAGGTCAACATCAATGTTAAAGTTATGAGCGAAATCGTATTCAAGTGAGAATGAGATATCGGTATTTATAACTAAAACGGATAGTGGGTGTGACGCTACTTTATGTTTCATAAACAAAAATTTTTGATAAAGTTTGTCCAACTGTAATTCAATAGACTCAAGTGGAAATATTTTAGAACACAACTTCCCCAACTCCATTTATTGGATAATTTGAATCAGAGCTCCTATACCCAAGCTGAATTATACACAATGGGAAAAGATTTAGTTTCAAAATTAGAGAAACTATGTGCGGAAAATGAATTCAGGGACATTTAAAATGTAAAAATCATATCAAATGTAGGATATTCTAACCATAGTGAAATTTTGATGGTTATAAAAAAAAAAAAAAAAAAAAAAAAAAAAAAAACAGCCGATTGCAAAAAAAATTTGATCACTGTTGGAATTCCTGCAAAAGTAAAGATCCCGCCATTTATAGCCGTCATACACCTGTTACACATTTAACTGCAGCAGCCACCAATTTTAATCTGTGTTAGGAAACCAATAAAACAGCTGAGATCATCAAAAAAACCGCACAGAAAACGGAAGGGGGGAGAATGGGGGGACGGCAAAGAAGAATGGACGGTGCCCGCGGTGTTGCCAGAGCATTGAAAGGGTTTTTCCCATTTTCAAAAGCCAGGGAGAAAATGACCGGTATTGAAGCAATTTTGATGAACGTGAGTGGATGGAGTTTTCTGACACTGCCTGGTCAAGTGGCAGCAGCAGGATAGGAAAAAACTCACACAACCAAGCTAAAGGTTTAAAAAAAAAAAAAAAAAAAAAAAACCTAAGAATGTTTTAAAGGTTATGATAATTAATCACGAATAAGAATCATAAAATAGAATAGGATAGAAAGAAAACATTAGCACAAAATCAAATATTATTTAGCTATGGAATGTAAGTTTTGAAAACTAAATTTTAAAATATTCCATTAAGCGAAAAAAAAAAAAAAAAAAAAGCCGAGTCACAGAAATTTAACTACATAAATCTTAATTCGCATCATAAAGGGTAATAACTTTAGGTGATAATTAAAATATACTTATAAAAGCAATTGTGATTTTCTGAATGTTGAATATTCCACAAAAACAATACCCAATATAAAAACAGATGCTGCACAATTTTCTATATTTCATTGAACAACAACAAGACATTTCATCAATAGCATGTAGGTTAAAAATTATGGAAAAAAGATTTGACTGGTAAAATTTGCTTTAGTTCATACATTCTATGAAAATCATAAATACTAACATTTAAAATGATTCAGATACGAAATATTTATTATACAACTGCCTCAGCCAATTAACTTCTGCAAAACACAAATAGGGTAACATCCCCAGTAATTGGCAGGCACCAGTGATTGGCACATCCTACAAAAATGTCCTAAAATAAGATTTATATCCAGTCTTTTAAAAATGAAAGACCATATACCAGTTATATGCTCATTTACTTTAAAGATTATAACTTTGATTTATGCTATTAGATGACAATAGTGCTTAGGAAAGAGAAACAATTATGGCCAGGGGTGGGGAATTTTTCAAAATCTTACCAGCCAAGGATTTATTTCGCCAGCCTGGAAGATGCAACACACATGCAGTTGAAAATAGTTATGACAAAATCATATGCAATTACAAATGAAATTACTATTACTACAATGCATTTTCATAATTCTTTTTTTCTGTAACATTAAGAAATATATACAACAGAGGTAAGCTTAATATAAGATAGAACTTAGTACCGAATTTACTCTGTAATAATTTGGAAAGTTAAAATGTCTAGATTAAAAAAGTGTCTCTGATAATGTCTATATCACCTTCATTTTTTCAAAAACTAAAAATGTACTCGCCTTGTCAGAAAATCCACTCGCCACTGGCGAGCAAAATGATGCATTTCCCCACCCCTGATTATGGCTTGTATCAAATTAGCCATTTTTGTTGCAAATGCTTCTTCTCCGACTTAAATGCTTTTCAATTTATTATTATCTGAATAATAGTATATTTTAAATTTTAATTGACAACAGTTTTGTTTAGTTGATAAGGGTTACTTTAATTGTGTAAAAGTCTAAGTGCCAATTACTGGTGATTACAGCAACTTGTTATAAATATATTTTTATAAAAAAACTTTTTCAAATATTTTTGCTTTTAGTGGGCAAAATAGATGCACAGATATGCACTCTTTGATTTAAAAATATTTGCAAGTAAATATTTTATTTCTTGGTAATGAAAATAGAAGTAAGTTTAAAGACAAATCCTTAATGTGCCAATTACTGGGGATGTTGATGTTACCATACTTTGGTTGGAAAATATAAGGGAGATTTTTCTAGTAGCATTCTAGCGGTTCTAAATTTTTCGATTCTAATGACGACGATTCTAACTTTTGTAAAATAAAAGTATTTCTATTTGTTTGCTTTGTTGTGTATTTAAAGAAGGGATGTACACATATAAAACTTCTTGTGTTTTAAATTACGAGTTATTTTTTTTAAATGAAAACTACTTGCAACAAAATTTATTTCATCTGTATACATCATTAAGTTATATTAAGGTTATAATTAACGGTCAATTTCAGGGATGCCAGTCTAGTCAGAAGATAACAAAAAAGAGGAAATTGTGGTTAAAGTAAAATTTGTTATTCGCCGTTTTATTTCGCGACCGTTTGACGAAAAATCGCCATTTTACTTCGTGATCGTTAAAGAGAAATCGCTGTTTTACATCGCGATCGTTTAACGAAAATCGCAGTCTTATATCGCGATCGTTTGTCGAAAATGGTTGTTTTATTTTGCGATGGTTTTGAAAAAAAAAAATAAAAAAAAAATCACTTTTATTTTGTGATTGTTTGTCGAAAATCGTTATTTTATTTTGTGATCGCTTAACGAAAATCGTGGATTCTTAAAAATTAAAAAAGCGGAAATCTGCCATTTAACGGAAAAGTAGCATCCCTGTAATTTAATTGGCCACTATTGCAAATAAAAACAGTAAAAGCTCTTTTATTTAATATAATTTTATTTGTTAAAATTATTTTGAATATCCTACTTTCATAACATGTATTTTTTTTTTTTTTTTTCAATTTTTGTAAGCATAAGGTTTTGCCAAATATTTTGAACAAATACTGAATGCATTTTTAATAACTGTGTTTAACAATAACTACTGAAGTAACAGAAATATATTTTTCATCAAAATAAATTTACCACAAACTGTAACTACTGTTGACCTTTCAATAGAAATTCATGGAAATTTTGTTTAAATTTGTGACTTTGTTATGAAGATTTCTGAAATTAAGTTTCTTTTTCTCAGTACTCAAGAAAAGAAGGATATACTTTAGCATGTAACGGGGAAAATGTCAGAATAAGGACATTATATGCGAAGTACGAAAGAACTAAGGTGTGATTTTTCAAATTTTAGATAGAAAATGGATGGAAAATAGATAGGATTTTTTTTTAAAAATCTTTCCATGTCTTTTGAATAGGCATTTACTGCTTCATAATAAAAACAAGATAAAATATCTAATCACATAAATTAAAAAAATTACTAACTTTTTCTAAAATGTTGACTTTTTTCAGGAACTAATATGTTCATTGACCCCTACTGGATGTGGATACATGTCTAAATTTTTATAATCAAGTGGGGAGGGTGGAGGTTAAACTTAGCTTTGAAATTATCTAAGTTACTGTTCATCCTTTAACCCTTTCCGGCATACTGTGCCCGGTCTGGGATACCTAATTTTAAATCCAAACTTACAAACGGCACCAATAATATTTTAATAAAATTTTGCTTTTACAATTAAAGCTTGAATTAAGGGATTCTTAATTTAAAAAATAGTCGTTTGTAAATTCCGGTGGCAGTCGATAACTTTTCATTTTACTATAGAATTTGCCCGTGCCGGAAAGGGTTAAGGGGTCTCAGGTGTCTTACTTTTTCCCGGTGTTTTACTTTAGCATAACATGTCACATTTCATTATATTTCTCAGTTTGTATAAAACATAAATGCATAAAATTTTAAACATCAACTATTTAATATATATTCTATTTAAAATAATTTTTTTTCGGATATTCTACATTGAAATTTTTATTTTTTTAAATGTTTAATTTTGATAACAAATAAAATTTTTTTGACTCTCATCCATTGCGCGCAACACTGTAGCAAAACTATTGGTTTAAATCGCCCCCCCCCCCCAAAAAAAAAAAAAAAAAAAAATGAAAATGATGTAAAATTAATGTATATTGAACTTATATTTCATTTAAAAGAAAATTATTTATTTGAAATTCAAATTTTAATTATAAAATTTAAACAAAAATCCCTTTTTATTCAAACATTGCCAGTTTTTAAGAAATTAATGCAAGTATCATACTAAATGTGAAGTATAAGTTATTTGTTAATTTAAAATGACGATATTTACCATGTTTCTTGCAAATTGCTTTATTAGTTTTTAAGAAATGTTGCGCGCAGTGGATGCAAGTCAATTAACAATTTTAATTTTTTTTTTTTATCAAAATTAAATATAAATAAAATAAAATTTCAATATAGAATACTTAAAAAATATATTTTAAATAGAAGAGACATTAAATGGAACGATATTAAAAGCTTTATGCATTTGTGTTTCATTGGGGCTGAGAAAAGAAAATTAAATGTGACAAGTTGCTAAATTGCACCATTAGGTAAAAAGTAAGATTCTCCTGAGACCTTTTAAGTACGTCACAAATTTTGTGGGATTCCTCCTCACCTGTTGTGATGTAACTTTTTTTCTACTATTAATGAAAGCAAATTTTATCCAAAAAAATATTGTGTGTATGACTTAACAGTTACAAACATTTTAAACATTCTACGAAGAGGCTTGCATTTTGTTCAAGATGTTTAAATTCGACAAAAAATATCTTAAAAGTAGGTACGTTTAAAGCTACCTGAAAATTACACATAGATGACTGTTTTTATACTTCAGATGCTGATGTTAACTCACTTAACCTAATAAATCCTTCCGCCTGTTGAAGCATGACGTTATTATTCGACGACCATTTAAAACAATTAACATTACCACACACTTTCGAGTAAATTCTGGGAAAATTTCAGATCGATACAAAAACAAGATTTTCTTTCTATACCCCCTCCCCCCAAGAGGCTAAGATTACTTCAGTCACGCCAAAACACCTGCTCGCTAATGCTAATTCTATGGAAGAGAATTTTCAAAATATTTAGTTAGCATTTTAATTTATTTAAAAAAAAAAAAAAAAAACACGATCTTTGTTGATATCAACCTCAGCTATTGAAAGCAAAATTATTTTAAAATATTGAAACGCAAAGATCTTTATTTTTCCCAAGGAATTAACATTAGCAAACAGCTGTTTTTAGCGGAAATGAAGGACCCCCTAGCTACTACTATTAAAAAATCCGATTCTTAATTCTGCCCAAAGCATCATTAAGTGACTTAGCCTACAATAAAACAAAATCTGATGGAAATTAATAATAACACTAGCACTATTTTAAAATAAGATTGTTGAAATTTAAGGGTGTTCTTAAATTAAAAGGGGCAAATTTGTGACATCAGTTTTAATTCATTTTTGTTCGGAAATGCATGAAACGAGCAGGTAATGTTCAGAAACTATCAAATCGCTTTTTTTTTTTTTTTTTTTTTTCCAAACGCCATAAATTTTTTAAAACAAACCGACAAAGATAACGTTTTGAATGGCATTTTCCGACGAAAGCAGAAAAACCGGTTGACGAAAAGGTGAAAAGGGCGTGATCATGTGATGGAAAATAACTCAATAGGGATTGATCAAAGAATAGAAAACTAACTAAGTTAAATTTCAAATCGCTTCCGTGGTCAGGTTTTGCAATTTTATATCTTTCCGTTGAAAAATGAATTTGTGAATGTGTCAAAACATTTTGCGCTTGATGAGCGGAGGCACTTGAGAACTTTTTTATAATTTCGTAAAAAAATTACTTTAACAGGTTTTTTTTTGTTTTGTTTTGTTTACATTACTTGTATTTATCACTTACATAATATTTTTTTAAAATATCATTTAAAAAATTGATAATAAAAAAATGTTTCAGTTGCCGAATTCCCTTAAGAAATTGCGTAAAGGATGCTCTAACGTTTGTTGATATTAGATTCTCAGATCAAATCGCAATCTACCTTCAAACTGATCTGGAAACAAAACTAGAAAAAAAAAAAAAAAAAAAAAACTCGAAAAAATGGGGTGGCGGAGGAAGATGCAGATTTTAAAATCCTCTTCCCCCTCTCTCCGAAATATTTACACCGCTCAGCATCATGTAAGTACTATTCTTAACTGGCCCTGATCCTGCGATTAAAAATACCTCCGAAGATAACTCGGGAGAATTTAAAATCCTATTATCGATTCACCGTGCAAGCGGATTCTTAGCTGACTTCGGAATCGAGCATAAACTGGAACTTCGCTGTAACTCGACGAGTGATTTAGCTATTTCGCTGTTTTTTTTACCCCTTTTGTTTCAAGCTATTGTTTGTTCTTAAGAATATTTTAAAGGCTTCGCTGCATGTGTGGCATTTGAAAACTTTTGCCGTTTCCTCCCAAAAAAGCAGGGATTTCCACCTACTGGCGACCACCGACGAACATTTCTGAGACTGACGAACGCTTTTGCATTAGTTTTATACAAATTTTCTTATTATGGTTCTAACAACGAAATTTACATAAGCAACAATAAGTGAATACAAATTCATGATGTCCATTTAATAATACAATAATAAAATGTCTGGGTGATTTTGTGTTCAGGTCATAAGCAGTGAAAAATGCACCAAAATTTTCGAAATTGCTTCCTTTCGGACGTCTTCAATAGGTAACTTCTTACTTTTGGTAATAGAATTAACCTAAATATATATATATATATTTTTTAATCAAGATATAAGGTTATTTTGTTTGTTTTAATTCTATTTCTTTTTACGAATTTTATCACATAGTATTTACAAATATTTTACATTTTTTTTCATGATTTTTTTAACGGGACAATTTCTGAATACTATCACACGCCCTCTATCGGAAATCGCAAACATTGGAATGCCTCGCCCAACGAAGCCTCAGTTGAGTAACAAGAGCTGAATGAATTTTTCGCCTCCTGGCGGAAAACTAGTATAGCAGTGCAAGAGATGGGGGTGTACAGAGAATGCGTATCCCCGACGGGTGGACGAGTTCAAGTTTGGAAGATTCCCACGACCACGGGAGACGAGGTCTGCCTCAGGAATGCTGGACTAATCAGAAGAGCCATTACTCAAGAGGCTTTGAAAAGACCGCTTTCGGCTTCTTGCCCGTCATTCTGATGATTGCTTTTCACTGGGCAAGTGGTTCACGTGATATGGAAACGAAACCTCAGATATTCATCCGATTACAGAAGCAAAAAATTGCTAGTAATAAGTTCTGCTAGGTTGCATATACAAATAAAGCTGATATTTCAGACAAAGGCTGAAACTAGTACTTGTTGGTTGTCACCTATTAACCGCTTCCTTGATTTGCCCGTACGTCATACGGGCAAATCATGATTTACTATTCTCACTGAAAACTTTTATTGTAAATTTTGCATTATTTAATCCAAGCACAAAAAAAAAAAAAAAAAAAAAAAATCAATTAGGCAAAAATGTGTTTTGAAAAACCGGCGATAAAAGATTAAAAATTCGGTAAAAGATGCCCGTCCCGAATGGGTCAAGGCGAAAATAAACAAATTTATATTTGCATATAAAATCTATTTTTGATGTATAATTATTTTTTCTATATATATTTCGTTTAAAAAATGACATGAAAATATGATTTTTTAAATAAAAAAAAAAGCATTCATTGAAAGTTTTTCCAAAAATATTGATCCGCTAAGCGATTAGAAATGTTACTTATAACAAAAATTCAGGTGCTGACTCAAAAATTCTTAATATCCTGATGAAAGGTTGCTTTACAAATCAAAATTTTATTTTTTAAGATAATTAAAGACTATTACAGGTGAATAATTAAACAGTCATTTTACTTAAGACATAAAATTATCCGACTCAAGGTATATTTCGAAATTTCAGTATAACGGTGCAGTATGTGTTGGCCTGCTGAGGATAAAACAAATATTGCACCAGTCTAGTAAAAACTTTTCAATTAAACATAATACTGATAGAAATTTCCACTTACACATACCTCTTCCCCCTCTCGAAAAATATTAGCTCTTGGAACTATAACACTAGTTTAGAAAATTAAACTTTTTGTCTGTTGCCGCGAATTCTTCGGTTGATAATGTTCACTTATGACTTGTTTTTGTCAAATCTAACCGAAAAATCTTTTGAGCAGCTCAAGTTACTTTGTTTTTTATTTTTATCATTTAAGCATATATATTAATCGATAACAGGCGTATTTTACTGTTTTAAGATTAGTTTCAAGTTTTTGCGTCACTAGTAGTTCAAGAATACGTTGTTTAAACAATCCAGATCATTTTTGTTATGTATGCGGAAAATATGTGTTTAAGAATTGTAGAAAAGTTACATCAGAGTTGGTGAAAAATACCTATTTTGAGTATTTTGGGATGCTTTTGGATAAAAATGAGAAGTCTTGGACTCACAATTGTGTTTGTAAATTGTGTGTGGAATATTTAAGATACTTGCCTTTAAATTTGGAACACCGACTATTTGGCGAGAACCACGAAATCATCTCGAAGACGGTTATTTTTGTAGCGTGAACATAAAAGGTTTAAACACTAAAAATCGAGCTAAATGGCAGTACCCAAGTACTAGTTGAGTTCAACGTCCAGTGCAGCGTTTACCTGACTCTTCAGAATCTAAAAATATATCTGAACCATTAGAACAAGACATTGAAGGACCAAACTCATCACAAAATGTTGCGGATTTCGAAGGTATGTCAAATGAGCCAAAATACTTTTCCCAAAATGAGTTAGATGATCCTGTAAGAGATTTAAATCTTTCTAAACAAGCTTCAGCATTGTTGACATCAAGACTAAAAGAAAAAAAAATGCTTTCCTCAAATACTAAAATAAGTTTTTCGGAAATAAAAAAAATCTGAAAATTATAGCGAACTTGTAGAAGACTTTCAACTTCAATTAAAAAAATATGGGATGCAATATGAGCATAAAACTCCACTTCCTCAGTAGACACCTAGACAGATTTCCGGAAAATTTAAGAGAGATGACCGAAGAGCAGGGAGGGACAGCGTATGCATCAGGACTTGCGCGTCATGGAAGAGTTCTATCAGGGTTTCTGGGATACGAATTTGATGTTTGACTATTGTTGGTCTCTGATACGTCATTTTCCAAAGTCTACACATCGGAGAAGAGCTTTAAAACGAAGTTTTTTAGAACTCGATGATAAATTATTTTTTTTATTTAAGTTTTTCTTAGTAAATACATGTTTTTTCTGTTTAACACCTGCATAGCTAAAACTCAGAAACTAGAGCTGATTAAAATATTCTAATTATATTTTTGAAAATAGCATATCATATGTAGTCAGCAACAGCTAAAATTTTTTCGGCAACAGATGTACTGTAAACTAGTGTAATTGATTCCTTAATAGTTCACGATACAGTAAATTCTCTGCAAGACGGAACAGGGAAAGCCTAAAAGGGAAATATTTTAAAGTCCCTGCGAATCCATATAAAGAGTAAAACTTGTCTAAGACAGAATATTGCAACTACGGAAATTTTTCTGGATCCCGATCCATTCATCTTTAAAGTACTGTCGTTAAAAATTACCAAAGTTTTCTCCCAACTGTAAATACTATACAATTATTTTTATGAAGTTCACTTGACCAACTATAGCAAATTCTAGGCAAAAGAGTATCGTAAACGTTTGATATTTCAGGTGTTAGTTACACAGTTTTAAACTTTAAACAATGTGGAGCTGGGGATGGTAAAAATACGAAATGAAAAGCAGATTGTTTTAGATGAAATTTTTAAAGAAAGGAAAGACTGGAGCAAACGACAATGAAAACAGGAAGATTTTCTTAGCTCGAACCTTATTTGGCGATCACCGTGAAATTCAATAAAATTCCTTTACTTTTCGAGAATAAAAAATTGAATTCCGACTTATTTACCCAATTTCCAAATTTCGAACTTTTGTAGATGGTGTAACATACTGAAATTCTTCCAAAATGGCAACGGATTTTATTTACTATCAATTATTTTCAAACCGAGCCGCGGGAGAAAATTTTCAAAAACTTATAATTAATGGTGTATGTTGCAATAACAAAAAAGAATGTTTCTGTTTTAATGCAAAAAGATATACTTAGGTTTTATTTTCCGTATTAAAAACACGTTATATGACGAGCTCCATCCTTCTCTATATCATTCGTCCATTTAATCTAATAATTATAATTTACTAGAATTCGTAAAAATGACTGCAATTACTTCTTGGAACGATTCTAACAAATATTCAATTATTTATCGATATCTTAATTGTTAAATTTATTTGAAAATTGCACTTTCCTTAATTTTGGTATTGCTAAGATAACGATAGTTCTCAATTTTTACTAGCACAATTCGAGCGATGGCGCAGTGTTTACCTCAAAATAATCCAACCTTTTTTGCTTCCAAATATTTTCACGATATTAATAATAGGAATGCCGTAAGGGCCTCCGCCAAGCGAACGAAGCACACAACGATGGGGCCACTGACCGAAAGGTTCGTTATTTCAAACGCCTCCGGGTAGACATTCTTGGGAATGCCTTTGCGTTGAGCCGACACGAGGAACAAAAGGCGGACAGAAAAATAAGAAATTCATGTTGCACTTTTTATACTTGTATGAGCGGCGTTTAAGAGACAGAAATTGCCTTAGAAAATGCTTAAATGCTTCTCGTCACCTGTAAATGTTAAGGAGGCCTTAAAAAACGAAAAGAAATTTATTTATATAGATATCAATACTTATACATCAAATAGCAGAGCAGCTGATCTCAAATAGTTCGGTAGCAGTTGTCTTTAATATAGTCGAATCTAGTATTCACTCAGAAATAAAAAGAGCATGGTGCCATTCACTAAAAAGGGCACTATTGCAGTAGAAAAGGGCACATTTGCCAGAAAAAAATTTGTTATTGCCTTTAGAAGAGGGAAAAAAATAAGAGGAAAAATACATTATTTTTAAGTATGATAAATCAAGTAACATTAATTTCGAATGATTTTATGATATAAAAATTAAAAATACAATTAAATTAAAACACGATTGAATAGTTTCATGTTCTTTTTCTTAAAGAAATGAAAAAAATCTATCATTTTTGGGCACATAAATTTAGATACATTATGGAATAAAGAAAATATTTATTAAAAATGTCTGGGTAAAACCAGTGGTGCATTTTACTACTTTTAAAAAGGGCATGGTGCATTTTGTAAATTTGAAAAAGAGCAGGTTTTTGCACCCTTCAAAAATGGTCTAGAACGAACACTAGTCGAATCTACACCCTCCCCCCCCAATATGTTATAAATATCGTGTATATAAGTGGTCCAATTTGTTTTAATTACAGTCAAATCTACACATTTAACTTTCTAGAAAAACATATGTTGTGTCGCAAGTAGATAGAAGAATCTTGTTAAAAAATGATTTTTGCCGCAACAAAATTCAGAAAAATCATTGCATCGGGTATCATTATGATTAACAATTATAATAACGAGAAGAAGCTGAATTATCACTTTTTGACGGGTGTCAAATGACACCTTTTAAGATTTTGATTTAAGATTCTTTTATTTGTATTTTTTTAAGCTGAAAAATATTTTTTTAAGCTGAAATAAACACTCGTTGTGTAAAAAGGGATATTATTGTTTTCAAACAAGTGACAGCTCTCAGGGGAAAAAATCCGCCAACTGCATACAGCTGAGTTGGCTTGACCGAGATGGTTTTCATAATGCAGAGTTAGCTCTTATGTTTTTGCTACAATACATATGGTATTCTTTGAATTTAGTAAATCCAAGCCAATTCTATTTTATGTAATTAAGGCAATATGCTACATGCCTGAGTATTACCAGCTGCGTACATGAGCAATGCTCACGTGATGTTATTTTAATGATTCAATGATAAGTAATCAGTTAAAAAAGCAGTATATTACTAGCACTTGTCTTGTAATAATATTTTAATGTGGGCAAATTACAGAGTAAAAGGCAGTTCTGTAAATAAAAACCAGTAACAAAACATTAAAAATTTCGTAAAAGGCTCTCGTCGCGAAGGGGTTATTATAAACATAAAAAAAAGGTACACTAATATATGGTTATCCTATAGTCAGGGCTGGCGAGTTCTTGCTGAAGGCGGAAAAAACCATGGAAAAAACCTGGTAAAAACCGTCCTGGCAAAAATAGGCTGTCCATTTAATTTTTTTTCCCAGAAAGAGAAAAAATTTTTACGAAAGAAAACATAAACTGCATATTTAATTAAAAAATCAATTATCAAAGAATACAAATTTTTATAACAAGATTGTATTCCGATTGCATTGTTAAATGAAAAAAATACCAATTTTATATAAATAAATAGTAACTTCATTATTCATGTTTATACAATTATTAATAATTCACATAATAGAACTATTGAGACTGAGTAAAGCATTTATGTTTATAGTTTATATATGTTAGAAATTCAAAGAAACAGTTATAGTAACCTAAATTTAATTTTATATAAAATTATATTTAAAGCAGAAAACTTAAATTTCAAATATATCAGCAATATCTTCCTCAAAACCTAAATTTTGCTGCTTTAGCATGACATAACAGTAAAGTTTTGAAAGAGTATCTGTTGATAGCTTATTTCGAATCTTAGTTTGCACAAATGAAACTAGTCGTTGGGGGCCACCGTAATACTTACCCATCATGGATATGTATATGAAAATAAAACATGTGAAAACTATTTATACCATGCATTGCAATTCATAAACAAAATTTAAATATTGTTAATGTACATAGTAATGCTCTATTAAAGAACTGCTGATTACCAATTTCGACAAATTATATAAAACGCCAAACTTCTCAAGTAGTACCGAACTGCGTAAAAGAAACATCCTTATAACTCCAAAAATAATAACTCTATTAACTAACAATTAACTGTGTCGGATTAAGCGTCTCATTTTTAATTAAAATATACCTCTGAATTGAAATTTAGATGAAATACAGGGTCATGAAAAATCGAAGAATGTGGAAAACAGGATTACAAATATCTCGGCAACTAATTATCCGATTGACTTCGTTTTATATGCAAAATGTGTGTTATTTTATTGCCTTTCACGTCCATTCCTTAGAACAAAAAAATTTGAAAATTTTTATATACCTTTCATCAGAACGAATTTTTCGAGAGTCCGAAAAAAATAGTTCCGGATAATTGAGGATGCTGATATTAAATAGGGTTCGTCCCATTCTTACATACTAACTACATACAAAATTTCAAGTCTCTATCTCAATTCGTTCGGGAGATAGAGCGTTTATTATTATTTTTTTTTTTACATTATAGATAAAACAAGTTTATTTTTCAAGGTGCAATGAAAATATAAGATGTTATCATGACTGCATTACTAAGACTGAATTTTTTTTTTTTTTTTTTTCGTATTCTCCTATTAAATTACAATTTTATTTACTTTTCAAAAGTTACTATGATAAAGATCAAAATTTTATCAGCTTTGATGTAATATACATATATGTAGTACATGACATTGCCAATCACTTACATCTATATGACATTTAATAAGAAATACAAATTTTGTTTACAATGCAAAAAAATTTCAAGTGGATATAAGCTAAGCTCATAAAAGTTGGAATAATTATAATAAAATTTTACGAAAGAAATAATAAGTTTGGTTTTCATTAATACAGAGTGATTTTTTAAATTTACATTGCTGAAGTTTTATAAAATTATTTTTTATTTAAATCAATGACTCTCACTTCTGCAAATCTTTATATATATAAATCTTCTGTGCATGTCATTGAACTCCTCCTGAACCGATTTTAATGAAATTTTGTGTGTGGGTGTTCCAGTGGATTCAAGAATGGTTTAGATTCACATTTCATCGAAATTGATTCAGTATTTTTTTAGTAACTAAGCATAAACTAATAGTTAGTGATTTTTCGCTAATTAAAAGTGTTGAATAAGTTCGACGAATATAGCGCGGACGGAATGTCTGAGCGGTCTAAGGCGCCAGATTTAAGCTCTGCTTCTTGAAGAAAGAGATCGCGTGTTCGAACCCCACTCCTGACAAACGTGTATGCTTTACAATAATATTTCCTGTATTATAATTTTTATTAACCGACTTTAGTTTTTGGGAGTGGGGATCACAAAACTGTCCGTTAAATAGAGGCGTCCGCTATTCAGGAGTGTCCGTAATGGAGGTTTTACTGTATAAGGAAAAGCAATGTTTCAACACTTTGCCGCCAATATATAAAATTTTATTAAAAGTTTCTTGTCAGACTTGTATAAACCAAAAACTTTCAGTACATACAAAAATTGGGTCAAAAATTTTCTGCAAATTAATTTAATGGTTAATAAAATTGTGTGTTATATTACTTTGACATGCACGAAAATAAAATTTTTTACATGATTCATGGACAAAAATTCGCATTTTTCGCGAGACTCGTAGACTTTTTTTTTAAAATTTATGGATAGAATGTGTTTTTTAGGTAATTCATTGTTAGAATTTGCATTCTTTATGTGGCTTTTACACAAAACTCAGTTTTTTTTTTTTTTTTTTTTTAACAGTCTTGTCGAATTTTGCAATTTTCATGTGAACTTCAGTCGAAATAAAAGCTTTTTATGCAATATCTTGTTGAAATGTGCATTTTGTATGCAATTAGTTGTTGAAATTTGCACTTATTTCTAGGTCTTCTGAGAAAGTTCAGTTTTTTCTCCCGATCCTCTGACAAAACTTGTGTTTTTTTTTCGTGAACCTTCAACAATATTTAGCACCTTTTCTATAGAACTTTAGACTAAATTTGTGTTTTTTCTGCAATAATTTGATAAAATTGGATTCCCCCCCCCCCCCCCAGCAAATGATTGATGAAATTGATTTTTTACACAACGGTCAATCAATGGAGATTATTTTTCACATTTAGGAAATCCTTTTAAATAAATCTAACAAATGTAATTGAAAATAACAATACTAACTAGAAGAAGGAAAATTTAATTAAGAAATGAATTGCCTGCTGCACTTGCATTATAAATAGGACAAAATTTGAAAAGGATGGTTTTTTGATGGAATAAACCGGTAAAAAACAACATTTTTACCAGTCAAAAACCAGTTTTTGACGTCAAAAAGTCAACTCTAGTCTGACCTAGTCCCGGTGCAAATCTTATTTAAACTAGGTGGGATAAAACATATCCCATTGCCCCTCAAGTGGTTAAAGCCTTTTTGTTGTTTATTCTTTAGGCTTATAGAAACTTTTGAATTACGTTCACCTTACATTTTAAGAAAATATTAAAATTCATAATTTTTTTTTAAATATAGAAAATATATTTTTTTTAAGTTTTCTTTAATTACTTTAATTCTTCCACAAGCTTCTAAAAGAGATCTAGTTTCTTACAAAAAAAAGGTTGCTAGAGATAAGGTTGTTTAAGGAATTTATAAATATTTTGTATCACCGATAAAAATGTTAATGAAAACATACATTGAAAAAAGCCAAAAAATGTTTGAATTTAAAAAAAAGACTCCTGCCAAAGAAAAAAAATATATATATATAAATATACTAAACTTTTGCAGACATTATCACAATATATATAAAAAGAAAAATTGCCTTTCAGGATTTTTTATGAAAATGAGAAAAATGCAACAAAAATATTATGTACTACTTGTATCCAGAAAGAAAAACTTGACTAGTAGCCAGTACTCAGTATTTAGTATGAGATTGCCAAAATGTGACATAGTCAGACTTGTATAAACCAAAAACTTTCTGTACATACAAAAATTGGGTCAAAAATTTTCTGCAAATTAATTTAATGGTTAATAAAATTGTGTGTTATATTACACATGTCATGATAGTCAAAATTTTGATTTTTGGAGAACAAAATTTTTAACTGATGAATTTTTAAAGTTTTCAGCATCGAATGCCTTAAGTTTTAGGAAAATTCAAAAAACGGCTTTTAATGTGCGCTAACAGTAAATAATTTGTACATAAAATTGGGGATACATAAATATTTTTAGTTTTTTGGTACTTAAAAAAAAAAAAAAAAAAAAAAAAAAAAAGAAAAAGAAAAGGTTTCTCTCCGAAAATTTTCTGTGCATGGAATGCATCTATATAATACAACTCAGGACACAGAAACAGCAGATTGAATACCACCTATTGGACAGTGTGAATATTTCCTTGATAGACAAACCCAGGGTTGCTAGCTTTGGATGCAGCTTCTTATTACCGAATAGACAAATCGGGACTTTGCCCATAAGCCCTGGACTTTAATGGCCCCCCAAATCCATCATACTAAATTCATAAAATTTTTATTTTTTCCCCCCAATTCTAACTTTGAAAAATTTCAAATACAGTAGAGTGCCACAAATCCGCCAACCTAAAATCCACTATAATCTGAAATCCGCACAGGCTTGCAGATGTAAACATCTTTCTTCCATGGCGCTTAAAGAACGAAGTTGAAAAAAAATGATGTTATTCCAAAGCGAATGATCGATTCAGAACATTTTCATCCATGATGGAAACAGATTTTCCGCTGATTAGCGAAACGAGTTTGGCAATTTTGGGTTTTTGGGCAATTTTCGCTCTTTGTGAAAATGCAGTCTTCTGATTAGTCATCTTTCGATAACGCGTGAAAAGTCTACCTGGATCCGGTGTACTTTTGCAAAGAATGCAGCAAAAGTTGGGGCTGAAGTGAAGAGAAGATTTGATGTGCAGATGCATGTCTGTTGCAGTTTTTATCACATGCAAGATCTTGTATTTAATTGATTATTTAAGCTATTTTATGATAATTTTTTTCCAATAAAATATCTAAAATATGGAAAGCAAAAGCAATTTCTTAAACAGGGTTGGAAAAAAAATCATGATTTTTTTAAAAAAATCAAAAAAAAATCAGATTTATTTGATTTTTTTTATAATCCTATATTTAATTACCGTGTTTTTATGTTTTTACAATACATGGAGCAGTTTTTTATAATTAATAACTAAAAAAGAAAAAATATTTATAATTTAGAAAAATATTATATGAAATAATTAAACAGTTAAGAAAATATTATAATCTAGTTACTGATTGGTACTAAAAATTAAACATCTAGGCTTTAATCTAATGCCATTCTATTATTTTGTAATTGAATTGTGCATACTAAATAAGAAACAAATTTAAATATGCTGTAAATGAATAGGGATGGGACGAATATTCGGCCACTATTCGGTATTCGGCCCTTTTGCCGAATATTCGGTTGGCCGAATATTGAAGGCTTTTTGACCGAATACTTCGGCCGAATACCTGTAGCCGAATATTTAGAGATATCTTGCCGAATATTGCTAAAATCTCGCCGAATAGTGAAAGATATCTTGCCAAATAAATTTCGGATTTAAAGAATTTCATTCTTGCAATTCTTTTTTCCTCTAATCCAAATTGGCTGTTTCATTTATGAAGTCATTCTCACTCTTACTTACAAAATATAGAGTTATTCAGATACTAAAAAATATACAGCCTTTCTGTATTTCCTATAAAAGTTAGTGATATTCTAGAAAATGCTGCCCAAGTTGGAGATTTAATTGTACGGGAAATGTCATCATTAGAGAGTGATATATTACAATTCAAAATATAAAAATACTGCCTTATTCTAAAACACTCTAATATTTATTAATGTCTGCAAATTCCATGCGCATATAAAAAAGGCTCTTATGAAATTCATAACTTATTTTCTATAAAGTAAGAAATGAAAAAATTCATTCATTAGGTGTGTTAATGAAGATTCATTTTCAAAATTAAATATAATATATCACCATTCCAAATACAACGGTACATCTGAAAGCAGAACTGGTGTCAAACTCGATACACATTAGATGACACAACTTGCTTTATGAAGATGGTTTTATAAATATTTTAATATAAATTCTAAATACTCAACAAAAGAATTTTTTCATTCTATAGTTTTCACTTTTAAATAATTATTTGCATAATTACTGACTTAAATATGTAACATTATTATGTATATATTTTTAATTTAATCTTTCTTCCTTCATGTTGTTATCAATTTCTGTTTATGCTTTTAATGCTTATTGAATAAGTGGAATATTGAAGTTGAATATTGTATGTGCCGATTCAAATGTCAAAGATTTTGTTAACATATGCATTCTACTTTAATCATAACCTTTTGCTTTAACGTAATTTGTAATTTAAAGCTTGGCATCCGATTTCAGAACAGTCTCATTCTTACAAATTTGCTTATCACTAGGGACACAAACTCTAAATGATCAAATTTACTTCATTAAAGGTTATTTCATAAAATATGTCCTTGTGAGTTCTGAGAGAGAGAGAGATTAAGAATATTATTGATTTTGGATACAAGAAGTATCAATTGATAGTAAAAGTGAAGTACATTCTTCATATTTTAATGGAAATATTTTCCCATCTTGACTTACTGAAAATCAATTTGATGTACATTAGAATAAAGGATATAATGCAATTTCATAATTTTTTGTGTTAAAATAGGTTTTTCAAATTTAAAAATACATTTAAAAGCATATTTAAGAGTAATCATTATTAATGAGCTCCTATTTTTTAAATTACATGTAATCAAAATTTATTTTCTTTATTGGAAAAAAAAAATTACTATTCGGCCTAAAATTTGGCCGAATATTCGGTATTCGGCTATTCGGCCAAATCACTATTCGTCCCATCCCTATAAATGAATAGAAAATGGTAAAATTTAAAAAACAAATTAAATACAGTAGACTCCCTCAAATCTGCAGCCCTAATAGCCGCAACTCTCTAAAATCTGCGCATATTTTACAGATGTAAACAATGTAGCTTTCAGGTTAGGTAAGGGACAAAATTTGACTTTTTTATTTTTATATCAATTCTATATATATTTTAATCTGTAACTTTCATTAATATTACTAAATTCATGCTTTTTCATGAAGGAAGAATAAATTTATTTCTGAAAAAATTCAAGGTATTGCCAATATCAGTGATGATCACAATCTTTTTGCAAAATGCAATCATACATTCATCAAGCTTTTTTTTATTATTGAGTTTGCTTAAACCTGAAATAAAACTTCTTTATTTTATGATTTTGGTGTGAATTAGTAGTGCACCTTTAAGGGGCAAATTTCATTGAATAATTTAGGAAAAAATGCATCTCATCTTTATAATAAATATTTAGTTATACATTATTGATTATTTACTTCATCTTTGTTGCTTTCAATATTTTAATTATTTTTAATTATCTAAATTATTTTTTTAGTTTATGACCTAACATAGTTTTAATGTTTTACTATATTATAAGCATTCATTATAATTTCAATTGCAATATTAATTACAATCAAATTACTGTTTAAAAAAATTTAAACAAACCCATTACCAGAAATCCGCACAACCTCTGGTCCCAAGCTGTGCGGATTTGAAGGAGTCTAGTATATTCATCTAATGCAAGCTATTTATTAAGGGATAAAATTCACAATTCAATATTTTTTAAGCAAATAGGAAAAAATCAGGGATTTAATTGTTTGAACAAAAACACTAATTTAGAAGCTTTGTCTACTCCTAATTTATTATGAAGGCTTGAATGAACTAGTCCAAAGAAGAAAATTGTCTTTCTACTCCAGCAGATGAAGCCACGGCTGTTGTTATTTGGTAAATAAATTTAATTTCAATTTCGCTGAATCTCTCTTTACCTCCCATTACATAGAAGGACTTCTACCAACCATAATCTGTCATAATATGAGAAACTTTTTTCTCAAGCAATGGTAATTTTTAGAATGGGCCATTTTTTGCTTGAAAATGTACTACAGTGGTGAGAAGATTTAAACAATTTTCTTTAATGAATGCCAAACCTTCATTATTTTCTCCCGACACTCAGTGAAATTTCATTTCGATTTAAAACAGAGGGACTTAATAAAACTTCAGCAAAATGACAGCCATTAATAGCTTATTCATATCTTGCTTTAAATTTTGTAATTCTATCATTATCTAAAACATTTTCTAACTTTTTACCCAAAATTTTCCTTTGATATGTGCATTCATGTGATAATGCAAAAAATTGATTTAAATCAAATGATTTTTTTAAAAAAATCAGTTGATTTAAATCTAGATTTAAATCTTCATTTAAATCAGTCGATTTAAATCATGCCAACCCTGTTCTTAAAATAACAAAATTGTGTTACTGAACAGGAGTTAATGACTATTTATAACTTGCAAAAAAAAACTTAAATTAAAACATTCTAAAGATTTGATACAGACAACTATTGATCCTATGTTTTCAACGTTCAAAAAATAAATTATTTTGTCTATATTGTTTTCAATTTTTTTTTCATTCATAATAAAATAACTTAAAAATCTAATATTTTATTGCTATTAATGTATTTATTTATTTATTTTTAATCTTTATTATTATTATTTCAATGGCCTAAAATCTGCAAGATCCCGAAATCTGCACAGTGTCCTCTCCCAAACAGTGCAGATTTCTGACCCTCTACTGTACAAATTTTTTTCAAAACAAAAGTTTTCACTAAACTTTTTGAAAAACTAAATTCAATTTCAACTTGCAGAGCTCAATGCTTTTCTCAAAACTAACCTGAACCATTAATCAAACTGAAATAATATTTTGATTTTAGTAGATTGTATTAGCAGTGAACTTAAGTCATATCTAAACTTTAATGGTATTCATATTTACATGAATAATTCATATTTACATGTTACAGTATTTGACACCCTTCTATAGGTTAGTAAATTTATTTTTAAATAATATAACAAGTTGCTAAAATGACAGAAAAGAGTTTGGCCCTGTACCAGGGTTGCTGGCTTTTAGCCAGGCCAAAAAAAGGCCGGATGGCTTTTTTTTGGTTTTATCCACTTGAAAAAAGCCGGCTTTTATGTTTAAAGTGTTTATTTGTATTGAATCTATATTAAATTGATTGATTTATTTTTAATACATTTTTAATTATTTACTACTACTAAAAAATAATAAAATAATATAAATTTCTATTTAATTTTTCAAATAAATAAGTCTTTATAACCGCTAGAAGTAAACTGTGAAGGCATTATGTCTGAAAAAATCTATAAATCTTAGAAAAAAGAAAATATACTCAAAAAATGTGTTTTAAATTTCTATATTTCATAGTTCTATTTATACTACCCATTCTTAAGAATTATATTTAATTGAATTATGACAAAATGTAATATATCAAAGCATTAATGGAAACATTCTTATAGGTCAATATGTAAAGATTAAGTCATAGAATGAACAATGTTGAAAGAGAAATTAGGAAGGATTCAGTATTTGAGGAGTTTAATACATAATTATATAAAATTAAACAACAAAAAATGTTCTAATAAAATTTGTTGAATTAAAATTTTGAACAGCTCTTTGTTATTTAAAAGTATATATATGCCCTCTCTGTCATGAATATATTCATGCGTACGCTAATTGAGAATACTGAAATAAATTGTGAAATATAATTTATTTTGAAATATGCATAATTCATAATACTATTTTTAATAGTGAGAAATGGTATTTTTTTTATATGCGTGATTTTAAATGTTTATAGGGAATAAAACATGACATTTTAATAACTCTTAAAATTAGTTAAGTAATAAAGCATGTAACTAAGTAACCTTTGTCTTCTTTAATTTTATAAAGCAGTAACAATGGAAAAACAAGGGTAGGATTAAAGATCAATGAAAATCAGAAAAAGTAGTTGGTATGGCCATTTTATAATTTATCTGAGATTTTTGCAATTCTGACTATAAACCACTAGCAACTCCATCAGTGTGTCATTCTAGCATTAATGTCTTCATTATTGAAAAATTGTGTTATAACCAGTGTTCTTGCTGACATTTGACCAACATTAGTAATTTGGCTAATTAAAAATAAACATTCGCCAAATGAAAAAAGTATTAGCCAAATAGATTCACCATGTAGCACAAAAAATTATATTTAATCCTTTAATGTACTCCCTTCTTTTCAATATGTTCTAAAATATACTAAATTTTTATAACTCCGACAACGATTGCTATTAATCTAAATTCAACTATCTGCTAGAAATATATTAAAATTATGTATATTCTAAATTTATCAAGAAAAAAAAAATTCTAAAACCGATTTAATTCATTAAAATGTTTTAAAAAAAAAGAGCACTAGCAATTTGGCGAATTTAATCAATTTTTTGCTCGCCAAATGAAGAATTTAGTAGCAGTTTGGTGCAATGGCGAGCGACAGCGAGAACACTGGTTATACCCAATTTCTCATTATAAATCATAATTAAAATCCCAATTTTTCATTTTAATAAATAAATTTATTAAACTCAAAGTAAATTAAACATCATTAAAAAACACTTAAAAATGTGTAGCTTAATTAAAATGCTTCACTGAATAAAAGCCAATTTTGGGCAAAAAAAAAAAGCCGGTTAAAACCAATAAAAGTCGCTGGCCTGGCTTTTTAATTTTAGCCGGCTTTTTTGCAACCCTGCCCTGTACTAAGGTACAAAAGAATATTTTTATTAATCAAGGCACTTAATTTAAAATTGACAGAGCTAAGATTTTTTTAATTTGAATCCAAGGTGTAAAAATATGGTTTATGCATTACACATCAGTTCAATTTGAATAATGTGGCAATGGTTTAAATGGGTCATCTAATGAAAATTGCCCAGGACCTCAATTAGTCATGATCGGGACCTGTTTCGACTAACATTAGCGATTTAGAGAATAAGAAACAAACAAGTGGGTAAATGTTATAGTCGCACTACAGGTTTAGTTTAATATTTCTTTCAAAAAACTTATCCTTTAATTAATAAATCCAAATTGTTAATTTATAACTAGCAAAAGCCATGCTGGATTCGCGAAGCATTATTTCATTAGATGACTATTTGAAAGTGACAATATATTTTTTTTATTATTTGGTACTACTTGATTACCCCGTCGACCAAAAAAGGTACTGCCAAACTAAAAGATTAAATGCCAATAATGATAAAAAATTTTACATTCACATAACATTAAACTTGTATCACGTGTTTGTAACGCCATCATACAGTGGCATAGTCCTAAAAGAAACAGAGGATATATGCTCAATACAGAGGGTATACCCTAGAATCTATGTACTATAGCTTTCTTGAAAAGCAGAGGATATACGGTGTTCCTTTAAAAAATCCAGAAGGTATACGGTGGATACCCTCCACTACATCCTGCGCCATCAAGTGATTTTTAATATGAAATTTTATTTGTATCCTTATTGTTTTATTAATTAATTTGTTTTTTTGTTATCTAAAATAAAAATTACGTTAATTTGACCAATAGCTTGGCGATTTGTATAATTCGGCGAAATTGGTTGACGGAATAACCAACCAATAGTAGACAACCAATTGATACTACTTGGTTATCCCGTCGACCAAAAAATTATCTCCAAACTATAGCAGTAAATGCCAATAATAGATGACGTTGAATGTTGCATTCAATGACATTAAATACGATAAAGGTGTTTAAAACATCATTAAGTGATTCTATTTAGACTTTTTATTTGTATTTTTATTAATATTCTACTAATTATTTGCTTTTTCGTTATTTAAAATAAAAATTTTCTCAATGTGTATAATTTGGCTATTAGTTTGACGATTTGTATAATTTGGTGAAATTGGTCGACGGGATAACCAAGTAGCACCCAAAAATGTACTGTGATATAGTATCAATGGAATGAGGTAATAAAGTGCAAAATTCTATAAATCTTGATTAAAATTAATAATTTACTTACTGTATTCAAGCTGACTAATTTAATGTGATAAACAGTAATAACTGGATGAAATTGGGCAATTAATTTATCCTCAATGAAATTAAACTCTTCTATATTTAGAGATATAAACCAGGATTTACATACAAAAACATTTGTTACAGAGAGAATATTTAGTTCATTATTTACTATATATTTATGGGAAATCTTACACGATCCACCAGATTGAATATGCATGCCAAACTAAACACGATGACAAATTTTACAAATATATATATATATATATATATTTTTTTTCTTTTTGTGCATCTTCGAAATTTAAAGCATTTTTCCGAGCACATGCATTCCCTGTTAGAATAGATTCATCATGTCGTCGTTTTGGCACAGATATAATATACGCACCACATAGTAGGCGTTATTTTTTTTTTTTTTTTCAGAGGTTAAGACATATACGTACTGGGGTACTTATCTGGCGACAAAGTGTCGTTATTTTGCTTGACATGGTAACCCGGATATTGCTTATTTATTAATAAATTGTTTATTTACTTTTATTTTCTTTTTTCAAAATTTATTAGTCACTTTTTAAAAATATGTATGGTAACTGGTATTTGAAAACGAGGTTTTTGCCAAATTGGCGTCGAAAAAAATTGCACCAATGTGATGTGTATATGACATCTGTGTCGTCGCTGATATCTAGCCTCTTGCCTTAAAGATATATCATATTCACGTTCTTTTCAACTAGTGAGTGTACGTTTTCTAGGCATTTTTTATAACAGAGCTAATATATTCCATAGATTGTTTAAAACGGCAAGGCAAATTCTTTAAAATAACACGGTAAACTATTTAAAAATAATACTACATATACCAAAATAATAATATATATTTCATTTGGTTCAAATTTCAACCTTCGAAATTTAAAAACTCTTTGTTATATAACGAATTTAACAATAAATTTTATTTGTCTATAATTCTTTTGTTGCCACTTAAAAAAAAATTATAACATAATTCTTTTAATATGCGTCATAAGCGCAAACGATTTTAGCGGAATAAAGAAAATACATTTTATTTATTTAATTAATAATGATTCTACCTGTAATTGATAACGCCATGTTTTTTTTTTCTTCTGAAAATATACGTTTCATCTTTTATGTCTAAAAATTCGTCCGTAATGGAAAAACATGTAAAATAAATTAATTAAAATAATAATTTTTTAAAGGTAATTCTGTAAAAAAAATATTGTGCAAATCTACAGATCATAATTTATATTTGTGTTTAATTTCAAGTCAAAATACTGTATAGTTTATTTGTAAAGTGTACGACAAAAAGTAATTTGAGTGGCCTAGTAGAGGATTCGCTTCGCTCATCCTAATTATTAAATTCTTCCAAAAAAAAAATAGGAGCACCAACAAATTTAATTTTAAAATAAGAAGAAAAAGTTATTTATTTTAATCTATTTTAAAATGTGCAAATCAAATTATCTATCTACAGTAAAACCTCCATTAACGGTCACCTCTAACAACCGGCCATTTTTTCATAGTATGGAACGAGTCGTATTAAAATAATTATTAGATCGAACCTCCGAATTACTGTCATCTCTGAAAACCGGCCGCGGCCAGTAAATTTACTCCAACATGGCCACCGAAAGAAATCGGGAGCATTGTAATTTGTGACATTTAAAAAAAAAATCCCTTGTTTTAGACTTTTTTTGTTTATGTAGAAAATTCTGCTATTGAGCCTGCGTCCCCCCCCCCCCTCCCTCTCTTGAAAGTAACATAAAAAACTAAAGTACGTTAAATTGAAGAGAGAAACTTCTTTTACTATTTTAAAATATAGTTTGAGTTACAGTAGAACCCCGCTAATTCAGACCCCGATAATCCGGATCGGTTTAGTCATTTTTTCTTTCAAGTTTGAGAAGCGATTGGCTAATTACTTGTTTCATCGTTGTATTCTAAATAAAAAAACTTTTTCCGACATGTTTTCGGAATAATTAAGCAAAGTAAACATTATTACTGTCTGCAAATATTCAATAAGTTTAACATAAAGGTGATTTTCTGTTAGTATGTTATATTTTAACTTTTTTTTTCGAATTCTCCAGATAATCCAGATTTTTGATAATTCGTATTGGGTCCGGTCCCAATTAATCCGAATTATCAGGGTTTTACTGTACTTTGTTTCTTCATTTATATTTTTGCTCTAGTTCACACGCATAATGTGATATTGAATTTTTTTTTTTTTCACAACTGGCAATAATTTTGAAATTGGCAGTAAAAATGTATCAAATTTGAAAACCTTTATTTAGTACGGTCTTGTTGATGCCTTCACCTTTTATCTTTTCTATATGGTTCCTTACTGTCTACAGAGAGAAAAAATCGGCAACTATTTCTCCCCTCGCCAGTCTCTAGTTTTCTAAATCGAACCTGAGTAAAATTTATAAATGGATATTTTTATCACACGGTGAAAAAGTTTCCTGATGATAGTAAGAAGGGCATTAGTGCACAGAAATTAACAGAAAAATATGGATGCGGAAGAATGCAAGTAAATGAAATTTTAAAGAATAAAGAAGTGCGTCTTAAAAAACATCTTAGAGGGAGAAAGCAAGGTCAAATGTCACAAAAATGGGAATGAAGTAATTATTGAAATGCTATTAGAATGATTTAGAAATTGCAGATCTAAAAATTTACCGATTTCGGGGCCCATTTTGCAAGAAAGCGCATTGAAAATTGCCAAACAACAACTTCTAACGGCTGATAAGAAAAATTTCGCTAAAAACATATTGTTTTCCGGACTGTTTGTGGTGAATCTGCTGATTGTGCTACAGATATCGCTGAATCCCTAAAAAATCTTTAGACCGTCTTTTGAGCTAGTATGATGAAGCAAAACACGTGTTTAACTGCGAAGAAACAGGTCTTTTTTTTTTTTTAGGCTGTACCACTTAAGACTCTTGTGTTTCAAAAATGATTCCTGTAGGCAGTAAACTCTCTAAAGAAAGATTAACAGTACTATTATGCTGCAATATGGAAGGCGATTTCAAAAAACCAGTTGTTATTAAACAGTCAGCTAAACCATGTTGTTTCAGAAATTTAGACAAACTTTCTGTAGTTTCGCGAAACAACAGCAAGTCTTGGATGAACCAAGAAATCGTGCTAAGTTGATTGACAATGTTCAACGAAAAGATGAAGGGACAGAAACGAAAAATTCTGCTGTTTATGGACAACACTACCTGCCACTCAAGCGACAAGAAGTTTAGTAATGTAACAGTATCTTTTTCCAATCCTAATACAACTTTGACATGTCACCACTAGATCTGGGAATCATACAAGTGTTTAAAGTAGGATACAGAAAAATGTTGATAAGGAAACTCATCTTAGGGATGAAGAAGCACTGAAACACTGACTGCTCTCTCCAAATCATTAAATGTTAAAACATGCTGTTAATTGGATATCAAGATCAGTAAAGGAATTGAACAGGGATACAGTACAAAAGTCTTTCGCCTAAGCTGGATTCCATATAAGTGTCTGTTTTTCATTCTCTTTATTGCTTTAAATTTTCAAAATTTATGAGGTTTAATTTGTTTTTATGAAATTTCCAAATATCGGTGTAACATCTCTGAAAAACAATTACGTAGCGATAATGAAATAGATGCATTATTTATAGGAGCAAAAATTACCGACATAATGCCAGTTAAATTTATTTCTATTGATAATCATTTGCCGGTATCAGCCACTTGCGAAAGCATACTGGAAATAGTTCAGGATTTGATAAAATAAGAGGACACTGAAATTTTACGCGAGGACGAAGCGGAAATTGAAATGGCAAATGCAGAGTTTCCCCCCAGGTTTAAAAAAGGGTAGGGCGCGACTGTTCAGAAAAGGGCACTTTTTACATTTTTCAGGGCATTTTTTCATTTTTAAGGACACTTTTATAGACTTGAATCTAGAATCTAGCAATTTAAAAAATCGCGGGGGAAAAAAAAAAAAAATCATCAAAAAATTGAAAAAAGGTAAATTTTGTTAAAAGATCGCGAAAAAATGGCAAATATTGTTAAAAGATCGTGAAAAAACGGCAAATATTGTTAAAAGATCGCAAAAAACAGCAGACTTTGTTAAAAGATCGTAAATAATGGCATATTTTGCTAAAAAATCACAAAAAAAAAAATCAAATTTTGTGGGAAAAAAAAAAAAAGAGGCAGCAAAGATCGCAAAAACAACAGTTGTTAAAAGATCGCAAAAAACGGCATATTTTGCTAAAAAATCTGTTTAAAATGACAAATCTCGTGAAAATATAGCGAAAAAAGGGAATTTTTCACAGAATTTTCCGTTTTATTGCGATTTTTGGACGAATGTTACCGTTTTTTGCGACTCATTTGACAAAATTTTCCGTTTTATTGCGATTTTCGGTAGAAATTTGTCATTTTTCCACGATCTTTTGAGGAAATCTGCCGTTTTGTGAAATTTTGTAACAAAACTAGCCTTTTTTTTTTTTTTTTTTTTTGAGAATCTTGACGGAAATTAGCCAATATTTTGCAATTTTTAACGAAATTTGTCTTTTTTTAGCGATTTTCTGACAAAATTACCCATCCCACGGGACGCGTATAAGGCTATTTTTTGAGTTCCGTCGCCGATTTTTTGTGTAATTTACGTGCTATAGCACGTTTGGATCATCGCTGGAAAGCTGCATTTTTTCAAATGTGGGGCAAGAAGGGTGCTATTTTTTTTGAATGAATGACAAGAGGGGCGCTAGTTTTTGGATGAGGGGCAAGAGAGGCGGAGCGCCCCCCTAAAACCCTCTGGGGAAAACTCTGGGCAAATGTTTGAGACATTCAATATTTTGCTGTAAATATGAACGCCGAAGATTTGTACGATAAAACCATAGATTGAAAAAAATTTAAGTTCGAAATGTACAAAACAAATGAAACTAACAGATTTCCTTAATGTGACAAATAATTAAAAAAATTATACATTTTTTGAAGTATTTTATTGACTTAAATAGTTTTGTTTGATTTTTCTAATAAGTTGAAGCAAAACCTACATATTCCGGTCACCTCAAAGAAGCCACTTATACTCAGTCCCTTCGCTGGCCGCTCTTCGGAGGTTTTACTGTTTTTTATAAAGGCCAAATGCATCTTTATGTAATGCATACATCATTTTGGCATAATGGCAACACTGAAATTTGACATGCAATTTCGGTACTTCTAAATATAACACATTTTCAATTTTTACACCATCGTATAAGGGAAAAAATGTACTTTTAAACGCAATTTATTTTTTAAACTATCTTAATTGATTTCTGAAATGTTAATTTTTTATATTATTTTTCTAATTGGGACAACAAGAGTACTCCATTTCTTTTAAAAGCAAAAGAAAAAACATTTTTCATGCGATTTATTTAATCCATTAAATTGTGTCACTAGTTATAATAATTTTTATACTGAATTTTCTATACAGACTACCTGATGGACAGGCAGAGAACAGAGACGAATAGAGTTTCGTTAGATGAAAGAAACCCTAAAAATGGTAGCCAAATGTGTGTGTGTGGGGGGGGGGGGGGGGGGGGGGGGGAGAGAACTTGGTAATATAGATTTGGCATTGAAATGAAAGAAAACTAAATATTATCGTATTCTTTTAAAATCCTCCAAAATATGTAGACATTTCAGACATTCTCTTAGCAGTCTAAATAGAAATTCTAAACAGCGATTTACTATTGTGAAAGCTTACACAGAAAATTGCTATGAGATTTAGATTTTAATGGACAGAAAAGACCGATCGGTCAATGATATTTTGTATACAACTAATAAATAATATGATAAACTATTAATTTCATCTATGCATTCCAGCTACCCCCCCCCCCCCCCCCCCCCGCTTTATGTGAGTAATTTTGCTTGTGCTTTTACTGCCACGGCGTCGTATGGTGATTAGTGATAAACTACAATAGAGTTATTAAACTGAATTTGTCTTCAAGTCAGTATCTCTACAAATAGAGTAGTAAATGGTATGTTATAGCTACAATTGAGCGTGAAAAACATTAGGCATTCAGTAAGGTGGATAAAAGTTGGATGTACTAGTACACACATAAAAAGAGCACAAATCAGACATTCTCAGTTTGCGGAATCTGATTTTTCGTTTACTCACCAAATTAAGTATTTTGTCACGATGTCGAAAACCCTGGACAAACCATATATATGTGGAATTTGAAAACAAAGAGCTATGCGCCTAAATCAGTGTCGAATTCAGACTCTTTTCCCCAGGTGGGACTTCAGGGGCTCTCTCTGTGTGTGTGTAGGGGGGGGAGGGTCCCCTTTCCTAAATTCAATGCTGGTCTTAATTTTTAAAAAAAAAAATTATGTAAGAAAATTATTTAAAATTGTGTTTATTTAAATTTAATAATAAATTATTTGTTTTGTTTTTTTATCTAAAGGCAATTATTTTATTGGCTTCTTGACTTTCTCTTCATTCCATTGCTTCGAGGTGGAAATGTCACCAGGCCACCCCCTGAATTCAACACTGGTTTTAAATTAAAAAAATTATGTATGGAAGTTATTTAAAATTGTACTTATTTAAATTCAATAATAAATTATTTGATTTAAAAAAATCTAAAAGGCAATTATTTTACTGGCTTCTTGACTGCCTATTTTCGAATATTTATTTTTAGCTTAAATATTTGACAAATTCTCAGACTTCATGAGGCTTGCATTTTAAGATTTGCTGTTAAAGAATATTTTCCTTTTATGCAATATGTTTATCAATTTTTAGTAACTGAAATAAAGAATATATTTATTCTCTTAGCCATGAGAGGAAAATTTAAAGGACTTAATTGGCTAAGGAGGAAAAAGCATAATCCTATGGTAAAAATACTTATTCTTTGTGTTCCTTCAAATTTTGAAATCAAGAATATTTTTTTATCAGCATGTAGATAAGAAAGTTCTTTATCCCTCTGTAAGCTAAATACCTTTAAAATTATGAATATTTTAAAATTTGTGTTAAGTTTCAGAAAATTCTGAAATGTAAAAAAAGTATCCTACGTACACTTGTAACTTTTGACTGGAAAAAGATGTAAAAATTTGGAACTTTTAGAGGGATAATGAACCTTCCTATCAACATGACGAAGAAAAGATCATTCAAATTTCCACATTTGAATGAACAAGAAGGGTACATATTTTTCCCATAGTGTAACATGGGATTCCACTTTTTACTTTCTCACCAAATAAGACCCCTTAAATCAATAAAAAACTAAAGATAAATATTTGAAACAGTGAATATAAAGTAATAAAAAAAATTCTAAAGTAAGCAATATAAGAGGGGCTGCTGAAACTAAAAGAAGAAAAAAATACAAAAGGGCCAGTGACATGCAAATTAGTGATCATAATAAAATCACATCCTTAAAATTAAAAAAATAATAAATAAAAACTGTATCAAAAGACTTGCTGAAAGAAAATTTACTGTTAATTTATTAACTAATAACTCAAAGCTTTTCAAAACATTGATAGCAAAAAGATTTTTTTGTATCTTTTGAAAAGATCCCCCCTCCGCCCTGCCTTTAAACAAACTATTACACTTGACGAGAAACCAGTACGTTTGTGTTTGCATAAAATATTCGGCGGAAGGCACAGATAAAAACAAGAAAAGATGTCACTCATAAGATTTGAAATGAACTTACCAGATGTGATAACTTTGGCATCTAAGAAAACCGGATGCAGTTCCTGGAAAAAAAATATACCAGGAGAGGGCATCACTTTTCCTTTGGGCGTCCTTGGGGTTATCCAAAATTTCGAGGTCCCCATTTCGGGTATTCGACCGCCCTCCCTCTCTTTGGCACCATGCCAAGAGGAGGCAAGGGAGGGTGGCGCCGCCTGGAAGCTAACGGAGCAGCAGGGTGGGAGGGCTTCTCTAGGAGGAAGATACATTATGAATGGGGCGTGAGTCATGGAAGATGCTGGGAAGAGTGGAATGGTTTAAAAACGACCAACTTCCTGAGCACTCGGGTTCCTTAGAGGACAGAGGAAATGATAATTAAGAACGGGGATAAACGCGTATATCCGGTACATGTGACTCACTGGACATGGGGTCCACAACGGTCCCTTGTAATCAAATCAACTTAAGCCTCACTAACTATTCTTGAGTTTAATTTCGACATATATATTTTTAATCTTACACCCCCATCAAGTCAATTTTCCGAAATCTCTTTCTTACACATTAATTGATACTTCAGAGATAGGAATAAATTTATAATGGCACTATTGTTTATGAAGCTTCATTGTTCGAAAATAATAAAAATAAGATTGGATGAATTAACCTGACATTCATTAAAAAACTATGTAATCCAGGCAAAGAGAATTCTTGATTTCATCTTTAAATAGTGCATGAAAGCTTCTTGTAGTAGAAAATGCTACATATTGTAGGCAACAAGGTTCAAAACTTTTAAACTTATTTAGACCAAAAGCTAGTTTAGATTTAGCCATATCTTGTAGAAGAATTGATAGTAAGCAGGACAGTACAATTTTTACGTCAAAAACACTTTGCAGAATACCGATAATTTGAGGTTAAGATATTTTAAAGAGTTCTGTGATAGTTTAAAATCAGACAATTCAAATTCTAAAGATGTAGTATCATCAGTTGGAAGAGATTTCTTTAAAAAATCAAAAGAAAGCATTATTTGGAGAATGAATTTCGAGTAACAGCAGTAGCTAACTGGGAAGCCTATTTTATTTTGATTTTTTAAACTTTTCAGGATGGATAAGTTTTTTTTTTTTCTTTTTCCCGAGAATCTATTCAAATCTACTATTGGATACTGCACTGCTCCTTTATCATTCGATGATGAGCACAAGGTAACGTCTTGCAGTTTTCTTATTAAAAAAAAGGGTACCTTAATTAAGAAACAAAATAATTTTTATCTTTTTGGGGGTGAAAAGTGAAAGGGAATTCGTAACAAGTTAAATGAAAAATATATGCTGAGTGAGTAGGATGTTTTTCTAAACAAATGCGATAGCTTATCGCAGGCCAAGTGATGCCCTCAGTGTAAAGTTCGCATGTTCACAGTGAGTTTTTTAATATCCCATTTTTTCTTGTATACGGTAAAGAAAAAAAGTAAGAAGTTTCAAAAGAGAACATCCACAGTTAGTTGATCACATGCAATACTCATACGACATTATTATCCAAAAGAGTATAGTAGTCAGCTAATAACTCCATATGATCAGGCCACCGATTTCAAAAAATGATGGTTCACGAATACGTCACACGCATAAACATCTTACACACACAGAATGTCGGTTACTACACCAGCGATTACTACAACGCAAGCACAATTTCATTAAGTGTCCACCAAGCACAAACGCTGGTACGTCGATCTCACTAGTTCCGTCACCACCGCTGGCTGTGAGGGAAAAGGAAGCACGCAGAGAAAAGGGAAACGGCAAATCCCGCCAAATAGTAAATCCACCAACCAGCATGTTCCCGCCAATTCCTCGCTCATCCATTCAGAACTCCGAACAGAGCTCTACGAGAAGGAGGGTCCATTCACGGGCGCCTCGTCCATTAACCGGTCCCGTAGTCGAGGCAATAGGGAACGGAGGGAGTGGGCAGATATTAGAGATGGGAAAGAGGAAACGCTCAGCGGCCGCTATGTAGGAGAGAGAAAGATGGCAAGAGAATCATTAACATACTTCGGCCTCATTACAGTGAAACGCATGCGGCCGTTGACCCACATTAGTTTAGGAGGGGGGAGAAGGGGAAAAGTTTTTTCCAGCTCCAGTTTGATCTTAACCTCTGGACGGCAAGTTGTTTCACACACACCCGGATGAAGGAGAAAATAAAAGATCAAATTTAAAGCTAGCAACCACTACTTGGGTGACAAATCTTCAATCACTCCCTTCACAGAACCATCATTTACTGGTCAAGAGTTAAAATAGATCAACTTCACCCAGTGTGTTTAAATACTTCGTATTTTTAGAATGTAACTAAACGAATTTTTTAACTATCAAATTTTATATGGGGACTTGAGTTTCAAAACTAGCCTTATCCAAAATTTAAAGAGTTTTTTTCTCTCGATTGGTGAACCTGCATCGAAAAATAACGTGTATTTCTGGTATTGTAAAATCTTAGTTTGCAATGAGAATAGAAGCAGTCGCGTTTTTCGAAATTTACCAACATTTGATTTTCTGGATAAGGCGAGTTTTTGAAACTCACATCCTCATATAGAGTTATAACTTTTAGGGAAACTCGGAAAAAATAGAGATTTCAATAGCCGTACTAATGTTTCGCTGATTGAATATTCTCAGTTAAGAAGGGTGACTTAAAAAAGACTAGTAGTGGACATTTTGTATCGGTTACATTGAAGTTATCGTGATTCTACTAACGAATGGGAGGTTTCAACCTCTCACCTTGGATGGAAGAAATCCTATTGTGGCGACCGTATTCTCACTACCTTGTGCCAAAATATATTCAAAGATGTCAAGTTAGAATAAAAAGAAAATCAAGACAGAGAAAGATGCAGGCGCAATGAATGAACAGGGGAGGGACATCAAAATATGACCGACCACACACAGACTAATTCGAAAGAAATAAAAATGTCATCTGGCTATTCTTTTCCAACCGTTCTCTGGTCATCAACACAGGAAAGGGGAGTAGCAACAATGGGAAGAGGCATAGAGGGATTCGTCGGACCTATTCAAATCTAACGAAGGTAATAAAACCCTGAAATGTATCGCCTGACCGCTGTAAGACAGCAGTCAAACATGCCATATCATTCTACGCTTGTGTATAACGCAACGAAGAGTTCTTTACTATTGAAAGCCCACCCCTCTAAGTTTGACAGAAACTCACAATTTTGACACATAAATTTTTATTTACAAATAGCAAATTTGTGAGTTCGACAGTATCGAAATTTTTCTATTTTCCTATAAAAATAAATATTTTTTCAAGTAAAGATAAAAAGTGTTAAAAGATAAAAAGATTTTGATGCAAGAGTTGTTAAGAGGGAAACAATATTCTACAATCGGAGCTATCACATTCACTCAAGAACAGTAGTGAGGTATACTTGCCAATTTTGAATAAAATAAATGTAGGGCTGCAATTTTCGTTATGAGATTTTTAAGACAGATATGCATATAAAAGTTAAAAAGAACAATTTTGAGAAAGGAGTGAGTATTAGGGCGAGGCTTATGCATTTTAAATAGACGTGTCAACATATTACAGGTAATTTTAGCGGAGAAAATTTATTTTCTAATTATATTATTTCTTTAACAACTTTCTTAAATACTTAACCTTTAGCATTAATTAATTACTATATGGCAATCAATACAGTAATGATGACAGTAATTAATTACTGTGGTCTGTTAAAAAATATATAAATACATATACCTGACAATGTATAGTAATAACAAAATGAGCTTTCAATAAATATTATTCTTACGAATTTAGATTAATTTAATCTTTTTTATGAATCAAACATGTATTAAACAGGAGAGATGTTTAAATGGTAAGGCAAAAAGGGAGGTAAGAGTGGTGTCAAAATAAGGGAATCTTCCTTGGAAAAAGGAGAAAAGGGAGCTATGAAGAAATGGAGTAAATTAAAAAGAAGAATGGTAAAGACGAAATAAAACTAAGTGGTAAAACAAAATACAATTCCGAGTGTATTCTAATGCAATCTTAACAACTTGATATTTAAGTTAAACATAAAAGAAAAAAAATCTTTCCGTTGACAGGTTTCACTATGCTGCCACAGACGACTATTTTTTAATTTTATTTCGCACTACTTTGTCAAAATAAAAATCTTTTACATACGCTTTGGTAACATTTGCATGGAAATTTACTACAAAATGTTCTTTTTAGAAATAGTGGTTCGAACGAACAGAACTAGTTGCCTGTCGCGGTACTTGGTTGTAGTGCAAAGGGTCAATCTAATTTTAGTTGAATCAAAAATTTCTAATTCTCTTTAATTTTATTTTCACAAGCAATTGCAAATTGGAGTAAATTTGCCAGAAGCCACATTACATTTTATTGCAAACAAATGCACTTTGTGTAGTTGGCTTTAACCACCGCGAGCAACACCTATACGTGGGCTCTAGCAGAGTAGCATAGTATATAAAAAATGCACATTGCTCGTTTTTTAAAGATTACCGGATTAACGAAAACTGATTTATATTAACAAGACCAGTAGCTATCTTAGGCAACCGGCTTGTCATTGATTGGGGATTTCTCGGTCAAGTAAGATCTATTATCTATCACGTATTTTAAAATCGGCTTGAAAAATGTCTAGATAAAAATGTGCTACTTTCTGTACTTTAATAACGTCTAAAAGAAAAAAAAAATAATGGTACTTATATATTATCCGTGCCAGTATAATAGATCAAACACGGTTGTTAATTCCAAATCATATTTATCACTGTCAACTTCCAATCTCGTTCAAAACAGTAATTTAATATACATTTATTAAGTACACAACATCGTTAAAAATGGTAAATATAAAAAAACTAAAAAATACAAAACAATTTAGTATACATTTATTATGCAAACACATTTCAGATTGGAGGCTTTTAGCCATTAAAGATACAAGGTAGAACCCGTCGAATTTCGACGAAAGAAAACTTTCATTGATTTATAATAAACCTACAAAATTAGTTATAGCAAAAAATGAATTTTGCATTGGTAAGTCTAACTTTTAAGGAAACGATATTTAACCTCAAATTAACAAAATACTTTTTCTATAAAACCCAGTTGTAGAAATTGTTCAAATTAAACTTTAATCTTACATGTAAGGAGTAAAAAATAATAAAGATCTGTTATTATGATAATGCTATCAATTTAGGTTCTTATGCTAATATTCCATAATGGAAAAAGGCAAAATGTATTAAACTTTGACCCAATCATAGAATTTTTCTCCCATGAAATCAAAACCCGGCATCATTTTCATCATTTCAAAATTTACAAATGCACATTTCGTATCTGTATTCACATTTTCAGAAAAAATTGGCATTTTAATTTGATCTTTTTGATTCAAAACTTGAAGTCTCAATGCTATTAGCTGAAACAGATATTAAAGTGTTGATATTCTTATACGTGTAAATCAAATTTTGTAAATGAAATCAAAATTCACCGGGTTTTATAACAGAAGATATTTAAATTTTAATTTTTCCCTTTTAATGAGAAAATGGCAACATAAAGATACAGTAACCAATTTCTTTCCATTTTTCCTTTGCTTTTAATAGAAATTGAGTACTATTGTTGCCACGATTAGAAAATCGGTATTAAAAGCTACAAAAATATCAATATTTCAAAAACAAATTAAGATACAGCTTTCAAACAAATTTCATTTAAAAGTATATTTTTTCCCCTACACGATGGTGTCAAAATTAAAAATTTGGAATATTTAGAAATTCAAAAATTTGTAGTGGCAAAAATTGTAATTCCGAAATTTCATTTAAAATTTGACAGTGTTGCCATTCGCAAAATGACGTATGCGTTACGCACAGATACGTTTGGCCTTTATAATATAGATTTAATATTCGCATGTAAATACATTTTTTTTTTTTTTTTTTTTTTTTTTAAATAAACAGTATATTTGAAAATGTCTAAGCAACAGCAGATTTTAAAAATAGGATATTTCAAACTATGAATTAGATCTCTATTCAGATAAAAAAAATAAAAATTAAAATTAAAATGATAGGCATATAGAAGTATTGAACACTGCACACCATAATCTAATCAGGTGTTAGCCAGCTAAAAATAGTTAAATAACTATGGATAGTTTTTGATCCTATAAAACTTAAGTAACTCAACTATTTTGACAGCTTTCAATATTAAAAAATGCTAAAAAAATTCTTCTAATTAAAAACTATCTAGTATAGCGTGTTTATCATAAAACTATCAACTTTTCATAAACAGTTTTTTGCAATATAAGCCGAGAAAGTGACGAGGTTAATATTTCAAAATCACTAAATTGGGCAATAAATTTTAATCAAAAGCACATTTTTTTATTCATCTTTATCCAATGATTAAAAAAATTAAGTTATGCAATTTTTAGAAGTTATGTATGTGCAATAAATACGAAAGACATGACACCGGTCATTGCCATCATCGTATACATTTCTAGAAATAAAAATTGATTTTTGGAATTTGTTCAAAAAATGGATTACGATTTTTTGAAAGCGTTACACAAGTCCGTGGTGAATGAAATAAGATTTCGTTGCTAAAATTACCTTTATAATTTTCAGAATGATTTTCATTATCGAATACGAAAGATCAAATACGGTGAAGCTTCCATTTAACGAAGTCTCATCGTTACACGTAAACATTTCATTATGAAGAACATTCGTTGAATAAAAATCAATTTAAATTCATTGAATTTATATAACAAAATACATATAAAAAGAAAAATACACGTAGATTGGAATAATTAAAAACAAATGTATATTATTTCAGTTATTTTTTATTTTTTTAATGCAGTGTAGCCATAAAAGAAAATTTAATCATAACAAAATACATACCGTAATTTCGGGTGTATAAAGCCGCGAGTCAAACAATTCTTTTTCGATTCAGAATTTTTTAAGAAATAAGTGTAGCTACTTAGATCGCTGTAAATATTTGTCTTCAATCACTAAATAAGATTTCTGGGTCCAAAAAGAATTGTTTGATCCGCGGCTTATACACCCGAAATTAAGGTAATAAAGAGAGTTAAACGATAACAGACGCGTGGCGTACCTCTTCTCATTTTTTCAAAAGATTGTAGATCCTTAACTTTAGAAAAGTCTAGTAATTATCTTGTACAGGTTTCTCATATACTGTTCATTAAAATTTTCATGTATTCGAGCAATTAACCATTTGGGGACGAGCGATATGTAAATGTGCCGTAAAAAGGTTTAAGAATCCTTGTTTATTGTCACTAATAAAATTAATTTTACTGCAAAATTAATCGGAGCATTTTCTCGATTTAATAAGGCATCTGTTTTTAAAAACCGGTCACAAAACATTAAAAATTTCGTAAAAGCCTATCGTCGCCAAGTGGTTAATCTGTGTCATTTTCATAAAACTGGAATGCCCTTCTCAAAATATTGAGTCCCCCCCCCCCCTTCAATGTCAGCTCAAAATATTTGTGCGATAGAATGGCGATATCAATAGCAAGTGTTTATTTAGTGTTAATAAAATTATTTTGCTTAGCACCGAGAAGAATGGAAATGATTAAATAATTTCATTTCCATATAATCTGCAGAAATAACTTCATATTCCATCAACAACAAGAAACTTTTTCGTTTGAATGCTGTACACGAAAGTGAAAGAAACTGAGAAAACATATTTTCGTAATATGGAGATTAATTAATATGTTGATGGCGCCCAAAGTCAAGGTTCCGCAGAAAATTTCGTTAAACAGAAAACTTCGTCAATGGGAAGTTCCACTTATTTTAAAGCATCTGTGAATTAATGGCCAGATATTTTCGGAGCCTAGTGCGACACAAACGCAATGAAACTCATTTTAAAAACAATCTAACTTAAAAGACCTGAAAAGTTCAATTCGAAGTCGATGCAAAACACGACGTCAAAACTCAAAACTTACACTATAATTTTCCTCCTGTGTACCTGAAAAGTTTAATTCGAAGTCAATGCAAAAAACGACTTCAAAACTTACACTATAATTTTCATCCTGTGTACATTCAAAATGGAAAGGAAAGAAAATTAATGCACTAACAATAACACCACTTTCTCTTTTCAAGATTTCGACCCCCCCCCCAACTTATGCATACCAAAATCAAACTTTATTAGTTAGAAATCGATAATGAAATTGAAAGATCAGTTTTAGAACTATACATTTATTTAAAACACAAACTACAGCGAGAAAGAAAAAAATTTTTGCCCCCCTTTCTCTCTTATGAACAGCATTTTAAACAAGCGGTGGCCACTCTACCTTCATCAATATTTCAAATCAATCATTTACAGTAATTTTTTTTTTTTTTTTTTTTTTTGAAAATTAATAAATATTTCGAGCAACGTAGATTAAAAAAACTAAAAAACATTAAATTCCCACTTTTTTTTTTTATAACTTAAGACAATAGGAATTGTGGTTGTAAACTTTGAGGGGAAGTAACTTGGAATAACGTATAATTTCGTAGAATGTTACGTGGGGGTATAGTAAAGCAAACATATTTGCTTCAAATTGTTTTGCTACTGAACAATTGTAGGCGAATGCATACTCGGGGCCCCCCTATATCTTTTGGCGGAAGAGTCTAAAACTTAACTGCATATTAATTGTATGTGTACATAAATTTCATACCTCTATATACAGAATAGCACAAGAAAGATAACTTTAAGAAACTATAGAATATATATATATATATATATTATTTATTTTTTTTTCGGTTATAGGAATATAAGGACAAAATTATGCTGTAAAACGAAAACACAGTGTTTTCAAGCATTATTGCATGTATTTGGGCGATTCCATTATACGTCAAAGCAAGTGATGGTATACATTTAATAATAACAGAAACAAATTTCAATATTTGTTATGTTATTACTGCATTTCTCATAATGTATTAAAGTACTTTGGTATAAAATTTCCTACTATGACAAATCTTTTTTAATCAGAAAACAACAGATATAAGATGTGTGAGATTACAGTAATATTTTAATAAAATTTACATATTTTAAAAAAAATTATGAAATCAGAAAGAAATTGATTGTTACAAAATGAAAATTACTTTAAATTAAAATCTGTTCATTTTTGGCCATTTGTTATCATTTTGATCACCATTATGAAAACATATCTGTCCTTAGGGGGCTCAAATCGGCGGGGAGGAAGCAACTGCCCCGCATGCCCCTGCATTAGTCAGGCACTGGGCCAATGGTTAAAGTACTCGGGGTCGTAACACTAACGTAACTGGTTCGATCCAGGATCACCTACTTTTATTTTATTACCCACCTTCTTCAACCAACATACTTCATTATATATAATAGATTATGATAAATATAAAATCGATTTATTTGTTGTAACGTAAAAAAGGGGGATGCGTCCATTAACGGAAAATTTCCGGTAGCAATGCTGCAAGGAATTTCTCCGTCAATTGAAGAAAGTATTTCCGAGGGTGGAGGGAATACATTGATACGAATGTGTTTACGGGTGTATGGTCTCTTAGTTGCAATAATGATCTAGCGAGTAGCGACATGGGCTTTTTAACCACTATTTTATGCCACTGAAATATCAATCAAATGTATTCGTGTTTCTCTATAGCATCTGAATAATATAGGAATGAATTTGATTTTGTAATGCACTCTATTATCAGGGTGAAAAAATTCAGGGAAAGATGGGATGGGGAAAAGAAATAGTACACCCTTTCTCATTCACGCTAATCCCAGAGGTTCCCGCGGCCGTAGTTGTGAGTACGTTCCGTACTTTACTCGGAGTAGTTGATAATTTTCGAAAATTCCATCGTTTTTATCGCGCCAAAGTAAACGCGTTCTTATCTATGTCGGTCCTCAAGCCGTAAATCTGATAAGACCGGAGACTGTTAAGCAAGAGGCCACAAAATAATTTTTATCTCTGAGTACAACAAGAGAGTCCCAAGAAATAAAACTCCAAGCACTGTCTTTTATCTGGACGCCGCATAGGAAATGAAGAGAGATATACGCGACTCGAAATTCAGATAATTGTAGGATGGAGAGTTTCGGCAAATAACACAATAAAATCAATCAGCAAAGAAAGTATAACGATCCATGCTTGCACCAACTTACATCAAACATGCAGGATAGGTATGGGCTCTTATTCAAACGAAGACAACTTTTCTTAAGCCACAAGAATTGTGAAGAAACATCATGCGTCAAGCATAAATTATGAAACACTTTCTAACATATTCTGAATCTGTAACAAAAACTCCCCGTTTGGTGAAAAATGATGTCACCCGTTAAGACGTAAAACACATTTGAAAACCCCATTTCAGCAATTAGCGTCCACATCGCTTTATTATTTTTTTTATTTTATTTTTCCTGTATTCTACATTAATTGTAAAAGAATTTTAAATGTGTGTATTTTGAATTGCATGTTACAACAAAGATAAAATATCTAAGATATAGATGTTATTTTTAATGTAATTATGGGAAAAAGTGAATGTTTCTACTAAAATTTCGTTACATACAAAAATTCCTAATATGGAGTTTCTTTATATAGAGACTTGAATGAAATATACATATTTTAATTGAGGTTCAGGAAGTGTATTAAAAATCAATTCAGAAAAATTTCATCTTTACATAGAAAAACCAGGTTCAGTTAAATAAAACAATTATTATAACTTAAAATACTCTAAAAAATTGAGGAAGTGACAATATCACCATAATATAAAACAAGCAATAATGAGATGAAAGGTGCTAAAATTAGAAAAATTATTTCCTGTTAAATAAAACATACTTAAACATTCTCGGAATCTTCTTACTCATGAATATTTTTGAAGAATAGGAGGCCATATTTCAAAAATACTAGTAATCGCTTAAAGTTATTTCTAATTCAACGAAAAAATGTAATTAAATGAGTTGTTTACATTTTCTAGGAAGACGGCATACCAAGTTTTAATTTTTCAGAATAAATCTCTATAAATAAAAGGAATTCCGAGGATAATTAATTAATTAATTAATTGAGGCACAGGGGAAAGCAAATCTTGGCAATGCGCCAACTCGGTCCAGAGGAAGCAAATCTTGGCAATGCGCCAACTCGGTCCAGAGGTATAAAAGCAAGATAGAAAAAAACGCGCAGGTCTGTGCATTCAAGTACAACCACCCATATGTATATGCTGAAAGTTTGTTCTGACGCTCACCCGACGCACGTGGAGTGCCGATGGTCCGGGAAGCGTACCATACACATAAATTATTAAATAAACCTTCAAATTAAGCCCGGCGAAGCGGGCTGGGTATGCTAGTTGAGGAAATAAAAATAAAATCGATAATGCACGTGTGAAGATTTTACCAAATGAGTGTTGTAATAGATTGTGACTAACAAGGAAGGTCTCCATACGGGCATACTCAGAAAAATCTGAAAAAAATTACAGAATGTTCTTCTCATATAGTTATATATGTTTATAAAAAAAATTTCGGCGGAACCTCCTTATAACGTCCGTAAAAAAATAATAAAAATTTCGTTTATTTGGCAATTTATCTCCGCTTGGCGAAAAAACGAAATTTTGAAAAATACGCTTTTACGCTTCGAATACTTTTTAAAGAAAAAACTTTCGATGTTCAATTTATTTAAATAAGTTTAGTTTAAGTAATTTTAGTTTTGCATTTTTACTTTACTTTTAGTGTAATTTTGTCATATACGTTTATATGTAGTTATACCAAAATGAAATTAATATATTTTATCATTTAAAACACAATTTAAATTGATTAAAATTGTTCCAAATTGAAAAATACACTGTTAAAAATCTGCTGCATTTTTTTGCAACGCACTCCCTTGCTTGTATAGAAAATGGTTACTTGGCCATGAAATGGAGCTTTCTCATTGGTTGGAATAGAGATATTATATACAAGCGGTGGAGTGCGTTGCAACAAAATGCAGCAGATTTTTAACAGTGTATGACACGGTCAATTCACCATGCTATGGAGCATTCTCATTGGTCAGAAGAGAGATATTCTAAAAAAGTAATGGAGTGACGTTGCAGTAAATGCTGCAGATTTTTAACAGTGAAGTCAATTAAAATCAATTTTCAGATTCGTTAAAATCTTCTGCTTTTGGCGAGGAAATGCACTGCTCGCCAAATCCCGCGTCGCTTTCAGCTTTTCACGCCAATTATTCCAAACTATTTTATTTTTTTACATATCTAATAATGTAATTCCGCCGCTAATTTTCACTGATCCTTTATTATCTACATGAGTAGTTTAATTCGTAATTTTTTCAAAAAATTCTGAGTATGCCCCCAATGGAGACCTTCCTTGTAAGTCAAGTAAATTTGATCCGAAAAATCAAAACCATTAATCTAATGTTTCTTAATTTACAATTGATCATCATTATACATTTTGGAGTTACTGCATAGGTACAGTAGTACACTAACACACGATCATCTGAATATGGAATACGACTAGTGTTACGAAATCAAAGAATGTAAAGGGCAAAAATTACGGAGAATACAGAATTATAATCCTTTGGCCTAATTTACCCATTTCCAGGGAAATTCATGATCTGTCTCGCTCGCATAAGCATTGCACGGGACGCTTAGTCCTAATAACGCAAACTCTTTTAAATTTCTTATCGTATTTTGCTGTCCATTAGTCTGAATCGAGTGGAACTCAATACACTGTAACAAACAAATGAAGACAAAACTGTCCAGTGTTGAATTCAGATACTTTTCTCAGGGAGGGATTTCTGTGGTTCGGGAAGGGGGGGGGGGGGGACACTGCAAAGTTCTGGAGAGGGGTGAATTGTACTTTTTTTAACTAGTGAAAACACACAAGCTCAAATCTTCCGGGGGACATATCTCACTGCTCTGGGAGGAAATGTTCCCATCGGGCCTGAAATCAACACTACCTGTCTATAACGGATTTTTTTCATAGTTTCTTCTAAAGTACTGCCTCAAAATTACAAGCCTAGCCGCAACCCTGATCTTAGCAGCAGATTTAGGTAGAGAATGAAATTCAAGATAACACACCTACTAAAAAAATAATAATACATAGCTATTTTGTCATTTTCGAGCTATTTTGCCTATTATGTCGCCAACAATGACTTTGAACAGGATAATGTAAGATTATATGAATAAGGCAACAATTGTGGATGTTTCGTTATATATCCCCCCCCCCCCCCTTTAAACCTTTACTAGATGTACTTCGTTTGAATCAAGATTTATTTAGAGAAACCGACCAGCGCAGCGGGCAAAAACCAGGGTTTGAAAAAACCCGGTTTTTTTTTTTTTTTTTTTTTAAAAGCCCAACCCACTGGGCCCAGTAGTCTAAAACCCGGGTTTTATTGAAAATTTTTAGAGAACTCTTCAAATTTCTAATTTTCATGTGCATTGTACCTAAGTTTTTCATTTATCAGCGAAACAAAGGTATAATTTTGCATTAAGTATAGATTAACAATAAAAAAATATGTAAAAAGAAAAAAATATATGTATGTAAAATGATTATTTAGTATCTCATGGAACTAGATTACTGGAAGAATGATATATTAAACCAAGTGCAACTGAATTTCTTTATATAAATCTTAAGTTGAACAGATTAATTTATGCAATTTCTTTCATTTACGTCAATAGAAATCAATTTAAAGCAGCAACATTTATGTAAATATTTTTATTTTTGTGAAGAAAAAAAATAGAATTCACACATATATATGTATATATATATATATATTACAATTTAAGATTTAAGCAACATTTATATTGCAATAGTATTAAATTGGATTATCTAAAAGTCAATGTCAGTCATATCTATAAAGTTAGATCGTAAATGGCAATACAGTTTTACTAGTTTAGTTTTGTATGCCATCTGTAAGCAGTCATTTAAAGTATCTGGATACATTTTAGATTATATTTTATCAGGATTTTTTGGATATTATCAGGGTTATTTAAGTTAAGAAAATGTTCGAATGTTTGAAAACAAGGTACTTACTACTAAATACAATTTAAAATAACTAATTGATTACAAAAAAATTATAAATCAATGACAATAATAAACATTATAATTTTCTTTTTACAAAAATTAATTATTAGTAATAATTTTAACAATGAAATTATTATTAAAGTACTATACCAAAAATTTTTCACTTTTTTTTTCTTATTGTAATCTGTCACCATTTTTGTGTTGAAAATTACTGTATAAACTTTCATTGAACATTGAAGCAGGATAATAAATGTTGCAATTAATCTTAAAAGCTATAACAATACAAGCAATCAGGATGGGGATCACATTTCAAGCACCATCTTTAGGTATGCATTAAGATTTAAAGCACTTGGATGCATTTTAAAATATATAGGCATGAAAATCTTCCTTATTTACAAACTAATTTATTTTATGGTCATTTTATCAATACTTAGAAATTCTTTTAAATATGGTTAGTTTGAAATATATTTAAATTGGCATTTATTTTTCCATTCTCATATATTAGATTAAATAATGAAACAGTTGTGAAACACGAGAAAATTTGAAAAAAAAAAACCCCACAAATAGGTTTTTTGATGGGTTTTTTCAAGTGGGCCCGCCCGAAAAAACATGGGCGGGTTTTTTCGGGCTGGGCCCACTTCGGCGAATCCTGACGAAAACGGCTAGTATATACATATATATAGAATATATTGTATGTGTGTACATATATCTTTGCACTCAGCATATTAAAATTTGTTAAAAATGAAAAGTTTCTAAAACCTAATTCGCAATTTAAACCTTTCGAGACACGTGATGCATACATGCATCGTCAAAAGGTGCATGTGGAATTTATTTTTGGGCACCATTAATAAATAAATGTAATGTTTGCCTATTTTCAATTGGAGCATTATTTGGTATTTTACAATGAAGGAAACGGTTTAAGAAAGCTGTGCTATCCAAATAAAATTTATGTAAGGAATTCTGTCTCGAAAGCATAAAGGAAGAAATCTGACACTTAGAAGAAACTTTGCAATAAAGTACAAAAATATGTAACCTAAGCGCAATAGTATTAAAAAAGTCCTAAAACTGTAAACTTAACACTTGTCAAACTCAAAGAAAGTTCTTTCTGACATTATTAATTCATTTTTCTTCGAAAATACTTTAGCCGTTTCAGAGACAAGGTATTTTTATTCGTAAAATTATGAAATACTTAAATTACACCAGTACTTGTAAGATTTTTTTTTTTTTTTTTTTTTTTTTTTTTTTTTTTTTTTTTTGTTAACAAGTATATTTTCACGTACTTATAACAGTAAAATTTTCATACAAAAATTCAAATGCCAATATGGAAATTAGAGATAAAAATTAAATGATGCCGTAGGGGCATAACCGTTTTTCAAGGGATTAAAACGGCAAGCGTTGTTATTCAGAAACTACGTAATCGAAAGATCGTTCTCCTTTTTTTAAGGAAACGCAAAGGATCCATCAAAAAATACTGTGAAAATTGACGTTTTGAACGAAATTTCCGCACGCGACACCTAAAGACAGAAGAAAAGCCAGTTGTCATGCCAAACAATGCTTACAACAAGATAAGAAACTTATTTATCAAAAAATGTAAAACTCTTTTCGATTCCAAAATCGCTTAATAGTCAGATCTGCCAATTTTGTGCCTGGGGATGCGTCAAAAAGTTTCGCATTTGTTGATCAGGAAATTTGAGAAGTGTCTTTAAATATTACGACAGCGAATGGTTAAAATTTGCAAACTCTACTATAAAGATTTTGAGAAATGGTGAATGAAAATTTTTTTCTTCTTTCAATCGGGGCAAATACCGCTTAAATTAGTTTTAAATACAAAAATGTTAAAATAAATTGTAGAAAAGATGTGTAAAAAGTGAATTATAAAAAACTGGAATCGCATGTTACAGCTAACAGCTAGGGTACTTATATTATGAATTCACCATGCACATAAACATTCATTAAATGATTATAACATGAATGCTAGGAATGTCAGAATGGTGAGGAAAACATCTTTTTTGGTGAAAATGAGAAAGGGAGAGAAGGGGAAAAATAGAGAGAGAAAAAAAGCTAAGAAAAGCCAGGGTTATTTCTAGTGGGGAACGAGGGGCGATAGGCAATTGAAGGTTAACCCAAGGGCACATTGCGACCTTTGAACTTGGGGAAGATGGCGGGACTTCAAACATTTCCAAGAAAAGCGCGGGAAGAACGCAGTCAACGAACTTGAGTTCCGACATGAAAAACTATATAGGCGGTCAAAATGGGGGATGTTTCCAGAAACATTTTTAGCAGACAACCAACCCCTAAATACCAAGTATTCTAATCTTTTTTCCCTAAACAAGAAAAAATGGCGCCTCGTGGGCGCATACGCCAAACAAATTATGAAGTATGGTTACTGACATGCATTTTCTGATCCTCCAACCAAGAATGTCCCGCGATACTACACTGGGAATGGCCGATTGTTCAAATACTTTACATCCATTTTTTTCCCTTCCATTTTGCTTGCAATATTAAATGATAGCGAAAGCATCATATAAAATAATTCAATTACTTCTCTAATTAAAGTAACAAATTTGTCAGAAATACAATTTTATAATAAAACTAGCAGGCGTCGCCCGCGACGCAGGTCTACTTTTCTAGACGAATCTTTGATTTTTTACAGTAGGTTTTGTTATAGAACGACATAACGCAATGTAATAAAAAAAAAAAAAAAAAAAAAAAAATCTTGAAAATTTACCTAACTAACAATGTAAGTCTCATCAAAATTAGTCTATTAATAGATTTTATATAGTCTAATTTTTCATAATAGGGTTTACGTGATTATATAAATTTACTCCAAAATAACTAACACTATAACTGAGCATTGTGCAATATTTAATATACTAAACAATAAGTAATATACTAAAAACACCCCTGAAAAATTATCTAACTGACAATGAAAGTTTCATCAAAATATGTCTAGTAGATCTTTCTAAACAGAATAATATTCCATAAATGAATTTTGATTACAGAACTTACTCCCATAACTCGATAAATAAGTAATAAAAACCGAAGTGAAACATGCTAAATGCTCACAAAGAAAAAAAAAAAAAAAAAAAAAAAAAAAAAAAAAAAAATTCTTTTATGAAACTGTTATTATCAGGACTCAGGTTATCAACTACCGGAACGAAATAAAAATTTGCATTTTACATATAAAGTAGAAGTAGATAGATGTAACGTCATAATAATATTGATCATTTAATTTATAAAACAGCATGTTATTTTTCGTTATCTCTGCTGAATAAATTGCGTCAAAATGTAAATTTATAAAGACTACTGCCCAGTTAAACTGATGGCATTGAGCTCACAGGCTACAAATACTAATTGTACATTAAAGCCTTATATTTTCAAGGGTTAATTCCGTTAAAAAATTAAGAAAGGGAAACAGCTCTCTTCTTTCCTCTTTTTTTATACTTAATCATTGAACCTCCTATACTATCAAAGACATGCTTTATCATATAAAAAATCTATATCCAAAATTCAGAGCAAATTAGATAATTCTTAATAAAAACCCATTTAGCATTTATATAATTTAAAAGGAGTTATCCCCCTCTTTTATACTTAACCATTAAACTTCCAAAACTATTCTGAGATTTGAACGAAATCTGAAAATTCTGCTTGAAAAACCCATTTATATAAATTTAGGGGGGGGGGGGCATTAGAACCCCTGTTCCCCCTATTTATACTTATACAATGAACACCTAATAACAGTCACTGAATCGCCTCATCTGAATGATCCTAATCTAAATTTTGAACGAAAACTTAATTCTGCGTGAAAATCCCATTTATATCAACTAACGGGAGGGGGGGATTAGAACCCCTGTTCCCCCTATTTATACTTATTCAATGAACACCTAATAACAGTCACGGAATCGTCTCATCAGAATGATCCTAATCTAAATTTTGAACGAAAACTTAATTCTGCATGAAAATCCCATTTATATCAACTAACGGGGGGGGGGCATTAGAGCCCCTGTTCCCCCTATTTATACTTATTCAATGAAAACCTAATAACAGTCACGGAATCGTCTCATCAGAATGATCCTAATCTAAATTTTGAACGAAAACTTAATTCTACATGAAAATCCCATTTATATCAACTAACGGGGGGGGGGGGGATTAGAGCCCCTGTTCCCCCTATTTATACTTATTCAATGAACACCTAATAACAGTCACGGAATCGCCTTATCAGAATGATCCTAATCTAAATTTTAAACGAAAACTTAATTCTGCATGAAAATCCCATTTATATCAACTAACGGGGGGGGGGGCATTAGAACCCCTGTTCCCCCTATTTATACTTATTCAATGAACACCTAATAACGGTCACGGAATCGCCTCATCAGAATGATCCTAATCTAAATTTTGAACGAAAACTTAATTCTGCATGAAAATCCCATTTCTATAAATTAAGGGGGGCGGGGCATTAGAACCCCTGTCCCCCTATTTATACTTATTCAATGAACACCTAATAACAGTCACGGAATCGCCTCATCAGAATGATCCTAATCTAAATTTTGAACGAAAACTTAATTCTGCATGAAAATCCCATTTATATCAACTAACGGGAGGCATGAGCCCCCCGTTCCCCCTCTTATACATATCGAATGAACTCCAAAAACTAATCAGGGAAGCGCCTTGTCAGGATATACCTACATACAAAATTTCAAGTGGATCCGATATTTTTATCATGAGTTATCGCGTTACGCACATACGCACATACATACAGAACGGACGGGCACATAAGCTCTCAGGCTATGATAGCCTGTGAGCTAAAAAAGGTTTCAGTGCACGAATATTGCGATTTACGATTATGGTTACAAACATTGTATATAATTTTCCACCAGAGCAATCTCGCTAAACTGAAATAATTTGATTTGTATTCCGATTACAAAATTTCCATCATCTTAGTATTTAAATTATTTGAATAAAAAATTTTACCGTCTTAGTGTCAGGTTCAAGAACACAAATGTCATATATGCACCACATTGGCGCAATTTTTTCGTACGCCGAATCGGCGAAAAACTCGTTTTTTAATACCAGTTACATATATAATTTTAAGAAGGCAATAACAACAAATATAAAAAAGGTTAATAACAATAAAACAGAACAATTTATATAATTTTAAAAAGAAACTAAAAGTATATAAAAGAATTTATTAATAACTGAACAACAACATCCGGGTTATCAAGCAAAATAATGACACTTTGACGCCAATTAAGTACCATGATGCTAATATAACATTGGCGACTGAAAAAAATCGCGCGGTGATGATAAAAGGTTCACAATGACATTTTAGAGAATAGAAGTTACAATTAACACCGGATGGGTGTACACAATATAGCTACTACAAATGTAGCCACCTACTCTTTTTCTTTTTTATGAATCAAGAGTAATACACTCCCATCTTGGTTAATTTAAACTTTTTATATTTATATGATATTTGGCGGGTCGTTGAACAACATTTGCAATATTTAACATTAAAATTTATTAAAATAGCTCTCTAAATTAATTCAAACACCTCTTTCTAAAGCAGGGAATTCCTCCAAGGATAGAAAAAGATACAGAAGACAAAATAATAATAATAATAATAATAATAATAATAATTACAATACAATTTTGCAATTATAAGGAACAAGAAACGCTTGGCATGAATTCTGGACCAAACATTCCAATCTTTATTTTATTTATTTATTTCAAGTACTAAAAAAGAAATGTTTGCGCATCAAATATAGGAAAACAAGAAATATGCAAAAATATAGAAATTGTATGTAACGGAGAAAGTAATTTCTTGTTTTCTTACATTTGGAATAACAAAATTCGAATTAACAAAATGCGCTTCAAAAAAAAAAAAAAAAAAAAAAAAAAAGACATGTTGTCAATTATTGATTGTTTACAATACAATATAGTCTACATTTAGGAGATCACATACAATGCATTCCAGCAAGTATAATATACAGGATAATAATGAAAACTCAAATAGGGTGAATGAAGTAATGAAATACAGTAAAACCTCCGAAGAGCGGCTAGCGATGGGACTGTGTAAAAGTGGCCGCTTCTTAGAGGTGACCGGTATATGGAGGTTTTGCTTCAACTTATCAGAAAATCCAAAGAAAACTATTTAATTCAATAAAATACTTCAAAAAATGTATAATTTTTTAATTATTTATCTCATTAAAGAAATCTGTTAGTCTTATTTGTTTTGTATATTTCGAACTTAAATTTTTTTCAATCGGTACGATAATACTTGTTGTTTTATTGTACGAATCTTCGTCGTTCTTATTTAGAACAAAAAATTGAATATCTCGAATATTTGCGAGGGCTTCTTCATGAGACTTTAATTTGATCTCCTTTTCTTTTTCAAGAGCAATTAAAAATAGCAGTACTTTCGAATTTGAAAAAGAATTTAACATACTTGGCTTTAAATCTCATCTTTATGAACGCAAAATACTTTAATTTTAAATAACTTCATACTTTATAATTTAATCTATTGAATTTTAACCAAAATGTGTGATTTCATACCCTGTCACAATTTCATGAACACCCCCTCCCCTTCAAGCGTGACATCATTTATGGATGGCCCCTAACATAAAACTAATCATCTAATATACGTCAATTGTTGACTTCATAATGCAACTGCCTTCTTTCAAACCTGTAGAATTTTAAATGTTGCTCAAATATGCTACCATTAATTCAAACCCTTCAATCAAAATGATCCAGACAATCGGCCATTTTAATTCGGTCATCTTTTTTTTTTCCAGTGTTGATTACATGTACTAACGGTAAAAAAAAAAAATAAATAAGTAAAATAAAAATAAATAAAATAAATAAAGTTTTACAGGAGACTATGCAGGATTTATTTTTTCTTGAGATCCATTTGTTTTGGCAAAGTAAGAATTTTGAGAATATGTATTATATCTTTTAGAAATATCTTTACTATAATTCAAACAAAGCATTTATGAATAATAACTTCTGCAAGTTCTTTTGCTAAAGTTTTTGTGGTGAACTTGTTTTGATTGCAAATTGCACATTTTAAAACCTAGCAATCAATGAAGAGTGTGAATTTAGGGAAGGGAATTTTGTGAAGGGACCTCTTTCATTGGGAGTAATTTTGTAAATAGAGAAAAGTATGTTTCACAGAAACCATTTTTGTTAATAAGACCTTTTTTTTTTTTTTTTTTTTTTTTTTTGTTAGATAGATTTTTATGAAAAACAGGAAAATTTTGTCCTTCAGACCCTTCAACTTAAATACATTTGTTGCAAAAAAAAAAAAAAAAAAAAAAAAAAAAATTCTATATGTTGTTCTCAACCACATTAGTGATGGGTTAAAAGAAAAAAAAAATCGATTGATTACAAAAACTATATAATCGCAACCTAATTATAATGTAATGATGTTATTCAAAACTAAACTAAAGTATACTAAAGTATAACAGTAATTCGAGCAGAAAATTTCAATGTAATCGCAGTAGAATCCATATTAGAGCTCTGCATCTAATCGAGAAACCGGAGTGCACCCGCACATGACCAGATTCATAATTCTATTTTTTCACAATTACTGTGGCTCAACTTTCTTTCATAGAGGATTATTGCGGGAGAAAAAAAAAGTACAACCGTACTTATACTTTTATACTTTTAATAACATTATGCTGCTAGACACCAGCACTCTTTCATCGCAGATTATTTGCAAATTCCTAACCCATACTAAGATCATACATGTGCAACTATTGCATTTGTATGCTCTACCAATCTTCACGGTATGATTATTAAAGCATAAGAGTACGACAAAATATTGTCAGAATAACAACAAGAAATCACAAAAACACAGAAGAGTTTCTGGACGACTGTATTATTAAATATTATTACTGTATTATTTAAAAAAATAGTCTTTTTCAAACTTTTATGATTTGCTGTGTGACAGGAGGTATTCAACGGTAAGTACGCAAAATTTGAACGCTCTGACTTGTATAGTTTTTGTGTACGGACTCTGTGACAGGCAGACAGAGGAGAGAGACGAATAGGGTTTCGTAAGATGAACAAAACCTTAAAAACACGGGATAGAGCTTAAAAGTAGAGGCAATCGAAACTGCGACAAACAAAACATTGTTTCTAACCCTTGTGATATGTGTAAAAGGTACTTAAGTAATTCATTCTTGTTTCGATTTTTCCATTGCTTTATTTTTATTAAACACGTGTTCAGAATAAGAGATAGCGCATACATATTTACTTCTTCTTAGAATAAAAATCGAAACATTTTCGATTATCCTAAAATCTTGATTTTCCAAACGATGACCCGCCCCTATTACTTCGGATAATCGAAGTTCAACTGTATTTGCAAAAGTTAAAGATAGCTAATCTCCAGCAATATAAGAAGCAAATTTAAAATGCACAAAACCAGTAATTTCATGGAATTAATCCAACTTATTAAAACTATAGTTATATTTGAATTTAGCCGATTAGAAAGTATGTTTAAATATTTGTGCTTGTATTAAATACTAAAAGTTCATTTTACTCAGCTTAAAAATTTCCGTCAATATCTGTCATTCTAGAATGCTCCATGCCCATAATTTTTCCTCTTGAATGCTTTGAAATGTTATAGAAATGTTTGTGTGTCATAAAAATGTGCATTTTTTAAAATTAAATATAATTTACGCATGAAGCATTTTGAAAAGTTCTTCATAGCGTTTAAAATATTAAGGAAAATTCTTTATTTTTCAAAAAAAATTGGAAAATGGTTATTGTTTTCGGTCGAGAAAGGACCTTGCAGTGCCTACATTTAATTTTATTATGATTGGTCCAGGAATATTAATTTTTAATCCATGGCGTACGTAATATGACTCTGTTATTACGTAAGCCACGTTTTGATCATCATAAAAATGATGTTTTAACCGATTTTTAATAACTCAATGGGAAATATTCAAACATTTTGCTTTGGGCAATGGATCTCCGCATTTTATTTATTTATTTATTTATACGAAATTCTTTTTATTTAGAAGAGTTTTTATTTGAATAGGAAATCGAAAAGTTGTTGTTAATAAGGAAGAAAGTAAAAAAGTTACAAAATGGGTAGACGCAAATTATCAGATATGAAAAAACCGAATCCAAAGAAAGATTTCGAATGAAAAACCGTCTTTTAAAGCAAAAAAGGTCTGGTTATTGAGCCCACCGATAATGAAATGTGCGACGATCACGAAAAGTTAAACAATCTAATGTTATTATGACTGGTAACAGGAAATTAATGTTTAATCCATGGCGTACATAATATATGACTTATGACGTAAGCGACGTTTTGATCATCATGTTTTTACCGATTTTTATTTATTTTATTTTTTATTTAATTTTTTCCTGATAAATATATGCCATAACGCATATAGTGTACAGTTGAATAACATTTGAAGTGAAACTGAAGTAATAGTAATGACAATGAGCGAGTATCACTATCACTTGCCCTCTTAATGGGTTTTTTCAAAAATATTTTTGCTTTAACTGAAAATGACAGCTCTGTAACAATAACCGAAAACATTGTTAAAAATATTGGAGTCCAAATCTGTTAGGGAGAAACTAAAATTTGAAGCGTAGGAAAAATTTTACATAACTGAAATAAACATTTAACGCTTAAAACGAAATATCTGATCAAATGAAACGAATCTATATTATAAAGGCCAAACGTATCTGTGCGTAACGCATACATCATTTTGCAAATGGCAACACTTTCCCATGCAATTTCGGTTTTGCAATTTTCGCTACTGCAAATATGATACTTCTAAACATGGCACATTTAAAATTTTTACACCTTCGTATAGAGGAAAAAATATACTTTTAAATGCAATTTGTTTCAAAGATGGATCTCAATTTATTTTTGAGATATTAATTTTTTTATAGTTTTTAGTACCAATTTTATAGTAGTGGCAACAAAATCACTCCATTTTCTCCTGAAATTGAAAGAAAAAATAAATAAATAGAAATTAAAATGCATATACTTTTTAAATATATCGTCTGTGATCGTGTCAATATGGAATATATATATATATATATATATTCATTCGCATTTATATATTAAACATAAGAGCCTCAATTGATAACTTCATCATAATAATAACTTATCTTTATTATAATTTACTGATTACCTATGCAATATAAAGTTTAATTTTAATAATTTGGACAACTCAGTTATATAGAAATAGCATTTTGTTAATTTTAGATTAAAATAATATCTATATTATAAAGGCCAAACGTATCTGTGCGTAACGCATACGTCATTTTGCGCATAGCAACACTTTGAAATTTTAAATGAATTTCGGTATTGAAATTTTTGCTACTAAAATTTTAATTTCTTAATGTTGCATATTTTCAATTTTTACACCATCGTGTAGGAAAAAAGATGTACTTTTAAATGAAATTTGTTTGAAAGCTCTATCTTAATTTGTTTTTGAAATATCATTTTTTTTGTATCTTTTAATAACTCCTTTTTAATTGTGGCAACAAAAGTACTCCATTTCTATTTGAAGCAAAGGAAAAAAGGGAAAAAATTGAGTGCTGTATCTATATGTTGCCATTTTCTCATTAAAAGGGAAAAAATAGAAATTTAAATATCTTCTGTTATAAATCCCGATGAATTTTGACTTCTTTACACAATTTGATTTACACGTAAAATAATATCAACAGTTTAATATCTATTTCAGCTAATAGCACCGAGACTTCAAGTTTTGAATCAAAATTATCAAATTAAAATGCCAATTTTTTTTAAACGTGAATACAGATGTGAAATGTACATTTGTAAATTTTGATATGGTGAAAATGATGCCGGGCTTAGATTTCAGAGAAAAAAAAAAAAAAAAAAAAAAAAAATGTGATTGAGTCAAAGTTGAATAAATTTTGCTTTTTATCATTTTGGAATACTAGCATTAGAACTTTAATTAATAACTTTACCATAATAACATATCTTTATTATTTTTTACTGCTTACATATACGATTAAAGTTTAATTTTAACATTTCTACAACTGCGTTTTATAGAAATAGTATTTTGTTAGTTTGACGATAAATATCGTTTGTTTAAGACTTAGACGTACCAATATAAAATTCATTTTTTACTATAATTAATTTTGTAGGTTTATTATAATTTAATGAAACAGTTCCTTCTTAAACATTTTCTTTCGTCAAAATTTGACGGGTTCTGCCTTGTTTGTTTAAAAGTTAGACTGATAAATATAAGATGCATTTTTTTTTATTCTAACTAATTTTGTAGATTTGTTATAAATGAATGAAACAGTTCCTTCTGAAACATTTTCGTTCGTCGAATTTCGACGGGTTCCACCTCGTATAAATAAAAGTCCTAATTTGAAAATTTCCAATGAATATCTATTCTAAGAATGAATTCTAATGCACGCTCTCGCACACTCGCGCACGCACACACACACACACACACACACACACACACACACACACACACACACACACACACACACACACACACACACACACACACACACACACACACACACACACACACACACACACACACACACACACACACACACACACAAAAATCAGAAAAGGAAAACCGACTGCCATTATAAATAAAACAAAAGCACTTAAAGCTAATTACCAGTGATTTATCAATTGAGTATTACAATATAAGTCTTATGATACAAGCATTTCATGTCATCTCTCTGAAAAGAAAAAACCGCAAAGCTTCTTTCCGGATAAAAATCAATACTTTTTTTGGTACTGCAAAAAAGGCTAATTCCTTGAAATGGTAAGTAAACTAGTAAGCTAAAAGATTTCTACAGCTTCATCATTCTGCACACTCACAAACAAACATATGCAGTATGAAATGAGGCTTGATAAAAACTTGGATAACATTAGCTTTGACCCTTTCAAAACTCAAATTCCCCTCGCCCCCTCTCTTCTTCGTTTACAGAACTGGAAAAATATTATTCAACTGATTTTTTATTTATTTTTTAATTTTTTTGGTTCAAAAGAAGCTAAGCCATATAAAAGGGGGTAATATGATCGCTTAAACCTTGCCCCCCCCCCTTTTTTTGGTCGCTTAAAGTACTTTATGCTTAAAATCAAACAATCATATTTTATTAATTACTTTTCAAAGCCTTGATATTTTAAAAAACTGGTTTTATTTACAATTTGATTTTATATTAAATTTAAAAACCTTCCAGGGAATTTTGGTCCATTCCTGTACTATATTAGCGTACAAATACTTCCACTTTAAAATTACTGTTATTCAAATGAAGAGAGTACTGCAGAAATCTTGGATGAATTTAAATGCTGTTTTACTTTTTTAAATTTTTTTCTCTCGTCATAGAAGTTTATAATAATTAAAACACTGCTTTTTAGTTTACAACTATCCACCAAAATTATATAAAGAGGCAAATAAATCGCCGATAAGCGACTTTCTCCGCAAACGTCACTTGATGAAAATTGAGGAAAATAAAATGATAATGATGTTTATTTAGGCCTGGGATGTTAAATTTTTTAAAAAAGCATCATACTTGCCAACCTCCCGCTTTTTTTTTAAATCAACAAAACTCAGTTTAAACTAAAATTTATTTGATAAATTATCTAGGTTTCAGATTGCTACTGTATAGAAGCAAGAAACATTTAATATATAAAAATTTCTGGTCGAAAATATAGTTTACAGTTTTAAGAAAAGCGGGAGGTTGGCAAGTATGATGCACTGAACCAATTTTGATGGAATTAAAATGACACCCGTTCGTCAAATCGAGTGTATATTATTTCAGTAAAAAGCACATAAATCGGTTGCGTAGTATCGATTTAATCGGTGAACATACACAGAAATAAATAAATATACAAACATATGCTTCGGAATTGCGAACCCTTTCCCCTCTTTTCTTTTCAAGATTGTTTAAAAAAGGATAATTTTGAAACTACAGAAATAGAGTGCGCCACGGGGAGGTGAACAGCAATGAATAGATTGGTTATAAAATAAAATGATTACAAACTTGCTTACAATTCCTTGTAAAATTATTTAAATATTGTCAGGTTCTAAGTAAACATCTGCTACAAATTGGAATTTCTATTATTTCTCTATCTTAATATTTTATGTATTGTACCGGCTGTGTACTGGAATTTTCAAGGTGACATTCTTTCTTTGTTAAAGTGAGAATGGACAGGTATCATGTACAGGTGGTGAATGAGAGAAAGAGGAGATTGCTAAGAGGCGTGTTCATCGTCAGGGATGTATGTGGATGATGAGCAAACAAGGAACATGTCACGGATCAAGAAAGCAATGTGGAATGTGTCCAATGAATAAGCTCCAAAGGGGGGTTTATATTGGGGAAAGCAGTGATTTGAGAAAAGCAAGTCTTGTCTGAGATTTGAGCAGTTCGTATCTGGGGTTCGTACCTGGAAGTGTGTAGGACAGAGTTCCTTGTAGATAGTGCTCTGTGTTGCAGAGCGTAGGTAGTTCGTATCTGGAGAGCAAGGGACACAGACGTCCTGGTGTTGTGGTCTGGGCCGGATAGCATAGGCCGAGTATCCATATGTTGGGAGATTCGAAATTGATTTCCAGTAAAGTGAATCTAATGTGCATTGAGTGTGAGGGAGAAGGTGTAATCTGAACAGTACACAGCTAACTTTTTACGGTATTTAATTTAAAGTTGAACCGGATCATTTATACCCGAGCTGTAATTGTATATAAGTGTAAATAGTGTGTTTCTTGTGTACATATAGTATAAATAAACTGTTCAGTTAATTGACAGCGTCAGTGTTCATTTACACAATCCTCACAGTGGGTGACCGATATCACCTAATAATATCGGTGGTGGCAGCTATAACTACCACGGACTTTCTTCAAAGTTGTGCGGGCTGAGAGGAACGTCCGACAAATATATTATGTCGAATTTACTATTAGTCAAAAACAACTCCAAGACTGAACTTAGTCCTGACACTTAAGATCTGGCACTAAAGATAACAAAAGATAATTATTATATATACACATATTAAAACAGAAAACTACGCGTAATTTGATTTTATACCACTTCTCATTTCTTAAAAATCACGAAAAGGTTTTTTTTTAATTAAGAAGACATCAAAATGGTATTACACTATAATCAAACATATTTTACAAATTTTGTAGCAGAATGCTTTGACCGAAAACTGTAGGATTATAGGGCAACATGAGATTTCTCAGCAAATACACAAACATTGTGAGGTATGTGAAATTTGCACTGATCCATTTTCCTTCAGAGTCATCTCACTAGAGGGCAGCACTAGAGCTGTCCCATGCAACTGTACATCCAACTATGATAGTGAACTTTAAGCAAGTAAGTATGGAGACTAGCGCCAGATGGCAGCACCAAACATTTAAAATCTCCATACATATGAACATAAATGCAAGCTCAGCTGATTGCCTTTGTTTCAAGAGGTTGAGAACTTTCAGATACTTTTGAAGGACCCTTAGTTTTGAAATAGGTCCTCAGAGGGAAAGACATGCCTTCCCTTTCTGTGTTTTACCTTTATGTAACAAAGGAAAGTTAATCCAGCTTCCTGAAAAAAAATACACTGAGAGGACCTGTCTTAAAAATTCAATATTACTGTTCTTAACATTAATCTAACTACATTTTATTTTGTTTGTTTTAGTATAATAATCAAGAAATAAATTTTTCAAGTGTGTTATATGCGTGTCAACTGGATTTTCTTGTTCCACCTTCTACACAAGTACAATGTGTCTTCCATTATTGCCTTCTGTTTACTATCTACTGTGATCAGGTAGGATCTATCCAATTTTATACTTAGTGACATTGTGGAATAATACTGAAATTAACAATAATTTCTTCTATCACTGTTCCCACATTCAACAGATTATGAGACTGAAAAGGGAACGTGATAGACTTTTTTACCTTTAATAAATAAACAAAACAAACCCAGTAATAAAAAAAAAAAAAAAAAAAACTGATTAACATTTTATTTTCATGTATGATATATTATATATAAGTTATATGATTAATACTGAAAAATACTGAACTGATATCATATAAAATAAATAAATAAGGAAAGTCACGGAACTTCCTTACAAGAGCAATCAATTTATATTATATATTTATATATTAATTATATGCTAAAGTGTATAAATTGCTGAGTAACTGATTTATTATTGATTTATCAAGATACATTGTTTAATATATATATACACAATGGCCATGAGTAGGGATCTCACCTCCATTGAGAAACTAAATAATTATAATTATTCAAATTGGTCCTTTAAGATTCAAAATTTGCTCATCAAAGATGATTTATTTAAATTTGTTCTTAATGATCCACCTGAGACACCAGACGAAACATACATACGTGACAGCGCGAAAGCAAAGGCCATTATTAACTTAAGTATCGAGGACAACCAGATAATTCACGTAAAGCACTTAGAAAACCCCAAACAAATTTGGGACAAATTAAAAGAAATTCATTTACGTGCTAATTTGAGCTCCAAGCTCTTCTTACTGAGAAAATTTTATTCTCAGAAATTACCTGAGAATGGCAACATGATAGATCATATCAACGAAATACTCACGATCAAAGATCGTCTCTCTGCAATAGGAGAGGATATTAAGGAGTCTCACATTGTTGCTATCCTCTTGTGCTCACTCCCACAGTCTTACGCACCATTGATAACTGCACTCGAAAGCAGAGATCAAGAGGATTTAACAATTGATCTCATTAAAAATAAATTAATTGGAGAATTTACGCATCGGGTTGAAGCTAAAAATGCAAATTTGCACCCCAGAGACACAGCGTACAACGCTGAAACCAGATATATGGGTTCCCGTCCCAAAGGTACTGCATACAAAAATAATAATTCAAACAGATCTAAAAAATTCTGTAACTTTTGCTCCCGTAACGGCCACATCAGAAGCGAATGCTTCCAATTGAAAAATAAAGAAAAACAGAATTCACAGAAGAATGCTTATAAAAACGAATTCAACAAAAATAAAACTTACAATAATAACAATAAAGGCCAAGACAATAAAGACCACTCATCCAACTACTGTTTCAACAGTAAGATAGAAATTATGGATGAGAAAAACGAATCGGATCTTCCTCCTTCCCCGATAGAACACACACTTAAAAATGAACTGGTACTAGTAAACAAATTACATGAAACTAACCCTCAATCATACATAATCGACTCAGGTTGTACTAGACATGTTACGTCCACAACAGAGCACTTCACAACATTTAAACCCGGAAATTTCGGTAACATTACCATTGCTAATGGGAAAAGATTAAACTCTCAAGGTATGGGCGATGTAACACTCAACTCAGGTCTAAAAAATAGCATAACTCTCAAGGATGTTCTTTATTGTCCGGAATTAAAGGGTAATCTTTTGTCAGTTAAAAAGGCAATTGATAATGATATAAAAGTAATTTTTGAAGGAGAAACATGTTTATTTGTCAAAGACAACAACACTATCTTGACCGCAAAATTGAATAATAATCTTTATCAGATAAACCCAACGGACGAATATGGTTACATTTTAAGTACACAAACATCATGCGATAATGAAAATTGCATTTACATTTGGCATCGCAGATTAGGTCATAAAAATTTTGAAGCAATTAGACATTTAGTTAACCATAAGCTAGCAGAAGGGATAACCATAAACAATTGCAAACACAAAACATACTGCACTAAGTGTATCGAAGGTAAACTATCAGTTTCGCCTTACCCTAAATCGGCTAAAAACAGAAGTGTAGAAATCTGTTCCCGAACACATTCGGATATTTGTGGACCCATGGAAACAATGACCCCTGGCGGGAAGCGCTATTTCATAACATTCACAGATGATTATAGTAGATTTACTGTAACGTATTTGTTAGCACATAAATCTGAAGCGGTAGAAAAGCTAAAGCAATATGTAGCCCTTACGAAGAATAAATTTGGAAAAACAATTAAATCTATAAGATCGGATAATGCCAAAGAATACCTTGGTGAAAATTTCGAAAAATACTTAGCTGAAAATGGCATTGAACGGGAATTAAGCATACCTTATTCAAGCCCTCAGAACGGCGTCTCAGAGCGGAAAAATAGGACAATTGTGGAAATGGCACGTACTATGCTTTCTGACGCGAAATTACCTAGGCAATTCTGGGGCGAAGCAGTAATGACGGCCACATACCTAATTAACCGACTACCTACTAATGCAAACGAGAATCGCGCAACACCATACGAGTTATGGAATAACCGAAAGCCTGACCTATCTAATATCAAAACATTCGGATGTAAGGCATTCGCCTACATAGATAAATCAAAAAGAACCAAATTTGACGAGAAGGCTATTGAAGGAGTATTTATGGGTTATGATTTTCGTAGTAAAGGGTATAGAATTCATACCGGAAATAATAACATAATGATCTCGAGAACCGTTAAATTCCTTGAAGAGGGCATTGATCGGGAAGAAATTAATGACACGACAGAAATCGAAAACAGTGCGCGATTACCTACCGAAAGTATCGAATTTGATTTAACGAATGAGAACGAAGAGAAAATCGTAAATCCAACGCAAAATGATCCCGAACCTAGAAGGTCGCTAAGAGAAAATAAAGGTATACCACCGAACCGTTTTGGAATAACAGCTAACCTATGCAAAATTGAAGAACCCAGGTCGTGGGCTGATTTACAAAATATTGAGGACACTGAAATTAAAAATAAATGGTTGGAGGCGACCGATGTAGAAATAAAATCATTGCACAGAAACAAAACTTGGAAATTAATTAAAGCCGTACCCGGTAAACGCATCATAGGTTCGAGGTGGACCTTTAAGGCAAAAAGAGGGGCAGATGGAACCATAGAGAGATATAAAGCGAGATTGGTCGCTAAGGGATACTCTCAAAAATATGGATGCGATTACGACGAAACTTACGCTCCAGTCGTGTCACATACCACACTCAGAGCGTTTTTAAATGCAGCTGTTTATAAGAATCTAGAAGTGACACATTTAGACGTGAAAACTGCATTTCTACACGGCGATCTTGAGGAGGAAGTATTTATGCATCAACCGGAGGGATATGTACAAGTTGGGGAGGAAGAGAAAGTATGTAAGCTAAACAAAGCAATTTATGGCCTTAAGCAGGCAGCTAGGGCATGGAATTTGAAAATTAGTCAGTCGTTAAGAAATTTAAAATTTACGGAATGTGAATCAGACCAATGCCTGTTCAAAAGGACTAAAAACGGAAAAATCGCTTACGTAATTGTGTACGTGGATGACATTCTTGTAGCGGGAAATAAAGATGACACACACGAGATTTACACCCAATTATCTAAGGAATATGAGATTAAAAATTTAGGACCGGTTAATCAATACTTGGGTATCAATATAAAAAGAACAGAAAATGGGAATTTCGAACTTGATCAGGAACATAAGATAATTGAAATCGGAGAAAAATTCAATTTAACCCTTAGTAAACCCACTTACACACCGATGTGCACAAATTATTTCAGTTTAGATCCCGACGGAACACTATTAGATGATAATAAAAAATATAGACAGGCAATTGGGGGGTTACTATACATCGCAACACTGACTAGGCCCGACATATCGGCAGCAGTAAACATATTGGGAAGGAGGAATGAATCTCCAAGACAAACTGACTGGGAAGCTGTTGAAAAAGTCATTAGGTATCTATTGACTACCAGACGAATAAAATTCGTTATTGATAAGTCGAAACCGCCAGTGTTGACAGTCTATAGCGACTCAGACTGGGCGAATGATCGGGACGACAGGAAGTCAACGACGGGGAACCTATTCATGTTGGGCAATAATGTGCTAGCCTGGGCCTCTAAGAAACAATCCAGCGTCGCACTGTCTTCCACTGAAAGCGAATATGTTGCACTTTCCACTGCAACACAAGAAATAAAATGGCTACTCACAATACTCAGTGACTTGGAACTTAACCAAGAATTACCCATAACCGTATATGAGGACAATTTGCCTGCCATTAGATTGACTAAAATCGAAAAGGCACATACCAAGTCAAAGCACATTGACGTGAAATTTCATCACATCAAACACCAGCACGAATGTGGCATAATTAAAATTATTTACTGTCCTACGGAAAAAATGCTAGCTGATGTTCTCACCAAGCCCGTCTCTAAAATTAAACTGGAGAAGCTTAGGCTTCAGTTCCAATTAAAGATGTTGTAGATTTGCTTCGAAAAGGAGGAATGTAGGATTATAGGGCAACATGAGATTTCTCAGCAAATACACAAACATTGTGAGGTATGTGAAATTTGCACTGATCCATTTTCCTTCAGAGTCATCTCACTAGAGGGCAGCACTAGAGCTGTCCCATGCAACTGTACATCCAACTATGATAGTGAACTTTAAGCAAGTAAGTATGGAGACTAGCGCCAGATGGCAGCACCAAACATTTAAAATCTCCATACATATGAACATAAATGCAAGCTCAGCTGATTGCCTTTGTTTCAAGAGGTTGAGAACTTTCAGATACTTTTGAAGGACCCTTAGTTTTGAAATAGGTCCTCAGAGGGAAAGACATGCCTTCCCTTTCTGTGTTTTACCTTTATGTAACAAAGGAAAGTTAATCCAGCTTCCTGAAAAAAAATACACTGAGAGGACCTGTCTTAAAAATTCAATATTACTGTTCTTAACATTAATCTAACTACATTTTATTTTGTTTGTTTTAGTATAATAATAAAGAAATAAATTTTTCAAGTGTGTTTATATGCGTGTCAACTGGATTTTCTTGTTCCACCTTCTACACAAGTACAATGTGTCTTCCATTATTGCCTTCTGTTTACTATCTACTGTGATCAGGTAGGATCTATCCAATTTTATACTTAGTGACATTGTGGAATAATACTGAAATTAACAATAATTTCTTCTATCACTGTTCCCACATTCAACAAAAACAGTCAAACCTCGTTAACATGAACACGCTTACTATGAATTACTTTTAACATGAATTACTGCTAACATGAGCAACATTTTAATTCTTTTTGAGGCTCGTGTTAATGAGGTTCGACTGTATAGTAAAACCAGTGTAAAAGAAATATGTCTACATTAGTATATTATCTTACATGGAAAAAAAAACAAAAACAAAAACAAAAAAACAAGTTGAATGTAGATTCTGCCATTGCAGAATTGAGTTTCGCCTCCAAAAAAAAAAAAAAAAAATCAGAGGTTTTTTAGAAGGGCGATCCCGTTTAGATTGCAATGAACTAACTTCATTTTTCTTGTGTTTATCAATATATTAGCAAACAGAACGGCGTGAAATACCCAATTGATTAGCAATTTCTCTCTGAGACATTAGAATTGCGGAATAATAAAGAGATACAATTTGACGTGCTACTTCTTCATTGACTAGATTCGTAAAAAACGGATTTTTTCTTTAGTTTAAATGCTTTTTCATAGACTCTGAGTAAAAGGAAATGCAATTTAACAATAAAACGAGTGGAATCCCGTCGAATTCGACGAGTGAAATGTTTAAAAACCCGATCGATTTGGTTTTAAAAAAAGCAAAAGTAATTACATTATTGAATCAATATATAATAAATATATTTACAAACTAAATGTCAAATTTGCCAGTTACAATTTTGCATGCAAATATTGGCACATCTTCAGTAAAAACTGTAATCTGAGTGCCGGCGAAATCAAGAAATTTTATTTTATATGCACTCACAGAAAAAAAGTTTTATTATTTAAAAAAAAAACTAATTTCATTTTTACTGTGACATTATTTTCACTAACAGAAGTCATCTAAAAGTAAAATCTCAATCTCAGTGTCCATAATGAAAAGAAATATTGAAATGCAATATCGGGTACTACTAGGTTATCCCGTCAACCAATAAATTGTCGCAAAACTATAAGATTAAATGCCAATGATGGATGATCGTGAATGTCACATTCAATAACATTAAATACGATTCATGTGTTTAAAATGTCATTAAGTGATTTTTATTTCGACTTTTTATTAAATTTCTACTAATTATTTGTTTTTTCGTTATTTAAAATAAAAATTATGTCAATATGTATAATTTGGCTATTAGTTTGGCGATTTGTATAATTTGGCGAAATTGGTCGACGGGATAACAGAGTAGTACCTAATATCGTTATGAGTAAAAATGCGTTGTTTTAAATAGTGATGTCATTTTCTCTTCAAATGTTTTTTAAAAGTTACTGTTATTAGTAATATGAAAAAGGCATTCGTAATAATATTGTAATTCCCATTTATCTGGTTGCTGAATGACATCTTTTTCATCATTTGAAATTTTTCTTATTTTGCTTTAAACATTAATTTTATTATAAATTATTTTCTGTTATTTTATTTACATTATTAATATTATTTCTCAGTAAATATATTACCTCAATTAATGCATAGTTATACGCAATCATTTTGGAAAATAAATTTTTATTATCGAGAGAAAAGCTAAACTAAGCTGCCACCCTTTTGAACAAATATCGTAAAAAGCATTTAAAATTAAAATATAAAAATGGAAATAAATTAAAAAATAACTAAAATGGGCACAACTACAAATAAACAGCTTTCATTTAAAAAAATAATTATCAAAATCGGTTGAGTAGAAAATTCAGAACTGATGACACGACATTTTTTAGCTTGTCTGAAAGAAATAGCATCGGAGGCTAATAATAATATAAGGTGCCCTGGGGTAATAACGCCATATGCTAATATTACGCATAATTACAAATGAATCCAGAAAATGGCACATGCGGGTTCTACGCAGACGGGCTTTAAGTCATATAAAACACAAACAACCGCTAAAGTTAATTTGTTCTCTTTTTAGACCTTATCGCGGGATAAAGCGCGTAAAAGTCAAAGCAAGATCTAAAATTTGCGAGTTAAGTTCTGTGATCTGAAGATTAAATATTTTTTAGGACATACGTTATTTACTACAGTAAAGCATCGTTTATACGACGATCACTTATACGACGTTTACATTTATACGACGTTTTGACGTGGTCCCAATTCGTTCCTATTCATTTTAATGTATAAATATATCTTTTATACGACGCCCAAGATCGTTTATACGTCGATTTTCCGATTTTGTATAGGTTTATTTTTGTTAATTTTTCTTCTGTATTTTAAGAACGAGCAGAAGTTGACAACTATGAATGACACCAAAGAGCGTGTTTAATTGCACTGCACATTATAAAAATGTGAGCTGATGTTCGATTAGTCTGAAAAATCAGCTTTCGTGTAACAGATTACACTGGGAGGGGTAATTCTTTTTTTAAGGGATGGTTAGTTTCCCGATCTATTTTAAGTTGCAAATAGAGTATCCTTCTAATTGTTATCAGTATTAGCGACTTTTAGTTGGCCATGCGGAGTATTTGATCTTTGCCTTTAAATGGAAAGGAAATGATGTACTGCAAATGGGGAACCTTTCGGTGAAACACAAACATAAGTGAAACATAAATAAAGGTATATATATTTAAATTGTTTACTTAATCTCCCCCCCCCCCAACATTTTTTTGATTATTTGTTTATTTTGGTTTGTTTAATTTACAACTTCATGCAAATCAGCACGTTAAACATTAAAATTAAGTGAAAACAAAATTAATTCTAGTTTTGGAAGTGAAAATCGATTATACGTCGTTATCGTTTATACGACGTTTTTCGGTAGTACCTTCGGCGTCGTATAAACGATGCTCCACTGTATATAAATTTGTAGTGTATTTCATGTACTTTAAAAATGTTGTGCAAGATTTTGGATAAATTCGCGAAGAAGTTTGTAGTTTAATATCTATTGCGCAATAAGGGTTGTCACGATAATAACGCAATATACTGGTGTAATTACTCCTGTTGATTCTTTTCAGTTTTGGAATTACATCCGAAGAGGGTTTATTTTCTATTTTATGCTTGAGACGGCATTACTGTCACTGATGAAAACCAAAAAGGATAAAGAGAAATTCGTATGCCTTAAATGCTGATAATTTTTGCATATTTACCAATTTATAGGGGTGTAGAGTTTATATCTTTAAAACTGGATAATTTACATATCATTAATTCATCTTATTTTATAGTTTTGGCTGCATGGCATTATTACCCAACTATGTGGGTAATAACGCAAAACAGCATTGGTCCATAAAACACGGCGTTACATTTTATGAATATATATCTTCTAAAATATCCCTTCTTGTATATATAGTCAATAAGTTGTTGTATCAGATGCTACACTTGTTTGAAAGAACAAAATTAAAACTAAGCAGTAATAATTGGTAGAACCTTAACGTGGCGTTATAACCCCAGGATACCTTATATACATGAAGAATAAAAAAGGATTTTTTTACAGTATTTTGTGATTCCGTCTTCACAAATATTGGGGGATTTAAATAAATAAAATACATTTTCTAGTTTTAAATTAAATATTTATTTAACTTTAAGTATTAAAAAAAAAAGTAACTGGTTGAGGAATTTTATGCAATATTCTAAAATAATCCTTTCACTGCGCGATTATTTCTATTTTTATGAAAAAAATATTTGAAATCTAGTACAATCGATCTAATAATGAGAAAAGTAGTAAATAAATTTCAAACGTTCAGCTAAAATTTTAAATTTTATGACCGGTATCCTACATATACAATTAGGGTTTTTAAATACTATTGTACTGCTATATTTTGAAATTAAATGGACTTAATAAATTCATCTGCTGACACTCTTCAACTTTAATTATATTAATATTTTAAAATATTCAGTAAAATTTATAAAAATAAATTTTGCTTTAATAGCTTGATTAATGATTGCAGTGAAGGATTAATGAAGACATTGTTGATTTTTAGAAATGTATAAAATAACAATACATTAAACACAAAAATCAAACCTGTCTGTAGCCAAACCTTATCTTAAATGGGGAACGGGTAATGACACCAATATGAATTAAAAATACTAGCTAAGATCGGAACCAATTTTCTTCCTCTAATTCAAATAGATGTAAACAGTTAAATCTTGAGAAATTCAATAAAAATAACGATATCTCGTGAATATCTCATTAAATAAAGAAATTCATAAAATGGGTGTTTGATATAGTGATACAAAGAATACTAGGTTGAGATTTGGTCTATTCGGCTTAAAAGCCGGATTTTCGGTTTGGTCGAATACTAAAAAAAATATATTTATATTAGACAATATTAATTCATATATTTTAAATAACAAAGCTATAGATTTGTTGTGTGCTACACAATTATTCGTAACAAACAATTAAGGAAATTTAAATGTTTGTTAATTTATAAGTACAATTTTATTTGAAATATTTATAAATTTAATAATTTTTTGAATTTTCTTAAAGTGCAATAAATGAAATCTTATTCTTATTAATTAATAAATACATATATTTTTAATCATATATATATATTTTTTAAGTTTCGAAAGTAAATTTATTAATTTCAACTTTATTGAAGTTGATGTTTTCTTATTAATTGTCAAGAAATTAGGGATAGTGTAAAAGATTATAAAATGTGAAATAGTTGCACAGGAAAAAATGTAAGGGGATGGAGTGTTTCTAAGATGAATATTTGTTTTTGTTTAATCGTGAAGCTAGAAAAGAGATAAAGAATATTTTTCAAAAAATGAATGTGTTTGAAATAAATAAATAAATAAAAAATATCAAAAGGGAATGAAAATTATAAAAGGCAACTTAAATATAGCTGAATAATATAGCTGCATTACTTAATTCATCAAACATATTAATATGTAATATAATTATATGATGCTGTATTTGTATTCTGGTCTTATTGTTAGATTTAAAACAGCAATTATTATCCTTAGTAATTTTGGCGCAAGGGGACCCCTACAACCTTATTATCTCCCCCCCCCCCCAAGGAGTATTAGAAAGGATATTAGATTACCATACCGTTGGCCAAGTTAACCAAAATAGTTTTTGATTTTTGAGAAAATAATTGCAGGAAATGGAATAAGAATTTTTTTTTTCTATTTTATTACTTTTATAGTTCATTTACATATATATTTCATTAATTCATGTAATGTATCGTGCAAATGAAAATTGAGTAAGTCCAAAACTGAATAATTCAGGGTGAGATTTACGATCGGGAAATTTTGCTTTTTTTTTTGGATTTAACTAACAAGGAAGGTCTCCATACGGGCATACTCAGAAAAATCTGAAAAAATTACAGAATGTTCTTCTCATATAGTTATATATGTTTATAAAAAAAAATTCGGCGGAACCTATTTATAATGTTCGTAAAAAAATAATAAAAATTTCGTTTATTTGGCGGTTTATCTCCGGTTGGCGAAAAAACGAAATTTTGAAAAATACGCTTTTACGCTTCGAATACTTTTTAAAGAAAAACTTTCTATGTTCAATTTATTTAAATAAGTTTAAGTAATTTTAGTTTTGCATTTTTACTTTACTTTAAGTGTAATTTTGTCATATACGTTTATATGTACTTATAACAAAATGAAATTAATATATTTTATCATTTAAAACACAATTTAAATTGATTAAAATTGTTCCAAATTGAAAAATACACTGTTAAAATCTGCTGCATTTTGTTGCAATGCACTCCCTTGCTTGTATAGAAAACGGTTACTTGGCCGTGAAATGGAGCTTTCTCATTGGCTGAAATAGAGATATTATATACAAGCGGTGGAGTGCGTTGCAACAAAATGCAGCAGATTTTTAACAGTGTATGACACGATCAATTCGCCGTGCTATGGAACATTCTCATTGGTCAGAAGAGAGATATTCTATAAAAGTAGTGGAGTGACGTTGCAGTAAATGCTGCAGATTTTTAAGAGTGAAGTCAATTAAAATCAATTTTCCAGATTCGTTAAAATCTTCTGCTTTTGGCGAGGAAATGCACTGCTCGCCAAATCCCGCGTCGCTTTCAGCTTTTCACACCAATTATTCCAAACTATTTTATTTTTTTACATATCTAATAATGTAATTCCGCCGCTAATTTTCACTGATCCTTTATTACCTACATGAGTAGTTTAATTCGTATTTTTTTCAAAAAATTCTGAGTATGCCCCCAATGGAGACCTTCCTTGTAAGATTAAGATAAATAATGCAATGAATGATCAAATATGATTAAAACTATAGAGACTGGATATAACAGAAATAGGGTTTAAACCTGGTAAAGATATCTTCCCAGCCCCCACCCCCAATTTTTGTTGCATACATTTCAATTTTTGAATTTTATTTGGGAGAGGGGAAAGATACAAAAATCACGATTCTTACTCTTAAATACTACAAGTTAAATCTAAACCTACAAATGTGCAATTTTATTAATATAATTTTAAATATCCTTTTATAGAGTTAAATATAAGGACCACACAATATTCAGAAGAAAACCAATCTTCTTAGAATCTATTGCAAAATGGAAGAATGAAAGAATAGCTTTTTATGGGTAAAAAAATTCCTCGAAATTGTACTTAAAAATAATATATGATAAAATGGCATGGTTTAATTGTTAAAAGGAGTATTTGCAATGTAGTGAAACAAACGCTTAAAAAGTACGTTAAAAATATATTCATACTTTAATATTTACGCTGTTTGGGCAATTGATTTTGAAAACAAAGTAATAAAAAACAAAGCAGTCCCGTTAAATTACCGGAACACTAGGATCCCTGTTAATGTATAATGCTAAAAGGAAATCCTGGATTTAGAACACAATCGCTATAATACCCCAGGTCTAGAATGACACTCGATGCAATATCAAGACCTTTTTTTGGCCGATATCGGACTATGATGCATGATCAGAAACCACCCTGAAAAACATATCCCCACGCTCGTTTTGGAGGGGGAGTGTTCAAGTAAGCCGCAGGCGGGGTTTTAGCACCCATCGCTCCACATAAATAGGAGAGGGAGGGGCGCTGGCGTACAATAAATACTATTCAGAAAGATAAATAAAATAATTAATTACAAGTAAAATAAGTCTAAGCTATTTGAAAAAATCAAAAGCCCTCTCTCTTTAAATAGCAACTAAGAAACCTCCTGTCTCATTAGACTAGCTAAGTTTTCGGGAAATACGTGTAACGACAATTAAAACGTGCTTTACAATGCGTCTCCATCTGATTACGCTGCTATAAAAAGATACGGAGCATTCCTGCGAGCAGAATCGGAGAATAGCACATTTTAGAAAACTGTAAACAACGCAGACCGCATTTAATAGTGCGTCTCACTCAAATGTTATAGTGTTGAAATACAGAATTGCGCTATCGGCAGCAAATTCAACAAAAGACAGGGCTCCTTAAATTCTACAGTGTAGCAATGGCCGATTTCATTATACATGGAAATTTCATCGTTCAAATAAAATTCAGCTTTCTATTTAATTTACGAGTTTATTTATAGGAACAAATGAATTTTTCTCACTTCTTTCATATTAGAACTAGTAAATCTGCAATATCAGGAGTCTCAACGTCAGCATTTTTTTTTTTTTTTTTTTTTTTAAACACACTTGGGGCAAAATTCAACTTTATGGAAACTGTAATTTAAAATTTTCAAATTACGTAATTATTTATAAGAATAAAATAAGAAGTTTTCAGCCCTCAAATTCGTTAAATTAAAATTTTAGTTATGTTAGGAAATTCTGAAATTTTCATGATCTATTATTTTTGTTTTTTTTTTATTATAACATAGTAGATTTCTTCCCCCTAGTCTCATTAAATTTTAATTTTCAACTTTCTATTAATTGTGCTAATGGTTATCGTATATCTTGCATTTCTTTATATATTTTGATTTATAAGGATAAGTAACAGTTTGGACAAGCATTTTTCATTAACCTCATACTTCTACATGCCTGCCAACCACAAACACCTAAATCTGATGTATAAGGAACTTTTTAAAGTGTAAAATTAGTAATCTAGAGTTTTACAATTTTTTTTTCCCCCGAAAACAAAAGTTTTATTGCATTTTGCAGCAGTTATCGCGGAACAGACAGACAGAAGAACAGAATGACAGACGGAATAAACAATAAATTTCCAATAATTTCATGAACAATAAATTTCGAGTCACCAAAGTAAGCCTTCACTGAAGTTTCGGCAATGACGTCATTATTCATGAGTTATTGATATCCATGTTTCTTGTATTTTTAACAACTACTATAAAATACTTGTTTTATTTCAATTATGACGTCATATTTTACCAAGTGAATTGTTTGTTAAAAATATAATTCTTTTTTATTTCTTTTACTTCTAATTATGTCTCCATTTTTGTCAGAAAAATTCTTGTTAATGAATCAAATATCCGTGTTTAATATTTAACAAAAAGTACTATATCTATTTTTATTTTAATTCTGACGTCATATATTTATTTTTTCTTAGTTTAATTTCTCGAATGGAAATTGCTCAATTGAAACTTATTGCCGTTGAAAAATAATTATTCCACATTTTAATTTTTTTAGCAACGATAAAGGAAATTGGTTAAATTGTATCTAAAAAGTCTCTATTGATTGTGTATGAAAAAGAATAAATTTTGAATTATTAAGGATAATATTTGAATAAAATTAATAAAACAAAACCTAGGTTCTTTTCTGGGTTATGTTATATTTATACGCAAAGATACAAAGACATTAATTCATCAGTTTTGATGTTGACTTCATTTAAATTTTCGTACACGCTTTCAAATTATGGATAAGAATTAGGATGAATGGTTGCTTAGCAACCAATATGAGAAAATAAAGAAAATTAAATAAATACATTTGAAATAAGTAAATCTCTAAAACAAATTAGTCTATATTATTGGAACACATTTATAAAAAATCTCCAAAATTTACAGTAATAATTTAAAAAATCTGACAAATGCGTAGACAAAATTTGAAAACAATACGAATAAATGTAAAATGGAAAATTTCAGTATCCATTTATCATTGAATTCCATTAATCAAATGTGTCATTTTTTCTCAAGGAAAAAAAAAAATAAATTGAAACTCATTGGATTTGCCATAGAAAAGCATTATTGCAGAAAATAAAATATTCTATATTTTCCGAACGAATGAATCAAATCTAACAAAAACTATACAACTTAATCCCAGTGCCTCACTAACATACCCACTTGATTTCAAGTCAATCGAATGCTTTTTACGTCAGTTATCGCGGAACAGACAGACTCACAGACAGACAGAAACAAAAAAATTTCGTGTCTCCAAAGTAAGCCTTTAGTGACGTTTCGGCAATTATTGCAAGCAAAATTTCAAATACCGTATTTACTCGTGTATAGGGCGCACGCGTGTATAAGACGCACCCCTACTTTGCAAGTAAAAATGGCGATTTCTTAAAATCTCGTATATAAGGCGCACCATAAATTTGATACTCTTATGAAGAATGACCAAATGAATTTCAATTAAAAAAAAAAAAAAAAGTCGAAACAAACATTACACCAGACCAGAAAACAAGACAAAAATGCATTTTTAGACTTCGAGTTTTAAGATAATGACGGGAAATAGGAATGAGTGTCGGTAAAGAGAATTGCTAAATAGCGTTTAGATTATGTCATTAGCTCTGTTGTATAAAAAACTGCAAGGAATGAAATATGCAGTAATATTTCAAGTAACATTTTCAGAGTTTTAATATCTTCTTTGAATAATTTCTTTTTTCATATGTATATCGTTCGACTGCATTCAACAGTAAAAAATTATTCCATGTATAAGGCGCACCTAGGAGCTTTGCTCTAATTTTTTGAAAAAAAAAAAAGTGCGCCTTATACACGAGTAAATACGGTAGTTTCTGAACGGGGAAAATCGATAACGTGCACCCATACTTTAAGGCTTTATTTATACTAGTGTACACGCCCGTCCTAGGGCGGTGGATAGGAATTGGAGTCCCTTAAAATTTAAAATAATTGATGAAAATATATATACTATTATTCCGTAACTGAGCTATTTGGGTTAAAAATCATAAAAAATCACTAAAGTGAAATGCAGTGTTCAAACATTTTACATTTGAAAATATACCCTCTCTGTTGAAACGGTGTAAAATTTTAAATTAAATGGTGTTAAAATTTGTTTTTTTTTTTTTTTTTTTTTTGGGGGGGGGGGGGGTGTGGATAAATGAAAATGGATTAAAGTTTTATCAAATAAAAATTTTCAAAATAATTTAAAATACAAACATGGAACAAACTAAAGACTACGTTTATTACATTAATACTTAAAAAAGTACTTTTGTTAGTTTGGCGATGTGATAAATTGCCAAATATTGTTCTCATTGACATCAATTTCACTTAAAATATAAACCTTCAACCCATTTCCTTTTAAAAGCATGTTTTATGCATTAAAAAAATGGCGCATCTAGTATTTGTCGAGAATTAAGTAAAAATCAAATGCTCGTCAATCATAATCTTTATATTTTAACAGATTAATAAAGCTATTGTAATTTGTGACGCGTGCTACATCCAGTATATACGTCAGGACGCATTGTCTTTTTTTTTCATTAAAAAAATATTATGTGTGTGTGTGTGTGTGTGTGTAAATTTTTTTACCTTTCAAACGCAGTTTGTCAAACATTTTTCTCATAAATACTTCGAGCTATTAATCACATAGTCAATTGTTTCATTTTCTGAGTTTAATCTGTGACAACGATTAACGAAAGAGCCAGTCGCGAGTAACATGTTAGCTTTTTATTAAAGAGAATGAGAAGATCAACACTCGAATTTTCCTCGTTGCTTCAATAATTTATAACCACTTTAAACAATTCAGCATTTTAAACATTCTATCTAAAAATTAAGAAAAAAAAATGCATAGTGTGAAAACTGGAGAAATTATAAATAGTTATTTAAATGGATTAAGTTACTGTCGTAAATATATTATTATAGATAATCTTTTTGTTTCTTCTTTTTTTGTTGTTTTTTGAAAATGACTGCTTGCTGCTTGATATATTCACTACCGCCCTGAAATTTTGAATTACTGAGCAACTGGTTCGGTTATTATGAACTAAATTTCTCTATGTGCAGGAACATGATCGACTGAAAAGAAACACGTTAGATTGAAAATTATCACTATCCTATAGAATTTTAATCATTGAAAAGGAAGATGAAGGTATAGCTTTTGACCAATTGTATATTAATATCCCCCCCCCCCTCCAAAAAAAAAAGGTCAATTATCTAAAATACTTAAATTCAAAAGCCTGACGATTGCAAACTATTTAAGTATCAAAAAAAGTTTGGCTTTTACTCCTCACGAATGCGATTCAATTGCTCTTAAGTCCCCCCCCCCCCCGTACCCGGATAATTGCTTTCAAAATGCCGAATAAATATTTTCCGAAAGGCTCTCCGCGTTTATAGAAAAATAATAAACATTATTTGATTTTTTAACAACTTAACATAAATAGCCATCGATTTTTATGAATTAACGACAGGATTACCATTGATTTTTTTTATGGATAGAACTATTTCCAAACAATATTTTGCAACAAATCCACTAAAAAGTTTATTCTTTGGAAATAGTCATATGATATTCAAAATATTGACGCAGGAACTTTTGATTAACTAAAGAAAACGACTTTGTGAACGTGTCGGAAACCAATCTCTTTCAAATAATAATAAAAAAATAAATAAATAAATAAATAAAAATAATCTTTAAAAACATTTAAACCCAGTGTTTATAGCTAAAAAGAAAAAAAAATCCAAGGAGGTAAGAAAATATGTACACAAGAACTTTAAAGAGTTTCACCATACTTTTTTTTTTTTTTTTTTTTTTTTTTAACCATTTGAAAAATGGTTGTTGTTTTCGGGAGAATGGACCCGATGATGTTGCCACTTTTGAATGATGTTACCACTTTTGAATGATGTGGTCACTTTTGAATTTAAATTAATTTCTTTACTTTTAGAAGAGTTTTTATTTGAATTTAAATTAAATTCTTTACTTTTAGAAGAATTTTTATTTGAATAGTAAATTAAAATGGTTAAAATCATTGTAATAAAGGAGAAAACTAACAAATTTAAAAATGGGTAGACGGAAATTAACAGATACGGAAAAAGCCGAAGCCAAAGAAATGAATGAACGTGAATATCGCATTCAATGATATTAAACACAGTCAACATGTATAAGTTGCTTATTAGTTTGGCGATTCGTATCATTTGGCGAAATTGGTCGACGGGATAACTGAGTAATACTGTATTTGGTTTGGCGCAAAAACGTCTTTCAATGCAGAAAATGATAAAATCAAAAGATTATTGAGCCGCTGAAAACCAATTACGTGTTGAAAGGCGATCACGAAAAAGGAAGCAATTTAATGCCGAACCGATTAATTGTAAAACATCATGTCGCCAGGGCGACCAATCCACTAGCCATGGCGTTTTACTATCGGTCGGTTCTAACCAGGAAAATTTGAGTGCCAATAGTGATTCTAACAAGCCGGAAAATGTTATAGCTATTACTCTTGATTTTCCACCACCTAAAAAGAAAACTAAAAAGCAATCGGCTTGGGAAAAACTGGGAAAAAACTTTTTTGATTCGATGTCTGATGGACCCATTCACAGATGCATGTGCTGCGATCGATTTTGGTTTAAAACCTCCATCACCAAAATTCTGCTCTGTAAAATCAAACAATATATGCCAAAGTCTTACAAGTATAACAGTATATGCCAAAGCTGTATTTTAATAATGATTACTTTTGCACCAACAATGTTAAATAGTTTGAAATGTTTCTTTCGTCGCCAACTTTTATGCTTGGCGACAATAGAGTGATATAACTTAAACGAACCGTACCTTCAAATTGCAGCATGTATAAAGTCATTTATAGCAGTGGCACGGATAATACACAATAAAACAACTGGTATTTAGCTTAAAATGATAGATGAATGTATCGAGTGAAACATTTTTCAAATGGTTGGGGTAATTTCTTAAATTACAATTATTATTATTTTTTTTTTTTTTTTTCCACGCATGCGATAGTTCTGTGCAAGACCGACCACATTTTTTTTCTCTTTTGGAGATCAAATATTTTATTCTCTTAAAATCAAATATGGTAAAATGTGCAGCGAGTTCAGACCATTATTACTCATTAATTTTACAAATGTAATGTGAGTGCAAAATTGCAGCGAACTATTTTATGCAGCGACCAATGGTCACATATACAGATCAGGTGCAATTAGATTTTGAAAGTAAATTTTAAAGGAAAAATCGCACGATATATACAACAAAATTGTATGTGTGTGTGTGTGTGTGTGTGTGTGTGTGTGTGTGTGTGTGTGTGTGTGTATATATATATATATATATATACACACACACACAAATAAAACCAGAGTAACTCAGATATTACCATGACAATAAGCCAATGAAACTAGTATTTATTCTGTCTTTAAGTATAATTAACACGAAAAATGAAATCCTGTTAAAATCATTTGAAGTGATATAGAGAGTAGATTACCAAAATTAAGAAAGGTAAATATATATATATCATCATCATCAACCGTTTTCGATCCACTGCTGGATGTAGGTCTCCCCCAGATTTTTCCAATGTTTTCTGTCTAGTGCTTTCGTCATCCAATTTACACCAGCCACTTTTCTAATTTCGTCACTCCATCTTACTTGTGGTCGTCTTCTTGGTGTTTTGCATTTCTGGGATACCACTGTAGTATATATATATATATATATTTCTTTAAACACTAATCTCCTTCATTTCATAGATGCTCCAGAAAGATACTAATACAAGCAGTATTATCCATTTGGTAAGATACAGGTTTCCATTTAATACTCTTATACATTTCAATTAGATCCCTGATCAAAGCTTAAATTTGCTTCAGATCATTTAAGGAGTATTTTGTTTATTCAAAAACCGACAAAGGCTAAGGGGGGGGGGGGGAGCATCATTCTGGGGGGGGGACTACTATCTGTATATATTTTTTATTATTATTCTTATTATTAATGTGAAAGTGGGTAATACTAAACTTCATATGTATGCATAAATTTTGTACCCGGTACAGTTCACAATTGTATACAGGGTATCACAAAAAGAGAGTCACTTTAAGTGCTATGTAGTAGGATAATTGTAGAAAAAATGATAGACTGGCTGACAGAAGTATATCTTTGCAAACTTTTACTTTGTTTATGCCTAAAAGAAAATGTCCCAAATTTGTCATAATTAATAGTTTTTAACTTGCCTTGTTACAAGGAAAACATCAATAATATTCTATATATATTCATATACATATTCAAAAGAAATTCTCTAAGTTATGATAAAACTTTAATCATTAGTTTTCTAATAATGCAGCCCCCCCCCCCCCTAAAGATGGATGGGGTACTGGAAGCAGAGAGGGGGAAGGAGGACCACACTGCCTTCCTAAATGTTAAAAAATGAATGAATTTTGATCTCATTTGGTTAATTTTAATCATTTGGCATCTTTTAATGAAAATACTGGTTACTCTTATAGGGGGCCCCTAAGAGGAAGGGCCCGGGGCAGCTGCCTCACATGTCCCTGCATAAGTCTGGCCAAGTGCTTATTTAAGAAGTTCTAAGAACTCCTAGGAAACTTTTTAATATCCGAGGGCTTTCTAAGTAGTCTGTATGATCCCTGTAAACCACACCTGTTGCAAAATTCTAGAACAGTAATTTTCTACAGGTTACAAACTAGGGTTAGTACAAATTACTTCGTATGCAGGAAAATGATTTACAATAACTTAAAATGAAAATCGTTCGATCGAAAATTATCACAAACAATCCTAAATTAATTAAAATAACAAAATGGAGTTGGGGGTTTCGGATGACGAAGGGGGGGGGGGGGAGCACTCAATGACATGCCGGGGGTTCATTCACATTTAAGGTTTGCATGAATTCCTAATAATCAGAGAGAGCAAGCGTCTGCCATGAGGCTAGACTCCCTATACTGCCAGATCGAAGGCAGTGCGAGGAAAAAACCAGACTTGTCTCAAACGGAAAACGGAGTGCAACAATAAAATGTGTCACTGCGACCGGCGGATCATTCTTTTAGAGGGGCCATTATATAAGCATCAATTATGTAAAACGAAAAAAGATCTTGTTTAAAGACGGAGATCTCCGATAAAGGTGACAACAAAGATAGGATTTACCATAGAATGGCAGACAGAACACATTTTACAGAAAAGGTACATCGTTATTTGCGAGGAGAGAAAAAAGCAAACACATACTAAATTTAAAAATATTTGTTTCCCCTTTCTGCAACTTAAACGATAAATCGGAATATTATTAAATACAGGTTCGTCCATATTTAATTCAGTCGGCTTCGTCTTTCTTTCTTAACTTTAGAATCAAAGACTTTTTATTTACAAAATGTTTACATGCATAACAAGAACGATAAATCATAAAGAGTTTATGAAACACCTTCCAGTACTAACGAAATAAAAATAATTTACCTTTTTACCTAGAAGTAAAGGAAGTGTAGAAATAAGAAAGTTAAAAACAAAGCAACAACAAAAAACTTTGAAATTAATTTTCGGCAATGCTTGTCCATATGCAGTAATATTGTGTATAGCCTAGTATGCGATCTGTAGTATTTATACACACCACCTAATACACTCAAATTTCGATAAATTAAAAAATGAATATCACATAAATAAAAGGTCTATCCAGAAATGATCGATCAAAATCATTGCTGTAACCCAACTCTTTTGCTGCAACTGTAAATGAACCATAAATGCTCCACATTCTATAATGTAAATAGATAACATATTGCAGACAGCAGTTCATTACGTTTGAGTATCATAGCAACATTAAAATGCACCGCAAATGAATTTCCCCTCATAAATTAGATCATAATGCAATAGAATTAATTTATACCTGTAAACGAACTATAAATGCTACTTACTCTATAATCCTCAGAAAGCACTTTCTCCTCAATATAATGCGTACCAATCACATTATGTCTAAGATATCGTAACATTAAAAAATAGCACCCAAAACATTTTTTCCCTATAAACTATAGCGTATTGGAAATCTTTGGTGTATCCTTGTAAAGAAATTATACAGTATATACCAGGGTTCGATCAAGTGGGCCCAGCCCGACAAAACCCGGGCGGGTTTTCTCGGACGGGCCCACTTGAAAAAACCCATAAAAACCCCATTTGTGGGTTTTTTCAATTTTTTTCGTTTTTTCACAACTGTATCATTATTTAATCTAAAGTATGAGAATGCAAAGATAAAAGCTAATTTAAACATGTTTCAAAATAACCAGATTTAAAAGAATTTTTAAGCGTTTATAAAATGACAAAAACAGAAATTAGCTTGTAAAGAAGAAAAATTTTCATGCTTGGATTTTAAAATGCATCCAAGTGCTTTAAAACTTAATGTATACCTAAAAGGTGGCATTTGAAACTTGAACCCCATCCTGATTGCTTGCATTGTGATAGCTTTTAAGATTAATCATTCCATTTATTATCCTGTTTCAATGGTTAATGAAAGTGTTATACAGTATTTTCAACACAATGACAGTTTATAACAATAAAAAGAATGAAAAAGGTAAGTTTCCTCATGGATTTTTTGTCAGTTCTTTTCTTTACATTCAGCACAAACTTTTTCTACTTCAATCGAATAATACTTTTCTACATTTGATCTGGTTTGGAGCAAATTACATAATCATTTAGGAGTTTATTAAAGCAGCAAAACTAGTAAAAGTGTATTTCCATTTGTGATCTACAAATGTCATTGACACTGACATCTATGACAATCTACTTTAACATTTAATATTGTTTCAAAACATATGTAGTAAATTTTGCTAAAATTTTCAAAAATATTATTATAAATCCCTTAAAAAAAAATAAAAAATGACAAAAATCAAGAGATTGGAAAAACATGTGAAAATTAGGAGTCTTTATAAAATCAGGAACTTTTGAAAGTATGAAATCATATTAAGAATTATTTTTTCGTACCATAAAAGAAAAAAAAAACTGTAAATCGTGATACAGTTTTTAAACAAATTGCATATAAGATTTTGTTGTTGCTATTCGGCGGTGTAACGATTAGAAGTTTAAAAATTGTAGAAAAAAAGAAAGATATGAGTGAGATCATAGCCATCGTCAATAGGACGTCAGCGTTAGTCACATCTAAGTATTTGCTTTATAATATTGGTACTGACTTAGAAATAAAAACAAAAACAAAACAATTTTTTTTTTTCTACAATAAAGATTTTTGCAAGGTATTTTCATATTAGGATAACCATTTTCCTTCTTTTTTGCACATTATTACCAAATGGTTGTTACATCCGAGATTGCTATAAACAAATTCGGCTGTATTACAAGTTTTATCGATACGGAGTGAAAGAAAGAAATAAGACTAACCTAATTGACGACTGTTTCGAAATGCGAGTGAGCAAGAAATTAAATAAATAAATAAAATAAATAAAGCATCTCTGTAATAATGTTACAAGAGACAACTCACTGGAACACTTGCAGAATTACATGGTCTGTGTGAATGTTACAACAGTAGTTTTTTACGTTAATTTATGCTTAAATCTTAAATACAAATATTAGCACTTCAGACCATGGTAAAATGTAAAAACAAAAAATGTTTTTACTATGGATTTTCAGAATACTATAGGACTTTGCCTCCTACGAGCTATACTCGCCAATCTCCATTCAGATACCGCAGACTCCCAAGCTTTGATCGGCTGTAAAAAGATTATGGAAAATTGAGTTATAATTAAAAACAGTGCGATCTTCCTGTAAACAGGTTTCCATTCATTTCTATATCGCTATTTTCAGGCCGAATCAGCCGCTGTTAAGAGATTCAATGGTTGTTTTTGTCGTTGATTAAATAAGAGACAAACATATGAAAATAAACTAATATAAAATAAAGTAAATAAGTAGATATTTATCCCGGTATTTTTTAACAACGCTGCAAGAAAAGTGTTTTACATAAGACATTTTAAATATGATATCATTTTCAACAGTCTTCTTCCTCTTATATTATATATATATATATTATTCATTCACGTGAAAATACTTTTGCTGTTTAAAAAGAAATATATATGCTGTCCTACAATTCACCACAATGATGGAAATATTTTTATTTGCGCTGCCTGCGAAAATATTTTAAAGGACTAGAAATGTGAAATAAATGTCGTGTAAACACTTTTTTACTTTCTTCTATCTCCAATAGAAGAAAATATTGTAATCGAAATTTTTTTTGACTTCCGGTTTTCGACGGATTTACACGGGGTCAGATTCCAAAAAACATTTTTACAAAATGTCTGTCTGTCCGTGTGTCTGTCTGTGTGTATGTCGTGTCGCCATTCAACCATCAAAAAGTGTATGAAGTTACGCATAGGGATGCCACTCAGAAAATAGCATAAAAGAGGAAATTATGCGTAAAGTAAAATTTACGACATTTTTCACAACATTTATATGTGAATTTTGTTTATATTAAATGTGTGAATTTGTTTGTAATATTTCATGTGCGATATTGTTTATAATAAATTAAATAAAGAATTACAGCTTTTTTTTTTGTTGTTGTTATTGTAAACTTTTAATTTATTGAAGTAAAAATATTTTTCTTTAGTTCACAGTATTTTACATTAATAAAGGTAACCCAACAACAGATTCAGTGAGGAATTATATGTATTGCATCATTTTAAACCAATTCAAGTAACGTAGCAATAGATTCAATGATTATTCCACAAGTAAATAGCAAAATTTTGCAGGTTTTTTTTCTTTTGTTTTATTTCTTGATCGTTTGACAAAAATCGTCGTTTTTTTTTTTCGCGATCGTTTGACAAAAATCGCCGTTTTATTTAGCGATCAATTGACGAAAGTCGCCGATTCAGATCATGATCCTTTGACGAAAATCATCGTTCCACATCGCGATCCTTTGACTAAAATCGCCGTTTCACATTGCAATTGTTTCACAAAAATCACCGTTTCGTTTAACGAAAATCGCCGTTTTACATCGCGATCATTTGACAAAAATCGCCGTTATATATAGCGATCGTTTGACTAATATCGCCATTTTATTTAGCGATCGTTTGACTAAAATCGCCGTTTCACATCATGATCGTTTGACGAAAATCATCGTTCCACATCGCGATCCTTTGACGAAAATCGCCGTTTCACAAAAATCACCGTTTCGTTTCACGAAAATCGCCGTTTTACATCGTGATCATTTGACAAAAATTGCCGTTATATTTAGCGATCGTTTGACAAATATCGCCGTTTTATTTAGCGATCGTTTGACTAATATCGCCGTTTTATTTAGCGATCGTTTGACTAATATCGCCGTTTTATTTAGCGATCGTTTGACTAAAATCGCCGTTTCACATCATGATCGTTTGACGAAAATCACCGTTCCACATTGCGATCCTTTGACAAAAATCACAGTTTCGTTTCGCGATCGTTTGATGAAAATAGCCATTTCACATCGCGATCGTTTGACGAAAATGGCCGTTTTACATCGCGATCGTTTGACGAAAATCGCCGTTTTATTTAGCGATCGTTTGACGAAAATCGCCGTTTTATTTAGCGATCGTTTGACGAAAATCGCCGTTTCACGAAAATCACCATTTCGTTTCGCGATCGTTTGATGAAAATTGCTGCTTTATATTGTGACCTTTGATTCAAATACATTTTTTTCGATCTTTTAACGAAAATAGCTGTTATATTTCGCGATCTTTTAAGGAAAATCGCTGTTATATTTCTCGATATTTTAACGAAAATGGCTGTTGTATTTCGCGATCGCATGACGAAAAAAGCTGTTGTATTTCGCGATCGTCCGACGAAAATCGTAATTTTATTTCGTGATTGCTTAATGAAAATCGCGAATTCTTAAAATTTAAAAAAAGCGGAAATCCGCCTTTTGGTGGAAAAGTGGCATCCCTGTAAGAATTGAACCAAAATTTTTATGAATGTTTTTGGCTGTGGCAAGCAGGTCCTCCTTCAGTTTTGAAATATTCTGCCGGAAGGGGGCGCTGCAATCGCGATTTTTGTGCTATTTTCAATATTGTACTGACTAAAAGTATATGAAGTTATGCATCGAATTGAACCAAATTTTTTGTGTAAGTGTATGATTATGGCTAGTTGGTCCTCCCTGAATTTGAAAAAAATCCGTCGGAAAGGGGCGCAGCAATCGCGATTTTTGTGCCATTTTCAATAATGTACCGACCAAAAGTACATAAAGTTACGCATCGAATTGAACGAAATTTTTTGTGTAAGTATATGGCTATGGCTAGTTGGATCGCCCTGAATCTGAATAAAACACGCCAGAAGGGGGCGCTGCAATAGCGAATTTTATGCCATTTTCAATTTTGCACCATATAAAGGTGTATGAAGTTAGTTCTAGAGCTGAACTAAATTTTTTGTATATGATTATTTTTTGGTAAGGTAAGTAGGTCCTCTTTGAATTTGAAAAAAAAAATCTGCCTCTCATTCTATTGTCCATCGGCTCGTGCAGAGACGGAAATTCGGTTTTACTCCGATTAATTGATTGAAGCAGAAATTTAAGATGAAAATCAAAGTTGGTATGGTATTGAATTAAAATTATTAAAGCATTAAAATGGGTAACTATTTTTTTTTTAAATATTAAAATGTACGTATTTGATAGAAGAAAGTTTTGGGATTGGCACATCAAACTAGTTAATATTTGGCCATTTCAAATAGGGCGAATTTTTCTCCATTTACAGTGTTTAACGCATATTAATATATTTATTATTTAAAATTTTTCTTTTAAAACTCACGTGTAAATAGTTTTTATGGCGCAATTTTCGATATTTTTCTGCTTTTAATACGTAATCATTTAATTCTAATTTGAACCCCCCCCCCCCCCCCTAGTTATAGTAGTCAGTGTAGATAATTTTTTTAATTTGAATTAAATATTTTTCTTCGCGCTGTTTTTACGATTGGCAACAATTTAAAATAATAACATTTTGCAAAATATGTAAAAACACTCTGTCGAAATGCAAAACGATTGAATTTAAAATGGAAATAAACCCTCAAAAAATGAATCAAATTAAGAAAATAATAATAAAATGTTGTCTGGACATCAGAAGCTCCTAGTGTAATATCTTAATAACTAGAAGATAGCCCGTCAAAATGACGTGTTTTTATTTTTAAAAGGATGATAAAACATTACAACAACTTTGGTCAATCATAGCCACTTTAGGCTTAAACAATTTTGAAAAATACAAAAATTGAACATGAGGGAAAAAACTAAAAATCAATAGAAATCTGCATTTAAAATTATAACAAAACTATCTAATGGATGGGTAGGGATTGTAATGAACAAATGGTAAATACATAAATTTTAAAAGAACAAAGTAAGGTAAAATATCAATTATAAAAGAATACATTGTGAAACTACAACCAAAAAATATTTTAAAATACTGAGAGAAAATAATAAAAATATCCAAAATGTATAAAAATTTTTCCCGTTTTGGCCATTTCCAGACGAATATGAGAGGGTAGCCAAATTATTAATTGAATGGGTAAAATAATAGCATAGAATATGCAACTAATGAATTTCACTCACAAAATTACAGTAATTATTTCACAAAAAACATGCAAATTAACATGCATTAATAGTTCAAAACATGCACTAATAATGCTATTTTAAAACATTTGTGAATTAACTATTTTATACCATTAGTTAATACTTAAGAAAATACTTTATAAGATCGAAAACAAATGTCAACGATAAAGAGTAAACAAACGTGATTCGTTATTTGACAATCAAGTCATTCGCGGCTGTAAAAAATAAATAAAAATAAATAAAGCAACACGAATATAAAAATTATAACAATATTGTATTTAAAACGCCCCTTCGCTTCTCTTAAATAAAAAGTTTTAATTAAACACTGTTAAAAATTTGACTGTTTGCTGCATCGTCATTACACAGCTTTTATAGAAAATGATTACTTTACAGCAGGCCTGTCCAACCTTTCAGTAAGCAGGGGCGCATCTTAACTCTTGACACTCAATGAAGGGCGGAATTATTGACACGACTTAAAATATGTGGCATGCATCGTATAGTATTAGTATACTGGCACGCCTTTCATAAAGGAAAATGATCCTTATATTGCCGTAATAATATAGCTGGAGTTACATGTATTAAATTTCAAATTACACATTTTTCTATTATAGATCTATCTTTCTAATTTCCCAACACAAATGTTTTTAGGATAAAGGTGCTAAAAACTGTTATTGCACCTATAATAACAACAAAAACATGTATATCAGAGACATTGTACTTTTACTTTTTAAGATGTGAAAATACGATGTGACTAATTATTTGAAGGCGTAAACTTAGTTTTATAAAAAGTACTAAAACAAAGACAAGCAGAATAGTGACTAATATACATATGCAGCGTGATAGTCTGAAAGAGCTTTCATAGATGGAAACATTTTGCACTGTTTTATTAATTTTTCTAGGTAAAAGAAAAAAAAAATCCAAACTCGAGAAGGTAAATACATGTCCCTTCATTCCTCGTTTAAAACAGCTACTGGGCTGGTGTGACAACAGAAGAAAGAAAAAAGTTGAACTTTCATGCTCATGTGTCTTCATAGGGCGAGGAAGTTGAAAATATTTTTCTGATACTTATTAACAATAAAAAGAGCTATTTCAGCATAATTACACTTTATAAATCATGAAAATATGCATGTTTAATTTTTCAATGTATGTATGTTTCTGGTTTTTAAAGTATTTTCACGAGAATGGAAAATAAATGATGCAAATATTAATGATTCTAAAGAAAGTATTCTTTATAATGGAATTTTACTTCTAAAAAGTCTAATAAAAGGAAACTTTCAAAAGGGCGCCAAGAAAACCTTCAAAGGGCGCCAAGAAAACCTTCAAAGGGCGCCAAGAAAACCTTCAAAGGGCGCCAAGAAAACCTTCAAAGGGCGCCGCGTTGGACAGCCCTGCTTTACAGTATTACACTGTTAAAAATTTGACCCATTTGTTGCAGCGTCACTCCACGGCTTTTATAGAACATCTCTTTTAGGAAGCAGGACATTTCGGTCCCGCCATTTCGGTCCTGCCATTTCGGTCCCGCCGTTTCGGTCCCGAGACATTTCGGTCCCGAGACTCTTCGGTCCCTAGCCATTTCGGTCCCAAGACATTTCGGTCCCTAGCCGTTTCGGTCCCAAGACATTTCGGTCCCTTCTCCTGCAAACTAAAATTTTGTGAAATAAGAAATAATTTTATAGGGAACATTACAGAGTTTTAAATTGAAGGCCATAAAATTTTAGTATAATGCGATTATAAATGCCCGAAAACTGCACACACGTATAACTCTTGTCCAAAATATAATTCACACCAATTTTGTATGGTAATCCTAATGATAATTGGTAATCCTAATTCTCAAAACAGTTAGTAATTTTAATATAAAAATCAAATTAATATTTTATTAAATATATTTATTATTAATAACATGATTAATTTACATAATGAATTTTATTTTAAAATAAGCTCAATACATAATCCATTTTATATTCAATACATCAAAATATTTCCTAGTAGTTTTAAACTGAAATTTAACTTTTACTTGTTTATTATTATATTACATTTTAATATATTTTATTAAAATATATATTATATTTTATATATAATATTTATATTACACTATCTACCAAAAAGTATTTGTACACTTTCAGTTTTTGACATTCTGTCAAATATTTAAAAATATACTGGTCGGATTCTTCTGGAACTTCAGAAATATAAAGATTATGTTTCACTTTATATTTATCTACATTCATTTGTTAAGCGGGTAATTAGGGGGCCGGCAAAAAAACAAAGAATAATAGAAATATTTGGGATCGCCCTGTACATGAAAATGCACGAAACGACTTATCGCTTTAGAATACAAATATATGAATACAGTAGAATATGTACACTAATTTTTGTGAGAATAGCATGTATATTTATGGCGATAGAGCGATTTTTTTGAAAAATTCAAAAAATTCTGGTATGTTTTTTGTTTATATCATGCTGGGTTTTTGACCAAATTTAACGCAAATTTCAGAAAAATTGGAAAAATGCAGTAGAAAAAATGTAGCGCAATTGGAATATAAATATATTAAATATTTTATGAAATATGAGTAGTTTTATGAAATAATTTTTATCTGCGCATGCGCGAACGATAAAAACAATTCTTTTACATCATTTAATAGTCAATTCTATGGAGTAACTTATAAAAAAAATCCAATGAAATATCGTGAAAATTCAAAAAGATATTATTATAAGTAAGCTGTTTTTACATTGCTCTCTAAAAACGGCTGAATGATAAGGGATTTTCCACAAATTGACATTTTTTATTAACTGACTTTTAGGGAAAAATTAGCACTATTTAATGAATACAATATTGCTGCTAATAAGTATCTTGACACCTGTGATAGAAAAGGAAAAGGGCTTTTATTCTTTTCCATCACAGATGTCAAGATACTTATTAACAGAAATATTGTATTAGATATTGTATACACAACAATTAGAATCCGACTTATAAGATAGCGAGCAAAGAAATAACAAGGGACTGAAATGACTAAGGACGGAAATGGCAAGGGACCAAAGTTGCTGGGGACCGAAATGTCTTGGGACCGAATTGTCTCGGGACCGAAATGGCCAGGGACCGAAATGTCTCGGGACCGAAATGTCGTGTACCCTCTCTTTTATGACCAATGAGAATTCTCCATATCACAGTAAAGTAGCCGCTTTATATAAAACCAGTGGAGTGATGCTGCAGCAAATGGGTCAAATTTTTAACAGTGTACTGCTAAAAATTTGACCCATTTGCTGCAGCGTCACTCCACAGCTTTTATAGAATGTCTCTTTTATGACTAATGAGAATGCTCCAGCTAAAAAATAAATAAATAAAAATAAAAAAAATAAATAAAGCAACACGAATATAAAAATTATAACAATATTGTATTTAAAACGCCCCTTCGCTTCTCTTAAATAAAAAGTTTTAATTAAACGCTGTTAAAAATTTGACTGTTTGCTGCATCGTCATTACACAGCTTTTATAGAAAATGATTACTTACAATATGAATTGAATATTACACAGCAAAGTAATCGTTTTCTATAAAAGCGGTGGAAGTGATGCTGCAGCAAATGAGTCAAATTTTTAGCAGTGTGAATATTGTGTTTGAAATAGGGAAAAGATTTCAAAACACAGTAAAATGTAGTGACGTCATTTACAGCTCAAACTGTAAATCTGGCAAATGAGAACGCTCCATTACGACTCTAGAACGTTTGCATGGGACGAAAAATTGATAGCCTTTAAAATCGGAGATAACTTTTCACAATGGAATTTGTCATTGGTCACAATAAGTGTTTTTTCTCGTGGATGGGTTGACCCCGGAATCGTTTAAGACGGAGGGATTTTATATATGTAATAATGAAGAAATATACACACCCCCATTCTTAAAAAAGAGAGAAAGATTGTTTTGTTTAAAAATAGAGATATAATGAATAAAAATATAGAGATAGTGAAACCAAAAAGAAAAATATATTTCACCCATTAAACATAGTAATATCAGAAAAATCTTTATAATATAATATCATAGTATACTATTGCTTGATTCTCACAGGATGTCCACTTGAAACCTCCATAATTTCAACTGTTAATTGTACGGAAACTATGAGTCCTAAAGATCTGCGGTTTGATGTTTCATGGATAGCAATGCATTTTTAATAGATCACAACAAGAAGTTTATTTTACTCCAAAAGCCTATTTATGTGAAAATGTTACGTTTTTGTTGATGTATGCACTTAGTTATGCACCCAATGTCAATTTCCAATTTGTTTTCAAATCGAATAAACATACTTCGAATCATAAATTTATTTAGCGAATGGAATTTAATCAGGGATGCCACTCAGAAAATAGCCAAAAAGAGGAAATTATGCGTGAAGTAAAATTTACGACATTTTTCACAACATTTATGCATGAATTTTGTAAACTATATTGTTTATAATAAATTAAAAAAGAATTGCAGCTCTGTTTTTTTTTGTTTTTTTTTTTTTGTAAACTTTTAATTTATAAACTTATAATTTAACTTAAAAAAATTATTTTTCTTTAGATTACAGTATTTTACATGAATTAATTTAATCCAGCAACAAATTCGGTGAGGAATTTTATATATCACATCAATTTAAATCAATTTAAGTAACCCAGCAATAAATTCGATGATTATTCCAGGAGTAAATAGCAAAAATTTGCAAGTTTTTCTAAAAGTTTGTTTGTTTTTTCCGCGATTTTTTTTTCATTTGACGAAAATAGCTGTTATATTTCATGATCGTTTGATGGAAAATGCCGCTTTATTTCGCGATCGTTTGACGAAAATCGCAGTTTTACATGGCGATTGTTTGACGAAACTCGGCGTTTTATTTCGCGATCGTTTGACGAAAATCGACGTTTTACAAAGCGATCGTTTGACAAAAATTGCCGCTTTATTTCGCGATCGTTTGATGCAAATCGCCTTTTACATCACAATCGTTTGACGCAAATCGCCATTTTACATCGCGATCGTTTGTCGAAAATTGGCGGTTTACATCATGATCGTTCGACGAAAATCGTTGTTTTACATCGCGATCGTTTGACGAAAATCACCGTTTCGTTTCGAGATCGTTTGACAAAAATCACCGTTTCACACTGCGATCGTTTCACGAAAATCACCATTTCGTTTCGAGATTGTTTGATGAAAATTTCTGTTTTATATCGCGACCGTTTGATGAAAATAGCCGTTTTATTTTGCGATCTTTTGACAAAAATCACCGTTATATTTTCGCGATCGTTTAACGAAAAGCGCTATTATATTTCACGATCTTTTAACGAAAATTGCTGCCATATTTCGCGATCACTTGACGAAAAAAAGCTGTTGTATTTCGCGATCGTTTGATGAAAATAACCGTTTTATTTTGCGATCTTTTGACAAAAATTACCGTTATATTTTGCTATCTTTTAACGAAAATTGCTGTTATATTTCACGATCTTTTAACGAAAATCGCTGTTATATCTCACGATCTTTTAACGAAAATCGCTGCTATATTTCGCGATCACTTGACGAAAAAAGCTGTTGTATTTCTCGATCGCTTGACGAAAATTGCTGTGTAATTTCGCAATCGTTTGACGAAAATTGCTGTGTAATTTCGCGATCGTTCGACGAAAATCGCTATTTTTTTTCGCGATCGTTGGACGAAAATCGCTATTTTATTTCGCGATCGCTTAACGAAAATCGACAATTCTTAAAAATTAAAAAAAGCGGAAATCCGCCTTTCGGCGGAAAAGTGGCATCCCTGATTTAATAGACTTAACGAGAACCACAAGTAACGCTAAGTAAATTAAAAAAATTTCTGGTTCCAAGTAATTTTTATTGTATTACAAAAAGCCGGAGGTTTAACTAAGACGCGACTAAATTTCACAAACTTGCGACCTATTCACAAGCATCATGAACAAGTGGGGGAAAAATTACAACAAAATAAACCTGTGTTGCTTAATAATACCGCAAACTGCAAATATCTAGGACTCATAGTTTTCGTACAATTAACATTATGAGTATTATTTTATTAATATCATTTATATTAATTTCAATCTGAAAATGAAATTTCCATTTTTTGAATACAAATGGAAATTAAAAAAATTATAGTAGATTTCCCACATTGGGTGAAATTGAATTATACAAAATAATCAAAGTGCGGGAATGGTCATCTTCACTGTAACATTTTGTTTATTTTAAAACATTTTGGAAGAAAAAGTGATTAATAGATAAGTGGGAGATATTTTCAGCGTTCTGGTATACCGTTGCTGTTTTCAATTTTTAAAGTTTAACTTATAACTTTCAGTCGAAAAACAACTGAAATTTTGCTGCATTTGAAACTGTAGTACTCGCACCAGAGACTTTTGAATAAATTAATTTTAATCATAATAGTCCTTAAAGAAACTCACAGAAACAGCATCTTAAGATTTAATAGGCCTTTTATTCATCTTTCGATCGAGCACTCTCAGAAACCTCTCTACACTACTTAGTTGTCAGAGCAGTTAAAGAATATACATGAGAATGTATAATTACAACTTTTACATCATGTCGCATGTGCATAAGCATTTACTGCTAACCTATCATTCCATTCCAAATAATCATTCGGGTACAATCGCGGAAGTAAGTAGCTTCAAGTTATCCATTATCAGTCCTAAAGAGAAACTTTTCCAGTCAAGGCAGCTGCTGTTAGTAGTACCTCCTTTAAAAAAAAAAAAATTAAAAAAAAAAAAAAGTAGTAGAAATGCAGAAATAATCCTTCCAAAACAGCACTATGAAGATGAAGGCTCTTTACAATTCCCCGACTTTCCACCCCTCTCATGAAAGAAGTAAAGAATTAAAAAAAAAAAAACATGGGCACGCTTCACAAAGTTTGCATGCAGATGTGCGTACGGCAAGCCACGTGGCTGCAAAACACACCTGAAGAGAGAAAAGACTGAAATAAAATAAAACCAAAATAACCCTGCCTCCCCCCTTTTTATTTATTTTTTACTATAAACCCCCTCGTCTTCGAATGAATTTTCAGCTGCTGTTTCTGAAAGCAGATGGCGCGTGCCATCTCAACTACAACCCCCCCCCCCCCTTTCTTCCCAATACTATTCTTATTTTTCACTAACATGCTATGCTTTCCACAAGTCTTAGAGTTAATTTTGCATGACGTACGCGTTTCATCCAATGAATCAATACTAGCGATTAGCCAGGAACAAATAAAAAGTCATTCACGAGAAATCTACTACGGTCATTGCTACGGCAAAACCTTTCGAACACACATTTAGATAAACTCGCGTGCTTGAACTTGACCATATTTGAGGGAAATTGTTTTAGGTAATTCTCAAATCCAAAGGGGCAACTTTATGTCATATATTTTAATTTATTTTTGTTCGGAAACGCATGAAACCGGCAGGTGTTGTTATTCAAAAATTACGTAAGCGGTTCTTTTTAATGCAGATCTTTCAGAAATTACTGTCAAAGTGGGCGTTTTGAATCGAATTTCTAAATGAAAGAGGAACTACAGTTGGGGAACGTTCACGTTGACAGTACAGTTTATACTGTGAATGTTATACTTCCGCGACAAGAAAAAGTGCGTTGACTATTTTAATAAAATCTTACTCAGTATCTATTTTTTTCTTCAAAGTTTTAATGCAAAAACGATTTATTCACCAAATGGAACTGATTTAAGTTTAAATTTTTCAATATTATGATATGTACATATAAAATTTATATAAAAATGTATTTATTCGCTTTGGCGAGATTTTGGCGCTAATAAACATGTGTTGTACAAAAATTGCAAACCTTTTAGAGATAACGGCTTCCCGCATTTTCCGAATTTCCGGTCAGTTAAGAGATAATTATTTAAAGATCGCGGTACTTAATCTGCAATACATATTTTTTATTTTTGAAACTTTTTAAAATACAGAAAATTTTTTTGTGGATTTGAATTTATCGGAAAATTTTAATTGAAATGCATACCAAATATGACAATAAAATATTAAAGTAAAATTAAATAAATGAAAAGGTTTTTATTTAAGTGCTGAGGTTAAGGATCGACTTAAACAGGTTTTATGGTCGAAACTGATACGGACATTCGGTGATCTTTCTATTTTCGGCTGAAAATGAAAGTTAAAAAAAAAAAAAAAAAAAAAAAAAAGTAAGCCATACATGAATGCACATAATTATTTATTAATTATATGTATTTATTAAATATGCATGGTTATTAATTAATTATACATATTTTTAAACATACATAATTATTTTAATTAAATGTATTTATTAAATATGCATAATTATTTATTAACAGTACATATTTATTAATTAATTATACATATTTATTAATTATACACAATTTTTAATTAATTATGTGTGTGACTCAAGTGCACTCGCTGTATCTTAAACCCAACACTTTTTATTTTCATAAAATAGAATATAACTGAACAACGACACAGAAATATTTTCTATTATGCCAATTTATTTTATTATTATTTTTTATTATATATAAAATATTTATTTAATAAGTGTTAGGCATACACAGGTCGATTTATCTTTTATAACAATTTTTGTAAATGATCGTTTGTTGTGCTAGAGCCTATCTCGAAGAGTATTCGAAGCACTTTTGCAGTTTCAAAATAAAAATTTACTATTACTGTTTGTTAAGTTTTCAGCTTTTAATGAGAACATAAAAATAATCATATAAGAATTGCTTGCTTTATAATTCGCATTCACATCTTGAATCAATGATGATTGTAAATAGTAAATTGGATCAATTGTAAACAATGAAGTTCATAGCAATAAATAGTCTCATTTGAGCCTCATTTTTGTTCTTAAGTCTTTATTTTCCCTGGATTTCGTTCTACCGAAATCCATTCAACGAATTGCTATTTATGTTTAGAGGCAATAGTAGAAATAAAAAACATTACATAATTATGCTAATATAGTATAGAAGTTTTAACGTGAATATGGGATTGAATAACAAAAATAAAATAAATAAATAAAAAGAAAAAATATATTGATTATAAAAATAAGTTTAAAAGTTTATTTTACATATTTTTATAGTGTGTACATTCTATAATTTGTTTCCCTTTAGATTTGTTTTCTTTTTACATTCAATATTTTAAAATGTATCTTAAACGCATACCTGCCAACATGTCAATTTTGAAATCCTTACAAATTTCACGATGCATTCTATATGCTTAAAAATGCATAACATGCAATGCAAATGCATAATATGCAATGCAAAAAGTAATATCAATTCATAACAATATTTTCTATGCTATTTTTATATTTTTTTTTATATTTTGAAGAAAAAAAAAAAAAAAGGTTGAGCAAGAAATTTTTTTTGCAATTTCATACTTTGGAAACATGTTTCCAAAAAACTGTCCTGCATGATGATCTGTATTAGATAAGGGCAGATTAAATTCACACCAAATTTCCTGAAAGGTTACAGCAGTTGAGAGGGTGGGAGGGGGAGTATACCTACTGGCATTAATTATGCATTTTTATTGAATATCTTTAAAGAAATGCACATTTTTTCAGCGATACTTTGACAAAATTCGCGTTTTTTATGTGATCTTTTGATAAAAACAGTTTTTTCAACGGTCTTTTGACAAAATCTGCATTTTTCCTGCAATTCTTTGACAAAATTCACTGTTTTTCGCGACTCTTTCACGAAATTTACGCGATCTTTTCACGAAATCAGCATTTTATTCGTGATCTTTGGACGAAATCGGCGTTTTCCCGCGATCTTTATACGAAATCTGCGCTATTCTAGCAAAATCGGTGTTTTATCGCGATCTTTTGTCGTAATCGGCGGTTTTTCCGCGATCATTTGACGAAATTGGCGTTTTTTTCCCGCGATTTTTTGCTGAAATCGGCATTTTTTTCAACGATCTTATGACATAATTTGCATTTTTACGCGATTTTTTCTCGAAAACGGTGTTTTCCCGTGATTTTTTGATGAAATCGGCGTTATATCCGCAATCTTTAGACGAAATCGAAGTTTGCGGTTTTCACACGAAATCAGCATTTTATTTGCGATATTTTGGCGAAATCGCCATTTTTTCTGCAATCCATACACGAAATTCGCGCTTTTTAGCGATCTTTTGACAAAGTTATTTGACAAAAATATTGACGAAATCGTCGTTTTTCTACGAAATATTGACGAAATGTGCGTTTTTTCGGCGATCCTTTCACGAAATTCGAATTTTTCCGCGATTGTTTTTTCCATGCGCAAAACCGTACAATCGTACTGTTCAGCCGTACAACCGTACATTTAGAACAAAATCCGTACATTGTACGGCCAAACCGTACAAGTTGGCAGCTATGTAAACGGAATTTTAGGAGAGGGGGGGGGGGCTTCCCCAACGAATAAGAAATTGCTGTCTTTTCTTTCTTTCTTTTTATTTATTATTTATTATTTCATATTTTTAATGCCAGTAGAGAAAATCAAGTTTGAATTTTTTTTTCTTTTTCTACGTTAAATTTTAAAATTGCTTTTTTTTTTTTTTTTTTTTTTTTTTTTTTGCATGTTATAAAAAATTTCCTGCGCGGATGTTTTAAATAAATATAAAATAAATAGCTTATCTTATGCCCTCTTTATAGTGAACTTTTTGTAAAAAATAAAATTAAAAAAAAAGTGATCAAGGCTGCAAAAAACAATTATAAATCATATCTCATTCGTTCTAAAATCTTTTTTGTTTTAATAGTATGTTTTCTTATCTTAATTTAAAATATGAAAAGACTTCATGTAAAATACAAATGTGAATTCGTGTGGTTCTTCAAAATTGCACATTGAACAATGTTAGGTACCTGGTACAAATTACACACATATCACTTTAAATCTGATTATTAAAAACACATTTATCAAAGAAAAAATTACGATTCCATTACAAATATATATATATATATATATATATATATATATATATATATATATATATATATATATATATAGGTGATATTAAATTGTAACAATATGTTTATTTTTAACTTTCAAAACATTTTAATTCTAAAGATTACTTTCAAAGATGAAAAATTCTTGGAGTACATGTATGTTATTCTAATTTAAATAATGTGCTTTGATAATAAATTGTCAATAACCGATTATATTAATCTTTCCAAAAACGACGTAAAAAAAAATCTTTGAAATCAGCTTTTTGCAAACACAATTCAAAATTCATATTATGTCGCCGAAAAGAGTGCTACAATGCCAGGTATTGCAACCATGTTAAGCCAACGGAGTAAAAAGTCTCTATCAGGCTTGTACACACTCGCTTCTTTCTCGTTCCCTGACTATAGAACGAAAAATCATGAGTTCAGCATAGATTAAGTAGCGCTTTCAGAATACAGTAACATTACAGTTTATTAAGGTGAATGATAATGTCTAAATAAATAATATGAAAAGCTAATAATACATTTCGAAAACCTAATCACTTACAATCAATAATCAGAAGGGGGGAAAAAAATCTCTTTTCTGCTGTCTTTTTTGTGCATTCCTGGGTATGATTTGTATTGATGACATATTATATAGCATGCTTGCTATTAGTTATTTGAGTTAAATACAACAGTTGAAATTCTCCATTTAGCCATTTCCGGGAACAAACGGAAATAACTTTTGTGCAGGTAGAATTTTATACACCAAGTAATATTCTTAAAAATATATTTCTATATAAAAACGAAAAACTCCTACTACATCCGAAATCGCGCTTTCAACAATTATTGTTCATTGACTACTATACACTGTCAGAAAAATTCGTCAATGTACACTAAATTATCCTTATTTTTCGCAGATATTTTCCGTACTCTCAGAAAACATTTGATCCGTAAATTTATTCAGAACGTCTAAAAAAGAGGAAGAGATTCCATTTATTCCTAGCACGCATGCAAAAAATTCTATAGATTAAATTGTTTAATTTAGTTTAAAAAGACAAAAATGTTTTCGAATTTAAAAATAAAATATTTCTTCATTTCTTCAAAAATACTCGCAATTTATTACTTAAAGTTGGATAAAGTTGAATTTACAAAGTTATTTATAAATAAATATTCTCATTTAAAATATACTTTAAGTGAACACATTTAAAAGATATTTTAATTAAAAAATTAAATGCAAAAAAAAATCTATATTATTCCGACATAATCTTATCAAATAAAAATAGAATACCCATATTTTACCTCTAGGTAAATATATTTAAAATTCACATTTTTATGTTACATTAAAACTATCGTATAATATGCTTTCGTTATCGTTAAAATGCTTAAAAAAAAAAGCATCAAGCTTGGCGACAACCTGGCGCTAACGCATATGAATGCATAGTTTTAATGCTTATGATTTGAAAACGATTGCAACAATGAAAGATAATGTGCGATAAATCTTTTTTAGTTTTAATCATCAGAATTTAATGAAATTAAAATGGGACCACATGGGTACCTTATACTTTCAAACAGAAAAAGAATTTTCAAAATCGGTTCACATTTAGGGAAGTTATAAGTGAACAAGATATGCATACAGGTCGAAATCATAACCTCCTCCTTGAAGTCGGTTAAAAATCCAACCACAATCTCATTAAAGACGAAATCTTCCTGAAATTAACTTAAAAATTAAAACCTTTTTAACGAAATAGATCAAACCACACCCATATGAAATGAACATATTTACTTCAAAGCATTGTTCTGCTGTACAACCGTAGCCCTGTGCTATATAGCGCTTTCGCCTTCCAACGCTGAAGTCGGTGGTCCGCCGCTTTTATCTTTTCAATTTTAATTTAAGAATAGTTTACCTCTTTTTACGGAGAAAAAAATTAACGGACGTCCGTCAATTTACCGAAAATGATACGGAAAATTTACTGGAATATTCACGGAAATACTGGAATTCACGGAAAATTTACTGGCAGCAGCGTGAAAAGAAGGAAGTGTTTTTGAGAGTGTAATTCAATACCTTCTGTAGCCAAATTCTTTTATGTGTCCCGGTAAATGAAAAATAAATTTTATAAACACCATATATCATACAGTTAGCTCCGTACAACACGCCTCAGTGAAGTATATAAATTTCATAGCATGTTTAAAATGTAATATCATTAAAATATACTGCAAACATTTCTTCTCCAAGGAACGTCACATAAGTGCTTTACTTGAGTGTATCTGTCAATGAACCGTTAATGCTACACACTTCCTTTTCAATATCTAACGTGCAATAGTGCTTACCAATAACACCTAGAATGTTCATGGCATTAGGACTATATTTACGCGAGTTAGAGCACGGACAGATGGACTCAGACAAATAAAATTCATAAACACTTTTGAACTTTGTTTAAAGCACTTTTAAGCAATTCATGTTGATTCTCAGTAATAGTTACGAATTGTTATGTGCAATTCTGCATAACACATTTAGAATTTAATAAAATTTCTGCACAAAGGAAGTGCGTTCAGTATTCCCCCCGTATTAGACAGCATGCCGGATAAACTTATTTATCAGCATGCACGATAATACGGGGTTTCGCTACTGGAAGATAAGCGGCTGATTTATTTGTTTTTTAAATAACATTTTTCATTTTAAAGAACAAAATCATCACTTATTTTTCTCTCTGCCTCTCTCGATATGTGTATTAATGTCTATTTAATTCATTATTATGTTTTATTTAACTTATCTTATTACGCAAAATTTTCATGTATGAAGTTTCTACTTTAAAATGGTGATATACAACTAAATAAATTACAATATAACATTGCTTTTTTGATATAAGGCAGGCACATATTTCTGTCTTTATACATTTAAATATTTATATTTTTCTTATTTTACATACAGTAAGAATATTTTTTATGAAATAATATATTTCTAAACTGTAAATATTAGATGTGTGCTGGGGAAAGAGCGTTGTGTGAAATGGTATGAGACACACGAAATATATTTTATTCTCTTTGAGTAAAAAAAGTACACTAAATAATCAGAGAAGTGGAGACAAACTCCATATTGCAGTTCTCCTCAATTGAAGTCGCTACTATTGAATACAGCTAATGAACCACACTCCTTTCCGTTTTCGAAGTTCCTCGCTTTTCCGGCATGCCGGGAAAGACTAGGAACTAATATTTAAAAATCTGGTCACCCCCGAATTATGCGACATGCCGAGTAATACAATATAAATATAAAACGCATTCCATAAATGAAAACGTTACATCGATTTCGGTATAGTTTATGTAACCAAAAAACAACTTAAAAATATTCGATCCCCCCCCCCCCCCCCCCCGATAGACCATAATATAAAGAGATATGTTTAACTTTTAACTGATGTGTCAGAAAAGTTGTAACATAACAAAAGTGTGAAGCGGTCTGTGAGAAAGCGAAATCGAAAGATGAATAAAAGGCATGATGCTCATAGGATGGCGTTTTTGTATAGGACTGTTATAATAACCATTCACCTTTTTAAAAATGTCTGGTGATAGTACTTAAGTTCCAAAAGATAAAAAATTTCGGCCATGTTTGTAGTTAAACTAAAAACTAAAAGTTAAACTATAACAAGTAAGAAAAATCATGCGCTAAGCATAGATTATGAAACACTTTCCAACACTTCTTGATTATCTTTAACAAAATTTTGTTAAAGATGTTATTTAGGGAAATATGATGCTACTGTCCATAGCCAAATAAGTATTCCAATACTTTCGAACAGCCTTGTATTTGATCCGTCGGTTGATATATATATATATAACAGGAAAATTTAGTTTAGCAAGAAAATGCCTAACTGGTTGAAATTTCTCTTTAAGCATTTTATTCTAAAAGATGGAAAATACTTGAATACTTGATGGAAAATACTGTATAATGTTCAGCCCTGTAATTTACCTGGTATTCGTAGACATTTAGTTAAACTTTAAATCGCAAATCATAATTGAAAATGTATTTCATCCATCCATCAGCTATCATCGATAAAATACAAAACTTCGGATAAGAACATAAGATTTAAAATATTTTGTGTGGCCCTGTAAATGCTATGTATTTCAATTATGCGTTAAATATTAAGTCTCAGTGACGTATATCAATTTTATGATACTTGAAATCGTTTAACAATTAAAATATGTCGCTAACAATTTCCCCCTTTGTTATTATGTAATGGAATTCTTTTGGGTTGCACTGTAAATGAATAGTAACTATTATTTTCAATGCATATTTTACAGAATACATATTTTAGTGCACTTTGCATATGTAAATGTGAATATCTTTGACAGTGTGTAACATCTTTAAAATTCATTTGAAACGATTTTTTACCATACCCCGCAATGTATCGGAAAACTTTTGACTATCCCTGTAAATAAACTAATCATAGTAGAAACTTCATTTTCAATAAGGATCTTTCTAAGGTAAACATCAATAACATATAAAAATTTCATAGCGATCCGAGTATATTTACGGGAGTTAGAACAAAGACAAACGGCCAGAGAAACCGAACGCATAAACACTTTTCAACATTGTTGGAAAGTGTTAATAAATTTGAATATGTTTAACAAGGTGTAACACCTTTAAAATTCATTTGAAACGAATTTTTCCCATATACTGTAATGTATCGGAAAACTTTTGACTATCCCTGTAAATAAACTAATCATAGAATAAACTTCATTTTCAATAGGGTTCGTGCTAGTGTAAACATCAGTAACATATAAAAATTTCACAGAAATCCGAATATATTTACGGGAGTTAGAACGCGGACAGACGGCCATCCGGCCAGACAAAACGAATGCATAAACACTTTTCAACTTTTTTGGAAAGTGTTAATGAAAATTGAAAAAAGCAGTGGTCTGTGAGACCGGTAATATCAGTTAAAGGTTAAGATTTAAATCGCAAATCATTTTTCTCATAGACTATAATGTAATGGAATACTTTTGGGTGTACCCGAATCATGAATATCAATCATATATGCCATGATAAACCTTAATAAGATACATCAATTAAATGTGAATCCATGTATATTTCTTTGAGTTAGAGTGCCAACAGACAGGCAAACCGAATTCATGCACACTTTTTAACTTTGTAAAGTGTTAAAAACAGTCAGTTAAGGGAGAAAAATGTCTTGTCGCGCGATCGAAACCGCCAACAGCTGGATAAATAATTTTTCAAAAAATGGAAAAATCATTTAGATTCCAAATAGCTACCGTAATCAGGCCTGCCAATTTTATACTTTTATGTTTAAAAAATGACTATTTGGTCAGAAAGTTTTACGAGTGTTGAGCGTAGAACTTGAGAACAGTCTATGGTTCTTAGGTAATACCACACTGACACCATGAAATTATTATTATTATCTTTAGGGGCGTCCGAAAATAAGTTACGCTTGGAGGAGGAGGAGGTATAGCGGCGCGTAAATTTGTGACAAGGCGGTGGGAGGGGTAGAGGTCTGCACGGGCCGAAATTTCCAGGCCCGGGCCCGGCCCGAAAATTAAAATTTAGGCCCGGTCCGGAAAAATTTTTTAAATTCGGCCCGAACCCGGCGCGGCTCGAGTGAATTTCTACAGAACATTGATCTTTAATCTTACGGAAGCGTTCTGACCAAAAAAAAAAAAAAAAAAAAAAAATATATATATATATATATATATATATTAGTCTTTTTTTTTTCATGTTTATAATCTCCATTTATGCAGAAGTGCCGTAGGCTACGATATTTATGCTTTTAAATGAATATTTGTTTGTTGTATGTAAATGTTTCAGTTATCACTAGTATTATTAATTCATATTCCCTGTAATGGAGACAAAAAATCGAAAAAGCGGTATATAGTAAAATTTCCAAAGACGAAATTGCTTTGGAATGGGAAAAAAAAAAAAAAAAAAAAAAAAAAAAATGCATTCTTTTCTTAACAGATGTAAATGTTTAATCTATTTTTTTCTCCCGTATTGTTGTATTCATTTTGCATGGATGAACATTTTAAAAAAAACTTTCAGTTTTCAGTTTAAAAAAAAATTCCGTCATAATCATGTTTTTTTTTTTTTTTTGTGTGTGTGTGTGTGTGTGTGTGTGTGTGTGTGTGTGTGTGTGTGTGTGTGTGTGTGTGTGTGTTTAATTCTATTTTAAAACGCCTAGTAATCTACGATTCTTTAAAAGGAATAAATTCTAATGTTTATTTGTAGAATAATGACGGCTTAAAAGTATATGCTTTTTTTGAAGAAATTTTTGGACAAAGCCAAATATTACTGATTTATAAAAAGTCGAGAAAAGGATTTTCATATAGGAAAATTCAATAGGAATTGATTATTTTGGTCCATGAAAACTAGGAAGAGTGGAATCAGTCTCGGCTTCGTACGGAAAAAAAGTTAGGCCCGGCCCGATGCTCCACCAAAAAAGTTAAGACCCGAGCCCAGCCCGGCCCGAAAAGATTAGTGACAAGGCCCGGCCCGGCCCGAGTCTTCAGAATGCCATTATTGGAAATCGGCCCGAGCCGAGGCCCGGCCCGTGCAGACCTCTAGGGAGGGGGTAAGAAGAAATGTGACATCTTAAATTTCGGTTGAAATAAAAGCATTTAAAATCAGCAGGTTAAATTTTGAAGTTTATACTTTGTACCGAATGTCATGTTTGGAAAAAAGAAACCAAAACGAAAGATAAGAGCTAAATCAAAATGCCAGTGCAGGGTTCCCAGCAAAACATGACGGCCAAATTCCCTGATTTTCCATGACCAAATCTCAAAATATTCCATGACTTTCCCTGACCAAATTTAAAAAATGTCTTTAACCAAATGGGAATACAGTAAAATTTGCTACTTATTTTCTCAATCTTTTGTCAAAACTGATGTTTTTTCCCCTTCAATTGTTCTTCAAACTTCTAGTTTTTTTAGACTTTTTGATGAATTATATTTTTTCCAGAGACTACTTCATGATTTTCGCATCATTTTTCATTTTTTCTCCAAGATTTTTCCATGACTTTTTAGAAAATCTTCGTAAACTCCCTGACTTTTCAGATATTTTGAAATTTCCATGACTTTCCCTGACTATTTTGAAATTCCATGACTTTCCATGACGCTGGGAACCCTGCAGTGTTCTTGATGGACGAGCATTATCTTCTCCATGGGAGAAAGAGTCCTTAATGATTCAGAATAACTCCTATAATTTAGAATATAATTTTACACTCTCAAAAAAACTTCCGTCTTTTCACAGAAAAAGTACTGGCAGCACTGCTGCCAGAAATTGTCTGTATATTAACGACTATCTGTTTATTTTTTTCTCTGTCAAAAGAGGAAAAATATCCGTCTTTTGAAAAAAGTCTGGAAAATATAAATACACCGGCGGTGAGGGTCGAACTCACGACCCCAGCATTACAAGACCAACGCTCATCCACAGCGCCACGATTTCTCAGGAGAAAAGTGCTTAGAAGTAGAACCCTTTATTTCTTATGAGTGTGATTTGGTTTATTTCATTAAAGAGCTTTTAATTTTGAAGTTAATTTTGGGAAGATTTCATCTTTAATGAAACTGTGGCTGGGGTTTTTATACGTTTATATTAATATAGTATAAAAATGTGAATTTTAATTAATTTGCGTAGATTGCTAGAAGAAAAATATGGATGTTCTACGACAAGATTTTTTTGAATAATATCAATTTTTTTTCTTTTTGCATTTATATTTTTTAATTAAAATATCTTAAATGTGTTCACTTAAAGTACATTTTAAATGGGAATATTTATTATATAAATAACTTAGTAAATTCAACTTTATTCAACTTATCCAACTTTGAATATGAATAACAAATTGTGAGAATTTTTGAATGAATGAAGAAAGTAATTGTTATTTATTTTTAAATACGAAAACATTTGTGTCTTTTTAAACTAAATTAGACATTTTAATCTATAGAATATTTTGCTTTTCATTTTAAAAATAAATTCGAATTTATTACTAACAGACCCAATACGCATGCGTGCAAGAAATAAACAGAATCTCTTCCTCATTTTTCGACGCTCGGAATGAATTCACAGATCAAATACGTTTTCTGGGAATACGGTAATTATTTGTGAAAAAATAACGATAACTTAATGTATATTGACGAATTTTTCTGACAGTGTATAAATATTCACAATAATGTGACAAGTGAAACATGTTGAATATTTTTTAAAAGATGTTGATTTCAAAATAAAGTGTTTTTATGTTTTTCTAAAAATTGTCAATTGTATTGTGAACTTTAAAATGCTGTAACCACAGAAAAAAATATAAATAAACAAGGAAAAATCAATTTGGGAAATTTTATGTATCAAATCTAATTACTGGGTTTTTTAATTTATGATTGTGAATTGACGCATATTAGGACACACAGGTAGAAACGAAAACAATTACATATGTATGTGTGTAAGTGGAATTTTGAATTTGAATATCCGACAGGAAAAGCTGCTGCCAAACCTTTCGGTATGCGAGGGCGCACCTTAACCCTTAACTAGTGGCAAATAATGTAGGATGCAATTATCCATTCGATTCGAAACCATGCAACACTATTATTTCACACTAGCACCGGTATTGAATTGATACACACACGTCTTATAGGATGCACATACATCAAAAGAGGTAGATTATCTCAAAAAGCCTACGATTTAGAAACTCGATGCAAAAGTAGGAGAAAAAAAACTCGCAGTAAATTAAGAATTTTATTTTTCTGAAAGGGATACCTATACCTACTTAAACAATTTCGTTTAGTTAAGAAGTTCATCAAGTTTATGCCTGTAATAATATTAAAATGCAAATATTAAATTAAAAAACAGCATTTTAAAAAATTAACAACAGGATACTAATTCGAAAAGGCCTCCCTCTGATATAGGGGAAAAGGTCTGTGAAAATATAACGTTAACTACTTTTTGATAATTTTGGATCCCCTCCCCCATTCCGATAATGATATCGTTATCAAAGTGTAGAATTTGTTTTATGTCAACCCCCCCCCCCCCCCGAAGTGTCGATAAAATATCACTTTACATATGAAAACATTTTACATCAAATAACACTCAAAAGAAATAGTTACTATTAAAAGGTATTTTATAATAATTTTTTTGTTACGTAATTCTTTCAACGCTAATAAAAATTCCGTTGCATTTGCCCCGAATGAAGGAGGAATGGGAGCAGATGGAAATTCTTATCAGCAAAACTAGCGGGCGACATTTCTTGTCTTTTTGTTTTATTTATTAGTAAACACAAGCTTCATTTCAAATATATTTCACATACGGTTTCTCGAACCGTAATTATATATGCATACATATATGAAAAAACATAGGAAACGTCAACACTCCAAACGTTGGAATATTCCATATTTTAGAATTAAATAACTTTATAATAATTTAGTGGCTTTAATATCTTTTTTTATACATAAAAATAGATACCAGGCTAAAAAAAGACAACATGCTACTTTGTAACTAAGATCATGTTACAAAAAAAAAAAAAAAAGATAATTTTGATTGAATCAAAAATATTGATATCCGCCCCCTAGAGATATCTTACGACATCATATACCAGACCCCTTCCCTCCTAAAATGATAACGTTAAACTTGCACAGTCCCAAATTTTAAAGTTTTTCTTTCTGGTGAGCTCATTTTTTTTTATTAAATATTTTAATAACAATAATCAATGAAAAGTATGTTTTTATGGAATAGAATTTTGCGAAGAGGGGGTCTTTTATTGAAAGGGATTTTGCAAAGTGGCGTGCTTTATTGGAAGGAATTTTGTGAAGGGGCTTGTTTTACTGAATGAAATTTTGTGAAGGGGGCTACTTTGTTAAATTGATTTTTGTGAAGGGCCCAAAACACAATTCGCCCCCCCCCCCCCCAAAAAAAATGCTTGGATTTCTTTATTATAATTAAAATAGTCCCGCAAAAATTTAACTACAGGTTGCAAAATGCTTTGAACTAATATATATATATATATATATATATATATATATATATATATATATATATATATATATATATATATATATATATATATAGCGCTTGTCACACGTTCACACTGCCATGTTTTCTTAAGAGACCCTTTCTAGAGTGAAATGTGTAATTTTATTTGAAATTACAACGCATAATTCGTGGAGGGAAAAAAAGGAAGAGGACAGCTAGAATGTTCAAAATAATCCCCAAAATAGGTAAAACCGCTCCCAATCGATGCTGCAACTGTACACTGCTCCGAAGGAGCATGAGTTAAGGAGCGGGCGAACAAAGAAACTTGAGAAAGAGAGAGAGAGAAAAGAAGAAGCCAGTGGCTTAGAAAACGAGGTTAACCCATAAGATTTGCCAGTCAAACAAATCACGCATTCTCCGCATACCTCTCTCAAGCAACGACCCTGGTGAGCGAGGAGCCAGATTGGAGCGCACTTTGCTTCTGATAAGATGCCGAACCTCCGGGATAGACACAGGAATATTAACGCGCAGCTTATTGTGATCAGAGACTCAGTTGACAATAACAACCCTCCACATCGCATGACTCAGCACAAATTCAGTCTTTCATTCAAACTTTTTTTTTTTTTTTTTTGCATTAGTTTATTAATAAATCAACCACTTGTAAAAAATTCTTTAAAAAAGAGAAGACAAACAAATCAATTTGACAACATACATAGAGAGACGTGCACCAGAGGAAGGTAAAAAAGGTGCACGCTGTACGCTAAAAAAACCTAACACGATATCGATTTCGTATTAATTTCATGCACATACAGGGAGGGTAGGCAGAGTGAGCTTTTATACATACAATCTGTATAGAAATAATATATTTCTGTTACAGAGACTCACAATATTCGTCCCAACATTCTAGCATACATACCATGGAATCTCCCTATGCCGATCTAATCTGACGAATCCTACAGAAATAAAATTTTTATCTATTCCTGTTTCTTGCATACACTTTCGTACTCCAGAAATTCCGTCCATTGGACTTCTAATTCAGCGGGTTCTGAATAATCTTTCTAAAGGTGATCTGTCATAGAAAAATTTCGGGGGAAAACAAAAACACATTTTTATTAGGATGAGCGAAGCGAATCCTCTACTAGTCCACTCAAATTACAATTTGTCGTACGCTTTACAAAAAAACTATTCAATATTTTAACTTCAAATTAAACACAAAAATAAATTATGATCTGTAGATTTGCAGAATATAATTTTTTTTACAGTAAAACGTTAAAAAAATTATTATTTTAATTAATTTATTTTACATGCATTTCCAATACGGACGCATTTTAGCAAATAAATAAAAAATGAAACGCGTATATTTTCAGAAAAAAAAAAGTTTAAATCATGGAGTAAATAATTATAGATAGAATCATGATTAATTTATTAAATAAACCATGTTTTCATTATCCCGCAAAATCGTTTGCACAGATGACACTTAAACATTTTTAAAAAATTGTATTATGGATTTTTTTTTTTTTAAACTGGCAACAAAATAATTGTAAACAAATAAAATTAATTCTTAAATTTGTTATATAAATGAAAAATTAAAAGATCTGCGTGAAGTTGTTGGTTCAAGCTCTTTATAAATATTTTTGCGAAGGTCGTATTGTGGCTAAATAATATCGACTCATTAATCAGAAGGATTTTATAGAAAAATAAGACTTTAATAAGTTCGCAAACACAACAATAATTATTCGTGAAAACGTCACTGCGAGAATGAGAGAGCGCTTCGTTAAAAGGTAATTCCATTAATTGAGTTGCCATTCGCAGAAAGTAAAAAGTTCTCCCACGCGGAGAGAATTACAGCAATTCTCATACGCTAACATGTATAAAAACGAAGAAATTAAAATAAAATGTTTTACAGTTAAAAATTCATAATATCAACGAAAGCAGATTTCAAATGTTTTTTCCAGAAGATAGGATTTTGAAGAAGTAACTTTCTTCAAGCTTTCTTCAAATATATTATTCTAAAATAGCAATCAAAGATTATCGGATGTTGATTACAAAGATTGGAAACATGCATATCTCAAACAATTAAAAAACACCAGTGGCTACTTGAAATTGTAAAAACATCTTTAAAAGAGCTTTTAGTTGAAAATTTAAAAAAAAAATTGTAAAAGTTTGCTTCGAAAATATCTTATTATGCCAGTTTTACATCATAAATAAAAAATTAAAATGCGCCAAAACATAAAATAACGTTTTTGTTTAATAAAGATGTAAAAATAATAATAAAAAAATATTGTTACTTTCAAATATCTGTTTTATAAAATAATGCTTCGCGAATCCAAACAAAGCATGGCTTTTGCTAGTATATTTTATTAATTTCTTTTAACTTTAGCTTAAATAATACAGGAGATTTTAGTAGAGAGGGGTAACGGAAAATGAGACAAAATATGACAATTAAATAAAAGATAATATTTCTAATGATGTACTTACTATCTGGTAGTTACGACATCTTATCCCACAATGCAAAACTATTTATCGGAGAAAAAAGATAATAATGTAATAAAAAAATAGGCTATAAAATTTTGTATTGTGTTTCTCAGTTACATATTGCTTACATTTTTACTTTTCCCCTATATCTTAACAAGAAGTAAGAATTGGATTAGAGTAAACTTTCAACTCCAGCTTTTCGAAGGATTTATAGGTTTAAGGTGCTGAATACTTAAAAATATCTGTTTGTAAAAAAAAAAAAAAATAAAAAAAAAAAAAATAAATAAAATATGTGAGGGCACTAACTCAAAAAACTAATCCACGGAATTGGAAAAAAAAAATTACATTCATTTAGTTCCTAATACAAATTAGGATTTGTTGTACCATCGTTGCTACTATGCTGTATTTTTTTTTTTTTTTTTTTTTTTTTTTTTTTTAATTTCCGCAACAGCTATATCTCAAGAACTAACGCTAACGGATTTTTATAAAAACTCTTAGTCCTTAATATGAAATTTGCGAATTTTTCATGCGATCACTTTCCGAAATTCGCGATTATTTCGAGATCGTTTGCCGAAATTTACGATGTTTTTTCCGAGATCGTCTGACCGGAACTCGCGAATTTATTTCGCTGACGTCTCACGAAACTCGTGATTATATGTTGCCCTTGTACGACGAAATTTGCAATATTTTATTACAACTGATCGTCAAAATTTCACATTTTTTCTGCGATCAGTTGATAAAATTCACGATTATTATTATTATTATTACTAGCATACCCAGCCCGCTTCGCCGGGCTTAATTTGAAGGTTTATTTAATAATTTATGTGTATGGTACGCTTCCCGGACCATCGGCACTCCACGTGCGTCGGGTGAGCGTCAGAACAAACTTTCAGCATATACATATGGGTGGTTGTACTTGAATGCACAGACCTGCGCGTTTTTTTCTATCTTGCTTTTATACCTCTGGACCGAGTTGGCGCATTGCCAAGATTTGCTTCCTCTGGACCGAGTTGGCGCATTGCCAAGATTTGCTTTCCCCTGTGCCTCAATTAATTAATTATCCTCGGAATTCCTTTTATTTATAGAGATTGCGAATGATTAATGGTTTTATTTATTTATTTATTTTATTTTTATTTATTTATTTATTTATTTATTTTTTTTTTTTGGGGGGGGGGGGTGTCACTGATTGATAAAATTCGCAATCTTTTTTGAAAACGATTGATGTACTTTACTCTTTTATTTTACGAGCTAGTAGCAAAATTTCACAGGATTTTTAGCGATCGTTTGACAAAAATCACGATTTTATTTGAGGCTCGTTTAATGAAATTTTGAAATATTTTTGCGATCGTTTGGCAAAAATCGCAGTTTTATATCGCAATCATTTGACGAAAATCGCGGTTTTATTTCAGGATCGTTTGACGATAAACCGATTTTATTTCGGAATCATTCAGAATCAGGTTCAGAATCAAAAATCAGGGTTTTATTTCGGGATCGTCTGACGAAAGTCGAGGTTTGATTTCGCGATCATTAGACGAAGATCGCGATTTTATTTCGGAATGATTCCAGACATGGTACAGGCACAGTAAAGAAAAAGCTGAACTTTTATGTCCTAATGGACTTTTGAAGAAATTCGCTTTTTTTTTTTCCTTCTTCATGCCGCTTCTGACGAAATTCGCGTCTTTTACGCGATCTTTTGACAAAATTCGCGGTTTTTTTTTTTTTTTTTTTTTTTTTCCCCCCCGCAATCTTCCGACAAATCTCGAGGTCTTTCCAGGGTTGCTACTCACGGAGTGAATGAAACTCCCTGACTTTTCCAGGTGTATTTCAAGAAAATTCTAGTCCAGCGGTGTAGCGCGTAGTGGACATGCTAAAAATAATCTCTGAGGTTCTCAAATCTCTTTATCCCAATTCCCCTCCCAAATCAATAACAATCTTTCTTTGAGGTTTACAAAGTAAAGTTTCCTAAAAAGTGTACAAACTTGCTACAAAATATTTGTGCACTGAATTCACAAACATTCATTTTGTTAGCTATATCCGAAAATGATTATCTAGCTAGAATTTTTTTTCAATAGGAGTCAAAGGGGAAGGAGAAACAGAGCGAGGAGACGCAGGCTTGTGATAATAACGTATTGTTACGTGAAAACAACTGCTGGAAAAATTTTTAAAAACTGTAATAATGAGTATTAAAAATATATAATGTGGAGGATAAAAGAGGAAATTTTTTGAGAAAAAAAAAAAAAAAAATACGTGATTTTTCTTTTACTTTTAAATAAGCTGTTTGCCAAAATCATAGAAGATTCTCACTTCTGGCTGCATAACGATCAAACTCTCTTAGAGATCACAATGGAAGTTTATCTAATTCCCTGACTTTTCCAGGTTTTAGGAAAAAATATTGAAATTCCCCGACTTTTCCCCGATTATTTGGCTAATTTCCCAAATCCCTGACTTTGCCAGGTTGCGTAGCAACCCCGTCTTTCCCACGATTTTCCGCCAAAATTCGCGTCTTTTCCACGATCTTTTACCAAAATTCCAGTGTTTTCCACAATCATTTGAAAAAACTCCGCGTTTTTTCATTGACAAAATTCGCGTATTTTACATGATTTTTCGATTAAGGCCCCTGTCCTCGCTCGAGGAAACGCTCGCGAACTAATGCTATTCCTAAGGGGAAGCATTTTTCTAATAACTCTTTTGCATTTTGACATTTTTGAATACTTTTTTTTGCATTGGGTAGCTGAGATGCATGCCGACAGCGCACCTTATTTACTTTTTCGATTTTGGTTGCAGAATTTGTTTAAAAAAAGCACTTTCAGTTTCGAAACCGGTTTTGACAGTGAAACTAACCTTATAAAAAATATCTGCAACTAAAATCGAAAAAGTAAAAAAGGTGCGCTATCGGCATGCACCTCAGCTATCCAATGCAAAAAGAATTATACAAAAATGCCAAAATGCGAAAGAGTTATTAGAAAAATGCTTCCCCATAGGAATAGCATTAGCTCGCGAGCGTTTCCTCGAGCGAGGACAGGGGCCTTAAAATCGTATATTTTACACGATCCTTTGAAGAAATTTGCATTTTTTTTTCACAATCCTTGTCAAAAATCATATCCTTTGATGGAAATGTCATTTTTCCCTGCGATCCTTTGATGGAAATCGCATTTTTCCGTGTTTTTTAGACAAAAATTGCTTCCACTATCTTTTTGTTTTTTCCTGTGATCATTTGAAGAAATTAGCTTGATTTGGCGCGGTTCGTGCTCGCATTTTTGTTGCATTTCATCTGCTACCGCTACCTACCCCCTCTTCCCTCATTAAAATTTTAATGCATATTTGTATCGATCCCATGGCTGATAAAATCAAGTGCCGAAAATGTGCAATTCCGCATCTCCGTGGAATAGTAACATGTCTGTGATTCGGGGAAAATCGCGGTTTTATCTTGCGATCATTTGGGGGAAAATCTGTTTTATTTCAATCGTTTGGCAAAAACCGCGGTTTTGTTTCGCGATTGTTTGCCGAAAATCACGGCTTTGGTCCGCGATCATTAGCCGAAAATTGGGTTTTATAGCTTGATCGAATGATGAAAATCACTGTTTTATTTCGCAATTGTTTGACGAAAATTCTAGCTTTATTTCGCGATTGCTTGACGAAAATCGCTATTTTAATTCGCGATCATTTGAAGAAGATCGCTTTTTAATTTAACGATCATTTAACAAAAATCGTAGTTTAATAAAATTGCTGCTTGGTTTCGCGATTGGTTGACGAGTATCACTTTTTACTCCGTGATCATTTGAGGAAAATCGCAATTTCGTCCGTGATCATGACAAAAATCGCAGATTCTTAAGAATTAATTTAAAAGAGGAAATCCGACCCGACCGAAGAATTGAGATTTTTTTTTCTGCAATCCCGCGAGGAATTTATTGTTTTTCACAAGATCGAGTAACAAATTTAGCGACGTTTCTTTTGACGATTGGTGGATTATGCGCGCTATTTTCCTCGCTTCCTGCCACCGAAAGACGAAATTTATTATTTATTATTATTACCCACACACACCACTGTTACTATTAAATTTCGCGTTTATATCTTGCCACGTACTGATCAAATTTATGCTTTTTTGAATGTCCGACATAAAATTTTTACGATTATTGCCCGCGAACGATTGACTAATTTCGTAATTTTTTTATTCTACGATAAAATGACGAAATCTGCGATTTTTCCCCAACAATTTTTTTTTTTTTTTTTTTGGCTAAATTTTGTGACAGTTTTTACGGAAATTCGTGGTTTTATCATACGACAGAATGACATAATCAACGATTCTTCCACCAATTTTCTGACTGAAAATTTTTGCGATTTTTATCCGCGACTGATTGACAAATTTTCCGATATTCCTTCACGACAAATTGACGAATTTTGCAATATTTTTCCCGCGGTCAAATGACGAAAGTTACGATCTTCTTTTTGCGACCAAGGTATGGATCGATTTGGAACGATCGATGGGTAAAGAATAATTAAGGGAAAAAAAAAAAAAAAAGGCGAAAAGAGATTAAATCTAAAAATATAGACTAAAAGAGATAAATGCAAAACGAGTTTAGCGACACACGCCGAAGCATGGAACTGAATATACTTTCGTAGTAACTGCAGTAAAACATCTGAAAACTGAACTTATATAATATCTATATCTCGATTTAAACAGACATACACACTTAAAAAAAAAAAAAAAAAAATCCGATTGAAGAAATGACAAACAATTTTATTTACTAAGATAAAAATTACCTATAACGGAATTTTTTCAGCGGTCCCTATAGATGCTAAGATTTATCGTATAATTATTACACAGATTTAAATAAGAAAATTTGGATTACTATGTGCGATCACTAAGGCAGTTCCCAAATTAAAACGGGCCAAATTCATTTTTAAAACTGGCTTATGCAGGGACTGGATTCTATTGACTATGATCGGCGTAAATCTGCAAAAATATTTCAGAAATGCATAGAGGAGAATATTACCTAAAATATATGCTTTTATCAATTAATAATTTAATGAGGGTTACTTTAAGATTGTGCGTTGAGAAATCAATTTAGAAATCCTAACAAGATAGTTTAATGTCATTTTTTATTTGCTGTTTCTTTATCTGAAAAAAAGCGACATTTTTTTTCTTTTTTTCTTGCGCTTTCTACAAAGTGTAAAAAATAAAAGGTTAAAAACGAGTTCGTTGCCCACGCAAAATCAATAATGTTTTGTTAAAAAACGCCCCCCCCCCCCCAAAAAAAAAAACATGAATTGCAGTCAAAAAGTTTTTATACTTAAAGTTATTTATTTAATGCGTTCTGAAACTAAACAGAAAATATAAAGAAATTTATTTCCACCAGTTTTAAAATTTCCAATTTATTCTCCATGCTGAGTTGACTGTAGTACAAGGCTCAAGGTCAAGATTGGGTTTGGTACCACTAACGAGGTAAAAAGACCAAAAGATTGTGGAAAACTTGAATCGAGCTTTCTTTGATAGCCAGAATTTGAATGGAATAATAAATAATAAAACCCCGAAAATTTCCGTTAGCCAATCGTAAGAGGGTTAAAGAAATAGCGAAAGCAAGGTGTAACAGGCCCAGTAAATTCTGTTTCCGGTCCTAAAGAAGCATTCATTGAAATGCCACTTCCAAAAACTGTATGGCTTCAGCTAACAGAGGGGGAGAAGTTTCCTTTTCAGAGGCCTCCCTGCACTCCAATTACATCACTTCTTCGCCCAGTAAGTAGTAAAAGAAAATAAGGAATTCTTAACTCATGAACTAGAAGAATTCAAGACTGCAAATGATGTTATGCACTTCTTTTGACAATCGTCTATTACATTTAAAAATAATGTTTTTATACTTTTATTTACGTTGGCAAAATTGGCCCTTTGTTTCAACTAACAGTAGCGTACAACGATAAATGAGATATCATTGGACAAGATTTTTTGCCCACATTCGACATGGCATACTAAATTTTCATTATACTTTTAGATTAAGTACCGTCGTACTTAATATTTCTGATGTTAGCACTATCTTCACTGCGCATATACAAAACGACAACGATGAATGGGGCATTATATGAAATAGTCCAAGAGCCGATAACACAAAATCCTAAGGTATCGAGCACACATACTTTATTTTATGAAATAGTAGTAATAGTGGAATCGAATGAGCCATGTCTGCCGGAAATGAAATGGTGCATAAGCAAAAAATTAATACCACAACTGGTTCACTCATAGATTTATCACTGTGTTTATCCTACAATCAAAAGCACGAAACGATCGTAGAACGATAAACGATAAAGGTTTCTTATTTCTTTTTATTTGAAAATGTGTTTCTAAATGTATACTTTAATTTTAACACTTGAAATAAAACAAAGTATTTTATTTATACGAGGTGGAACCCATCGAAATTCGACGAAAGAAAATCTTTAAAAAAGAACTGTTTCATTGATTTATAATAAAATCTACAAAATTAGTTACAGTAAAAAATACATCGTATATTGGGTCAGTCTAACTCTCAAACAAATATTACTATAAGCTAAAATTAACAAAATACTATAAAACTCAATTATCCAAATATCCAATAAGTAAAATTCTTTTAAATGTTTATTACTTTTTTGCATGTACAGAATTTGCATATAAAATAATCAGTAATTCTACAAGTAATTTAATGATTAAGTAATCCAAAATTTTAATTTATTATCTCTCTATTCCTTTTGTGTCTGATTAATGTAATTTATACACTTCGGGTACATTTAAACATCACCTTTAATGATTTGTTGATTTTACATCTTTCTGAACGATTAATTAAAAGCAACAAAATTCTGATTAAGGGACAAAAGTCTCGGTCCTATAGATGTCCCTTATTTGGAGGTTTCACTGTATAGAGATTTATTCAACAAATTTTGGATGCTATACATTGAAACATTTCTGTAATCAAAACTGAATACTTGGGAAGTGGCGGGAAACACAAAAATTATTAAAGTTTAAACAATCATTACAACAGCTTTTTACATTTGTGAAAAATCTAGTCATAATTTTGCGAATTTGAATTGACTTTTATATTTAGGTTCTTGTTTATGTATTTTTAAGAAATACGTATATGTAAAAGGGACAGGTTAAATTTTACTCGTGAATGATTAAATTAGCAAAAAAACAGGAGTGGAGAAAAATTGTGAAAATTCTTTTGTTGAAATGTTTTGTAAAGGTCTTGTTCCAAAATGAAACATTTTGTGAAAGGTTCTTCAGAGAACTAAATTTCTTCTTAAGCATATATATATATTAGCTCAACATAAACCACAGACTGACCTTGAACTCAATCAAAAGAGATTCTACAATCCCAAAGTTTTATTAAGCCAGTGGTTTTCAACTTGAAAATAGGACAAAGCGACATTGAAGATCTTGTTTAGGCGGATTGGGTAAAGGGAATTAATCGCACAAAAAATATACTAATGGAGAGTCCAGGTCCGTGAGAAGCTAGGGGGAGGGGGGGGGGGTTGCCCCAGGCACGGAATTTAAGGGAGCGCCAAATTTATACTATAATCGCCGTTTGTTTATTCTTCTGCTGTAAAAAAATAAAAAAAAATGTATATATGTAAACATATTTGGTTTTCTTTGTGAAAAAAATATATTTTCAAAATAGCATGTTTCTTCTTTTTAGGAATCTAAAATGAGTTATACTGTACGGTTAGATACATTTGTAACAAACATGTGTTTTCCAGATCCCGTTTTCCAAAATATTAGTGCGATAATTTTTAGTTGTTCAAAATTAAAACTCTTAAAGTTCCAAACTAAACGCGAAACATGTATTAAATCGAATTTGTGTTTTTACACTATTCAATTTTATGACGCTTAACTCAAAGGGAAATGTGGTGGAGTGCCAAATTGAAACTTCGCCCCCGGGCACAATTTTCTATCGGCACTGGGAGAGTCCCCCAGCAAAACATGACAAGCAAATTTCTAGACCAAATTTCAAAAAATGCTCTGACCATATGAGCATACAATGACATTCGCTACTTATTTTCGCAATCCTTTGTCAAAATTGGCATTTTTTTTCTGAAATCATATTTTTTTAGTGATATTTCTTTCTTTTTTTTTTTTAACATCGAGACTTATTAATGTCAATCCCCCCCCCCCCCCCCCCAAGACCTTTTAGAAAAGATTAGTAAATTCTAACCTTTTTACTATATATCATGATATTACTTTAACTTGGGAACCCTGTAATGAGAAGAAAATACTTATAGGAGATATAATTTAGTGGGTTTGTACGAAAATTACAAATAGATTTTTTAAAATAATTCCTCCTACCCTATTTAATGTTAAGATAAAAATAATGTTTTAACCATCATTATATCTCGGAGCCATTATTATTATTATTATTATTATTTTAATACAAAAGGAGCCATTCCTTTTACATACATGCGATGTTTAACGAAAATATGCCTATGCCTCTTTTGGGTTGTTTGCCACGTTTGGTTAATTATGCATCGTGAAGAACGTGTACCTGTTTTCGGATTTTCTATTTAAATTATGTATTCCTGCCATCGCTTAATTTTACTCATTATTTGACAGGTTAAGTTTATGATCAAATTCCGCTAAACTCTTAATAATGCAATACAAAAAAATTTCATTAAGAGGAAGGGCTATAAAAATATTTAAATTATAAAATTAATTTAGATAAGCGCATAATGAAATTCTGTTTATTTACAAGAAATTTAAATTCATTTTGAAAATATTCTAAGCTGTAATTTTTAATGATATTTTAGAAATTTTTTAAAAATTCGTTTTGATATATTTATAGCAATTTTTTATTGAAATATAATATGCCACATGACAGTCTTTCATAAATAATATGAGTTTAAATGTATGAATACTAATGTTGATAAAATATAATCATTTCAAACTGTACAAACATGCGTAGAAAAGATATGCGCGTTGCAGAATCTCTTGGGAACTATGATAGCAGGGAGGGACAAATTAAAATTAAAAATCCTTCATACCGAGCTGTCAACGAACTTTCTGAAGTTTTATTACAAAGCGTGTCATCGGAAAGAGAAAGAAAAAAAGAACAACAGTTATTAACTAAGTATTTAAATTAAATAAGTTCACTGGAAGCAATGTTGAGGGTTAAAAAAAAAAATAGCCCGCGAGCATCAGCAATCCAAACGAGCTTTGTCCGCTAAAAAACACTACGGAATGTGGCCCCTGGCATTCCTCACGCCCAGCTTCCGAGAATTCAGAGGCAATTAGCAAATGCTGGGAGATGCCTACAATGGATCCAACGAATAGGAAAGCAGAAATGACCCGTCAATCAATTTCAGATCCGCCAATCTGGATGAAGTTGGCCATCTGGTGAAACTGAACGTCCCCGCCTCCTTCCAGCTGCGCAGCAGGATTAAGGATATGGAATTCATTCCGCACAGGAGGGAGAGGAGGGGGAGGGGAATAAGGAAAGAGAATTTTTGTGTGACCTTCGGGGCGAACGACACACGATCAAGGTCAAAGTGATAGAATTTTACGAAATGGTGAGTGGTAAAGCATATTAATGAAGTGATAATTGTAGTTTGTGTTAACAATAATACGTTAATTGGTATTTGATGAACGAACATGAAAATAACACCGAGTAGCAATTCATTCTGAAATTTTAACAAGAAAGGAATATCCTGTGCAACACCATTCCAAAATAATTTTCTTTTAAATTTTACAAATTCTGGATTATTTTACGTAAAGTGACATAACTAGTTAAATGATCCTCAGACTTTTTGTAAGGGAAGGGGGATTCACATATACAGTCATTAATGTTGAAGTTCATTAGAAAACGGCTCATTAGACTTTAGCGCCTAACAGAAAATTATCACAATACAGTCAACTCTGTGAAATCCGCCTATGTATGTATGATCCGCAATTTCCTATTATCCACACTATATATTGGAATGTAAACGATAAAAATTAACAGTTAAACAAATTTATAAATATTTAAGTACAAATTAAGTATTTAAATTTTCTTGAGTAACAAAATTTTATCTTGAGCAAGAAGTGTGCAGGACTAATTAAGTGTCACAGAAAAAAATTATTGACAATGAACCAAAACTGCCATTGTGTTATGTCAATGTTTAAAATAACAAATAGTAAAATGTATATTATGCATAATTTAAATTTTCTTTAATCTTAGTTATTAAGGAGCAGTGTTGCATTATTATTATTTTTTTTTTTCATTGCAATTTTTGTGCAGTTGTACTAAATTTATAGACAGACTTTGAAAAATGAAATATAAACAAAGAAATGATCTATAATTTACCAAAATGTATAAACCACAAAACCCTCAGTCCTCCAATGTGCAGATTTCACAGAGTTGATTGTATATAAATACATATATAGCAAGTTACGTATCAACATACAACCCATGTTATCAATAAAATGTAACATTTAAGTAGAATACCAGATGCATAAATAAATAAAAAAAAATCTATACATATTGTATGTTTGCATAAATTTTATATTCGATATTGCTCACATCAATACACAGGATTTTCTAAAAAGGTGGCCACAACTTATGCTAGTTTGATAACAGTAGAAAAAATGCTACATTGGTTGACTCGAGTATTTCTCTGCAAACTTTTACTTTGCTTATCCACGTACACATTTTAAGATGTCTAAAATAGAAGGCTCAAAATTGGTCATATTTAATTATTTTAACTTGGCACGCTACGAGGAAAACCTAATAAAGAATTTCTTTTGAAAATAAAATACGAAGTTGTAAAAAATTTAGTTAAACATTAGTTTTGTAATGATATAGTTTATTTTTTGCATCGATATAGGTAGAACCGGAAGCAGCGAGGGAAAAGGGAACCAGATTCCCTTCCTAAATGTTGGAAAATGTAAGAATTTCGGTCACTTATGGCTAATTTTAAGCATTGGCATCCTTTAATACTATTACACCCCCCCCCCCCCTCAAGGACAAGCTTATATCACTAGCTTAAGATCTTACAGAATATAAATATTACATTTATTAATTACTGTAGGAGCAGAAAAAAAAAATCTTAATATGAAAAGTCCCCCCCCATATAAATCAAAATTAGCTTTAACAGTAATAAAGTACTTTCAAAAGAAACCCAACAGGGGTCAACTAAAGCAAAAAAAAAAAAAAAAAAAAAATTTTTTTTTTTTTTTTTGTGTGTGTGTGTGTGTGTGTGTGTGTGTGTGAAAGACATTACATACTGATTATGAACTACATACCAACTCATTTCTTTTACAATCAAAACCAGCCAGCTCACCAGAAATTGAAATTAGAGCAGAAGGAATTAAAGTTCTAGTATTTAATAAATGCAGGATCTTCCGTTACAGAATTTTATTTTACTCAAATTAGAGACCCAGAAAAAAGAAAAAAAAAACAAAACAATAATAAAGTAACCTCTGATCTTAAAATTCTAGTATTTAAGAAATGCAGGATTTACATTTGATCTTCCGTTACAGAATTTTATTTTACTCAAATTAGAGACAAACAAACAAGAAAAAAAAAACTATAATAAAGTAGCCTCTGATCTTAATTCAACAATCATCAAAATACATTAACAAACAAACGTTTGTATTGAGTGTGTTGTCCCATGCAATTATTCACAATAACTTGTTTTCACTGTACATTGAACTAAAAAAGTGGTACGTGCGTAGGGGAAGAAAGAATGAAAGAAAAAAATATAACTGCAGGTTTGAGAAGGAATTAAAAGATAAGATACGCGCTGGCCAAATACGCTGGCAAGATCCCAGAACTGACCCAAAAAATGGCCTTAGGGAATAAACTTTGTTTACATTTACGCGGTTGGTGAATATAAACAAAATGTTGGAAGAGAGAGAACGAAATGGGAGCTGTATAATAAGTAGAGAAGTGAAAACGGAATACTCTCTTTTTTCTAGATTTGTTTCCAAGGTATAAAAGGGGGTTATTTTCTTCCCGTCACAAAATAGAAATCGATTTACTGTTCCTTAGGATCAGGCTTTTTTGTTCGCGAAAAAATGTTTGATGGCAAACATTATTGCAGTCAACTTCTTATTTCGAGCGCACAAACGAGATATAGTTAGGACGATAGTATTTTCCCAAACAAAGAAGAAGCAATCTTAGGAAGCTGTACAAGACTTTGAAAGAAAAAAGAACCATAAAAAATTTACATGAATTAGTTTTTATAGCTCGAATGCCATTTACAACGATTTTACAATAGCTTTTTAGAATCAACAATTTTCGATAAAATAAAAATCAGATTTGTAATACCTGTTATACATAACGTCCTTATAAACCACCATAATTTAACCTGAAGTGAATAAACTTATGACAGAACATTTAAACACTTCGTTCGTGGGTGACAAATATACTCGTCAATAATTTAGTATGTTTGTTTGTTTATTCCTTTTGAATAGTAATCTTTATTTAACCCTTTACGGGGCAGGGCAAATTAATTGCGTAAGTATTGAAATTACTGACTGACACCGGAATTTAAAAACAACTTTATTTGTAAATAAGAAAAAGCTATGTTTCACCTATTCACTAAACTGTAAATTTCTTTACTAAAATTCCGTTGATAGTGTGGCGTTTGGTTTCATAGATATACCACCGCGCTGCAATGGGTTAATCAAGTTATGTCATCGATTAAACAATGCAAAAATTGTTACAAAACCCTCAAGCTCAACAAAGCGTTAAAAAGACCAAAATACCATTAAAACGTCAAAAAACGAATTTTTAACTTTTATATTTCTAAATTGTCACGCAAACAAATGCATTTTTATTTGTTTTGCTATAGATGACACAAGTTCAGCCAGAGCTACATTTTCCAGTAATCAGATTCAAACGAAAATTTATTTATAAATTGGGTAAAGGAAAGGAATAATAATAAACTTGCTTTTTTGGGAAAAAAATGTTTCTTTCTTAAAGTTTGCAACAATTTGGGTTCGGTATTCAAAGCATCCAGTTCATGATCCAGAAAGGGGTACTAAACGCATCTTTTGACCTCAGTTCAAAAAAATTCTAGAAGTAGTATATACATAAAATAATAACATTTTAAATTTAATATGGAAAAAATTAATAATGCTAGACTTCTAAAGGAATTTTTAAGGTTGTTCTCAAATCCAAAAAAGCAGCTTTCAAATATATTTTTACTTACCCATCATACGTAGTATAGGGTAAGTCTTGCAATCGTTTTGAAAATAAAAATTGACGGATTTACACGTTTTAGATAGTGGAGATTCCGAAAAACATTTTTAGAAAAAAAAAAATTGCCGTCCGTCTGTCTGTAAACGCTGTATCTCCCGAACGAATTGAGATAGAGACTTGAAATTTTGTATGTAGTTAGTATGTAAAAATGGGACGAAGCCTATTTAATATCAGCAACCTCGATTATCCGGAACTACTTTTTTCGGACTCTCGAAAAATTCATTCTGATGAAAGGTATATAAAAATTTTCGAATTTTTTTGTTCTAAGGAATGGACGTAAAAGGCAATAAAATAACACACATTTTACATATAGAACGAAGTCAATCGGATTATTAGTTGCCGAGATATTTGTAATCCTGTTTTCCATATTCTTCGATTTTTCATGACCGTGTATTTCATTCAAATTTCAATTCAGAGGTATATTTTAATTGGAAATGAGACGCTTAATCCGACGCAGTTAATTGTTAGTTAATAGAATTATTATTTTTGGAGTCATAAGGATGTTTCTTTTACGCAGTTCGGTTTTACTTGAGTAGTTTGGCGTTTTATATAATTTGTCGAAATCGGTAATCAACAGTTCTTTAATAGAGCATTACTATGTATATTAACAATATTTAAATTTTGTTTATGAATTGCAATGTATTGTATAAATAGTTTTCACATGTTTTATTTTCATATACATATCCATGATGGGTAAGTATTACGGTGGCCCCCAACGACTAGTTTCATTTTTGTACTTAAACGCATGAAATTGCCAGGTGCTATTATTCAGAAACTCTGCTATGTAATCAAACGACGCTTTCATGTTTTTGGTAAAGATGTCAATACAGTCAAAATGGACATTATAAACCTAAATTCCAACACACAACGCGGCAACAAAAAACATGGTCGTCACATGAACATAATTGTTTATCACCAGATAAAGAATTAATGAAAAAATGAAAAAATAATTTTGAATCTAAATACTGTCAAGTCAGATTTGCCAGTTTTATATCTTTACTTAAAATGAGTCAGGAAGTTTAGAGTTTAAAACGAAGCATTTGGCAAACGGCTTTTTTTTTTTTTTTTTTTTTCCCTTCTCCTGTTTTTATTATAAATTATCTAAGATTTTAATACATTTTACAGATAATTACATTTATGATGTCAAAAATTCCCAATCATTGTTTAATTTCGTGCCAAATTACACATTAAACACTAAATAACTAACTGTACTGTACAACAAAATCAAATTTTCATAAAAGTTGAGTGATTTTAAAAAATACATTTCATCCCATATATGGAAGAATTAAAACAGGGTTATCGTTGGCGACTGTTTTTACATTCTGTTTACACCAATGTTTAAAAAGTAAATTAATTTTGTAATATATTTCTTTTGAGAAAGTGGTGCGTGGAAGAATTTAAAAATTGTCGCCAGTGGCAACAAAGTAAACTCAAAATGCCCACTTTATATATGTAATAGAATTTAAGAATAATTTTTAAAGAAGAAAATTTTATTTAAAAATTAATTCATCTTATAAAATAAAATATTCGTCTCTGTGGAGTTTGATCGACTTTCACTCAGCATTTGTTTCATTCACCATATGCATAATGCTCGAAAATATTAAAAGTGTTTAGAATTATTTCACTGCTATTATAGTTTTCATGTAAATGCGTTAAAAAATATTAATCTTCAACATTACACAAAATGAATAAAATAATTAAAACCGCAAAAAGTCAACTTTTTAAAATAAATTTTAAAAGTTTATTTTTCTTACTAAAAGAAAAAAAAATATATTAGCACATTTAAAAAAAAAAAAAAAAAAAAAAAAAAAAAAAAAAAAAATGGCAATTTTGAAAATTTCTCTAAAACAATGTTGTAAAAAAGGAATTACATTTATTTTTTTAATTAAAAAATAACTCATTAGATATTTATTATTTAAACTTTTCCTAATTTGAACATAATCATACTAAAAAGTTTTTTTCCCCTCCAAATATTAAATTATTATATATCGGGCTAAAATAAATTCAAATAAACCTTATACGAATTTTTTTAACTACTACATTTCAAACGAAATATTTGGAAACGATAACAAGTAGAAGACGACTTTTTCTCCTTGAATAACACATCCTTTGCAGGAATTCATCTTCAAGCCGGAGGGCTCGAAATTAAAAACACGTAGAGGAGGCTTTATTTTCTTTTATTAAATCGTGGTGGGCCGGAGACAGAAACTAATCTTTAAAAAAAAAAGTGTAAAGTAATTTATTTTTGCCATAAAAATTATAATTCTTCTTCATAAATAATTTTTTAAGGGGTAGGAGGGGGTGTTTCATGAAAACTGCTGTCCAATGTACTTGATAGGGGTCCTGATGAATGATGATAATGCAATGTGGGACACAATTATCCTAAAATATTTATTTTTCTTTATTATTCGTACGATGTAAATATAAATTAAAACATACGCTGTCTTCGCATGGGTATACAAAATCGTGTGTAGTAAGTTTAATAAAAGGAAGAAAAGAAGAAACGTAAACAAACAAAAAACTACGGCTGTTCCAACGAAAGAAAACAAACAAACAAAAAATAAATAAACAAATAAATGTTATGAATTTGGAATAGCCCAGTTCTTTCTAATGATTTATGGAAGTGTCGGGACAATGGCATAAGCATACTTTGTTAAATCTCAAAATCAATCACAAATCTTACTTGCCATTTCAAAAACTGAAGAACCTGCACTTTCAGGCTATTCATAATAATCAATAAAATCTTGCAGGAAGTACTATAAGAATCGCAGACAAATATAGATATTTTCAATTATCAAATTTGCATCTCACATGTCCCCTCCCCCCTCAAAAAAAGAGGGGGGGGGGAATGAGTATGATTCGACAGTTTCTAAACAATAACACCTGCTAAAAGCATGCTTTCGGGGGGAACAAAAGAAAAAAAAAAAATACGATTATTTGGAAAATGATATTTTCAAAGACTAAAATTTTAAGACTTATAAATTCTATATTTAAATTACTAACAATAATAAACATCATTTTTATGATGATGATAATGAGTCATATATTAGGTACGCCATGTATTAAACATTAATATTCCTAAATCAATGATAAGAAAGCAGTACTTTATAGATATACAACTTTAACTGTTTAAAATGCGCATTTTCATTTGATGGAGTTAATCAGGCTGAGTTCTGAACGCCCCATATTACGTACGACATGGATTAAACATTAATATTCCTCCACTCATCACAAACAAATTTTAAATGAAATTTCAGTTTTACAATTTTCGGAACTGATAATTTTTAAGCTTTTAAACAAAGCTCATTTTAAATTTTTAGACCGTTGCGTAGACAAAAAAATGCACTTATAAATGAAATTTGTTTCAAATCGTAATCACAATGTTTTCAAATCGCTAATTTTTTTAAAACTTTTTATTACTTTTTTTGTCATTGTGGCAGCAGAAGTATGTCATTTTTCGACATTAAGCGTGGACCAATCAAACACGAATAAAATAAAAATCAATCAGAAAACAAATAATAAAAAAAAAGGTGCGGAATTCAACCAATAAAAGGGATTCAGATTTTTCAATTCTCTACCGAGGACAACAACTTATTTCCAAATAGTTACCCCCCCCCCCCCCAAAAAAAAAAAAAAAAAAATAGGGTGGGGGAAGTGAGAGAGATAAAATATTTTTATAAACTTATTTGTAAGTTCAAAACCAAATCCTAATTAGCGATGTAAAATCTCTAGAAATTTTAAAGTAATAATAATAAACTTATATAAATTTCATCCAACATTCACTGTAATTCAGATTTATTTAACCACGATCTCAGTATTCCAAGAAAATATAACTTTCAGTAGTGCTGAATCATTAAATTCACATTAACTCTAAGTTCTTTAAACGCGAACCTACTACTACTTTTTGGAAAAAATACACCACGTATTAGTCATATTAAAATATAATGTATGAAAACAGTTACTAAATATCATTATGAAAGCAGTTTTAAAGAAATTATCTTTGTCATACAGGATTTTTATCGCCAAAGGTAACCCTATTGGCGAAGAAATAGAAGTAGGTTTCATAAGAAGCACAAATAAGAAATTCAATATAAACGCAACATTAACAGTCATTTCTCAGAGATAGATTCACATTGCTTCGTAAGAATCTGGGTTCATTTGACTCTTTTTGCTTTAAAATAAGTAATATGTACATTTTATGGATAAATTATGATTAGATAAGACCAACAACGCTGACACTCGCAGCTTATTCACTGTTCAAAAGTTAGATTCTTGAGAGTTGAAAAGACTGCTTTAACAATGGGCTCTTAAATTTGCGTTTTATTAGAAGTTTAACTTATAGAGTTAATTTTTTCAAGTTTAATCAGTTCAATTTAAATTGTTTTGACAAGAACTTGTTGCTAAAAGACAGGGTAGTTAAGCAGAGAAAGAGTAAGAAAGTTTTTTTTTTTTTTTAAAGCCAGTATAAATTACTGAAAAACAAACTAATCTGTGTTAAAGATAAACGTTCATTATCGAGACGTTACTTTATATATTGCATTATTTTTTTATGATGTTCTCTAAGTCTTAAAAGTATTGTCGGCGCATAAAGAGTTAAGTAACCATCAAAGAAAATGGCACATGGAATTTATTCATTTATTAATTAAAGTAGATTTTACTTTTCATACAACATACTTTGTTCAATTAATTTAAAAATCAGAATGAAACAGTCAAAAACAAATATTTTTAAAGTTATAAATATTTCTCAACCTTTTCTCTTATTTTTAAAGTATGTGCCTGCCTTCGAGCCACTTACTTAAAAAAATTATCAAACGCGAGTGTTTTTAGTTAAAACAATGAATAAAACAATGAATTCGGATAGCTTTTCAATTCTAGGAAATATGTAATCAAAATATAGGGAAAATTTGCTTTTAAACTTTCTATAACGAAATCTATTCAATATATCTCACTTGTTTTTTCCCCATCAATATATTAGCAAACCACTTACCTCTGTTATGAGAAGCGAAGTATTTGCAATACCTCTTAACTTTACTAACATATACCAAATTTTGTATACAAAACATGATTTCCCCCCCCCCCCCCCAAAAAAAAAAATGGAAATCAATTTGAATAAAAATGACTCTTAAATTAATACATACAAATTTACCAAGCTACATGTTGCTTTATAACACACCTGTAGATGAGCAGAACTCAGCCACAAAATGTTATTTCAATATCTTAAAAACTGTTCAAGAAATGATATTTCCCGTAAACATACACAAATGAAAAACAGTTTTCCAGAAAATGAAAAATAAGATTTTGATAGAGAACAAAATATTATGTATAAAGTTTGCAATTTTAAAATTTACCTTACTTGTAGGTGTCTATATATTTGTGTATAAAAATGTATTCTTTTTACCTTTCTGTGGCTTTTTAACCCTTTCCGGCAGGGCAAAATCAGTTAGTGAAATGAGAAATTATCGACTGTCACCGGAATTAGCAAAAAATTTTTTTAGATATTTTGAAGTCCTTAATTTAAGGTTTTATTGTAAAAGCAAAATTTTACTAAAATATTATTGGTGCCGTTTGCAAGTTTGGAATTAAAATTAGGTGTCTCAGACAGGGCACAGTGTGCCGGAAAGGGTTAAACGAGTGACTTCCTGTTTCAAAAAACTCATTTCCAAATTTTATTTTTGGCTATAACCTTGCCTCTTACTGCTAAACCAAAAGTAAAGCACTTTTGAAATCCTAAATGTTTAAACTTAATAAAAAAAAAAAAAAGAAAGAAATCGAAAATTTCCCCTAAAACAGCGATTTAAGGGTAAGCACACAGATTAAAAATCTTAAATGAAAAATTTGCGGATAAAATAACTTTTCTATTTACAGAGATTCACATTATTTATATTGTTTTAAAGGAATTGCCATAGTAATTCTTGCAAATATTTTACAAAAAGAATTAAACTACCAAGTTATAAAATCAGTTAAGATTTCTTAATATAACTCGACATCTTAAGGTGGTTATTTTTCTCAGGTAGAGCAATATCTTTATTATATAGAAAATTGCGTGTATGGTTTCAAAATGTTTTTTCAGATGGCACTGTATCACATTAAATATGAGCTTTTACATTTTCCTATTGTGTAATATTAATGTAATTTTGCGTATAAACTTTCAATTGTAACGAGAGAATTGGTGTTTAATTACATTACACATTACATTTTTGTAGTAATGCTTCCATGCCGGACATTGAGCATGAAGCGGGTGGATGGGTGGACATTTAAAATTTGAAGCATTTTATTAGTAAAATTTAAATATTTTGAAAATGGAAAAACAAAAACAATGCTTAAGTAAAAACAAAAATTAAAATTCATTGACAGTATATTATTATACATATTAATGCAAAAAACTGTGACATACCAATTAAAAAAAATATGTATAAAGTAGAGGTTTGAGAGTTCGTCACCCGAGAATAATATGGTTCTATCTGTGTTTTTGAAAAAAAAAAATGACTTATCGATATAAAAATGTTTTATTTCTATCTATGAAGACATTTCTTGTTTAAAATAATGTAATATTATTGTAATGTGATGTATAAATTATTATATATAACATCATTTTGATGCAAAAAATGCATTCATAGACACAAATAGAAAATTTCTACATCGATAAGTTTTTTTTTTTTTTTTTTTTTTTTTTTTTTTTTCAAAAACACAGATAGAACCTTATTCTCAAGTTACAAGTTAATGGACGAGAATGCTTTGAGAGAAAAAAAAAAAAAAAAAAAAAAAAAAAAAAAGGAGGAGGGGTTGGGGGTTTAAGCAGTAAACACGACAACTTATTGTAGATTTGACATCTAGAACAATGAGGAAAAAAAAAATAGTTTCATTAGTCCAAAAGTTAGTAAAATTTATAGCTGTTAAAAAAATATTAACGTGTAGTTTTGAAAAAATCAAATTAATTGATTGAAAATCGGAGATTTCTAAAACGTTCTGAAAAAGCGCACATAAAGCTTTCGTTACAATTTAGTCGCTGTGGTGAGTTTTATTTTTATAACTCCAAATTTGCCCTTTTATCTTTGATGATATTTTCTAACTAATGAAAAAATGATATATTTATTTTTGCGCGTGTGTGCAAGAGTATTTTTCGATGTTTGATTACAATGATTTCTATATACAGTCAAACCATGTTATAACGAACTTCAAGGGACAGAAAGTTTTATTCGCTGTATCCGGTGGTTCGCTTTAAACGGACTGCTAAGAAAAATGTTGGAGTTTGCAAAGTATATAAATCATACAATCTATTAAATACTATTATCAATGAATTAAATTGACAGACATCGATCACATTAAACTGATAGTAACTAAAGATGAAGACAAATAGAAATTAATTTTGGGCACACACGTGATCAGGAGTAAGGAAAAATGACTGACGGAAAGCGGGATCACAATTGCATAGAGACTGTCATAAAAGAGAAAGAATGCAATTGATTCTACCTTTTAATGAAAAGAATCATTGTAAATTTGCACCATGTTCCACTAGCCGCCATACAATTTCTTATGAAAATAGAGTCGAAGTCCTTTTTTCACAAATACGAAAAACATAAAAAAAAAAAAAAAATCGTCATCAGTTTTAGAAAATTGTTCGTTATAGCCGATTTTTAAGTTTTCGGAGATTGCCTATAAAAGGACAAATTATCATTAAATACAATAGAAAAACGGCGAAACCAAAATTTTCGTTCGTTATGTATCGGATTCACTATAACGGGGTTCGACTGTATTTCACAATGCACAAAGTATTGAAGAGAACTTGCAGATAAGTCGACAAAAAGAGGGGTGGGGGAGATAATTTGGACAGATCAAAATAGTGCTACGCCATAAAATGCCAGTTTCTCTTCTTCATTTCTATGCAACACTGACGCAAAACAAAATCTGTAAAATAGATATTATCTAGAAAATGTTTACGAAATTGCATCTGCTGAAAATAAGTATTAAAAACAAAATGCGTACTCTGTCGAAAGAAACGCATACAAACATTCGCTAGTACGCATCTTACTCCAGCGCACTGATTGCATGGAGAGCGCGCGTAGTCGTAGTATAAGTAGTAAAAGTATTGCGGGAGTCCATTGCCTTTTTTTCCAGAGAGCATCATCCATTGATTTGTTTGCCGTGTGACGAGAGAGCCTTGCTTACCGCACTCCCGCTTCCCAGGGATGCGGGGCGAGAGCACGTGATCAGGTCAAAGATGTTGGCGAAAGGATCGACGGAACGCGACACCATTTGGCGGCCTGTTTGGCAGGGATAAGTTAACGGAGCGTCCACTGTCACTGTGGCAAAACCATTCTTGCAGGACGCCAACGAAACAAAATTACAGGGGGGGGGGGGGGGGTTTAAAATTGCTGCAGAAAAAGATCTTTAAAATGTAGAATATGAATGATTTTCGAAAAAATTGTCAAACCACCCCGTGAAAGACATTTTAAAAATAACATTAAAAGCAATGAAATTAAACAATTCAAAAAGTAAGCTTCTAATAGGCTTTATATTTATTTATTTTTTGAAAATGACGAATGGAAACAGTTTATCTTTTCTTCTGAACCTCATATTCAAGGTATAAAAAATACATTTTTTGCCCAAGCGGGAGTCCAGAAGCATTTCGTGCCCTCGTTAATAAAACCTTTTTATTTATGTTAAGTTACTTGATTGGGGGAGGGGAGGGGATTGAGTTTCCTAACTCAAAGATCGTGTAAAGGTGGTCCAAAAAAGGCTTCGAGAACATTTGCCTGTAATGGATAATAATTGATGAAATCTGGTTTTCAAATGAATTATCAGTTTTCTAATTCGCTTATTTGGATATCTTTATTCATCCATTTCGGTACAATTTCTGGAAATGTTGAAAAGTGCTTCATAATCAATGATTGAGACGTGATTTTAATTGTATGATGCCCTTTGTAAAAAAAATTCATTGGAAAATTTCTAAATGCATATTTTTATTACGTTTTATCGAATCCGGATTAGTTTTCTTTAAAATATAAATAATCCAGAAAAAAAATGAATATACGCGCATATATATACACTATCTACCAAAAAGTATTTGTACACTTTCAGTTTTTGACATTTTGTCAAATATTTAAAAATATACTGGTCGGATTCTTCTGGAACTTCAGAAATATAAAGATTATGTTTCACTTTATATTTATTTACATTCATTTGTTCAGCGGGTAATTAGGGGGCCGGCAAAAAAACAAAGAATAATAGAAATATTTGGGATCGCCCTGTACATGAAAATGCACGAAACGACTTATCGCTTTAGAATACAAATATATGAATACATTAGAATATGTACACTAATTTTTGTGAGAATAGCATGTATATTTATGGCGATAGAGCGATTTTTTTGAAAATTTCAAAAAATTCTGTACTATTTAATGAATACAATATTGCTGCTAATAAGTATCTTGACACATGTGATAGAAAAGGAAAAGGGCTTTTATTCTTTTCCATCACAGATGTCAAGATACTTATTAACAGAAATATTGTATTAGATATTGTATACATTAAATACTAATTTTTTCCTAAAAGTCAGTCAATAAAAAATTTCAATTTGTGGAGAATCCCTTATCATTCAGCCGTTTTTAGAGAGCAATGTAAAAACAGCTTACTTATAATAATGATATCTTTTTGAATTTTTACGATATTTCATTGGATTTTTTTTATAAGTTACTCCATAGAATTGACTATTAAATGATGTAAAAGAATTGTTTTTATCGTTCGCGCATGCGCAGATAAAAATTATTTCATAAAACTACTCATATTTCATAAAATATTTAATATATTTATATTCCAATTGCGCTACATTTTTTCTACTGCATTTTTCCAATTTTTCTGAAATTTGCGTTAAATTTGGTCAAAAACCCAGCATGATATAAACAGGGTTCGGTGATATATATCAATGGATATATATCATGATATATATCATGATATATATCCGATATTTATTTTCAAAATATCAAGCTTTTTGATATTTTCGATATTTTCATATTTGATATTTATTTTCAAAATATCATGATTCTTGATATTTTCATATATTTAATTTTTATTTTCAAAATATTTTTAGTCAACAAAAGTCTAAATGAGCTCTTCAATTGTTATTAAAAATTAACCCATCTGTAAATAACTAAAATATTAAAAACATGCTTACAAAATATCCCCCACCTCCAAAAACTATTTTTAGATTGCACCTGCTAGAATTGGAAAAAGGGGTGATGATTGGCTAATCTGAATTGCTCAATAGTCAATCAGGCAGTGTAATGTGTAGGCATAGAATAGACATGTTTTAAGAACAAAATTTTGTGTAGAAATTGTGTAAAAGAACAATGTGTAGAAATTTGGTGCAAATTACAGGAACAATTGGAAACATCTGGAAAGGATATCAAGAAAAAATTATTAGCAAGAGAAGAAATGGCATTGTCACCAGCACATTTAGCTGCTAATATGTTGGACCACAGATACTGTGGGAAAAAATTAACTGAAGATCAAAAGCATAGTGCTTTTAATTTCTTGCGTTCAGTAGACAAAGAACTTTTGCCCCTGGCAATGAAATTTTTAGCAAAGAAATCTCCTTTTCCAAGTTTTATGTTTGAAACTGAATATATAAAGGTTGAACCAATAATTTGGTGGGACAATATTAAATTGGAGCAGCCCATAAAAGAAAAAATGTCCAACTTAACTAATCAGTTGTTTACAGCTTCTCCTTCAACAGCTGGATTAGAAAGAATCTTTTCCAGTTTCGGTTTAGTTCAGTCTAAACTCCGGAATAGGTTAGGGAATGAAAAAGCTGACAAGCTTACATTCATGTTTAAATTCTTCAATAGAAAAAAATAATTTATTTTTTATTTATTATTATTATTATTATTATTATTATTATTATTATTATTATTTTGTATCTTGAAACTTGTTCTTTAAAAATAAATTTTTTTAAAACTTGAAACTGAATTCTGTATTTTGTGTTTTGATGAGTGAAAAGGTAATTTGTTGAACATCACAAAAAATTGTTTGTCTTCATTTATTTAATCATCAAATTTACAAAGAAAAAAAAAAGATTTAGAATATTGGTTTATGTTTTCATGTTAACTGTAATATGATTAAAATTTTAATTTATATTAAATCAAAAAATATTTGTAATCAATAAGCTGAAAATTTTGAAAATATCGGATATATATCGAAAATATCAGATATATATCAAAATATCGGATATTTTCGATATTTTCGAAAATATCATGATATTTACGAACCCTGGATATAAACAAAAAACATACCAGAATTTTTTGAATTTTTCAAAAAAATCGCTCTATCGCCATAAATATACATGCTATTCTCACAAAAATTAGTGTACATATTCTACTGTATTCATATATTTGTATTCTAAAGCGAAAAGTCGTTTCGTGCATTTTCATGTACAGGGCGATCACAAATATTTCTATTATTCTTTGTTTTTTTGCCGGCCCCCTAATTACCCGCTTAACAAATGAAAGTAAATAAATATAAAGTGAAACATAATCTTTATATTTCTGAAGTTCCAGAAGAATCCGACCAGTATATTTTTAAATATTTGACAAAATGTCAAAAACTGAAAGTGTACAAATACTTTTTGGTAGATAGTGTATATTATATATATTGCCATTGATTATGGGACACTTGCGATTTTAGACATTTTACTAAATATCTAGAAAAATACATGAGGAATCATCTCGAAACTCTTAGTGTATAAATATAATAGTATACGTCATACATCTCCGTGAAGATTTTTTCCCGAAACTCCAAAGGGGACCGTCAACAAATTAAAAAAGAATGAATATCTTTTGAATAACCCTGTCAAAACTAATGTAGCAAAAGCGCTCAAATTCTAGATTGTGATTGAATACCTTATTGTAATAAGCCTTGTTCATTTTTCTGCAAATAGCATGCATACTCGCAGATTAATTAAGGTTTTTATAAAAATGATCCCAAATTTTTACAAGTTTTTTCCTTATAATTTTCAGAGTTCTTAATATAAAATATTATTTTTTTCAGAAAATATGACAAACAACATTGCACACAGTACCCTGTAATCAGAATTAAAAAATAATGAAAATTGTATAAAAAATGAGTTGGTTTACTAAATAATTTTTTACTGCGCATGCGTCAACGATATCAAAATTTCATTTGCATATTATGTTAGCTAAATGTATAGAGCAACTTTTGTGAAAGTCACAAAATCATAACTTGAAAATTCGGACAATAATCGTCAATTGAATAAGTCGAAAATCCGTTATTCTCAAAATGAAGCAAAAACAAGAGGGGTTGTATCCATATATTCATTGATTAGTGTCAATATAGAATACACAATATGGGATGTACTACTGCATTTGGATAAAATCCCTCATTTTTTTGCTTCATTTTGGAAACAACTGATTTTGTCCCTTTTCTATAGACGATTACTTTCAGAATTTTCAAGCTATGATTTTAAGACTTAAAAGTTGCTCTATACATTTAGCTAATATAATATGCAAATGAAATTTTGATATCTTTGACGCATGCGCAGTAAAAAATTATATAGTAAACCTACTCATTTTTCATACAATTTTTATTTTTTAATTCTGATTACAGGGTGCTGTGTGCAATGTTGTTTGTCATATTTTCTGAAAAAAATATTATTTTATATTAAGAACTCTGAAAATTATAATGAAAAAACTTGTAAAAATTTGGGATCATTTTTATAAAAACCTTAATTAATCTGTGAGTATGCATGCTATTTGCAGAAAAATGAACAAGGCTTATTACAATAAGGTATTCAATCACAATCTAGAGTTTGAGCGCTTTTGCTACATTAGTTTTGACAGGGCTGTTCAAAAGATATTCATTCTTTTTTAATTTGTTGATGGTCCTCTATGGCGTTTCGGTAAAAAATCTTCACGGAGATGTATGACGTATACTATTATATTTATACACTAAGAGTTTCGAGATGATTCCTCATGTATTTTTCTAGATATTTAGTAAAATGTCTAAAATCGCAAGTGTCCCATAATCAATGGCAATATAGTGTATATATATATGAATTTAAGACATAGCAGAATTTGGGGGGGGGGGGTTAAGAGTAGGGCATTATGTCACGATTTATTTAAAATAATTCTGAATATTAATAAGACCGAAAAAAAATGAAAAATAAAAAAACACACACACACAGGTAAGAAAGTTATAGTAGGGATTCAAATTTAAAAACTATGTGAATATCAACATTAACAACTGCCATTTGGGATGAAAAATGTTTCCTAAATATTATCAAAATAATGGAGTTTACATGTATGATTCCATTAGTATATCTCAATGGCACAAACAAGCAATTTTTATGCAAAAATGGAAATTATTTTATATCCGAAAGTAGCAAAGTTAAAATCAGCAGCATCGTAACTTCATCCATGTATCCAGATATTTTACATTTATAAATGATATCGTTTGAAAATAACTGAAAGTAAAATGTACATTATGTAACTGCAATTATAAAGCTCTTTTTATAAACCTTTCAAATCATGATAGTGAAACACATTTCCCCCCATTATTTGAGGATTGCAAGCTGATTGGTAGAAAATCAGGCTTGCAAACCAAATTGGCTTGTAGATTATCTTCCTGTCTTAAAAGTCTAATAGCAATGCCGATATTTTAAGAAGTTCACTTTGTAACTCGCCCACAAATCTACGAGACGATCATTGTCTTTCTTAAGAACGAGGCGAAACATTTGGTTTGGCATCTGTCCCATTAAGACCACAAATGATCTCTTTAGCTGAATTCCAAGGAGGGGGATACTGCTTTTAATCGCAGTTAGTTAGCCGAACTCAAATAAAAATATGGTAAAATTTGATGAAGTAAAAAAAAGCACAATTGTTTAAACGAAGAGAGAAGGAAGTCTATATGGGCTACTTTCTGACACATCCAAGAAGTCGCATTAACAGTATAACCTCAAAAATCCGGTATAATGGGGGCCAAAACTAAGCTAAATTTATAAAATTCTGGATTTCGGAAGTAATTTTAGAAGTATTTCCGATATTGCTGATGGCGTTTTCATTCATAATTTAAATCAACAAACAAAGAAGGTTTCCATACTGGGCATAATCAGAATTTTTTGAAAAAATTACTAATTAAACTACTTATGTATGTAATAGAAGATCAGTCAAAATTAGCGGCGGAATCGCAGTAAATATTGTGCAAAAAATAAAATACTTTTGAATATTTGGCGTAAAAAGACGAAAACGTAACTCGATTTAGCGAGAAGCACATTTCCTCGCCAAAAGCAAACGATTTTACGAAACTTTCCTTCTCGTGTAATCGTCCTGTCAAAAACTCTGTCAAAATCAAGGGACTTGACAAGTCTGAACAAGTCAACTAAATGATTCAAAACACCAGTCTAGAATTAACTGTCAATAAAAATTATTACATAAGCTGTTCTTATTTGAATACAAATTTGACATCTTCCAAATTATTTTATTTTTTAGAATGTTTGACTATTACAAACTTAATCGTTTTACTTATAATCTAGAATAAAGTTTCCACTCAAGCGACTTAGTGCAAGAAAATGAAAGAGAGGGGGGGGGGGGGTAGAGAAAGAAAGCGATATGTACAACAAAAATATACAAAAACTATATTCTATAAAGCTAAATGATAAATAATGTTTGCTAGCCGAATACCAATAACTTTATAGTCACACAAAATTCATTCAACTAGTAAAAAAACATTTACTCTATTTAGATCCAAGGGTTAATAAAAAGTTATAAGCCATTCGACAATGCAGCCTTTAACAACTGTAATGCTAGACTGATAACCAAATAATCGGCGAAATGTGACATAATCCCACAATGAAACAATTCAGCCAAATAGCAATGACGTCTTCGTTAAATTCTTTTATTACAAGGTTTCATCACAAAAATAGCGGTAGTGTGCCAGAAAACGGAATTTTACTCCTAAATCAGCGCTCTCTGTCGCAAATTGTTTCATTACAAAATAGACATTACAGACTGAATAGTGAAAATAATGTTTAGATTAGATGTAATAATTATAATGTTTAGAATTTAAATACTAGGAAAAAAGAATGAGAGTAGAATTAGCTCACATTTACACCCCCCCCCCCCCATCGCAAATATTTATACTTGTTTGACAGTATCAAAAACATAGCCAATGGAGTTACTGCGTCGTTCTATAAAACTTGTCTCTGGTAGAGATTTTTTAGCCAAAGAAAACAAATATATTTTCCAAGTTTTAAATTTGTAGCTTTTACTTTTAAAAGTAGATCTGATAATTATGTAGGATATATATCTTTCAACATCTATTGAAAGATAAACTGTCTTGTCTCATAATCAGTCATCAGGGATGAGACTGACAAAAAAGTAAAAAGTCTGAAAACCGCGCGAACGACATTTGAGGTTTGAGAGAACGACAGTTTGAATACTTATGAATTTCAAGCAGAATAAATATTATAATTGCTATTAAAATTTATATATTACATACAATTTAGCTTTAAGCAAATTAAAAAGAAACTGTTAGGAAGAATTAGGCAAAAATTATTTACTCACTGCAGTGAAAAGTCTATTTTACCAAGGTACAAAACATTAATAAAACCACTGACATGAATATTTTTTTATTGTAATTTTAAAAATAGTAGATACTTTTCTTGAAACAGCAAATCAAAATAATTGCAACCATATTAAGTATATGAAAGAACAAAGTTCCTACATTCTTTTTTTCTTCTTCTTTTTTCTTTTTCTTTTTTTTTTTTTTTTTTTTTTTTTTGTTCAAAAATAAGTTTTTAAGGAATTAAATTGATCATAATTTATTCTTAAAGGTTCAGCAAGCCAACAACTAAGAATGAAGATTTAATGAAAAATAATTTAAAAAAAATTTTTTAAGTGTTATTTAAAAGGCAAATTAGTAAATACTACGGAAAACATATTAGAAATTCAAAACATTAAAAAGAATTCGGAAAAAATGGGTTGTTATACCAAAGTACAAAAACAAAAGTAAAAAACTAAGAAAAAAATATAAAATTTCCCCAAAAATTTGATTGGTAAATTTTTTTTAAAAAAATGAAGAAAAGTCTGAAATTCAGACTAAAGTCTGATGAAGAATCTCATCCCTGAGTTATTTACAGTTCATTAGAAAATAATCTTTTCTCTTTTTGGTTGTTGATCTAAACTGTAAATGTACAACATGTAAGAAACTCGCATGTATTTTAAAATTGCAAATTAAAAAGGCTTTACTTGAAATAATTTTGTTTTATAAAATAAAAAAAAACTTAATGGATGATCCATTTTTAAGAAAGGAAAAGAAAAAGTACATTTTTAGAATTACGGGATATTGTTCCATCAATTTTTTATGTAAAGCGGATATGTTTTAGGTTTTAATTTATATTATGCTTGAAAATATCCTATATACATATTGAAAATATCGAATTCATACAGAAAATAACGAATATATATATATATATATATATATATATATATATATATATATATATATATATATATATAAAATTATATATATATATAATTTTTTTTTGAGAAAAATCAATGTATTTAGAAACCTTATATATCATGATATATATGAAGATATATATGTTTAAATAAAGTTAATTTATGCCAAATGGGCTCAAAGTGGAATAATCCACAAAATAACTGCAAGAAATCATGTTATCTTATGATAATATAATTAACATAAAAGATAAAACTATCCCTTAATGATTGCGCTTATTCATCATATCATTATGAAAGTTGAATATATAAATTTCCACTGTTCGTTTATCCATTTACCTTTCATCATTTTCGTAATCTGCCTTCTATATCACTTCAAACGATTTTAATAGGATGATTGTAAAAATACTGGTTTCATTGGTTTATTGTTATGGTAATATCTGAGTTACTTTGGTTATATTTATAAAAGTATTTATATTATATTATACAGGGTGATTCTGAATTCATCATCAATATTTGGTGGGGAGGTAGGGAATAGGAAAAGAACACTATTTCACATAGGAAACCAAGGGTCCCAAAGTCTTCCGAAGGAGATAGGCGCCATTAAAGTTTAGGGTCCAAAAATTCAAATGATTATAAAAAACAGAAAAATTGATCGATTCGTTTGCGGTTTTCACTAAAATTATTCTTTATGTCAGTATTGTCTTGAAAATAAATTATAAAGATAAATTTCAAAAAATGACGATAGAGGGCGTTTTAGACTTTAGAGTAACGAACAACTATTTTTTACCGTTATTTTTTGCATCTCATTAAAGGTTTCGTAAGCGTAGACTTAAATTTTGATCTCAAAATCTGAGTAGTTGGAAGCAGTTAAGTAGCACAAACTTAACTGTGTTCAGAGGGTTTTAAATTCAAATGATTATAAAAAATGGAAAAATTGGTCGATTGATTTGCGATTTTCACTAAAACTAATCTTTATGTCAATATTTCCTTGAAAATAAATTTTAAAGATTAATTTCAAAAAATACCGATAGAGGGCGCCTTAAACTTTAGAGTAACCAACAACTATTTTTAAGCGCTATTTTTTGTATCTAATTAAATGCTTGCAAATGCTTAGATTTAAATTTTGAGCTCAAATTCTAAATCGATGGTGGGGTTAAGAAGCGGAAACTGAACAGTGTTCAGGAGTTAAAATGTTACCCTCCCCACCCCTCGAACACATTTCAAATTTCCGCACTTAATTACTCAAAACGATGCAGATTTTGAGCTCAAAATTTAAGTTTGAACTTTTACAAGCATTTAATTAGATACAAAAAATAACGGTTAAAAATAGTTGTTGGTTACTCCAAAGTTTAAGGCGCCCTCTAACGGTATTTTTTAAAATTAATCTTTAAAATTTATTTTCAAGGAAATATTGACATAAAGAATAGTTTTAGCGAAAATGGCAAACGAATCGAACAATTTTTCAGTTTTTTATAATCATTTGAAATTTGAACCTCCCCACCCCCATTGAACACAGTTCAGTTTGCGCTACTTAACCACTCCCAACGATTCAGATTTTCATCTCGAAATTTAAGTTTATGTCTAAGCTTCTAAAAAAATTTTATGAGATGCGAAAAATAATGGTAAAATATAGTTGTACGTTACTCCATAGTCTAAAGCGCCCTCTATCGGCATTTTTTGAAATTTATCTTTATAATTCATTTTCAATAAAATACCGACATAAAGAATAGTTTTAGTGAAAATCGCAAATCAATCGACCAATTTTTCCGTTTTTTATAATCATTTGAATTTAAAACCCTCTGAACACAGTTAAGTTTGTGCTACTTAACTGCTTCAAACTATTCAGATTTTGAGCTCAAAATTTAAGTCTACGCTTACGAAACCTTTAATGAGATGCAAAAAATAACGGTAAAAAATAGTTGTTCGTTACTCTAAAGTCTAAAGCGCCCTCTATCGTCATTTTTTGAAATTTTTCTTTATAATTTATTTTCAAGACAATACTGACATAAAGAATAATTTTAGTGAAAACCGCAAACGAATCGATCAATTTTTCTGTTTTTTATAATCATTTGAATTTTTGGACCCTAAACTTTAATGGCGCCTATCTCCTTCGGAAGACTTTGGGACCCTTGGTTTCCTATGTGAAATAGTGTTCTTTTCCTATTCCCTACCTCCCCACCAAATATTGATGATGAATTCAGAATCACCCTGTATATATATATATATATATACACGAGGGCAATTCGGAAAGTAACCTCCGTTTATGAATTCAAAAAACTAATCAAAGGAAACATGTTTTATTACTTACATATGAAAGACACATTCTTCAGCTACTTCTAAACATAACTGCCGTATTAATTAAAACAATTATAACGGTAAATCAGCTTTGAAATTCCATCGTCACAGACTTCTGCCGCCGGCTTATTCAACTGCGATTATTTTTAAATTCAACTCGCATCGCTCTTTCAATCCAAAGAATTTTAACATATTCTTTTATTCATATTGACAAATTCCGAATTGCTCTCGTAATATTTTACTTGAACCACTATTTTTTAAAACATTTTTGGTAGTACATTTATCAGCAAATTATATAGAAAAATATATTAAAATTCTTTGGATTGAAAGAGTGGCGCGAGTTGAATTTAAAAATAATCGCAGTTGAATAGGCTGGCGGCAGAAGTTTGTGACGATGGAATTTCAAAGCTGATTTGCCGTTATGATAATTGTTTTAATTAATATGGCAATTATGTTTAGAAGTAGCTGAAGAACGTGTTTTGAATACGTAAGTAATAAAACATGTTTCCTTTCATTAGTTTTTTTTTTTCAATTCATAAACGGAGGTTACTTTCCAAATTGCCCTCGTATATATATATATATATATATATATATTCCTTAATTATCTATCATCGAACACTGTTTAAGACAAAAAAAAAAAAAATCTGAAGTGAGAATTTATTGCTGAAAATTTTTAATGCCAAGGGTTCAAGAACGCTAATTCTTTCTAAACATATCCCTGCTGATTTTTACAAGTGAATATTTTATTTTATTGTTAAAAAAAAAAAAAAAAAAAAAAAAAAAAAAAAAAAACATAAGACTGGAAGATGATTCTAAGTCTCGAATAATTTGCAGCCTTGTTGGAAAAAGTTGAAAACGTAAAGAAAGAAAAAAAATCAAAAGCAGCCTCGAAAAATGAACAGAACAACGGGTAACAATAGAGGGAAAAAACATACGAACTTCGATTTCTTTCAAAAATGTTTTATTGGTCAACCACAACTTTTCCCCGAGAGAAATTGTACGTTTAACCCGGGAGAACGCGCGCTTTTCAAGGTATGAATGATTTTAACTTTGCCACCAATAAAATCTAATTATAACAGTCACTTTATTAAGACGGAGACAATTCTTACAAATTTTGCGATAAAATAAATTGACGATCACTTTTAAAAAATTAGTGGTTACAATTGTAAAAACCACACGCACTCAGGGTCTTTTAGGCCCTGCGCGCGTCCTCGCGGGTTAATTTCCAAAGGAACTTTCAACTGTAAAAGAACTTTAGAAGAGAGTATGTCTAAATATTACGTACGAAAGATTTATTCTGACGTGTCATTTTTGATATTTTCACCAAAGATGAAAAATAAACAAGTAAAACTAACTGAAAATAAAAAGCAGTTCCCGTTTAGAATGTTTATCATGCCACAAAAGCGGATGTAATACCGGATGTGGATTGTTTCCACATTCTTGCAATTAATGAAATTTAGGATTGCCATCTTTAACGCAACATCTTAAATAAGAGAGTATTCGAATATTACAGAAGCTATTATACATCTAATATGGATTGAAATTAAGTTGTTTTCCGAAATTACTTATAACAAATTTAAAAATGCTTTGAATGTCCTTCAAATGTCGGAGCTGGCGTATGGAGTACGCCAATTAGTTCTTTCTGGCTGTAGATTACATTCTCAGAGAATATTAAAAGTATTTTTGTTCTTTATCTAATTTTTTTCTTCAATATTGTACCGACCAAAAATATATGAAGTTATGCATAGAATTGAACCAAATTTTTTGTGTATATATGTATGACTATGGCTAGTTGGTCCTCCGTGAATTTGAAAAAAATCCGTCAGAAAGGGGCGCTGCAATCGCGATTTTTGTGCCATTTTCAATATTGTACCGACCAAAAATACATGAAGTTATGCATCGAATTGAACGAAATTTTTTGTGTAAGTGTATGGCTATGGCTAGTTGGATCGCCCTGAATCTGAAAAAAATCCGCCGGAAGGGGGCGCTGCAATAGCGAATTTTATGCCATTTTCAATATTGCACCACCTAAAAGTGTATGAAGTTAGTTCTATAACTGAACTAATTTTTTTGTATATGATTATTTTTTGGTAAGGCAAGTAGGTCCTCCCTGAATTAAAAAAAAAAAAAAAAAAAAAAAAAAAAAAAAAAAAAAAAAAAAAAATCTGCCTATCATTCTATTGTCCATCGGCTCGTGCAGAGACGGAAATTTGTTTTTACTCCGATTAATTGATTGAAGCAGAAATTTAAGATGAAAATCAAAGTTGGTATGGTATTGAATTAAAATTATTAAAGCATTAAAATGAGTAACTATTTTTTTTTTAATATTAAAATATACTTATGAGATAGAAGAAAGTTTTGGGGGCACATCCAACTAGTCTTATTTTTAAATTTACAAGGCATCTCGCAATTCATAAATTCCCATTGACTCGGTATCAACAGATTGGAAACAAAAATGATCTGTAAAAGTACAAGATGTCTTTATAAAATTTACGAATGATCATTTCTATTAAATGTTATGCCTTCCTGATGCCTGATATCTCCTTATGTTTATATTTACCAAATTCATATATTTTCTTTTTGCAGATAATTTATTTTATAATTTTTTCTTTTGAAATGGTCGCCGATTTTTAATACAAAACCACTATTTATTGTAATCAATGTGTTTATGTTAGGTGCTATTATAATCTTATCTTACATCACGAAATGTTTGATTAAATTTTTGTAATAAAATTTTTCTATTGATTCACAATATGAAATTTTGTTTCTACGAGGAAGGAGCCAATTATTCTTTTGCCTCGAGTGGGAATGTATTTGCATGACTCATAGTTAAATTATAAGGATGTTTAGAATTAGTGAAAGGCTAACAAGAAGTCTTTCACAATCCTAATCCAAAACAAAGCCATCACAAACCTCAATGCTTTCTTTGATTTTTTTTTTTTCACAAATGGATTAAAATATAATAACAAATTGCCGATAATGGAAAGTGATAAGCAAATATGTCACTTAAAGAGGGGGGGGGGGGGCATTAGAGAGTTCCAGTAGGGAAATTGTACTTTTTGATTCATTGAAAACTAAATCTCAAGTTTTCTGTTAGAACATCTCATTGCTCCCATCTCTCCCCCTTCCCCGGATAGTCCCCTGAATATAACACTGGGTACGACAACAACTGAAAGTTAGAGCATCTTTGCAGAAAATATACAAGAATTGAATAACAGACAGAGTCGGAGTTCTCGCTTCTTAGGAACGTTAACAATTTGGCTAATTAAAAATAAAAAACATTCGCCAAATTAAAAAAAAAAATAGTCATTTTGTCAGTATGTCGCAATTTAGCTAATCATCCGTTTACACGCCAAATGAACATTTTGTCGTGATTTGGCGCAATGGCGAGCTACTGCGAGAACACTGGGCAGACTGCTAAAGAAAAGAGGGGGATTTATTAAGCATGGAATGCCTTCGGAGAAAGTATGAATTATCACTCTAGAACTAGATTCTGTGATCATAATTATGCAAATACATTCATGATGATTGAAACTTAAAAAGCCTATTTCCTGAAATATTGCCCTTAAACGCATATTTCCACTCGCAAAGTTTCATATAAAAAATATACAAAATTTGATGACAGAAACTGAAACTCTACTTGAGAAAATACACAAAAGAATTTTTTTTTTTTTTTTTTACATAGCCAGCCACGAAAAATATCCAATTAGAAATTATTATCATTATTTTATAATTTTCTGAATGAAACACATTACATCTTGACATCTGAAAACTTAGATATGTTCGTTTAATTCGTTAGGTTTTAAGGAAGACAAACTGGAATGCTAAATTTAAGAATGTAAAAATCTCAATTTATGTAGTATCTCTATTAAGTTTCATTTATTGAACAAGCGTAATTAAATATAGGACCTTTTAATAACAGATAATTTTGTGGATAATCTTTATCTTGCATTTCAAATTCATGAATATCACGTCGCTAAATAAGTCACGAATTTTGGCTTTGAATATCTCTGTGAATTTTGCAGATATAACAATGGATTTATCTTTTGTGTGTTGCATTCAGGAATGGGTAAGGAAAATATTCATAATAGGAAATTTTAATATACAATGGGATGTATAAAAATTTAGATGTGCATTTTCTCAAACAGACCTCCTAGGTGTTTGCAACTTATGTTTCAAAACTTTGGACTTTTTTTAATGACACTTTGCAAATACAACCAAAACAAATAAACAATTGAACTTAAATCGCGTCTCAGTTAAGCATAAAATAAACTTAGAGGGAAGTGAATCATTACTAAAGAATTTTTTTTTTTTCTTTTCTTTTTTTATCTATATTCGCATGATTGACAAAGCAAAAAATTCTGAAAAGAAAATAAGAAATCATTTACATAGAATATATATTATGTAGAAGTGAGTTTTATAAAAGTAATGCATGTTTCACAAAATAGTCTTACATTTTGGTGACATGGAGAGAATACTTAAAATGGGTATTTTATGGCTACGATACAAATCTCTTCGCTTAGAGAAAAAAAATTCAAAAAGAGAAAAACCATTCTACTACCTGCGTTATACTTTTTTTAACCCAAATTTTTACCAAAGCCTTTTCTAATTATTAAAAAATTTAAAATTGTTTAAGAAAGTTTACGGCCGATAACTCGATAGTTGCGTCACAGTTGAGATTTGAAGAAGCTCTAATTTATCTTTTGTCAACGACCAGCCTGTTTATTTGTGAATACAGTAGACTCCCTGAAATCTGCAACCCTAAAATCCGTACATAATTTAAGGATGTAAACAATAAAACATTCAGTTCAGATATAGGGATAAACTTTTATTTTTTTTAAGTTTTATATAAATTCTATATATATTTTAATTTGTAATTTTTGTTAATATTACTGAATTTATGTTTTTTCATGAAGGAAGAATAAATTTATTTCTGAAAAAATACAAGATATTGCTGTTATAACTGGTAATCTCAATCTTCTTACCAAATATATTTATGTATTAATCAAGATTTTTTGGTTAGTAAGTCTGGCTAAACCTGAAATAAAATTTCCTTATTTTATGATTTTGATGTAAATTTATAATGTACCTTTATGAGGCAAGTTTCGGTGAATAATTTAAGAAAATTACATCTCATCTTTATGATGAATATTTTACTATACATTATTATTAACTTGACACTTGTTAATAATATTTTAATCATTTTAAAAATTATCTATATTTTTATTATTTTAGTTTATTACTTATTTGAATATTTTATTTATTGTGAGCATTCATTTTACTTTTGATTGCATTATTTATTACATTCAAATTACTGTTTAAGAAATGTAAACAAAGCAATGATCAGAAATCCGCACAACTTCTGATCCTAAGCTGTGCGGATTTGAGGGAGTCTACTGTATTTTCTATCCCCACCCCCCTCGCTCTGAGGTTTTCAAACTCATGTGATTCACTTAAATATTTACTAACTCAATTTTAAAAATAAGATAAAAAATATTTTGGAACATAAGTGTATGTCACTTCAATTGAAAAGATTAACTTAAGTAACATCAAATTGAGCATTAATAAATTTGTGCGACGGAAATCGTGCACAAAAAAAAAATAAATAAATAAATAAATAAATAAAAAATAAAATAAAATAAAATAAATAAATAAATAAAAATAAAAATAAAGAAAGAAAAACTAAAGATTCTGAAGGAATGGGAATATTAGGGGAGGGGGGGGGGGGATTAACGAACGCAGCATCATGACGAATGCTATTTATCTAAAAAACATACATAAGATAATACACCTGCTCTTTTCCACCTCCTCTTACATACGGGTAATAATGATCGTAGTCGTCAACTTCGTTTCCCATTCATAATTCCGAGAGCAGAGATTGTCGACCGATTCTAAGAAGTAGCGGTAAAATAAACGGTCATATATACAGCAACTATTTAACCGCAACAAATGGATGTAACTTGTAACAGAATTCGGCATCTGTCAGGTAACCCGATTTTATCGGCATCTGACCGCGGCGGGGCGGATCGCATTCAGGTTGGGTCAAATGTTTTCGTATCCGAATCGGTTTTAAACTGAATTTCGATCAGCAAATTTAGAGAAATGTTTATGGAAATTATTAATCTAAGAGGGTTTTTTTTTTCTTTCTTTCCTTTTTTTTTTCTTTGTTTTAATATTTTGGGCCATAGATAATACAGTAAAACCTCTAAATAACGGACAGCTCGGGAGGGCTCAAACTGTCCGCTATTCGGAGGTGTCCGCTATTGGGAAAATCTCGGCGATTCAAAAATTGATAAGAAATGCGTATGTTCCTTATTTGACTCATATATGTCCTAAATATATGACCGTAAAAATATACCACCGTCTATTATATAATTAATCAGAAATTAAATTTTTTTAAGCAATAGAACTGAAACGAAAATGTGCACATATTTTGCTTTTGCTTGCGATTACATGTAATTTGCTTTTCAGTGTCAAGTTCTAGTCAAGGTGGTAGTTTTAATACTTTTCAATCATCTTTTTTATTTTTTCTTATAAAAAATTGTATAACTGCTCACCATATTTTGCCGCTTCTTAAAAGCGCAAAATCTCAAATTTTCGACGATGGAGAAGGGATACCAATGCTCTGGAAGGGACATTTTCTCCCAACTCACCCCCTGAATTCACTACGGGGCACGGGAAGGGGATTTTCCTCAGCCTAATCCTAAATTTATTAGTGGTCTGAAAAATTATGACACATTGTCCCGAAAAATTTAGATATTTTTTATTTATTTATTTTTTTTTTTTTTTTCAGTTTTGTTTCACATTAAAAATAAAATTCTTAGCCTTCATCGTCAAAATTAGTGTCCGCTATTCGGAATGTCCGTTATTCAGAGGTTAAACATTTAAAAATTAAGGTTTTGGGAGTGGGGATTGGAAAACTGTCCGTTAAATAGAGGTGTCCGCTATTCGGGAGTGTCCGTTATAGAGGTTTTACTGTATAACAAAAAGCTTTATCGCCTAATAAAACGGAAACAAGGATATGAAGTTTTTAATTTTGTTTTCGCCCTCAGATGTCATAGCCTATTGTACTACAGCATATGTTTCCTGCAATATCTATTAACTGCTTGTATAAATGATTATTATGTTAAAAAGCAAACATTTAAATTATTACTTCATCCACAATCCTAGTAAAATATCAATAAACAGATAAAAGAAAAGTAAGAAATTGTACAATTAAAATATTAAAATAATTCCATTATAAAAATATTTGTACTTTTGTTTTGTTTATATTCAACTAGCAGTTACCCGTGACTTCGTTCACATAACATTTAAAGAAGAAATAATTGATCAATCAAGCAAAAAATTTCGATGATGAAAAGCATGTGTAATTAACTTTTTATCGCGAATTTATGGTAAAAAAAACTTCTAATAATCCCTAGGTGCTAATTTGTTTGCTGGTCAAAATTTTCCTTTCAGCGATTAATACTAATAGATAGAAACATTCTTGAATTCTTTTGTTCAGCCCTGTAGTTTTCCAAGTGCCTTTAATACACGAAAGTATCTTTCTAAAATTTATTTCAAACAAAAATATTTCTTATTACTACCTAAATTACATTTTCAGAAATTATCATCCGAAGACAACCTTGTATCCAGTTCTTTGCGGGACCCTGTTTATCATTTTATATATATACTACAAACATTTCTTAGTTTACTAAATGAAGTTCAAAATAAAAATGCATATTTTATTTAAAAACCACCTTTAAGTAAATTACGCTGATATTCAGTAACCTTTCCGAGATCTTTTGTGTAACCCTGTATATCTAAATTTAACTATTTACACTATTACCATTTATACTCTCCATTTAATATGCATACATTTAGCGAAACTTAAAAGCACATATCATAATTCAAAATGCATTTCATCCATGCAACAGTCATCATCCATGATATACAGTACTTCGGATAGAATATATATTTTTTGAAATCTTTTGTGTGTCCCTGTAAATGCTATGCACTCCGTATTATGCATAAAATAACATACATTAAGCCTCAGCAACATATATCAATTTGATTATACATGAAATCGTTTACCATAATTAAAATATGTCGGAAACTGTTCCTCCCTTTATTCCTATGCAATGGAATTCTTCTGTCTGACCCTGTAAATGAATAGTAAGTGCCCTTTTCACTACATACTTTACAAAATGCATATTTTAATGCATTTTGTAAATGCATATAAATTTGAATATGTTCTACAGGCTGTAACATCGTTAAATTTAATTAAAACAATTTTTCCCCATAATGCCGTAATATAAGGAAATTTTTTGACTATCCCTGTAAATAAACTAATCATGGTGAAACTTCATTTTCAATAGGTATTCGTGCTAGGTAAACGTTAATAATGTCCAAAAATTTCATGGAAATCGGAGTATATTTACGAAAGTTGGAAAGCGACCAGACAGACAGACAAACCGAAAGCATAATAACTTTTCAACTTTGTTCGAAAGTGTTAAAAAATCGAGCCAAAAATATATTAATCAGTGATTTTATTTTCCACCTTTTCCCCACAAAAAATTTCTTCCATTGATAATTATGAGTTTTGAATAAAAATATTCATTTGTATGTAACTTATAACTTATTAATTAGTATAAGTAAAAAATATTTCTGATTCATTTTAAATATGACGTCATTATTTATCTCGCTCCATTAGCTACTGATATTCATACCCCTTATATTTTTAACGACTGCTATAAAGTACCTGTTTTATTTCAACTATGACGTCACATTTTCATGAGTGAACCATTTTATTAAAAATATAATTCTTTTTCATTCTTTTTACTTTTAATTTATGTCACCATATTTTACACAAAAATTACCATTAAATAAACAAATATCCTTGTTAAATGTATTATAAAAAACACACCTTTTATTTTTATTTCAAACATGATGTCATATTTATTTTCTTTTAAATTATTTTATTATAGTTTTTCGCGTGGAAGTTTTCTATTAAAAATTCATTGCTGCTGAAAAATTATTATTCCAATTTTTTATTTTCTTGGCAACAGGAAAGGAAAATGGTTAAATTTTACCTGAAAAATGCCTATTGATTTTGTATGAAAAATAATTAAATTTTGAATTATTAAGGAAAATATTTGAATAAAATAAATAAAAATTACCCTATTATTTAATCCGGACTTCTAACTTTACGTCTGCAAAATTTCAAAGCAATCGGTTCAGTAGTTACGGCGTGAAAGCGGAACAAACAAACAAACAAACAAACTCACTTTCCGATTTATAATATTAGTAAGGATTAGAAGCAATTAATGTATTGTCATGAGCAGATTCTCAGTTTCTATTGCACATAGAAGTATTTTAAACTAAAGGGAACGATTCGCTTACCCCCCCCCCCCAAATCCGATTTTCAATGTTCGCCGTCGGATTTGAGCTGTTTAGGTTAAGGGAAATCAGCAAATCATTAAAGGAAATCAGCAAAATTTTGTCTTCGCTCTTTTACCATATGGTTTATTTGGAATATCTGCAGATATATTTTTTTCCTTTTAGTACCCATTTCGCCAAAATTGAAAAGTTTGTATTTTATCAATCAATATATATTTGAAAACCTTATCAATCATTTATTTTATGCTCTTGTACGGAACAGACTTTCAAAAATTCAAAATAAATTAAACAACTGTTTTAACCTTTTCAGGGACAAAGACTTTCCAATGCTGAAGTGTTGAAATAAATGAATGACACCAAAAATTATCCCCCCCCCCCCCCAAAAAAAAAAAAAAAAAAAAAAAAAAAAAAAAAAAAAAAAAAAAAACCTTGCAAGTAAGAAAAAGACTATTTCACATACATATTAATTGTAAAATATTTTAGCAAAATTCGGGAGCCATTGTGGCGTTTGGTAATTAAAGTTAAGTCATTTCATAAACATACAACCACCTCTGAAAGGATTAAATTATTTCAAGAAAGTAAGGGCACTATGCTTTTTTCTTTGAGAAATGTGGAAAAAAGAAAATTTCCTGGATAAATTTCCAAAATAAGATTTGTTATCATCCAAAGCCACGTAACCCTGCAATCTTTTTTTTAATTATTATTTTTATTTATTTATTTGTGCATGCAATGTACAGTTTGCAAAAATTTAAGACAAGTTGTACCAACATTTGGATAAACAACAAAAATATCAAATACAGTCGAGTCTCTATATAACGAAATCCACCGTTACAGTAAAAAACTCGTTATATAGAGAAATTCGATGTATAGAGAAAAAAATCGTATTTAATATGTGAAATTTGAACAATTATTATTTTTGATCTTTCGAATTAAGAATTTGAAATATTTAGTAAAAATATTAACCCAACATTTTATTTCTTAATTATTTAAGTTGTTTCAAAAAAGAGAATAGACGTTTATTTGAAAGCTTAATGAAAATCAAATAAGGAAGACTTGCATTAATTTCAGACGAAGAAATCTGTGATTTTTTGTTGTTTTGATTTTAAAATTGTTATGCTCTTAAAAAAAATGCTCAAATTTTAACAAGGAATGAAAAATTGTAGTTAACATTTTCCTCCTTTTCAAGGCTTCTCTTATGTTCCTCTCATTGATTCCTCTCTTACGTGTGTATCAATCCAATTGACTCTGTTTTGAGAAGGATGTGGAAAGGTGTGTGGGAGGTGGGATGAATTCGTTTGGTTTAAAGAACAAGGAAAGAAGTAATATAAAAAAAAACTCAGCACTGACAATAAATCAAAAATAAGTGATGGAAAATTGATTCCATATGATTTCAAAACTTTTTAAAACTGAATAAATTAAGACCAATTTATGAAAAAATTCGTTATATGGAGATAGATATTTCGCTACATAGAAGACTGTTTTTAATGTAATCATGTGAAAAGGGGACCATTCTAACTAAAAATTCGTTATATAGAGAAATTCGATGTATGGAGTTTCGTTATAGAGAGACTCGATTGTATTTCATGATTTGATTTCCCATTACAGCTTGAAATTTAGTGTCATAAAATTGCATTATTTGGAAATTTATTCTCTATTTGTACCAGGGCTGGGTTTTTGCCGGCAGAAAGTGGTTTCTGCTGTGCCAGTGGCAGAAAGTGGTTACAACCGGTTTTAACTGACATAAACTGGCAACAATTGGCATAAACTCATTTCATGAAATAATTCAAGACTTTTTTATTAGTATTAAATTGCTGACATACATTTATTCAGGATAAATAACAAATAAAATACTGTGAATAGTTTTAATTAAAAAATAAATTTGTATTAGAATTTAATAGACAAATGAGCATAAAGAAATGACAAGAAAAATGTCTTTTGATATTATAATCTAAATTTTGTGCCGTATGTAATAACACTTAGTAGCAAAATTGACTCCTTTCCTGGAAACATTTCCCCAAGGAAGTCCTCGAATTTTTCAAATTTTACATCCTCAATAGTAATGTTACCAGCAAGAATGCTGGTCTTGAAAGAATATTTTTTGCTTTTCTTTAATTCAGAACAAAATAAAAAGCAGTCTAAAATTAAGAATGGTTAGCAAAATTAATCTTATATTATGGAATGCTCTTAGTAAATTATTACTTTTTCCCACAAAAAATAAATTTGTTCTTTCAATATTGTATAATAATTGTATAAGACATTTCATTAAATTTATAAAAATATAGTTAAAATATAGTTTTTTTTAAATTTCTTTTTTTTTTTTAACTTTTAAATCGAAATCCAATTGTAAAAACAATAATAACACTTAAATTAGTACAGCATCAGATTACTATTATGAAAATTTCTGTTTTTCAAGTAACAGAAAATTATATAAACAAAGTAAAATATATTTATATGATCCTTTTAAAACTTTTTGCTACTTTGAATAACATTAATAACCATTATTTTAAACTTTTAACTGAAATCTTTACACATTAAATACATGTGCGAATTTTGAATCATTGCAAGTTAAAGTTCTTATTAGTACTACTTCTTAGTTTTTGCCACTTACTGGCAGATATTAGTTTCTGCCATGCCGATTTTTACCAATTATAACCGCTGGTTTTAACCACCCCAACAGAAATTTGCCAGCCCTGATTTGTATGCATTTTATAAGAATACGCAGGGAAGTGATAAAACTGGTCTCATAGCAGATAAATTTAATTCTTAGAGAAAATTTTATTATAAATATATTTATTATAAATCTCTTGTTTTTATTATAAATCTCCTAACAAAAAAGATTTATAATAAAAAATGCAGCAAAAATTACAAAAAAAAAAAAAAAAAAAAAAATGGGTTCAAGCTTAGATATCTATTTAAAAAGTTAATGCATATAAATTTATCAGAAACTTAACCCTTTATGTATTGAATTATGAATTCATGAAAATTTTACATTCTAAAGCATTTTAAGTAAATTGTTTAAATTAAAAGATTTACATAATCATTTAATAAATTTTTGAAGGATTGAAGCATTTAGAAGGTTTAATTAAATTTGAATTTACAGGGATTTTGTGCAATATTTATACCCCACTCAAAACTTTTATTTTAAATTGTTTTCTTACTATTTTGTATAATTATAAAATTTACAAAATGATGTTCTTACAACATGAATACAGAAATATTTTCGAGCTGAAAAATCCCCCCCCCCCCCCTAGTGTCAAGAAAATTGAAAAGATACAAAAGCAAAAGAAATCATCCTTTTAAAAATATTTTGTTTTGTGTAACCAATAATACTTTTGGAACAAAATAAAGTAATGTATCTGTCACTCATTCTAAGCAGTATTACAACTAATCGATGTACTAAAAGAACTTTATAATAAGTAACTTTAATGGTACTTATAAGTACCGTTAGTAGATAAAATGTTAACATTTTTTAAATGTAAAAGTTAATGTAAATTAAGTTTATAAAAATCCTATTATAGCAAGTAAATTATTTCAGCCTTTATTATCTCTGATAGATCATTTGTGTGTTAGTAAAGAAATTAGAAATGACATCCTTTGATTTTTTTAATTTTCATAATTTTGGAGTAGCTGTGAAATAATTATAACTTTTGCCGAATAATGTTCAATATTATAATGCCACTTATTGTAGAACTGTACAGTTCTTACAACATATATCAACTGATTCAATAAAAATCTAAGATAAATTATAATATTTAACAATAAATGAATTACTATACTGTAGGTTTCATATTATTAATCTACTGACAAGCGAGTTATGGCCAGTGTTCTCGCTGTCGCTCGCCAATGCGCCAAATTGCGACTAAATTATTCATTTGACGAGTAAACAAGCGATTAGGTTCGCCAAATTGCTAGTGCTCAATTTTTGCTTTTTCTTTTTTTTCTTTTTCGTTTTTCATACATATGCATGTATATATATACTATATATATTTAATATATACATATTTTTTATATTTGTAGCAAATAGTTGAAATTAGATTAAGAACAATCGCTGTCACAGGTATAAAAACTTAGGTTCCTTTAAAACATGTTGAAAAACAGGGGGTACATTAAAGGATTGAAGATAAGTGTTTTGTGGTGAATCTATTTTGCTAATGTTTTTTATTTTTAATTAGCCAAATTACTAACGTTGGTCAAATGTCAGCGAGAACACTGGTTATGGCAATGGTTTTCCATGACTTAACATATGCAACATGATTCATCATTTTTTTAAAATTATTTCGACTACATATATATCTGGCAAAAATATGAAAAATAATTTCAAATAAGAAAAACATGCTGCATTGTGGAAGATTAAATATAATATGCTAATAGGAAAATTAAATAAGCTGTACCTACCAACTTTTAAAAATTACATGCACAATGAGATACATACAGCATTTCACTTTTTTACGCCTTAATACATACATATATTTCTTCCCCCCTTCCCCCCCCAAAAAAAAAATAAATAAATAAATAAATATAGAACAGACAAATACTGTCAAAAATACTGAAGACTTACAGATCCATTGCTTTTATTTTCAATTTCAATTTTGGTTTTAAACAATATCTGAGTAAAAATGGATTTAAAACATGATGATTTGAAAAACAATGAGAATTAAAAGATGTCCTATAGTGACTTTTGAGAAGGAAACCTAAATCATTGCTTTACAAGTAACATTTTCTACTTCTCATTACATACAGCATTTATTTTTATAAAAAGTAATAAAAAAGAAAGTGATTCAAAATCGAAATTTATGAGAGGAAAAATAACGCTTGGAGAAAAAGTTTAAGTGTAGAAATATGTATGCCAAACGAGAAAATTAGAAAAGCATTTTATATAGTGCAATATACAAAATATATGTGTAATATATATGTATTGTGCAACATTATTTACATACATGAAACAATAAATAAGCAAATAAAACAAGGACAATTTCCACTACTTACCTCATATCAAAGTTCTTAATCATATTTAGATGTTCAAACTGTCTTTACAATTATAAAGTATAAAACTTCTGAATTTAAATAAACATTGTGTCCATTGATGTGTTATAGCATAATATATTGAGCAGATAAGTTATACTAGAGATGCACAATGTGCAGCCCGCGATGGGTGGCCTGCAAACTTCTACAATTTACAACTGGAAAAAATTGCAATTTTTGTGCTTAAGTAAGTCTTTTTAAAAATCGTAGATTTCGTCAATTTACTGCGGGGATGTCTTCAGTCACTTAAGAATCACAAATTTTGCAGATCAGGTATGGAAAAATTGCAAATTTTGCCCATGAAGCTCGGAATAAAATAGCATATTTCACTAATCACGGATTTAAAAAATCGCAAGTTTTGTTAATAAGGCACGGAAAAACCTCGAATTTTGCGATGATGCACAGAAAAAACACAAATTTCATCTTGACGCATAAAAAAATTTAAAATTTTGTCAATGTTACTTAAAAATTGAGAATTTCATTGATTGGCCCCGGAAAAATGCGTATTTTGTGAATAAAAAGGTAGAAAAATCGTAAATTTAGTCGACCTAGCAAAGAAGAATCTTGATTTTTATCAACCATATGAGGAAAAATCGTGAATTTCGTCAATTAGCTTTTTAAAATTTGTGAATTTCTTTGATCGGTTTCGTAAAATTCACAAATTTTCCTGAGCAGACATGGAAAGATAGTGAATTTTCTTGATCAGCTTCATAAAATTTGTGAGTTTTCTTGATCATGCGAAGAAAAATCATGAATTTCGTCAATCGGCTTCGAAAAATCATGAATTTTGCCAATCTGTTTTGTAAAAAGATGCTAATTTTATTAATCAGACACAGAAAAGTCACGAATTTTGTCGATTGGCTTTGTAAACATCACTAATTTTGCCCATCATGCGAAGAAAAATCTCAAATTCCGTCTATTGGCTTCATAATAATCGCAAATTTCATCGACCGGCATTGTAAAACTTGCGCATTTCGTCGAATGGCTTCATAAAATTTGCACATTTCGTTGAATTCACGAATGCCGTCAATCACCCTCGAGAAAAATCGCGAATGTCGTCAACCGGCTTTGTAAAAATCACGAATTTCGTCGATTGGATTTTTTTAAATCGTGAGTTTCGTCTGTCGGTTTCATAAAAATTATGAATTTTATTGATCAAGCACAGAAAAATCATGAATTTTGTCAATTGGTTTCGCGAGAATTGCGAATTTGAATAATCAGGCATAGGTAGATCATGAATTTTGTCGATCGGTTTTGTAAAAAGCGCAAATTTTGTTGATTAGGTGCAGAAAAATTGGAATTTCAGGCACTTAAAAATCTCGTCAATCAGCTTGTTCTCTCGCCTTCGTTCATAAAGTTCACATTTTTTTCAACACCAGCCATTTATGTTTGTTTCCTAGCATTTTTAATAAAACTAATTTTACTCTCCTGATATTATTGATCCTATTCTGACTGATATTATCCTGATATAATATTATTACATAATGAAAATAATCCTTGGTATAATTGTTATATATACAAACATAAAAACTGCTTTTATATCCTTACCAACTGAATTAAATATTTTGACTGGATAAGCGAACTTAAGAGGGAACCCCCCCCCCCCTTCTCCTACTCCTCTCTGAAATCAGATTTTTTTTTTTTTTTTTTTATTATAGGCCACAGATCAACTCCTTGAAATCGAATTCTCTCCATGCTATTGATGTGGCCCTTGATCACCCAGACATACTTGTAAGTGGCTCTTCTCTTCAAAAGGTTGTGCACCCCTAAGTTATACAATAAGATAAAAACTTATTCTAGGAGTAAAAAATAGGTTTTTACCTTCTGGTGAAAATACACAGTAGTAAATGTAAGAAACGAACTTCATTTTGATAGCTAGGTATACATGCCACTAAAAAGTATTAACACTCAAATCTTAAGAGACAGAAAACAAAAAAAAAAAAAAAAAAAAAAAAAAAAAAAAAATCCGACTTTCTTTATATCACTATACAATATTATGTATGACAATGCATATATATAGATTGTATTACCAGTAGTGGACAAATACAGTAGAACCTCAATCCATCGTTTTTCAAGGGGTGCGGGAAAAATGATTTGTGCGGTGAGTGATTTCCTATGCAATCTTTGAAAACTGCAACTTATAGAGATATGCCAAAAACTATTTTATTTCTACTTGTTAACTACATTTTGCAGCTTTCCAAATTATTGTGATGTAAACATGGTACTAAGTTCTACCTACACTAATCTTTCCCCTCTTGTATTCGTTATAATTATAGTATTTATTTCATATATTTTTTTTTTATTAATGTATATATATATATATATATATATTAGGGATGCACCGAATATTCGGTATCTATTCGGTATTCGGCCTATTCGGCCATGTTACCGAATATTCGGTTAGGCCGAATATTAAACTATTCGGCTTGGCCGAATATGAAATTATTCGGCCTGCCGAATATTCGGTATGACCGAATATCAAAGTATTCGGCTATAGTATTCGGCCATTCAATACTTAATAAAAACTGTTAAAAACTTTTCACTATTTCTACTTTTAACTGCCAATTTTTTAATTTATATTTAAAACAATTAGAAACAAAATCATTTTTAAATAAAATAGAATGTTTTTACATTATTTATTTGCTGTTTGTAAAGTATAACTTAAAAAAATTAAACATGAGAAGGATTAAAATGGTGATTTATTAGGATTCTCCTTAGGAATAAATTATGTGCAGATACAAGTTTCTAAATTTTGTTATAATCTGTTTCTTGCTTTCCCTCAAATAAAAGTCCTTTAAAAGAAAAAAAAAACAATTTTTGAGATTAGGAATAGCTATCAAGGCAGACAATTTTTGTTCATGAAACCATAATCATAATCAACTTATTGAGTCATAAGTACATTGTATTTCATCTCACTCTAGGTCAAAACTTGTGTGTTCGTTTATTACATTAACAATAAATAAGATAACATATTTTCAACTCACATGCTTTGATTTCTGTAAAATATGATATGATGGGAAGGGTGGGAAATCACCATTCATAAGAAAAGAACTATGAGCCAAACATGCCTTTATTCAAAATTAAGTTGAAAGTATTTGTACTTTATATTGAAAAAAAATTGCCTTGAGTTATTTAAAAAGGACAATTATCAGACTGTAAAATTTTTCTTCGGCCTTTTTTTCATTATTTGATTTTAAAATGTTTGTTTTGATTCGTAGAAAATTTTATTAATTAAAGTTTCATAATTGTGCTTCTTAAATAACTCAAGGCAGATTTTTTTTCAATACTAAATGGTCTTATAAAAAGCTCTTGTTTATCAAAATGTAAGTTTCTTTTATTAAATATTATGTAAAACTGTTTTAAAAAGTAACATTTTAATACCTTTAAATTTTAAAATATAAAAAGAATTTGGAAAGCCGAATATTCGGTATTCGGCCGAATAGTTAACTATTCGGCTGGCCGAATATTCGGTATTCGGCCCAACAATTACTATTCGGCTAGCCGAATATTCGGTATTCGGTTCACCTGTCAGCCGAATATTCGGCATTCGGTATTCGGCCAAAATCACTATTCGGTGCATCCCTAATATATATATATACATATATATACACATACAGTCAAACCTCGTTAACATGAACACACTTAACGTGAATTACTTTTAACATGAATTGTTTTCACAGTCCCCTACAGAAAGGAATACAAGGATTTGATACTCAAGTCAAGTCAACGCTGGTGCTTAAGGAGTACTAACAGTCAGGGCTGGCAAGTTTCTGCCAGTAAGTGGCAAAAACTGGCAGAAACTAAGAAATAATACTAATAAGAACTTTAATTTGCAATGATTCATAATTTACATAGGTATTTAATGTATAAAGAATTTATAAGAAATAAAGATTATGAATGTTATTTAAAGTAGCAAAAAGTTTCAAAAGCGTCATATAAATGTACTTTGTTTATATAATAATTTTCTGTTACTTGAAAAATTAATTGAATAAGCTAGCACTGCATTAAATGAGATTTGAATCTTGCATTTGTGAGTTTCCATAATATTTCCATCATTGAGTAAAGTTAAACAAATTTTATAAGCAGCTGCAATAGAACAGTCATTTCTTCTACTTTAATATAAAGCAGCAGCAATAGAACAGTCATATCTTCTACTTTTATATAAAGCAACAGCAATAGATTTTAACATTTGTAACAAGTATTTAACTCTTTATAAGTTATGATATTTATAATTTTAACAACTGCTATGTCCTTGATATCATTTTCATGGTTTTAAATTATCTGCAAATAATATGGATCATTCTTCTTAAAAGATTCAAAACTATCAAAATTCTAATAGTAATTTATATATTTTTTTTATTAAAACTATTAACAATATTTTATTTATTATTTATCCCGAATAAAATACATATAAGCAATTTAATATCACTACAAAAGTCTCAGATTATGTCATAAAAAATGAGATTATGCCAGTTGTTGCCAGTTTCTGCAGGTTAAAACCGGTTATAATCACTGTTTGCCACTGGCACGGCAGAAACCATTTTCTGCCGGCAAAAACCCAACCCTGCTTACAGTGAGTCGCAACCCCTGTTAACCCTTTAACGATCAAAGGATTTTCATTGCTAAGATGTAGAAATAAATAAATGACACCGGTAATTGTGAACAGATATATTTGTAAATACGAAAAAGTGATTTTTCGTATATTCAATAAAATGGATTTTTTTAAATTAAAATTCCTGTGCCATTGTTGCACATCGGAATTAAAATTTTGTGGTTTCCTAGAGAAACCAATGAACGTTAAAGGGTTAAACCTCCAACGAAAGTGAAATAAAACATAAAGATACAATTAACAACAATGCATTCTAAAATTTTAAGAATTTGGAAACTCGAGTGAAACTTAATTCATCAATATTATGTTTAATTCATCAATAATAGAATAATCACAAAAGGAGTAATTAATAAAAAATTATATAGGTTCTAACTACAAATGGCTAGAAATATATTTCTTATTGGCAGAAAAATGGAACTGATAATATTGAATATATGGAGTATACACTTGAAATTATATTCTCATTAAAAAACAATATTATGAACAATTTTCTTTTTAAGAGATGAATAATACCATGCTAAAATAAAATAAAAAAGGTATAAGGGGCAGTAAGAGTTTCAAAAAGTGAAATAAAGTTATGAAAACAAGAAAATCTCGACACTTTATTTAAACAATACTAACTTTTGCACTGGTGTTAATTGCCTTTTTTTTTTTTCCCCTTCTGCATTTTCCCCTGACCAGTAGCCACTCTGATTTTCACCTTTGCACTGATCACACTCAGCTCACACTAGGATCTGAACAAGTTTCAATGACATGGTATGTGTGTGTTAATCATTCATGCCCAGTTGTAACCACTCTTCCAGCCACTTTTATTCCAATTCCACTTTTATTTTCTAAGTCCATAAGTTTAACATTAGAGCATAAGATTTGTGATGTGCCTGATTATAGGTTTTAAGATATTGAAATTGCAATTTACATTTGAATGCATCTAAATGTGTTAATTAGCCACCATTAATGATGTATAAAATAGCTTCGACTGGAGATAAAAAGTATATAGAAAATGTTTCGTAATATAGATTTTTTAAAAATCTATTATTGTGTGATGTTCAATAGCGTATTACATGCATCTAAACTTTTAGACTATATTTTCCCCTCTGCCAGTATATTATGTTTCACAATGTCACTTTTATGAAATATGTAGCATCAAAATACAATAAAGAATTCTCATATGAACAATAACAAGTAATAACAAAGAACCAAAATCAGAAAATGCTTAGCAAGAACGCATAATGTATAAAACATTCATTAATGTAAAAATCTCAAGCAATTTATTTGTTCTCAACGTTTAATTATTCATTTTTATATCTGACATAACATGCATTTTTTATTTTTATTTATTTTTTTTTTTTTTCAGAATATGTAGTATATTAGAGACCAGATTTAAATTTAAATCTGTATTTAAAACACAAATTTTGTTGAGGAGATACTGCAGAAATAATTTTTATTGGCATCTGAATATTTGGTTAATAATATTTTGTACTTAACAGATTTCTTCAACAGAAATTATAATAAAAATAAATTAAACTCATTTAACAATATTTTCAGTAATGAAAAAAAAAAAAAAAAGATTAAAATTAAAGATTTTGTTGACTTATACTTGAGAGGTATCAACTACCTGTTGTAAAACTAATTTAATTTGAACATTGTTTAAAAACTATTGCCTAATATGCTAATGGTATGTAATAAAAATACTTGAATCAATCAGCTACAGTCAGCATATTGCCTGGGCAAATATTAACTAAATTATTCATTTACTATTAAAAGCATACCGTCTATAATTAAACTTAATTATTACTGAAAGTGTAATTGTCAAATTATATTTTACACAGAAGTTTTATTCTGATTTACATCTTTTTGACAATATTTTGATGACAAAAGAGACATATATTCATTGACTAAATTTAGAACTAAGATAAAATAAAGGTTTAAAACAATTTTATTTTGAATATTTCAATGAATGCATCTGAATATATCTGAAGAAATAACTTTCATAAATATTATTTTCATCATTACAGAATCTTTTGTATAATTTGTCTAATAGAGAATTGTGTCGTAGAAGAACTATTTGAACTATCAGTATTATAAACTACATCATGAAGGAGCTGAAAAATAGTAATAACAAGCTGATGGTTAGAGAATTTTGAGTACCAGAAAACAAAAATTAATAATCAACTTAAAAAAAAAAAAAAAAAAAATGTGTCCTTAATTAGTGTGGTCAATTGTTCTTACAGTACTGCAATAACTGAAACAAACACTTAATCAAAAAATTTACAATAGATCAACAGCAAACTTAAAACACAACAAACAATATAATAATGTACTGCATTATTGTTTTCAATGCATTATAGTTTAAAAGCACATAATACAGCTTCATTTGAAACTTTTAAAATATCTAATGTGCATGAATTTCCTTTAACCAGGCACTAAAGTGGGAAATATGAAAAAAGTAGGAAATTTTTTTTAAAAGTACAATGACATTAAATGACATTTATAATTTAGACAGTCATTTACACAATAAAAGGAAAAATAACTGTACATTTTGCAACAACATTGCTATACATATTGCCATACAACACTGCTATTTTCTTTTTATAATTTAGAAAGTATTAAAAATAAAAAAACAATTTAATATAACAATAAATATATAAGTTCACTGAATCACCAAAAAAAAAAAAAAAAAAAAAAAAAAAAAAAGAATATGGATGCCAGTGTAGTACAGTTACAAACTTAACTACATCTAAAGAACTTGCATGAAGATTAATTTTTCAAGACAAATATTATTTTAAATGAGTGAGCTGTTTAAGATTTTTCTCTTCATTCAAAAAAATTATAATAATAATCTCTGTGTTAAATATATTTACATTAAATTGAAATTTGTTTTATTCCTAAAATATATATTCCCAAAAATGAGTCACTGAAGTTACTCAAAAGTGTTACATGATTACGACAAAATATTCTATTCCAAAAATAATCTTATGGAAACTTCCTATTCTTTTTAAGACACTTTAAAAATCATAACTTTCAGATGCTTATAATAAAAGCTTGCCTTTGATTTGACAGCTCTTCTGCACAGCAATTCGAAACAAGTTTTTAGGATTTGAGTAGACGAAATGTCTTCTTATTGATTATCCCTCCCTCATATGTTTCCACTATTTTATTTGTATCAATCCAGAGAATGTTCAAAACTACTTTAAATAAGGTGAAATTCCTGCTTCAGGTAGCACACTTTCATGCTGGATTAACATTAAGGCATGTGCTTAACAAATGACAATTAAGAAAGGCATATTTATTTTCAATTCTGCATAAAAATCTTTGAACGATTGACACAACTATCAATTACATTTTTGTTTTATTTTCCCAAGAAATTGACACCAATTTGCTGGCCAAAATAAAAATAGCTCATTTCATTATTTGCTGCACACAAATAGAAGAATTGTCTAAAATAATAATAATAATAACCACCACACTAATTGAAAGCTGCATAAAAGAAGGGAAATAAAGACCTGTATATTACCAGAGTTTCCCCCAGGTTTAAAAAAGGGCAAGGCGCTACTGCTCTGAAAGGGGCACTTTTTACATTTTTAAGGACACTTATGTAGAGTTGAATCAAGAATCAAGCGGTTCAAAAAATCGCAAAAAAAAAAAAAAAAAAGGTAATTTTTTAAAAAGATCTCGAAAAAACGGCAAATATTGATAAAAAGATCTTGAAAAAATGGCCAATTTTGTTAAAAGATTGTAAAAACAGCAGTTTTTGTTAAAAGATCGCAAAAAAGGCATATTTTGCTTAAAGAATCGGGAAAAAACAACAAATCTTGTGAAAATATAGCAAAAAAACAGAACTTTTCACAGAATTCTCCGTTTTATTGTGATTTTTTGGATGAAATTTGCCGTTTTTCTCGCTATTTTTTGACGAAAGTTGCCGTCTTTTGAGACTGATTTGACAAAAATTTTCGTTTTATCGTGATTTTTGGAAGAAATTTTTCGTTTTTCCATGATCTTTTGAAAAAATTTGCCGTTTTGTGACTTTTTTTTTGACAAAATTAGCTTTTTTTTTTTTTTTTTTTTTGGCAAATCTTGCTGGAAATTAGTTATTTTGCAATTTTTAACGAAAATTGCTGTTTTTTAGTGATTTTATAACAAAGTTACCCATCCCACAGGATGTGTATGAGGCTATTTTTGCATTCCGTCGCAGATTTCTTGTGTAATTTATGCGCTATATAGCGCTTTCGGATCATCGCTGGAGGGCTGCGTTTTTTCAAATGTGGGGCAAGAAGGGTGCTATTTTTTTAATGAATGACAAGAGGGGCGCAAGTGTTTGGATGAGGGGCAAGAGGGGCGCTATTTTTTAAACTAAAGGGCAGGAGGGGCGGAGCGCCCCCCTGAAACCCTCTGGGGGAAACATATTACTGTAATGTTTCTATTTTATAGCTTGCTTTCTGTTGTATAGCAATTTACTTTTCTTATCAATTTACTACTTCATAAGCATTCCAATAAGTAAATTTTAAAATATGCATTTGTTTTATTATGTTTGATTAATTTTCCTCTTATACATTGCTGTGAAAATACTTTGAATGCCTAGGTATTATAAGATAGTTGCACTTACACACTTGAAGCTAAAGTGTTGCCAACATCATCCATGATTCAAACAAGCTTTTGTTGAAAACTTGATTACAGAACTTTAGTTGTTAAAAATTTATATTTTACAGGTATTGAAACTAAACTAAACTATGCATGGTATAGAATCAGACAATTTGCAGGTGCTGATCACAGACTTGATACCGTCTCCATATGTGTATTACAAGCATAGATAAAATTAAAATTCAAGTAACCTTCACAAGAATAAAATCTGACAGCCAATTTTCTTTGATATTTTAGCTTTTTGTTTGATGGGAAAGGAAGGGAAAGTATGAGGAAAGAACAAGGATAGTTTAAATCCTGTTCACAACTAAAACTGAAATTGATCCATACAAACAGTAAAAAATTTTGCATTTCTGTTCGGGCAGCAAAATAGTTTGGGATTAAAAGCTCAGTGTTAGCAAAATGTATTATACATTTTTTTTTTTTTTTTTTTTTTTTTTTAATACTATGCCAATAGCTTTTGAGATAACCAGCAAAAAATAAGGAACGTATTCGAACTTATTAACGTGTTTTCTAAGAAAATCTATTAATAGAGACCAATGTTTTTAACTGCACTGACAAAGGGTTCAAAATTCTTTGAACACACAATTTGTTAATATACTACAGCAAGACCCTGCACACTTTGCACCCAGAAATTGTTAATATGGCAAACAGTATTTTAATTATGAAATTGTACTTTCAAAAAAAAAAAAAAAAAAAAAAAAATTGCACATTCTGTATAAAGATTTTAGCCAAAAAGCAAATGTAATAATAAAACATTAACAACATTAAATAAAAGAAAAAATCTAATCAAAATTTTATCTGGAAAAGGCTATTGCTAAAAATTTATTCAAAAACTAAAACTAAAAAAACTTATTAAATGAAACTGCCCATTCTTTAATAAATATGACAGCTCTCTTTCCTGAAAAAATACAAAAACACGTTTAAATATGTTGAATATAATTTTACATGAAAATTCAAAAAGTACGTGTTTGAACATTGACCATCTATTGTTATTTTTTAAGCATTTTTCTTTTTCTTTTTAAAAATGTGGTAAAGGAAAAGATTAAAATGGATTATTGTAGAAAGAAACCCCTTTTAGTGTAATTTGATCACATTTTCTCACAAAATATCAAATAGTTCAATAAAATATCTTGAATTTAAAAAAGAGAAAGAAGGAAAAACGTGATTGAAACCACTTTCCTGCAGCATAAACAAAATTTTACAAATCTGTCAGCTTCAAAATCAGTAGAGTTGCTGAGCTCCTTTTAGAGGCATACATAGATGGACGATTTCATCTATGTCCTAATGTTTAAATATCAAAAAGTATCACAATTTTTGATAATGAACACAAGCAATAAATTTTTACAAGCATACCAGGCATTTTCACAGCAACATATAAAAGAAGGGGGCGGGGGAGATGAAAATCCAACACAAATAATCACCATTATTATATTGCATATAGCATTTCAATTAAAGTATTAGAACCAAAGAAAATTGACAGATAAAAGATAAACATCATTAAATTTAAAGAATGATATTAAATAAAAATAGCTCTTAGGATGTCTATTTCATCACCAAAACAGCTCCAAGAATATATAAATCAGAATAACAGAATTATTACTTAAAAAAGCAACCATGTTAAAATAACAAATATAAACACACACATGTATGTTACATAAAACATTATACAAATAAAATGTTTACAATGCATAATACCTACATTGAAAAACATTCATTAAAATTTTAATCAAAAGGAAAAGCATGACATTCAAAATAAAGCAGCAGATTTGCTCGGCGTGATTGCTAAAATTTTCATCACAAGAACTGTTGGAAATAACAAAACCTCATATGAAAACCAGAATAAAACTGTTTACATGTGGTTGTTTGTATGTAAATGCAATAATATTTAAATTAAATTGTACTTTTAAAATCAACAACTTTTTGTGAAAATATTCAACATTAATGCATTAAAAAATTGTTTCTAATTTTCAATGCATTGATTTTAGAAACTTGCAGAAATTTATTTTATAAATGAAAACACGCACGCATCACAGTAAACCTTGTTCAAAACAGAATCGCAAGAGACCAAAATATTTTTTTTTTCCAAATTAAGAATCGTTTCCACATCATACAAAATGATCTATAAAGCTTACCAAAAGATTGAAGAAATTATTTTTCTTATCTAATAACATATTGTAATGTTTTATAATATAGCAAATGAAATAATAGTAGATTATAATAATTTTAGTACATACCTTATCTATGGGCAGAGATTATCACATGACATTCTTGCAGCAATACCCGTTGTAAAACCTTGAATGTTTAACTATCACTTTATAATCTTGCATGTTTAACTAGCACTTTATTATTCTTATACAATGTCACAAACCTCTAGTCGCAATTCTAGGTCCTTTGAACCTCCCAATCTTAAAATTATGTTACATCATTATTCTACTTATATACAGGGTGTCCCTAAACAAATGGTATATACACGCTAGGGGGTCATAGAACACATCAAGACGAGTAATAGTAAATAGGATACCAAGGGTCCCAAACGTTTTCCAAAGGAGATAGCCGCCATTAAAGTTTGGGGTCCAAAATTTCAAATACACATAAAAAACGGAAAAATTGGTCGATTGATTTGCAGTTTTCACTAAAATTATTCTTTATGTTGGTATTTTCTTAAAAATAAATTATAAAGATAAATTTCGAAAAATGCCGATAGAGGGCGCTTTAGACTTTGAAGTAATGAAAAACTATTTTTTGCCGTGATTTTTTGCATCTCATTAAATGGTTTCGTAAGCTTAGACAAACTTAAATTTTGAGCTCAAAATCTGAATAGTTGGAAGAGGTTAAGTAGCACAAACTGTGTTCAGAGGGTTTAAATTTCAAATGATTATAAAAAACGGAAAAATTGGTCGATTGATTTGCGGTTTTCACTAAAACTATTCTTTATGTCGGTATTTTATTGAAAATGAATTATAAAGATAAATTTCAAAAAATACCGATAGAGGGCGCTTTAGACTTTAGATTAACGAAATAATCCATCCTAATACTATTTTTTGCATCTCATTAAATGGTTTCGTAGGCTTAGATTTAAACTTAAATTTTGAGCTCAAATCTGAATAGTGGGAGTGGTTAAGTAGCACAAACTGAACTGTGTTAAAAGGGTTTAAATTTCAAACGAAATGGAAAACTATAAAAAAACGGAAAAATTAGTCGATTCGTTTGCTGTTTTTGCTAAAACTACTCTTTAATTCAGTGTTTTCTTGAAAATAAATTTTAAAGATAAATTTCACAAAATGCCGATAGAAGGTGCCTTAGGCATTGGAGTAGCTTACAACTATTTTTAACTGTTATTTTTTTAATCTCATTAAATGCTTTCAAATGCTTAGATTTAAATTTTGAGATCAAATTCTGAGTCGTTGCGAGTGTTTAAGTAGCGCAAAAGTGAACTGTGTTCGAGGGGAGGGGGGTTAAATTTCAACTCCTGAACACACTTCAGTTTGCTTTTCTTAACCCCTCCCAACGATTCAGAATTTGAATTCAAAATTTAAGTTTAAATCTAAGTTTTCGAAAACATTTAACAAGTTTTGGAAAGCATTTAATTAGATACAAAAAATAACGGTTAAAATTTGTTGTTGGTTACTCTGTAGTTTCAGGCGCCCTCTAACGGAATTTTTGGAAATTTATCTTTAAAATTCATTTTCAAGAAGATACTAACTTAAAGAATAGTTTTACTTTAAACCGCAAACGAATCGACCAATTTTTCCGTTTTTTATTATCATTTGAAATTTGAACCCTCTGAACACAGTTCAGTTTGTGCTACTTAGCCACTCCCAACTATTCAGATTTTGAGCTCAAAATTTAAGTTTAAGTCTAAGTTAACGAAAACATTTAATCAGATGCAAAAAATAATGTAAAAAGTAGTTGTTTGTTACTCTAAAGTTTAAAGTGCCCTCTATCAGCATTTTTTGAAATTTATCTTTATAATTCATTTTCAATAAAATACCGACATAAAGAATAGTTTTAGTGAAAATCGCAAATCAATCTAACAATTTTTCCGTTTTTTATAATCATTTGAAATTTAAACCCTCTGAACACAGTTAAGTTTGTGCTACTTAACCGCTTCCAACTATTCAGATTTTAAGCTCAAAATTTAAGTTTAAGTCTAAGCTTACGAAACCATTTAATGAGATGCAAAAAATTACGGCAAAAAATAGTTTTTCATTAATTCAAAGTCTAAAACGCCCTATATCGGCATTTTTCAAAAGTTATCTTTATAATTTATTTTCAAGAAAATACCAATATAAAGAATAATTTTAGTGCAAACCACAAATCAATCGACCAATTTTTCCGTTTTTTATGTGTATTTGAAATTTTGGACCCCAAACTTTAATGGTGGATATCTCCTTTGGATAACGTTTGGGACCTTTGGTTTCCTATTTACTATTACTCGTCTTGATGTGTTCTATCACCCCCTAGCGTATATACCATTTGTTTAGGGACACCCTGTATATATTTAATGTTATAGTGTAGATGTATGTAATAAATTGCATCATTCTTTCTCGTACAAACAGTATCTTCTTCCTTCGCTTCAGTTACCTTTACTTTATCAATTAAAAATAGACCATTGCTTCCCCCTTAGATAATCATAAAAGAGTATTACTTTATTATCAGATTGACCAAAAAATTATTGCCAAATTATAAGATGATTAAAATGATTGATTGCCAATAATATATGATTGATTATAAAATGTCAATTCCCTTGACATTGAACACATCAAACATGTTTGTTATGTCATCCAGTTATTTTTAATTTGATGTTTTATTTATATCTTATTAATGTTTTACTAATGTATTTGTTCTTTCATTATTTAAAATAAAAATTATGTCAACTGTAAAATTTAGCAAGTAGTTACATACTTTGGTAAAATTGGTTGATGGAATAATCAAGTAGTACCCAGAAAAATAAGACTCATTAAAGTTGTTCTCAAATCCAAAGAACTATTTTCGGACACATTTAATTCATTTTTGTTCAACAAGGCATAAAATTAGCAGTAGTAATTAAGAAACTGTAATCAAGAGGTATTTTTCATTTTTTGGTAAACACAATAGATCTTTCAAAAAACACTGTCAAATTTGGCAATTAGAAACAAATTTCCAGATATGATAGTGAAAGAAAGGAGAAATAATAAGACATCGTGACACCAAAACCACTTATAACTCAATAAGTATTATTTCAAAAAATGGAAAATGCAACTTAATCCCAAATCACTTCAATAGTAAGGTGACAATTTTGTGCCTTTATGTTTAAAAATGGGTTAGAAAGTTTCGTGTTGTTTAAGAAGGGAAATTGAGAACTGCCTTAATAAGCTTCTCAAAATTATTTTTTAAAAGAAATGTTTAAACTCAAAATAAAGAATATAACAAGTTAATTGCATATTAATGTTTTATATCGTTACTGTAATCATGAAAATATAAATTCTCAGATATTCTATTTCAGTGTTCAGCTTTTTGGACCATTATAAACATAAAAACAAGTTGAAAAAATGGATTGTATGCTAGTAATTTAGACACAGCTAAGAATTATCATTGATTTTAGAAAAAAAATGCACATTTCAGGATTAGAATACAAAAGAAATGCAGCCTAGATTCAATTATGCTGCTACATATTTCTTTCAAGGTTAGTTGAAAAATCCCTTTATGGCAGCCAGTATCTGTTATTTTCTTATACATCCTGATTTTGTTTGAGTTAGAAAATTGGAGAATAACTTTTTTGGATAGTGAATTACAGTAAAGCATCATTTACATGATGATCGTTTATATGATGTTTTAGTGTGATCCCAATTTATATATATTTTATACGATCACAAAATTGTTCATATTTCAATTTTGTACATGTTTATTGATTTTTTTTTCTTGAGAATTTTAAGAACGAGCTATGAATGAATACCAATGAAGTTATCAATGCACTAACAGTACAATTTTTTACTTACCCATCATACGTAGTATAGGGTAAGTCTTGCAATCGTTTTGAAAATCGAAAAAAAATTTTTGACGGATTTACACGTTTTAGATAGTGGAGATTCCAAAAAACATATTTTTAGAAAAAAAAATTTGACGTCCGTCCGTCTGTCTGTCTGTCTGTAAACGCTCTATCTCCCGAACGAATTGAGATAGAGACTTGAAATTTTGTATACCGTTAGTATGTAAGAATGGGACGAACCCTATTTAATATCAACAACCTCGATTATCCGGAACTATTTTTTTCGGACTCTCGAAAAATTCGTTCTGATGAAAGGTATATAAAAATTTTCGAATTTTTTTGTTCTAAGGAATGGACATAAAAGGCAATAAAATAACACACATTTTGCATATAGAACAAAGTCAATCGGATGATTAGTTGCCGAGATATTTGAAATCCTGTTTTCCACATTCTTCGATTTTTCATGACCCTGTATTTCATTCAAATTTCAATTCAGAGGTATATTTTAATTGGAAATGAGACGCTTAATCCGATGCAGTTAATTGTTAGTTAATAGAATTATTATTTTTGGAGTTATAAGGATGTTTCTTTTACGCAGTTCGGTACTACTTGAGTAGTTTGGCGTTTTATATAATTTGTCGATATCGGTCATCAGCAGTTCTTTAATATAGCATTACTATGTATATTAACAATATTTAAATTTTGTTTATGATTTGCAATGCATTGTATAAATAGTTTTCACATGTTTTATTTTCATATACTTATCCATGATGGGTAAGTATTACGGTGGCCCCCCAACGACTAGTTTTTCTTTCTCTTCACTTTTTGTACTGTTTAAGCCACAGCTTTTTTCAGACATACCTCGAAAATGCAAGTCCATCGTGGTAAAAAAAAATTTTAATTTTTACCATTTTAGAAGTGAAAATCGATTATTTTGACATTAGCATTTGTATGACGGTTTTTGGTAGTCCCTTTGACATTGTAAAAATGACGCTCCACTGCAACTCTTTTTGCATTATACACATAACTTTTGAAAAATGCTTAAATTTTTTCAGACAAATTCAATTCAATGCACAAAAAAATGCCTAATTTTTATTAAATAGTTCAAATTAGACAAGTTTCTACCTTATTCACATTCCCAGCTTTACTTTTTATACAGGTTGTTTCCTTAATTTTGTAATTTGTCTCAAATAGCTTATAGCCATGAAAGTGGAGTCCAGGTATATTAAAATGAATATGCATTCAGGACAAGGGACATTGCAGCACCTTTTTTGACTAATTATGGAGGTAACATTCCTGTCTCGAAAATAGCACAAGATTTGCATGCAATAAGTGGCATATTTAAGCTAGCAATTGGATATAAAATAAATTATTTTTCAAAGCTTCTAACAAAGTTATTTTTGCATGTAAGACACCAATTCATAGTAAATCAAGGTTGCTGTATGACTTTGTAACTGACTTTTCCATTCATATCTCATACTGCTTTTTGAGAACTTTGTAAACATTTTTATCTTAACAATGGAAAAAAATTATCTTAAAAATAATAATTAAAAAGCATGATTAATATTTTCTTAAAATAATCTAACAGTTTGATCGCCGGGGCAAAAGCATGTTTGGATTTAAAATATCGGTTCCTGAGAGCCAAGTCCGAACATTCTTTAGAGTGTGTCTACCCACTACAGGCACCTAACTACACTCTTTCTATTTTAATGTGGTACTTGATATCACCCACCTTTGTGTTAAAAGATTGGATAAAGCAAAATTTTAATTTTTCAAACAAAGATTAAAACAATAAAAAAAACTGAATCCAAAAATCAGGAAATGTGCAAGTAAAATATTCAGAGTATTTTAAACTAAGAAACACCATTAAATAATTGCCTTAATTGCATTTTGTAAGAACTTTTTTATGTAACATCTTTAAAAACTTTTAAACTTGGACATTTAACGAAAAAAATAGTACATTTAAAAATCTGGACCATGCAATCACAATTTTTATTTTAACATAGTTTTTAAGCTCTGGAGAATATAAGATTGAAAATTAAAGGTGAAAGAATAAAAACTAATATTCTTCATACATTTCACCCCTTACATTTAGATACATTTTAGAGGCTGCTGCATAATGAAGTTCATCCATAGAGTAATCAATTTTTTCATTTGTTTCATGGGTGTATAGCGCGGCTTATACATTGGTTTATGATTGGAATTTTAACGATTTTTATAAATTTAAGACTGCAGCGCAACAAATTTTATGCATCCAGTTATTTTTTGGTGTCTTTTTTTTTTTACTTTGTTTTCCTCTTCTTTGTTTAATAAGCACATATGCTCTTATAGTTCGCTCTCGTTAATTTGAAATCTGATAAATCAAATCTTCTCTTAATTCGAACTAACATTGAAGTCCCGAAATTTTCAATAGCTCAATAACGTTTAAAAATTTCATTTATTTAAACTCATTTCCTCTTGATTTTGTTTAATTTGAACTGAACTAACGAGATTCCGATTTTTCATTTTTCCCTCCCGGACTTAGAATTCTTGAAATAACTTTATTTCATTAAGTTTGTTTAAAACCTGTTTAATTTTATTTATTTTTTCCATTTAGAGAGAGTAGGAGGGTCAGAGTGAATCAATTTATGCAAATACTAGTGTAAATAATTCTGAGATGAAAATTACTATATTTTAAATTTGTACTTTTGATACAATGATTTACACAACAATCTTAGCTAGCTGTCCAATTTACATTTTAACATGTTTTCACTTAAAAGATCATTTAACAAACATGGCAAGCTAATTTTTAATCTGCCAATCAACTGCAAAAAATATTGTTGAAAATAGTAATAAATTTTCCGTTTATTTTCTGCAAATCTCTGATAGATTCAGTGCTTTTTTTCCCTAAATACTTTCACAAAATTAATGTTTTTTCATGCTCTTTTAACAAAAAACTTTTTTTCAAGTTTTTGATTTTTTTCATAAAAATTGTGTTTTTTTGCGATCTTTTGACAGATCCCCCCCCCCCCCCTTAAATATTTTGGCAAAAAGTTTTTCATGCAGTGTTTTCTCAAAAAATAGTATTTTTTTGCAATCTTTTGATGAATTCAGGATTTTTTTTTTATTTTTTTATTATTAGATCTTTTGACTAAAATCATATTTTTTTTTCAGCAATCTTTTGACAAAATTAGCTTTTTTTCTCTCTCTCTCTCTCTCTTTTCCCTTCTTTTGGCAAATTTCTGACAATAAAAAAAATCAGAAAAGCAGAAAATCACAGATCCACAGAAGAATCCTATGCCTGAATTATTTTTAATATGTTAACCATTTTAAAAGAATTTCTGGAATTTGGCTGTATATTTCTAAAATTAAAATGTGCCAAAACAGAAAACCGCTGCTAAATAAAGATGCAAAAATTATCGAAAAAATATTACTTTCAAATATTTATCTTATGAAATAATGCTTCGCAAATCCAAACAAAGTATGGCTTTTGCTAGTATAATCATAAATGATAGCATTCAGTTACTAACAGTTATGTTGCACACAAACACGCACACACACACACATATATTATATATAAATGTAACATTGATGATGAAGTACATCAGAAAGTGCCTACCTGTTAAAAGTGATGTCGCTGTCCACATACTTTTCAAGTTTCACAACTGGTGGTAGCAGGTCATCGGGATTAACCAGTAAACCATCAATTGTAAACTGGTCAACTTCTGGTTCCCCTTGTTTCAGTGTCATGTCGGACCCGTTTTCAGCTTCATCCACAGTCTCTGTCCTTTCATCTAACGTACAAATAGTTAAATTAAAGAGAGCAAACAAAGAGATGGAATTAAAAAAAAAATACTCAAAATTATTTATTAAATATTAATGCATTTTGCACTATACCAAATACAATACACCAAACACGATTGTATGTAGCCATCTGGATTTACACCCCATATAATGAATAAATTGATCCAGACAATTACTGTATAATTTCACGGTATCTAGTGTTGACTCTAGAAAAAATGGGCTGACAAGCAGAAATTTAAAAAAAAAAAAAAAAAAATTTGTGATTTTTTTAAATCTGAAATTTGCAATTTTTCGACAAAATGCATGTATTTTATATGTTTTTTTTATGAAAGAGTTTTTTTAAGAGATCTTTTGACAGAAATAATGGGGTTTTTTCTTTCCCCCCCACTTTGGATATTGCATCTGTTCTGCGATTATTTTGCAAAATTTGCGTCTTTTTCCTTTGACAAAAATTGTATTCTCTCAGCAATCATTTGATAAAAAGCATGTTTTCCCCCCCCCCCCAAGTTTATTTGACGGAAATAGAGTCTTTTTCCCGGTCCTTTGGCAAAATTCGTGTCTTTACCACAATCCCTTGATTTTTTTTTTTTTTTTTTTTTTTTTTTTTTTTTTTTGCGATCTTTTGACAAAAATTACATCTATTTTGCATTCTTTGACTAAGACAGCATCTTTTTGCACAATCATTTGACGGAAGCAGCATTTTTTTTTTTTTTTTTTTTTTTTTTGTGATTCTTTGACAGGAATCTTGTTTTTTCTGGAAGCCTTTGACCAAAAACGCATATTTTTTTGCAATCCTTTGACAGAGACCGCGTCTATTTCGTATTCTTTGACCAAGATGATGTCTTTTCCGTGATTTTAAGGAGGAATCAAAATTTTTTCCACAAGCTTTTGAAAAAAATAGCGCCTTTTTTCACAATTTTTTGACAGGAATCGCATTTTTCCCGCAAGCTTTTGATGACAAACGTGTGTTTTTTACAATCTTATGACAGAAATAGCACCTTTTTTCCGCGATCATTTCATGAAAATCACATTTTTTCCACAATCCTTTAAGGAAAATAGTGAGTTTTTTAACAATCCGCTTTTGTCCTCAGAGATTTTTCCATCTTCGGGAATTTTAAATATGGAATCCCATCTGTGGACAGAAAACTTGCACCTATAAAGAATTTGCACATACCGGAAAATCAATCAGCTACATGTTTTTCTGGTAATTATAGACTCATACGTTCCAAAAATTTCATCAAAAATCTATAAAAAAAAAAAAAGTGGGTCAATAGTTTTTAAATTAAGCTTTAAGTTAACAGAAAAGCACGCGACTAGAAAACCCTGCATGATTGACAGATGTCATAGTTCATGATATGCCAATGTTTCACTCTGTTAGCAGGCGGAACAAAGCAAGCAAGCGGCTGTAGCCTTGTTTAGGAAGCATTTAATTTTATTTTTACATCTAAATTTATTTATTTATTCTTTTTGATAATATAATAGATAGGATGGAAATAAAATTGAAATATTTCCAATATTAAAGAAATGTTTTGAAAAAAAAAAAAAAAAACAGCTACATTAGTCTTTTTTTTTTTTTTTTTTTTAAACTAATTCAAACAAATTCTTGTAAAATACAGTCAGACCTCATTATCCCGAAACCTAGTTTTCATGTCACTCCGCTTACAGTTTTTCAAAGTTCCGATTTTCCATATATGATTTTAATGTAAATAAACACTGGATTTTATGTTGTTGAATAATTTTCAACTCTGGATATCCCGCCAGTTTTGAAAAATTGTCTATTTTTCATAATCCAACTTTTCCATAATCAGCACGGAAGTTAAGCGGTAAGAAAAGTTTTTAGCCAAACTTTTCACAAAATTATCTAAAATAGCCATTGACATAAAGGAGAAATCATTTTTTAATCATTTATTTGATCAAAAAAACCCACACATTATGAATGACAGAATCAGTGAAGAAGAGATTTCTTTCGGCGCGTTCTCTATCCTTCAATCCACGATTACTCACCTACTCTGATACTGAGAGTGCAATATGTATTCACTTGTGAAATGTTAACCATTTCATTTCCACACTTAATTCGTAACGTTTTAAACCAGGGCTGTCTAACGCGGTGCCCTTTGAAAATTTTCTTGCTGCCCTTTTGAAGGTTCCTGTTATTAGACTTTTTAGAAATAAAATTCCATTATAAAGAATGCTTTATTAAGAATTAATATTTGTAGTAGAGATATTTTGAAAAATTGTAAAAACCCATTAAAACCCATTGAGGCGCGGTAGGATATATTATATCCCATCAAATTTTTGTCAAGATTTCGAACAGAAACATTTAATGAATTTTTAATTTTATATATTTGGTAGAAAAATGGTTGTAAGAATGCCTTTTATTATTCAAATAAAAAAAATAAAACCCTGGTGTGAGTTCAAATTACAATAACACGTTTGCTTCCCACAGAGTTAAAAACTGGAAACATGCTTTGAAAATTTAAATATGTATATCTTCACGATTTTTAGTTATTGTTTATAAAATGTAATTATGATGGTTAAATTTAATAAATTTTCCTGATTTTTGTAATAATTGAAATAGATCTTTTTAATAGTTAAGAAGTAACAGAAAAATAAATATTTTTCATCTTTCCCAACATTTTGGAGATACATGTGCATGTGTACAGCTTTTTTTTTTTTCTTTTTGTTGCTGTCACACTGAGTAATTGGCTGTTTTACATGAGAGGTAAGGAGATTAATTATTCCTTCTCGATTTTTTAAATCTTAAGTTTTTATATACTTTGCTTAAAAAATGTGACCATGCATAATTTCCATCTATGGAAGCACTTTCAGACTATCTTTCTGAAACCACTTGAATGGATTGGTCACTATTATAAATGCTCTTTTTTTTTTTTTTTTTGTACTTTTAATAAAATTAAATTAAGTCATTAAAAAAAAGTCATAGCATATTTTCACATCCTAAAAGAAACAGGGATATCTCCGATTTATTTATTTTTTATTGTTGTCGTTTTTATAAGAGCGATTAATGTTTCTAGCATTTTACTCTATAGATATTTTTGAGATAGTCCTCTCATAGGAAAATGTATAATTTGAAATTTAATATATTTAACTCCAGAACCGTAAGGCTTTTTTGTCTTTCGCTGAAAGATTCATTTGCATTATGTTATGACGTGCGTTTATACTAACACTTTGCGATAATATTGCAGCATGATTTCGGTTAAGTGGATGATGGTGCCCTTCAGTGAGTTCCAAGAGCTGTGGTGCGCCCTTGCTTACTACAAGGTTGGACAGGCCTGTTTTAAACTGTTTAGAGCAAAGTGGCAGGAAAGTCTAAGACAGTTCATAACTGTTTCAAACATGCTGGTTTCATCCAAGGCAAAGATCATTCATCTCGTTTGTTCTTAAATACAAACAAGAAAACAGAATTTCTGCATAATAGTTGTTTCCATTGAAAAAGAAAAACTCACATAAAACCAGGGTTGGAAAAAAAAATCATGATGATTTTTTTTTTTTTTTTTTTAAATCGGATTTGATTTTTATAGAATTCTATTTTTAATTATTTTGTTTTTATGTTTTTACAATACATGAAGCAGTTTTTTATAATAAATAACCATAAAAAGAATAAATAACATTTATAATTTATAAAAATAATTATATAGTTAAGAAAATACTATATTCTAGTTACTGATTGGTACTAAAAATTAATCATCTAGACTTTAATCTAGAGTCATTCCATTATTTTGTAACTGAATTCTGGACACCAGTGATTAATCTAGGGCTAGCCAAATAGCAAAAAGCTAACTGAAGGCTCTTTTTGCCTTAAAAACATTTAGTGAATTAGCCAAATACCAACAGCTAAAAAAATATATATATACTATATCATTCCCATTTTATTGTTCCATATTTTGTAAACCTTATAAGAACACAAAACACTGTCACAGAAAACAAAAAACTAATTGTGTCTTGTCTGTGTGGCAACTCTTCAAAATTTATCCCATTCGCTTTTATCGAATATTCTGTCCCTGTCAGGCGAAAACACATGTTAGCTATGCTAAACTTATGGAAGACTTTTTTCTAATATCTCATTTGTATTTCAACATTTTAAATACTTTTTTTTTTCCATGTTGGATAGCTGAGTTTCATCTCAACATTGCTATTTTTTTTTTCAATTTTGTTTGTAGATTTTTTTAAAAGTTATTTCTACTTTCAAAACCAATTCCGAAAATGAAGGTGTTATTATAAAAAATATATATCTACAAAATATTGAGCATTAGCTAGTCAGTGCCTTTACCTAATGGGGACAGGAGCCTTAAATGTCATCCCTTGAATACTAGGCTTGCGTTCTGACACAAAAATGACGGCCATTTTAGACATATATTTTTTAAGAGTTTGTACGGACCTTTATATTTAGACACCAATATTTTTCAAAAATTTTATTTGACTTATCACAGAAAAATAAAACTTAAAAACAAATATTATTGATATTGAAGTTCAATGGACCACATAAATATAGAAAAAAATTCACTTATAATAGCTGTCTTATTTATTTCGATGCTCAGGTCTAGTATTCAGAATGCAGTGGTCTTCAAACAGCACGATATTATGTGCATCAGACGTAATTCCAGCATATAATATAGCGGAAAACAGAAATAGTATATGCACGTGACACAAAATACAATGCACGCTAGCTCTGAATTATCAATGTGTCAATCAGATGCATGTCATATTTTTTTTAGATTTGAGTATTTGCTTTCATGCAACATAACAAATGAAAGTGATTAAAAATTTTATACGTAATGGTATTGAAGAAATTAAGAGTTTTATTTTATTTTGATTCCCACTTAGGAAAAGAAACTGAATCTGTTCATGAATGGAAATTGTTCAGGTGGGTTCTGGCTACAAGGTGTTAAGAAATGAAACTGATTGCATTCTTTTATCTAAAAAAAAGTTATGGCACATTTTCGAATGACACTTTCATTGTCTACAACAGATTATGAAAAGAGATTAAATCTCGTGAATATAACAAAAACTGACTTGAAATAAACTGACAATCATGAATTTAAGTAACTTAATTTGAAAAGGACAGTTCAAAAAAAAAAAAAAAAAAAAAAAAAAAAAAAAAAAAAAAAAATTAAGTTTTTCTAAAATTATTATATGCGTAAATCTCTGAGGGTTAATCTTGCAGAGTGACATATTGTTTGTACATTGCATAAATAATACTCATGTATACAGAAATTTTGCATAAATGAAACATTTTACTCTTTCTTGGCTAAAGCAATTTTTATTTGGCTAAAAGTTCTTGGCTGTAATTAGCCAAAAAGCTACAATTCTTTTTTTCCTAGATAAAATTCTAGACACTAAATAAGAAACTTAAATATGTTGTAAATGAATAGGAAACGATAAATGATAATTAAAAAAAAAAATTAAATATTCATTTAATGTATAAGATATTTATTAAGGGATAAAAATCACAATTAATTCAATATTTTTAAGCAAATAGAAATAAATCAGGGATTTAATTGTTTTAACAAAACACTAACTTAGAAGCCTTATCCACTCCTAATTAACAGTGGCTACAGAAATGATGAAAAAAAGTTCTCTGATTTTTCCCTGATTATCTATATCAGATTTCCCTAATTTTTATTATTAAAGAATACAGTATTTTTTTAATGTATGCTGGTTTTTGTATAATACACTAATCCAGCTAGTAAATATCTCTTTTTGAAGAAAAAACAAAAGTTGCCCAGTAATTAGCAGAGGTGCCAAGTATTAAGATTTATCAGCAATTATTATGGATACAAAACAGAAGTTACGGCGTTACAAGCATCAGATAAAAAAAATTGCTAATTTCGTCAAAGGATCGCGAAAAAAAGAACAAATTTAGTCAAATGATCACAGGAAAGCACGAAATCAGTCGTAAAGATCGCATAAAAAATGCAAATTTCGTGAAAGGTTCGTGTAAAAGAGTTGTGATGACTGCAAGTTGCAATCGGATGAAAAAAAGGAGAACGAACGCACTCTGCCAGGCGAGAAAATGATAATCGGTGAAACAACGTCAAAACGTGAAAGACCGTAGTCAATAATTGATAATTTAATCGAAATGGAAGTAAAACCAGGGTTGGGAAAAAATCATGATTTTTTTTTAAAAAATCTGATTTATTTGATTTAAATCAGATTTTTTTGATTTAAATCGGATTTATTTGATTTTTTTAGAATTCTATTTTTAATTATTGTGTTTTTATGTTTTTACAATACATGGAGTAGTTTTTTATAAAACTAACTAAAAAAAGAATAAATAATATTTATAATTTATAAAAATATAATAATAGTTCATTAAATACTATATTCTAGTTACTGATTTGTACTAAAAAATTAAACATATAGGCTTTAATCTAAAGCCATTCTATTATTTTGTAATTGATTTGTGCACACTAAATAAGAAATAAACTTAAATAGGTTGTAAATGAATAGAAAATGGTAAAATTTAAAGAACAAATTAAATATTCATTTAATGCAAGCTATTTATTAAAAGATAAAAATCACAATTAATTCAATAGTTTTTAAGCAAATAGAAATAAACCAGGGATTAAATTGTTTGAACAAAAACACTAATTTTGAAGCTTTGTCCACTCATAATTTATTATGAAGGCTTGGATGAACTAGTCCAAAAGAAGAAAATTGGCTTTCTACTCCAGCAGATGAAGCCACGTCTGTTATTTGGTAAATAAATTCAATTTTGCTGATTTTTACCTCCCATTATATAAAACGACTTCCACCAATCATAATCTGTCATAATATCTAAAACTTTTTTCTCAAGCAATGGTAATTTTTGGAATGGGCCATTTTTTGTTTCAAAATGTGCTACAAAGGTGAGAAGATTTGGACAATTTTCTTTAATGAATGCCAAATCTTCATTATTTTCCTCTACACTAAGTGAAATTTCATTTCAATTTAAAACAGAGGGACTTAATAAAACTCCATAAAAATGAAAGCCATTAATAGCTTGTTCGTATTTTGCTTTAAATTTTTTAATTCTATCTCAGACTTGACAAGTTCTGAAAGTTAAAAATCAGGAGATTTTATTTCAGAAATCAGGAGATATTTTTGTCAATGAAAACTTGTTAATTTGTTGATGTAAACATCTTTAGTAAAAGTTTGTTTCAATATTGCTTGGTTATTACTGACGATTAAAAAGAAATGTATCACTCTTACTCAAATAAGGAAAGTATGTATTCTTTACAAGTAGAACACATTTAAGAATATAATATTTAGGATATTTTAACATATTTTTAGTTTGACTAAATATTATAAAAAGAGGGATTTTTTTTACTCATTAACTTATATAAAACTATAGTATAGATCATAAATAAGTCTTAATAGAGACAAATTATTATTAATTCAATACACGACTATAGTAACAATAACAAACCTTAAAGATTCATAGTTTATAATGAATCAGGGTGTAATTCATCACATAAAACACTAGTGGTCAAACATACTAAAGAACAATTACACCTGTACTAGAGCTTTTTTCACTGAATCACAGCACATTTGATTGTTACATAACAGAATATTTAAAAAGTGTGAAAAATTAAGAGAAATATGTCAAAAATAAGGAGTATAGAGAAACATCGGAAAATCAGGAGACTTGACTACTCTGCTATCTTTATCTAATACATTTTCTAACATTTTACCCAAAAATTTTAAAAATTCGTAAGCTTTGATTGAAAGTTGACAGTGCAATATGGCAAGTTTTAAAACTTGTTCCTTGCTTGCAGTATCCGATTTTTTGGTGAACATTAATGAATTTGTTTAATTATTAACTTGTGAAACAAAAAGATTCAAATAATTTAGTTGCCAAGATTGGCAAACGAAAAATGATTTATAAAGTGTTTCTGTGTTTCGCCTCATCGTCTAAAATTTATTACAAAAGAACAATTAAAGGATTAGGAGGGGGACACCTGGACTTAAGGCCCCTGTCCTCGCTCGAGGAAACGTTCGCGAGCTAATGCTATTCCTATGGGGAAGCATTTTTCTAATAACTCTTTCGCATTTTGACATTTTTGAATATTTTTTTTTAATTGGATAGCTGACAGGGTTGTTAAATACCCGGGTTTTTTTAGAAAAAACCCAACCCACTGGGTTTTTTCAGGGTTTTTCCGGGTTATGGGAAGTGGTTCTGAATGCTTGAAAAAAAATTTACTTATTACTAAATTTAAAGTAGCTAATTGATTACAAATATATATAAATCAATGACAGTAATCAAAATTATGCTTTGTTTTTAGATAAATTGATTATTAATAATAATTTATAAAGTATTTTTTATTATTACTAAATAATAGAATAAGCCAAGTAATAAGTAATTCTACATGTCTACATAATTAAATTAGGATTCTAAGCATATATGGTATTTTGTTATGAGTTTCTATTGTATAACATAGAACGGATTACACACCAAAGTATTTTTTTAATGGGAAAAAATTTGTTTGTGTTACTTACACATGCTACAGAGATTAACTAACAATTATTTCTTTTAAAAATTGTAATGGTATAATTAGGACATTTCTTTTCTTTGGGGTGGGGGGTGATGGTTATAAACTTTATGAGTGGTGTACTGATATTAAGAAATATATTACAATATATTATATGTGTAATATAAATACATTATATATGTAATTTAAAGTTGAAATTTTGAAAAAACCCACTCGGGTTTTTTCCTGGGTTTTTTCAAGTGGGCTTTTTCAGAAAAAACCCACCCGGGTTTTTTGGGCTGGGCAAAATCATAACAACCCTGATAGCTGAGGTACATGCTGACAGCGCACCTTTTTTACTTTTTTGATTTTGGTTGCAGATATTTTTTACAAAGTTAGTTTCACTTTCAAAACCGGTTTCGAAGCTGGAAGTGTTTTTTAAAAAATATATCTGCAACAAAAATTGAAAAAGTAAAAAAGGTGCACTGTCGGCATGCACTTTAGCTATCCAATGCAAAAAAAAAAATATTCAAAAATGTCAAAATGCAAAAGAGTTATTATAAAAATGCTTCCCCATAAGAATAACATTAGCTCGCGTGTGTTTCCTCGAGCGAGGACAGGGGCCTTAACCTGTATCTGCCACATTCTTTCTGATAGCAATCCTGAAAATACCAGAAAAACACCTGTTACTTATTTACACCTATTTCTTACTTCTCTGCTGACTCATTTCAAATATGAAAAAAAAAATATTATTTAAATCAAATGATTTTTTTAAAAAAATCAGTTGATTTAAATCATGCCAACCCTGAGTAAAACGGATGCGAGGCTAATTTGAAAAATACGATAGACTATGGAATAAACAAGTAACCAAATGGATAATAAGAAATAGGAAATTGGAGAATTGAAAACCAGGAAAAGCATAGACTGGAATAAAAGAAAACCTGTAAGTCATGCTGTATCACAATAGTTATAAATTACAATATATATATATATATATATATATATCATCATCATCATCAACCATTTTCGATCCACTGCTGGATGTAGGTCTCCCCCAGATTTTTCCAATGTTTTCTGTCTAGTGCTTTCGTCATCCAATTTACACCAGCCACTTTTCTAATTTCGTCACTCCATCTTACTTGTGGTCGTCTTCTTGGTCATTTTACATCTCTGGGATACCACTGTAGTATATTTGTGTTCCATCTATTGTCTTGTCTTCTTGCAATGTGCCCAGCCCATTTCCATTTTAGCTGCTTGATTCTTTCAAGGATGTCAAAAACTTTTGTTTGGTTTCTTATCCAGGTTATCCTCTTTCTGTCTCTTCTAGTTATGCCTAGCATGCATCTTTCCATGCTTCTCTGTGTTGTTTGTAATCTTTGTATCATCCGTTTTGTTAGTGTCCATGTTTCTGCTCCGTAGGTTAATGCAGGTAAAATACATTGATTAAAAACTTTTCTTTTCAAACAAAGAGGCATATTACTCTTCAGAATAATACTGTTCTTCCCGAAAGCACTCCACCCATTTCTTATTCTTCTATTGATTTCATTCAAGATACTATTATCCGATGATATTTCCTGTCCTAGGTACACATAACTTTGCACTTCTTTAATCTCAGTGTTCTTGTAGACAATTTTCTTTTTTGATGTAAATGAATTAAACATCACCTTAGTCTTTTCTAAATTTATTTTTAATCCCACATTGATGCTAACTTCTGCAAGATCTTTTAGCATAATTTCCAATTCTTCAGGACTGTTACTGAAAATTACAATGTCGTCAGCGAACCGGAGATGGACTTAAAAATTCTCCATTTATTCTAATCCCTTTGTTTTCCCAATCCAGCTTCTTGAAGATATTTTCTAAGACAGCATTAAAAAGCTTGGGTGAAATGGTGTCTCCTTGTCTTACTCCTCTTCCGAGCTTGATCTTCGCTTTTCCTTTATCTAAACGGATGGTTGCTGTTGCTTTCTTGTAAATCTTCTTTATGATATTGATGTAAGGTTTGTCTATACCAATGTCCTGCAGAGAATCTACTACTGCTGATGTGTAGACGGAATCAAAAGCTTTTTCATAATCAATAAAGGCAAGGCAGAGAGGTAAATTATATTATTTATGCTTTTCTATGAGTTCCCTTACTGTTTGGATATGAACAGCTGAATCCATTGTGCTGAATCCACTTCGGAATCCTGCTTGTTCTCTAGGTTGAGCTGAGTCCAGAGCAGGGCTCGAAAAATCTACATGCCCGACATCAGTGTTGTTAGACGGCGACTTTTTAAAAATTTGATTGGCACCACTTTTATTAAAGGATAAAATTCCTCTTGATTAATATGTCATTAAACAAAACGTAATTTTACCAATCCAAAGAAGTGGTGCCAATCTGAATTTTTAAAAAGTCGCCGTCTAACAACACTGATGTCGGGCATGCAGATTTTTCGAGCCCTGGTCCAGAGCTGATTCAAGTCTTGTCGTTAAAACTTTGGTGAAAATTTTATAAATCACAGACAGTAAGACGGTAATTTTTAATGTTTTCCTTCTCTCCTTTCTTGTAAAGTAGTACCATCACAGCATTATTCCAATCTTCTGGTACATCTGACCTTTCGAGACATTTGGAAAACAGTAAGGATAGCCTTTTTGCAAATTCTTCTCCTGCTTCTTTGATAAGGTCAATTGTAATTCCATCTTCTCCAGGGCATTTACCTTTTTTCATAAATCTAATAGCTGGTAAAACTTTGTCATCACTGGGATTATCTCTTCAGTTTCTGTTAAGATTTCTCGTTGATCGTGTTCGTTGATTTCCCTCTGATCTTCACATTTATATAGATCATTATAGAACTTTTCAACAATGTGTACTATTTCGTTGCTGATTTTGGTGATTGTTCCATCTGCTCTCTTCAGCGCAAAAATACCTTTTCTCCCAACACATAACTTGTGCTTAGCTGATTTTAAACTTTTGTTATCTTCCAGAACTTTTTTAACAAGGTCACAGTTAAATTTTCTGATATCTTTTGTAACGCATTTTCTTACTGTTTTACATAATTCAATATATATATATATGCAGTACAGAACCATTTATCTGGAATGGTTGGGGTCAGATGTATTCCGGATAACTGGTTGGACATTAAAGCATCATCCATTTGATAAGTTTTGTGAAACATATATAGTTGTGGTATTACTTCTAATTTTAAATCGATTATTAGATTCTTGAACCAAGAATCTGATGCAAGTAAGATCAATTGTTAGAGTTTGAAAGAAAATAATTCATGGGAATTCCTTGAACAAAAATTCTTGTTTTCTCGGCATAAAAATGAAAACATTTATAATATCATAATATTATTTATTAATCTATAATATGATTATTTGCTTCCATTTCAAATACTAGATGCTGTTATCAAACTATACAATTGTTTCAAACAATATATATGTCAAACTGACTGTGTATGACACTTTTTTCTAAAAAGATTCTAACATCAGTCTATTAGAAATATCATTCCGGATAAGGGTCAATCCATGTGAAATCATCCAGACCATGTTGCTCAATATTTTTGATTTTTTAAATTCTTTACCAGTTAATTTATTGTGCTTTAAGGAGTCTAAAACAAGGATTGAAAATTTTTTAAACCTTTTGAATTTTTTTTTGGCATCCATTTTTTTGTCATGTCACAAGCGGTTTTTCATGAAAATAGTACTTTACAGAATCCTTTATAACTTTTTTATTTCTAAATGTATCAAAATGATTTAAAAACCATTATATTTAGCAATGAATGAACTAAATTTTCATAATAGGTATTTTTATGATAATGATCAAAAATTGTATAAAATAAGATTAAATTTATCATTTTTACAGTGAAAATTTGTCTTTTTTGACATAAACATTTTAATAGAAGAAAGTAAAATTCACCTTTACATTTATTTTTCTGAATATATACCCTAATGAACTATTCTCAGAAGAAATATGAAACATTTAGAGACGCTCCTTCTTTTTCTATAGTTAGTCAAAGTTGGCATCTCAGCATCAAAACGCTAAATTTGAAGTTCAATATCTAAAAAAGGACTGGCTAAAAAAATATGAAAATTTAGCAGGATAACCTTCTTATGAATGTAAACATGTACCAAAAATATTATGAGTGATATATACGTGATTTTAAAAATATGGAACTTTGAAATTGGCTTGAAAATCACATTTGTTTACACATTTTTTAAAAGAAAAACTACTCCTAAATGCATAATAATAATTATTATTATTATTATTATTATCAAATGCTACTGTTAAAGATATAATACATGTTTTTTCTTACATAGAATACATAATAATTAAATCTAATTTACACTCATCGAAATAATTATCTGGATATTTCATTGCAAAGTGTCTCAGTAATATTGTAGCTGTGTACAATGACTGTAATTAGTTCCAATGGTGTTAGTTTCTGAAGCATGTTACTTACAGGAACTGAATCATTTTTAGACAATTGAAAAGAAGTTGTTGGTCTATAGAGTACAGGTGAAAAAAAAAGTGAATAAACAGGTCATTGTTTTCTTCACTTAGCTCAAGAATTTTCCCAATCCACCAATTTTTATCATAAATGCACAAAATATAATCATTTACTTTGAATTATAGGAAGCTTTTCCAAATTTTTGAGATATTGTGATCATTATATTGTTCACAGTCAAAAAAGACAATTTTTCACTGTAAAACACTGCATGTTACAAAGCACCTGATAACACTTTCACTTAATGGTATAAATTGGAGATATGCTCGTGTACCAGGAATTTGTTGGCAGAACAACCTTTAAGACAGAACACAACTGAATTCTCCTAATGAGAAGCTACATAAATTCTAGAAATGAACAAGTTAAAACATGATACATTTATTCACTATTCACTGAATGATCATAACTAAATAGGATAGAACTACAAAAAAAAAAATTGTTTTTAATCACAAAATCAAGCATGCAACAGTTTAAGTTACAGTTTAAGACATGATATATTTATAAATTGAATAAATAAAAAGCAAAAATGCAAATTTGTTCTAAATTATAAAATGAAGTATGCAGTATTTACAGTTTAAACCACAATATATTTATGCACTGGCATATTAAAAATAAACAGGACAGGGCAAGAAAACTTGTTATCAGTCATAGAATTTAACAAAAGAGAATTTGTAAATTTGTTCTTAATCATAAAATTAATACTCACATTCACTTAATCCTGGCTTAAAAATAAATGAAATTTTAAGTTTGTGAGCATAAATTAGGTTTTATTATACAGTAGACTCCCTCAAATCCACAACTCTCTAAAATCTGCACATAATTTACAAATGTAAACAATGAGGCATTCAGTTCAGTTATAGGGACAAAATTTGATTTTTTTAATTTTGTATCAATTCCATACATTAATTTGTAATTTTTGTTATTATTACTGAATTCATGTTTTTTCTTCAAGGAAGAATAAATTTAGTTCTGAAAGAATTCAAGATACTGCTGATATCACAGATAATCCATAATCTTATCAAATATATTTATGTATTAATCAAACTTTTTTGGTTATTAAGTCTGGCTGAACCTGGAATAAAACTTCCTTATTTTATTACAGTCGAAGATCTATAATCCGCACCCCCATAATTCACTGTTTCCTCATTGTTTTCTCATTTTTTTTTAAATCAATGTTTTCTAAAAAAAAACATTTTTGGATCACTAATTTGTAAATTATTTAACTGTTTATTTCATTGTTTACATTCGTAAAATAACAGGAATTATAGAAAACAGTGGATTATGGGTGTGCGGATTATAGATCTTTGACTGTATTTTGATGTGATTTAATATTCTACATTATTTATGAGGGAAGTTTCATTGAATAATTTAGGAAAAATATATTTCATCTTTATAATGAATAGTTAATCATACATTATTCATTTGATTTTTGCTTTTAATATTTTAAAAAATATCAAAATTTTTATTATTTTAGTTTATTACTTACTGTAATGTTTTAATATATTGAAAGCATTCATTATAATTTTTATTGCAATATTTATTGCATTCAAATTACAGTTTTAAAAATGTAAACAAAGAAATAATCAGAAATCCGCAAAATTCTAAAATCCGCACAACCTCTGGTCCCAAGCTTTGCGGATTTGAGAAAGTCTACTGTAATTAATTTATGTAAAAAAATTATTTATACTTAAAAAAGGGCATCTGAAGAAATAAGCAGAATATATTATGCATTATGAGTTCTTTATGGTGTAAAAATATACGTAAACAAATGTGATTTTCAAGCCAATTTCAAAGTTCCATATTTTTAAAACCACGTATATATCACTCATAATATTTTTGGTACATGTTTACATTCATAAGAAGATTAATCTGCTAAATTTTCATATTTTTTTAGCCAGTCCTTTTTTAGATATTGGACTTCAAATTTAGCGTTTTGATGCTGAGATGCCAACTTTGACTAATTATAGAAAAAGAAGGAGCGTCTCTAAATGCTTCATATTTCTTCTGAGAATAGTTTATTAGGGTATATATTCAGAAAAATAAATGTAAAGGTGAATTTTACTTTCTTCTATTAAAATGTTTATGTCAAAAAAGACAATTTTTCACTGTAAAAAGATACATTTAATGTTATTTTATATAGGGATGGGACGAATATTCGGCCACTATTCGGTATTCGGCCCTTTTGCCGAATATTCGGTTGGCCGAATATTGAAGGCTTGTTGACCGAATACTTCGGCCGAATACCTGTAACCGAATATTTAGAGATATCTTGCCGAATATTGCTAAAATCTCGCCGAATAGTGAAAGATATTTTGCCAAATAAGTTTCGGATTCAAAGAATTTCATTCTTGCAATTTTTTTTTCCTCTAATCCAAATTGGCTACTTCATTTATGAAGTCATTCTCGCTCTTACTTGCAAAATATAGAGTTATTCAGATACTAAAAAATATACAGCCTTTCTGTATTTCCTATAAAAGTTAGTGATATTCTAGAAAATGCCGCCCAAGTTGGAGATTTAATTGTATGGGAAATGTCATTAGAGAATGATATATTACAATTCAAAATATAAAAATACTGCCTTATTCTAAAATGCTCGAATATTATTTAATGTCTGCAAATTCCATGCACATATAAAAAAGCTCTTATGAAATTCATAACTTATTTTCTATAAAGTAAGAAATGAAAAAAATTATTCACTAGGTGTGTTCATGAAGATTCATTTTCAAAATTAAATGCATCACCATTCCAACTACAACGGTACATCTGAAAGCAGAACTGGTGTCAAACTCAATACACATTAGATAACACAACTTGCTTTATGAAGATGGTTTTATAAATATTTTAATATAAATTCTAAATACTCAACAAAATAATTTTTTCATTCTATAGTTTTCACTTTTAAATAATTATTTGCATAATTACTGACTAAAATATGTAACATTATTATGTATATATTTTTAATTTAATCTTCCTTCCTTCATGTTGTTATCAATTTCTGTTTATCCTTTTAATGCTTGTTGAATAAATGGAATATTGAAGTTGAATATTGTATGTGCCGATTCAAATGTCAAAGATTTTGTTAACATATGCATTCTACTTTAAGCATAATCTTTTCCTTTAACATAATTCGTAATTTAATGCTTGGCATCTGATTTCAGAACAGTCTCATTCTTACAAATTTGCTTATCACTAGGGACACAAACTCTAAATGATCAAATTTACTTCATTAAAGGTTATTTCAGAAAATATGTCCTTGTGAGTTCTGAGAGAGAGAGAGATTAAGAATATTATTGATTTTGGATACGAGAAGTATCAATTGATAGTAAAAGTGAAGTACATTCTTCATATTTTAATGGAAATATTTTCCCATCTTGACTTACTGAAAATTAATTTGATGTACATTAGAATAAAGGATATAATGCAATTTCATAATTTTTTTGTGTTAAAATAAGTTTTTCAAATTTAAAAATACATTTAAAAGCACATTTAAGAGTAATAATTATTAATGAGCTCCTATTTTTTAAATTATATATAATCAAAATTTATTTTCTTTATTGGAAAAAAAATTTTACTATTCGGCCGGCCGAATATTCGGTATTCGGCTATTCGGCCAAATCACTATTCGTCCCATCCCTAATTTTATACAATTTTTTTAATCATTTTCATAAAAATACCTATTATGAAAATTTAGTTCATTCATTACTAAATATAGTGGTTTTTAAATCATTTTGATAAGATTAGAAATAAAAAAGTTATAAAGGATTCTGTAAAGTACTATTTTCATGAAACACCACTTGTGACATGACAAAAACATGGATGCCAAAAAAAATTCAAAAAGGTTTAAATTTTTTAAATCCTTGTTTTAGACTCCTAAAAATACAATAAATTAACTGGTAAAGAATTAAAAAAAATCAAAAATATTGAGCAACATTTTTTTTTCTTTTTCTGGATGATTTCATATGGATTGACCCATAACTGGTTTTCTGGTTAACTGGTTTCCAGATAAATGGTTCCTTGCTGTATATATATATATATATATATATATATATATATATATATATATATATAAATAATTGTAGGAGCTGTTAAGGAAGCAATATGGCTAACAATCGTATAAAAAACGCAGATTACGTCCATAAATCGCTCAAAAAACGCAAACTAAGTCAATAAACTTTGTAAAAAATGCGAATCATGTCCATGAATCGCACATTGCACCCATGAATCGGACAAAAGACGCGCGTTGCAACCACAAATTGCGTAATAAAAGCAAATTTCGTCCATGCCAAAATAATATAATACGTAATTTTATTAAAAATTAATTTGAAGAAAGTTTTTGACCTATTATTATCAGTGTTCGAAATTAGCAGCCGTTAGTCGTCAAATGCAACTCAAAAATTGAATTTGACGATTACAAAATTACTCTCGGTCGTCAAATTTGACGCCTAACTTTTAAAAAAATACATTTATTAGGTATTTGGTTCCGAAAATTTAAGAAAAAAAAACGGCCTAGTCTGAAAATTCGGATCTAAAAACATCGTGGATTTCGATAAAAAGTCGCGAAAAAAGTCAAGTTCATAAATCGTTCGCATGAAAAATCGCCGATTTCGCAAAAAAAGTGCAAAAAACCTACGAATTTTTTCAAAAAATAACAAACATTTTTTTTTATACGATAACGGAAAAAAAAAAAAAAAAAAACGCAAATTTCTACAAAAGATCGCGAACAGAAATGCTTATCTCATCAAAGAATCGCTGGAAAAACATGAATTTCGTCAAAGAATCGTGAAAAGAAAGTCTAATTTTGTCAAAACAATCCCGGGAAAAACGTCATAGTATGAACTATGAACTTTGTTATAGAATCGCCCCTTGATTCGAATGTAGATGCATTGTGTTTTTATTATTATTATTATTATTAGGTTTTTTTTTTTTTTTATTACTAAATTTAACTCTATTACCAATATTGGATAAATTTTGTTTTAGTATTGATAAGAAGTTGCCAAGTTTTAATTTCGTTTTACAGATTAAGTGCATTTTTCTATTAATTTCTAAATATAGCAATAATTAGAAAAGCTTTGCACCAGTTTACAGATGCTTCAATTATTATAATCTTAGAGATTAATTTCGATAATTTTAAATAAAAATAAGTATTTGTGCTATTCTAAAAAGTAGTATCAAAGATGGAAAATACGGTATTTTCCAAAAAATTAAGGTAATCATTTCCGAAAATTATAAAAAATCGATCATATATCCGAACATTCGGACATAAAATGTATCGCAAATTTCGAGAAATGGTCGCCGAAAAAAATTAATTTATTCAATCGTTGTAAGAAAAATTGCCGATTTTTTCACGGGATCCGGGCAAAAAAATCTAAATTCCGACAAAAGGTCGTCAAAAAAAAAAAAAATCGTGGAAAACGGTAAATTCCGTCAATAAATCGCGAAAAACGATAAATTTCGACAAAAGATTGCGAAAAAAACACTGAAAATTTCGTCAACAGATCGCGAATAATACGGCAAAGCTTGTCAACAGATCGAAAAAAAAACGGTAAATTTCGTGAAAAGATCGCGAAAAAATGGAGAGTATTGCCATAAGATCGCGAAAAACACTGCAAAATTAGTCAAAAATCACGAAAAAAACCCGCAAAGTTTGTCAAACGATCGCCAAAAGACCGCAAAAAAGGCAAGTTTTTTCAATAGATCGCGAAAAAACAGCAAGTTTCGACAAAAGTTCCCGAAAAAACGACAAAGTTTGTCGAAAGATCGCGAAAAAACGGCAAAAGTTATAAAGAACGGAAAAAGTTCATAAAGATTGCGAAAAATCACGGCAAGGTATGTCAAAAGATTGTGGAAAAACGGCAAAAATTTCTTCAAAAGATCGGGAAAAACAGCAAGTATCATCAAAAGATAACGAAAAAGTACTGCAAAATTTGTCAAAAGATCGCAAAAAAGCGACAATTTCGTCAAAAAATCGCGAAAAAACGGCAAATTTCATAAAAAGATCGCGAAAAAATGACAAATTTCGTCAATAAATAGTGGAAAAACACAAATTTCGTTAAAAGATAGTAAAATACTCAAATTTCGTAAAAGGGAGCAGACCCCCCCCCCCCCAAAAAAAAGCTTTGGGAGAGGATTTCTCTCCCGTCTCTGCTCTAAACTTTCAGAAAATTTGATGTAAATTTCAATTTTTTTTAATATACTCAGAATCATCCCTAAATTATATACAGTATTACAATAATATTAATATGAATTTTAGAAACTGCAACTAAAAATCTTAATTTGACGCCTAAGATTTTTACAGTAGTCGTCATTTGACGCCTGCCTTTTATCTCCCAATTTCTATCACTGATTATTATGTGCACAGAAAGTTTTTGGTTTTATAGAAGTCCGGTGGAGGCCGAATACGTCAGTTTAACTGAAGTTGCTAAAGAGTTAATCTGGGTCAAAAATGTTTCGCAAAATGAAGCACTAAATTTGAAAGATTGAACAATATTTCTGTCACTAGCTGACACGCCCGGCGTTGCCTAGGTCCGTAATAATAATGTTAAAAAAACTTGAAATTCTATGATTTTATCTTTAACTCAAAATATGTGTAAATACATTATATTAAATACGTGGCCCCTGACTGTGTTAAAAATAGATTTTTAAAAAATGTAGCTGCAAAAATACACAAAATGACTGCAATGAGAAATGCGGGAAGGAATCTGTGTCCAACGATTGCATGATGGTATTTATCCTTAAAAATTACTGTTAAATCACTAATACTTTTTTCACATAGATATCCCAAGTTAAATATTTTGAATTTCAAACTAATTATATCACTCTTAAATCTGACTATACAGTGAATGAAATCGATACTCAATGATTAGCTAAAAGGTTAGTATATAGTATTATAATTTCAGAGCCATTTTACAAAAATAAGTTTATATTTTTAATCAAACATGCGTAACGTACATTCTGTGAACAAAATCCTAACCATAACCTAATTGTATCGTAATCATAACTTGTCTGTAACCTAGCTGTATCTTAACAGTAACCTAACTGTAACTTAAATATACCATAAATGTAACCTGGCCGTCACCTTATCACAATCAACCCATAACCTAACCGCAACGTAACCTGAACCTAACTGGAAATTAAATATAACCTAAAACTCACCGGAACGTAATTGCAACCTAACCATAACCAAGTTCTAACTTAACATTAACTATAAACAAAATATCTTAACCATCACGCGCTACAAAGTACTTAGCTTCACTTTCCACCACCACGGGGCACATTATATTTTGTAGAACATCTAAATTTTAAGTTCGGATTGGATTCATGCCCATGGAAATTATTGTGTCTTCTTCGGATCCGGTTATGATTGTTTGGAATATTTTTGTTGAGTTTAGATTCGGTTCAATTCAGATTTCGTGTCCCCCCCCCCCCCCCCAAAGGGATTTAAGGTTCGGGTCGGGTTGTACTTACATGGAAATTATTTTACCTAGTTCGAATGAGGTTATACTTCACTGGAATATTCTTGTCAGAATCGGATTAGGTTTAAGTCAAATTTCGGGATTTTTTTTTTAATTTTTGGTTCGGATTGGGTTCATGTCCATGGAAATTATATTGTCTCATTCGGATCTGGTTATAGTTCTTTGGAATATTTTCGTCGGATTCAGATTTCAGGTATTTTTTCAAATTGATTTTTAAGGTTTGGGTCGAATTCATATCCAAAGAAATTATTTTGTCCTGCTCGGATCCGGTTTTGGATCTTTGGAATATTTTTGTTGGGTTCAGATTTCATTCAATTCAATTTCGGCTTTTAATGGAATTTTTAGGTTCAGGTTGGGTTGCGCATACACTGAAATTATTCTGTATTGTTCGAATAAGGATATGCTTATCTGGAATATTTTTGTCAGGTTCTGATTTAGTTCAGTTCAGATTTTGACATATTTTCAAAGAAATTTTTTAGGCTCGGATTGGGTTCACGTTCATGGAAATTTTTTGTCTTCTTTGGATCCGGGTATGGTTCTATGGAATATTTTTGTCAGGTTCATATTTGATTCAATTCAAATTTCAGGTATTTTTTTCAAATGGAATTTTTTAGATTCGCATCGGGTTCATGTCCATGGAAATTATTTTCTCTTATACGAACAACGTTATGGTTCTTTCAAATATTTTGATCGGATTCAGATGTAATTTGCATAAAATTTCAGGGTTTTTTTCAAATGGAATTTTTCAGGTTTGATTCGGGTTTATGTTCACGGAAATTAATTTGTCTTGCTCTTATCGGGTTATAGTTCTTTGGAATATTTTTATCGATTTCAGATTTCGTTCTGGTTATTTTTCAGGTTTTTTCAAAGGAAGTATTTAGGTTTGGTTCAGGTTGCATATACACTAACATTATTTTTCCTTGTTCAGATTGGGCTATGCTTCATTTGAATAATTTTGTGGGATTCAGATATCAAATCCATAGTTTTTTTTTCCCAATGGAATTTTAGGTTCGAGTCTGGTTTATGCTCATGGAATTTTTGTCTTGCTTGGATCGCAGTATGGTCTGTTTTTTTTCAGGTTGGGATCAGGTTATGTGTTAATACACCTAAACTTTATGTTTTGCTACTATTCTTTTATTGACTATAGATAATTTACTTTACTATTTCATAGTTTATTATTGTGTATGAATCGCCTGCCGATTCAAACAATTGTATGTCAAACAGCCATTTAATTTTTGTTTTAAAAACAAATTAAAGTCATAATAAAATTTTAAATTAAATAAAATGCATTCAAATTTAATCAATGATTTAAAAAAACTGCTAAAAAGCCTCATATATACATATATATTTACTGCAATATAGCTAACCACACATACATTGTAATGTACGAAGTACCAACCATCTGGTGTACAACAGCTGTGTTCAAAAATCTTAAGTTAAATCTTTCATTTTGCCAGTCTATGAATTTTAAAGGTCTTTGGAAAAAACAGTCACTTTTGAAATGTCAAAATCTGAAATTGGTTTCTTTAATTCTGTCTCAGCTTTCTTAATTATTTCTGCGAAAGTTTTATACAACCAACCAACCATAAACAAACAAAAGGGAAAAAAATTGGGAAAATGATTTTTTATGAGGGTGATCTCTTGATTTTAATTAATTACTCAGTTAATAATTGGAATTTCGAAATTCTGAAGCTCAGGTGCATCAGGAGAGATTTGGAGCTACTCTAAAAAAAAATGAGCCTCGTATGTGCTGTAGGTTTTGCTAGCCATCGCAGACACACACGCATGCAGACAGACAGAGCGTTTTGTTCTTTTATTAGTATAAATAACTAAACTGCAATAGACTTTTCCAATTCTCCTTTTAAAAATCTGAAAACTAAAACATATTCAGATTTACTATTTCCTTAGAAACATTGTGTATGATCAAGCATTTAAACTTACTAGGGAACTCCAAGAAGTGAGAGTCACCGATTTTGACGAAAATAGTATCGTCAGAAAGATCTCATCGTGAGCAGTAAAAAACTTCATGGAACTATCCATTGGAAATGAGTCGTTTAGAATATCCGAAAATTTATGACACAAAGCACACTTAATGGAGAACCACAAAAAAAATGTTAGTCTCGACTTTAACGAAAGTGGTATCGTTGAAAAGATATCGTGAGAATTAAAAAACTCAATGGAATCACTCGTTGGAAATGAGATTCTTTCGAGTTATCCAACAATAAGTGTCACATAGCTAATGCACACTAGCTGAGAAACAGCATTATGTGACATAAATTGTCAGATATCGTGAAAACAGCTCATTTCCGATATGTAGTTCATTGAGTTTTTACTTCTCATAATGATATCCTTGCAACCAGGGTTTGAAAAAACCCGGGTTTTTTTTAAAAAGCCCAACCCACTGGGCCCAGTAGTCTAAAACCCGGGTTTTTTCGGGCTTTTTTGAAAAAACCCGGGTTTTTTCGGGTTTTATCAATTTTTTTTAGAGAACTCTTCACATTTCTAATTTTCACATGCATAGTACCTAAATTTTTCATTTATCAGTGAAACAAAGGTATAATTTTGCATTAAGTATAGATTAACAATAAAAATAAATACATAAAAAGAAAATATAAATATATTTAAAAAGATAATTTTGTATCTCATAGAACTAGATTACTGGAAGAATGATACATTAAATCAAGTGCAACTGAATTTCTTTATATAAATCTTAAGTTAAAGACTAATTTATGCAATTTCTTTCATTTACTTCAATAAAAATCAGTTTAAAGCAGCAACATTTATGCAAATATTTTTATTTTTGTGAAGAAAAAAATAGAATTCACACATATATATGCATATATATATATATATATATATATATATATATACTACAATTTAAGCAACATTTATATTGCAATAGTATTAAATTGGATTATCTAAAAGTCAATGTCAGTCATATCTATAAAGTTAGATCGTAAATGGCAATACACTTTTACTAGTTTAGTTTTGCTTTTGTATGACATCTGTAAGCAATCTTTTAAAGTATCTGGATACATTTTTCATTAGATTTTATTTGAGTTTTTTGGATATTATCAAGGTTATTTATGTTAAAGAAACATGGTCCAGAATGTTTGAAAACAAGGTACTTATACTACTAAATACAATTTAAAATAACTAATTGATTACAAAAAGTTTATGAGGTTAAAGGTTAAAAGGTTATGACAATAATGAACATTATAATTTGCTTTTACAAAAATTAATTATTAGTAATAATTTTAACAATGAAATTATTAAAGTACTATACTAAAACTTTTTCACTCTTTTTTTTTTTTTTTTTTTTTTTTTTTTTTTTTTTTTTTTTGTTTGTTATAACAGGATTCCCAGCAAAACATGACTGGCAAATTCCTTGACTTTCCATGACCAAATCTCAAAAAATTCCCCGACTTTCCCAAACCAAATTTAGAAAAATTCTCTTACCAAACGAGCATACAGCAAAATTTGATACTTATTTTCACAATCTTCTGCCAAAATTAGCAATTTTTTTCTGCAATCATACTTGTCTTTTTTTTTTTTCGAACTGTTTAATGAATTTTATGTCATTTTTCATTTTTTCACTCAAATGTTTTCCATGACTTTTTTAGAAATTATTTGTAAATTCCCTGACTTTTCCTGTATATTTTGAGATTTTCCTGACTTTCCATGATGCTGGGAACCCTGTATAATCTGTCACCATTTTTATGTTGAAAATTACTGTATAAACTTTCATTGAACATTGAAGCAGGATAATAAATGTTGCGATTAATCTTAAAAGCTATAACAATACAAGCAATCAGGATGAGGATCACATTTCAAGCGCCATCATTAGGTATACATTAAGATTTAAAGCACTTGGATGCATTTTAAAATATATGGCCATGAAAATCTTCCTTATTTACAAACTAATTTATTTTATGGTCATTTTATCAATACTTAGAAATTCTTTTAAATAATGGTTAGTTTGAAATATATTTAAATTGGCATTTATCTTTCTATCCTCATATCTTAGATTAAATAATGATACAGATGTGAAAACACGAGAAAATTTGAAAAAACCCACAAATGGGTTTTTGATGGGTTTTTTCAAGTGGGCCCGCCCGAAAAAACCCGGGCGGGTTTTTTCGGGCTGGGCCCACTTCAGCGAACCCTGCTTCCAACAACACCATTTTCATCAAAATCGAGAAAACAATTTTTTCCGGCCCCCTGTTAAGTATGCGCTAGCTATGCAACAAAACAAATTATCGGCTATCTCAAAAACAGCTCATTTTAAACGGGTAGTTCTACTGAGTTTTTTTTTTTTTACTCCTCATGATGAGATCTTCCCAACAATACCACGTCCGTCAAAATGTAAACTAATTTTTTTTGTGTGTGATTCCCCAATAAGTATGCACTAGTTAAGTGGCATAAATTGTCAGATAACCCAAAAACAGCTCATTTCCGACGGGTAGTTCCATTGAGTTTTTTACTGCTCACGATGAGATCTTTGCAATGATACCACTTTCGTTAAAATCGGTGACTCACACTTCTTGCAATTCCCTAGTCAGATATGTTACTAGTAAATTAAACTTGGCTGACAGCTTCACAAAGCTGCAAATTAAAAAATTTTGCAAAAAAATATTTGACATTTGAAGTTTTACTGGGGAGTTATAATTTTTTCTTACAATGTGTTCACTCTGATCAATGCTTGCCAATAAAGTCTTATATGACCTGACACTGATCAACTGTTGTCTTTGAATTTAAGTACAGTAGAACTCTGGTTATTCGAAAATCGACTTAACCGAAAGACCTTAAAATCCCTTTAAAGTTCTTTTTAAATGCGAAAAAAAAAAATATTGTCAACAATATTTCTACCGACGTCAAACGATACCTTTAATATATTTTGACTTATGATTTTTTTTTTTTTTTTTTTTTTTTTATTTTAGATAAAACAATTCGGAATGATTTTTAATACATTGAAATTTGTTTCAATATTTATTAACTTTAAAAATTGGAAGTAAAAATAAATAAAAATCAGAACTTTGAAAAAGGTTATTGAGCACTGGTAGAAAGTGTTAAAAAAGCATGTTTTTTATAAAATAAACAGAGTCAACTGATTTATTTACTCCACTGCATAATTTTGAAAACTTTATTACATAAAAACATACGGTACATCATTATTTTAAGAAATATTTTGAGATTTTCTTTTGTTTTTCAACTTTGCATTGTCTCAATGCTGTTTTATCATGCCTCCTTTTAAATAACAAAACATCTGATGCTGATGCATCTTCTTGTACCTCAATATCATACAGCACGATAGTGCTGTAGAGTAGAGCTCAGATACATCTCTAATGTTAAAGTCTAAAGTTTGCCTCTTAATAACTTTGGAACTAATCATCGGATCACGACGAAAATGAAAAGGGGAAGTGTCCTACTAACCTACTATAGATATCAAAGTTTACAAAATTTCATCCAGATCCACCAATTAGTTTTGGAGATCCAGAACCCCTGTTTTGTCACTTTTTGCTCGTGAAACAAGAAAAAAAGAAAACTCAATTATAACCTGAACCAAAAAACATTCAGGGACGTGTAATAGCTTGTTAGAAAGCCTTTAATTTAGGGATGTGCCTTTCGAAGGTCCAGTAAAAAAATATCAAAAATTAAGGAAATGGCACCCATTTAAAATTTATATAACGCTATAAACTTTCATAATTTAACATTATAGAAATCTCTCCTTTTTAATTGCTAATTAAATTGTTTCTTTCGAGTTGTCACCAACTAAAAAACAATTCAATAATTTAAAAAAGAAACAATAACACGTTTTTTTTTTAATAGATCAATAAAAATTCTGATTCTCCTGATAGTTTTAAACCTTTGAAATTGACACCATTCGAAAGAGAAAATGCACATTTTTCATAAACTGTAATTAAATATGTGTTAAAACAACATCGCACCCTTATTTGAGTTTTTTCGACATAAAACATTTACTACAATACAGATATTTCAATTAAAAAGGATAATTAGGAAAAAAAAAATTCTTCTATATTTATAAAAATAACTATTTGAAAATGAAGCTACGAAAATCTGTGTAGATACCCATCGTCATATGAAAATCTGCGTAGATACCGAGAAACTGCAGTGGGACTACCATCTGGGAGGGGGCGGTTCTGTCGCCAAATGTCGCCAAGTTTTTTGCCAACTTGGCGATATATCACCAAATCTGGCGTTCAAAATTACTCACCAAAATTGAAGCCAACTTGGCGTAGTTTCCGGTATTTCACCAAACCAATTAGTTTAAAGTTATTAGTAGACATATGTCTACTAATAACTTAAACTAATACTAAAAATAGTTTAGATTTGTTAGTTGAAGGTGATTGATAAAGTTCCTGAAATCAGGGTTCTCGCTGTCGCTCGCCATTGCGCCAAATTGCGACTAAATTCTTCATTTGGTGAGTAAACAAGCGATTAGATTCGCCAAATTGCTAGTGCTCATTTTATGCTTTTCCTTTCTTTTCTTTTTCGTTTTTCATACATATGCATTATATATATTTTTAATATATTTGTAGCGGGTAGTTGAAATTAAATTAATATTAGTCGTTTTTGCAGTTATTAAAACTTCGATTATTTCAGAATATATTGAAAAAAGAGGGGATACTTTAAAGGATTAAAGATATATTTTTTAGTGTTACATGGTGAATCTATATTGCTAATACTTTTTTCATTTGGCGAATGTTTTTATTTTTAATTTGCCAAATTACTAACGTTGGTCAAAAGTCAGCGAGAACACTGCCTGAAATGATCTGAACAAGCTTTGAAATCATACAAAAAACTGGTGGAACCAGAGGGAAAAGTAGAGCTCGATCTAAAAAAATGTTACAGTAAAAATTGGGAAATATTTTCAATCTAAAAATGTGCATGCAAAAGAAAGGGAATCAAATTACCTGTAAGCTCATGAAATAACCCAAATTTTTGTTAGTTAAAAATGTGGACTGAGCTTTACTGGTGCCTTATATTCAGAATTATACTATTATCCACTCAAAATGATTACTGAGAAAAATAGTCAATAGAATATATTGCTATGTTGTCTCGAATTGGTTAAACTTCACAACGCTAAACAAATATAAACCATGATGTGATAATTAAAGTATAACATTAATATAATCAAGTTGTTGAGGAATTGGTGTAGATAAGTATGTCTGAACACAAATATTTAGTATATGATTGTATCTTATCTATTCAAGGTTTTGAGTTTACTTGGACCTTTGATCCTCCAGTTATCAAAACTGCTGTAATGGAATTGTGTTCACACTTTGTACTGAACGAACTGTTCTTATACTTCATTACATCAGCCTATAACATATAGTTATGAACCCAAATTTTTAAACTGGTTATGGATGATTGAAATGTGAAGCGAGTTAAAAATGCCTCTTTATCCCTGATTTATTTTAAGGCACTAGTAAAGCTCAGTCCTTATTTTCAGCTAACAAAAATTTGGGTTATTTCATGAGCTTTACAGATCACCTGATTCCCTTTCTTTTGTACGCACATTTTTAGATTGAAAATATTTCCCAATTTTTACTGTAACATTTTTTTTAGATCGAGCTCTACTTTTCCCTCTGGTTCCACCAGTTTTTTGAATGATATCAAAGTGCCACATCTCAGATCTTGGTAGCTTCACTGTGTGTAATCCAGTACCATATCTACCATAATTTGTTATACGTTACCACAACATTTTTATAACAACGATGTTCTAGACTACTATCCCCAGCGGCAGAATTTTTTTCTGCAGTCTGCAACGCAAATAAAAATTTTACAAACAGTCTGCAGACCAATCCCTCGCATTACATTTTATGCACTCAAACCTCCCAAGTATTTGTGATAGACATAAAAGAAAAGTATACTTTTAAAATGAAGTTTCCTTTATTCTCAGAATTTTTAACACCTCATACATATTCTGAAAGAGGGGGGGGGGGGGGTCCTCCCCTTTGACAAAAATTGCGGGTTTTTACGATATTCTGACGTGATGTCATGTTTCGCGATCTTTTGGCAAAATTTGCATTTTTTCAATTTTTTTTTTTTTGACAAAGTTTGACGTTTTTTCTGATCTTTTGACGAAAATTGCCGATTTTTTCTTTGCGATTTTTTTTTAAAGAAATTTGCGTTTTTTTCGTGATTTCTTGACGAAATTTGTCATTTTTTCGTGATCTTTTGAAGGAATTTGCCGTTTTTTCGTGATTATTTGAAGAAATTTACAGTTTTTTTTCGTGATTTTTTGATGAAATTTGCTGTTTTTTCATGATTTTTTGAAGAAATTCGACCGTTGTTTCATGATTTTTTACAGAAACAGACATTTTCTCGCAATCTTTTGAAGAAATTCATCGTTTTTTCACGATCTTTTAAAGAAATTTGCTGTTTTTTCGTGAACCTTTGAAGAAATTTGCCGTTTTTGTGCGATTTTTTGAAGAAATTTCCCGTTTTTCACAATTTATTATGAAAATTTGCCTTTTTTCGTGATCTTTTGAAGAAATTTGACGTTTTTTGCGATGTTTTGAAGAAACTTGCCTTTTTTTGTGATCTTTTGAAGAAATTTGCCTGTATGAATTTTTGACGAAATTTGCTGGGTTTTTTTCGCGATCTTTGGACGAAATTCGCGTGTTTTATGCGATCTATGACGAAATTTATTTCTTTTCGAAGACTACTTATCAGAATTCGTGATAGATTTTATGTCCAAATTTTTGGATTTAGGACAGATTTTTTTTTTTTTTGCTAAATTTTTAACAGTTGAAAAATAGTCTGCAGACCTTTCCCAAGAGTCTCTGACGTGCGTCACAGCGTTGCACCGATTTTACTTCCGGGCTACTATCGCAGCTTTTCAGAAAACAAGCTTTCACCATATGCTAACCCAGTTACTTGAAAATTCCTATGGAACCCCGTAACCATCCGAAAATGCTTTGGCCCCATGCTTTTCAGATAATCAGGGTTTTACTGCATTTTTAAATGGACTTTAATATTTTCTTGCATTTTTCACAACCTTTTTCATATTTTTGTAATGGTTTAGAGATGGTGAAAAAGGAGGTGATTGTTATGCATCTATACATTTTAAAACTTAAACAAATGGGAATAAACAAAAACTTTCATAAAGTTAAAGTTAAACAATATTTACTTTTTATGATGTGTATTGTTTTTCATCTTCTCTAAAGCAAAACCCGAAATAGCCAGCTTTCATTTCATTCACAAGCTTCGGACGAGTGCAGTTACTGAGTAACTGCAAATAGCTGTAATTTTGGAACTGCGTCATTCGCCATGATCAAACCTATGCTTTGATGTCATACGAAAGACCTTCGAGGAAAAGATAGGAAGGCTTAGGAAACCGTAACTAACTGAAAAGGTGCAAACAGCTCTGCTAGGAAACACGCTCAAAGGGGGAGATCCAATTGTAGGCTGGTTCATTGCATCCAGCAATTGGCCAAATATTTTTCTAGTAAATTTCCTTGCATCAACTCCCCCGCAAGAATTCAAAACAAAGAATTCAAATTTCTTTTGGCAGTTCGACTTGAGACTTTAAGATTGTGGGGGATTTTTTTAATATGATTTGTTTGATGCGATACATTTTCTATACTGCAAATAGATTGCTGAAGAACATGTACAATTCAAAAGTCGTCAGTGACGCTGAACTTGTTAAATAATAAATTTTATATATCAGAAGTTCCACTTTCACACGAAAACTAACATAACAACAAATAAATTTATCTAATCTTCTACCTCTAACGTAACGTATCATATGATCTTTGAGCCAACTCTCGGGGAAGGGGTTTTCCACTCCCTCCACGAAAGGGGCAGGGAACGCACTGCTTTCGTGCGGATAACGGTGATCACAGCATGACTCCTTATTTTTACAATTATCGCTATTGGCGACCCCACCAAAGCGCACCAAGTGAATCCAGTTTCACATTTTGCTCCTAAATGCCACTTCTACTGCTTAGGTGTTTACACTGTTTCGATGGCAATGGGGAATTCACATTACGTCTATGAAGTAATTTTTCTGCACATCATCGACAAAGTCAGTAATATCTGCATGCCCTATCAACAAAATTCGCAATTTCTTTTCATTAACAAACAACATTTATTATTTAATAACGTCACATACTTACACACTATTTACACAATATTGCATACATTTTTCATTAACAAATTTGCACATTTTATGAAATTGATCGACCATATTCACAATTTTTCGTTCCTGATAGACAAATTTAGCAAGTTTTCAGTGCCTGATTGACCAAATTGGCAATTTTCCTGCACCCTATCAAGAAAATACACTGTTTTTTTAGAGCCCAATCAATATAATTTGTGCTTATTCAGAGATTAATTGACAAAATTAGATTTTTCGGAGCCTAACAGACATAACTCGTGTTTTACCCATGTCTGATCGATGATATTTTTGTTTTTTCTATGTCTGATCAACAAAATTCATTCATAATTCTTTTTTCACACAGTAAAGACAAAACAAAGGACTTTTCTGTGGTGGAATATTCCTATGAACAAAATTTCCAATTTTTTCATGCATCATTAAGAAAACTGGTGATTTTTTCTTGCCCGTTTAAAGGAATGAAATTTTTCACGTCCAATGGACATAAATAATTGTCAAAATTAATATTCCTGGTCAACGAAATGTGAGATTAAGTCCGATCAACAAAATTCTCAATTTTTCCATTCCAGATCAACGAAATTTAGAATTCTTCCGTGGTTCATCAACAAAATTCAATATTTTTCTGCACTTGATCACGGAAATTCACAATTTTACTATGCCCGATCAACAAAATTTGTGATTTTTAAATGACTGACAAAATTTGCAGTTTTCCTATCACAAATTAAAGAAAATTTATAATTGTTTTCCTGCAATCTATGCTCAAAAATTTATAATTTTTTCCAGTTGTATATTGAAGAAATTCGTGAGCCACACGTTAACCCGTTGCAGGCCACTTTTGGCTTGCGGGCCACCGGTTTTCATCTCTAATCTAGAAGATTTAACCAGAGTTTCCCCCAGGTTTAAAAAGGGGCAGGGTGCTGCTGCTGTGAAAAAGGCACTTTTTATATTCATCAGTGCACTTTTATAGAGTTGAGTCAAGAATCTTACTGCCTTTTCTGATATAACCATTTGACTCATTTCTTTTTCTAGTAACAAAAGGGGAAAATGATCACAAAATACATCCATTTATCACGGGAAAAAATAGTTATTTAATTGAGGGAAAATCTTGAAATTTATCAATCGGTGCAAAATTCTTCAATCGGTCGCAAAAGAATCGCAGCAAAAGGGAAATTTCATTAAAGAATAGAGAGAAAAAAAAGCAAAAAAAAAATTCATCAAAAAATTGGAAAAAAAAGTGTATGGGGGGGGGGGGGGATTTTGTTAAAAGATCACAAAAAAATGACACATTTTGTTAAAAGATCACGAAAAAAAAGGCATTTTATTAATAGATCGCGAAAAAAAAAAAAAAAAAAAAAGGAATTTTATGAATAGATCGCAAAAAAAAAAAGGCATTTTGTTAAAAGACTGCAAAAAAGGAAAATTTTGTTGACAAATCATGAGAAAATGGCAAATTTTGTTAAAAGATCACGAAAAACGGCAAATTTTGTCAAAAAAAAAAAAAAAAAAAAGTATAATTTGTGACGGGAGTGGAATCGCCCTTTCCCTTCACCCACCTTTGTTGACCATGAGTTTTTTCCACGGCCCTCTGATGAAATTCACGTTTTTTGTCTGCTGTATTTTTATGAAATTTGCATTTCTTCAGTGGCTGTCATTTAACGAAATTTGCATTTTTTTGTTGCCCTGCAACAAAATTCACATTTTACAAGCGATACTCTGACAAAATTTGTGTCTTTTCGATGGCTTCTTGACGAAAATTGAAGTTTTTTGGATTCTTATTTGCATTGTTTCTGCGATTCTTTGATGATTTGCATTTTTCCTAGGTACTTTGACAAATTTCATGTTTTTGTCTGCTACATTTTGATGAAATTAACGCTTTTGTAAGCCTTTTCCTGTGATTCTTTAATGAAATACACCATTTCTCATGATTCTTTGATGAAATTCGCGGGGGTTTTTTTCCCTGCAAACAATTGACAAAATTTTTTGCCGACCATTTGTTGAAATCAGGGTTGGCAAGGTTTTGGACACAATGGTTTAAACCACGGTAAAATCCATGGTTTAAACCGTATTGTCCAAAACCCTGCTGTCCAAAACTATATTTTATAGTAAAATTGTATTTTTTAGAACAATGCTTAAAGTTTGTGCAATTGGCAAAATGATTACAATACAAAAATATTAACAACATAATCACCCTATGTAACAATGTATTTGCATAAAAACAATACTAAATTTAATTATATGTAATATTTTTAATGTTATTCACTTAAATAATAGTAGTTAATTGAAGTACTAATAGTTTTATGAAGAATGCATTCCGATTCTGTTATTGAAATTCCCAAGAGTTATTACTGAAAATAACTGTTAAATAAAAAGTCACGTTCAGCATACTGATTAAATCAGCTCACTGCTGACAATATGTGCATGTTAAGAAATAAATAGTATAAATAAAAATAATTGATTTAGTTTGATTATGAGATATTTAGATATTGACTATTATTATGACACTAGTGTTATACACTATTATTATGACACTAAAATGGTGGTACTTTTTAACACATTACAGTGAATTATTTTGTTTGGTGCTTTTGTATTTGCACATTCATAATAACAAAACATATTTAAAAAAATAACTTTTAGATTTTAAATTAAATATTTGTTTTCTTTTATTATCCAATAATCTAGAAAAGATAATTTACAATGAAACATTATTTAAAAGAAATTTCTTTGTAGCCTTTTCTTTCACAAAAATGGAAATAAAAGCATCCCCTCTAAACTACATATGTTGTATTATAAAGAATTGCTTATTTTTATTGCACAAATTTAACAGTAACAGAACTTTTTATGCTGCAGAGATATTAGAAGTTTGAACTTTTTTTCGTTTACCAAAGAATTAAATAGAATGTTAGTAAAATATATTGTGAGATATTTATTCATATGTTTAATAAGTGTGCAATGGTGAAATGTGGATTATTTTTTTTTTTTTTTTTTTTTTTTAAAGGTTTTGGACACTTTAGTACAGTTTTGGACACTTTAGTACAGTTTTGGACACTTTAGTACAGTTTTGGACAGTAAAACCCACGTGTCCTGTCCAAAACTGGTTTTGGGCGTCCAAAACCTTGTCTCAAGACCGGGGCGTCCAAAACCCCAACCCTGATTGAAATTTGTGATACTTTTTATGCCTGAATTTTCTGATTGATGACATTTTCTCTTTAATTTTCGGTACCGAATGTCTTGAATTTTTGGAAATTTCAGAACAGAATCATCCCTGATTAGAAAAACAATTATTTTTCTTATATGTTTCCTCTCTTTTAGCCAATTTTATTTTATCAATGCATATTCTTTTTGTATCAGAAGACATTATGTCATCGACCGGGAATTTGTCTATCGTGATCTTCATCCATCAAGACTTGTCTACCACGATGCAAGCTTTGAGAACGCACGATCTTAAGTATATGAATGAGAAAACAACTAACAGGCACACGTTCAGTATGGATGCAACAGTAGTAAGGACTGTATTTTTTCAAATGAGGGACAAGAAGGGCACTAATTTTTGAATGAGCGGCAAGATGGGTGCTATTTTTTAAAATAAAGGGCAGAAGGGACGGAGTGCTCTCCTGAAACCCACTGTGGGAAACTCTGATTTAACCAATAACCAGAGCAGCCATATGTTATAACTTTATCAGTATATCTTTGGTCTTGCCTAGTGTAAATAAATAAAATAAAATCTTTAAAACCCTAAATTTGCAAGTGACAAAAATTGTGGCAAAAGTATTTTCTGGGACGGACGGTTATTTTTCAGGGTTTTTTCAATTTCCACAAAAATTGGTCAAACATGTTCCAATTTAAAAAATATATTATTTCAATTAACATTATCTATCAAAATTAAATAAAATGGTTCTAAGCCATGAAATTCCTTTAATGTTATTTTCTTTTTTTTATATATGTGATTTTAAGCCACAAAAATGGCAATTTTCCCCCTCTTATAAATTTTCATTAATTCATTTTACATTTTTAATTGCACTCATATAAAGACAAACAAACTTACCTCTATTTCACATTCCATTAATATTCATCAGACATCTGCATTTTCATCTCTTCCAGATTTCACCAATGTAAGGTTTGTAAATATATTTTTGAAAATATCAAAAATACCCAATATTTTGATATATGTCCCGTATTTTTTTTATACATTTATCCGATATTTTCAAAATTGTCAAGTTACTATTGATAATAAATGTTTTCAAGCATAATATAAATTAAAAACTAAGATTTTCAACATGAAAACTTAAACATTATTCTAAAAATTCATTTTCATTTCCTTTTCATTTAGAATAAAACTAAAAATCAATGAATTGAAAACAGATTGAAATGTTCGAATACATCTGTAATTGCAGTTTGCTTGTATTAATGTTTGCTAATTATTGATTTTGGTAGAAATTCATTTTCTTTTTGTCAATAACTAGTATTAACAATCCATGAAGAGTTCCCAATATGGCATTATTAAAGGATTCCCGGTACTACTTGGTTATACTATTGACCAAAAAACCATCGCCAAACTATAAGATTAAATGCCAATAATGGATGTTTGTGAATGTTACATTGAATGACACTAAATGATTTTTATTTAGACTTTTGATTTGGATTTTTATTGCCGTATTTTCGGGTGTATAGTCTGCGACTTATACAAGGAAAAAACCTCCCAAAAAGCCACTGTGGCTTATACATGGTGCGGGTTATACAAAGATTTTTTTTAAAAAAATTGGAAATTGTGATATTTTTTCTACAATTTTTAAACCTTAAAAAATTTGAAAAAAAAACATCAAAATTTGTAAATTCTTTTCGCTATGCCTTGAAATCTAGAGTTTTCTCATGTTTGTAAAGGCCTTTTTTTTACTGCTTAAATACAGTTATTACTGGATTTGGAAGAACTGTCCCAACTTTCGCCAAGTATTGCACTGATAGATGTATAATAGCCATTGTGTTTGTAGAGTACAAAATCCAAAATCCAGAACCCTTCCAATCTCGACAATTCTGAATTTAAGATAATTTTTAGTTTATTTTACAAAAAAATAATCTACCGACCCTGTTGCAAAGAACAAAAAAAAGTGCGTGATTTATATCATTTCGGAACAATTCAGAGCAGTCGTTCTTTTTTGAAACGACTCTGAGGAATCGTTCCTTTTATAGAGTCGTTTCATTTCGGAATGAGTTCAAGGAATCGAACTTTTCCGGAGTCGTTTAATTTCAGATAGAGTCCGAGGAATCGTTCCTTTTTGGAGTTGGTACCTTACCCTGGTGCAAAGAATAAAAAAAATTGCGTGATTTATGTCATTTTGGAACGATTCAGAGAGGTCAGTCTTTTTCGAAACGATTACGAGGATTCGTTCCTTTACAGAGTCGTTTCATTTCGGAACGAGTTCTAGGAATCTAACTTTTCCGGAGTCGTTTTATTTCAGATAGAGTCCGAGGAATCCTTCCTTTTCAGAGTTGGTGCATTTCGGATCGATTCCAAGGATTCGATCCTTTTGGGAACCAATGACCCAAGATACGTATACATTTTATGTCCGAAATTTTGAATTTATCATAAATTTTTTTTTAATTTTCAGAAATTTTTTTTAAAAAATATCATGTTTTTTTGGAGAAAAAAAAAAAAGCGCATAAATGCCACATCGCTTGAAATTTTATCTCAAAACACGTAAATGCCGCGGCATTTCTTCTGAAAATCACGGTACTGATAATCTTAATTTTTTAGCCCAATTACTGTAGATATTATGCATCACGAAAAAATTTGGTAAATTTGTGTTAAAAATTATGACTAATGGCTTCTAATTTCGAACCCTGGTCGAAATATATGTTCGTAAATAGTGTATAGTCCACGGACTATACATTGATGCATCTCCGCGGGTGATACATAAACTTTTTTTACTGCACTGCTCGATTTAGGGGTGCGGGTTATACACAGGGTGCGGGCTAGACACCCGAAAATACAGTAATATTCTACTAATTATTTGTTTTTTCGTTATTTAAAATGAAAATTATGTCAATGTTTTTATATTAATATATATGTCAATATGTTTTCAATATGTAATACCAATTTGGCTATGAATTTGGCAATTTGTATAATTTGGCGAAATTGGTCGACAGGACAAAAAAGTAGTACCGGATTGCCTCCTTTTTTCATATATATATTATCTATTTATCTTTAAATATTATTAGAGATTTTGTAAATAGTATTTGTGCTCAAAAATAATATAAATCAATTAAGCTCTATTCATAAGCTACTTCGTTGTAATAAAATATCTCAATTTGTTGATTTTTTGCAAGCAAGTAAATATTATTAGATTGTAATGGAAGTCTGTGGGAATTTGGTGAAATATTATAAATATCGCCAAGTTAGCATAACTCTTGATGACTAATTTTAGTAATCAAATTTGCCGATATATCACCATTTCATTCATTTTAAAAGGCTTTTAACCAGATTCCATTAGTATTACATAGCCACTACAGTCACACTCGAAATGTGGATACAATAGACATGGCATGTAAAAATCATTTGTCTTAGAGATCTGCACGGGCCGCACCTCGGCTCGAGCCTAACTTCTGAAGACTTAGGCCAAGCCTAGTCACTAATCTTTTCGGGGTGAGGGTTAGGCTTAATTTTTTTTCTGGCGTATCGGGCAGGGCTAGAGATGGGAATGCTCGGAAAGAAACCGGAAAAATTGGGGAAGAAAACGGTTTTTTTCCGAAGGTTTATTTTTCAATTTTTCCGAACTGGAAAAATTGAAATTTTATTTATGAAATAATATAGTGAAAATTTTGTAATAGCTACATTCTCATACTTTTTACTTTATTTGTCTTTATACTGAGTGTCAAACATGAAAACTTTAATGTGGGTAATCTGATCTCTGAGCAGAAATCTGTTTGAGAAGACTTGAAAGGATCCTTCACACTTTTTCTTGTTTGAAACACAAGACCCTTCGCAAAAATTCTCTTGAAAATAGACGTTTCAGAAAAAATTTTAATCTACAAATTGAATCTTTCACAAATGCAGTGATTGAAGAAAAAAAATCTCATACCATATAGCAGCTGAATCTTATCAAGTTGTATATATGCATAAATAACCTTATTAAAAATGTCTAAATAGGACTCTAAAAATAGTAATAATTTCTTATTCACAAATTCTGAATATATTTTGTATAAGTATATATACAAGAAATTCACAGTTTCACAAAAACAGGATTACATGAAAAAAATCTAGATGTATAATTAAATGCAACTTCTCTTTTTAAAAATTAATTCATGTGCAAAATTATTTCAATAATATGTTGATTAATAGAAATGGTAAAATAAAAAAATTAACATAAAATTTGAAGCATGCATTTATTACTTTTTTCCATCCCTTCAAGAAATAAGTATTGAATTTGTGAAAATTTTGACTTCCAGTTTTTGCTGTATTTAAACATTTTAGAAGGTCCTGAACACGATTTGATAGTTTTTGGAAAATATCAGTCACTCTGTGAGTCTGTATGGGACAAAAATTTTATGGGTACTTGATCTCAAGAACTGATGCACATAATTTCACAAAACTTTAGATACAGTTACACCTTGATATGAACTCGAGATGTTTAGTTATTAGTGTATATCGCCCAACTGATGGCGCTGCTATGCTGTATTATTCATAATTTCCACAATAGTTCTATCTCAAGAATTAATGTATGTATTTCCATAAAACTTCAGATTAAGTTAATCTTTGATATAACTTTGTGCATATTACTTTTTGGTGTAAATGGCTCAACAAATGATTCTGCTATGCTGCATTATTCATGATTATCGCAATAGCTCTATCTCAAGGACTAAAGGACGATTTTTTATCAAACTATAGATTCAGACAGTTCCTGATATTTATTAGTAATGTTTAGTTTTTGGTCTAAATTGCCCTATAGGTGGCACTACTATGCTGCATTTTTCAAGATTTCATTATAGCTGATCAATTGAATGTTTTTTCAAGGTATTGAATCTAAAATTGACCTCCTTTTTACCTCCATAATGTACAGTAATGTTGAAAAAACATGGGCAGTTTGCATTAGAAAAGTACAACTGCGATGAAAAAAAAAAAAAAAAAAAAAAACGTATTTTATTACAAGTAACTATGTTCCAAATTATACATTCCCTCTTGATTAAACTTTGAATTTTCGTAGTTTTTTAAAGCACACTAGAAATTTATCCCTGTATGTAACTGCTTTTATTAATTCCTCAAATAACGAGCATTTTCTATTTGTAGTATTTTGTTTTCACAACTTTTGAGTTCCATTCTTAGAAATATGAAATTACCATATGGAAACATTATTGAATATGGTTTCTTTTCTTACCCAAGAATAGAATACTAGATTTCAGGATAAAAAGAAAAAAATTATTAATTAAACTTTTTAAAAAAAATATTTTTTTTTTCTGGTTTCGGTGAATAAAAATCTAACAACCAATAAATCCTATGCTATTTTTTAGTTGCAGATCTGAGTAAGCTAAAGTAAAGCTTAGTTTTGTTTGAATTTAGGTATAAAACTAAATCAAAACTTTGAGTTGAGATTGGAAAGCTATACCAAAACTAAACATATCTTTTAAAGGAAATAAAATTATAATTGTAAGAAAAAAAGTGTAATAATGTAAAAAAAATATACATTTTTTTTAACAAACAATGGAATTTTTTTAATACTGATATTGATAATAATGACAAAACTGCAACAATTTAGTATCATTTACAGAAAAACTATACTTATGTAAATGGGATACATAATTTATTTCATTCCAAACTGCAGACATATTGGCTCTGGTTCTTATATTAGGTCAAATGGTAGTTAAACATGTAACTGAAAAATCATTTTAACAGATATGATACAACAAACAATAGTGTTTTAAAAATTCTTAGGCTGTGGAAAAGAAACTAAACTTTTAAAAGCAGGCTTTGCTACTTTCTTTTTATTTTGTAATATAAAGTGAAAATAATTTTAATTTAATACAAATAAATGGGAAAAATGTTTATTATTTATTATTCTCTAAGAAAATGTAATTTATTTGGGAGAAACAGTCATGAAAAATCAATTTTTCCAATTTTTCCCGAAAAAAACCGGTAAAAAACCAGTTTTTTTCCGCTACTTATATTTTTCTGGAAAATTTACATCTCTAGGAAGGGCATAACGAATTTTTTCCGTACAAAGCCGAGACTGATTTCATTCTTTTTAGTCTTCATGGACCAAAATAATCAGTTCCTGTTGAATCATCCTGTATGAAAATCCTTTTCTCGAGGTGGACAAGTCTGTTCATAAATGAGTCAAACTTAAATTCGTTCAAAAAATTTTGCAAAAAAGGCATATACTTTTAAATCTTTATTATTCTACAATCAAACATTAGAATTTATTCTTTTTAAAGAATCATAGATTACTAGGCGTTTTAAAATAGAATTAAACACATGAAAAAAAAAAAAAAAAAAAAAAAAAAACATGATTATGACGGAATTTTTTTTTAAAACTGAAAACTGCAAATTTCTTTTAAGGCCTACATCAAATTGGCTGTTTTGATGAAAATTTCCGAAATTTTTTTATTGTTTTATATGAAAGAGCAATCTTTTACAATTCCAAATCTGTTTTAATTTTATTCCTACTATTATTAGAAGAGGAGATATGGCAATTTTAATAAAAATCAAAATGGCCATTTTTGTGAAAATTTTCTATTGTTTTTATTGTTTTTTATGAAAGAACATTTTGTTCCATTTCTAAATCACTTTAATTTATCATTTTTAATTTATAATTCAGGATATTCTAAAATTTAAATGCGCCAAAACATGAGATAACGTTTTTGCTTAATAAAGATGCAAAAATAATATTAAAAAAAATGTTACTTTCAAATATTTATGTTATGAAATAATGCTTCGCGAATCCAAACAAAGCACGGCTTTTGCTAGTTATAATTTAGTTTATTATTTAATTATCACAGTTTATTTATCATAGTTTATTTCATCTAATTCACAATTGTCAACTATTCCATGTGTTTAAACAAACTTTATGTGCATAACCTCCTCAGTCCTGATGTCACCTGGATGAGACACTAAATAACAGCCTTTAAATTAATTTAAATGCTTCTAGAATTACTAAAATTTCTTCTAGACCTTTTTATTTAACGCGTGGATAACATCAGGTAAAGGTCAACATTCAACATTTGTATTAGTAGCTAGAGGCCAGTAGAGGCTGAATGTTTAGTAGCCACTATTGTCAACTTAGTGGCCACTAATTACTATCAGCGATTCTTTGACGAAATTGCCGTAGGCGATTTGTTGGTTTCCCAACCGGGAATCTGAATGAAAAAAAAAAAAAAATATGTACCCAGAAAGGATTTCTGTTCTGGGTTCCCCGGGATCGCTATTTTTCAAGCCCTATATTGTGAGATATTGCAAATTATGTTAAATCCAGCACAATGACTCAATTAAATAAAAACTTTAAACTGATTTTTCTCCCTGTTCACGTTTTTATAATTTGCTTGTTTGAAAAAATTTCAAGTTTTTTTTTTTTTTTTTTTTTTTTTTTTGCTAATTGAGATAGAGGTTTGATTTAATTGTTCTCCATGATGTATTTAATATTTTTATATATGGATTTAACATTCAAGTTTATAGTTATTTTTTAAAAATTATTTAAATTGAGATTTTGCTGAATTTCTTTCATTTTTTTTTATATATAAAGAAAAAAAATATTACAGTATATTACATATGGGTGATTCTCAAAATAGGGGACAATTTATGTCTTTCAGCATACAAAAAAAATTGAGAGGTTTTCTGTCATGTTTTTATACTTAGATATGTTTTGTCTTAATATTATTCATTATTTGCACTCAAGAATTACTCACTTTTTAGTTAAAAACACCTTAAAATAACAGAATAAATGTTCAAAATGTCATTAGCATGGATGTCCACAGCAGCTGTGCCTTGTATATAATAGCTTTTTCAAGAGTTAATATCATGTTTATAAAATAAAACAAATGTTATTCTTTCTTTAAATTAATCAAGGAGAGGATTTATACAATAAATTTCTTTTTAAAAATAAAATTATACAGGGCTTGAAATTCAATTTTTCGAAGGAGGGGAGTCTCCCTACCAACATTTATAAATGGAGGGGAGTTTAGCTGTTTGGGAGTGAGAAAAAAATGTTTAAAACCCGCTATTATTTTAAGTGATGTTTAAAGAATTACCAGAATACAGACATAACAAATTATCACTGAAGTAATTTTTATCAATAATTCAGAATAATTACGCAAAATGTGTAAAAAAAAAAAAAAAAAAAACTTTATACTGTTTAGTCTTTACTGATGGTAAATTCTTTCCCGGTGCTAATTATTTTTGTTACAGGTCTAGATATTGTTTTAATGATAATTAATGCTAATTATTGTTTTAATAAAAATTAATAAAACTTCTAATTAATTTAATAAATTTATAATTAATTGTTATAATTAAAACTAATATTATTTTTCTGTATATTAAATGTGCAAGATACAACTTAATTATAAAATAATGCTTATTTGAGTGTAGAAGAGAAGAAGTATCACTATTGTTCGCATTTCTTTTAAAAAGGGGCAAGTCAAATTTAACGAAAAAGATTTTTTCTTAAAAAATGAATACTTTTGTTTGAGTAAAGGAGTACTTTTTGTTTAATAAATGGCTACTTTCAGGAATTGCATTAACTCAAAAAGATTTGGAGCTGTCAATAACGGATTTTAAGGCAGCAAAGAAATAAATTATAAAAAAAATTGAAGCAAGAAAATTAGCTTGTTGCATAGATAAATGCACTCCGGGCAATATCTTTTTGAAGGGAGGCCGGGCTGAAGGGGTTCCCTTTGACGAAATTAGCATTTTTTTGCTATCTTTTAATAAAATCTATCTTTTTTTATGATCCTTTTAAGAAATCTGCCATTTTTTCGAGATTTTTTGACGAAATTGGCTGTTTTTTCGCGAATCCTATGAGGAAATTTTCCATTTTTTCGCGATCTTTTGATAATATCTGCCATTTTATCGTGATTTTTTTGGCGAAAATTGCCATTTTTCACGATCTTTTGGGAAAATTTGTCGTTTATAGAATCTTTTGTCGAAATATGTCATTTTTCACGATTTTTGGACGAAATTTGACGTTTTTATGCACTTTTTTTAACGAAAACGGCCGTTTTACAGGATTCTGTGACGAAATTAGCCATTCTTTCGAAATTTTTTGAGGAAATTTGTGGGAAATTAGTCGTTTGTTCTCGATTATTTAACAATATTTGCCTTTTTTTTGCAAACTTTTACGAAATCACGCGTAATAGCTACTTTTTAGATGCCATCTCAGATTTTTTTGCGTAATTTACGCGCTATAGCGCGATCGTGGCCTCACCGTTTCATAATTTTTGAAATTGAATGCGTTATTTTTTTTTTCTTTTATTTATTCATTTCTTGAAAATTCGGAACAGAATAATCCTTTTTTCGCCGCGGAAAATAGAACGAAACTCGTCAATCAATTGCAGGAAAAAAATTACAAAATTTGTCAATCGGTCGCGGAAAAAATCGCGATTTTTAATAATCTTTCGCGGTAAAAAACTCGCAAAATGTGCCGATTAGTCGCACGAAAATATCACAAAATTCGCAAAACAGTCGTGGAAGTTGATTATAGTTTCAAAATACAAATTTTTTGGGCGGGAGCCTCCCGTCCAGTTTATTTTCTTGGGCGGGATTTCATAATTTTGGACGCGAATCCCGCCATCCCGCCCTGTTATAGTATATAAAAAAAGAATTAAAGTTTGTCCTCCATATTCTGTTTTCAAAACAAGGTCATACTATAACAGCTGTTTATTAATCAAAATTTCATTTTCACTTATGACAATACTTTGAAAATATAAAGTTTCTCCATGGCAACAACAGAGGTGCCAAGTTTCAATAAAAGTTATCAGTAACCAAAGTTCAGAGAAAAATTGGGGGGGGGAAGGGGCAAATTTTCAAAAAAAAAAAAAAAAATTCCGCAATCTTTTGGGGGAAATTTGCAATGTTTGCACGGAATTTTCACATCTTTCGCGATTTTTGGACGAAATGTGCGCGTTTTTCGCGATCTTTTGACAAAATTTGCTCGTTTTTCGCGATCTTTAGACGAAATGAGTGCGTTTTAAGCGATTTTTTAACGAAATGAGCGCGTTTTCCGCGATCTTTTGACAAAATGTGCGCGTTTTTCGCGATCTTTTCACGAAATGAACGCGTTTTTCGCGATCTTTTGACGAAATAATTGCGTTTTAAGCAATTTTTTGACGAAATGAGCTCGTTTTCCGCGATCTTTTGGCGACATAAGCCTGTTTTAAGCGATTTTTGACGAAATGAGCGCGTTTTCCGAGATCGTTTGACGAAATTAGCCCGTTTTAAGCGATTTTTTTGACGAAATTTGCGCGTTTCAAGCGATTTTTTGACGAAATGAGCGCATTTTCCGCGATTTTTGACAAGATGTGCGCGTTTTCCACAATCTTTTGACAAAATGTGCGCGTTTTCCACGATCTTTTGACAAAATGTGCGCGTTTTTCGCGATCTTTTGACGAAATGAACGCGTTTTAAGCGATTTTTGACGAAATGAGCGCGTTTTTCGAGAACTTATGAAAAAATGAGCGCATTTTCCGCGATCGTTTGACGAAATTGGCCCGTTTTAAGCGATTTTTTGACTAAATTTGCGCGTTTTAAGCGATTTTTTGACGAAATGAGTCCGTTTTTTCGATATCTTTTGACAAAATTTGCACGTTTTTCGCGACATTTTGACGAAATGCACGTACTTTTACGCAATCTTTTCTGTTTTTCCCGGGATCTTATATTGAAATTTGCATTTTTTCAAGCGATCCTTTGATGAAATTCGCGATTTTTGTTATCCGTAATTTCTATCCGATGCCCGTAACGCCGTAACTTTTGTTGCATATCCGTAATAATTACGGACAAATCGTAATACTTGGCACCTCTGCAACAAGTAGCCATTTTATTCCAGCCTGAAAATAGAAGCATGTATTGTATTTTAAGAATAGAAGTTGAATATTAGGCGAGTACATCAATTGTATGTCATTAGAATGGATAATAATTTTCATGTTTATTTTATAGTTAAAATTTTTATTTTACTTATTTGCATAGAACTTTTGTGTTTTAAAAAGAACTTTTGTGCTTTGAAAGGACTATTGCATTGTGATTATATTATGGCTCATAATCTTATTTAAATTAAAATTTGTCATTAGCATGGACAAATATCAGTGTCATTAACATGGTTTTTCTGTCCATGCTAAAGACTCCTATGTGCATAAATGTAACCAGTACTTATATTGTGTCCTTTTTAAAGTTTAATTTTACATATAAATTTAGGTATTACATTTATTATCCCTAAAATATGCATTAAATCTGCCAGAAAATCACTAAGACAGCTTCTTCCACTGTTAGTGTCAGAATGTTGTTCATGTAAACAAAGTTTGCTCTTTGGTAATGTTTTTATTCTCCTTATATGTATATATGTAAAAATGGAAACTATTTGTTGGAAAGGAAGGCTAATAAACGTAGAAAAAAAATATTTAAACAGGAAGAAAATAAAAATTTCTTAATATATTTATTCCATGCAATTTGTTTTGTCATTAGCATGGTTCAAAAAATACTAAGTATTTTTTTTAAAGTTAATTTTTAAATATTTAGCTCTGCTGACTACATGTAAAGTATACCTAATACTATATTAACAGCATATATTTTTTTCAGAAATTTTGCTAACAGTAATTTTTTTAAGATTTCATTTTTGAAATTGTCCCCTATTTTGAGAATCACCCATATACACATATATTACAGTATTATTCAAAATTGAAGAGATGGTTTCAAAAGGTACTGGTGTCCCATTAAAATGTTTTATAGCATTTTCTATAATAAATAAACTGCATTTTCATAGTTGGATTGGGGTAAATGAATAGTTATTTCGCTACCTATCAATATGTACAATTTTACACTACACTAACATTATTTTGCCCAAATATAGAATTTGGTTTCATGGAATTCTAGTCAGAATATTAATTAGTTAATTATTTTATGTATATAGAAATTCATAACTTTGTTCAAAGTTATGATTTTTAATGAATTTCGCGATCTTTTGAAAAAATTTATCGTATTTTCACAATTTTTGGATGAAATTAATAGTTTCTTCGCAATTTTTAGACGAAATTTGCTGTTTTTTTCACGATCTTTTGAAGAGATCTGCCGTTTTTTCGCGATCTTTTGACGAAATCTGCCGTTTTTTTTGCGATCTTTTGACGAAATTTGCTATTTTTCGCAATGATTGACAAAGAATAACATTTTTTTGCAATTTTTTGACGAGATCTGCCTTTTTTCGTGACCTTTTGACGAAATCAGCGATTTTTTTTGAAGAAGTTTGCCGTTTCTTCGCGATATTTTATGAAATTTGTCATATTTTTGCGATATTTTAATGAAATTTGTCGTATTTTGTGATATTTTGATAAAATTTGTCATATGTTTGCGATAATTTGATAAAATTTGCCGTACTTCCATCGATATTTTGATGAAATTTGTCATATTTCCATCGATATTTTGATGAAATTTGCCGTATTTTCGTCGATATCTTGTTGAAATTTGCCATATTTTCATCGATATTTTGATAAAATTTCCTGTATTTTCATAGATATTTTGATGAAATTTGCCGTAATTTTATCATTTCTTGACGAAATTTACTTTTTTTCCCGTGATTTTTTTTGCCGAAGTTTGTCAAAATCTTTTGATTAAATTCGCGTTTTCCCGCGATCCTTTGACGACATTAGCAATTGTTCTTCAAACGATTGCCGAAATTGGTTATTTTCGGTGATCATTTTTCGAAATTCACGATATATTTTATGTCCTAATTTTCAGATCTATGACCGATTTTTTTTTTTTTTAAATTTCAGAAATGAATGATCGCCATTTTGGTGATCAGATGCATAACCTTAAGTTGCCAATTTTTTACATTTAGTCGCCCTGTGGTGGCGACCGTGAATTTTAACCTTTAACATCAGGCATGAAAGTGATATATGGCAAAAAAAAGGTGGAAAATTTTTTCCTTCAATACAATGGCGATAAACTCTTATAATTTAAGTGTAATTTTAACAGAGAATAAAATTTGAGAATAAAATTAAATTTAAGAAAAGATTAATTAAGAGAATAAAATTAAATTTAACTGCATGTATGACTGCTTTTAACACTAAGAAAATTTTAATAATGCTAAAGGATGAACCAAATATATCCGATCTACTTATGTGAAGTACAGTCATTAATTTTCCAAAACAAATATTATTCTGATTAATTCAGCTATTAAACCCCCTCCCCCTCTTATTTAAAAATCTTTCTGCTATAGATCTTTACTTCAGAAATACAACTCAAAAAAGGTATCACAGAAATTACTCAAAGCTGTTGTATAAATAGCATAAAAAATATTTTATTCCTAAAAGAAACTTTCTTTCACTTTAAATTTTCAAAGTCTAAAAAAGATTTCATTCCTGAAAGACATTCAGAACTTCATTTTTAATAGTTTCAGATGCTTATATGTAGAAGCTCTTTTCAGTTTTTGAAACATGTAATTACCTATAAAAATATAAATAAATTCCAGCTGTGAAATAAAAGTTAATAAACAAACACAACATACCAAGACATGTCTGAGTTTCCTCAATCTTTTCAATTTCTTCTACTTCTTCAGGAGATTGTGATGGCTCTGAAATTAAAATGCATTATCAATTTCAGAAGATACAGTTATGCTTAACATATAAAGCTATTTACTATTAATACTAATAGAAATACACAGCTTTGTGCATTTTTCTTTCCCAGTACACATAAAATTCTAATATAGTAGACTCCCTAAAATCCCAACAGCTTGGGACCAGAGATTTTAGAATTTTGCATGGTGATTACTTTGCTTACAAACATCTTTTAAAAAACATGATTGCAAGAATGCAATCAAAATTATAATGAAAGATTGCAAAAGCATAAAATATTAAAATAATTAAGTAATGCAATAAACTAAAAGGATAAAAAGTAAGATCATTTAAAAACTGATTAACACTAGAACCGCGGAGCGGGTCAATTTGACCCAAATCGATATTTAATTTCTCGCCGTGCGAAAAGTATTCATCGAAAAAACGATTCCTTTTCTGACTTTTAATATTTTAAGGTAAGCAACAACTTTTTGTATTTAATAGCGAATAGCATAAATAATTTTTGAGTTATAACCATGTATACCTAGAACCGCGAAGCGGGTCAATTTGACCCGTAATAAGTTTTTACACATAAATGACAAAATTGAGATGCATTTTTTAAAAAGTAATGATAAATAATATCTGTCGCACTTGTAATAACGTTAAGGTGCCACTCACGCGCCAGCGCGTGATGTGGGGTAACGTCCAATAGCCAGTCACGCGCTGGCGCGGGAAAATCTGTCACTGATTCTTTGCTATAAAAAGTAAACCGGCTTCTGGGAAAACCCACTTCTACAGTGCGGCATTAACTATAATCACATCTTCACGTAAGCGGCAGCGAACGTGTTAATAGGCAGAATCGGAAGCGGGAGAATGTGAAAATTTTCAATCAAGATTTCATATTCTTGATGTGAAGAGTGGGTGATTGCAGAAAAAAATTGCAACAAATATTTAGAAGTAGCATTGAATTTATTTTTATAAAGCATTTATTAAAAGTTAAAATAAGATTTCGATGTTTTTATATTATCGCCAAAGAAGCTTTGGAATGTTAGCAACTATTATCTGAAAACTACTGAGAATGCAAATTATTGAGGATGAATATCTGCCTATAAAAGAAGAAAAATAAATTCTATTGATGAAAATGAAAGTGACGATGATTCTGCTTATACTGTTAACATTGTTGGACTTTTTCATTGGAGTATAAATGAAAATTTATCAGTATTGAACGAAAGTTTGTGATATTTATCAGAAAAAAATCGGATATAAAAAACAGAATTAAGAATTTGAACAAAGTTGACAAAATTTAAATTTTATACTCATGAAAATTTGAAAAATAAATAAACAATAACTTGCACATTCACACCTGTAAATAAAGAAGATGACAAAAAAACTGCAAGACTAACTATTTAAAAGGGCCTAACATAAGCGTAGACGAGCACTTATTTCTTTCAAAATCTGCTAGTAGGTTTATTCATTATATGTATATCAAAACCAGATAAATTGCAAATAACACAGAAACTGTAAATCGTCCAAGACGAGAAATACAAAATGTCAAAATCGAAATTGCATACGACGAAATTGCATATCTCATTTACACATCAGCATAAATATTTATCAAGGAGAAAAGTGTAAAATTGTTTTGTTGCTTTGCAGTCTACATCTAACTGTTGAAATTTTAAATCCTTCTATAGTAAAAAAAAACTAGCCTTAAAAGGAATGACTCCTGGAATGATGCTGATGTGGAAGATTTCCGGAACTAACGAATCCGGTTTGTCCACTCCTTCCATGAGTCGAATAGACCAATCAGGAAAGGACTCCGTCTATGCATCGCCGTATGGGTTACCATAAAGAGAGGAAAGGTTACCATCGCCAACAATCGCCAAGTTTCTCGCCAACTTGGCGATATATCGCCAAATTTGGCGACCAAAATTAATTGTCAAAAGTGACGCCAACTTGGCGAAAACTGTAATATTTCGCCAAATTTTTAATTTCTTTACAACACCAGTCGTTTGATACATCATTTGAGAGGTTTGCAATTGCTTATTCATATAATGGATGTCTTGTGTGTTATCCCCCATTCTGCTTCCCAGGGGGGACACATTTTTAATTTCTTTACAACACCAGTTGTGCTACACAAGATTTGAAAGGTCTGCAACTGCTTATTCATATTATGGGTGTCTTGTGTGTCACCCCCACAATCTGCTCTCCCCAGGGGGGGTCACATTTTTAATTTCTTTACAACACCAGTTGTGTGACACATCGTTTGAAAGGTCTGCAACTGCTTATTCATATTATGGATGTGTTGTGTGTCATCCCCCACTCTGCCCCCCAGGGGGGCACATTTTTAATTTCTTTACAACACCAGTTGTGTGACACATCATTTGAGAGGTCTGCAACTGCTTATTCATATTATGGATATCTTGTGTGTAACCCCCCCTCTGCCCTCAGAGGGGTCTCATTTTGTAATTTCTTTACAACACCAATTGTGTGACACATCATTTGAAAGGTCTGCAACTGTTTATTCATTTTATGGATGTCTTGTGTGTCACCCCCACTCTGCCCCCCAAGGGGGGCACATTTTTAATTTCTTTACAACACCAGTCGTGTGATATATCATTTGAGAGGTCTGCAGCTGCTTATTCATATTATGGATGTCTTTTGTGTCGCCTCCCACTCTGCCCCCCAGGGGGGCACATTTTTTATTTCTTTACAACACCAGTCGTGTGACACATCATTTTAAAGGTCTGCAACTGCTTATTCATACCATGGGGTATTGGCGAGCGCAGCAAGCAGGGGTAGCCAATAATTTGGAATCGCGAAGCAATCACGCGGGGGGTTGGCGAGCATAGCGAGCAGGGGGGCGGGGCCCCCCTAGTAATTCTAAAAAATACTTAAGGCACTTTTTTACAACAATGCAATTAAATTCAATGTAACTGTATGATTACCCCGATGACAGGAAGTCTCCTTATGTCAAGATTATTTCTTACAGGAAGTCAATGAATGCAATTTATAATATTTTGTATTTTGCTGTTATCAATGCTTGGATTTTACGCAAACCTGTAACCTCAAGATCTATTAGTATACGTCAATTTCTTCAAAACTTAGTTGAAGACGTACAAAAATAGTTTGTTACTTCTTGCGAACTTCTCCCCTCTACATACCCCCACCCCCCCAAAAAATAATAAATAAAATAAATAAATAAATCATTTGCGTAAGAAGAAAAACTAAAAACTGAAAAACACAAACTAAGCATAAAAGGGTTTCTTATCATAACTAAAAATAATGAAAATTAAATTAAATATAATTGTTCAAAATATAATGTACCCACACGTTTTTGGTAAACGTGCGAAATCTTTAACCACGTTTTTCAAGCAATGCATACAACAAATTGGATTAGATAAGTAACTTGTATTTTTTATATTTTTAAAAATTGTTCTTAGATTTTATATCTAAACTCATTTAAATGGAATAGTCTATTTTTAATATTTACTAAGTCCAAGTTTATTCATGTTAAAAATATATGTTCAATATTTATTCAATATATTTTCATCATACTGAATGAAATGTAATCTTGAATAATAGCATTTTCTGAAATGTAGGATATTTCTGCTGACTTTGTGTAAAATACAATGTAAATATTAAAGAATATTGATTATTGTAATAAAATATAATCTTTTAACTAATCAAATTAAGTATTTGGGCATATTTATAAATTCTTTTCCACCGCGGGTCAAATTGACCCGCTCCGCAGGTCAAATTGACCCGCTCCGCAGTTCTAGGTATACCGAAAGTCCCGCGGTTCTAGTGTTAAGATATTAGAAGTATAGGTCAAGTAAATAATAATGTATACTTGAATATGCATAAAAAAAGGGGGGGGGGTAAGATGCAAATTTTCCTTGAAATATTCAATGAAACTTTCTCTATGAAAAATAGTAGTACTTTCTATCAATTCACATGAAAATCATCATAATAGATTAAAAAGCTTAATACATAAATATATTTGATAAAAAGATTGTGACAACCAATAAAATCAACAATCTTGACTTTTCTTTTTCAATTTATTAAATTTATACTTTTTTCATGGAAAACCATGAGTTCAGTCATATTATTTTAAGAATTACAATATTAAAATACATATAAGTTGAAATAGAACCAAAAAATTCAGTAATTTTGCCCCTACAGCTGAAATGAAAGTTTCATTTTATATATCTGTAAAGATGTGCAGATTCCAGGGAGTTTTACTATATGAAACATACAATTACATTAACAAATCTCTGCAAAACATCATATATACACCAGGTTTAGCATGAATTTTTTTTGAGGAGGCACCAATTTGGCAAAAAGCTTATTACAGTCGTCCCCGCATAAACGAATATTGACGGTTCCAGAAAAAATATTCGATTAAGCGGGGTATTTGATTAAACGGGGAGGCATATAAATGTAATATTTAAGGTGTAATAAAATGACAAAATTATTAAAAACAGTATATTTAATTACCAGAGTAAGAAAATCGTTAAAAACTTTAATAGAACACTGCAAACTTAATTAAAAACAAAATAATTCAAGTAAATACGCAATAGTTCAATGTCAGTAAACACATGTAATTGGTTTACATTACATATAATGCAGATAGTGTGAATTGGGTCCAGATTTTGTTATTAGAATTTAATTTACGCAATTTATACAGGTTTTAAAAAAAAAAAGATGAAAGTGGCTCATGCGAAATTTTAGAGTAAACATTGGACGAGTTATTTTTCGAATTATATCATAATTACCATCTTGAGCCTCTAAATGACAACACATTATTATTAAGGGGCTACTTCAGTCACACGAAAGGATTTGATCGTGAGTGTAGATCTAATGCTTATCCTATAGAAGAAATTTATAAACGTATCTCTATCGCATTTCAATATTTTTAAATGATCTTTTTTGCAATGGATAGCTGAGATCAATCTGTTCAAAGGGCAGCGTCGTTTTTAGCTTTTTCAATTTTTATTGCTGATTTTTTTAAATGAGGCTATTTCAGTTTCGGAATCGGCTTTGAAAATGAAAGTGTCTCCATTAAAAATATCTGGAAAAAATGGAAAAAGTGAAAAAAAAAAAGGTCCTTTGTTAAACAAAAGTAAACAAAATTCAAAATTGATCGAAATCATTGTGCAATTTATTTCACCATTTTTCAAATTCATACGAAAAAAAGAACAAGAAAAGGAGTTCAATCGACTAATCCACTGTACACCTGCCAGACGAAAGATCTGGAAATTTGTTTTTCTGTGTAAGAACCATAAATGACAAAAAAGTGTGGAGGAAATTCCAATTGAATGGTGTTTTTCACACCCATTTTTCAAATTGCCTCACTCAGTTGTTATTCGATTAAGCGAGGGCATTTCGTGAAAAGTACATATTTGATTAAGCGGGGGAAAATAACATTAGCCCAATGGGATTTAATTCGGCTCCGGAGGATTTTATTCGAAATCTCCATATTACGAGAAACATTTTATCCTATAAAACAAGGTTTATTCCTCTTTTATGCATGTAAATCATAGCGAACGCGGTAGCGTTTGGTATAGTATGTTTAAAAAATGGAAAATGTAAAAGTCTTTTCGACATTTTTGGCGAACTAGTTGACGTACGACAGTGATTTTTTTTCTTCAAAAGATAGAACTCAACGAGACGAATAAAATGATAGCATTAAAAAAAATTATCGTAGTTTACTGTAGTTTTTTTATTTAACGTTTAACGAAAAAATAAAGATGTAAAATTCAACAAGCGATAGGGTCATTTTCAAAATAAGTACAATTTTGTGTCTTACTATTCTAAAATTTATAATATTAAAAGCAGGGCTCATACAGAGTTGGGAAGAAAAAATCCAAGGAGTAAAAAATTTTAAGAACTTGCCACTTTTGTTGTTATTTATGTGGCATGCACTTGCACAGCCCCAATTCCGCAGGAATTCCGCGAGTTAAAGGGGGTGGGGGGGGGGGGTATACACGATCTTCAGATGAAATCGGCACTTTCCCGTGATCTTCAAACAAAATCAGTGATTTATCTGCGATATTTTAGAAAAATCGGCGATTTATTGTGATCTTTTATCGAAATCGGCAGTTTTTCTTCGATCTTTTGACAAAATCGGCGTTTTCCCATGTTTCTTTTTTATGAAATCGACGCTTTTTCGACAAAATTTGCATTTTTACATGATCTTTTCTAAAAATAAGCATTTTATCCCCACAATATTTTGACGAAATTGACGTTTTTTTCTGTGATCTTTTGATGAAATTGGCCTTTTTTTTCAATGATCTTTAGACAAAATATTTGTAGGCCATCTTTTATCGAAAACGGCGTTTTTTCTCTGCGATCTTTTAATGAAATTGGCATTATATTCACAATCTTTAGACGAAATCGACATTTTCCCGCAGTTTTCAAACAAAATTAGCGTTTTATCTGCGATATTTGGTGAAATTGCCATTTTAACCGGTATTCGCACAAGAAATTGGCGTTTTTCAGCGATCTTTTGACAAAGTTCGTTGACAAAAACATTGACGAAATTGTCGTTTTCCCACGGAATATTGACAAAATGTGTGCTTTTTTGGCGATCTTTTCACGAAATTTACATTTCTCCGCAATTGTTTTTTCCACGCACAAAATTTTACAATCAGATTTTTTTTTTTCCCCGGCATGCAAAACCGCAATACAATTTAAGGAGTTTCTAAGGAATATTTTGTTTATCTAAGTAGTTCTAAATACTACTCGGGAATGTTTTCATTTCTAAGGAGTCCAAGGAGTCTGTACGAACCCTGTAAAAGTAGGTAAAAATTTCTAACCCATAATTGTTCTTCATTTCTTTTTTTAATAATTAGAGTATTAAACTAAGTAATTTATCTATATTAATAAAAGAACAAAACGTTCTGTCTGTGTGTGTGTGTGTGTGTCTGCGATGGCTAGCAAAATCTACAGCATGTACAAAGTTCAAAATTTTTTTGAGAGTAGCCCCAAATCTCTTCTGATGCACCTGAGTTTCAGATTTTAGAAATTCCAATTATTAACTGAGTAATTAATTAAAATCGAGAGGTCACTCTCATAAAAAATCATCTTTTTCTCAATTTTTTTCTCTTTCGTTTTTTTACGGTTGGTTGGTTGTGTAAAAATTTTCACAGAAGTGATAAGAAAGCTGAGACAGAATTAAAGAAACCCATGGAGGAATGAGATAATTGGAGGTGAAGTAAGTCTCAAAATTGTTTGCAATATGAAACCATTTATCGCTCAAATTTTAATGTGCCAAACAAAAGGACGTGGAAGGGATTTTTGTATTTTAAGACGAATTGAAAGTAACGAATTACAATTGAAGCATATTTTAAGAGGAAATAGCAAATTTTTAAAATGGTCTTTGTTCTATTATTATTTATTAAAATAAATGATCGCTTTTAAAATGAAGGAAATTGGAAAATTAGGAATAATTAAATATCAAATTAAAATTAAATGAGATATTGAAAACATTTGATACGAACTAAAAATTTTATAACTAAAAGTTTCCTTCATTAATGTAATTTTAAATGTCTATAACGTAGATGAAAAATGTTTATGACTTAATAATTGCATATAAATAAATATTTAATATATGATGATGAAAACATTCTTAAAATCATATATGAAAACTTAAGTAATAAATGTTAATCTAAAATTTAGATTTCTGACTGCAGACGATTTTAATGTTTTGACGATTTTATATATCAAAAATAGTCACTAAAAGAATAGTAGCAAAACATAATGTTTAGGCGTAACATAACCCGATTCCAACCAGAAAAAATCAGACTATACACCAATCCAAGCAAGACAAAAATTCCATAAGCATAAACCCGACCTGAAACTAAAAATTTCATTTGAAAAAAACTATGGATTTGATATCTGATCTGAATCAAATCGGAATCCCACAAAAATATTCAAATGAAGCATGCCACAATCCGATCAAGGAAAAATAATGTTCGTGCATATGCAACCCGACCCAAACCTAAAAATTATCTCTGAAAAATCCCGAAAAATGACCAGAACGAAACCTGAAATCGATAAAAATATTCCAAAGAACTGTAACCTGATAAGAGCAAGACAAAATAATTTCCATGAACATAAACCTGACTCGAACCTAAAAAATTCCATTTTAAAAAAAACCTGAAATTTTATGCAAACTACATCTTAATCCGATCAAAATATTCGAAAGAATCATAACTGGATTCAAATGAGAGAAAATAATTTCTGTGGACATGAACCCGATCCGAACCTAAAATTCCTTTTGAAAAAAATACCTGATATTTGAATCGAACCAAATATGAACCTCACAAAAATATTCCACAGAACCATACCCGGATCCGAACAAGACAAAAAAATTCCGTGAACATGAACCCAATCCGAACCTAAAAAACTAAACAATCTGAATCTGACTAAAATATTCCAGAGAAGCATATCCTTATTCGAACAATGCAGAATAATTTCCGTTGATGCGCAACCCAACCTGAACCTAAAAATTCCATTAAAAACCGAAATCTGAATTGAACGACATCTAAACCCGAAAAAAATATTCCAAAGACCTTAAACCGGATCTGAGAAAGACATAATAATTTCCCTGGACATGAATCTGATCAGAATCTTAAAAATCAATTTGAAAAAATACCTGAAATCTGAATCCGACAAAAATATTCCAAATAACTATAACCAGATACAAACAAGACAATATAATTTCCATGGACATAAACCCAATCCAAACCAAAAAATTTGTAAAAGAAAAACAAAAAAAAAATCTCGAAATTTGAACCAAATCTAATCTGAACCTAACAAAAATATTTCAGTGAAGTATAACCTCATTGGAACTAGGTAAAATAATTTCCATGGAAGTACAACCCGACCCGAACCTAAAAATTCCATTTGAAGGAAAAAAACACGAAATCTGAATTGAACCGAATCTAACTGAACAAAAATATTCCAAACAATCATAACCGTATCCAAAGAAGACAAAATAATTTCCATGGACATGAATCCTATCCGAACTTAAAATTCAAATGTTTTACAAAACATAATGCGCTCCGTAGCGGTGGAAAATGAAACTAAGTACTTAGTGCGAGATGGTTAAGATATTTCGTTTATAGTTAGTGTTAAATTAGAACTTGGTTACGGTTAGGTAACAGTTAGGTTGCAATTACGATCTGGTGAGCCTTATGTTATATTTAATTTCCGGTTAGGTTACAGTTAGGTCATGGTTAAGTTACAGTTAGGTTAAGGTTAAGTTGCGGTTAGATTGTGGTTAGATTATGGGTAGGTTATGATAAGGTGACGGCCAGGTTACATTTATGGTATATTTAAGTTACAGTTAGTTTACTGTTAAAATACAATAAGATAATACTGTTTATACATTAAGATAATACTGTTAAGAACAAATTATAATTGCAATACAATTAGATTTACGGTTAGGATTTTGTTCAGAGAATGAACATTACGCATGTTTAATAAAAAATATACACCTATTTTTGTAACATGGCTCTGAAATTATAATGCTATATACTAAGCTTTTAGCTAATCATCGAGAATCGATTTCATTCACGGTATAGTCGTATTTAAGATTTATTGATACAAGTTTGAAATTCAAAATATTTCACTTGGGATATCTATGTGAAAAAAGTATTTAGTTAAGTCACTTAACAATAGCGTTGCAAAGGTTAGAAAAAACCCGGTTTAAATCCGGAAATAAACCGGTTTTTTAGGAATAAACCTGGAAAAACCCGAGATTTTTTGGAATAATTCGGTTTTTTTGGAATAAACCTGGGAACAAACCTGGTCTATTGGAAATAAACCCGAGAATAAACCGACTTTTTGCAACTCTACTTAACAGTAATTTTAAAGATAAATATCAACACATTAACACGAAAATCACACAATCGTTGGACACATATTTCCTCCTCCGATTCTTATTGCTGTCATTTTGGGTATTTTTGCAGCTAAATATTAGTTTTTTTAAAACCGATTTTTGACACAATCAGGGGGCACGTATTTAATATAATGTACACTGTAACCAATTTGACCCTTTTGCTGCATCATTACTCCCCTGCTTTTATAGAATATCTCTCTTTTGACCTATGAGAATGCTCCATAATAGGCTGAAGTAATCATTTTCTATAAAAGCGATGGAGTGACGATGCAGGAAAAAGATCAAATTTTTAACAGTGTATTTACACGCATTTCGAGTTAAAGATAAAATCATAAAAATTTCAAGTTCGTTTAACTTTATTATTACGGACCCGGGCAACGCCGGGCGGGTCAGCTAGTATAAAAATAAATTAAATTGGGCAAAAAATAAAAATGAACTATTGACTTTTCAATGGGAATCATTTTTGTCTCAAACCCAAACTTTGATTTTCAACATATTATAATTTCTAAATAGATACCGGATATCCAGTATCCGATTTGCCTGCCGGATTCGGATATCCGGCAAGAATAATACATTTAGATGATTGTATTGTCAATATCCTGCGGTGATTGCATACCACTTAGTGGAATTATCGTCAATACTGTAATTTCTGACATTTTAGCTAATTGAATTATGTTCTTCCATGCAATGGAATTTTAAACCCATATGAAATTCTGAAAAGGGCATAATCAGTAGGTTTCTTCTATTCCATGAGAAATGGTTCATTTAAAAAGGTCATGTCCTAATTTCTGTGAACTATGCACATAAACTATTTATTGTTTCTAAATGTGTTTCCTTAAAGTTTGCCTTTTTTTTTCAATCATTTGGAAAGTGGTTGATGTTATCGGTTGAGAATGGACCTTGTGATGTCTGCATTTTATTTTGTTTATTATTGGTCCAGTCCAGGAAATCCATGACATATATAGTATGTGACTCTTATTACATGAGTCATGTTTTGATCATCATAAAAATAATGTTTTTACCGATTTTCATTAACTCAATGGGAAACATTTAAACATCTTGCTTTGGACAATGGATGTCCTCATTTTATTTATTTATTTATTATTATTATTTTTTTATGAAATTCTTTAAATTTAGAAGAATTTTTATTTGAATAGGAAATAAATGTCATTTTTAATAAAGAAGAAAATAAAAAGTTACAAAATGGGCAGATGCAAATTATCAGATATGGAAAAAAAACCGAATCCAAACAGAAACGTCGTATGAAAGATTATCTTTTAAATGAAAAAAGAAGTATGATTATCAAGCCCATTGATTACAAAATGTGCGATGATTTCGAAAAATGAAAAAAAATCTAATGCTGAACCACTGATTGTAAAAAAAAATGCGTTTTTTTTTCCAATGTGCAACACAAGATCTAATCTCATTTTGTTTAATGCTGATTCCAGGCTAATTAGACAGAACTCAGACTCTAGTGACCATTACTGCCCTTTTAGAAATTTCTTGTTTCGGCAAAAGAGACAAAATAAATTAGAAAAAGAAATTCACAAAATACGGAAATCGGCCATAAAAAAAATATCGCTGATTTTGTCCACCATGGCAAAAATAAATTTTTAAAAATAGTCAATCGGTCTGAAAAAATTTTAAGTTTGAGGGAACTTGGGCAGTGGAAAAATATAGCGAAATTCATCAGTCATTTACAGTAAAATATTGTAAAATTTGTTAATCTGTCACAAGCAAATATCATGAAAATCATCAGCAGGTAACAGAGAAAAAACACAAATTTTTCAGCTGGACACAGGAAAATAATTATTAATTTCAGCAGAATGTCACTAAAACAAAAAGGGAAATTTCCAATCAGTCGCAGAATAAAATAGCTAAATTTGTCACATCAGTTGAGAGAAAAAAATTGTGAAATCTGGCAGTCTCGAGCAGGGTTGGTATAAAAACCGTTTTTTTTTAAAAAAAACCAAAAACCCGGGTTTTTTTGGTTTAAACCGGGTTTTTTTCAAATCATTGTTTAAATAGCATTTGCAAGAAAAATAATGCGAGTTTTAGAAAGTCATGAGGATTTTTTGTAATAAATAGTTAAACATTCACATTAGTATTTATTTTTTTGATAATTAAATAACTAAAGCATAAAAATTTATAATTAAATTATCTTATAAGTTTAGGTTTCTATAGGGAAATATTCATTGTGTGAAAAAAAAAAAAAAACTATTAATTTATTAGTATACTTATATAAACCTTTTAGATAATTTAAGAAATAATTATATGCAGGTTGATAATAAAGAACATAGTAAAGGGCAAACGAACATATTTTATTAAATTAACAGAAATAAGCTGAAATAGAAACCATTTTCTTGTGCATAATTTAGAAATTATTTACAGTATTAACATCAACAAATGATTATTAATCTCTTACAACATATTACTTAGAAAATATCAATATGCATTTTATTAATGCTAAAAAATACATGTGTATTGACTTACTTGATACATCAACGAATGTAATGCTTACACAAATTGAGACATAGGCTTAGAAAAATTACTTTTTTTTTTTTTTTTTTTTTTTTTTTTTTTTTTTAATTTTATTATCTCTGCAAGCATCGAGTTACATGGATATTTTTGTTTTGTAAAATTTAATGTATCCTTTTTTTCTTGTTCACATAGTTCACTTTGACTGTATTGTGGTTCAAGCATGTACACCTAAAAGGGCATGGGTGTTAGGGCTATTTTATACCTGGACTAAAAAACTATGAGACTTCTTTATTTACATTTTTTTTCTCTTTACATTTTTCTTTTTACATTTTTACTTACCCATCATACGTAGTATAGGGTAAGTCTTGCAATCGTTTTGAAAATCGAAAAAAAAAATTTTGACATATTTACACATTTTAGATACTGGAGATTCCGAAAAACATATTTTTAGAAAAAAATTTTTGCCGTCCGTCCGTCTGTCTGTCTGTAAACGCTCTATCTCCCGAACAAATTGAGATAGAGACTTGAAATTTTGTATGTAGTTAGTATGTAAGAATGGGACGAACCCTATTTAATATCAGCAACCTTGATTATACGGAACTATTTTTTTCGGACTCTCGAAAAATTCGTTCTGGTGAAAGGTATATAAAAATTTTCGAATTTTTTTGGTTCTAAGGAATGGGCGTAAAAGAGGCAATAAAATAACACACATTTTGCATATAGAATGAAGTAAATCGGATTATTAGTTGCCGAGATATTTGTAATCTTGTTTTCCACATTCTTCGATTTTTCATGACCCTGTATTTCATTCAAATTTCAATTCAGAAGTATATTTTAATTGGAAATGAGACGCTTAATCCGACGCAGTTAATTGTTAGTTAATAGAATTATTATTTTTGGAGTTATAAGGATGTTTCTTTTACGCAGTTCGGTACTACTTGAGTAGTTTGGCGTTTTATATAATTTGTCGAAATTGTTACATCAGCAGTTCTTTAATATAACATTACTATGTATATTAACAATATTTAAATTTTGTTTATGAATTGCAATGCATTGTATAAATAGTTTCACATGTTTTATTTTCATATATCCGTGATGGGTAAGTATTACGGTGGCCCCCAACGACTAGTTTTTCTTTGAAGACCTGTCCAATTATAAACTGCATTAGTAATGGAGCTTATTACTTTAGATATTATCCAGGGCAACTGCAATAGAATTTAACAGTTTAAACATATCTTCAACATTTCTTTTAAAGTAAAAATTAGACAGATACAAGCTTTTGAATATTTTTATCAATTCATTCCTATTTTCTACACAAATTTTAAGTAAAGTGGAGCAATTTTTAAGGTAAACATCTAAAGCATGTGAAAATGAATCACACCTAGTATTATAAGGAAGAGCTAATTTGACAGCATTTACATTCCATCAATTTTTACATTTGGCTCAAACATGTTTTTGATGTATTTCTTATTCCCTCAAATGAAAACCAGAAATATTTTCCTTTCTTCTAGTTTTAGACATTCTTTTATTTCAATACATATATAAGTAGCTTTCTTAAAATAAAATACAATACAAAGTAAGTAGAAACAGAAAAAAATAATGTAAAAACTGCAAATCCAATCTAAGAAAAACCAAAGCTTACTAAAACCAATAGCTATGGAACAGAGAAAATTCATAGCCAATCATTCATTAGCATACAGAACAAGAGTAACCAATGGAAAGAATGACTTATGATTATGTCATTATTGATGCTTTGATACATGATACAATCCTTAGTAAATCATAATCAAGCTATCTAAGCAGTAAAATTGCATTTTTGGCTGGCATATGCCATTTTTACATTTTTTAAAAAATAAAAGGTTTAAAAAATAATTAAAACTAACTATCTTTTTTTATCCTCCACAGTTCACTGTAGAAAAATATTTTGTCATGCCAATTTATAGCTAGTAAGAAAAATGAGATTGATTAAAGATGTTTGTCACTTTAAAAATTCAATTTGTCTTAAGCTTTGTTTGTAGCTACACTATAACTTTGATTTTGCACATTTTAATAATGTGTAAAATAAATGAAAACATTAGGAAAAAGGGAAAAAAACCAAGTTTAAAAAAACCAGCATGGTTTTTTTTTTAAAAACCACTTGGTTTAAACCATGGTTTAAACCAGCGTGGTTTAAACCAAACAACCCAGGTCTCGAGAAAAAAGTTGCAAAAGTTTGCGAGGCGAGCAAGCGAGAAAATTGCGAGAAAAATTGAAAGTTTTTCAATCAAATGCAAAAAACCAATCATGAATTTTGTATAATTGCCATAAGAGAAAACTGAGATTTGCCAATTGATAGCAGAAAATATCACAAAAATAGTGAGTCAGTCCTAGAGATGTAAATTTTCCGAAAAAATATAAGTGGCGAAAAAAAACTGGTTTTTTACCGTTTTTTTTCGAAAAAAAAAACTGGAAAATTGGAAAAATTGATTTTTTATGACTTTCTCCCAAATAAATTATATTTTCTTAGAGAATATTAAATAACAAACATTTTTTCCTATTTATTTGTATTAAATGAAAATTATTTTCACTTTATATTACAAAATAAAAAGAAAGTAGCAAGCCTGCTTTTAAAAGTTCAGTTTTTTTTCCCACAGCCTAAGAATTTTTAAAACACTATTGTTTGTTATATCATATCTCTGTTGAAATGATTTTTCAGTTACATGTTTAACTACCAACTGACCTAATGTAAGAACCTGAGCCAATATGTCTGCAGTTTGGAAGGATAAATTATGCATTCCATTTACATAAGTATACTTTTTAAGTAAATGATACTAGTTTAAAGAAATTGTTGCAGTTTTGTCATTATTATCAATATCAGTATTCAAAAAAATTCCATTGTTTGTTTAAAAAAATGTATATTTTTACATTATTACACTTTTTTCTTACAATTATAATTTTATTTACTTTAAAAAATATGTTTAGTTTTGGTATGGTATAGCTTTCCAATCTGAACTCAAAGTTTTGATTTAGTTTTATAATCTAAATTCAAATAAAACTACTGATATACCATTGATGTAAGATCCACACTTGGCAGAATGCCCAGCAGATTCCATTCAGACTTTGGGGGGGAATAGCTTATGAGGCCGAAACTTCAACGTAGTTTTCATTTTTATTCTGAGTAAAATTTTATTTTAAATTAAATAGATTGTTCTCCTTCTATCAGTTCTCGGAATAAGCCTTTCCAAAGTATATATTTCCCCCTACATTTTTGTCAATCTCTATAAATAAAAGGAATTCCGAGGATAATTGAGGCACAGGGGAAAGCAAATCTTGGCAATGCGCCAACTCGGTCCAGAGGAAGCAAATCTTGGCAATGCGCCAACTCGGTCCAGAGGAAGCAAATCTTGGCAATGCGCCAACTCGGTCCAGAGGTATAAAAGCAAGATAGAAAAAAACGCGCAGGTCTGTGCATTCAAGTACAACCACCCATATGTATATGCTGAAAGTTTGTTCTGACGCTCACCCGACGCACGTGGAGTGCCGATGGTCCGGGAAGCGTACCATACACATAAATTATTAAATAAACCTTCAAATTAAGCCCGGCGAAGCGGGCTGGGTATGCTAGTTAAAGTAAAAATATACTGGCATTTATTTTTTGCTTACAGTTATTGACGGGAAAAGTTAAATTGATAGTTTATTTTAAAAAGAAAATAGGCAAATTATTAGCAAAATACCCAAATTGAATATTGGTTGTCAAAAGCATTATTTGCAAGAGCTTTTAGATTAATTGAAAATACTGTACATAACTTAACATTTAAGCATCTTTTTTTCTACTTTGAATGACATAACCCAGTACAGGTTACAAAACTATCGTTTGATTGCATCGATTTACCAATTTTTGAGTATTCCATTTTTTTCAGTGATGTCATTTTCACCTGATACCCTTCACCCTTCGTACTATAATAAAGTTTTGAATTCCGAAATCTTTTGTGTGTCTCTCTAAATACTGAATGCTTTATATTATACACAAATTAACTTTAATTAAAAAAATTATTTTTATTTTTATTAAACCTCAACGATGTATTTCAATTTCACAAAGTGCGAATTAGTTTAATATAATTAAAACGCATTCCAAACAATTTTCCCCACTATTCTTCTGTGCAATAGAATACTTTTGTGTGGCGCTGGTTATTAATAACAAATATTCTTTGCACCACAGATTGTACAGAATGTACGTTTTAGTACATATGTCATAGATATGCATATGAACTGTATTATGTTTGAAGGAGTGCAACAACACTAAAACGCACTTGAAACTATTTTTTCACATTGACCGAAAACTTTTGATGATCCCTATAAATGAACTGTACATCCTATTTTCATAAAATTTGAAATGACTCGACAAAATCATGCAATAATTTTACATTTTAAATTTGAAATAATTCGGTCGGGTAGTTTTTGCATTGTTATGCGGGGACATGTGGACGGACTGAACGACAGTTTTAGGTGGTATGTATTTACATAATCACGAATGCGACCTAAATAACGCGCCAATGTTGTGCATATATGACATCTGTGCTGATAAATTCAGAACTCAGTATTTTTATGCTAGCCCTGGTGCAGATAATAAATCGCGAGATATTGTACCTGTGGCATTTTTTAGTATTTCATTAATTACTTAAAATATAATAACATAATCCATTTCATTTATAATACATGACTTTAATTTGACTACTTGAGTAGTTTGGCGTTTTATAGAATTCATTGAAATTGGTTCATCACAACTCTTTATTAAATCATTACTATGTATATTTAAAATATTTAAATATACGTTTAAATTTTGTTTTGGAATTGCAATGCATTTGATAAATAGTTTATATACATGTTTTATTTCACATATTATGTTATACATATCCATGATGGCTAACTATAACGGTGGCCACCAGCGACTAGTTTTAATAAAAGCATGTCTTTTTTTTTTACATTTATATTTATGACTAAAACGCAGTTTTAACGATTGCTTGGCATCTGACTTGGCGGCTATACGAGAAATTCGCCAATTCTAACAACCTAAATATTCAGAGCACATGTATGTCATACACTCACTAGGATTTACTTGGCGTCAAAATGGCGTTATTTTGCCTAATGTGGTAACCCTGATATTGTTGTTTATTTTTTGATAAACTGTTTATTTACCTTAATTTTTCTTTTATTGAAATTATATAAAATGTTTTTTGTTCTATAGTTAAGAGTTTTTAAAATTTAATACTTTTAAAAATTTGTTTTATTTTTTGTTATTTTTTTAAATAATAAAAAATAATTTAAAGATGTATCTTTAACCAATATTCGAAAATGAGGTTTTCGCCAAATTGACGTTGGAAAAAAATTGTTCCAAACCTTATGAGTATATGACATCTGTGCCATATTCATATCTAATGCATGCAAATAATATAAATAAATAATGTACACAGTAATGTAAAGAAACATATTTAAAAAATTGCTAATCTGGTATATTTTAAAATCACGCCATGTTGCCGTTACTTCTAAAAAGATTAAGTTGCGCTATATTGCGAGTGAAAAGTTATTAAGTTAAATTTAATAATCATACCTTTAAATCGTCTTTTTTATTATTCTTGTCTTTTTATAACTTATTTCGTGTAACAGAATTACAATGTAATTTTAAAAACGGATAATTCAATTACAGAAACAAAAAGGTATTCCCCCCCCCCCCCCCAAAAAAAAAAAAAAAAAAAAAAACTTGACACATCTAGGGTGGTTTAATAAACAAACTCATCTCGAGATGGTACTAACTTCCCCATTTTTGACATGGACTCGCTCTTTTCGCCCATGCGCAGTTCTGTCCAGGTTCCTCTCAAGCGTGGTTCATCAGTAAACTTTTAGTTTGGCTTACTCAGGTCTGCAACTAAAAAATAGCATAGGATTTATTGACTGTTAGATTTTTACTCACTAAAACCAGAATTTTTTTTAATTTAATTAAACATAATTTTTTTCTTCTTATCCTGAAATCTGGTATTCTATTCTTGAGTAAGAAACCATATTCAATAAGGTTTCCATATGATTAATTTCATATTTCTAAGAATGGAACTCAAAAGTTATGAAAACAGAACACTACAAATAGAAAATGCTCGCTATTTGAGGAATTAACAAAAGCAGTTACATCAGATATAAACTTCTAGTGTGCTTTAAAAAGCTACAAAAATTCAAAGTTTAATCAAGAGGGACAGTATAATTTGGAACATAGTTATTTGTAATAAAATATGGTTTTTTTTTTCATCACAGTTGTACTTTTCTAATGCAAACTGCCCATGTTTTTGCAACATTACTGTACATTATGGAGGTAAAATGGAGGTCAATTTTCGATTCAATACCTTGAAAAAACATTCAATTAATCAGCTATAACGAAATCTTGAAAAATGCAGCATAGTAGTGCCACCTATGGGGCAATTTACACCAAGAACTAAACAACATTAATATATATCAGGAACTGTCTGAATCTATAGTTTGATAAAAAATCGTCCTTTAGTCCTTGAGATAGAGCTATTGCAATAATCATGAATAATGCAGCATAGCAGCGTCATCTGTTGAGCGATTTTCACCAAAAAGTAATGTGCACAAAGTTACATCAAAGATTAACTTAATCTGAAGTTTTATGAAAATACATACATTAATTCTTCAGATAGAACTATTGTGGAAATTATGAATAATGCAGCATAGCAGCGCCATCAGTTGGGTGGTATACACCAATAACTGAACATCTCGAGTTTATATCAAGGTGTAACTGAATCTAAAGTTTTGTGAAATTATGTGCATCAGTTCTTGAGGTCGAGTGCCCATAAAATTTTTGTCCCATACAGACTCATAGTGTGACAGATATTTTCCAAAAACTATCAAAACGTGTTCCCTTCTAAAACGTTTAAATACACCAAAAACTTGAAGTCAAAATTTTCACGAATTCAATACTTACTATTTCATATTTAGCACAAATACTTCCAAAAACTTATTTCCTTTCAAAATACATAACCATATACCAACATGAAATACTTCATTTTGCAAGTAAACATTACACAACAAGGAATATATGCTTTCATTTATTATTCAAGAAGAGAATAGTCTTAAAAACTTTTAAATTAATAAAATGTTAAATTCCATAGCTTCTTATACAAATTAAAATAATTTTTAAAAACTTTTGTGTTTGAATCAAATATTTTTAAATTGAAAAGAAAAAGATATTTTTAGACTTTTAAGAAAAATTGATAGTCATATAAGTGTAAAACTTCAGGTTCTGTGACCCTTTGATATACATAGACACTGATTGAGTTTTGGTGTAAACTGGCCCGCAGGTGGCGCTGCTATGCCACGTTTTTCATGATTTTCATGATAGCTATATCTCAAGAACTAATGCACAGAATGTCACCAAACTTCAGATTCCGCGATACCTTGAGTTACATAGCCGCTGTTAAGGTTTTGGTGTGAATTGCCCTATAGGTGGCGCTGCTATGCTACATTTTGCACGATTTTTGCGATAGCTATATCTCAAGAACTAATGCAGAGAACTTCATCAAATTTTAGATTCTGTTACACTAGAATATATAATATAATTAGACGCTGATTACATTTTGGTATTAACCTTGCAACAGGTAGTGCAGCTATGCTGCATTTTGCGCGATTTTTCCGATAGCTATATCTCAACAACCAACGCACAGAATTTCATCAAACTTGAGATTTTGTTACAAAATGACTTATAACATAATTACACGATGATTACGTTTTTTTATAAATCCTTCAACTGATGGTGCTTCTGTGCTATATTTTACACGGTTTTTTTAACTAGCTATATCTCAAGAACTAATGCACAGAATTTCATCAAACTTGAGATTCTTTTACACCATAATATAATTAGACGCTTTTTTACGTTTTGGCATAAATTGTCCAAGATATGGTGTTGCTGTGCAACGTTTTGCAAATTTTTTGTTATAACTATATCTTAAGAACTAATGGACGAAATTCCATCAAATTTCAGATTCTGTTAGGTCTTGACATAAATAGATGCTTATTAAGTTTTAGTATAAGTTACACAACATGAGGCACTATTAAGCTCTTTTTCTCAGAATATTAATTAAAGTTTGCGTTTTAGGCTTTTCGGATACCAGAATCTCATTAAGGTAGGTCTAATGTTCGAGGAAATTTGATAGTGGGTAACTTTGGGGTCACCACGTTTTTTTTTTTTTTTAAATATTAAAAAGTACTTATGAGATAGAAGAAAGTTTTGGGATTGACACATCCAACTAGTTTTTTTTTTTTTTTTTTTTTTTTTTTCTTGTTATTTATTCTCATTGTTGCGTGTCATTTGTATTGACCGTGAAATATTTTGAAATTTTAGTTTTATTTATATTTTAGATCAGGGTTTATATTTTAATTTAATTTTTTACAATAGAGCGCGTGTTTATTGTGTTTTTTGTTATTTATATCTTATTGTCGCGTGTCATTTGTATTGACCGTGAAATATTTTGAAATTTTATTTTTTATTTATATTATGATTATGGAACTTACTTGACGGTTCCGAAACATGTCAATGTCATTTTTTTTTATTATAACACCTTTCTTAAGTAAAATTAAAAAATTTTTAAGGCGAGCTTTACTTTGCCGCCCCTATGACATTTTTTTCTTTTTACCACTACTCAAACTTTTAAAAAAATAAGTAAATTAGTATAATAACTATAATTTATTTACATACATATAAAATGCATTATAAAATATATTTATATTTAACGAATTTAAAATAATTGAACTGCTTTATTTATTTTATTTTATTTTTGTATCTTTTTAAAAATAACAACATCTATTTTGAAATTAAATTAATAAATAATATTATACTAGTATATAAAAAAAGGCCAGAAAGTCTCATATAAAGAATAACAGTAATACTTCAAAATCTCTTTTACCTTGTTTTTCATTTCGAAAAATCAAGCACGTTATGGATATTAGAAAAAAAAATTGTTACAATAGGTAAAGAGTATTTTAAAAATGAATATTACTGAGACAAAATATGTTAAACATTTAAAATAAATCACATTGCGCATAATATTTGTGTATGAATTTCAAATAGAAAGAGAAAAATAATGAGTTAGTATAACAAGTTATTTATCTTTTGAAAATTGCATATACAACACAAAATCGCATATTGATAATATTAATAAGAAAACAGCTACTAAAAATAAGACAAAAGTTTAGAGAAGAAAGTAATTTCTCTTGATTTAGATTCGGCGAAATCACACATTATCATGTCAAAATCAATATTATAAAATGAAAAAATATAAATAAACAAATAAATTTAGCGCAAACTTCGCAATATATTATTGATATTAAATAGAAAAATGATGATAGACAAAGAAAATTACCTAATCATTTCAAATGAAAACTAACAATTAAAGCATTAAAAATATTGTTTTCAAACACACAACTATCAACAATGAAATATTTAATTCAATAATAAATTTACCTTGATTCTTTTTTTTTTCTTTGTGAAAATCGTTTGCTATGTCACGCTAATCAATATAGAAAACAATTAGATTTTGATTTGCTAAAATAATTTAATCACAGCTAACCTTATGGGCGCTGCGTTTCCGGGCATCTAAAAAAATTGTATTTTTTCAAAACGCGAAATCGCAAGAAAAATAGCAAGATATATAAAAAAAAAATCGATCCATAAGTTCTTATTAAACGTTATAGAAAAGAGAACAAAATTTACTATATTGGATTGGAAGATTGAATTTCTTTTACTAACACGAAAAAATCACAGCGAATCACGAAAAAAATAAAAGGGGGGGGGCACTAAAAATAGTATATAAAGAATTGTTAAAATTTCAAAAATTTCAAACAGTAAAATTTATTTAAGATTAAAAAAGAATTTCTTTTGTAAAGTCAAAAAACCGCCATACTGAGCTGTTGTCTCGAATGATCCAAAACTTGAGCAAACACAAATATGATTGAGAATGAAGATAAGACAATTCTGGAATTAATTACCAAAATAAAAACTAATACACGTTTATTACGTGATTTATTTAATCCATTAATTTATGCTAGATACATAATAATTTTTATATCTATTTAAACTTTGGCAACAATTAGAAGACAAATAAGTAAATAAATAAATAAAAATAAAAGAGATGATATTAAAAGAAATATTTTAATTAAAATAATAGTCTTTTTCAAACTTTTATGATTTGTTGTGCTACAAGAGGTATTCAGCGGTAAGTATACAAAATTTGAATGCTCTGACTTATATAGAATTTGTGTACGGACTTTGTGACAGACAGACAGTGGACAAGGACGAATAGAGTTTCGTCAAATGAACGAAACTCTAAAAATCGCCGCAAAACTCGGAAAAACGATAAAGATCATTTAAAAATTGTTTTAAAAAAATGCAGAACAAGATTGAATATATTTTCCTAGAAGACAGTAACTGCATTTTTTCCTCAAATGTAAGAAAAAAAAAAAACGCTAAAAAAATAAAATAAAATAATAAATTGTTTAAATAGCAGCTGATAAAATTCACTATATTAGGGTAAAAGTTTGATACCGAATTAATCTTAGAAACGAAAAAAAAAAAAAAAAAAAAAAAAAGCGAAATGACAGAAAAATTCCAAAAATTGATCTATGTAATTAAACTTTATTAAAAAATTTTTGTTATTAATCTTAAACGTTAGAATACATTTCCTTTTACTAATGACATAAAATCAAGAAAGGAAATAAAAAAAAAAACCTTTCAAAAATCCCAGTGGATAAAATTTATTACAATGAGAAGTATAGCATTCTAACAAAAATTCACTGCCGAATGTGTGTGTATACATATATACATGTATGTAAAATCGGCACAAAAAACGAAATTATGCAAAATTTTGCTTTGAAAACCGCGGAGACAAAATTTAATATTTTAGTCTGAAACAGAATCCCTTTGTGAATGTCCAAATATCACCACAAAATATAAAAAAAGGACAAAAAACTGCAAAAATTTCTAAAATCGTGATGTACAAAATGTACTATATTCGACTAAAAGTTTAAAACGTTTCTTTCCAATATTAAAAACTTCAGCAGAATGGAAAAAATCCACTAAAAATGGTATCAAAAATCTCACTAAAAATCGTTAAAAAATAAAAAGTCGAGGACATTTTTTACTACACCATTTTAAAAGTTTAAAACCTAATCAAGAAGGAATTATATGTTCAGTATATATTACAAGTATTTTTTTTTTTTTTTTTCTGTTAACCAACTGATAACCAGGCCAGTTACCAACATTTGGAAAGAACTTTATTTGGAAACTAGAAATGAAATTACAAGAAATCCCCCCCTAATAAAGTTTATCATATTTCAAGAAGAAAAAGGAGGATTTTTTTAACCTTGGGAGGAGGGGAATAAACATTTTGTCAAATGGTGTATCGTTTCATGTGGATTTTTTTTTTTCTTCTAAATCGAATAACACCATCTTCAAGTCGATACGATCAATTTTTTAAAGTTACGGCACGTTTGATGAATAAAATGGCAAAAATTATATTTATTCCCTCCACATACGCAGAAAACAAACTATATCATTAGAAAACAAATGATTAAAATTTTATTACAACCAGGGCTCGAGGGCCCGACTTAGATTGTGAGGGGAACTGGAGTAAACGTAATTCGGGGAGGTCCCCTTTCTACCTTTTGGATTTTTTTTTTTTTTTTTTTGAATTAAAAGAAGTGTCTAAAATTAAACTTTATACTAATTGTCTGTATATGTAAATTTCTTACCAAGTACTATTCGCATTTGTATACAGAATAGCACAAAAGAGATAACTTTAAGAAACTATTGAATACACTTTTCCATTGGTTATGGAAATATAAGAATAAATGTGAATCATTAAAATGTAAATACATTTGTGATGTAACTGTTACATTGAGGGGAGAAGGGGGGGGGGGCATGAGGTTCGAAAGCAGAGGAGATATGAGAAAAGAGCCACATAAAGTTTAAAATAAACAGATAAATAAAGAATTTTTGTGACTTTTGGCCTTTTTTATTAGTTAGGCATAACAAAAAAAATATATTTGCCCTTGAGGGGGGGGAGGGGGCTCAATCGAAAGACACGACGTCCAATGAAGTTGCCCTGCTTGGGCCTTACTTAGTCAGGCCCTAATTATAACAATATAGTATCCTATAGCTTTTTAAAGAAATTTTTATTAATGTTTCCTCCTAGGGTGATAAGTTAAAATCATCAATTATGACTAATTAAACCTTTCTAATGTACCAGTAATCACAGAGACGATATATTTTCTCCACTAAAAGAAACTAAGCGTCCGTGTTTTAATACAATCTTTTTAGAGCATCCCAATAGATCAGATCTAATCACCTACAAAATTTTTTTTAACTTCTGACAGTAGAAATATTTTTTACAAAATTAAATTAGTGAAAATTTCGACAAAATCTGTAAAAGATTGAATGTTTCGCCGCGCTTTCGCCCTTCTATAGCACACTTTTAAAGTTTCCAAGAAACCAAAAGTATGTTCTTACAGATGAATCTTCTAATCTATAGCTTATCTAGTTGTAAAGTGTATGAATTTTACGATAATTCTTTTAAAATACACTGGCGAATGCAAGTCATTTCGCGCCGAACAGAAACAACATATCCTGCGTTGAAAGTAACTAAAGTCCGCAGTCTAACAAAATAAAACGTTAAGATATGTATTTTTTACAAAATGAAATATGGAATATTTTGACAAAATCTGTAAAAATCTGAGTGTTTTTTCGCGGTTTCATTCATTTTTGGTATGCAAGGACTCTTACAATCAAATTAAGCAGAAAATAAAATGCAAAATAGCAGACACTTTCAATTTAATACTTTTTTCACTTAAAAATATAAATTTAGATAGAATGGAGACTTAAGACATAAAATTCTATAAATTTTTGGTCAATTTAAAGGTCATTCATAACGCGCTCTTCTTAATAACTGGGGAAATGTAAAAACAACATCAAATTTTTTGCGGCCCCAAATTTTCGTGTCCGGCTCGCCCCCCCCCCCCCCCCCCCCCCCCCCCCAAGCACGGCCCTGTTCAGAACTTTTTTCTATGCAAGAGCAAAGTGACCATCTAACACATTCCAAAGGAAGTAGAAAGTTTCCCTCTCTTTCACATCTTTACACATTCTTATCTCTCTTGAACGGGATCCAGCTGACGTCACACGGGGCTTTCTGCTTTGAAGGGGTGAGTTCAGAGCGGCGAGGGAAGTCTCCCCCTCGATAAAGGGGGGCATCTCTATTCCTCTCTTGCAAAAAGTGCAATTATGGGGTTGCTCGAATAAACAACCTTTTCCTTCATTTCTTTCACAGTCTCTCCAAATAAAAAAGCTTTTTTTTGAAAAACAAAAGGACTTTTTGAACAAAATTTTATGTAATAAGGTATAAAATCTATCCTTTATTGAATTTATTAGAAAAGTAATGATAACATATAAAAAATGAAACATAAAAACGATAAAAAACAATCCTCTTTTAATCCATACGGACAACAAGTAGAACCCGTATCTCCACCTGTTGGTGTCTATTGAAAACAAGGGGGAAATTTTAAATTAAAATTTAAAAAAAAACGGTGATATATTTCATCCAAAAAATTATACCAATTTTAAGATACGAGTCTTATCTTTCACCAAAAAAATTTTTAAATCAATCACTGCAATAGCAAATGCGTTATAGTGGTTTTTAGAATGTATCATAAGCAGTATATGAGAAGATAATACTGACGGTTACCCTTAAACCTGAAAGAAGTTATGGACTTTTTTGTTGTCACATGTGCTATTCAAAATGGTGGCAAATCGGCCATCTTGGGAGCTATTTAAAAGCTCATAACTCAAAAACCGTTTGATCAATTTCAATATAATTGATGTTTTTTTTTTTTTGGGGGGGGGGGGGGGGGGGGGTCGTGAGTTCCCTCCTCTCCAGCGATCTTCGGACAAAATCGGCGTTTTCCCGCTATCTTCAGACGAAATCAGCAATATTTTAACAAAATCGGCGATTTATTGCGATCTTTTGCCAAAATCGGCGTTTTCCCATGTTTTTTTAAGTGAAATCGGCGTTTTTTCGATGATCTTTAGACAAAATTTGCTTTTTTACACGATTTTTTCTTGAAATCGGCGTTTTATTCCCGCGATCTTCTGACGAAATCGGCGTTTTTTCCCGATCTTTTGACAAAATCGGCATTTTTCCATGTTTTTTAACTGAAATCGGCGTTTTCCCATGTTTTTTAAGTAAAAACGCCGTTTTTTCGACGATCTTTAGACAAAATTTGCTTTTTTACGCGATTTTTTCTTGAAAACTTCGTTTTATTCCCCCGATCTTTTGACAAAATTGGCGTTTTTTGCCTGATCTTTTGATGAAATCTGCCTATTTTTTAAAATATTTTTTTGACAAAATATTTCTAAGCGATCTGTTATCAAAAACGGCGTTTTTCCCCGCGATCTTTTAACGAAATCGGCGTTATATTCGCAATCTTTAGACAAAACCGGCGTTATATTCGCAATCTTTAGATGAAATCAGCGTTTTCCCGTCGTCTTCAGAAGATATCAGCGTTTTATCTGCGATATTTGGTGAAACTGCCGTTTTTTTCGCGATCCGCACAGGAAATTCGCATTTTCATCGATCTTTTGACAAAGTTCGTTTACAAAAACGTTGATGAAATCGTCGTTTTTCCACGAAATATTGACGAAATGTATGCTATTTCGGCGATCCTATTCCTATCACGAAATTTGCATTTCTATGTAATAGTTTTTTCTGCACGCAAAACCGTACAAGTTGGCAACTATGCGGAACTGATAATTCAATTTAAAATTTTCGGAAGAGGACGCCTTAAATTTTCGGAAATTTCGGACGAGCCCCCCCCCCCCCCCCCCCCACACACACACACACACACTGGAAAATAAATCAATCTTACTTTGCATTTATCCAAATTTTTCAGCATAATAAAATGTAAAATATAATTTGCTAAAAAATAAATAAACAGTACGTAAAGAAAAACTATCAAATTATTTATTAGATATTTTATTTGCCATTACTTATTTCAACTGACTGTATGGTTTAATGCAATTTTTTTTCGATTTTTCTCCAGATTCTAGCCAGAGTGGTGGAATTGTAGCTAGTGTCATTGATGCAGTTGGACTTCTAAAACACTGGGTCCCTTTTCTACAAATGCGGGTCCCCACTACTAATAAGTCATATTTTTCGATGCAAAAATTGAACTTGTTCATTTGCACAAGAAAAAGTAAATGCAATAATTGTTTTAATAATAATAAATAATTAAAACCAATATTAATTTAAGAGAAATTTTCTGTACTTTTTAAAGAATAAATGTGCAAGATACAAATTTAATTATAAAATAATGCTTATTTAAGTGTTGAAGATAACAAGTATCACTATTGTTTGCATTTCTTTTATAATGGAGCACAACAGGTTTATTGAAAAAGACTTTTTTGCTGAAAAAAGGGATATTTTTGTTGAGTAAATGGGTACTTTGCTTAATGAAATGGTGCTGTCAGGAGTCGCATTCACTCAGAAAGATTTGGAGCAATAAAAAACTGATTGGGAAGCAGGAAAATCAGTTTTTGGAGCAGCAACAACAATTTTGAAGTTGGAAAATTAGGTTTTAAAACAGAAAAATTCTCTCCCGGCATTCATATATATTTTTTGTGCTTTTTTTTTTTTTTTTTTTTTTTTTTTTTTTTGTCGTTGAAATTTCCGTTTTTTCGCATTATTTTGACAAAATCTTTTGTTTTTTCGGGATTTATTGACGAAATGTACTGTTTTTCGCGATCTTTTGAAGAAATCTGCCGTTTTTTCGGGTTTTAGGATGAAATTAGCCATTTTTTCACGATTTTTTTGACAATATTTATCGGAAATTAGTCGTTATTTAGCACTTTTTAAACAAAATTTGTCTTTTTTTCGCAATCTTTTGAAGAATTTTTTCGTTTTTCACGATTTTTTTGACAAATTTTGCTGTTTTTTCGTGATTTTCGGACAAAATTTGTCGGGGTTTTTTTTGCACTTTTTTGAAGAGATCTGCCATTGTTTTGCAATATTTTTGAAAAATCTGCCTTTTTTCGTAATTTTTTGAAGAAATCTGCCATTTTTCCGCAATTTTTTGAAAAAATCTGCCGTTTTTCACGATTTTTTTGGGCGAAATTTGCCGTTTTTTATCTTTAGAAGAAATCTGCCTTCTGTTTTGGGTTTTGGAATGAAATTAGCCATTTTTTCGAGAATTGTTTGACAAAATTTGCCTAAAAAGAATCGTTATTTCATGATTTTTTAACGAAATTTGCCGTTTTTTCGCAATCTTTTAACAAAATTACGCAGCTTGTGGGACGCGTAAGAGCGATTTTTTTTTTTTTTGCGTTCCATGGCCGTTTTTTTGCGTAATTTACGCGCTATGGCGCGTTTGCGGCATCGCTGATAATAAAAAAAATCATGTGCGATCGGTTTTGGTTTTCTAAGGGCCTGAAAAAAGGCACTGGTCCTGTGGACCACTAAGTTTTTCAAATTAGTGGTCCGATTGAATTATCGGTGGTCTCGAACCAGCGGACCACCAAGGATTTCGAATGCTGATTTTCATGACGATAATGGAATAGTTTTATCTTTTAGGATGCTTTGTGATTATTGCAAATCGTTCCAATAGCAAGCAAATGTTTCACTCTTTTCCAAGAACGCAAGCTCACCTTGGCTAAAACAAAGTCAAGTATAACCATGCAAAAATATTTTTTTTTTGGGGGGGGGGGGGAAGGGGGGTTGAATGCCTTTTTATAGACATAAGGAATAAGGTAGAGGATGCTATGTAGCTATGACTTATAAACGAGAAATCAATGAAAAAAATTTACAAATAATTTGAAGCGTTTTCAGAACATATAAAAGAACATTTTTGAAAAAATTCGTTAAATGGAGATATATATTTCGCTTATGTAGATTATTTTTAATGTAATCATGAAAAAAAGTGACCGTTCCTACAAAAAATTCGTTAAATAGAGAAATTCGCTGGATAGAGTTTCATTGTAGAGAGAGTCAACTGTGTTAATACTACTTCAATATTGTTAGTTCAGTACTATACCAACTTTTATTTTCATCTAGAATTTTTGCTGCAGTCATTTAATTAGATTAAGAATGAGTTAATCTCGATCATGATATTTATTAAAATCAATATTCTTTTCTGTTCTGCTATACATCAGTTGTTTGCGAATAGCCAATTTTAGAAAGATACGAAGTTCACATCGCTGTACGAACCGCCAATTCTCTGTAAGGATTATGAAAAATCAAAATTATTTTACAAAAATCATTATTACAGTACCATCTTTGGGCAAACTATTTTCAAATTGAAGGAAGACCAGACAGTCATTCCCAGAAATGTATCCAAAGAAATTTGGTTCAATTCTATGCATAACTTCATACAGTATTTGATGGTAGAACAATGAAAATGGCACAAAAATTGCAATTACAGCACCGCCTTACAGCGAACCTACTGGTTACAGTCAAAAATATGCACAAAATAATTGGATCATTCTATGCATAACTTCATACACTTTTTGATAGTATGATGGCGACACTGGGACAGACAGATGTTTTGAATAAACATGTTTTTGGGGATATTTGATCCCTAAAACACGCAAGTTCGTCAAAAAAAATTTATTACAATAATTTCTTCTTTGAAAGATAGAAGAAATTAAAAATAGGTTTGTTTAGTTGTGTAACTTAAAAACCAATTAACCCATTGTTTAAATTAAAAGAAAGAAAATTAGTAAAATCACAATTTAATAAACAACTTGAAACTTTATGAAGATAGAAAACCAATGTTTAGAAATGCATGTAAGGTATCAAAGAGATGTTTTGAATCTATTACCATCCGCTCCCGTAATAGGCATATAAGACTGTGCTTCCCTGTCGCTTTGCTCAGCTTAGCTTTTTCTAGCATGC